>JAXCHO010000034.1:0-1265000 GCA_036630365.1 Acanthiza pusilla
TCTTTCTTTTCTTTTTCTGTTTTTTTCTTTCTTTTCTTTTTCTTTTTCTTTTTCTTTTTCTTTTTCTTTTCTTTTTCTTTTTCTTTTCTTTTCTTTTTTCTTTTTCTTTTCTTTTTCTTTTTCTTTTTCTTTTTCTTTTTTCTTTTTAATTTTTCTTTTTCTTTTCTTTTCTTTTTCTTTTTCTTTTTCTTTTTTCTTTTTCTTTTTCTTTTTCTTTTTCTTTTTTTTCTTTTTTTCTTTTTCTTTTTCTTTTTCTTTTTCTTTTTCTTTTTCTTTTTCTTTTTCTTTTTCTTTTTCTTTTCTTTTTTCTTTTTCTTTTTCTTTTTCTTTTCTTTTTCTTTTTCTTCTTCTTTTTCATATAGTTTACGGAGGGGGAGGGGGAGAAACATCTGTATGAAAGACTAGAGAAAAGAGAGGAAATAGTTCTGCTATATGTGCTTGTCTTTTTTTCTGTTCAAGCTTTGCCTGGCTTCTCTTGGGAATAAAACAAATGGATGAGTCTTAATATGAGGGCCACTGCAGAGCATGAGGAATTTCTACAGGTCTCAAATAGCCAAAGAATGTGTCCTTTTCTTTCCCTGAGCATAGTTAGAATTGGCTATTACTATGTAACAGGAGGACTTTTGAATTTCAGGAAGAGGGTTTTTAGTGATTAGTTAGATTTGCAGGATTAATTGTCCCCGAAAACATCACAAATAATAAATGTATCCTCCTGTCAGTAAGACAGTTGAGGGAGATTTGGGGAAGAAGATAGAAGGGGAAGGAGACAGCCATGGATTGTTGCCTTCAGAGGACATGAATACCAATTCCCACCAGCTCAGGCATGCAACAGAAATCACAACAGATTTTCTGAGCAGAATATCATGGAATGGTGTATATATATCAGGGAGGCAAAAGGGATCTGTACACAGTTTGATAATGCCAGTCACATGAGTTGCTTTGTTGAGTTATTTTCACTGTGGCTAGCAGTGATGGGGAAGTAGGTTCATTATCTTCTTCATATTAGGTTGATTGCATGTAAACAGCGGTGGTTTCTCTGTCTCATCTGAATTGTCTGCTAGTGCCTGGTACAGATTTGAAAAACAAGGCACTTACAAATGCATAATAAATTTATGATAGGAGGGTTCCAAGGATGATCAGAATATGTCTAAAGAAATATTCAAGTCAGATGTGGGACTCAGATCCCTCTTGGGGGACACAAAGGGAGTGGTTCAGCATTTTCTGGGACCCTGGCAAACAGCACTGTTTTCAAATGTTCCTCCTGGTCTTTATTAGAAGAAGTCATGATGTTGACATACTGTGTCAAACCTACAGAAATAAATCAATGTCTTTTTATTGAAATCAGTGAAGTTTGTTTCACACCTTGCAAAATTTCACTGCCCATATAGAGTATCCCTGGCCACCAGGATACGGCAAATCTCTAGAGAGGGCAATTTCACTTTGCAGAGTAGGTGTATCTAATTCAGGATCAAAACTGCAATTTGACCAAATCAGCATGTGTTAAATCATATAGATCCTCTTGTATTAATTAATTAATTAATTAATTAATTATTTTTTAATCAGCAGAGTTTGAAGAGTCTAAAAATTGTTAAGCAGAACCAGGAAAACTTCCCTGGGAATCCACACTTAGAACAGTGAATGTGTTGGCCAACATGGAGTTGAGCAATATGTCAACAGAGTGCCAGGGAGGACTAAAGGGAGTTTGTTATTTTGAGCATCGATTCAGGCATGTTTTAGAATACAAAGTGCTGCTGTGGATCTTACCTCCTGGCCTGCTGCCAGGTTCATTTCCAAGCTCAATGTTTCATGCTGCCAGCCTGAGTAATCCATGTTTTTGTGTGTCTGGACATACCAGCTATACTTGCTGTTGGTGCAAGGCATGCTCTCCCCTGTGCAAGAAGTCAGACAATCCCTCTGCACAACTTGCTCTGTGATATGGAAGCAAGCAGTGTTCCATAACAGGAGGAATTTTTGTATAACACATTGTTAAGCTTTCCTACCTTCTGGAATGAATATATGAGAATCCAAAGGTGTTAGACAATGATGTTTCAACTGTATTATATTGTGCCTGTCCAAAAATTTGAAAAGAGGGTCTTCCATATGGTTTGCTTCTTGAAGTTATTGCCAGTTCTGTCTGCCAGAGCAGTTTTATAGGATTGAGTTTTGGGGTCAGGATCATAGGAATGACTGGTCTAATATACCGTAAGTCACTGTGTGTGTTTGAATTGTTCACACGAGTAGATGCACAAAGATGAATGCTTTCTGAAGTAGCCATTAACACCTTCAGTTTAAGATGAAGTTGAGTTGTTTAAGCTTCCCTCACTCCGCACTGGCTCTGCTCTGTGCTTTGCACTGAACTCATGGTGACCCAGATCAGGAAGCCCATCCGGCTGATAACAGTAATTTTCTTGTGTTCTCCCTAATCCAACTGTTAATGCTTACCCCATCAGAGGCACTGCATGGGTGCAATGAAAGGGATGCCAGGATATCATGATGATACATAAACACATGCAGAAATATATGCTGTAGTATCTTCATGTGCTTTGCAGAGGACATGATGGTTAAGCACAAAAACATGCAAACATGCATGCAGAAATGGTTTTGTTCAGCTGTCACTTAATTCCTATGCCTGTACATGTTGGCAGTGTGACTAGCTATACTGAAATTAAACAGAAACGTGTACGCTTAAAATTGATCACTAAAAGATGTTGATGCATGCCTGCCTAATATAATGTGTGTCAAGACAAGATCTATAAACTCCCAGCAGAGCTGAAGGACAGTTAGACCTTCACAGGATTCATCTTTTTGAGTGATCCATTGGAACTCTCCTGTATTCAGCTGAACTGCATGAATGTCAGAGGGCAGAATCTGGCCAAGTGGATGTAAATTTGAGAAGAAATCTACCACCCTTGGACTTGGCCTTTTTTTTTTAAAAAAAAAAAAAACAAACCCTAATATTTACTGAGCACTTCAATGAGAAAAAAAATAGTTGCACGGGCTTTTACCTATTCTGTAATACAGATTAACATAGCGAGGTAATAATTATGTACTGTTTACACATAAAACAGCTACACAAAGTCCTTCAAGAATTTAAAGCATAGTAAGTAAATGACTGGAAAGTTTTCACTGAGTGACATCATTGCTGCTGAAATGACTAACAGCTATAATCATATTTTGCTACTCGTATTTATTCTAATAAATGTTGGGTTTTGTCATTTTTATTTATGGCTTATTGGGCAGAAAATAATTCAGATCAATAACTGTAAAGGTAGCCAGACCCACACAGTCTTGGGTCTTCTGTGCAAATGGGCCCTTATAGCTTGACAGAGTGAAGAACTTTGGAGTGAAAGTAGATGGTTGCCTGGTGACGCAGGGGGATTGGCTGAAATAGTTGTGGGTCTGTATAAATGGTAGGGAATGACAAAGAAATGAACTTAAGGACAGTTCCATGCAAAGTAGTTTTGTGGAAGCTTTTGAGCCTAAGGGATGGTAGTGATGCCTGAGTATTTTGCACTGTTGAAGTGTACTTACTATGGCAACAATGAGATCCAAAAGATTCCCAGTATCACCTGGGACCATTGCTACAGTCCTGTCAGATGAGGGCGTGGACTATGGAAAATCCTTGCCAGAAGTGTTGCTTTGGTGCATCTCCCATGTTCAGTATTCACTGCTCTTGTCTAATCCATAGAGGATAGGCGTTTGATACAAAACTGACTGTGGAGCTGGGCTGTTTAAAACAGTCCTTGTTAGTTGGAAACATGACGGCTGTCACTTCTGATGTGTTCTCAGGTCTTTGCTTCTGCGGTAGCACATGGAAAGGAGAAGACTGTATAGGTCTGTCAGATAAATGAGTCCTTTTCAAAAACCCTGAATGTGGGTTGTGTCTGACTACTCAGTTTGGGATGTGAATTCACTTCTGGCCTTTGTTAGCTCTGGGAAATTGTCCCTCAAGGTAAATGGAGCAGAAAAAATTTCATGCTAACAATGCTGTCAGCTGCTATTACCACCACATCATTAGTATTTCTTGTAATTTATTAAAAGCGAGTGATAATTCCTTGCTGTTCATTGATGCCCTGTAGATTTGTGTTCCATCATCAGTAAAATCTATCAAATGAGTTTGGGAAAATGAATGGACCCAGAACCGGTGAATTTACTAGAGGAGGTAAGAAAGGGATGTTAGCCTCCAGTTTGTGCATTTGAGGACCCATGAAAAACAAGTTATTATACTTGGGCTGAGATTGTATAAATGAATCTACATCTGTCCAGAAAAGTTTGGAGATTCAGAAACCAAAAAAGCTTGTGATACAGGAGGACTGAGAGCTGAAACCAAAAAAGCCTGTGATACAGGAGGACTGAGAGCTGATTAAGCATGCTCTGGTATGTATCTTGGTATATGGCACTGATGTTGTGACATTTTGCTACATTCAAGCATACCCATTGAGAATAACACCAAACTGGTACATATTAAAGAAACAGAGAGTTATTTGAATTCAGATATTGGTTTGGAATCAAGTTGTCTGTTAAACTGTGAGATAGAAATGTGGTGGAAAACCCTGTTTGGGAAGAGATGGCCAAGTGGTGGAGAGAATTCAGTGAGATCTGGCCTCCAAATACAAACCCTCAGTTATGGCTTGGCTTGGCTTGGCTTGGCTTGGCTTGGCTTGCCCCCTCCCCTCCTTTAAAAAGTGTAAATTAAATTTTAAAATATAAAATTATATTAAAACAGGAGAATTATGATAATGACACTTGTAATTATCGGCATTATTCCCATCAATTGTATAAAATTTAAATGGCAAGAGGATTTTGGAACAAAAAGGTTTTCTTTTCAAATGAAAATTATGTATATGTTGTTTTGTCCCAGGCTTTTCTCTTAATCCTCAAATACTGCAAACCCATAAAACCCAGGATTTGTGGTGGTTGTAGTTGAACTCCGTGTGTTACAACTGAAATTTGCTGGCCAATAGAGAATCATTAGTAAAATCAAGACTTTCAGGAATGGGGGCAGAGAGAGAAAACTGTCTCTGGATTTCTTTTTCAGAATGCCTTTCAGCCTTGCTCAGAGGCAATAGAATGAGATGACACTGGGAAGAAAAGTACCTCACCAGAGCTTGTAGTTATTGTTTTGAATGCTTCTGCAGTTGCTCCACTGGAGCCAGATTGATCCATTCCTCGGCAATGATCATTATATATCGTTCCATACAGAAAATGCAATGCTTTTCTTTTAAATTGTTCTTTCTGATAGATGTTATTATGCTGACTCTTATTGCATTATGTTATTGTTCTGAAATATTTAGGTATTTATGTCTTTGGTTAGTAGAAGAGTAGAGTGTGAATATGATACTGTGTTTGAAAATATTTGTCTTTGCAGGGTAGGAAAGTACTCTTGGAAGATGAGCTGCTCCTAATGGGGAAATTCTACTTGCTATTCCAGCATGAGAGGGTGAAGAGGGTGAAGTGTATGGGGCCTCCAGCCTCCAGGACGCCCTGATGTGTTTTAAACCCTTGTGTTATTAGAAGGATGTCTGTCACCATCTATTCTGACTTCCTCCACTGCTCCTGTTTTAATGCAAAATATTCTTTTTATTCCAAACACAAAATAATTACCAGAAAAAAATAGTGGTCAAAACTGCCTTATATTCTCCATTTGAGTTGGTTTTTTTTGTTGTTTTTTTTTCTAAGAGTCACCCTGCCTTTAAAAACATTAGCAATTAACCCCATATATTTTTAATATTCCTGAAGTCACTGTTTCAGAGGTTTTGTCCAAGGATCCTCACAAAAGATTAGGTAAACAGCACTGAAAAAGGGGAAACTGAGCAGGAATGAGAAGCCAACCCTTTAGAACTCTGTACTTCAAAAGGAAATGAATGAAAGTTAAAACAGCACCCCCTTTACCTAGACGTGAGACATAAGTGTCAGTATTCTTTGCAGTACCTAAACCACTTTTCTACTCCCTGAGTTCTGTCTCCCATTGTGGGTCAGTCTGAAGTTCTGATACGAAATTATTTCAGTGCCTGGAGCTCAAGCACAGGGGCCCACTCCTCATGCTGCCCAATGCTGTAGGTAGCCAGAGCTGCCATGCCTTCACTCTCTGAAGGGTGGGCCCTGCTCCTGTGGGTACAGGGTATAGCATGCTCCAGTAAGTCAGCAGTGACTCTGCCTTACTTAATGGTTGCCTAACATTTTGGCAAGCTATCCCTAGAAAGGCTGATGTAGAAACATCGATGCCTACTAAAAACAGCAAGCACTGACAGACATGCTGCTAGATGAACTCACGTTCACTGTGTTGCTCTCCGTCTTCCTCTAAGTCTGCTGCTTGTGGCTTAGGAGAGCTGATGTTTGTGCTGCTTGATCCCTTGCCTGGCACTTTGTGTGCTGCAGAGCAGAACTGTAGTGTTCTCCTGCTTAGCCCACTGGTATTTCAGAATGGCTAAACTGCCAGGACTGCCGCTAAGGTGTCCCAGCATGGAAGTATAGGTAAGGACTGTACTTACAGACCTCACCTGCAGTGCAGGCTCCCCTGAGAATGTACAGCATTCCTTCTAGCAGCCAACTGTGATAACCTCCAGCCTCAGCATATGACAGAACATAGTCATTATGCCATTCCAAAAGGTCAGGCTGCATGCACTGTCATATAACCCAGTGCTTAAGATCTCAAACTTTGCCAAAGTCAGAACTCTTTAACACTTCTCATTTAATATAAACCAGCAAGCCTATATCTTGGCGCCTCAATTTGTCTCTGTTACTATATGACATCAATGAAACTTATGGAGAAGAAAGTAACTTCCATGAAAGGAATTTTCATGCTATTCACAACAGCTATCACTTGATATTAACTATGTACTTGCATCTGTGCAGCTGCAAGAGCCAGGTTTTTCAATACCAAACAAAATAGTGTAAACTATAAGAAAATATTTAAATTGTTATGAAGCCTTGCAAAGCCTTTCAAAGCCTTACAGCCTCTCTAAGACCGGAATAGTACCACACTGCTATCCACAGGGGTGTCGTACCCAGGAGCATAAAGAAGCATCATGAGTGCTTCTTGCTCACATTTATTTTGACTGCTCACAAAGAGCAGGAATGAGCTGCTACTCTTCTGTTTTGGGCACACCCTGTCTGTGGTCATTTTTCAAAAAGAAAGGATTCAGAGGATACTCTTTTAAAACATGCACCTCCTGTGTTTCTCTGCAGGTAATCTATAGGCTGCTGCAGCTGTGCAGAAAGGGTTTGCATTTGTCCTCCATCCAATGCTTCACAGAAATCTCTTCCAGTAGCCATATGCAGAGTTAAGATATATTTCAGCAGTGAACCAAGAGAGCAGCATCAGAACAGGAAAATTTTTGTTGATAACAGATCATGTGCTCAGCTAGCTAAGGAGAATGAAAGAAAATATATTGTATCTATAAGTCTAAGTAAGCCTGTGGGTGTGCATTAAGGACTTAACTCAATTTGAAAAATGCTGCCCAAATTTGTTTCTACTGCGCGTAAAGTGTTTCTAAGCCTCAGATGAGCCATTATATTTATCCAGCATGACATCTGTTAAAATATTTTTGAATAAGGAGCCTGTATGGAGCATACATAATAAGATAGCTTTTGTGAGCATGTTTGTATTCCTGATAGATGAGAATGGCTCATTTGCAGCCCTCCTAATTTTACACTGTTCAGGAGGTGTGCTAGATCCCAGATGAAAACCCAAAAGAAAATGTAATTAGTGGAAGAAAATTTAGTGCATTTGCCCTATGTCTAGTTTTTACATTGCAGCATCTTGGCTGTTAATTTTTTTTCTTCCTCAAAGTACTTGAAAACAAGGGATTTTTGAGTTAGGGACCTAGTCACGTTGCAAAAGCAAGCCTTATTTCCCAGTCCTTCCATATATTTTCTTTTCTTTAAAGAATATTTTTAAGAGGACCCGATCCATTTTTCATTAAGAAAATAAAACAATCAGACTCATAAACTTTGACCTTGACTTGTAATCTGGCAGAACCCAGCTAATGGAAACGCTCTGACTGAAATAGAATGGCCAACTTTCTTGAGTAAAGATTTGTGGAATTATACTTCTGGTTCACCAAGTTTCAGGCCAAAGCAAATTTTACAGCCAAGTTATAAATATTTGAAAAATGCGAAGCATAATGAAAATGCTGACACAACTGTAACCACACAGGCATAAGCAGCTCAGTGCTATAATCTGGCAGTGCTGTTTGACAATGGTTATATGATAATGTAATCCAGGCCTGGAGAACCTTTAGCTAAATGTATCAATATGAACATAATTTACTTAGACCATGATATAATCATTCACATTCAAAATCTATAGTGCTCTGATGTATAGATCAAGACAGTTTCTTTCTCCCTGATTTATACCAGTCAGGTATATGTTACAGTACACAATAAATAGGAAGAGTACTAAATTGCTGAGGTGGTGTTTCTTCAGACTTCCGATCACTATTTACTGAACAGTATCACAAGAGCTATATATCCTTCAGAGTGTTAATATGTAACCAGAACAAACAGAGAACATAGGAAAGGTGGAGAAAAGTTAGATATATAAGCAAGAAAAAGTGAGTTATTGATTTTATTGACTGGTTTGTTAACTTCTGACATTGCAATAAAGCCTTATTTATTTGTATACAGAAGACTCAATTACATTGATACATATTATTTAAACAACTGGGTTATTTACAGGAGAATTGCAGTTTCATAAATCATATAGACCTGCATTTCTCAAGCTGATGTTTATCCATTGTTGACACTTAGGGAGTTGTGGTATCCACAAATACTCTTTGGAGGAAAGTCATTAGAATAATGTTAAGTAAAACCCCTGCTATTAAAACAATGCATGTCCAAAGCACACACTTACACATGCAAGTTGTTTCCTTCACAATGATTGGAATACAAATTATTGCATCCTGCTTTCTGTGACTAGAGGAAGCAGTATGCTGGCAATATTTGCCGATGCAGCCACTCCAGCTGATGTGCTCCTTTGGTCCAGGATTTCTCTATACACTGACAGCCCAGTAACACCTGCGTGTGAGATAAAAAGAGCTGGTGAAGGTCCCACAGGAAATGATTGGGCATGAGCCTGAACCTTCCTTTTGCCAGATTAACACCTGATTTTTCTTTCCTTTATGACAGCTGTAAGGAACAGACAGCGGATGTGTTGGGTATTTCAAATCAGCCCTGGCTGTCTTTTGCATAACCTCAAAGCTGGGCACAATATAAGAAGATATTAGGAAGGCAACAGCAGTCCGATTCCATAAAGCACATCAGATGTGCTAAATCATCTTTTGGTTACTGAAAGATCTGACTTGTAAGAAAGGTGGACCCAAGGTTCTCCTTGCTCCAGGTTCTCTGTGTTCCATTTGTAGCCAGACATAAGACAGCTTCTCTGGGCAGAGAAGCAACACAGCTGTGTTAGAGAGGTGCACAGTGTGCACTTACGGAGCACCTTGTGAGCATAACTGTGTGACTGCCACACCAGGACTGGCTTTTGTCACCTCAGCTGGGAGTATGGACAAAGAAGTTCTAATCTCTATGTCTCTGTGTACCTTTAAATGTTATCTTTATAATTTGCAAATATAGCTATGTTCTTCTAAAGGGCAACATGGGTCAAAGTCAGAGGCCAGAGCTCTTACAGAATAGTTAAATAATACTTTCTTCAAAAGCATTTTTAGAAGGAATCAGTGATTACTTTTTGCCCAATTCCAAATTATGTTTAGTAGGCATGTACACATAGTCTGAGATCTGACATAATCCTCAAAATCAGTAATGTGACAAATGGAAGCTGATGCTGGTTTTATGTTGCTGTGTAATGGAGTTAGAATAATGACAGGACAATAATATAATAGAATTCTGCAAAGCCCTCACTCGACTTTAAATGGAAGTAAAATCTTGGAAATTAGGAGGACAATAAAATAATGCTTTGAAAAAAGGATAAAGAAATAGTGCTACCCAAGTCTATTAGTGACATAACATACTATGAATGCACTTAAATTAATAGCATCTTTTACCAGGAAATATATTTCAATTACTGTAATGCTGAAAAAATAAACAGAACAATAATATAAAAATTAAAGTGATGTAGGAAACTGATTTGTTTAAATTATGTGTCCATATAGAGAGGCATATGTATATATATGAAGACAAGCATTAGCATAGATTAGAAACATTATATTCGATAAAATGTAGTCCTGTTAGGATGTGCCACCATGCCCTATTTGAAGAAAATCGCCTGCCACTTCCTATTTTGGCAAAACTAAGTCGCATGGTGTCTTTTTGCTTTTTTGCTTCCTTTGTGGCATGTTGTTACAAAGAGGTCTCGCCATGACAAGATGTTACTAACCAGGAGATCTTTCATGCAGTTCAGCTGTGCTGGGATGTGCCTCTTACATGTAAAGCTTTTTTAACCTGTGCTGTATTCTTAAACCTTTCCTAGAAATCTAATCCAACACATTTATAATCCAGTGGGAGTTTGACACACGGAAAGGCAAGATCAATGTATTTCAAGAACAGTGTCCAAATGTTTGTCAGCCACTTGGTTATCTCTATGCTGATCTATTTTAGGGTATTTTCAGTGTACAAAAGACTGTTTCAGTGGCTGCTGCAGAGTGGTTTATTATCATTGACTGGCAAATATCTGCTCAAAACCAGACACAATGGCAATGCTGCCTACTATTTTTTTTAGCTATTTTTTATAGTTTCAGCTTTTGATCTGTGGAGGAGGGAAGGACTGGGGGTGGGGGAGGGGTGCAAACCAAAAGCTCTAGCTGTGTGATTTAAACTTGCTTTAGCGATGGTAAGTCTTGACATACATTGCAAGACCTAAAGTGAATACACTTTGAAAACATAAAGTGCTTGGGAGCTCCTGGCAAAAGCTCATTGTAAACAGCCACTAGAACTGATTTCGGATAATGATAAAAAGAAGGATGTTAATTCAGTTCAGGATTTACAAGATCTGGAGGAATGCATACTATAAGTTTCTGCAGCTTCCAGCCAACATTTTCATTTGAAATAATGTCTCACCCTGCTGAGCCACATCATGAGAACTTGCTGCAGATATCAAATGGGACTGGTTGCTTTTGAAAGGCTGTTATATTTTTGTATCTGGGAATTTCTGAAGGTACCTGTGCAGCTAAATAGGTTTATAATGAAGATTCACCTGTTTCATGATGTAGTCCAATCTCGGAGTGTGATCTCCTGCACACAGAGTTGCTGCCACTGTTAAGGTTTCCTCCTGGATCTCAACTGGACTCCTACAGTATGCCACTCTGTGGGATGGCTCTTTCAAGAGTCTCAATAAAGTCTTAACAGCTGAACAACCTGTAATGAGACCCTTGATGGAGCTGCCCCACAGCGCTGTGTAAAGACCACAGCAGAGAGTGTAAAGTTGTTAAAGACACCACAGGGATGAAACCAGGAACTCAGTAGCAACAGAGATAAACCACTGTGGCTTTACCATACTTGCTGGTCAGATTGCTCCAGTAAGAGTTTGAATATATTATGGGGTACATTTTACTGAACACTGACTCTGCTGTGAGGTGCTTTTACTAGGTTTAATTGGATGCTTTCTTCCTTAGCTGGATATTCTCTTCTCCCCAAACTATGTGATTTGAATTTTTAAACAGGTTCTCACAGGACTCATAGAATACTAGGTTCATCTGCTTCCCACCTTACGGCTTTTTCTTTCCAGTCCCTTGCCAAAGTTGTGAGCTGAATTTCTGTCATTGGCCACCAATCTGTGCCCTCTCCTTTGAAATTAGTCTATTGTAAAAAGCAAAACTTGTATAAAGCAAAACTTTTAAAAAACAAAACCAAAACCAACCAACCAACCAAACAAACAAACAAACAAAACCCCAAAAACCACCAAAACCCCAAACAAACTAACTTGTAAAAAGCAGAATATGTCAGCCATGCTATGCTTTCCTTCCACTCAGAAGCCTGAATTACTGTGCACCAGAGACCATCCACATGTATTGCCTGGCTTTCATTAGCCTATAGTGCCAGCAGCCAAATACATATTAAGTAATTGTGCAGGGTTCCCCAGGAAAACAGCAATATATACCATGATAAGATGTCTTCATAGTCTGCCTTATTTAAGGGAAGGGTACAGGGTACATGTGGGGGAGGGTCAGTGTTGGAAAGTTGGGTTTTTTGATGGAAAGCTTGCCCTCTTCTCTATTAGGAACAAAACCAATATGCATAGACAAAAACTGTAAAAAATCATAAAGAAATCTAAGAGAGCTATGAAAATGGCAAACTGTAACAGATGTTCCAAAATAGATGTTCTTTAATGTGCTCACTCTTTGGCATGTAGGGAACTTCCAGGGATGGAAAGAAAAGAAAGTTTAACTTAGAGAAATCTCTTGCTCTTCTTAGCTAGGGATCAGCTACCCAACATGAAATAATAATGCATTCAACTGTCCATCCTCTGGTAAGTAACCTTTATCATCATTGCATTCACCAGCACTAACAGCAAACAGTGAGTTTGAAATGTTGTATGAATTCAGAGAAGACTGATAGGGTCTTCGTGTTCTTAATATTTGTGCTAATGCATACTGTATAAAAGGAACTAGAACTCTCAATATGAAGGGTCCAACTTATAAAAAATGTATGTACCACAAAAAAGGGATTTTTATGCACTATACTTACTGGGTGAAGAAAAGTGGAATGAGTCTATTTTGAATAAAGAACATACTTTTGCAATTTTATCCCTTCACCTTTTCTACAGTAGCAACACTTCTTTTCTCACATGAGCTATCTGAAGTGGAAGAATATTCATATAAGCACCAATAAGAAAAAAAATTCACTTACAGCAAAGAGAAAGAGGAGAAAATGGGACAATGAAAGAGGAGCAAAAATAAAGACGGGAAAGAAAAAAATTTAAGAACCTTAGGAGAACTGGGATTTTGAGTCATTTGTGATTTTTGTGCCTTGGTATGTTAGATTTTTGTTAGGTGGTAAATATAACTTGTGGTTGCCCAAGAGAAGTTCTCTGCAACATGAATCACTTTTATAGTCTGATTTTCATTATAAAGAATCATGGAGTTTTAATTTTATCAGTCCTAATCCAGAAAGATGCAGGTGCATAAGTACAAACCAAGCTCTGTGCAAATAAGTAATGAGGGCAATGATTTCAGCCACTGTGTGTGCCTTGAGGGAGAAGACCCTTTAGGAGGAAATATCCCCAGGGACCAGGCAAAGATGGTATTCTATACTCTGCTGGCAGAAAAACTTTGAGCTCTCCAGATGATTTTAGTAGCTTTGCACTCGCAGCTGCGTGACAATTTCAGATAAGTATAAAACTGTGGTGTTTTACTTACTTAAGTACTGAATTACATACTCAGTAAAACAAATCTGCTGTATTCATACTAATTTAACCCATTTTGCAGGCAGGTTTTTTAGCTTTTCTGTACAGCATATTGCACTGACGTATGTCAATATGGTAAATCAATATAAGAATTCTTTATCACACCACAAACATTTTCAAAGGTAAACTAGAAGGGCTTTGTACATTGGTAGGAGAAAATTAAGAATGAGTTATGTAAGTTGACACAATCTGACATTGTGGAAGATGTGCGCAGAATTTATATGTTGTGCTGAAATGATTGAACAGTAAATTAACATCAACATTGCAATTTTGTTAGGTTTCAGAGTTAACAGGTACTGATAGTAATTCTACACACATCCAGATCTATACTTCTTTGTGTTTCTTTGTGAGGATGAACTTACTACCTGTAAGTGAAAACTTAGAATCTGAAGTATAGGTAAGCAGGAAAAGGTGAATTGCTTAATCATCTGTGGCATAACCTAATACCTAGAGAAATTTTATACAATCCAAGGAGTGAATTTTGTGCCACATCTTGGTCATGGACTGGAAGGAGACAACTTTCTAACAAATTAACTATGAAAAGTCTAGGCTTAAATTCATACCTTTCAGGGGGGGAATTATTATTCTAATGTAATTTATGAGATTGATTTTCTTTGTTGAGGTAACAGAAATATCTCCTCTGATAACTGTAGGACAATACCAATGTAAAATGGAATCAGCATAACATCTCAATTTCGTCTCCTGCAAGTATTGTAAAATTTAGGTGTGTTTGTGAAATTTTGTGTAACAATCTGATTACTAAGGTTTTACAATGTGGAGATTTGTGAAGGCTTCCTCTCTACATGTCCAAACTCTGACGCAATGGGAAAATGAAAATAGTGAAATTAAGAAATATAGCATGATGGTTTGTGACGGAATGAAAAGTGTTTGGAGGGAATGTTATTTTTTTTTTTCATCATCAGTTGCATCTTTTTCTTTAAGCGATTGAATTTTCTCAGCAACATTTCTCTTGGTATAATTGTTGACAGTTAAGGTTTCATTTTGTGAAGAGCTGAGTTACTTTAATCAGAGATGATGGACTTTCACACACCATATCTGATAATTTGAATATTTTCAGTTGGCCTATTTAATTTCCTTAAAAAATTATATATTTTTCTCTTGCTAATATGGCTTATGATCTAAATTCAGCTATATTGTGCTCAGATTGTTTATTAGTTTATTAGCCTTAAAAATGTAAGACTATTTTTTGCTCACAGGCCATATTTTTACTTTAATGATTTAATTCTCAAAGCTGTATCTTTAATGTGAGTTGTCTCAGTGAGTAAGAAAAAAGTCTAGTCTTGATTTCTGATTGTTAGGGTTACTGAGAGATAAATAAAAGTAATTTAATGTCACACCGTGGAACTATCTGAAGATTTTAATACGATCTGTTGCATGAAATATGTTCTTTTATTAATGTTAATGCATTTAAAATATTTGCTTAAATCTCAGAAGGATTTATATGTTCTTTTGATTACTGAAAATCTAGTATTATTAAATTTGATCCGGCTTATTTTTTGAAGCATTGAGTACTGAGGAGAGGTGGCCCAGCATCTCCCTGGTTCTGATACAAATGTGAGACATATTGAATTCATCCATGAAGACCATGAGGAAGTTATTCATATCCAGGTCATCTGCTGAGACTAGTCCTGTGCTTTGGTATGAGCATTGGCCTTGAGTGAGCTTTGGTGCAGAGCCTGAGAAGAGATGCCAGGGTACATCATGCCTCTGAGCAGGCATAAGCACACGTGCACAGAAGGGCCAGAGCTGGACATACAAGTTTAATGCACTCCATCATCTCTCCTGTGATGCTGTTCAGTACTGTTCCATTTACCAGTCAGCTGCAGGTTCCCTGCAAACATTGGAGACCAGGTGGGACAAGGGTACCTGGGACAGACATTGCATCCAAGTGAGGGTGCTGGGAAGCATGTGCAGGTGCACCTCATCAGAACTGCTGTACCCCTGGAGCAGCCAAGGAGTCAAGGAGCAGTTTTGTGTTTTGACCCATGCTTTGCTGAACAGTAGAACTACAGCTGAGGAGATCAACTAAATGGTGCTTTATTTGAGAATCCATATTGAAGTCCCTTTTCCCCATTAACTGTAACGTGGGGGATTGGAGCATTCTTACAATCGTGGGGCACCGGGAGATACTAAGAATTGAATTACGTGTTGTGTTGCTGAAAATGCATAAGAAACAAAATGGAAGCAAACAGTGGAACACCTTTTATAACCAGTACATTTACAGTTGTAATTGTGTATGAGGCTTGGTGGCCTTGAGATGTGGAATTTCTTTTTTACTTCTGATGTTTCCCTTGTTGTTTTCTCTTTTTTAAACCAGATATTTTACTATGTGGTTTTTCACTTCATTTCCAGATTTTTATTTTTCATTTTGATAAGGGGAGAAGAAGGTTGCCTTTGTTTTACTTATCTTTCTTTTAAATAATATTGTATTTTAAGAAGGCTATTTTACAGTGTTTACAGTGCACTTCAGTTTTTTATTGTATCATGCCCTTCCAGTCCCTTGGTGGGATGAGAGGTGAACGTATGTATTATATAATTTATAATAAGTTATGATGAATCACATATGATGAATACTGCTTATTAAATATTAAAGCCTTGTCTACAGTCATGGCAGCACTATGGCGGTAGCACTCCAGTGTTTTCATATGGCACTACTGAGCAAACTCATTGACTTGGGCTGTGCTGTCAGCACTCAGTTATGAGAGCCCTGCCTAGGCAAACAGTGTTAAGGGGAATTGGCTCTCTTTTCAGAGTAGGTGCCCTGCTACTGCCTTCCCCTGCCCCTTGTGCACCAGCAGTTGGAGATGTAAGGAGAGTAGAACCTCTGCAAAGTGTAGCTGCAAACAGAGAAGATGCTGCTGGTAGTTCTCCAAATCCATAGGGACTGTTACCAGTCCTGGTTCCTAGCTGGAAGACCCCTCACTGATAGAAGGCTGAGCAGAGCTGGAGAATAACCTAATAGGAGGTAATGGCCTGGATCTGAACAAGTGGAAAATCTGGGCTGGATTTTGACAGTCCATTTTTATTAGTGAGGACTGGAATTTGGACAGGGGAATAATTTACCTACAGAGGTCATTCCAGCATCTGGAACTAATCAACTCCAAAATAAAAGCAGTAAAACAGAGGGAAGGAAGAGTGTAGGGGATTGTGTTCTGACAGTTTAGGGCAGTTGGTCTTAATGAAGGTATTTTTCCAAATTCATAGCAATGAATCTCTGAATCAGAAATAGTACAGAAATCAGATATAGACAGAGCTCTCCTGACTTCTCTGAAGTCAGGGGAATCCCCCCCGTCAGAAATATATTATTATAAGGCTGAAAAGGAAAGGTAGCCTTCTAGCGATGTTTTGTGCTCTGCCTTGCCTTCCTTGGAGTGTTGACCTATGTGTGTCAGTGAATGCAGTGTACAACAATGAAAAAATGATGTCATTGGGTGATGCAACAGAGCTTAACCCTGAAATCCTCGCTTCACTGTATTTACTGTCAGCCCAGCAGGCAGATTTTCTCATACATTTTCTTGATTCTTGAGTGTCTGGTATAGCAGGTAGATTAGAAGGGGCAGGAGAAATCTGAGAATGTCAGTCAGAGAATAGAGGATTGATAATTTTATGAATTATCATGTGTGAAAGTGTGCACTGTTTTCCTGATATGCCTGCATCCCATGGAAACTAAACTAGAAGGAGAAGGCAGAGTGTTTGAGCACTGAAACAAAATCTAAAAAAAGGATCATCTGTGGTTAGTAACTGTGTGACAGGAATATAATCCTAAGTGATTTCAATTAGCACAGTGAAAAAGGAAAGGAGTGTAATTAATTTTGTCTTGATGGTCCTGTATAACCAACTAGTGCTACATAAAGATTGTGTGATCAAATATTGAAAAAATCCTTACAGTACAGATAAAGAAATCAGTGGTTCTTTGGATAGCTGCACCATGGAAAAAAGAATACTAAGCACAGGCATATTACTTCAGAACTTCTTATTTATTTTCTGAGAGCTCAAGGTATAAAAATTGCAATAAAATCTCATTTAATGAAGATTTGACTTTGGTTTTGTTCTTTTCCCAAAGATTTCATACGATGATTTAATGATATGACAAATTATCAGGAGCTTGTTTTAATGTTAATTAAATCACACACAAAGACAAAATTCTCAGCCCTTAAAATTACATAAACAAAATTGACTTATAAGACTTGATCTTAATTGGGAGTGATATCTTCATTGGTATTGAACCTTTGATCTAATACGACTTTATATATACAGCTGGGGAGATTTAAAAAAAAAAGACTGTAACAGTGTGTGGAAATTACCAAAGGAAAAACTGTTTAGTAACATAGTGCTTTATTTTGTATAGGAGGAAATCATACTGGGGAAACCCTGTCTTTGGTTTTAGGGATGGCAGTAGCGCTAGGATTGTTATGCATTTGAAAGAAAGAGTTTTCACTGAATCTCGCATATCTAGTTACATTTTTCTCTTCTCGTTTAACTCAAATGAGTAAATTGCAGGTAAAAAATTTAGTGACTGTGCCTCTTTTTGCGTGTTACCAGGCAATTGTTGGAATCCTCACTGATGATAGTAGGTCAGCTTATTCTCATTATTATATGAGAATGGTCATCAAAATGGCAAACATATTTCTATAGAATTCACTTTATAAAATGTCAGCAAGTTTGTATGTTTTTATTAGTTCCAAATCAGATACCATTTGTAAGTATTCCCAGAGCAATGTCCATTTCTGAATTTTTGAGACCACACAAAGATATTACAAATTAATCAGATTTTCAAGTTTCTGCATAATAACTCCGCAGATTTATTGTTTAATCCAATTCTAAAATGCTGTTATGATTGACACCTTGATGTAGAGATAGAAGTCAATTGAATAATATGTAGCAGTCAATTTTATTTGAACCTTAATGTGGTGAAGGTGGTTTTTTCACATTTCCATTATTTATAAGTTGTTCCCCTTGGAGAATATATAAAAGAATTTGTTTTAAATGAGCTGATAATACCCTCTTTAAAATTTATGACAGAATCGTATCCTTTTTCCTTACAGCACAAGGGTGTGCCAAGAAACTGTTTCTGAATTATCTTGTTATTCATAGGACAAACATTGGAAAAGAGCATCTTGTTAAAGTTTACTTAGAATGGAATTTCAACCACTCATCAGAAAAAAAAACCAAACTAAACAGGAGGTATCATACCAACCAGGAAACCTAGTGCCAATCCCGGGGTTTTCTTTGTAAGAGCACAATACTCTTGCAGCTACGTTTGATACTTGCTGTCATTCTTACAACTTCAAAAATCAATGTGGGCCTGATCATGCTATCAGCACAAAAAAATTGTAAATAAGTTGAGGCCTTCACCCAGAGGAAATGGAGGATTGGGACATAGTTTTGAAAACATCTTGGTATTTTCTTAGAATTGATAGGATGTTTTTATTTTTTGTCCTTCCTTTCAAATCTGCACTGCACACTTCAGCAAAATCTGGTAGGGCTGGACTGTGTTCTGTGCTTAGCATTAGTGCCCAGCATATAGTTCGATTGTTGGATATTGATCCTCTTAATAAATGCTGGAAATCCTTGGTTTCACAAAATTTTGCTCATCCTCCACATGCAATTTAAAAAACAAGCCGTCATTTGGAAGCATACCAGTTTTCAGTTTTCATAATGCCTTTTATTGTGCATAGTAGGGCCTTTGCTGCCTCAGTAACTGACAAAAAGAAAATACTTTATTAAGATAGAAAGTAGATGTGCCTTAATTGTTTTTCAGATAATTTTTGCTTTCAGAAATTGCAGTGGCTGATGCTCATCTAAGCGTAAAAAAATGCAGTTCCCACACGCATGGAGTGCTCATGTACTGTATGTAAATTGATGTATAATGTAACCCCCATTAGCTGGGTTGATGATAGCTTCAGTTTCACTGCTGTCAGGTTTCTGTAACTCTTTGAATGAGTTGGCTGGTCTGAATGAACGTTAGCATAATTTATGCAGCTGATAAGCTATTTGAGTGCTTGAGTTATTGATAAAGCACTTTAACATATCATTTTCAGCTTCATGTTATGTGACATCAGAGTAGAAGGTAATGTGGCAGTCCCCAGGCTTGATATTAAAGTCAGTCTGTTCTCTGGATTTCAGAGGCCAGAGGAAACACAGTGCTGTCTGACACGAGTCCAGCAGACCAGCACCAACCCAGTCAGTCCCATCCTGCATTCCCTGTTGGGCCTCAGGTCAGTATCTTTCCTTTAGACTAATCGAGACATGCAATTTGACGAAAAATAAATAGCTGCGATTGATCGTCTTTGATCTGTGTAATGTAGAAAATGTGATTCTCTTTGGCTGCATTCAGTGCTACAAAAAGGGAACATGTATGTGTCATGTATCTTTTAAAAGTCATGTTTGGCAACATTAAATTTTGTGCGTTTTTCTAAAATAAAACCTAAGCAGTTTTGCATATTTAGGAGGTTATAATATTTGAATTTCTTATGTAAAATTACTTCTGAAATTATTTTAATTATTTAATATTAAAAAGCATGTGCAATTTTAATGCAGTATTACTGTCTCTGACAGTTGTGTCTGTCACACAGAGATCCTGCATTAGTAAAGGCATTTAATTATCTTTTATGCCAGATATTTATTTTCTTTAGCGCAGAGTGTAGACTTAGTAGTATGGCATTTTTTTAAGATTTAAAAATATTTTCCATCTCACTTCACAATTTTATCCAAGTTCAGCCATACTCTAAGAAGATACTCAGTATGCTTCCACTTCCCACGACAGTCTTGGTCTACAAAGCTTCTGGTGGTTATTACTGTAGCGTTTTCTTCAGTTACCAATCAGTATACAACTAGGAATTTTTTGGAAATGTTGGCATTTAGGTACTGGTAGACTAAGTTTAGTTAGGTCTTCTTTCACTCATAAATTATCTTTGGTGCATGCGTAATGAATTTTCCAGTCTAGATTCAGCTGGGGTCACTACCATGCTATGTGACTGATGCTTACAGTTTCAGACTATCATGTTAGTCAAACCTTTCTGTGCTGGTGAAAATGTATGCTTTAAGACATTGGAAGCAGTGCATGTCTGTAATGGAACACAAAAAGATCTTCATCCAGAAGAGTTTTAATTGTGTAATACTGAGCTATACATAATAAAATAGATTTGTGTCTGTGGTTTCTTTCAGCCACTACTGACAGCCCAACAGTTAGCCTCAGCAGTAGCAGGGGTGATGCCAGGAGGCACTCCAGCCCTGAATCAGCCAATCCTTATTCCTTTCAACATGGCTGGGCAGCTGGGGGGCCAACAAGGACTCGTCCTAACTCTACCTACAGCAAATCTCACTAACATCCAAGGACTGGTAGCAGCAGCTGCAGCAGGAGGCATCATGACTTTGCCATTGCAAAATCTACAAGGTAAGTCAGGTTGGTAATTTTTCTACCAGGTTCTTTCACCTGTTTTTTTTATGCCATCTCTCTCTTTTACATTGGGTGATCCCTTTTTCGAATTAAATGTTGCTCTCAATGAATATTGAAAATTAATACCTGGTTTGTTTTTGTATGCTTGAGAGATACTTTAGGGATATTTGCCTTTTTATAAAAACATATTGGAAGTTGGGTCTTACATTGTACGGGCCAGTAATATAAACCACTTGAATGATTCATTAGGTTTCTCTGTCATCAGTGATCAATGTTCTCTACTCACAGATCATTTTAAAATTTCAAATCATAGAATTATAGAATTGTAGAATATTAAGGGTTTGGAATGGGCTTTAAAGGTCATCCAGTCCCAACTGCACCTGCCATAGGCAGGGACACCTTCCCCTAGACCAGGCTCAAGGCCTTATCCAACCTGGCTTTGAACACTGCCAGGGCTGGGGCATCCACAACCTCCCTGGGCAACCTCTTCCAGTGTCTTATCACCCCCACAGTGAAAAATTTCTACCTAATATCTATCCTAAATCTCACCTCTTTCAATTTGTACCCATTATTCCTTGCCCTATCACTACAGTTCCTAATGAAAAGTCCCTCTCCAACTTTCCTGCAGACCCCCTTCAGATACTGGAAGTTTGTTGTAAGGTCTCCATTTATCTTCTCCAGGGTGAACAGCCTCAGCTTTCTCAGCCTGTGTTCGTAGGGGAGGTGCTCCAGTCTTACAAACTTTGACAAACTTTGTGTCCTTCCTCTGGCCTTGCTCCAACAGTTCCACGTCCTCCTTATGTTGGGGACACCAGAAATGAATTCAGCACTCCAGGTGGGATCTCACGAGCAGAGCCGAGGGGCAGAATCATGTCCTTTGACCTGCTGGTTATGCTCCTTGTGATGCAGCCCAGGATTCAATTGGCTTTTTGGGCTATGAGCACACACTGCTGGCTCATGTCGAGATTTTCACCAATCATTACTTCTCCCAAGTCTTTCTCCTCAGGGCTGCTCTCAATCACTTCTCTGCCCAACCCATTGATGTGTCTGGGATTGCCATGACCCAGGTGCAGGACCTTGTGCTTTGCTTTGTTGAACTGCATGAGGTTTGCAGCAGCCCATGTCTCAAGCCTGTCGAGGTCCCTCTGGATGCCATTATTCCTTCCCTCCAAGCAAGGCAACTGCAACACACAACTTGTTTCACCACTGCTGATTAAAGCAGTTGTATGAATAGAGACAACTAAAAATACAGTGTCGCATGAAAATAACTTTTTTTAAAACTTTTACAATAAAATCAGAGTTTTCTCATCTCTCATCCATGCCCCAGATATATGTTTTCATTCTTGCTGTGGGAGGTCTGCTTTATCAATAAGGTTCTGCCATTCTCTTTCAAGTTGTTGAGAGAGTTGCATGACTCCAAAGTAACTAGCAAAAAGTTAATCTCTCCATATATCGTCCCTATTGTCAGATCTGTACCACGTTTGCAACAGTTCTGCCCTGAGGGATCTGACATGTTTTCCCTGTAAAAATGTCCCTGTACATTTCCCAGGTCTAAAATCAGACTGAAAGCACTTCTATAAGATCCCCTTTCTTCCCTAGTATTCTCTTCTGTTAAATCGATGTCTCTAACACTGTTAGGAACAGTACTCAATCCAAATACATATGATATAAAATACAGATTTATTTATTCACTAATCCCTAACTATGTTGATGCTTCTCAGAATGCAGTTGCTGTTGGACAGAACTGAACAAAATATAGCAAGTGTTAGCCAATCTCTTACAACAGAATTGTATAGTTTTAATGGAAAAGAATAGTAAAGGAAGTGATTTTCCAGTGTGAAAGTGATAAAGGTGTGAGCGGGAAGTAGCAAAAGAAAGCTTTAACTCTTTATATTTATTTATTTATATAATGTTATTTCTTTCCAATGTAAATGGTACAAAAAATTTTCCTCCAAAAATCATAATTTTTTAAAATTAATCCTCTGCATTATGCCCGAAATACCTTTTAGTCTTCAAACTCTGGTGGCTGCTGATTACCAGATGCATTGTTTGAAGCACCAGATTCTACAGGATTGCCTATTTTTCACTTACTAGATCCTACAGGTTGTCAAACAGCGAAAACAAAGAGACAGCTTTTGTGTTGAACAAACTCCCTTACAAAGCACATGCATAGTACTTTCACCTGTTGGAGCAACTGCTTGCCTTTACCTTGTGCATGTTTTAAAGTTTAATGTCAGCAGACCTCTCTTATCATAGTTGTAAATGGTTTTCACTTTAATGTTTAAAATAATGTCTCTCTCATACCATTAAGCTGTACCAAAGAACCTGTCATTCATAAATCATAGATGACAAGGACACACTAATGCACAAATTTTGCTTGTTTAAAATTTGAGAGTGCATGTAAAGTAGGGAACGGGAGATTAAAAAAATAATGCAAGAACAGGAGTGGGTAAAAGCAGATATAACAAAGTGAAGGGGAAGTAGCTTTTTAGCGTAGGTGGATGATGAAATCTTAATGAAGAAACAGGCATTATAAAAATGTATCCTTCCACTCTGGAGTGCTCCAGGTTATAGTTGCTGGGTATGTAGTATTATAAATAAACATAAGCTTGTGCAGTTCTTACGTCATTTATTCACCCCATGTTGCAAGGCTGGAGGGCAGGGATTAAGCCAGGCAACCTTTGCTCTTTAGTTTAGCCATGGATCTCTAATTGCCAGCTAAAAGATGTAACTCTGCTGCCAAATAAATTTTGCAAGCAATGACCTTCCCAGATGAAAAGGTTTCGTTTATCATCTTTACCGGTAGACAGGAGCCTGGGATCAAATAGGGACTTGCAGGAGCAGCAGGTTCAATTCCCTGTCTATGAACACAATCACACCTTCCATAAAGTATCTGAAAGGAACAGATCTCATGAATTTACTTAGTTGTGTTGCTGTTTGTTGTCTTCTTTACCCTTCCCTCTCAATCTTATAAGCAAGTGCTACTGACTGCTCTCAGTTTTTGGAAGTGCAACTGATACACAAAGCATCAAAGTAACCTGGTCGGGATAGTTCCTACCATCCTGAATCACAGCTGTAAACTGCTATTGCTTGCTCTGTAGCCCACTATCCGACGCATGCATGCATGAAGATAGGAAGCAGGTGAGAGTGTTGTGTGGTATCATCAGTTCCATTGAACCTGGCTGAATTCTGCTCCATTTTTTTGGTGGTTGTTTGAAAATAATTATAGAATGTGTGTTCTGTTTTGTAGACAGCACTTTTATAGGTATACCCATAAAAGCCCGTGCTTGAACACAGTTTAGTAGTTCATGCTCTTTTGGTGAAATCAGGCCATAATCATCAGCTTCCATCTCTTAAACCTCAGTGTGGCATTGTCAACTTAGATAATGGAGGGACATGTTTTCATGCTGTTTTCCAACCTGTCTTAATACTCCTGTTGTCACATCTGCTGTCCCTGAACTTTCAGTGAGGTCAAGCATAGATGCCCACAGTTCCTGTGAGCTGGGTCTTCTTCTCTCTTTCTTCTCTCGTAAGTAAATTTCTAAAGCTCTTCATCAGAAACTACCCCCCCCCCCGCCCCACCCCACGATAACTCAAAAGACACCCTGAAAACTTTTTAAATAGTGTGTGAATTCGGAAAAGTTCTGATCTGACAGTACTTGGTCTGAGTACTCGAATTCGTACTGAATGTTGATCAAGGGAGTAATTCCACTATATTTTGTGTGCTCCACATACAAGCTTAAATGATTTTCTTCTCAGGAACTTTCAGGTCTGGTTCAGGGTGATAATTATGAGACCTCAGATAAAACAATGAAAATCCTTGCCTGTGAAAAGAGAAAAGAGCTCGCAGTGACAGGAATCACAGAGGCGATATGTTAAGTATTTTAAATGAGTAAACTAGTTTCTTTTAAAGTGGAGTAATTAATGATTGCTCACACAGTATAACTCAGTGATATTGCTTATTCTTCACTTACCAGTTACCTATAGAAAAGATTTTTTTCCCAAATGAGTTTGTGTTAAATTGTCCATTTGCTATATGGTCCTGATCCACCACTAAGTTGATAGGAATTTCATTGCTGTTTAGACCAAACCTCTTCCAAAACTTCTTTCTTTCATACATACTTGATTATTTTCAGTTCATTACACCCTGTCATTTGCCATATACACTGCTATACCATATCTGTTTCCTGAGCAAATATATCAAATGTTGCAAACAGATGGAAGGAAGGTGAATGTGTAAATTCTTGCTGTGAAACTTAGGAAAATATGTTTTCCATGGCTTCAAGTAAGCAAATTTCATATGCACAACCAATATGCAAATAATACAATTTACTGAGATGGAAGAGGGCTGGTGGGAGAATAAAACTATCTATCAAAGTGAAAACAGAAATCCCTGAACATAACTCCCATTTGCCTGTGGAATTTTGGCTTTCCACCAACAGTTCTTTGAATAAAACAGTGAAATCAGCAACAATAACTTTTTACTGTAATCAACTAAAAGCACCAAATATGAGCGTTTAAAAATGATCCATGAAAGCTGTTGTCCCAAGAAACTTACAAACCTGTTTTCCCTTCACCGTTTCTTAGAAATACAGGTGTAACATAGCCACGCTTTCCTAAAATTTTGCAGGTGTCACAATAACAATGGTGAGGTTGTCAGAAGGGAAAAAGTGAGGCAGGTACCCTACATGGCAGTGTATTTACTGTCTTTTGCTCTTAGTCCATTACTTATTGGGCTGTCTTTATTGACAATGCAGAAAGTAGTCTGACAGCTTCCCTCTTAACCATCCAAACTGGTGGTCGTAAGTACTCATCTTCCTGCCTTCAGGAAACTTTCCTGTGGGCTGAACGGTTTCAGTTTTTGCATCTCTTTTGCCAGCTCAGATTTCTCTAGGTTTTGGGAGGAGTATATTCTATTTTTTAATTTTAGTTATCCTTCTCAAGAGTCTCTCCAAGGGACTAGCAGTTGCTTAATCTCAGAGTACTCAGTAGTGCCTGGGAGCTGATATTCATGAAAAGACATTCTCTCCTTAAGCCCATCTGATTTTTATGTCTCAATGTAATATTTCTGTATAGTTGAACAAGATATGTTTTGTGTGGGGGCTGACTTTGTTCTGACTTGTTTTCTTTGTGTAATTTTAACCCTGTGAATTTCCTGTTGTAATAACTGAGAAATGGGAAGGCATTCCAGTCCTGGGGAGTTGTTAACAGCCGTCCTCTCATTTTATTCTCTTGTCCATGACAACCAAAGCAGTTTTAGCTAAAAAGTAAATGTATTTTAGTTATTCTTTTAGTAGTGCATATGTGTTTGAAATTAGAAAGTGACAGTGTTGTCTGTCAGCTCACTGCTGGCCACTCACACACCATGGGTAACAATCTGGGAGTGTCTGTGCAAAGGGCTGGTCCAAATAGATTTTATTACATAGCAATGGCACAACAGTGTTTTAGATATATGTGCCAATATGGAGATAGAATGACACTGGAACCTTGAAAGAAAACAACATACTAGAGACTGCAGCCTCATGGCACCGAAACTTCGTGTATTTTATTTCCACTACCCACTGTATTGCTCCTAAAGTGGATGTCAATAATTTATTTACAAGTCAAAGTTTTTCAGTCTTGAGTCGTGAAAGAAATGAGAACAAACTATCTCTCTAAATCACTAGTGAAGGGCTTCTGTGCTGAAAGGAAGTCTTGCATAACTGAAAATGTGAAATCATTAAATTACATTATTTAAACAGCAGCAGGTGATATTTTAGCAGCAATACAATGGAAGGAGAAATGTATTAAACATCTTCAGAGGTAGGAGACAGCCATTAAAATGTACTGATATGGATTACAGTGACACAGATAATGGTCAAAAAAATTAAGAAGGCTTTTTTATATGGAGATCAGTCAAAAAGAATGTTAGGTAAAGACAATAGTAACAAAAAGAAAAAAACTATTATTTACATTTATTAGATCTTGTTTCATCTGAACAGAGATTTGTATCATTAATTGTATAACACATAAAGTAAATATGCTCTGTCTGCATTCCTTCATGTACACACACCTTAAAAATCAGAAATCAGAGAGAGATGAAAAACAAAAAAGAGACAAAAAAGAAGTAAACTACAAACCTCAATTGCTTACTGATCTAGAGTCCAAATTCCAGTTTCTTAGAATATTTTTCCCTTTTAACTAAAGTGATGCAGTCCCTATTCATTTGTATTCCCCTTCAAGTAACATGAAATAGCTTTCAGAGTCTACAGAAAGGCAGTGTTCCACTTATGTATTTTAATGAGCACCAATGTCAGTAATAATCAAAATGATGTTTCACTTAGAGGAATAGTTTATTCCCAGGTACTTTTGCAGTGTACTAACATAACCAGAACAAGAATGACAAGAACCAAGAAGAGCTGCACTCATAGCAATTTCTGTGAAGCCCTCAACCCAAATATACCTCCCCTATCACTGTACAAATGCTGCACAAAATGCAGTCACTGTGAAGGGTGCACTTACACAAAGAAGGGGTTAGCCAACCACAAAGACAAACCTCCTTAGCTTGGTACATGGAAAGGAATAAGAGAGATGTGGGCATCTGTAAGCACACTGTGGCATGCACAGAGCATGTATAGATTAGCAGCCACTACAGCAGATATCCTCAGGCTATCAGCTGTATCCCATCCAAACTGTTGTAGGATAACTGAACTAATGTGCAGAGATCCCTGAAGGTGGGATGAGTTGTCTCTGTCTCGTCTCCCAGGAAATGTACTTTTTTGGAAGGCCTAACATTTGCTTTTGGAAGAAAGGGCAAAATCTGCTTTTCTGAACATAGTACAGCAAGAATCTTACTGGGTTGTTTGTTTATTTGTTTGGGATTTTTTCCCCGTAACACAAGACCTGTCCTGTGTGAATGCATTGGCCCCATGTTAACTGCTCATCTTGTTCAGTGGCAAATTGCTGCCTTCCCGGAGGATAAGGTCTTTATTAGTTAGTAGTTGTTTGTTGATCATTCCCTGAGTGTTAGTCATTTGTTGTTTGGTTTCTCTGCCCCATAAGTTAAGGGCCTACCATCAGAGGCATTAAAATGCAGTAGTCTTAATGTTTGTGTGCTCTGCTGTTGACCTCCACCCAAAACAGACCTCAGACATTCCTATTTTTTTTTTTGCTACTGATGGTTATGGAACAACAACGAGAAATACTGACGTGATGTAGATCAAATCCTTAAATCAAAGTGTTCGCACTTACTTAAACATTGCAGGCCTTGTTTTGACAAAGTCTAAATTTCCCGACTTCTTTGCTAAGAAGCAGATGAGAAAGATGGAAGCAGTCTGCACCTCCCCAAACTCCCCGAAGTTTCCACTAAAAACCTATTGGTTAATTATCCTCTAGCAAGCATTACCACTAAGCAAGGAGTTGTGGCGTGACTTCTGCATTTTAGCACACATGCTACACATACTAGTGGATCACATGCAAATAGGTAGGTACAGTCTAGATCACATACAAACAGATAGGTACATCTATATGGTATATGCATACATGATTCTCATGCTGATCCAAGACTCTCTACTGCAATAGAGTGAGTGGTAGAAAGATTACCAGGATGCATTTGCAGCCTTCACTCTTAATTTCCTTGTCTTAGTGGATTTAAGTCAGACATTTATAGTATTTGTGGTTTAATTTCCTTTGTTTTTCCATGGTCTTTGTATTAATAAAATCCCTATGATTCATGTTTTAAAAACTCCCTGGATACAGACTGGTGTTCCTGATTCACCAGTGAGATTCTAATCAAAGACATATATATTTAGAGAGTCATAAAAACAACAAAGTCTTTATTGACCAACTTGGTTTACAGGCATTTTAATAGTATGAATTCTGAATGCATGGAACATACAAGTTAAATGCTTGAGAGCTAATTTTTAAATGAAATTTCTTTAATGTCTGTGTGGTTCTGTACCACAGAACCATACACTTCCTCTTTATGGAGACCTATTCTTTCTTTGGTTTTTTGTTGGTTTGTTTCTTTTTTTTTTTCTTTTTTTTTTTTTTTTTTTTAATGTCATGGAAAGTTCTGAAGGTATCTTATGCCTTTCTCATTAAAAACTTAAAGTTTATGTATCTTGAAACATTTTATAGCATTTTATTTTCTTCTTTTTTTTATTTGAGAAAAAAATTCTTATTCTGTCTGCCACTGATATTGCTCCATAAATGGGAAGAGAATCTATCTGGTGACATCAGAAATTATAAAACTGAAACTTCCTTCCGTTTTCTCATTGCCAGACCTCTATGCAATCTTATGGCCTCTGAGTAGAAAGTTGTACTCATGGAAATCTTCAGGCCTCCATTTCATTTTCCTGAAGCTGCCTTCATTCCTTGAATGTTTCATCTTTTCAAGCTTATTACTCTGACAAATGTAACAGAGAGCACAGATGTGAGACCTCTTTTCTGCTCTGAACTTTGGCCCAGGTGTCCCATATGAGGGAAGACAATTCATACACATTTTTTGCAAGTCTTCCACTGAATGTGTGGATAGTTAGTGGTTATGCTTTCCTACAAAGTGGCTTAAATCACTACTGTTAGATGCCTCGAATTCCTCATACACAGCTAGATCTTTGCTAGGTGTTCTAAATTCCTAAGTCTGTTCTGGTCCATCGACACAGAAGAGTCTAGGCTCTTTTTTTCAGTAGCTGCAAAAATAAGGTGAATTTTCCTTATTTTTTGGACCCACAGTCATGTTTTCCAGCTCATAGAAGGACTGGAGCTTTCCACTGAGGTTAATAAGATCCAAAACCATACAAGCTCTGTACACAGATTGCCTGCTACAGTTTTTTTGTTTATTTTTACATAAATATTGCTTTTAAAATTAATCATCTGTAGCCTTGACATATCTTACAGACTCTTTTTTCACTTAATTGTGTTTTAATATGATAAATTATGTGATGTTAAAAGTAAACCTTCATCATAAAGACAAGGTACTCATTTCCAATGATTAACTCAAGTAAATGGTGATGCTTCATATTTACAGTATCTTTTCCTTTCTGTTTCTCAGATCCCATTTAAGTGTCTTGTGCCTTTCCTCATCCAGAGCTGGCTCTGTCAATCCTTTATAGTTCAGCTTGGTGTCTTAAGCTATTCACAACCCAAGTTGTGAATGTATTCTGTACTGTGTAGCTGATTTCCTATAGAATCAGCAGTAATAACTGAAGAAGAGGTAAACTTCTGGAGGTGCTAAAACTGTTGTAATTTTTCCATTATATTTGGCTTCTGTATTTTAGAAGATGTAGTTGTAACAGGACATGAATCCAGCCAAAAAAGCAAAGAAATGATGGTAGGACATTTTGAGGAAATTCACTTATTGGCAGCCTGAAAGTTGTTTCTTTTATCTTTCTTATTTTTAAAAGGATAAAACCTCTCTAGAATAAATTTTGAGCCTGTTTTCTGAAAACTGTTAAGTCTAACATCTAAACAGAGCAATCACTTTCAGATTCTCTGTTCAAGATTTTAGCTTTTATTTTTCTGAAGCAGGACTTGTGAATTGAAAAAGAAGACTGCCCCCCACCAGCACTGCAGCATCTTTAAAAAATATTGACCCATATTACTCAACCCTTCAACCTTTCATTTTACTGGTAACCAAATCAGTTCTTTGTATTTTTGTTTTACTCTGATTTAGCAAGAGTGGCTGTTCGTGTTACATTCATCTAATATGAGCACCTTGGCCAGTTGTAACCAAAATTAAAAACATATACTATTTGCTCCATTTCTCAAAAGAATATAGTTGGTTCTAAGTGTAAGACTTATTAAGTGTATCTTTATGCATTTATGTTCCCATGAGTGCCATTATTTTAAAATTTCTTAGTGATATTTATATATATTCAATGTTCAACATCAGATAATTTGAGTTTCCTGAGTTTGTAAGATAACTCACAAGGGAGAAAGTTTTATTAAATAAATAATAGAGATAAATTTTATACTTCCATATATTTCAAAGCTAATGCAGCTAACTTTCAGTGGAATGGTAACATGAAGACACAGTGCTATAATATGATTGATTTGTTTTGACAGCAGCCAAATAATTGAGAGTGAAAGGTGTCAGCACAGATGAAATATTGTAAAAGCCACATTCAGAAGGCAACCCCAGCAGCAATAGCAACTGGAGTTTTATTTCCTTTGATATCACACTGTTACTCACTTCCAGTTTATTATAAAACCATGAAAGGTATGCAACTTTACGTATGGTGGAGGCTTTTATGGAGGGGTTAGAAACAGAAGTTTCTCAGGTACGTGAACAATAGTTACTGACAATGGGATTTATGATGGATGCAATATACAAGGATAAATTATCTTAATCTTTCCCCCGAGTTTTCTCTCTTCTTTTAAACACTTTTTGCAGGCTACTGCTTATCTGGCGTCTTACCTCTAGCTTGGAGGGTAAGCGATTCCCTCCAGAGCAACCAGTCTGTGGATTGCCTGGCAGGGGATTGATGCAAAAGTAGTGCTGCCATTACCCTCCCCAGTGGTGAAACTTAGTTTTAGTTCACCTCGTCTGTACCTCCAACTGTACAACTATACACTTTCTGTCTGAGACAGGGTAAGGCTTGTATGTTTGCATCATGGCATCCTACTGTACTGCAAGGATTACAAAAAGAACTATAGCATCCTAAGAGTCTAGGAGTCTGCAGATGTGCAAGTAACCTACTATAGAAGGTAGCCAAATAGGTCAGCTGAATAATATCTGAAAGTAACATGATATGAAAATTACTTTCAGCCATTCTTAAAAGTACATTGAAGAAGATCCATGTTTGTAAAAACTCAAGCTATAAAGCTGCCTTTGTCCAGAAGCACCATTGATTTCAGTAGGAACCAGACTCCAAGGTACAGTTCGAATTGAAATTTATATGTCCTGCCGTTCATTTCAGAAATGCTCCATTAAGAAGATACAATTTGATGTGAATGACAAGCGCTCTCAGTAATGAGCTCTTGCTCATGCAAAACAAAACAAACTATGACAACCATCATGTTAACAAGATCAGGAACCCTTGTGGCTTAGTAATGTAACATCTAATCTATATCTATACCTATACTTATACCTATACTGATACAAATATAATTATCTTACTTGAAGAAAAGTAAATAACAGAATGGGATGAGATTTCCAGTACTGACTAATTTATACACAGTCCCATTCCATTTGCATTCTTTTTGTCTTCTGATCTGGTAATTTCATAAATGGCATGGTGGAGATTAGAATCCAAGGCTGGGAAAACTAAACCTACTGTTATTAATACATGAAAAATTTTCATTGAAGTGGTGTAGGAAGGCAGGAAGCAAACGATTGTTCATAAAATATATCTTACTGTGGAGCAGGCTGTATCTACTGAAGTATTTTGTTTAAGAGAGGTAGAGCACACTTGAAATTAACCCTTGTGCTTTCACCATTTTCCTCATGTTTGATCTGTGCAGACAAGATTTCTTCTGGAGAAAACGAAACTCAAAATTCCACTACACGCGCGTATCTACTACATTCCAGAGCCAAGTGGAGATACAAAGGACCAAACCAACAACAGGCCCTTTGGAAAACTTCAAGACCCATATATTCAGTACAAAACAGACTAAATACACTCCAAAGTAGAAACCCTGAACTGCAAGTAGAGGGAATGAAACGGACTTGGAAAAAACTACTTCCATCTAGTCATCTTCTCATATTGCTGCAAATCACTAGCTAACATTGATGTATATGTGCTTCAGGAAGAATTTGTGACTATTGTACATGCAATGAAAACAAATCCTCATTGCTTATGATTCAGAGCAATATAATTTAGGTAGAGGCTTCTCTTAGAGCACTGAATGCCCAGGTTGCAGGATTCTATGGCTTAGTTCTCTGCCATCAGCACCTGCAGTTAAAATTAGCTTGGCAGGATTTTAGCTAGCCAGCAGCTATTAATGTTCTCTTTAGTAATTGAAGATAGAATGCTGAACATGGAATGCCTGCATGTTTGTGTGTGCATAAATCTATTGATAGGCCTTGAAATGGGAACAATGAAAGCATAGGCTTTCCAAGCATCATGTTTTCTGTACAGATGTTAATCTCCTCATCAAGAAGTACTCAGGAATACATGAAAATATGGGAGGGTAAAAAGACTCTAGGCAGAATGCATAATACTCGTGAAAAGTCTCTGTTTTCCTTTTCCTTCTCATATGCCTTCAGATATTTTCTTTTTCATGTCCCAGCTTGTACCTATGAGCATGTTGGTATACTCTGAACATTCTTTTTAGGCTTCAGCTAGCTCCTTCATCCAGGAGCCTCTGTCCAATAGGCTGGGGAGTAGAGATCCTTCCTGAGAAGAATTTCACAAAGTAGTGTACAGAGATAGAAGATCTAGTTAATAGGAAGATGCTCAAGTGTCTAGCATGCTTCCTGGCCACCATAATTGGGATTCCTTTTTGGTTGTTCATCTCTTAACTGTTAGAGGCATTTGTCAATCCATTGCTGATGGGACTAAAAGCTACTAAAAGAAATATGAGTGAAAAATCGAGAAAGAGACAAGTGAGGTAAAACCCAAAAAACATGGCCCTCTAGTCCTTGGCTGGCCAGGGAAATGTAAAAGAGAAAAAGAAAAGTAAGCTAGCTACTCAAATGAACCAACTTGCAGGTTTTTCCCACGTTTTTGTGGACCTTTTACCAATTGATCACATAACCCAACCAACCACTTTTTTATTTAGTTGAAGATAAAGTAGTTAACTTTGAAAGTTAAAAGACCTGACAAGTTGCTTTCATGGTAACCCCTATTCCATAGATTCCAGAGACTATTAATAGATGGGATTTTGCAGACTTCAACATTGTGAATAGTTTCTTTCTTAGATTATGGGTTTTCTCTAATCAGGAAGTAAAATAAACATTTTTCCACACAGCTCTTCCTCTGAAGTGATTCCATATCATTGTTACAAGTAAGTGGCCAGCTCTAAGTGGTAATTGTGATATGCCAGCACAGAGCCAAATCCAGAGGCCCTCGAATTTCAGTTTTAGTGAGCCAGATTCATTTTAGATGTGATGCTTGAGGCCCTGTTGACATTTGTTAGTTTGGGTTTTAAAAAATCCTATGTGAAAACCCTCAAGGTTTGGCTGACTATAACCCGCAAATGGTTTGACAGGACCCTATTTACAGAGACTGCTCAAGAGCCTTTCCCTTCCCCCATTTGAGTGGTCAGCACTGACATACTCCATTATGAGAAAGCCCCACTTAACACAGAACTACTTTCAATTGTCATGGGCACTCAGCCTTATTTAAACTGACACTCTTTCCATCACCCCCAAGCTAGAATCCCAATGTCAGAGTTCTTCAAGAACTTTGGATTCAAAGCTGTACTGTCTGGCAAAGAGATGTGATTCAAAACTGCACAGAAGTGAACTTCTGAGATTGAAGGACAATCCCAAAGGTGAAGGGAGACATGATAACTATGGGTATGCTAGGTAAGCAGAGGAAAAAAGAATGAAGGGAACGCTTGCCTGTGGGTTCAGATCAGGAAAGAGACTTGGAGGACCCATGCTTCTCTCTTCCCTTGCTCTTGATCAATTCATAAATCTTCAGTGATCTGGGATCATGCTATTAGAAAGGGTTACAGTTCCTTTGTGTTCCAAGAGCTTCCTTCTCCCACCATACCAGGTTGCTCAAGTACCAAGAAGTTGGGTAAACAATCTGAGATTAAACATGGAAATATCCATGCTCTATCCCTACAGAGGAAAAGTAGTCTATCTGCAAAAAAGAGTTAAGTGACCACTATATCATTCCTGTTTCTTAATGATTAAGCAAATGCTAATGCATGTGCCAGCACATTGAAGTGGTCCTGTTTAATACAGAAAAAAAGTCATTTTAATGATCCCCTGTGAACTGATGGAGAAACCAAGGCACAAAGTAATGAAATGACTGTCCTATGTTTCTCAGCAGAGCAATAGCAAAACTAGCCAGAGAAACCAAAGCCCAGTTTCCAAAGCCCAGTCTGCAAATGTATATTTACAAATTTTTTGGTTGTAGAATATTATTTTTAAATTAGTGTAAGAAAATAGTATTTCAGAGAATACTGCTTCAGGATATTTTCTGGGTGTTCCTATAAAGCATTTCTTACAGATTGTTTTAAAGGCTGAATCCTGATTGTCTCACAGGTGTATCCCACTGACTTTACTTATTTCCGTAAGTAAAATTAACAATATTCAGTCACGCATTTTAGCCCAAACAAAGGTTCTACTAGAATATATTAAAAAAGAACGGTTCAAATAAAACACAACCAATGTCTGAACTGTGAATGATTTCCTCCTTTTCTCTCTGCTTTCCCCTAGAGAAGTACACGATTGCAGTAATGGTTTGGGATTAAGTAATCATCTTTGCATTCTGCAAATCTAGAGCAGTTTATGGCTGAGTTTTGTTTTAAGATCAAATGTCATTGTCATGAAAGACTTTTTTCTCTACATACATTTAGAAAATATACCTGCATTTTAGAGGTGGAGGGGAGGAGAGGGAAGGGAGGAGTACCACCACTTGGGTTTCATGCCAGACTTTGTTGTAAAATTAATTCCTTTAAATAGATTTTTTAAAAACCACAACATTTTTCTAATGTGCATTAAGAATGTTGGAGAGCTCACTGAAGCATATACTTTGAGCTTTCAGGAGCAATCTGTAGTCAGGCATTTTAAATGAAAATTGATTTGTGATTTACATGGTCAGTGGAAAGAAAATTAACTTATGGAAGGTTGTAATGAAATATTAGACAAGTAAAAAAGTAGATGGTGATCTAGTGGAACTAAAAGTCCCATCTGGAAGAATTCTGTGACATTTTTACATTTATCTGTGTTCTGCATGAGTTGTAATGTTAGTGGTAATTTTATGGGACTGAACTGAAATGAAAAGGGTGTTATCACAGATTGCCTACAATATAGGATTGTGTTCAGTGGAGAGTCCTGTATCCTTTTCTCCATTTTCCTGTAATATGACTCATTGCACTTTTTTCAGCTACTGTTGTTGAATTTATTCAGCCTTTTACTTGAGGTTATTAAAGAAGAACATCAAATACGCACAAATACAATCTAGCAGCACGTTGAAAATCAACACGGCCACTTCCACTTACTCCTGCATAGTTGAGGCACTATCCAGGAGACCCATTAAAATATATGCTAAAATTGCATGTTATCATTCTGAAACACAGGCTATTAACACAGATTTAAAAATACATTCTCTTTCAATTTATGACACATCAGCATAGCAAGAGTAAAGAATTAAAGCTTTTCCAGAAAACATACTGCCCTACTTCTGTTCCTCTGTTCATTTTGAACTCTGATATTCACTTTATGACATCCCTGATTGCTCTTGCTGTCAGTTCCTTGGAGAATGAAGAAAGAGAGGCATGTCAGAATAACATGATGCTATACTCACTGCATTCTTCTCCTGCTTTTGTGGTAGAAAATCTTTCTCCTGTTTAAAACAATCCAGACTTTACTGGTAATGGAAATAGGAACTCTTTTACAACCTTCTACCAGATAATCTTATTTCTTCTGTATACTCCATGTATGGCACCATTAATTTATCATACTTTACACAGTTTGAAATATAGGACTCTAACTTGGAAAAACATTAATATTCTTTGGAATCAGTAAGCTCTATTAATGCCTTTGTCAAAATTAATCCCATTGTGGATTTAAAATACCTTGAATTTTCAAAATCTAGAGAAAAATCTTCCCATCAAAAGCTTACTTCCTTCTGTCATTAAATGCATTAGTTCTATGCCCTATCAAAGTCTTGTTTGTTGAGGACATCTAATCTCCTGTTTCACAGGAGAGGTGAAAATACCTTTATGCTGCTTCTTTCTCTCTGTTCCTTTAGGAAATACATAGGCTGTCATTTGAATGCATGCTAAGCATTCTAGTTTCTTTGCACTGCACAGATTTTCAACATGGCTCAGCAACATGCAGGATTTGGACACTGTTGAGCAAAGACAGGCTGTAGCCTAGTCCCTTTTCTCACTGTTATTTTTTTCTAATCAAGATCGGAGAATCTGGTTTGAAATTATACCAGATCCATATTACTGTTAGCTGAAGCAGAATTAAAATCGGATTGTACAACTAATATATGCAGTGTTTAAGCTTGAACAAGTGCATTATGGAAGAGTCTGGTTTAAAACGTATGACATTACTTCTCCAGGAAATTTATTTATAAGCATATTCGAAAGAGGAGAAATATCACAAATCTTTCACAAATAGTATAGACGATTGTCAAGTGAATGATGTGGCTAGTCATGGTAGGAGCACCCTTTATAATCACAGGATACTGTAAAGGTCGATATTAGGTATTGGCTTTCCATCCTATCCATCTGAAACAATATACCACAGTGAATGTAATCAGTGGATGGCGGCAAATGAAGCTATTAGAAACATTAGCATTGCAAAATGACAAGTTTTGAAAAATAGATGTTAAGTGGATCTTGCAGCTGGTAATTGTCATCCTGGGAATAATTACACTAATTAATAGTTGCTAACCCCAGACCCTTGTACCTGTGACTTTGAGTGAGTTAATGATTGCTGCTTTTGAGACTATATTGCTGGTAGATTTTTCACTGTCAGCAGAGTAAAAAGGCCCCAGGGAAGAGACTGGCTCTGATGATCTTTAGGGACCCCATTTTTACAGACCACAAGTACATCAGTGAATGATCAAATAATGCCTCCACAGACCACAAAGTAGTTGGAGATTGTCTAATGAAGAGATCCATTTCATCATAAAGTTCCTGATTTGTAAAGTTAATATTAAGTTCATGTAACCTCAGATTCCTAGCACTTGCCATCAGAAGGTTTTACATTTGAGGCTGTGCTTTAAATGAACCACAAACACCAATTTTTTCCATTGTCTTTCCTCTTAACCCTAGTTGAGTGGACTCTATTTCTATTGAAATTAATTTAAAATACTACCAAATCTTTATTGGCAAAATTTAATTTTGGTAGGCTTTTAAAGACCATGAAGCTTATTTTACAGAGGGAAGTGGGTCTAATTCCTTTGACTATTTTGTCCTCTTTTTCTGTCTTTCTTTCATCCCTCCTAGCCCAAATAAATAACTATATGAGTCCTGTAATATCCATGAATTTGGGGCATATAATCTAGCGGTGGGTGAATATTAGGTATAATTTTGTGTTGTTAAAATCAATAGCTGACTTATGTCAAGATGGCAAGAGAAGAATTCCAGTAAAATCAAGACTAGGTTCATAAAGCACAAGGGAAAATGTAAAAAGACCTGTATTTTTCTTGGTCTTGCAGTCTGTGAATGAAAGTATTATTAATATACTTTCGAATATTAGTCCATGGTCTTAGCAGATGGAATGATAAAACAGATTGAGTGCTGCCCCGTGTTGGAGACTATTTTTGTCTGAACAAAGAAACAACAATGTAATACTACAATATTGTAAGTCCAGGTTACTTACAGTAGTACACTACTAGCTGATAATTCCTCATAATATCTTCAGGGAATTAGAAGATATCATAAAAATAGATCTTTTCTTAATTGCCTTTTCTGCTTCTGATGTTTTCCAATGGCCCTCCACACAGACAAGAGAGTTCCTTAAGGTCAGTGTGAGCTGGCTTGTCCTGAGCCATAAAGCTACTAGTTGACAAAGATCCTAGCCATCTTTTGTTCTGTAGAAAAGGAAAACTGCTTGTAGAAAAATCTGTGAAAGTTTTAAAAAATTGGAAAGCTGGTGCTTCAATGTCGCTTTGAACATAGAACCTGGAATATAAACCTAGTACCTGTACAGCGTATAGAAGCAGGATTAAATATGGCATTTGTATGCGCAGTTTATTAATTTCTAAAATCTGCAACAAATAATTGTTTCGTAAGCTTTCTTTTTTTCCCCCAGCCTTTATTTCTCATAGGCATGTGGCATTTTTTATTTGCTTTGCTTTGATTACTAATTATGCCCATAAGACAAGTGCACATAGCACCAAAGTAAGATAAGAATGCTGGTATTTTAAGGAAGAAAGCAGAATGAATTTTAGGAGCCGCATAAGTACTAGGTGGCTCCTTTAGAGACCACAGTGCCATGTAGACTAAGAGAAAAGTGTCCCCAAGCTTTTGAAACCAGATATAGAAGTTAAATCATTGATATTTCTCTTAATTAAGATACTATGTTTCTCAACATGAAAATTTATGGAATAATATGTTCTATAATGGTAAATATATTATTTGTCTCAGAAGGAACAATCTGTTAGAAAGGTATTGAAGTAGCAGAGGAAAAAGGTACAAAATAAACATATTACTTTGTCAACTACCATCAACAGTCCTTCCAGTTCTTCCAAAAGATTTGATACCTGGCATTATGTTAAAAAAATAGAAATATTTTAAGTAGATCATGTTGCATTATGCCATGGCAGCAGTGGAGTTCAATTGTTTTTATCTTCATTCACACCCCTGAGAAGGATGGCAAGTAGAAGGATGGTATCAAGTTAACCCCAGGTCTGCTTATGCTCTGTAAAACAAGAAGAAAATGAATGAGATCTATATTTTCCTGTATTTATACAGAATTTATCAAGGATGCTAGTATCAATTTTGTAAGTTTAAAAAAAGAATACCAAAATGCTATGGAAAAGGAAAACAATCACGAGAAAAGGTGGAAAGAACAAAAACTGTGTGGAAGATAATGTTCATGGAAGCTGCAGCCCATCCAACCAGGCAAGGAGAAACAAATGGCACTGAAACTATGCCAGTTGACCAAAAATGTAGATATTACATACAGCAAGAAATAAATAGAGAAATAATGGTAAAGAAACTACTCTTTGAATAAATGCAGGGGCATGGCTTTCAGAAGTAGAGAGTGGCTGTCAGGCACTACAGTGCCTCAATTTGTTAACTTGGACAGTGCCAAAACCAGCTGGCACAGGAAATATCAGCACTCTGAAAATGGTCACAGAGCCTATGTGGTCTCTGTATGTCAGTGATGACAGTGAACCTGCCATGGGAAGACAACAGTCATTGCCTGATGACAAAGTTAACCAGACAGTGCATAAACCCTTGCCATTTGGCATCAACCACGGAGATTAGGTCTTTTGTTACAGACATTGCAAAGATCATGAGACTCGTGAGAGAGTGCAAAGGACACAAACTGGAGGCTTGCAACAAGTGGTCTCATTTTCCTCTGAGCTGCAAAATGAATTAATTTTACTTTGAGGGTCAGTCCTTAGACTGCTGTTGCTGAAACTGGTAATTTGGTGCTGAATTTCCACAGGTCTATGGCTAAACAGAGCCTAGCCTTGTGTACTAGGGAGAGCATGGATTTCACCAAATTCTGCCTATTTAAACCAGAAATAGCTCTCATGGCCTTTTGTGTGTGTGTTTTTAGACTTTGACACAAAAAGCAGTAGTCTGTCTAAGCAGGAAAATTTTGATTCTGAGTTAATATTATAAAAATAAGAGGTTAGAGAAAATCACAAAAGGAAAACCAAATCAGGATTTGAGATGAACAGAGAAACATTAAATCCACATAGGCAGTGAGGCACAAAAATATTAATCAGAAAGCCAAAGAACATAAATGATTAATGGCTGGAATTAAGCAAAAATGTGAAGACATATCCTGAGCCTATTGGATGGAATAGAAGAATTTCCTTTGATACAAGTCTGGTCAAAATTTTGCCATTATGGGGATAAAACAGAAAGCCTAAACACAGGGAGTGAAAAATGAAGTCAGTCTGGGAATGTGAGGCATACTGTTTCTGGAGGCATGGTGTATCATACAGTCTTTTTTGTTCTCCAGTTAAAATCCTTGGTTAAACTGCATCAGTGCTGCCATTAGGAAAGGCCATATGGCTTAAAGAGTCAACTCAGCAAATTTATGTCCAGAAGATGGGATAATTCTTGTTTGTTAAAGAAATACTTCTCTTTCTCGTGTATCTCTTTATGGCTCTTTGTCACTAACATCTTTGGAATAGTGTGGTGATAATTCAGTCCAAGGAAAAAAAATGCCCAACCCAAAATACATTAGTAAGGAATAGGGCATTTATGAAATAAATATTTGAATATAACTGTAAATGTGTTTTATTACTGTTTTCAGTGTAGTTGTAAGCAAGATGGAGAAAGATATGAGAGAGATTTTCTGGTTAGAAAAAAAGTGATAGACATTATGGCCCAAACTATGTTCTGCTGTTTTTAAAATTATGGTGCACGGTAAAACTAAATCAGCCACATCTCTCCAGAGGTATATTTTATCTGGTAAGGATGTAAAAAAAGAGCGGGATCTATTCAGTTTACAAAATTGTTTCAGCATTTAAATACAGCTGCTACCATAGTACATAGACACAAGCAATGCCATTATGCTAGATTTCTTGCAGTGCAGCAATTATATTTCAAGAAATTTCAGAAGCTTCTTTAAGACAGAATTGCAGAACTTGACCACATTTTCCAAGGCTCATCTCTCTTCAGTGAGGCTGGTAACCATTAAAAAAGACATTTTCAATGTATTTTTAGCCATGTTTCCACCTACCACCAGAACACCAAGAAGTTTCTCCTTGATATTTGGTGTAACTTTTTGTAAGAAGACAGGAGTATTTATACTTTGTTAGGATTCAATGGTTATATATCAGAAATTCTTATTATGAAATGTTTTTGTAAACAAACGAAATTCCACTGGGAAATATACAGACACCGTTGCTTCTTTTTTTTCCTGTGTTTTTTATTATTATTTTTAATTAGTGCTCTCCACAGAGTGTTGAAGGTTATGATAAACATTTCCTGGAGCAGATTTTCAGCCTGTAACTCTGAGGAAGAAATATGCATTTAAAGATGTTTTATATTTTGACTCTGAAGGGGATTAAAAAAATACTCTCTGTAGATGCTTTACAGTTTCTTTTCTCGAAAGAAGTTATAGGATATTTAATGGAGGAAATTTATCCTATCATTAAAACTGAGCTAAATTTGCCTGTATGTTTTTATTATTTTCTAAAATGCATGACTTCAAATAGTTAAAGCACCATGCTCAGCCAATATGGAAATACAGCTGAATTTGAAATTTACTATATGCTGGTTTTGCTTTTCATTTTTTGCCATTTCACACCTTGTCCGCATCTTGAGCAAGCTTGTAAGTTTTCAGCGCATACATTTCTTGTGATGATATATTGTCCTGGTGGAAAATTTCATTTACTGGCTGTGCCCTTTGCTGAACCTGTTGCTAGTCAAGGAACATGATAAGCGTATAAGTAGCGTGCTACTTCATTTATCATACATCGTTTTAGACACTCAAATATCTCATATACAATTCTGCATTCTGCATCAAGGGAAACTACTAAACTTGCAGGAAAAAAATCTACAAATAAATCATCAGTTTATAATATATAAATGTATCATCCTAATAAAAATTAGTCATAGTTTATATTAAGACTGTAAGTACCCATTTTTTATGGCCTAAGTAACCACATGCTATCAAACACTAATAGAAAATATCTGGCTTTTGTGGTTTTGTGTATAGCAGAATTGAAAGATATAAAAATACTGTCTATTTTTAATAATTGAATTACATTGCAAATAAAGCACAGGCTTGAAAGATCCAGCATTACTAAGAGCTTTCTGTTCTTCTTACATTTCTCTCTGGTTTAAACTTTCATCATATCTTGTATAAAACAAAATTTGATTTAAAAAACAACCAGAACAGCAACACCAATAGAATCCTTTAACATTTAAGGAATTTAGAACTCACCAGAAAGAAAACAATTGCAAGAAATTTGAGGTCAAATAAAACCACATCTATCTGATGTACTAGCTGTTTCTAGAAGAGCAGGTCAGGCCTCCCTAATTTCAGTAACATGTCAAGTATTGATTTCAAAGCTTCTTCAGACCATCATGACAATATTTTACTACAAGCAGTTTTTTATTTCCAACATAAAATAATCAGCTTGTCAAATGTTGCATTTAAAATGTTGAATCCAAAGCTCTGATTTATGTTAAGCCATGCTTACACTAATTACAACCTTTCACTAAGATATTGGACTATGAGAAAGTATATCTTACATTTATATAACACCTTTTATCTTGCATCTTTTAACAGCTGTACATAGAAGAGTCACTTCAACCACCTCTCATGCATACCCATTTCTAGGGAGGAGTATTTAATGTCTCACAGTGACATTGCATTCTAGCTTTGAACTAGAACTGAAGAAGAATTTGTTAAACAGAGTTTAATTAAATGATCTGTAATTTGACTAGGGTATCTGAGCTGATACAGATATGTCTGGGTAGAAGAGAGGAGGAAGGCAGAGAAAAATGAAAAAGCAAAACAAACCCAGATGTCATCCCATCTCATCGGGGATAGGGAAGAAATCTGCATAGAGGGTTAGTGTTTTTTGTAGTTTTTGAGAACATCATCTTTTGAAAAGATACCAGTAAGGTGATAAAATGGAACCTCTAAAATGGGTTTCCTTCAGCTGAGAGGTTTTCTACCAGAGTCCCGATCTGAACTTACCATCATGGTGTGTGAAATACAAAATGTTGATATATAAGTGATCTGAATAGGAAATGTGTTGTTTTGTTGCAGTCATAATTCATCTAGATTAAGGGAATTAAAACATCTGAAGCCAAGTGATTTCCTCATGTAATCAGCACATATTGTTAACAGTGGATGGGGAAGGAAGTAGAACTGGTCCTGCACAAATGATGTAGCTAATCTAAAGCTTCGTGTCAAGATGATTTTTACCATAATTCACATCTATACCTCTTCATAGGAACAAATAGGTCACCATTTCAGTATGACCAGTCAGCCCTAGATTTGAAACTAATAGCTGTGATTGGCTTATAAGAAGTTTGCAAGGTTTATTTAAAAACATAACAGTATTTTTTCCCATTTAAAATTCAGTGATAAAGAGATTGAAACTCAGATTTAGGACTTGCAAATTGTTCTCTAGAGTTGTACATGTAGATCCATTTACAGGTGCCAGGATACTTCAGGGGCAGACACTCTGAATTTTCTGGTACAGAGCTGGATGACTTGCTGAGCTTCAATGGAATGCTGAACCCAAAACTTCTTATAGGTTTAAGTAGTTTATGCTTATCTCTACAAGCAGGTTGCATATACTATGATTACATTTTGTTCTTTCAGCTCATGGATGAAAAAAGTTGCTAGATAAAGATGTCATTATTTATTGGTTGTATGTCTCTAGTGTTTTATGGTGTACTTCTCTAGTGTTTTAATTATGGACTTTGGAGACGGAATCCATTTAATACAAGAACTTTGCACAAGAACAGATTTTTTCCCAATTAAAAAGCATCACTTCATTTTTTCATGACCAGGTACTTCAAGTCAAGGCAAGAAGACAAATATTTGCTACATTTATTTTTCAGGAAGCAATGTGATGTAAAGTGATTCATAAAAAGTTCAGGTCATGCCAGAACCAGCTAGAGTGGAGGACATATTTCCTGCTTTAGAATGGTTTGAAATGGAAACAACCATGGCTTTTCCAATATCAAACAGATGAGCTCAGCACAATGAGGGATCAACATAGAATAGAAATAATTTTGTCTCACATTGTATGTGCCTCACTGTCTTTGCCTCGCCAGATTTTTTCATATGCTGTTAAAGTGGTAAAAGATGCTCATTCAATAATTTGCTCATTCAAACATTTAGTTTGCTTTTTTCAAGCTGCTGATAAAACACATCATATTCAATATGAGTATAGAATACAGGAAGAAACTCCTATGTGTTATGGAGGAAAGATTGTTGAGATGCTTTAGTCAGTGATGTTCTCATTTGTTCTCCTGAAAGATGTCCCCACCTGGTTAATAGTACAGTTGATTTTATCATGGTGGGTTTGTAAACTTAAAGATTGTCTTTGAAGAAAGTCTATGCATAGCTACATTAAGAAAAAAATAAAATAAAATAAAATAAAATAAAATAAAATAAAATAAAATAAAATAAAATAAAATAAAATAAAATAAAATAAAATAAATTAAAATAAAATAAAATAAAATAAAATTTTATAAAAGAGCAGGCAACCATTGTGTAGAAACAGTGGCTATGCCTTGTTTTGTTGCTTGTTTATGATTTGCGTTTTGTAGGTGCCTAATGAACAAACTGAGATCGCAGCGCTCCTCTGTCCACAAAAAACTTGTAACTAGAAGGCCTCCCAAAGCTGCATGTCATACAGAAGACCACAAATTAATGTGGTCAGATGGGGAATACAAATACCAGTAAAGCAGCAGTGTTCAGTGTAGCCTTAATATATACTGTTTGCCCTTGAAGAGTAAAAGAGAAATAATGGGAGAAGAGAAAGGGCAGAGGTGGGTAATACAGATCCTTGAAAATTAAAACAAGTAGTTTCTATTTGATGTGTTGAAAAAAGAATAAGTGAACTAAACGATATAAAAAGGCATCTCAAATAGTAGCCTTGAAGAATCAGCAGCAGCAGAAAAGAGTAAAAAGGAGACCAAGTTCTTTCCTTGTGGGCAAAAAAATTATGTTCTCATAAGAGTTTGGACAAGAGTTTTGGTTGTGCAAGTAGTTAGGAAGAGTCTTAAAATAGGCTATGTTTAGAGAAACTGTGTGATTTAGGAACTGACAGGCAGATTTGTTTGCTGTCAGCATATAGACAGAATTGGTGTCTTTGAGATTAATCAGATAAAGTATTATGAGGGCCAGGAATGGGATCTGAAGAAACTGTTAAAGAAAGCTGAAAGAGGAATTAGAAGGACCTTCTGCAAGGCATGTCAATGAAGCACTTAGGAATGTGAGATATGAAGTACTCCAGGATGGAGCACTGAATTTGAGCAAGTACTGTTGAGTGTGAATGATGGGAGACAGGTTGTAAAAGTATATGGTAAAATTAGTAAACGACTTTAGGCTGTGATTTTGAGTATATGTTTAATTATTAATTAACTGAAGAAGGCAGTGGGAGCAGTAGTTGTAGTGCCATATGAGGACAAAGATTAAGTCAAGGCTGATACATTTATATTTATTTTTATAAAAATAAAGCAAATGAGTGTTTTAGAAAGGAAGAGCCATCAGAACGTGAAAGATGATGAACAAATGGCAATGAAAGTATCTCCAATGAGGAGAGAGGATCTAGTTAATGGGACTAGTGGCACAACAAATAAGAAACTGATGGTTGGGAAGAGAGAAAGTTGTACCTACATTATATTTTGTCAGCTTTCACTTGGAATACATCAGAGCAATACTATGTGTAAAGAGGAGGGAAGAAAGCAGAATATGACTATGAAGCTGGTGGTTTCCTGATGAAGAAGGATTTGGGATAGTGTGAAACATCAAAAATAGTAGAAGAGAGAGAAGACTTACATTCAGAATTGCTGAAAGGAAAAGCACAAGGGAAAGAATGATGCAGTGATTTGAAGCAGAAACAACAGAATGGGAGAAGCATCCTGTGGTTCTGTTCACAAGCTAATTTGGGTCAGGCAATGATGGGATAGGAGAGACTTCCATATGGGATGGTTTTCAAAGTAGCAGCAGCACAGTGGCACCCAACTGCCAACAAACACAAATCCTTCTGATCACCTCAGAAATGCCCTATATAATCCAGAAAGAGTTGAAGAAGGGAAGGCAAAGAGAGTAATCACTTTCATTTTCTCTCTGAAATGTAGTATTTATAATTATGCGTCTCATTAAATGCTCAGCATTAAATTAACAAATTCCTATACTGTTGAATGCAAATCTGAAAAAAAAAAATGGCTTTAGTTTTTTTTTTGGTTTTTTTTTTTTTTTTGCTGCCTCCCTCTTATTTGTAACTTATCTCTAGGACAAAACACTTTCAAACTTGTTGAGGTGTATTGATTTTCCAAAGCAAATGGCTTTTCAAGAGGGTCACAGCAGCTCATCTCTGCTGTCACTGTCCCTTTCCAACTAGAAAAGAAGTGAAAGCTACATGGATAATGACTTTCCACATCTGTTGACTTCTTTAAATTCTTGATTCAACTAATTATCTGTGTATTTTATTTTACAGCCATTCAACTTTGTTTCCACTTGTTCATACTCAATCCGTTAGATCAACGAACATACATCCCTGTAAATATGTGTATTATGTTTTGGAGTTACGTATTTAACATAAAAAATACCATTAGTTTTGTGTACATTCAACTATAATTTCAGATTCATGGGTGCATCATTCAGAAGGTAATGACCTTAAATTTGGGAGGAAATCCAACTTGTCCGCCAGCTGCAAGATCCTTGTTTTTGTAACAGTATGTTTTTCTCCTTTCTTGGTTAATCTTGTAATGTACTAAATTATATTAGTTCACAGGTATTGAGGTGATGAAGGTCTTTTATGGCTCTATTGCCTGTTGAATATTCCTGCTCTAGAATACATTGTCTTCTCTATGTGGAGTTGTATTTTACTGTATAATATTATTATTCCCCTGATTTCTGTATGGTACTGCTCAGCATAATTAAGGTTGGCAGTCTAATAGGATTCCACACAAGAAAGAGAGAGAGAGAGAGAATGAGAGAACCAAGCTGGAAGATGTGTTTTCCAGCTGAGTACTTTGTCAGTGGCTGGTGTAAAAGTAAACATTTTCTTCAATGAAGTTCTTCAGCAGGAGAACAAGACAAAGAAAACTCATGGTTAAGCTCATGCAGAATAATAAGGTGGTTGCATTCACTCAGTAAAAACAGAATTATAGGATAGGGAACAGGTAAATAGGTGGGAAAGATAAATAAACCCTCTTTTGCGTCTCTGAATACTCTCTCTCACATACACACCCCTTTTTAGCTGTACAAAATATATTTGTACTAATAATGACATAGCCTGTTCAACTGTTTCTCATTGAATTTCCTTCAAACCCGATGTTATAAGCAATAAATATACTGCATTTTTTTAAGGGAAAATGTCAGTACACAAACTGTGCTTCTTTGAAGTAATGAAACTATTGTTTGTACACAGAGAACATGAAATACTCCTTAATTATTAAATTTATTTATTTATTTATTTATTTATTTGCAAGCTATGATGATTTCAACATATCTTTGACAGAGCTTCACTTAGAGTCTCCAAAGCGGTGACTTACGGGTGTATTCATCTTCCCCTGACTTCCCTAAAACTGTCTTGGGTTGTCTTTCTGACATTTTGTTTTTCCAGAGATGTCTGATGGTGGGTCACCTTCAGCTAATGAGAATGTTCTGTACACAGACTTTGGTCTTTTATTTTGCATGCCTGATGAAGCACAAAACAGAACAAAGATGAATATACTAATTTTTAGAGAGGATGGTGTTGATTCCTTCCAGCAACAGTCATCTGTGACCCTGAAATCTGTCTTCTTTCTCAGTCCGCTTATTCCTCCACTCAGAGCTAAAATGGCTGTTTTCACAGCTGTTGTGCTGTTTTATTTCTAGTCAAGATTACCTAGCCACACTGTTAATCACTTAGGCTAAGTGAAAAGAGGCATCAAAAGAAACAGTATATTTCAAAATTTTATCTGTGATTTTCCTCTTCTTTTTCTTTCTTCTTTTAAATCATCTGCTGGAGAGGTGTCTCATTACTCAGAACAGAAAGAAGACAAAATCAGAGAATCCTACTTTACCAGAAGACATCCTCAAAGTCTGAGGCCTTTTTCTGTGCTGTTGGTTAAAACTTCTGTAGGTAGAAGCAATGCATTACCACACATATTTCTCTGTCCTGCTAGATGTGTGCATAACTTCTCCCTGTGGTGGTAGAAAACATGGGCAAGCTCTAAGGTGTATTGTCAGTGTATGTGTTCCCTGTACGGTATTTTTTTCCAGACAGCAGGAGCAAGTTGGTTTCAGCATTTGTTCAGAGACGCTGTGGGCTTGACAGACTCCCATAGAGCTACAATGTGACTCTACACTGACTAATTCCTACCAGGTGTCAATCAGCTATCTCTACTCTTGGAGTCAGCCTTTCTTCTTCCTTCCGTCTTCTCGCAGCAAGCAGAGGAAGATTTGTCCTCTCACCAAAATAATTCACCAAAAAAAATTTCCACTGCCCATGTAGTTTTGATGCAGTTACATGATCAGCCCAGCACCTGTCCCTTCTGTGCTCCAGTAAGGCCCAAATCAGTGCAGGCATTCCACACACAAAATTTCTACTAATTTCAGGTAGAGAATTAGCGTGATAAAAAAACAGAACGCGGGACCTTGATCTGAGGGAAGTTGGCCACTTCAGCATTTTTAATGAAGTCACTGCAAGCAAATGATCTCATGTCTTGGAAGTGCTGCCTGGATGACATGTACTGAGTGGGGCTTCAGAGCTGGTTTATAGCTGCGCCACTCCAGCTTCTGTGGATAACTTCTGGATGGCAACTGTTTCTTGGGGGTTCTGAACTCAAAAGGGTCATGCAACCCCACCACATACCAACACAAAAATATAGAAACTTGATGGCAGATTTAGTCGAAATCTACAAGCCCTAGTAGGAGAAATTTTTGCTTTAGAAGAGGGGTAATCAGGATACTCAGTTGCATGGCACTATTTTGCTATTAGAAACAACTTTGTGAAACTTCTGTAGGGGTAAGTTGTCTGTACTTAGCTGCTTGCAGGTGGCATTAGCTCTGCTGCAAGAGCTGCAGAGCTAGTAATTTTTAATTTGTAAGAATTCAACTAGGTAGTATAAACTATATTTCTATAGCATAAAAACACCAGTGCATTGCAAGGTGGCTGGTGTGTTTTATTTCTGTCATTTTTTGTTTTGTTTATGGCTAGAAAGGGCCATATTTTTTACCCACCTCAGTGCATAGATGTCAGAAAGCTAAGTATGGGAGTGAAGTGTATTTTGTAATAATATAATTACTATTGTTATGGAATTCAGGGATTTCTAAACCTACTAGCAATTAATTTCTTAATCCTTCCTAATAATCTGTATTAATAATTTTGCTTGATATTTATGAGTTATGATAAAAGTAGAAGACATTGCTGACCAGCTTGTAATGCCATCTAATAAAATATTTCTCTGTATTTACAGTGGCAGAAATGTAGTACATTCCTGTTCTAACCCGAGGTATTTTTTTGATGGAGGCAATAGATGTAATTTTCTTGAACTAGATTACCAGAGTCTGTTTCTTATTTCAAACATTAATTTTGTCCATTTTCTGACACCCAGTTCTATGTCTAATTCCTTTAATCATTATGGCATGATGTTCACTCTAACATTAAACTACATCTTGAAAATGTTTTTCTAAAGAAACTTTGAGTAGATAGATTTTGTTTGTTTCTTTTCTTTTGTTAAACTCCACCTTTCTGGACCATATCCATCCATGTTTAATGGGCAGTATTAGCATTTTGAACTACAGCAGTCTGCACAATTTCTGCAATATCCCTGTCTTGTGTTGTACTCCCATATAAAAACAGTTCCTGTGTATGTCTTTTTTAAGACTTAGAACACACATTGCATTTTACTCTTTTTAAAATAATATCAGGGAAACTGAGAAGCTTCTTTCGAAGGATTACATTACAGCTTTGATTTTTATTTATAAAACATAAAGGACTAATATATATCAGTTAGGATATTTTGCTTCCGAAGTGCATTGTAACAAAATAATTGGAAGGCAGTTGTGGTGTGAAATATATGACAGCTTTACAGGACATAAAAAGCAGCTTTTTCTTTGTAATAGTGTAATTGCCTTAAACCCCACAATCGTAATTGTTATCAAAAAATAATCCCAAGGAAAGGCTAATATAAGGTGAACAGACTATTATAAGAGCTCTAATACACTCAATTCCTTGAACGGCAAATGCAGCCTCTCAATCTCCCAGTGCTTTTAGTGTCAGTCAGAGAGCACTCAGTCATTTCTGTGCATCAAGCCTGCAGTATTGATTTTTCCACTGACTGAAACAGCCATATAAGCATAAATTTTGCATGAGGCTTTCACTTTGTAGACTCTCCTTTGGTCAGATGACACATGATGTGAACATGGAGACTGTATAATAACAATGCATGGTCAACCTGCAGGCATTAAAGTGTGGTCTCTCACAGCTTTGAAGGACAAAAGCTGGAATGGTGCATCTCTGGTGTGATAGAAAACAAATATCATTTCCATCTTGGCAGCCTGCATTCAATTTTAGACTCTCTCGCCCCCCTACACTTTCACGGTCCCCTTTTAAGAGGAAATGCACGCGCACACACAAACACGTACAGACATAAAGTATACTTATCAGTGATATCCAGTACAGACAAAAATCAGCTCTATGGGAAAGCAGAGCTGTGATAATAACTGTGCATCAAATTTGAACCCTTTGCTGCACTTGATTTCCACTTTTCTTTGGTGGCAGTGTGTTGTTTTGTTTTATAGTTGATGCCATTTCTTTTAAATCAGCCCTTGAGACTAAATAGTGTACAACAGCATTTGATAACATCTTGTATCATGCTGAAAAACCCTTATCTAAAGATTCGGCCTTGTGATAGACAGGCAGGAGTGAAAACATTCCTTAATAGCAACATCACTTTCATCTCATTGCTGTCCTCGTGAAGTTCCTCTGCTCATTAATATTCCCAGACTCACTCTTTCTCTCTCTCTCTCTCTCCCCTTTTGTTGTTTAAATGTTTAGTGTAAAATGCATTCATCCTATTATGGGATCATGTCAATGGGAGGAGACAGAGGAGTAATCCTAACCAGTGTGAGTCTGAAATAACAGCACGAAGAGTAATTTGTCACTAAGAACTGCAGCAGTGCATTAACTATTCCTTAAAGTGCATTAAACTGCAGGCAGTTGATGTAATTAATTTATAATATAATGCAAAGCAATCTCTTAAAATTAAGTTGAACTGACCCAGAGGAAAATTTATCTGTAAGCAAAAAGCTCACTGATAAGCCAGTTTTAGTCAGTGAAAATAAGAGAGCTGTTTCATCTTAAATAACAATCACAGGAGAGCAGCCCTACTGTAATGAACAATTGCGAATGAATGCTGTTTTCATTCTGTAAAAGGATCCCAACATAATAATTGTACAGTAGCATGATTATTCCAGCAATGACAGATGTTAGAAACTGCTTCTGTTTCTATTTATGCAGGATACAAATAAATGTTTAATGTTTATATCGAAGGAGTTATTCTGTTGTATAGGCAGATTAGTGTTCAGCGCATCAAGGGAAGAGACTCATATTTTTTCATTTGAAAATGCTCTGCTGGGGATAAAAGAGCTCTGACCTCCCTGGTCAAGGGAGTATTTTAGATTTGTTTTCTTCTTCCTCACCCAAATTTGCCTGTCTCCTCTCTTGAGGTTATAATAATGTACTGATCTGAATACAGAGGCTGTGTAAGTGCTACCTTTCCCTCACAGTTAGAGTTGGGAAATTACTTTTACTGCAAGTTGCGTATATCTTAGAATAAGAGGATGTGCTCCTTTCCTAGTTTTTGTCTTGGTTTGGTTTGGGTTTTTGATTTTTTAGTTAGTTAGTTTGTTTTTTAATCAAAGGAATTACAGTATCACATTGACTTTTTTTTCTCTGAAATGAGCTTTTATCTACAATGACAATGAGCATGACGTGCATACGTGGGCTTTGCTACAGACATATGTAATAATAATGATTAATTTGTTGCAAAATAGTGAACAACTGCATCTTTGTTTTAAAATTCCTAACATTTATCACTAGCTGAAATAGGTAAGTATAAGAGCTGCATCCTAGGTTCATTCCATACATTATTTGAATGATTTAATAATATTTATAGCTATATCTATTCCTATACCTCTACCTAGAGAGTTATGTCTCTCGGTATAGATGTACTCACACACCCTTAATGACGCATACACTTCCAAAAGTACCTCATATTAAGGACAGAGACATTTCCATTGAGTCATGCTGAGAAAACATATTTATAGGCTCTGGAATAAAATTGTCAAGTCAATGGTTTTCTGAATTACCTAAATACTGTTAAGTAGTAATGGAGGGATGGAGAATTACATGCCAATGATTGACACTGGAATGGCCAAAAAACACCAAGCCTATTGTTGGACTGTTTCAGAAACAATGGGTCATTGCTGAAATATTGTAACTATTTGTTCCTTTATTTCTCCTAGCTTACATGAAATTACTAATGAATTTACAGGAACTCTATATGTGCCGTGTGTTTCTGGGCACTATTCATTTTCATAAACTTTTAATTTTGATGTAGCGGAAGTAGACTGCAGCCCTCAAAGGAGATGATTCTTTGAAATTAAATGTTGGCCATACTACTTATAAAATGGGAAAAAATTGTCTATGTGAAATTGTCCAGCTGAGGAGGAACAGCATGTAGTATGCTGAAAATATAGGCGATAGAACTTGTGGGAAAAAAAAAAAAAACCAAACCATTTTTAATAATAAATTATCTCAGAAAAATACTCTATTATGAGATTAAAAGCTGCTTGGAAAATGAAGGAAAAATGTATAGGGGTGAGATAGCAATGAGGAGAAAAGATGGTTGTTACATATTTTAGAAACATAGCATGGAGTAGCAAAAATCACTTTTAAGAAAGTAGTTCACGTCGAAGTGCACCTTTATACCTTTTTCCTGTTCTGCATTTCTCTGAAGAAAGATCTTTCCCATCTTGCTCCACAGAAGTGGTGGCATTTGGGATAATTTGTGCATATAATGTTTGAACATGTGAATAATTTGTACTTCTGCTCAACTGTTTGCAGTTTATAAACATGAAATTAGGATACCTAAATCATTTATTTATTTTGTACAGTGTTAAGAAAGTCTCTTTTAGCATTTTGCTGCTTCAGTTTGAGTAGCTGGTTTAAAGATGATCCTTAGCCTAGAACAGTGGTGAACACAGAAATCGACCAATTCTTTGAAACAAGAGTAGAGGGAACAGGTTTCAGAAAAGGTTGGCTAGAGGAATGCGTAAAACTGAATCAAAGCCTATTGAATCAAAGAGAAATTAAATCAGATTTGTAATTTGGATGGTAGAACCTCATCTCATATAAACGGATTCTTTCTTTCATTCTTTTTTTTCTTTCAACTGAAAGCCTGATATGCAGGTATTTAATACAACAAAAACCTGTAGATTAATTATTATATGATGAATTTCATAGTTTGATCCAAACCACAAAAATATCCTCAAGAATACCTATATATAGATGTAGGGGAGATTGCACTCACAAGTGTAAATTCTCAACAGCTCCATTGATTTCAGCAGCACTCCTGTGCCTTGGAGCAATGTGAATAAGAAGAGATTTTAGCCAATACCTGAGCAAATAAGCAGAGAGGTTGAAGCACTCATCTCTTAGCCATAGAAAATGTTATAAAGTTCACAAATAGTCAGGAATTTATGTCAAAGGCATAATTTTACTGGAACAGGAATAAGGATATTCCAGGTATACAGGTATAGCTAGTACCTGAGAAGTCTAATATATTACCAACCTCAAAACACAAATGTGCTGTCCAAACAGAATAAACAGTGTTATATTTCTTACTAGGTGCTGTAAGATAAAGAACTCTTAAAAATTATCTTTTTTTATGAAGCTCCGTGAAGATAAAGAAGGGAAAAAGTAAAAGAGGGAGATGCAATTAAATTAAAAATCTAGAATTATAGAATTCCTTGTCAAATTTTCTTCTGACTCTAATGAATCATTCAGCTCCTTTTCATCCGTCTTTTCTAGTTCTCTTCTCCAGGCATTTAAAATTGCTTTGCATCATTGTAGTCATAAAAAAGAAATTTATGCTCCTCAGAAAGGATATGCAGTTTTGCAGGAAGTAATATAGACATGTCCAATTTCAGATCAGCATAGTCCACCCTCAAAGAAATAAGTCTTTTCCAGGAAGCATGGGTGGCTTTAGCAATATCTGAGTAAATAGTTAGATGCTCAGACAGATCCTCTTTCCCTTGTTCCAGATTTAAAATTCATCTTCTCACCTCACATGAGAGGGAATACCTGACAGAGGTGTGAGAGTGAATTTTCGAAGTGTTTTTCTCATTTGCTAGGAGTGCTCAGAAGGACAGGGGAATGCCAGATCTAAAACTGGAGGTGAATATCACATTTAGTATCTAATAAAACCTTGACTCAGGATGCCTGAAGATGGCTCCTCCAGAAAGGCTCCTAACCCTAAAAGTGGTGTCACTGCAGCCAGTTCCTGGGATGAAAAGTGTAGCAGCCTTGCATTGTCCATTGAAAGAGAGTTGGAATTTCCAAGCAAGTTTACACGGTACAAATGCCTCTGCTCTTCCCAATTAACTAACCTGAGATGTGTACTTTGGGAATATGATTCCCCTAAATGCCAGTGCCATTTGGAGTTAGTACACATGGAGAGGCACCCAGAGTAACTACATAAGCTGACAGAGGTACAAGTCATTTGTAAGAAATGCCTGTCATTTTCCACTGGCTACCAATGGTGTCTAAGATGAATTGAGGTGCAGAGACTTAGATGGGTGAATTTGGCCCCAAGTGTCAACATATATTTTAGAAATATTTTTACTGAGTACAAAGACAGCCACTCCTTTCATACAAAAGATCTTCCTACCAAAACTCTCAGAGGTCTTTGGATATAGGAAAATAAAGATGCTGAACTGAAAGCCACTAGTTCCAAATGTGTCTATTTTAGGTGACCAGTCTGTCATATGCCTAAATTTTGAAGCACATCTAAAATATCTGTGATCATAGATGTATACTCTCATTAAGTTGAGAGTATAACTTCAGGTCCAAATTCTGTGCTCTAATCCGGAACACTGGTACTTCTTTTAATGGGCTAATTTTCTATTCTAAGTAAGCAGCAGGGAGGGTTAAACAAGTAAACTGTATATTTATTTACAGATACAGCCTTCTGAGTGCTTGGAAGCCCAATAAAATAGTCATCCGATAAGCAGTAGTGTAACTAAGTTAATTTCACCCCTGTAGCCTGACTTTTCAAGGAATTGGAGGATGTACCACCTGTACCACCACGAGTTTATGTCTCCTTGACAAAGGTAGTGACCTGCCTTCACAGATCCTAACTAAGGCTTGGTTTTCATCCGTGTCACTTTGGGCAAATGTGCAGAGGTATCTGTACTTGTTGCTGGTACTGATTTTTATCTCCTTCTTCTCCTGCTTGCCTCAGTCACCTGCTGCTTCACAGCAGTTTCCATGAATTAATTAGCTTTGTTCAATGTGTCTTCTTGGAGAGGAAAAACTTCATTGTTTCACTCACTGAAATAACAAGATATCCCTAAGCAGGGAATAAATGGTACAGGACTGCCTTAATGTGCATGGACCAGTATGTACAAGTAGGACATAATAATTTGCTTGACTGCTTCCAATCTTCAAATTTCTCAAACTTAATTGGATCACCAGCCAGCCTGTAAATAATGCAGAAAAGTGTACACAATCCAAAAGCCTGTTGATATGGGGGGGAGGGGTTTGACTCTTCAGCAGAGCTGCAGCATAACTGAGATCCAGTCATCTGATTAAAATACATCCAGTCACATATACATGGAAAAAAAGCACAATCTCACACACATATGAGTTCCTCAAAAACTCCAGTGAATGCAATTTTAATGACAAATTTATTTGGTTTTCTGGAAGGAGAAAAAGCTGATTTTCATCAACATGAAATAATAGTTACTCTTTATTCAAAAGTATGTTTAATCTTTGACATTTATTTTCACTTGACCACATTGCTAATGACCACTCATTTCTTCGTAAAAAATTACTCCACTACATCTTACAGAATCTGTATTTAAAAAGGCATTGATAAATTGAAGGGAGTTCAAGGAAGAGAATCAAAAATGATTAAGTGCTGCAAGTATTGACTTATGACTGAAGATTAAAATAATTGAAAGTGTGTGGGCTTGCTAAACATTTCTTACAACTTTGTTCTCAAAAAGGTAGGTGTTTGATTCTTTTTAAGTCAAGTTGGAAAACTGAAAATATTCTCAGGCAAAATTATCTAATTGTAAAGTAGATACACTTTTCAACTTAAGGACTCCAAGTTTGTTGCTTGCATAGCATATCTTGAAAAATTCCATACTTCTTAAATATTCTCATTGCTGTCAATGAAGTATATTCAGGATAAAACACTACATAACATTAGTAAGCATGACAGAACTTAATATGTTATAAGTAAGCTTTGAAGAAATTTACTGAATTCCCCAATGTTTGTGTTCATTGGATTCAGTTCATCAGATAAAGACAGCAATTTGTATGGAAGAATAGGTCATGTTTGGTTCTGAATCTGTTATTTTGTTAGTTAAAAAAAAAAGAAGAAAGAAATCATATTATGCTGCTGTATCACTAACAGAGAAAAGTAGACAAGAGCAAACCATCTGCAAACACAATCCTGTTTATTTTTTCCCTATTTTGCCACAGCAGTTCTCTGTTACGAAGCCACTATCACATGAGGAGCAAGAAGTCTCAGGAAAGAGATTTACAGGTTTCAACCCTGAGTAAGAGCCCTGCTTGACTTATCATAACATTTCTGGAGATGCCTCTTAATCTAGTAGCAAAGACACTCAAAATTACCTTGTAATGAAGTAGTCCTTCATTTCACCACATCCCAGAGTACGTACAAATTAAATAAGTAGAAGAGATTTGTTATGGCCATGATGAGTTTTGCAGTGAGGTGGGATATCAGAATCAGTTTGTTAGGAATGATCACAAAAATGTTATCAACTATTAGAAAGAAAGGGAGAGAGCAAAAGCAAAAAGCATCATGTTGCTACTTTTCAGAAAAGTAGTTTGCTCACATGCTGGGTATCTTCCCCAGTTTTGGTTACTAATGCAGACACAGAATGTAATAGAACTAGGAAGACCCAGAGAAGTGTGACCAAAATGTTCACAAGTGAATGCCAGGCTTTAGACAAGGGCAAATGTAACATATTAGTCTTCTTTGCTTTTAAAAGAACAAAGAAAGAGTGGGATATAGAAGTTTGTAAGTCATGAGCTGCACAGAGCAACGAAACAAGTGATATGGACTGCTCCTTGAAATCATTAGAGAATAGCTTCAAAACAAGCAAAAGGATATACTTTTTCTCATAGTGTGTAATTTAATTGTGAAATTTGTAGCCACAGGGGAGCTGTGGAAGCAGAAAGTATAAATGAGTTCAAAACAGAGCTAGATAAATTAAGGATTGGCTTAGTGTTTTTTCATAGTAATTAAATTAAATAGTTTACATGTGACTTCAGGCTGGGGAATTCCCTTGACTGAATTCTGAATCCTGTGATGTTGCACTGAGGGAAGGATCACTCTAAACATTGTAAAAGTCTGCCAAGGGCCATGGTTGGAAATTGTATGGCATGTTAAATAGGTCCAATGCCATACAATAAAACTTAGGCTTTTGTGAAACCTACTCTTTTTCCTGACTTTTGTGAAGACCCTAACTCCTTTTTCATGACTCCCATCCATATGTGGTTTATTCCTTACATGAATACCTGGAGGGACCCAGCTTCAGTGACACACCTTAGAGATGATACTTTGTATCAGCAGTATGATATAAATATGTGTACATCTAATTTAGACCTCAGGGCAGGGTCTTGTAATTCTAGGTCTCCGTAAAGCACCAAGTTCACCTGTGATGGTGTATAAATAATAATTATAATTTAAAAAATGTTGAGCCACATCATTAAAATAGGAAAGGTGTCAAAATGGATCTAAGAAAGGACTTTTTGATTAATAAACCACATTATGTCTCAGGTGGATTTCTAACATAGAGCTGTGTGGTTTTCCTTCCTATTGTCAAGATTTACTACAACATCCAGGGATCCCACTCAAAAATAACAACATTGTGAAAACATTTAGCAAGAGAGATCCCTTGCCCTGGAAAAGAAATTACAAAAATATTCAAGTGCAATGTTTTGAGCATGTTTTTCAAGCCCTTTCCCCCCTTTTCATCTAAATTTAATTTCATATGAAAAAATAGTTTGTTTCTGGTTCTGAAATGCTGGTATTTCTCCCCAAGTGTGAACGGTTTCCAAAACAAATCCGTCTGTAAAAGCATAGAAACTAAACAGTCTTTCCACATGCTGCAGTGTTGTCAGTGAGTGATAAAATCTTTCTATAGTCAAGTCACGGTGGGAGTTTCCTTCCCTTTCTTCCCATCATAATTTAGCTTCTAGGACCTAGTACAGAACACAAGATGGACAAGATGGGTTCCCTTATTGTATTGGGCCTTAATAAGTTGGGTTTTCTTCATTTTTCAAACATTTCCTCTAATTCTTGGGTTTTATGTGTATTTATATAGAATATATATATAATAATCTAAAATATAAATCAAAGAACTAAAGAAAATAGACACACTACCACCTATTAGAAATGTGAAGCAGCATGTATTGTTCTTTCCCTGTCATAACACTCTTAATTTACACCTCTTTTTGTTTGTTGTCATCTTTCACTGTGTACATCTAATTTAGACTGTAAGCACCTCAGGGCAAGGTCTTGTCATTCTAGGTCTCTGTAAAGCACCAGGTTCACCTGTGATGATACATAAATAATAATAATAAAGAAAATGTTGAGCCATGTCATTCAAATGGGAAAGGTGTCAAAATGGATCTAAGGACTGACTTCCTGATTAATAAACACGTCTTATTTGTATTCATGGTAACTTGGTAGAAAAAAAAAGATGCACACCTGAATAAACAGAAGTATTTTGTTGGGGCTTAGTTTTGTTTGTTTTGTTGGGATTTTTTCTATTTGTTTGGATTTTAAGACATAATAAGTGACATGTTTGGGAGAACTTCAGAGCCTGAGGTTTCTTACTGTAAGACTAAATTGTCCTATTTATCCATCAAGATGGTATCATAGATAAAATATTAGAAAATCAATACTGTAAACAACTAAACCATGAGAACTAATTTTTTTTTAACTGGCATTTTTTAGTGGAAGATAAATCTCTGGTACTTTGATGAACTGTAGTCAACAGAAAGAATATGTCAATGGGATTGGTGTGGTTTTGATGTCCTGCTGGAAAAGGTGCATTTTCTTTTGTGAGACCACAAAGATGCCATGACTGCTGCCCTGTATGTCCTGGTGGTCAATAGACTCTGTATGTTATGTCACCTCCCTAAGCCAGGTCATACACGGCTGGGGAGTATTGGGTTGACTTGCTGTCAGTGTGGCAAAGGCTGTCTTCCCATGTCTGCGCAAAAATGCAATTGCTAATGCATATTAGTGCTCGAACAGTAAAAAAACAAACACACAAACAAACAACCAACATCCCCCCCCAAAAAAAAACCAACCAAACACACACAACAAAACACAAAAGAACAAAACCACAGTCTCACATTTGGGTTGTAGCATTTAAATTTGCATTGTGCAACATTATTGTTTAAGCAATTAATACAGCCCAAGATCAAGGCCAAGCATGTGTCATACTGAATAGTGAAACATGAACTAAAAGCTTATTGGGAACAGCTAAATTAAAGTAAACCCTTTTAACTGCCTTAAAACTGATGAGTGGAAGTATTTTTATGTGCAGACAGAAGAAGGGAGTTTGTATCACTGTCTATATCACTACTAGGATCCTAACCAAAACAGTTGCACAGTTCTGATAGTCATCATCAAAAACAGTTTCATTGACAAAGATACAGGAAAGCAGTTGAAAAATGGCTGGAGAGCTGAAAAGTTGCTTTACATCTGGAAACTTAAAAAGTCTTATAGTCCCTAACTCTAAAAAGAGAAAATTGACCACAGCCTACAATTGCCTAATAAGGAAAACTTCTGTGCTTACAGTTAGTCTAATAGGCAAACCTATAGCTTTGGATGACACATAGCTGAGGGTACATGGTGAAAAGATGTATATAGATAAAGGCCACAGTAATTAACCATTGAATAATTAGGACTGTGGTAAACTTCTCTGTTCTTGGTCTTTAAAAAAATATTCTGATGCCTAAAGGGTTATCTCATGCTTCTGGAAGTTGGGCTGTTCAGGTGAGAAACAAAATGCCTATCATGTACATACGGGTAATACCTGTGTGCTAACTAGGGTTGTTTAAAGCCTTTAAATTAAAGACATGCCAGAATCTTTGCTGGGTCAATATTAAGAGCTGTATGTCTCCTCCTCCCTGCCCCAGTTATCTTTTGCGTTTTGTAAGTTGAAGCCCCACCTCTCACCGTACAAGTTTGATTAGCTTCTTCAATGCTCCCTATCATCTCCAGCAGAGCTGCATATCTCTTGTTATTTATTTTATGCATTAAATGCTTACAGTGTGCTTGGGGCTGTACAAGACATAAATATAAAAGGAGTCCATGCCCTGTAGGACTTACTGTGTGAGAGGAGAGGAGTAATAGCTTGGGTGTTGGTACTGGCTGATGTTCAGAAATAATGCATTATTGTTTCAGGAACAGGTTGATGCTTGAGTCCAAGAGCACAGATCTGGGGAATGGGCTGGGATGAAGACAAGATAACTGAGGCTTGAATAACAGTTGATGTGTTGGGAACAGGATGTAGAAAGTTAGGGAGCAGAAGTCAGAGAATAAAGGGACATAAAGTGCCACAGAGTGACAAGAATTAAGATGTGAATTGCCTCAAGGAGACCATTATACAGACCCTGAAAGTGAAGGAGTTCCTTAAACTTGAAACAAGCATGAGAGAATCACAAATTGCTAAATTCAGCAGCCAGGAAAGGGCAAGAACAGGTCTGTCCTGGTAGAAGATTCCCAATCTCTAGTCTGTTTTATATAGGAAGTTGATTAAAAGATCTAAAATAGCCTGCATATGAATGGCATCAAGAGATAGTTGGAGGGGGACTAGCCATCAAATATTTATATTTATGATTTCCTTGATGACCTGGGATCTCTGTTGTTTGACATTATTTTAAGTCCTTCCTCTCTTCAGGACAATGATGTTTGTACTATAGTAAATCTTTTACCTTCCATTTATGAATTGTACATAATAAACACAAATTTATTTAGTGGTCATTTCAGCTTCTGGAAGTATTTCATATCACAGGTCACTCTGATTTCCCATATAATCTGAATCAGTAGCATTCTGACTGGTTGTTAATTCTTTCATCTCAGCTTTAGGATTACAAGGAGACTGAGCTCAAATTACATTTAACAGCTTTTGACATTTTGGATGTAAAAGTCATGAACAGCTTTTAAATGTTTTCTACATGATTTGTGTTTCTGTACTTTGGGTAGAGAAGAAGAAATCTTTAATGTCATAGAATAGCCCAGGTTTGCAGAAAGCCACAGTGACAGGTGTAACAACCTTGCTATGGATTTCACATGCATCATGAAACAACGTACCAAAGGGACTGAAAAACAGTTCTGCTACTTAAAGTAATAGCATTATTCATAGGAAAGTTATTTGTAATATTTGTAGCTATTCAGAAAATACAAACTTATTTCTTCTTGACCTAATTCCAACATGCTGTTCAAACCCCAATTTTTTAATATATTTTCTTTGTGTTGAAGGAGAAACTCATTCTTCACATAAAGTGCTCCAGTGCTTCAAGACTCATGTAACTTTTTCAATCATCATAACTGTTTGATACCATTACCTACTAATCACTTTATCAAACTCTGTGATCACCCAGAAGCAGCTTTGAGCAGGATTGTTGGGAAGAGTATGGATTGATGAAGACAGAACTATTTGATATTACTCACTCATAAGCTCTATGGCTTGTGGGCAGTAAATGCCACTGCTTTTCACACTTGAAATGTAAAAGATACATTCACTTCAGTATAACACTCTGTTACATCTTCTGAAAAGGGAAACTCTCTTGCAGTCCATAACCTCTCTTGTTCTCTGAAATATAAAAGCACAGATATTTTGCACTTATTTCAGTGATGTGACGACCTCTCTGTAGTTATAACTGGAGCTTGCATTGTATCACAAACCTGTCACATTGGGAAGAAGCAGTACATTTTCTATTAGGAATCAGTGGCTTTCACTCTAATGCAAAAAAGTCACCTTATTTTATATGAATATAAGCTCTGTGAGTAAGTTTGGATATAAACTAACATATTTAGCACAAATATAGGTACAGAAATAGAGTAGCAGTGTGATACAGTAGGATTCAATCCTGAAAGACTCCCTAAAAGAAATGCAAATTCCGTGAAGTTAGCAGCTCATCTGTGTTCTTACAAGTGTCCTGAGGATGAGAAGCAGGGATTTCACTAAGCTAATGCACGCTTAATGCTGCCAGACAACATATTCAGGGCTCTTACAATTTAGGAACAAATTTCCAGTATAGGTGCAAACTGGACACTCTTGGGTAACACTGGAGGTACTACTGTTCTATGTGGAGAAATAGACTTGATCCTGAATATGGACGTTTGTACCTGGAATGCTTCCATTAAGAGTCCTTTGAGGGAAGCATGTGTGCAATAACTGAATGCACCAACATATTGTTTACTGATGGCCTGAAAGGTTTTGAAAAACTTCAGAGTGTTCTTTTGCGCAACCTGACAGCAAATGTTTGTGACTGTGGAGAGTGCGGAGCCCTTGGAGTGCTTCATAAACAGAAAATTTCAATGTTTCCCCAGTGGTCCTGCTGCAAGATGGGCTAAGGTCCATGTGCCACCTGCTGCCCTTGAAAGCTCCTTTCTCACAGAGGCTTGGATTTTCCAGCATATTGCCCTGGTCCCATGGTGTAACTCAGCATGAGAACCACATTGGCATTGCTCACAATAGAGGGGAATTGAGCACAGAGAACCAGTACGGGGAAACTACACCTATCATCTGACCTGATGGAAATTGGGGCCACTAAAATGGTCTCTCTTTTTGGAATGCAAATTGGTTTTGATATTCAAAGTATTCTTGCAACCTTAAAATAATTCCACATCAGTGGAAAAGAAGCCTGCTGGTGGCAGTAAGGCCCCAAATGGACAGAAGTTGTGTGATCTCCAGTGTTGCCAGTAGAGCACAGTGAGTAATAATACCACATTCAACAAAAGCAGAGGAAATTATCATTAACCAACTGTTCTGATACCTGTTTGACTTTTGACGAATTTTCATTTCATGTCAGTAGCTGAAAATATTGGTTGTGATCAATACCATTCCTCGTATGAACTGCAGATATGGTGGCATATCCTACAAAAATTAAAAAGGTAAATACAGAAAGTGCAAGTGATCCTTCTTATATTTTGCAACTTCTTGCTTGTGTCTTGGTTGTAGATTCTTTCCTGTCTTGGAGAATCAAACTGCTTTTTTGAGGGTTTTTGGGGTTTTTGTGTGTGTGTGTTATAAGCTGCAGTGAATAACATATACTTAACAAAATTACACACTGCTTTTGCTGTGAGCAGCACCCTAGCTCTTTTTCACTCCTGACAAGAAGAACACCATCACCAAGAAAATCACTGACCTCCATTTCCACCTCACTTTTATTTGGCATCAAACAGTCGAGTTTGTCATTGGCTTCCTTTAGTATTGTTCAGCTCATGTGGTATGAGATCACATTAAAGAAGATTGTTGCAATTTGTCTCATCTTGTGAAAGCACATGCTGTCCCTATGCACTCCAGCCATACTTTAAGTATGAGTGATTGAGTGGACCTAAGGAATGCTGAGTAAATATGTTGCTGCAATTAGGGCCTGAGGAAAAAATGGTGTATGCATTATTTTCCATTCCTTTACTGTTTGTGTATAAAAGGTATACATGATCTTTCCCCACTACACACAACATTTAGCAGCTAAAATAGCCTGGGAAATTTTATCATATTGAGAGCTGTTTCCTGTACTGTTTACCTGCAGAGGAACACAAAACTGCTGCCTGTAAAACAAAAGAGAATCCAACCTTGTAAATATTAAGTCTTTCATTTCTAAAGTAACATAGTAAAACTAATTTTTCTTTATATTTTGTGCACAACACAGGGAGGTCTGAAATACATTATTCTAGAAAAGGGTGCTGCAAGATAAGAATTTCTTCTCCATGTCATGCAGTGATTCGATTTTGCATTTAAATAACATCTTTCACCCAAAATCTTGCAAGTTTTTAAAGCTATTAATTTAGCCTCACAACAACCCTGTAACGAAGTTACAAACGAACAGTAGATAACAGTAGATGTAATAGTAGATAACTTAATAATGGGTTTACCTTTTTTCTGTGGTCACAGAGACCAACACAAAGCCCTGTTTTATATTCTGTATGAATATTAGCTTGTGATGCTTGTGGTTTTTGAATGACAAACTAAGAGGCCTTGGGTTTCATGTTCAAAGAAAATGAATATCTGAAATTGTTCTTCATTTCAGCTAAAATTCTGAGTGCTTAGAGAGAAAGTCAAGTCTGTGTAGTCTGAAATTATTTTCCCATGTACAAGGACTCTGTGGTCAATGAGATACTTCAGAAAACATTACCTGAGGTACTTTGTCTTATGTTACACGGTTTGTGTCTAGCCACACAGATAGGATAGACCCAAACTCCTCTATCTTTGCTTCAAAATGACGAGGTATGAGATAGCCCAAGTGTGGATGCAGAATGCATAAAGTTAATGGCCCGCAGAGGACTGGTTGAATTTCCAGTCTTCTGCTGGAAATATAATAAATGGCACTCTTTCTTCTTATATGGCTTCAAAGGTGACTCCAAGCTGTGTATTTCTTACCAGACTCTGTATTTTGTTTTAAATGCTATTATTATAACTGTTTGTATGCAGAATACAGACATTAAAGTCATACTATTTAAGCAGCAGTAACACCATTATCTCACTGATGCTTTAATTGCTGATCAGCAACTGAAGAACGCAGTCCGTGTCCAGTTGCTCCAGTACTTTGGGAAGAGCTTCTCGCAAGTATGTTGCCCTTTGACAACGAGAAGTACAGACAGTGTGCTGGCTGCATTGTGATTTTAATGAAGGAAAACACTTCTCTTTACATTGACCCTTGTTGACTTTACATTGAAGCCAACAGGAGCTTTGATGACTGAGTTCAGAATCAAGTCCTACTACCTAACAAATATGCATGCTACTGCATAGTGAAGTATTCTTTAGATTTGTTTCCAGGATACCAGCAGTCAGGAGGACCAAAAAACTATTTTTAAAATACCAAGACTAGGTTGGTGATTAATCAGGAATTTATTTTATTTTGCAGCGTCTCTTATTTAACTGGATGCCTCTGGAGATATGCTTTAAACAGCAAGTCACTATCTTAGACTGGTATGGTAGATTTTCATCTCACGTTGACTCCATTAAAGTAAGCTTCTATAAACAGACATCAATTACAACCAGTTTAAAGGGTTTTAAAATGTAATCCAGCAGTGCTGCTTAACTAAATGAATCCTAAGAACTGATCTCCAGTGAATTAATAGAGCAGTGTGTGGAGAGCTCACTATGAATCTGAGTTAATGACTGGAGAAGATCAAATTAATTACAACTGTCTCTGAGGATGCGCAGGGAAGAAGTCCCTCACATCAGCTAAGGTTTGATTAACTCTTCAGTTACCAAATAGAGATTTTCTACAAGTTATTTTTTAAGTAATTGCTAGTAAGACAATGGAATTAGGTAGCTTGGCATTTCTCAGGTGGCATGCAACTACTGTAAGAGGTGACAGTGCTGACTTTTACTGCAAATTCCAATTTTTTTTTTACTCTCGATTGAGTATTTTTTAAAAAATATTAATTCTAATATCATACAAAGAGTATAACAAACATAGCATTTTTACTACAAAGCATTTGCTCTGCATGCTAATATAGAAACCATTGGGATGATAAGTTCACATTTTGGATAAACATCCAAGACTACGCCACTAAGTTCCCTCTGAATTTTTGCACATACTATTTTTATTACTGCTACTGTTATTCTCTAGACAATTTAATTTGACCTTATAGTGTCAAAGAAGGGGTGATTACTGAATTAATTAATTAGCAAAGTAAGAAGACACAACTACTGGTCTAATGCAAGGCCATGCTGATACAGTTATGAGGCCAGGAAGGCACACTGGTCTGTGAGAAATGAATTGATACAGTTCTGAGAAAACAGATACCAAAGTTATAAAAAAAAAAATTTCCAAATCATAACTGAAGAAGTGTATATGAGCATTGATTTTAACTTCCATCTTCTCAGAGACAAACTCCTTTCACTTCTTATCCCCCGCCCACACCTTTGTACAGCAAACATTTCTCTTTGTAGAACTGTAAAGTCAGCATTCTGTGTGAGGGGCAGATCAACCCAAAATGTCACCAGAGCTGGCCAGGTCACACTAATATGGGATATCCTCTAGAATCACAGAATCACAGAATGGGTGAGGTTGGAAGGGACCATCAGTGCAGCCATTTGGTCCAACCTCCCTGCTCAAGCAGAGTCATCCTAGGGCACATTTCGCAGAATTCCATCCAGACAATTCTTGAATATCTCCAGTGAGGGAGACTGTACACCCTCTCTGTGCTAGTGCTGTCTAGTGCTGACTAGTTCTGTTCTAGTGCTCTGACACCTGCAGAGTAAAGAACTTCTTCCTCATATTCAGGTGGAACTTACTGTACATCAATCTCTGCCCATTGCGTCTTGTCTTACTGCTTGGCACCACTAAGAGCCTGGAAACATCCTCTTGGCGTCCTCCCCTCAGATACTTATAGACATTGATGAGGACCCCTCTCAGCTGTTTCTTCTCAAAACTGAGCAGGCCCAGCTCCCACAGCCTGTCCTTGTACAATGCTCCAGTTCCCTGAACATCTTGCTTGCCCTCTGCTGAATCCAGCCCCATGGCACACTTCTCTTAGGTTGCTCTGCAGAGGCTGAGTAGACATGTACAGCTGGAAAGAGACATCTTTTTTTTTTCTGGAAATCCACACATATTTGCACCAGACAGCATAAAGACATGCCTCCAGCCTATGAGCCACATGAGCAGTCTGTAACAGCAACTGGCTGATGCAGAATTAAATTTATTCTCTCTCCATACTTTTAAATTACTCAAAGCTTTAAAGAGTATGCTCCCTGTCTTTATATTCAGTGACTCTTCAGTTCTTGGATTGTTTTCCCCACAAAACTGCAACAATAAAATCCTGCAATGCTTTCACCTTTACAGTACATTAGGAGGGTAATGGGGGTGCTGTCAAGCAGGAGAGCAAGGAAGGCTAAAGAACAGATAATTATCAGGAGCCCACAGTGAAGAAGATATTTTCACTAAGAAGGAGAGGTGCTAAACAGCTCCTTAACTGTTAAGCAGCATTTATAGTAGCAATAAGCAACACAAGCAGTCCTTTCTGCCTCTATCCAACAACTGCCTCTATCCAATAACTGAAGCACCAGAAGGAGTTCAGAGAAAGAGAAGTGATGTACTAGGTTTTAGCAATTTTCAAAGCACTTTATAAGCGTGGCAAATTAGGTATATGATAACATGATGGTTACTCTGAAATCACTGGAAAAACCTCTTTCCTATGAAGTGAATACAGTGATTCAGCAATGAGAACTACAAAACAGCCTCAACACCCTGATTTTCACAGACTGACATCAATATTCTTCCCTTTGTATTCAAGTTCTTCCACAAAATCTATATAGCAAAGAGAAAATCCCTAATGTTATAGTTCGAATTTTTTTTTCTACTCTAAAATGTTGCTTGTATTGCATTTTGTTATTGTGTATGTGTAACATATACTTTCTTATCCAGGAAGCATACTTTACACTCAGGTTTGTTTTATAATTTCAGATGTTTAGACCTATAGAGACATTTTTTTGTTCAAAATATTATTTCTCATCTAGCAGACTCTGGAGTTAAGCTGGCATTATTTCTTCCAGAAAAGTGTAAAATCGTGCACTTGAATTCAGAACAATGGAAAAACCTCTGCTTTTCAGTGTTATTTTGGGGGCTTTGCAGTGGCCTTCATTACTTACAATCCTCTTTATTTCTTTTCTGTATATCCATAGAATTCAGCTTCTTATGCCTACTTCAAGGAATTTTTTAGAGAAGTACAATGACCTCACTCATTATTTGCTTGGTTTTGTTTCAAATTAAAGTCAAAGTGTACTTTCTCTAACAATTTTAACAGTTCTTTCTCACATCTCTTCAAATTTTCAAGAACTTTTAGAAACTTCTTTTCTTTGGTCACTGGAACTCAATACAGTTCTCCAATACCTATCACATCAGTTGCTTCAACACAACAATAATGTTACTCTTCTCCCCTTCCACATGAATTTTCTGCTTCCAGCAGCTCTTTGGGAAACAGCTGTACTCTGGAAGCTCTGTAATGGAGCAAAATAAGCAGCTTTAGCCTGCAAGAGGCAATTCTTCTTTCGGAGATACGTCCTCTTACCTTGTTCATTGGTGTATCACTGTATTTTGTACTGTGTTAAAATGCATTTAGACCCAGCTTACTTTGTGATCCAGGTTACCTTTTATTACTGCCCAATATTTGACATTTTGCTGTTGTGCTTATATATTTTCTTGTAGGATAACAATATTAATTATGAGACAAAATGTAAACCTCTTTGGGCATTGCAGTGGTTGTATTCTTCTGTGTCTCCTTTGGATCCATGCAGAGACTGTTAAAAATACCCCTTTCAGAGAATTAGGCCCAAGTGTCAAACTGTCAGTTAGCTAGCTCTTAATCCATTTGACATATACTATATTGTTATGGTATATGCCTGATTTTCTAAAAAGAAATCTGAGGAGTTCATGTCATCACGATTTCTTTGTATAACAAACTGGTAGCTCTCTTGAAGACTGTAGTCGGGCTTGTCCATCTAAGCCTGTTTTCCATAAAACCAGATTGATTGGTGCTATTTATTTTCCTGTCTCTTAATTAAGAGAATCCAATACCATATTTTTCATTACTTTTATCGGGATTGAAGTCTGCTTAGTGTCTTATTTACAGAACAATTCTTAATCATGCCTGTTTGCTAACAAATGATGATTTTCCTCATATTTTTTCTATATGTTTTTCTCTCCTAATTTCAGCTTTTGTAATTTCTCCCTTGAATCCTCAGATGTGGATATTAGTAAGGGTTCACTTCTTTTTATGACATCAGGAACCTGATGAACCAAATCTGGTCATGATGTCTCACTCCTCATCACTCACCAGCATGATGTTCAGATATTAATTCATCTTCACTGGTTATTAGGAGGTCCAAATTAGGGTTACTGCTTTTTATATGCAATATATTTTTAGTTTTAAAGAATTGTCAGAATGTTTTAGAATGTCTGCCTGATTTATTGATTGATTGATTGTTTTGTTGTGGGTTGGGTTTTTTTTTCACTACTTAATTATAGATATTTATCTCATAATTTGTCACTTCTTCCATCCATCCCCTCCCCCCTTCATATATTAAATGCAAATACATATGACAAAAGCATTCTGCTATGACTGGTTGGTTTTTAATAGACTTCTACCAGGGCTTTTATAATGAGCAAATAATGTGCATTTTACAGAAATTAAAGGTACAAGGAAATTGTAACTGAAATGAACCACTTTCTGAAGCATTTTACTGTTTATGTTGCATCCTTTGATGTCATTCAGTACTTCCTGATTGACTGCGATTCAGGCTCCAGTATCTCTTAACTATGGATTTAATAATGTGTTTCTCTAATGACAGCACAGCTGTGATAAAGACTACTACTATTTAAATATAAATCTTCCACAGTGTATGTTTCCCAGGTGCAAGTACTTTGCTTACCTTTTGGTTGTCATTCCAGTTGCGTTACACTGCATTGTTTGTAAAACATTTTTCAACCTTTACACTGCACCAAAGAGCAGGAATTCGGATTCCATAAATTTAAAGGAAGAGGCATCCTAACACTTTTGAAACCATAGCAACTTTACCAGCCTCAGAAAAAAACCCCACAAATGTATACAGTACAGTTCACATGGCAGTTGCAGTAAGTGGTTGATGTTTGCAGAGGATTAAAGGAGGAAGGATCCTGAGTGAGGTATGGAATGCCTGAGTGAGGAGTAATTAGGAATTCCAGACTGAGAGCAGGAAACTTGGTGGACATCACTAGGTAATTGATCCAATATGAGGGTAGGTGACTAGAAGGTGAGAAGCCAGAACTAGGATGGGAAAAGGGCTAAAAAGAAAAGATTTGTAGATGGCAAGAGTTGAACAGAGGATATTTGAGAAAAGTAATTTTAATATTATAGTCAAGCACAATGAGAGTTGGAAAACAATGACAGACATGACCTTGGTGTAGAAGTAGACAGGTGAAGAGAGATTATTCATATGAAGGGGGAGTAACAGTTGCTGATTTCAGAGCATCCTTCTGCAATGCAGGGAAAAGAAACAGGCTGAAGCAGTCCCACAAATAGCTATGAATAATTGTACAGGCAGAGATGAGAAAGGTGGTTTTGCCCAGTGAGGGACAAAGCAAATTATGAAGGTCAGTTATAAACAAAGTCTTCTTGCCAGAGCAAAATATCAATTAGAGATTAGGAAGCCTGAATAGAAGGGATCGAGGTGATGTTGTCAATCTTGACAGAAAAAGAGGAGAATTAGGGAAGAGAATAAAGTAATTTTTACTATGTAAATTCCTCATGGCAGAAATCTGTCTATTTTATTTCTCTGCAAAACATCATCCATGTTTATGACTCTAAATCAATCATGTTCTGTGGACAGTAAGCATTTAGTAGCAAACATAGTCCAAAAAGGATGGAAGATGAAGAAGATTGAATGGGACAGTGGGGTAGGAGAAACTTCTTTGGGACTACAGGTGAAGGTGTAACAGCAAATGCAAATAACCTGAAAGGGCTTGGTAAAAAACCATGAAAAAATGTTTGAAGATAAAAACAATAAAAATATATGGAAAGCAGCAATGAATTAAGGTGATATCTCTGTGCCACACTGCAAGAATGTAGTTTTCTCATGCTGGGCAATTAATACAGGTCCCAAGCCACATCTCTGACTTCTGCCTAGGAAGGAGACTGGAAACAGAAAGTGATGGAAGTAAAGGAATGTTGTGTGGAAAAAGAGAAAATTAGCAGCTACGTCAAGTAGGTGCAGTAGATCAAGATCTCTGAGTTTTTGCTTTAATACCAGTCTGAGCCACAATACAGCAGCTATGGGGCAGCCATCATCAGTTACCACACAAAAATGTTTAATGTAGCAAGTGCTACCACAAGTCAATACTTCATTAGTAGGTTGGGTTGTAACCGAAAGAACAAATAGTTTCAGGCTTTGAAGGATCAATTCCAACGCGCCATGCAAAACAACATGCCATGTTACACCTGCCAGGTACCTAATGTGTCTCAGCACTAGCCATGTGATGGATCATTTGTCAGTACAGACAGGTCAGAAGGAATTTGCCCACCTGGATTGAAGAGCTAGGATCATTTGCTTGTGTTCGTGAATATTTTCCTATATCCAGGGAATGATTTCATTGCCATGAAATGGTATGAAAAGCAACTGTTCTTACATTATGTGAAGATCAACAGTATTCTGCCAGCAAAGTGAATACTGCAGGTGCAGCTCCATAGATGACCCTGAATTGTCACAGCTGCATGATCACTGTACTCTTTTTTTGCTGGAGAAACATTCCTGTCAATATAGTATCCATGCTTTCAATGAGAACAATACTGCACTGGAAAGTGTTCACATTGGGAATAATTTTACCATGGAATAATCTTCCATAATAGTGGAAGGAAGGTAATAATGGAAGGAAGGTATCTATTCACTGTGTGTTACTAGGGTTTTCTTGGAATAACTATCTTCCAGCATGCCAGAAATGTACTGTTGTTACTTCTAAGCTGAAAAAGGATAACTAAACTGATGACTCCTTAACCTGAAGTTGTTCTGTACCTGAAAAAGGAGTCATAAAGCCATTTAATGGCTATGCAGCTGACCAAGTCAATGTACCACAACTGTCCCCACATATGATCTCTACAATTCCTATTGTTTGATTGTCAGAACTGTAGGGTGCTCTGGGACAAAAGAGAAAGAAGTCACAGATTCCCACCTGGAACAGATTCCTGGCTGTCCTGTAATATCAGCAACCAAGGGCTGATGAGGCAAGGACTAGGCCTACCATAATTCTCATTAAGTGCACACCAAAGAGTGTTAAGTATGTGGAATACTAAAGTATTTTCAGTCATGCACAAAAAGACAACTTCCGTAAGTTCAGTCTGGCAGACTGCCATGGCAGTAAAGCACCATTCCAGCTGAAGAGTGAGTAATTCTGTGAGTCTAAGGATACAGAAATTGCCATATTGCACTGGACCATGAATCCACCTACCTAAATGTCCAGTCTCCAGCAATGACCTCCTTCAGAAAATGATGTCTGACAGTAATCTCACTGATAAATTTTTCATGCAAGAACTGACTGCAGGATAAGGCCTTAAACACAGGATGTACGAATGGATGAAGCTGTGCAAATGGATGTAACACAGAAGAATAGTGGAATTGCTCGAGGATGTCTTGTCATCATGAGTGGACAGGTTTTACTTCAAGACATATCTTCATTAATGTATTCTTTGTGTTTCTGATGTACAACAACCCATAACATTCAATAAGGGAGGAATGTGCAGAGGCAGCATCAGGGATAGGTTTCATAGCAGACCCAGATGCCCAGTTGAGGGTATAGAGAGGTGACCAAGAAGGGAAAAATCACAGGAAGCAGTAAGTGCTGTAAACAGAACAGAAGCAAGACAAAAAATAAACATCTGAGATACACAAGTCTGTTGCTCCCATACGCAGACGGCAATTACCAGATCCTGCAGATAGCCCCTAGGCTAGTGTTAAGTAGAAGCAGCCCTTGCTTTGCAGTAATTTGCAACATCTGTTTAAACTGTTTCATTGGCTGTAACCCTCTGGCCAGCACCAACAGCCACAGGAGTGGACAGTTCTGTTCATAAGTTTCGATAAGTAAGCTTTCCATTTAATCCAGTGGCAGCACCAAGAAGAACAAAACATTAAAAAGCAAGAGGAAACAATTGTTTTATGAAGGTTTGATGTCTGCCATTCATTCTAGACTAGCAGCTACAGGGTAAATGAGTTTACAGTTTGGATAACACATGAGATACGCAATACAGTGAATAGTATAACATGACAAAGCCAGAAAGCTCGTCAATACCAACTATCCTGTAGCCTCCCAGAATAATTATTAACACGGTTCTGTTCCCCCACTTTGTCCTGATTATAGAGGAACTGTTGATACTTTTTTTTTAATTATGAAAACATTTTATTCCACTTTCTCTTGTTATGGCCTGTCCATTATTGTTCTGATAGCTATCTTGCATATATCGATATCGTTCTGATCAACAAGTACATGCTGTACAGAAATCTGTTTGCCAACAATGCCTAGTTGGAGAACAACCTTAATTAAAAGTTTTATATTGAATAAGGTCAGTTCTGAAAAGAACAAACCAAACCTAAACAATATTAAAAGTTTTGTAAACTGTTGCATTAAAACGTGCCATTTTTTGGTAATGTTTAATCAAGTGCTCTTCTTCTCTTACTGAATATACTAAGGAGTTTATATTTACATAATTGAGAAAATTATAATGGCAGTTAATATTTCAGAGTTTTGCATTCAGAGTGCACTCAAAGCAGGTCATTTTTCCAAGAGATTATTTTTCCTACTCCTTGCTCCATCCCTGCCCAGAACTGTGTAATGAAGCAGTAAGCCAGAGGATAAAATTCATTATAATTAAATACAAGATAATAAAATTTAGATATAAAACTCTAAACTATATACAAATAATATTCTAAATTAAATGTAACTTGAAAATCTTTAGAAATCACCCCAGGTAACTTAAAGAATATGTACTTAAAGCACAGCACAAGATTAAAATAGGAATAAAACAAGGACCATTTAACAAAAGGAACAGGAATTTTTATATAATGTGTTGAAAATGAAGTTTGGCTTCAGTAGAAACAAACATTTTTTTCTTTCATAACTGGAGTCTTTAGGGATCCATCCAGGATCTTACTTAACATCCATATAAATTTAGGAGTAGTCTGTTTAAACTCAGCGGATATGTGCGACGTCTGTATGTTCTTGTATCTAAGATAAGGGCTTAATAACTTTCCCAAAAACCCTAGAAAATTAGAGACAGAGTAGCCAAATTTGTACTTGGCAATGTGCATTGAATAGCTGGTGTCCTGAGAAAACACAGTTCTTAATTCTGGAGGCATTAAATATGGGGCTGGAATCAAGAACAATCTGGGTTTTTGCAACATTGTCAATTTCCATTTGGAGTTAGAGAGAAATATCCTCAACTTAATATGGCTTTATGTAACTGTCTATGCACATTTAGCTGGTTTTCTAACTGTCTTCAAACACTCCCCATCAGTGGCTGTTTCTATTTGGATTTGTTTGCGATTTTTAAAGTAAGGCATAGAAAAGAAAGCACTCAACCTGAAACTTCTAAATGCTGAGTTTAAATAATTGTTGACCATTGCAGAGGCACTGCACAGGTAAAAGTAAGCTAACCTCATTTTTGCTGAATTGGAAGCAAGCAACCTTTAATTTGCCGGTATGAGAGAGGATGCTTGTTAACAGGGATACTGGGGTCACCTTCTTTGGGCTAGCCTTGACCACAGCATGGATACTGCATTCTGAAATAAGGCATCAGCAGACCTGCTCTGTGACTGTTTTAAACCACTTTGTGTAGCAGTCTGGGTAAACTGAGGCAATTCTTCTTCTCAAAGGTAAACATAATTCTCATGAATTAGCTGATGTGCCTGTGTGCAAGAAAACTATTCTTTCCTAGTATCGCAGCGACATCTCACTGCAAAAGTGTTCAAAGCGGAGCGCTTTTGCTCCCATTTTCTGTATTTCTTAAGTCAGTAAGAGGGGAAGGCTCTGTTTTAGTGACTGAACATTGCACTTTAAATTGTTGCTGACCTTGCTGGTGCTGTGACCCTGCCAGGAGGGACAAGTAACACTAGGAATGACTGACGGATGAATAATATTTGAGATTTCAGTACTCTGCTATGTGACATCATGGAAGGACTCAGGCCTGAAAACCATTCTGCTTGCTGAGATTAAACTGCAAGAGCAATGTGGTGGGCCTGATCCTACAAAAATCAGTTTAGTGCAACATAGGGGAGAGCAGATCCAAAGGGGAGAAAGGAACACGAAGGTGTACAAATCCTGAGGAAGTTGTAGTTACAGTGACAACACACTGGCTAGCAGGCTTTAGGTTGTTGAATCCTGCCTCCCAAAGTACTTGAAAAGCCTCTCAGTTTCTGCACACTACAGTGTTTAGGTAATACATAGTAACTCCTACATAAAATATGAGTAGTTATTTATTTGTCTAGGGGAGAAATCTAAGGGCAAGAGCAGTCAATTTTCTCGTCAATGACTGTATGTTAAGGGTGGTGTTTGGTGAATTCTGAAAAGGAATTCTAGAAATAAAGTCTTAGAATCTCAATTAGCACATCAGGTCAAAATTAATTTATTGTTTTGGAGGGGCTGGCTGCACCGCTTCATAGGAGAAACTGTTCTGCTAGTGAATGAGCTGCTGAACTTGCAAACATTTTTTTCTATGAATGTTCTGCAAGAGATTTTTACTGATGGGTTATTACGACTACTTTAATGCACCTATGTCCCACTGTCTGGAGGACAGCCAAAATTAAAAACTCTTCATAAATTTACTGACATTGTTGGCAACACTGTTAAAGCAGTAAACTTTTAATCTGATATTCATTTTTTAAAACAGCAGTACTGCTATGACTGCAAAGATGCAAAGCTTCCTGTTGAAGAAATCTGTTTCAGGTCTCTGCATATGAGTCCTTCAGCCTTGCTTATGTGCATTTGTGACAAACGAAAGTAGTCATATCTCCATTTAATGTTAAAATGAAAGCAACAATGTCACACAATTCACAGTTTTCTGATTAAAATTCTTTTAAAGCCCTACATCCCAATTCTAGGAAATCATATCTGTCCATTATCTTTCCTTAAATTACTTTTTATGTAGCTGTCTCTCCCAGCTACTCATGATACATGTGCGGCATAAAAAATAATCTTGTAACAAGGGAAGTTTATAAGTCCTACAGTCCTTACTCAGGCAAATTTCCTTCAGTGAATAGGAATTACGCTCAAGTGATAATTGCATCATCTGGCTCACGGTTTGTATATTTAGAGACCTTTCGATTCAGTACTATAAAATGATGTTAGAATGCAATGAAACATCTCTGCCCTATTGTTCATTTCCTCACATCCTGCTTGTTCTCTCACACACAGGTAGTAGTCACTTAATAACAGAAAAAAATCTTAGGGGCAGCAATAAGTTGAAGTGGGAATACATGTTGTTTGTCCTTGCAATCTTTTAATTTTTATATGCTGATTTTTGCTGTGAAGCAGGTGGAAGAACTCAGAGTTCACAAGTTGTTGGTTATATGTACAGAGTTTTTGCCAAAGTCAATTTTAGAACTAATCTGTTAAATGCCTCATTTTCAGGGACAATATTGCCATCAAGGCTCATTTTGTTGAGTTTGCATAATTCTGGCCTCTTTTGATGCCAAACAAGTAATACCCCTATATTGCTTGATGCTCACAGCACATGTTTATTTTAATGGCTCTTACTACAGCCTTTTAGAGCCTGCCCTTCCATCTTTCAAAGTCCAAGCTTGTTGATTCCTTGAGTTTTTAGAAAATCCAGTTCAAGATTAATTTGCATAATTCATGGTGTAGAGTTTTAGGACTGTCTTGAGGACTCTAAAGCACAGCCACAGGAGGAAGTGAGGTATTTAAAAAGATAAATCATCATGATCAGAACATATGTGTCATTTCATGCTGTTTTGTCATAAACCTGGAGTTCATCATGGGAGATTAGGCGGGGACATAAAAGCAGTATCAGGGCCAAGTAATGACTGGAGAGAGCTGTAAAAGTGCTGGAACGGCAGGTTAATGTAAATTTCATGAAGAAAATGTAAACCTCAAGACACTGAATACAGAGTCAGTCAATACACTAAGGTTCAAAACCTCAAAAAATTCTGAAAGCAGAAACCCACATCATGTGTGACTTATGAAGCAGGGCTGGGGACGAGATGGGATGCCATATGCAGGTGGGGTGAAAAGGTACTCAGCCACTTAGGAAACAGGCTTGGCAAAAGACTCTGTGACAGAGAAAAGTGACGGTATTTTGTATTACATGGATCTGCGAACTGTAGAATTGACACACAGCTAAGGAGAAGGAGAAAGTCAGAGAAGTGTTATTCATGTCACAATAGCAAAGCTATTAGCATGATCATTATACTGCAGAAAACAGCAAAAGAAACTAACTGAAGGTGACATGACAAATTACTGTGAAGAAAAGTTGGCTTAGAAATGGTTTTATGTTACATGATCAGTATTAAAACTAACATATAAGAACCAGGCGGGTAGGGAAGGCTGTAATAGAAATGCCATTAGCGTCTCATTAAAGCAATAGTGAGAAGAAAGTGCTTCTAATACCCTGTTTAAGGATAGAGCAGCTTACCACTGTTTTCTCCTTCAGTTTATAATGATAAAACAACTGAAAGACCAAAAGCCATAGAAGAGTCCTCAAGATGAGAATAAAATTTAGCTCATTGTCTCCCTGTAAAAATGAAGCCTTCAATAACATGGAAAAGAGCATAGAATTTTTTTAAAAATTCAACTCAGTGGACAGCTTTCAAACAGCTGTTACCAAAATTGAGAGGAATTCAACTGCTTTTCACTTTCATGGTTCAGTTTCACACAGTAAGAATTGTTGTAAAGATGCTGTCTGATGGTCAACAGCAAATCCATACAGGGAGCTCAGAGGAGCCACAAAATGAAAGGATACAGAGGGGAAAAAATATGAACAAAACAAAATTTAAAAAATAATTTTTTGTAAAAGGAGGGAGCAAAGGGGCTAGTTTAGTGCATGAAGAAGCAAGTGAAAGTGCTATAGGTGAACTAACTGACTTTCAGCAGGTGTGAAGGTTCACATAGCATCTTGTCTTCTTCACTGAAAATGCAGCATTTGTTAATGGGTTCTGTGCAATTAACAAATGTTCCTCAGCTTATTGAGGGGAGCAATGCACTTACGGAGCTGAAATTTTGTGTTCCACCACACCTGGAGGTAGTGTTGACTATCTGTGTGCTTCCAGACTACTGAAGACAGCAGCTGCCTGTGTTATATCCACAAGGACTTAACCATGCTCTCTGCTCCTGCCTGAAAATAAAGAAGGACTCACTGCCTCCTCAGTTTCTGTGCTAGATCTGGCAAAATAAAAAAAAAACAAAAATCAAAAAAAACCCCAAACTAATTTCTAAGAACTGTGGGTAGTAAAGAAGGCTGTAACCTCTCATGAAAGCATGGCAGTTTGGTAACAGCCTGCTGTGAATTAATATTTATGGGAGGAAGTGTGTTTATGGTGACAGTTCTCAGCATACTATCATAGTTCTGTTGTACTGTTTAGCTAAATGTCACCTATTAATATTTCAGTGAACAAGGTCCCATGCAAAACCCAGCTGGTTTAATGTAATCATTTTACATAACAGAGGCTCTCCTAGACAGAGCCGAACTGTTTTACAGCTTATCTTACCCATGCACAAGGACTAATCCTATAGTTCTGCTTCCCACATTAGTGATGTAGAGTACTCCATGTTTTAACTGATACACTGCAGCACACATGCAGAATGTCCACACTGCAATAGGGCTAGAAAAGCAATGTACAATCAAACACAGTGTTCTAAGCAAAATTTTTTTAATGACAAGCTGTAAGGAGCCATTTTAGTTCTGCTTTGTCTCAACACTGGTTCTCAGAGGCGTGTGGAAGGAAGGGGTGCACACGTGAAAAGAGGAAACTGGAAGATGGGGGGAAGCCTTGCCCCTGGGGGGACTTCGTCTAGCAACACACAGAAGGCACTGTGCACCCCAGAGACGCTCCTCCCATCAGAGGGGCCAAGGTCTCCACCAATGAACCACAGAGAAGGCTGAACAATGGCCTCCTGGCAGCAGGCGGACTTGGGGAGGGGCCAGGCGGTAAAAAACAAACTGCATCACAAAATCCGGGCTCGCCCGCCGTCTTCCTTGGGGGGGAGGGGGGTGCGAGGGAGGGTGTGTGGGGGTGGGGGTGTGTGTGTGGGTGTGTGTGTGTGTGTGGGTGGGTGCGGGTGCGTGCGTGGGTGCGTGCGTGGCTTTTGCTTGCTATGGCTTGTTTTTGCTTTGCTTTGTGCCCTGGCTCCAGCCTGCCTCTTGGTCCTTGCCCTCGCTCGCCCTCGTGCCTGCCCCTCGTGCCGAGCGCTTGGCTGGCTGACCCAGCCTGGGTGCTGCCTGTCCCTGCTCTCCCCACCTGCTTCCAGCCTGCCTGCCTCCGATCCAGCCTGGCGCCGCTCCCCTCCGCGACGCCGTCCAGGACCCTGCACTCCTGCCGATCGCCCCTCACCACATGTCCCACCATGTCCGTCGCCGCGGGAGCCGCACCTGCGGAGCCGCGCCTCTCCCAGCACTGCGCAGGCTCCGCACGAAGGCGCCGTGCGCACCGCGGCCTCTGCCGCTGGGACATGGACAGCGGTCCCGGGTTCTGCTGGTGGGAATTGCCGCTTTTCCTCGCTCTGTCTCCTCTCTCTCTCTCTCTCCCCCCCCCGTTCCTTTTCCGTTTTCTGTCCTTCTTTTCTGTCTTTTCCAGCCCTCTTCAGCGGGGCAGTTACTTCTTTCCTTGTTTTTTCGTTATCAATAAATGGTTCCTGATACTAAGTCTGTTTCGGTTGACTTCACTTTGTTCCTGACCATCTAAAAAGAACTCGTCGTAGTTTCCCTTAGTGGAACGTGACACAAGCTCTCCATTCAAATTTTAATTGTTGCCATTTTCATCTGACCTCAAGTTCAAAAGTAAAATTTTGTTGCTGCTGGAAATCTGGAATGAAAAAACATCCTGAAGGAAAACTTAGCTTTCTAGAAAAATTGTTTTTCTCTTTATTTCGCTTCACTGTCCTTTTATCTTGTTGAAGTTTCCTTTAATTTTATCAAAACTGAATTGTCTGGCTAACATTTTGAAAGCACATCATATTTTGCTTGGCCTGAAAACCCATACCAAAATTCCTAAAATTGATCTGTTTTAAACATCATCATTGGCTTTTGAATATCAAAAGAATTTAGTAAATCCTCTCATTCTGTTGCCAGAGGGTCCCTGATTCTGTTCCTGTAAACATGCAGGTAGTTCTCATAGAGATAGTCTTTAGAGGAGGTTTAATTGTTTGTGTAATTTACCCGGAGATCCCTTCGTGAAAAGCATGGAATAAACACATGAGTATTGTCTTTATATAAATTCACAGGGGGATAACTGCTCCAAACTTACCTTCAACACAAAATTATTTTATTTGAGGAAGCATCTTTTGGGTGGCATCCCATTTCAAGCCAGCTGAAACTTTACAATATAAGTGTAATTTACTTCAATTAATTTAGATGTTTAATTTTTAAAAAGGGAATTAGTTGCTGTATTTTTATCTGAATCAGGCAGATAAAAATCATATTCACAGTAAATTGATGGATAATTTCAGTTTTAATTATTCCAGTGGTGCTTAGCTTGTAATTATAACCAAATTGGGGGGGGGGGGGGGGGTTGAGGTTCATAAATTATTTCAAAATATTGTATCCTGTTGTTTTTTAAAGGATTCCATATGAGTTGCAGAGATTTAGCCATGATTCCTTTACATCGTTGTGTAGACTTTGGGCTTGCTGTGATTTAGTTACACTTCTGTTCATTCAGACATTTATACTGCATGTATGTTTTCAAATCATTCTCACTGTAGCAGCAATTTTCCAACTACTCTGTGTGAGAAAGCAATCTTTAAAGTTGTCCTCAGTTGGTAGTACTTAAGAAAGGGAAGAAATACATGTGGAACCTCAAAAATGAAGGCAAGGCTTGAAGCACAGTTTTATTAAGACTGGATGGCAGGAAGGGACCCAAGCCCTAGATGATGACGAAGGAGTTGCAATTTTTTTAGAGCTATCTGGTGACAGGGAAAACAAAAATGACATTCAGCTGATGAATGAGCAGAGTTTGACTTAGCCTTTTGACCCTTGACAATCAATCTTACCTGCTACTTCATGAAGAATTATAGCTGTGCCACTCATATTTGACTCTGGAGCTTTACTGTTCTGCCTTCCTTCGTTGCTTCTTTGCTTGCTTCCTTGCTTGCTTGCTTGCTTGCTTCCTTCCTTCCTTGCTTCCTTCCTTCCTTCCTGTACATAGTCCAAGTGTGTGCACCCTCCTGCCGTAAGTGTTCTATGAGCTGTGCGGTGTCCCTGGCACGAAGAGCCATTTGGAACAGCTGGTAATGGTATCTAATGCTCCATGGGGCCATTTTGGAATGTCAGTCAAGTCAGTCACTGCACTGTGCAAGGCAGAACAGATTGGGTCTGTCTCAGAGCACTCAGCAGGCTCCTAATGCCATCTTATGTAATGTAGAAAAGAAAATAATGGTATTATTTTCTGTAAGCTGCCTTTGCTTAATAAGAGTGACAACACAATGAAGATGATGTTTAATCCCTGGTAGGAGCTATGAAAAAGGCAGGAAGAAACCAGGATTTTTTGACTTGTTATAGTATTTCATTTTGGTTTGGTTTTTACTGTTTTATTTGAAGTTTTATTGCTATGTACACCACTAAGAATTTGCATACCTTCCTTATTGGAAAAGACAGTAAGTCTAGAAAGTGGGTGTCTGCTATGTTTTCTGTTAAGGATAGCAAAGCAAATGCTGAGCAGTGCTAGTGCCACAACTGAAGAGAAGAGAAAGTCATACCCAAAAGACATAAAGCTCTTAGAACTAAGTCAAGGCTGCATTTTCTTCATGGTTTCAGAAGTGCAAATTCCATCACACTGTCCTCATTGCTCTGTGAAATGGAGACTCTCTTGGAGAAGAGTTTGGTCTTACTGTCCTCATCAGCTATGATGATTTGTATATTTTTATTTGTAGCATTTTTGTTTTGAGATCCTAAAGGTAAGGCTACTCAACAAGGGCACCTGTAATGTAATCCACCAGCTGCAAGAGGTGACCACTGGAGGTTTTAAACTTTCAAGGGTAAGAGGATGTATGTGGGAAAAGAAGGCATCTATAAGAGTTTGTTTTTTGGTGTGGTTTGTTTTTCCCAGTTCCAGTGGTTTCTGTAGAGATTTTAGAAGGAAATAATGGTTGATTTTTTTTTTTTTAAAGTTGCATACTGTAAAATTTTAAAGGCACATCCTTGGTACACGCTTACATGAGGGAATATTGAAAGCTGTAGGCAGCGGAAGGACAAACCTTCTCTGTTTTGTGTGGTGTAAATGCATTTTTGCCCTGTCATGTAAAGACAAAAGGGCTCCCTTGATTTGTCCTGTGCCTTTTTAGACTGGGAAGAAAATGATGCAAAATATGGACAGGACAAGCTGCAGGCCTGCCTGTCTCTGGATTCCTCATGAGCGGCTGTAGCCAGCTGGGTTGGATCTTGTCTTGGCTACTTTTGTATACTTTGCTCTTCAGAAGTAAGTGCTAAGAGCAGTAGTTGTTTTCTCCTGATTTGAGCTGCAATAAGGAGAGCTTTTGCATACACAAGCTGTGTAGGCTTTGTGCTTGGAGAGAATTTCCAAAACACCTTTGCAGCTGCTCCCTCTTTGGCCCTCTGACACTTGCTATGTGTTCTCAGTGGACAAAATGGCTGAATATTGCCTAGACAGGCTTTATGATGCATGAAGGTGTTTCTGGCCTATATAAATGTCATTCCTATATGTGAACATCATACAATCTGCTCAGATTTCTTGGGTTTTTACTATAATTACTTGTAATATATTCAGCAACCAAGCAAGTTTAGCATCATTGGTCCTGAGAGCCTGAAAAATATTTTACAATGGTTTAGGAAGAGGGAAAGAGAGGACTGTTGCATAAAAGAGGGAGAGGACTCTCCGTTTCCCATTTATTCTTCTGTAATTTGGGAGAGTAATCATTGGTGTAGGAAGGAGGGAGGGTCACACAATAGCTCAAATTTCATAAGCATCATAAAATTCTGGGCACAAAGCAGCACAGTCTTATTAGCAGAGGAAGTGAGGGCAGTAGTCTTCAGCTCCTCAACAAGATGATAGAACTTATGAAGCAGCACAGCAGCAGGATGTGGTTGCCTGCAGTCTATTCATATAGGAAGCCCACCGGGGTCCTGTAATTATCACCCTTAAATTTGTTTTCCTTTCTTTATTTTCTTTTGTCATCTTCCTGGTTCTCTGGCCTAGCTTCCTGCACTGGAGGAATCACTTTATTATCGTTGATGTCTTGTTGGTGAAATTTTCTTTCAAATTTTTTAATTGTTAATATTATTATCTAGTTTAGTTTAGCTATTTCCATTGGTGTTTCTCTGATTATAGAGGTGCTCATAGAGGTGTGCAATGAAATCTAAGAATTAATCTTCCAGAAATCTGGGATTGGTGTTCATTCTGAGGCATTCTTTCAATCCAGTTTGAGACAAGTGCCTAAAATGTGCCTGAGCTGAGAGTTCATCTTAAAAGACATCCTGCTTGTTGTAGATCTCAAAAAGTTCTATGAGCTGCTGGGAATAAAAGCATTACCCAGACATTATCAAAAAGAAAAAAACAATGCGATCTTTTAAATCATCTATCTCTCATTAAGACCATGTAGGTGGTAGCTCTACAACAATCTTTTCAATGGGGAAATAAAATTTTGTGTAACTTTGAACCCCTTCTTTTTGAAGACTTTAGCACACATTGCTGCACTTCACTAATTGACTTCCTGTGGTGAGGGAAGTGAAGTTTATTATCCCTTTTTTTCTTCTATAAAATAGGAAAGTGAGGCAGTGAGGTTAACTGCTGTGCCCAAGGTGGTCCAGGTCTAGTAGATTCCTAGGTGCTGATCTTCACCTATAAGTCAGTCCTAAGTCCCTGTTTCTGATCTGACTTGTTCTGTCATGCAGGATGTTTTTTAATTTTTTTTTTTCCTAATTAGGAAAGCTGTGCTTTATATCTTGGAAGCACAGCATCCAGATGGGAATAGTATGTGTCAGTACAGCATATTTAATTATTTATAACTGCTTTCTTTGTTGGATGGTTTGATTGTTTCAGGTTTTTTTTCCTACCTGAAGGTTTGATCACTTGAACAGTCTGGAATCAAACATTTGGCAGTGTTTACAAATTATGAAAGTGGTTTCTGATTAAAGCATTCTGTCGGAAAATTGAAGTTGCGGATCAGTATGTAAGCCAATGGCACTCTTCTGAATTTCTGCTGGAGAGAAAAGAACATGCTTTGTGGCATGTGCTCTGTATTCACACCCGTGCTGGCACAAGATGCAAGCGCTGCCTTGCACTTTTTTCCTGTGATCTTCTCAAGGGCTACTGAGTCCTCTCAGTCAAGTGAGATGCAGGTCTGCAATGCACCCATTAGACAGTACACAACAAAAAGGCCACTCCACTGTAGCTGAAAAAAGTGACAGAATCATACAGACATCTAAAGCTTATCTATTCTTTGGTTATATTATGATCAAATCTGAAAATAATTGCAACATCAGTTAAATCAGCAAAGCTCCTAGCTGAAGCTATTTTGCATGAAGTCAGATGTCATTTGACTGCAAGATGACTAAGAGGTGCTAGAGTTAATCTATTTAAGAATACTGCTGCATTAAAATTAAAAAAAAAGGAAAGAAAATTAATTCTGGGTTTGTGTGTACTGGTCTGCAGACTAGGGTTGATTCACAGATATCAGAGGTCTTATGTTCTTGGCTTCCACTTAATTTTCCAGTGTAAACCTTTAAAACATAAGATGCTTTCCTGGCGTTGCCTTCTTTATGCATTGAAAATCTATCTGGTCCATAATCCAAATACATTAAATGGTCACTAGTGTATGCTGCAAACCTCCTAATGAAATGTTTTGCACTGGATGATTGCTTACAGGACACCAGCCTTCACTTATGGGACTTACCTTTCTAGATATTTCCTGATGCAGTTCTCAAAAGCTCTAATGATTGAGTAGCTATTTGCAAAAAAAATCCCTAAACATTTGTGAAAAAATAAAGGCAGGAATTTCCACAACTTTTACACAGCTTTTTCTCACAATCACATAAATCATATTATTTTGTGACTACAATGTTTAGCCAAATCTGCATTTGCTTCAGTTCCCTGTTCAAAGGTGAGGATTGCTGGAGTGCCATCAAAGTTCCACAAGTTATAAAGAAGTAAATGTGTCTACAGCTGGTAGAGGAGAGAAGCTGTTGGGGCCATGTCTGCACAAAGAGAAGGTTCTGTATGAGAAGGGCTGTGGTTGTTGAACCACTGGAGATGATGGCCGTGGCAGTTGCTATAGCCTACAGAAGACTGTAGAGCTGGTTTTTCCAGCCAGTCTTTAGACAAACATGAGTCCAAAACTGGCCTTATTTTTTATGACTCTCGGAGAGAGGGAGGAAAGGAGTAGTGTTGTCGTCATGTGATGCTGGACCTGGCTCTGCCTCAAGGATGGAGATGAAAGAATAGTTTGCCCCATGCTCCTTGGATGGAAAATCAAAGGGAACCATATTCATTTCAGCTTCATTGAAAACACGCAGTAGAAAATAATATTCATAGTTTAATAGGCAAATGGAAAAGCATTAAATTGATGATGTAAGAAACATTCATTTCCAAGCTTCTGAGCGAGCTATTAAAATCAACAGAGTAAAGACAAAATCCCTGGCACTGAAAATGAAAGGAACAGTCTTTGTATCTACTTAGTTAAAACTTGGCAAAACAAATCTAAAGTGGTGGTTTCAGATTTCTGTGTGCACTAACTGTGCCAACTTTTGTTCTCAGGGTTGCCATGACAGAAAGTTCATCCCACTTGATCAGTGCTTTTTCCACTAACTTTTTAAATTAGAAGTTAATTTAAGTAAAAAGCTGGATTTTTTATTGGCACTGACATGTATTTCTTTGTTTTGTACTGTTGAATGGTCCAGGCTTTTCATTAAAATACACTATTTTGAAACAAGATCATCTCCATTTTATTGGCATTTGAGTTAGTGCAGTAAATATAGTAATGATGTTTGCCCAGTATTGGTGTAGTATTTTTACCTACACTTGTCTGTGGACTTCTGCAAGAGAATGAGAAATTCAATAATTTCAAAAACAAGGAAAACTGTGAACAGCAAATTCTCTCCTCTTGCTGTCCACCCCCGAACATCATTATCTATGGCTACACATAGATACAGTGTTTTATAAAATCAATTTCCCACTATGATGAGTAATTTCATTTTCATAAAAATTTTCTTAATTCGTTACAGTTAAAAGGTAGCTTTTGCATTATTTTATGAAAAGGTGAAATATAACAGAAGAAAATTTTAAAATTGTTTTTGCTTGGAAACTTCACACAACCTAGATACATCACTGCCAATATGTTTTTATAGGATGCATAAAATGTGCCTATTAGGGTACATTCTCTTATGAATTTTCTGTATTTTTAGAGCAAATTCTGAAGAATTTTTCAATAAGTCTTTAAAGGATGCCGTTAATAGCAGGTGTATTTAATATTTATAACAGCCTTAATGCATTGGTAGTGTTTTATAGTATCATTCAGATTTGGTACAGCTAACATGCAGCTGACAAGACATAAAGCCTTATTTAAAATATTTAATTATTCTGAATATTAAAATTAGGGCAATTAACAGGAAAACTAGCTTCCTGTTAGTTTTTTTGGAGAATCACTGATTAGCAACCAAATTCAGCTTTTCTTCCATTACCTGGTCTGGAAGAACAAGTATTTTCATTGATAAGGGTAATAAGGTGTTAGTTACTGCATCAAAAGGTCAGCAATATTCTGTTTGGAGTGAATATGTGTACATAAATAGTGAATTCTTTTTGAGTACTTTTTTTGCCGGTTGCAAATTTATCTTTTAGAGCCTTTGGATTTTGTTCTTTTATAACTGGGGACTCCTGCTCTATGTAAATAAATATATTATTTAAGTGGAAGTTCTTTTATTAATTTGTGTGCAATTTTATTAATTTCTGTGTGTTCCTTTCAAATTAAAAATAACTAACCTTGAAGAAGCAACTTAAGACCCAAAGGAAGATCTAGATGGAGTTTGTTTAAAGGCCTGCTACTTTTCAGTGTACAAAAATGTACTAATTAACCCAACAGCATGGGGTTTCCTATGTGTTTTTGGAAGCCCTAACGTGGACAGTGAATTGACTGGGCAGTGCAATGCTGCTGCTTTTCTGGACTCCCTAGTCCTTCTCTTCAGCTGTGCATGGAGTTCATCCTAACACAGAAGTGTGTCTGACCTCACAGCCTGTGAATGAGGATTGTCTATAAAATCGTCTCCCTAAATCTCCCACCCAAATTCTTCAGTGAATAACCAGGTGGTTTATTTCAACAGTGAGCAGGAAATTAGGTAGATGGGAGCACATGAGCACCCAAAGAGCAGCTAATTCACTGTTGCTGCACAAAGGTGACAGATGCCAAGCACAGCCAAACCAGGATTAGCATATGAAGCAGCAACATGTTTGGCTGATGAGCTATAGAGACGGGAAAGAAATCTGATATTCAACCCCCCTCATTTTACTTCAAATTAAAACCGAGCAGTCAGTCCCTCTGTGGCAAATACCAAATGCAGAGTCTAGAACCATTGCTTCCCTACTGTTAAACTTTGTTTTGAATCTCTCTGCAAGTAAAATAAACTAGAAAAAGAGATATAGGCAGATTGTCTCAAAATTGCCTCCAGCCAGCTTAAATATTACAAAAAGAAAATTGCTACAGATACTCTGGTATGTTTTGAAATGCACGTAACTAAAAGCAGTGTTCTTCAGCATGCGCAGCATATAATAAAAGTCATAGAATGGTCTTAAAGACAGCAAAATAGAGGTACTGTGAGTCAACAACAGGCAAACATTGTGTGCCTTGCTAGTGGTACATACATTCAGGAATGGCTTGTGCTATGGCAGATTACTAAATCAAAGTTCACCTCCTACGATTTCTAGTGTGGAGGGAGTTGTATAGTCTAGAGAAACAGTTATCCCTCATCCAAAGAAAGAACACCTCATTCTTCTGCTTACAGTGATGTTACAGCACCTAGCACAGCACCTCCTCACCAATCTGTGCTTGAGATTGTTTCTGCATCACAGCTATTATAACAAATTCCTCCTGTGACTCAAAGCTTTTTAGTCCATTTATATTCTTCCATGACTGATGAAGGATACCACGTTCAACGTGGTACTGCATTTGTGTCTCAGCACACAAAGTAGTGGCATTCAATGCCTACTCAGGGACTGGGAGCATTGCAGCTGCATATTTTGTTTTGCTTTGTGTTCTTCCCCTCTTACTGCCATTTTTAATTTTTCATGTCTTGGTAAAAGCAGAAGTTCAAGGCTATATTGAGAAAAACAGAGCCTGTTAACAAGATTGAAGCTCAAGTCACTGCTCCAGCAGAGAATTTTGTGTGCAGCAAGGTAGAACTGCCATTTTTGCACCTGGTTCTTGTACTTGTTGTTGTAGTTTTATTGATTGTAAAGAGAAGAAGTAGGCTGAGCTGCATGTTTTTCCCATTCTCCTTATAGTGAATATGTTGCTGTTTTCTGAATCATTCCATGGCCTATTTTCACTGCTGTTCGACTAACTTCTCTGGCTGGAATTCATACACAGGGAACAGAATTTACAGCTGCTTGACTCTTGGAGTTCTTAACAGAAAACAGAGTTTTAAGTCTACCAGCTTTCAGAAAGGACTGGAAGTGAAAATTGATAGATACATGGTTATAATGAGAGTCTGAGGCATGAAAGCAACCAGTCATACCAAGTCACCTGCTGGATGCCCTAGCCTGTGTTACTTCCCTTGGTTGAGGCTGGGGAAATGTGTCATTATCCTTTGGCATTCTCAGGACACTTTTACAAACTCAGCGTACAGATCAACCTTTTAAACCACAAACACTTTGATCCACTGTTCAGTTGCATTGTTAAATAAAACCCACCCAAACACACACATGCAAAAAGCACCCAGTACATTTCACTTACAGTAACTTCACTTTTAGTTAAGGAAACATCACTCACTTCAAAGACTCTTTGAAGAGACTTCTTGTAATTCCCAATCTTCAAAGAACCATTGCTGAAGCTATACCTGGATAAATCTTTCTCTGCCAGAAGAACCATTTGCATAAACAATTACAGAAGATGCAACTGCAACTCTGAAAGAGTACAAAATCACTCTTTGAAGCCACCAGGCAGTTCAACAAGCTCCCCTTGATGAGACTTTGCTCCAAAGCCTCACATAGCCACACTGTCTGGAGAAATGCCAGGATACATGGTGGACTGGGGACCTGTGACTCTCTGCATTGCAGGACAGGATTCTGCACAACCTCTCCCAAGGCTTTTGAGGCCGTATGTTGTTGCACTGCTTTTTCTACAGATATTACTACATGGAGCATGTCAGATGCTTAGACTGCATGTGCCATTGAGATTCGGTTCACATCAATGTTAGAGCATCTGAAAGAGTAAAGGAGAGCAAAAATAAGATGCAGTTCCTATCATTGAAAGTTGTATGAGCAGAGAGTACCCAGATTTTGTCTTATGCCCATTATAAATCATGGTCATTGTTCTCTGAGTCAGCAGACTGTTATTTCAAATGTAATTTCTTTGTGTCATTCATCTGTTCTCTGTCATACCCCGTCAGCTGTGAAATCTTACATTGGGTTCTGTTGGTCTTTAGATTATAACTTGTACTCTGTCAATTAGTCTCTTTCTATGTGGAGGGATTCTTAATAGTCAAGACAGTGAGACATGCACAATCCAGCCTTAACTTAGCTGAGCAAAATAAGCAAGAAGGTCAATATGTCCTTGAAGTGCAGCTGTGGGGAAGTAGCTGCCAAGTGTAGCAATTCCAAGAATGTAAACAACGGAGTGTGTGAACGGCAGGTTGTAGAACCTTAGCGGAGCAGAACAGCAGCAGCGTTTGTATGACAGCCTACCATCACTCCAAGTGATTTGCTTAGATGTGTAAACAAGTAGCTAGTAACCAATGTACTGCTTACATGTAGAGAAGTATAAAATGTATATAAGTAGCCTTCTGATCTGTAATAAATGGCTTCACCTGATCATATTGTTCTGTGTGTGATGACCCGTGCCTCCGCAGCGGCATTTCTAAAGAGTCATGAAGAATTTTTCCCATTAATTTGGGGTTTTTCTTAATTTCTGGTCCACAGGAACAGCCTTATGGGCTCAGTATGGTCTGGAAATCCACTCTGTAGGAATACCATGCCACTCAAATTGATTTACTATTCTGTTCTTAGACGCTCTGGGAATGTTTCTTCACTCTGTAATTAGAAAACTGCTTTTATCTGGCATAACGACTTAATGGTAAGATCCTACTCCCTATCTAGGAGAGAGTCATGTTTTCACCAAAAAAAAAAAAAAAGAAAAATTTGGCTAGCAAAATTTAGAAATTTACCAGATCTAGATGTTACTTGCTTGACACACAGACTTTGGCATTCAAACACTTACATTGTTGTCATACTATGTTTAATTGCCTGTCTTTGCCTGAGAGTCCCAAGCCAAGTCCTGATTGATCCCCTGTGTCTTGATGATACCCCGACTCCAGTTAATGTTTCAGCCATTTGTACAAATGAGACCTAAGGTCCCATTTGAACTGAGAAAGCAAATGGCCTATTAAAGTCTAATTTCTCCTGCTTGTTCTTGCCTTTGGGCATTTTAAATAGGTTAATGCAATTTTTACAATACACTCAGGGAACTTTACTCACAGTGTTGTCATAAACTAGAGGAAAATAGCCCCTAGATTATCTTAAAATGGAAATTATTTCAAATGTACTTGTCCTGATCCTTACTCAAGTTCTCTACCTTAGAACAACTTTTTCTTCCTTTTTTTTTTTTTTCTTTCTTAAGATTTTAGTGGATTATTGTACATTTTAAGGTTTGGTAAGGCAAAAAGATGTCAGATTTATTTAATGCAGTGAATAATTTTTCAGGGAACTTCCAGTATTCATCAAAATGTAGAGACACCACAGGCACCATATAAATTATGATGGTTTTCTTCTTAATACTTCCTTTTTATTGCCTACATTCTTTAAAGTGAATTTAGTGCTCATGAAAGATGCTGGATATGATAACACTAGAAAGTGAAGTCCTCTGTTTATCTGCAGGATTGGTACAGAGGACGATTGGGAAAGCAGGTTTCTCCCCATAACCCCATATGTGTTCTGCAGCTGTAACCTTGAAGGGATCACCTTTAGGAAGAAGAAGGTCACTTGATCCCCGTACCCTTTCCATCCTTAGCCTCTCTGCTGAAATTGCAAATAAAGATGTCAATTGATGCCATTCAAGGCCATAGTATCTTTTATTTTTTTCACTGGATGTTGTGAGACCATCAGTTTATTACCTTGACTGTGTGGGAAACTTCTTCCAATGCAGGCAGGCTCTCTGTGGATTTCTGTGTATGAATACAACTTCTATACATTTAATGCATGTTCTGTAAGGTAGAAAACCTGCAAAAGGACCATTAAAGTGCAATGACTTTTGTTCCCTATATTGACCTAGGCTGAATTTGAACCAGTGATTTAGAAATAATATGCTCTGTATCCCATTACTAATCTCTTCAGCCACAAGTCCAACCCTTCAGGGATTTTTTTTTTCCCCCACAAAGAGGATGCTAACATATTTAAAAGAACTCACATTTTACTCTCAAAAAAGAAAATTCGAGCATATGGAAAAATGGGTAGGGTATTTGGCTAACCTACCCCTCATTACCCAGGAGGGAGAGAATGTAATGCAGGCTTGCATTAGATTGTTCAGTGTGTGTATTCAATCTTTTGAAATCTGTTTCAAAGAAAAGAAAGGAATAAACCTCATTAGAAGAGAAACAACAGGGTGGAAAAGAAAGCGGGCCATGTCAGTTCATACACAAGCCCAGATGCTTAAGTTAGTTACACTTTTCAGTTTAAGGCAATGCAAATCCATTCTCCGTTACTGGGGAAGTGGAAAAAGGCATTAAGCCCTTGAAATGGCAGGAGTCAAGTTCTGTGCTCAGTCAAATAGGAAAAGGTTTAATGTATGATTTTCTTCTTTTTAGTCCATTGTACATTGTATCAAGGCACTGAAGAACAACTATGCAATTATGTAAATAGGAGGATAGAAGCTAGAGTAGCACAATTGTTCGTAAGTGAAAATTGTTTCTTATTCCTCCTACCCCTCCTTCCTCTTTACACAGAAACAAACATGCACAAAACATTAATAAAGTAAATCAGACATTATGTGAAGCTTATCCACAAGAGCAGATCCTAGATATAATTTGAATCCCTGAATATTAATTTGATCTTCTGCCAAACACTGTAGAGATCTTAAGAATCTGAGTTTATATTGTGAAGGAGAGGTGAAAAAGGAGTTCTAATTTTAAATTGTTTTCGTTATATAAACATTTGTGGCCCTAGTTATGTTCCTTGCATTTTGGAGAATTGTGATTAAACTTTAAAACAATATGTTAGCCAGAGGCATGAGAAAATTGCTACTATATTCAGTTAATATCATCAGGATTGGGAAATCAAGACAGAACCTTTTCATTTTTCCCACTAAGACAAAGCTTCAATCATCCCCCCCATCATGGATAAGACTGCTTCTTTCAGCATAGTTGCATCAGTGGTGAATTTTCCCTATTGTTATACTCAACAGAAGGGCATTTTCATTTCAGTTTCCTGTGCAGAGGAATAGATTATGACACCGATTATGCATGTTTTGTGTGAATATTGTAAGTGCATGGCAACACTATGCCTAGGTATCCTCCAAAGAAAGTCAAGGAGGAATGTGTACCTTAGGTCATAACTTTGTCTAATCCACAAAGCAGTCTGAGGTCTGTGACAAGTGTTGCAGTAGATGACCTAGGAGATCAAAAAGTTTGCTTTCACTGCCTCTTGACCATTGATTTGCGCTGCTTAACTCCATGCCTCTTATTCTAATGTAAACACTTTGATACTATGACTAAGTATAATCTGCTTAAAGTAGGATCATAAACCATGGGATGATCTCATGGAAAGTCTGCTACAGCACTGCAGCATGCAAGAAGTTCATTGAACCATAGGTTTTAAAACTCCTTGTGCCATTGTTTCTTCATAAATATCAGTTATATTTACTGCCTTCTTGGATACCTGGTATATATTCAACATGTATTTTTTTAGGGAAAGTTGAAATGTCGCACAGCTCTTGTGGATTTCCTCACAGTTCTTCATAGCTTGCATGCATTTTTAGTGGTGTGTCTCTTTTTAAAGTGATGAAGTTTATGTTGACTTTTTTAACCATAGAAAAAACTTTCTGCAATTCTTAGCAAGCCTTTTAAATTCTTGAATGCAATTGTGAAAGTAGCACTTTTCACTAAAATATGTCAAAGTTTTACCCAGCTGTTAGCCAGTAAGTCATAAAAAAGATTCCTGTGAGGTAGGCAGTGCGTATTATCTTTTATACATGCAGACATAGCACTGTTGTACCACCTGAAATTCCATCAGGCTTGAAGCTCTGCAGAAAGTGACAAATGCTAGACAGGTATACGATTTATAATGGATGAGCTATGCAAGCAAGCTCTGGGAGTTGGATTGGATTTGATTGTAAACAGTAATATGACACAACCCCTGCTGTGGATGGTACACACATTGTGAGAGGCAGTGCAATCTGGCAGCATGAACACCAGACTGCAGGCATGATCCAGAGCCCTAAATCCACCTTCACAGTACACATACTGTGTGGCTTTGAGAACACCTTTTTTGATCTAACACTCCTTCTTCCAATTCCTTATCTGTTTGTTTAGCAGCAGCATGTTAAACAATCATACCTCACTAAGCCACTTCAATACAATTTATAGCTCAGCATGATGATGGGCTTCAGAGAGGCTTTTTAAAGGAATTACATGAAAACACAAGAAGGTATTTGAATAATTTTGTGCCGTTGCTGGCAACAAACTTGGAAACTTTTCCATGAAGTAACTGTTCCCATTAATAAGATTTTCCTTCAGGGAGTATCTGCCACCCCAGCAAGAATGTTTTCATTTCCAGTACAAAAGTGAATGGTAGAAATATCAATCTTCCTGCATTCGCCAACATTCAAGTATTAAGTAGTATTGAAAGCAAAGCTTTTCTGGTCCTAGATGAGAACATTTTATCTCAGCCTGTCCAATTGTGCACATACAACATAAAACGGTCCCTCATTCCTCTCCATAAGCCATGTGGATTAGAAGTTATGCTTCTGTGGGATATAATTTATTTAATTTCTATATTGGAATCTGTGTATGCAGTAAGGGTCAGTTTGCAGTCCTGGTTCTGGTTATCAGTGGTTCATCCAGTCTGCTAAACTATCACAGGTGAAGAAATGGCCTGCACAATAGAAAGAGCTGGTCTAGATTTCTTTTTTCCTTGTGGGAATGTGAAGGGTCCTTCTGCCTATGTGTACATACTTACAGACAGAATTGGTGAATTATTTTCCTTACCATCTGAGATGATTCATGCTGTGAATCATTAATTCATCTATGCAGTTGCTTTCTTATACATACACCTTTGTTCTCATATGTCTTAGTTTGTATTTCCGCTCACTACCCTGTTGGCTTTGGGGCATTTAGGTACAAATTCTCATTGGTAAATTGATGGGAGCGTACCCTTACTTCTCCAGTGTGATTTCTTTTGCATGAGGTACCATGCATGTTTTTAATCTGATGGTCACTCTGCTTTATGTTAAAACACAAAATTTCTATGAGTAACTTTTCTGATAGAAATATATTGGTGTTACCAGTCCCCCTTCTTTGTATTATTCAGATTCTCTGTTGAAGTCACATACACATGGCTATAATTCTTGTTAAGGCCTATTTCTACTTTGATTCCTGCATCTGTTGAAAGAAAATTTAGAGCAGCTATGACTATGGGAATGGAGAGTTAACAGCTCTTCCTATCAAGCCTTACACTTTTCTTTCATGTAGCCTTTTCTGGCTTACCCATTCTGCCTCATCTTTCTCCATTTTCTTTTCTTTTTTCTTTTGCTTATTCCAGTTTATAGCTCATTGATTTCATAAGTCAAACAAAGACCTCAGGTTCAGCCCCAGGGCATAGACATTTAGAAAGCTGAAATAGGGATGATGGCATGAAAAGACAATGGAGATGACTTGGCTTTATGTGCCAGTCCACAGATAACTTGGTGAACAGAGTTTCTGGCCATGAAATCTGAGTACCATTTTAAAAATAGCAAATTTAATTCATTCCCAGTTTACTTTGGCTTCAGTGGATAGAAATTAAAATACAGGTGGTGTTGGCAAAGCAGTATACAGAGTGAAAAATATCATAATTACCTTGCAAGCTGTTCCTCTTGGGATCTTATAGCTAACTAATTCAACCCCTAAGATGTTGATTATCATGTGTAAGGCTGGACACCCCGGTGACCTATCCAGGGCATAACCCCAGAAGGTATTAGGCTTCTGTGATGCTCTTGCTTCTGCTTAAAGCTATCCCTTCTTGGTGAGGTGCCTATGACAAACTTCCTGAATTTAATGAAAGCCCTAGTCAATTTCAAAGTTTGTCTGGGAAATGAAGTTTGCTCCTTTGTGCCAGCAGGTTGATGTGAGTCACATCGTAACGTTTGAGGCATATGCTAGCAAAACACAACAGACCTTTACTATCAGGAGTAAGTCAGCAGTCAAGTTACAAGAAGGAATTTGTAGCTTTTAGGTGTGAATTATAAGGAGCAGTTCTTGTTTCAGAGACACACACAGTTTATTGGGTATTTTTTGCTACCTAGGCATTGCACAAGAAATTTCACAGCTGAATGTTTTATTTCCTGGTACATGCTGCATAATTACATGACAAAGCTTTTTCCAGAGTATCCTTTATTTTATGGCTATGGCTTTCTCCTCCTTTATATAACAGCATCAGTTCATGTTATGAGCTCTTGCTATACTTACAGGTACAGTGACAACCTGTTCATCACTTCTCTAGGCAGGTAATAGTCCCATTGGCGTCACTGGTAAGCTTGTCTGAGCAAGGAGTTCTTGTCAGCTCTGACCCCCATCCTGGGGGCAGACCTCTAGCCCTGTCAAAGGTTTGCTTTCATTGCCTCCACTGAAGTCTGGCTCTCTACCACAGAATTATACAGGCAGAACTACAGGCTGTTATTGATGGGAACAATTTCCTGCCACATCCTGAAGTCTAGGGACAGCTGTCCTTAGGTAAACAGTGTGGCCCTCAGTAACAGAACCAGAATTTTATCCAGAATGTCTTTAACAGAGTAGGTATTACTGGAACTTGCATAACTCCCTGCCCTCTCTTCAATTCACAGCTACCTCATCCCTGAACTCCCAGCTTCAACAGCTTCAGCATCTTCAGCAGCTCCAGCATCAGCAGCAGCAGCAGCAGCAGCAGCAGCAGCAGCAGCAAAGCCATCAGCAGCAGCAAGCTCAGCAGGCACAGACTCCACAGCCACCCCAGCAGACCCAGCAATCACAGCCACAGCCATCAGCACCACCGCAGCAGAACCAAACGCAGTCCCAGAGCCAGAGTCAACCGCCTCCAGCCCCACAGTCCTCCAGCTCCCCTCAGAAACCCAGCCAGTCACCAGGGCATGGCCTTCCATCTCCTCTTACTTCACCAAATCCATTGCAGGTAGGATGCTACATACAAATCTCTAACAACAGCAAGTGCATTCTTGGTCACTGCAAGGGGAAATCAAGTGAAGGTTTTGCCTTCTGACCACACAGGCAGAGAAATTCCACCTTGCATTACTTAATCCTTACCAGGCATCCAGCTTAGACAGCTAAAAGGCCTGATAAACCAGCAAAGCATACCTAATGATGGTTCTAGGCTGCTACTTCTTGAGGAGTACATGTCATTTGCTTTTAAAGTCCATATTGTAAAACCCATAGAAAACTCTTAATTTTTCTCCATAGTTTCATCATGTGATACTCACAAATGACATTTGCCCTTTGTGATAACTTAAGAGGACAACAATATTAGCAGATATTTCTGTTCATTAGCAGATGATCCTGACTGTCAGCTTCTGCTGGTGGACGTGGGCAAGGGATGGATGGGTTACCCCTCCTCTTGAAATCACAGCCCGAATTTTTGTGCTGTTAAGGATCCAATACTTCTGCTAAAATTCTCAGTATAGATTCCAAAGCTAAGGATGCCAGTTAATGCCATTCATAGATGCTCACTCCTATAGCAATGACATGGCTAGCCTTTAACAGACCAGCAGCTACCATATCCATACTGATGCTCAGCTCTGCCCATCTCTGAAATCCTGGGCAAAAATAGGAGAGCTCTGATCCAGTGGTCCTGTGCTCTTGGAGTTGGGGTGTTCTTGCAGTGCGTGTGTTATGCTACATTCACATTGTGCAAGAACAGCTTTAACTGTACCCAGAAGTAGTGTGATTCTGAACACCAGGGTAGTCCATGAAGTGATTGGTGTCTCCTTCACTAGGCAGTGGGTCTACACTTAGAAACCAGAAAAATCTCTATCAACTTTCTTCTCTAAATTTTGAGACACCACTTAAAATGTTTTATCCACAGTGATGGATTTGGATCCATTTCCTGCAGAAATAAAACTCCATTAGCTTAATAATTAAACAATCCTTTTTTAGACAATTAAGGGAATTGGTTTACAAGAAGCTTTTCTCACACATGGCCAGTTAAACCTGCATTAATCTGAGCTTCAACTAAATTGCATCAGATCTCATTTTTTAAAATTGTTTAGATAATAGACTTAAAAGTCTGCTAGAGATGTGTCCTTGCTTGCTGAACTTTTCCTTATAGCAGAGGGTAATGTTTCTAAAGCTTCTTCTGTGTATTATCTGAAGGACTACTTATGCATCACTTAATGCCCAATTTATCATGTTAGTGAGCGCTTTGGGGCTCTTTTGTATGCAGATTATTGACATACAGAGACACAAATATTTTCAGGGGAGCTTCTGTTACATTTTATTGTTTTGGTACAGCTGTAATATATGTGGACCAGCAGTATACACTAGATGTTGCTAAAACTGCTTGCTAAATATTGTGTTTCAAAAGTCATTAAGTTTTACGAACAAAGCAAATGCACACATAAATTAGAGTTGGAGTAGGGAGAAATTGGGTTTATCTCAGACAACATAGCTCAAGAGGGTTGTACTAACACTGAATCTGAGGTCGTAACTCTCATATAGCCTTTGGTTCCAATGTAAATCTCAACTGAGTCTGCGTATTTCCAGTCTCATCTGTGATCTACAGGCACTTCCCACTGTTAGCTTCCCTGGGTCACCTCTCACTTGTGGAAGTACAATAAAAGAAAGTAAAACCTTTCCTGGTAGGTGCCAGGGACAATGCTTCTACATAGATACCTTGGCATATCTCTCTCTTTAGTATCCTTATACTCACAACTACCTTTCTGAGGGCAGCCTGTACGTGGCAGACTCAGCAGACATGAAAGAAGGGAACCAAGGTGAACTGAGGAACTGAGATGTTTTTAGTTCAAACACTATCCTTGAAAGTTTTAGGAACTAGGATTACACTTAATGAAAGACAGCACTGTGAGAGGTCTGGCATTGCCCCTGGGCTGAGCTCAGCCAGTGCAGCCAAGCCAGCTTCATGACTGGGATGTTTTCAGAAGAGCAGTGAAGGAATGAGAAGTCATTAGGTATCAGTTCTGGCTCAGCATTAAAGACTTGCTAATAAATTGTGGGATAAGTATTTTTAATGTTCTTTCCTGTCTGATCCTCACCATTTAAATAGTCATGAAAACCCAAAGTTTGTTTGCAGATACAAATATGCTGCATACTGATAATCAGAAGAGAAGCCAGAATTCAGCTCACTACTTCAGCCCTTGCTTAAGTGCTGTGTGTGTAGGGTCATTCTTCGGCCTTCTAGCCATCTCTCTAGCATTTCTACGGCAAGTGTAGTACTGCACAAGCTTTCCTAGAAGTAATTAAAACTTGAAGCATGCTCTGCCACATCGCCAAGAATGCTGAGACACTTTAATATGCAAACAAGTGACACTTACAAATATTTCTAGAGGACCTGATGCTGCACTTTGTATATGGTTTTTTGAGTACTTTTCTAAATCAGAGCAGTGGTAAGATTTCCTCCATGAAATTTGTCATTCCATTCTAAATCCTGCAGAGAAAGGCTGCTTTACCCTTGTACATCCATCTTGACTGGACCTGAAATTATTTTCTTTCAAACAGGCAGTTTAAAAAAACCCAAAAAACAAAGGAGCACACATTTGGCAGCAGTTCCTCATAATAGCTGCTTAGAATGTGGATTTTTTTAAATGTTCAATGCTCCAACATAAAAATCAACCTAAAACAAAATTCAGAGGTATTATGGCCTCTAGGGCAGTGTTCTTTATGAACTAGAGTGAAATGGATTTTTGTTCAAAGAATATTGAGGGAATAAAGAACAACTAAGTTAAAGTTTGACAGCTAAAATTTCATTTCTGAATTCTTGATTTTTTTCATGTGGGCTTTATCCTCTTACATTATTCAGGATCTATCTGAAAGATATTAGTTTAAAGAAATGCAACCTCAAAAAATTGTCATGGAAAGTCAGTAATTCAGGAGGATGATTGTGTTTGCTTCAAAAAACTGAAGGATAACAGCAATTACATCTCAAAATGTACAGATGCTGTCATGTCCTTCAGAAGGCAAATTAAATGAAAGTGACTTGCTTAGGTGTACCTAGGTGAGGTACTTTGCTAGCTGATCAGAAATTAATAATGCTGGTGCAGCATACACCAGCTAAAAGTCTCAGAATTATTCTTGTCAGATTATTCTGTTACACTCTGCTCTAATTTTATCACTATTCTTTACATGATTCAGTGGGCTGGATTGTAGTTACAGAACTATTTTTTATGGGGTCTTTTAATGATTGTCTAGAAAGACGTAAAAACTCACTTTAGGTTCCAGGACCTGAATTTTTTGCGAACAGTAGTGATGATGCTCCAGATTTACACTGCTAAAAGCAAAACACTGCAGAACCAGGGTCATTGCTGATTTGCAATAGACAACAACCAGAGCAGAATATTTTAAAGCTGAGCTCTCTTTCAGGAAGTGTTGGGTCAGGCAGTGGATGGAAGATTTTCATCCCAGCCTTCTAAAACGGTGGAATTACTCATAAAGATAATCACAGTCTGATGTTTATTTTCATTGTGTCAATTGACTGAGACAAAGGAACCCAGAGGTGAAAGACAACCTATCTCATGTTGTAAGTTGAGGACTTCAAAACCTTTACTTCAGGAAAAATACACTTCTCCAAATATGCTTATCCTGTGAATGTTTAGTGTTATTACATGGCAAAACATATGGCTTCTTGAATGGTCACCATGTTGCAACTTCAAAGGGTAGTTACCACCTCTTACAGAGTTTTCACTTAATTAAAATTTTTGAGTCATAAGAACTTGATTATATGCTATAGAAAATCAGGTGAACATAGTACTAAGTAGCTAATGATTCTGCTTCACTACCAGAATAAGGCACTTTGTGTCAGCAACATTTATTTAGCTGGCTCCAAAAAAAAGGTTAGCTTCTGGTGCTGACACTCATTGTATATTCTAGAGATGTGGATAAGATGAATGTACACAGAGCCAAACCTGCAAAGGGAGAGCTACACTATAGGAATAGAAGAATTCACAGAAATAGAAGATTTCTACTGTTCTGTTTGTGTGTGAATAGGAACAGAAAAACAGGAAATCCCCCAGAGATTTTCTTACTGTAAAATTATTCTGACCGTTTTCAGAACTCTTTCCTGGAGTCCCTTTTGTCATAGAAGTCTACCTACAATAACTGCAGCTGATGGAAGATGATGAGTGAGAAAAACAAAAAAAAAAAAAATAGGGAAGAGGGGGAGTGAGGAGATTACAACAGCACAAAAATGTTGCAAGTAATAGCAAACTCTAGGATACCAAAACCAGAACCTACTTCAGATTAAATTTTCATGCTAATCTTAAATAATATATTTGGAAACTCAGCATTTTTAAAACAAAGGAAGAAGGAAAAGCAGAAAGGCTGAAATACTCAGCTGCAAATGAGGGAGAATAGGTACACACATGTCTGAGGCTCCAATAGTCACAAAAAACAAACTGCTCCTTCTCTTTCCCACCAGCCTCATTCACTGGTTAACTTCTCATTAAGGAAAAGTCAGCTTTGAAGAAATCTCAGTGTTTACTGAGACTTTGACATATTTACATATCTTTAAGATACCGAAGTTATAACCAAGTCTCTGTTGGCTTGATAAAGGCCAATTTTTCAAGGGCTGAAGGGTACTCATGGTCTGTCTGTATGATTGTGTTTATGTCCAAGACCTGTTGTATTTATCTCATGCTTATTGAATCCTGAGATCAAGAAAATTTGATGGAGATTATGACACCAGTAATCCCACTGAGTTTGGTGGGGTTTTATTGTTTTGGTAAAATTATCTAGCCTTCTTCTGCATAAGAGACTGTGCAATTTATGCCTGATTGAATCTGTTCCCGAGTTACTTAGTAATCAATTTGATAAATAACTATTTTATAAATGGTAAGTAAATGTAGTGCTTTGAATCCATTGTCAAAAATCTCCTAATTTTTGGTATCAGTAGGGAGTGAGATAATCCACATCACAAGGTGACAGGTGATATAGACAAGTACAGAAGACATTTATTCAAGAAGGTTCATGCCTATCACCTGTTGAAAGTGAGCCGGTTGAAGTGCTGATCTTAGGTGGAATTCCAGGAGACGCTGCCAAGAGCTAGACCTCAGCTCAAAACTAATGGTACGGAAAGTCCCCTGCAGTCAGCTAAGTTGAGCTTGGTGATCTGATGAGAATATTTTGCTTATTCCATCCCCCCCCAGCTCATGTCAAACAGAAAGATTTGAATACCTTGTTCTACTGACAGTTTTGGATTTCTCTGTGTTCCTATAGTATTGTAAAGATTTTTGTGAGTTGATGAAGGTGATATCATGGGCAGAACAAGCAAGTATTTGTGTAAAAATTCTCACTAGCTAGGAAGTCATGGTACTCCTGTACTACACACACACGGTTATTACCCATCAAAAATGCTGTTCTGTTTAAGGCACTCTCCTTTTGGTTTTGTACTCTTTGCTACTGCAGTGGTTCTGTGAACCACACAGACATTACTGTTCACAAACTTGAACTTTGCTTGAGAAATTTTTGGGTTTGAGTTTCAGTGCCTGCAGGGCCTCCTTTCTTCTTCTCTTACGTCTTCTGGCACTTCCGTGGTTATACTCATCATTTCTGGGCTGCTCTGATATGGGAACATGGCTGTTTGTCCTGGTTGGACATTCAGGACTCTGCATTGTGCTGTATCCTGGCCCTGGTGCATAGTGCAGAGACATGTCAGCTGGTTTCCTGCTGTGGCTAGCTTGTTTGAGGGCTTCTAGTATTCTAGAATCTCTAGCTGGACATTCATGGGTGTCATTTCCACAGAGAAGCTGGTTTCAGTTGTGTGTAAAACTTGCATCCATCCATGCAGTGAACAGAGTTCCAGATCTTCTCTTCAGCAGTCTTCGTTCTTCTGTTGTTCACTGTTTTTTGGGGTCTTTAAGGCATTGGGACTCCCCCCTGCAAAGCTGTTTAATACTGCATTTAAATGGAGCAAAGATGTTTAAACAGTCTCAAACAGACTTTATAAGCAAGTCTTCTCTTTTTCTGAGGAAACCTTCTCTCAGGTGGAGCACTGGCTGTCTGGTCCATCCAAATATACTCTGCAGCTTTTCCTGTTTTCAGAAGCACAAGGAGGACTGGTGTCTGACTCACATTTAAAGCAAAGGAAATGAATCTTCTAGCAAAAGAACTGGCATTATTAGCACCCAAGGGGCAGATGCTGAGGCTAAGAACGGAAACCATTTGCTAGAGAATTCTCTGAAGGACAGGAAAGTGGAGCTGTTTGCCCACCAAACAGCTTGCTCTAGCTTCTGAAATGGGAGCTTTTAATAAACTCCCTGAAGCAAGTGAAGTATTTAATAAATGGGAAAATAAATAAATAACATCCTCCCAGAACAAATTTGGGAAAGGATACATATCCCGTAAGGTCTTCTATTTCCAAAACCTCTCTAGGCAGAGAGTAGGACTCTCAGGGATCTTAAGGACAGAAAAAGTTGACATAGGCCCACAGATACTCTTATAAATCAAGTGGATCTGTTCTGTTAGCATTCATTTCTCAAATTTATTTTTTCACCCATATTTCCAAATTTTTTTTAAGAAAGTAGAGAATATCCTAAAGCATTACTTTATTTTCCCCTATCTTTCATATCCCCCATCTCTTTGTATTTAAAGAAAAAAAAATTGCAAGTTATCACAGGTTTCTAATTCTGCAAGAAAAAAAGTTTTCTACTTTTTTTTTTGTGGACCAAGTGAGCATTGAGAACCTAGTGGGCTTGGGGCTTGTTGACTCTGAGGAGCAATATTCTCTATTTGTTATAGCCATAATGTTATATCATTAAGGCTCATTGTACAAAAAAGCACCTAAAAGAGGTCACTCAGCTCCTAGATACACCTAGCAAGGAAAAAAAAAAAAAAAAAAGAGCCACTCTAGACTGTGTTTTACATTATAAAATTAAGCCTTTTTTGGGCAGTATTGCTGAGATCTATCCAAGTGTCCACTTGTGGATTCTGTTGGTGGTTTTAGCAGATGCAGGTGTTTAATAAAGGTAATACTTTGTCTTTTTTATTGGTAGCCAGAATGTTTTGAGAGAGTAACTAAGCACAGGCCTGGAGATTATGAAATTTGCTTAAGTGTTAATGGGTTGATTGCTGAGTTACAGTCTGCCGTCTTTACCAGAAATTGATTGACTAGTGCTGCAGGTCTTCACACTTGACGCTTGGATTTGACTCGAGAATTCTGCCAAGTCTTTTACTCTGAAATTTATCTTAATTAGATCTGAAAGACCTGCCACAGCAGAATAGTCACACCGATTAAAATGAAAAACAGGAGAAATTACTGATCAAATTAATCATAATGTCGGGTTACAGCTGTAGGTCTGATGTAATTTGCCACTCCACTGAGTTACATCGGCCCAGGCAGAGGAAAGAGAGCTGGTTTTATGCTGATCCATAACACCAGGCAGCTTCAGGCAGCCCATCAGGGTGCTTGTTCCATTCATTCTCTTGGCTTATTCTGACCTTAGAGCTGCAACTAGAAACAATTTAGGCAAAAGAAAAAATATCCTTTTATCGAAGGGGTTACACTGGAAACATGAGCTTTCCAAATCCTTCTTTTTTTCATTTTTTGCCTTTCTCCACCAATCTTCTACTTTTGTTTGAAGTCATTAATAATTAATTATGTGGAAACTGGAAAATTAAAAGTCAGAGGTTACAACCTCAGACACAGTCAGAAAATGTGTCTTTCTAAGAACTCCTTGTGGGTTAGGATATGAGGAAATTAGGATCATTTAAACAAATGGGCATTTAGCAGTACATGTCCTTCCTAGCAAGTAGGAAATCAACAAGGAGACTTGATATTTTGTAGACATGATAATCCCAAATTTTTTTTAAATTTTGTAGTTATATTTTATCATATCATATCATATTATATCATATTATATTATATTATGTATTATAGCCGTTTTTAAAAATATATGTCACCAATTGAATCCATGTTAATAGGTGATGGGTTGCAGGTCTTAAGGGACCCCAGCATAACGTTTTCATCTGGAAGAGAAGCCTTCTACAATTCTCTTACTATATGTTCCACCTGCAAGATTTGAAAGATATTTAGGGTTACTTGTCCTGTAGCACCACTGTATTTTTTGCTGCTAATCCAGAACAAAGTCAAGAAATAAAAAAGTTTGCCACCAGCTGAGAAAGAAAATGAAGTAAAGGAAAGAGCGCAAGAAAGGATAGATGAGCACTATGAGTCTCAGAAAAAAAAAAAAAGCAGTCTTACCTCTGAAATACACACAATTTTTATTTTGATACCATAATACCTTAAACTGCTCAGGAATTTTCTAAGTGGTTTTTCTTTTCCAAAATGATGCAATTCCATAAAGTTGCTTTCTCCCCTGCCCAAAATTTCATTTTCATTTTCTATTTTAGGTCTGGTAAATATAAATTATTAAGGATACCTTTTGTTTAAAATCAACTTAATATGTATATTAAAAAATTATTATACTGAATTGCCAAAAAAAAAATTGGCTTAACAAACAAAATTGAAAATATTTTAATTCATGGTGATGATTTGAGATCTGCTAGAATACTTAATCATTTTCAAATGCAAGTTTGTTTTGCTGAGACATTTCAATATTCCATTTTTCATCTTCATTTGCATCAGAAATTGCATGATAAATTAGGATCATTTCAGATAATTTCCCACAGGACAGGGACTTGACTTATTTCTGATAGCTTAGACATGACCTAATATCGTGTGAGGATTCCAGTTGGATAACCAAGTTAGGTTATGTTTGTGAAAGAGACTGGAAGGCAAAGCTGAATTTCCAGAAGACAAAAACTGACATATAGAAACAGCATATCATATATTGCTAGGATTATCCTTTTACTAAAGGAATGATGATGGTGCATTTTGGTTCTTAAAGGACATGCGATTCTTTAAAGCAGCAATCACCTCTGCAATGTCTTTGTATAACTATTAAGAAATGCTTACATGCTTGTAAAAAGCATTGGGGAAGCACTCAGATTTGGGAGGAGCAAAAATACTGGTGCTATAAAGAAACCCTTAAAATATAGGCTCAGTCACATTACAGAAGGGTGCTGTCTGCTAGAGATGGCCAGTAAATTGATATCAGAAGATGATTCTGAATGAAAGTGATAAGAAGTGATATAAAAATTGTTAGTTGCTAACGCTCTCATGTTTTTCATCATAGTAATGTTATAACTCTGTTTGCAACCTGCTAGAGAGCCAAACCCAGCTAGAGTGCTGTCTTTGTGTCTTACTGGCCCTTGTGCCAGTTTGGATCTTCCTGTGGACTGGTGGCTCCAGCTGGAACAGGACAGAAATGGTAGAGGTCTGATCTCCTCTTGGCCTTTTCTGAGGAACTTGGGGACACCTCCTTGAGTGACAAGTAGAGCTGCCAATGTGGGTGCTCCATGGGCTATGGGGCAGGTGGGGCAGATGATAAGGACTAGAGCTGTACTGGCATCAAGATCTAGGAAGCGGCAGGTAAGGAGAAGTCAGTCTCATTCCTAGGATTCATCTGAGGGTACAGTTTCCATCAGTGTAGAATTCCTCAAGGACAGGGCCTGATCTTAGGGAAGAAAAGGAAAATGTTGGGAGGAGACAGGAGGAAAGAAAGTCTTTGTTACTCACAGTGCCTTTATTCCTACTGACCTTTTCTACTGGGAAAGAAAGAAAAAAACCCCAAAAACCAGTACTGGCTTTGTGAAGGGCTGAAATTTTGTCACTGATCACCATTCTGGAATAAGATGCTGTTTGCATTTCCATCCTACCTCTGTCTGCAACTTTTCGCTTTATAACAAGACCTAACTCCACTACAAGGGAAGTTGGCAGAAGGTTTCTCACAGCGCTCAAATGAGACAGCAGCAAGCTCAACATGCCATGATGAAGGTTTCCTACTCTTCTCCCTCCCGAACTTTATAGAATTGCAGCTGCCTTTTTTGGGTTCTTTTAGCTGTCTTCTAACTCTGAAACATGTTCTCCATGCAATCAAACCGTGTCTGACAGAATTTTCAGCCCATGTAAAACAAATATAAAAATAAACAGATCTTGAGAAAACCAAGCCATTCTAAAAATCCTTGATGTTTTCCCCATAGACATTCAAAGAGTATGTCTAGGGGGAAATCACTGGTACTTCAAATGTAAAAGCAGATATAGAGATAACATATGTCAGTCCTGTAGACCCAAACTTGGCAGTCCATGCTCTCACAAGTGAAAACTGCAGGAAGAGAAGGGGAGGGAATTCTTTTACTGCTGTATCAAATCTGCATTTTTAGATCTAATCTCATCAACACATTATGCCTTTGCTTACTGAATTCAGTTTTGACAAATAATTTGCATCAGGAAGCAAACTGCTCTAGTAAATGCCTTGTTGGAGTCAGGAGCATGAGACTGCAGTCCCAGGTCTGTCACTGTCTGGAATGTCACTTTGCCTTTCTGTTCCTTCAAGGATTCTCCCACCATTGTTTGATCACTTCATACTGAAAACCTTTACAGTTTTTTGGTATAATGCAATGAGACCTTGATCTTGCATTGGGCTTCTAGGCACTGCTGCAACACTAATACTACAAAAGCAAGGAATATTCAAAGTAGGAATCACATAGCCCACGTCACTCTCTTGCTGAATTCAGAGTAGTACTGCTGTTGACTTCAGAGGACATAGAATTGGTATCCATTTTGTTTTCAAGTATATTGAATATGTTGAAGTTTCTGTCAGCTGCTCACTGTGCTGTCAAATGCACTAATGAAAGGTTTTCCTAAAGTTAATTTTCCTACTCGTAATACAATAACCAAATTTGCTTTAACACTTGAAAAAATCCATCCATACTAAAGAGAATCAGTTGCTTAATCCTAAAATTAAAGGTTTTTGCGTGCAAGAGAAAATAATTACATGCTCAAAGTATGGAAAAAAAGAAAACTTTTTTAATATGTAGGTATTTGTATAATTAAAGACTAATCAAGCATGAAGGCTGCTGACTAAACCAGAAAATGAGATTGTTGGCAAGCAATATTGTAATGTAAATGCCATTTTTGTTTAAGTACTAGGGAGCTGGAGGAATGATATCCTGAACAGATTAAAAGCAAACAGCATTGATAATAAATATTTATCAGATTTCAAATGAAACACACAGAGATTTTTATATTTTACATGCAAAATATATTGGCATTGAGGTATTCAGTCAGTTTTCAAAGGTTTGTTCACATCTTCACTTTAAAATGTTGAGAACAAGCACTCAGTAGTGGTAGAAACAGCTTTAAAACAGGCTTGATCTGTAGCAACATCAGTAATGTGTAGGCAATAGAAAACAGCTAAGAGGTGCTAACATAGTTAACTACAGATGTATAAGAACAACTCTTGGGGCTCAATAGTCAGAATTTGAATGGTCTATATGTGTGTTTTACTTTCTTTTTCTTTTTTTCCAAAATCTTCACATTACTTTTTCAAAAATGGAGGGAAGCTTCTGAAGCTTAAATCCATGCCATGAAACAAATATTTAGTAAAGTATTTATGGAGGGCTTATGTATATACAGAAATTAGCCCACTATAACCACCATTTTGTTGTAGAGAGCTGATTTAATTAAAGATCTGTATCATCTTGGGGCAGTGCTTTAAGTTTGTGGTAAACTATTGCACTGGTTAAATATGGTTATCATACATGTTTGTGTTATGTTATTGTAACCTTAATCTTATCTAGAAGTGGATATAAAGATACTTGGCTACATCAAGGGTTGAGAAGGATGAGGAAATGCTGGAATACTGAATGTGTTCCTATTCCCATTCATTTTCTTTTCATTACACTGTTCCCAGAGTTGGCACTACTCAGCATGCTGAAGTCCAACAGAAACCATCTCTTAAGTCTGATCATGCAATAGTTTAAGCAAATTTGAAACATCCTTTGAAATCTGTGAAAAGAGGCTTAAACCCAGTGGTTATGATGGTAAGCCAGTGAATATCTTTGCTTTAGTACATGCGCTGTGGGCCGTTCCATCCTTTGTGTTGATGTGTACCTCCTGTTGTTTCCTCACGCATTTACTTTTTTGAATAATTGTCATCTCACTTGATCATGACTGAGAGATACAATAGTATGTTGCTGACAGAGTTATTGAGGGAAGTGACAAAAGGGGTTTTTTAATGTAAGGCTGCCTACAACATTATGTAATTTTTCCTATCCTAATGTAATTCTATTCTATTTGCCTTTGGACTAAAGGAGTGTAGACAAGTTAAAATTAAATAATACCATGAAAAAGTCTAATGCTAGTCTCTTGAATAAGCATTGATCTAATTTTCAGAAGGGCTGAGTCACTACTGTTGGTATGAACTATCGAAGTTATTACTTAGCCCTCAAAGGAATAAAGATACAGATTTCAGCCTCTAGATCTCTTAGAAAAGCCTTGCTTGTGCCTATAGGTTTTGTCACAGGAAACAGACAATTTGCAAATGCCAAAATTCAGACTAAGCTCAGCCCAAGCCAGCCTGGTTCATTAAATATCCTGTGTTTATCTGAGTTATTGATCTCTTAAATCTCTTAATATGCCCATCTTCACAGATGGGCATATTAATATATCAGCATGAAGGAACTTTATAATAAGTTCTTTGTAAGTCCTCCAAGCAATTCATATTTACATTAGTTTAATGATGCTAAGGATTATGTAGTTAAAAACACACTAAGGAAAATATTAGGAAAAGTACAAAACTTTGTGTGTAGACAGTCAGTCTACAGTGGTCCAACAAGAGGAAAGTGGAAGAGGCAGTAAAGCACATTTAGATAAGTGCTATGCAACTGATAGTCTGTGAGCCAGGTCTGACCCATAGGAAGTTTCTATCAAGACACCAGGTGAGCAACTAAAAGAAAAATAAAAGGCTTTGAAGGCGGCTGCACATTTGCTTTGCCCTGGGGGGTGCCATTGCTTGTGGGTCTTGAGAGCAGCCCAAATACCTAAGAAAGGTGGGCAGGTGAAAAATGTCCTTTTTGATATTTGTTTGTTTGTTTTTCATACATAGCTGGCGGAACCATAGTAATAAGTTTTAGGTTGCCTGTTAGCAAAGGAGCCTGATTCTTTTCTTCTACAGAGATAACTGTGTCTCCCAAAGATTAGCGATCCTGTCAAGCAGGTGATAATTCCTTTTTTGTTTGTTTATTTTCTTATGTAGTGTTGTATAAAGTGGAAGTTACAAGAACTGTTTTCCTGTTATTTCTAGAAGGGACATTACCACAGTTTTCTGAGGAAGACATGGAAAAGTGTAAATTATTTAAAGGCTGAAACAGACACTTTCACAAATCATTAAACTACCCTGTGCTTTGGAACATGGAGAGGATATCCCTGGGATATCTGAGGTCTCTGCAGGTCAAAAAGGGAATGGAGTCAGCAAAAAAAGGAGCAGTCCCATACAGAAACAGCAATTATTCACAAAATAAAAATGAAGATAATGGTTAGAAATGTCAGCATATATATCTGAAATGCCTTTGCTGTGGCTATTACTTATGAAAAAAGTCATTACTGCCATTTTGCGCTGAGTAGCATGCAGTTATTTCATTGTAACCATGATTTGTATAGCATTCATGTACATGGAAAACCTACAAAGAAACCTCAAACCACCTAGTGAAATGTAGCATGTCTCCCAGCTCTCTGGTTTTATACTCCTTGACAGGCATGAACCTAAACAGGGCTTAAAAATGCTCAACACTAGTGTGCATCATCTCCATTTACCTTCATGAATCAATAAGAACATGCAGGCCTCATCTTCAGTGTGTGGTTTTGAAAGTCTTAACCTGATTCTATAGGATAACAATATCCTTTACTCCAAAGCATAAAATGTAAGATCACAGTCAAGGTTATAATCTCACTTGGAAGTCTGAAGGTCACCCAGATGCTCTCTGTTTTCCAGGACTGTCCAAAGAATTTGCCTTCTTTTCAGATAGAATCTACCCCTCATCTGAGCAACAGATATTGAAATTTGCAGATGTTTTTCTGGACATACTCCATTTGATTTTGTAATTTCTTCACAGGAGTGAGTATTATCACAAGGATTAGACAAAAATCAGATCCAAGGATATTCCATCATCTCGACAAATACTTGACTTCAAACCAGAAAAAGAAAACAATAAAAACAGGGCAACTGACAAAAGTGTGCATGGATAAAATAAAACTGTTATGTCTGGTTTCCTCCATTTTACTTTAGCACAAGCACATGAACCCCCATGCTATTTGAGAAATTTGATTCAAAATAAAGAGCTCAAAGCTGGGAAATTTCAGTACTACCAAAACACTTTCTTTGGGAACTTATGGCAGGAGACACGAAACACAATCAAAATTACCACCACTTTTTAAAGAGTTTCAATTACAGTGGAAAGAATAACAGTGCAATAAAATTTTCCACCACATATTTTAAGCCCGTTTGAAAAAAAAAAAAGTAAGAAAATATTGTAAATTAATCTACGTACAGAATATAAACATCACATTAGGATGCTGTTTTTAAATTTCCATCGGGCGATTTAGCACTTCGAGAAATGGGATAATGATCTGAGGAGGAGAAAGAAAAGTTCAGTACGCTTCTCACTTCTGACAGATATGGGTTTTCCCTATGAAATAAAGTCAGTCATACCACTAAGATAGTCCAGCACTGAACAAACAAGGTTAGCCTCAAGAGCTGAGGTTTATAATCATCAGGGAAATAAGCACTCTCATTTTCCTATAACTTGCTCCTTTGCAAAATTCCTAGCTTTCTTTTAACAGCTGGACAACTCAAGACTTCCATTATTTTTTGTTGAGAACTGTAGATTCACTGAAAAACAAATCTATTCATGGCATCTGGTTAAATCATCTCATAAAATAGTATCTTTAGCCTCAGGTTGAAGCTTTTCACTGCACCTGATTCAGACATGAGGCTTCAACCAGGGTCTCCACATGCTTGTGAGTGCCCTGATTTGGCAGAACAATATATGCTTGAGGGCTTTTACTTTTCCGTCTTGAAATATAAATAGTTCACTGTTCATCAGGCCAGAAAGAGAACTTATCCTCTTACTTGTCCCAGTGTGCATGGTAACTTTTACTAAGGAAACCATTCTAAACAGCATCAGAGAAATGTTGCGAGCCTATTACTTACTATGTATAAGTACATCTTTTCTGTTCGAGAATTGTCTGCTGCAAATTTTAGTGAACAATTTCTCTAAGTGCTAGGGAAGCCCACAAAGAGCCATGTAAATATTCCAGATGTAAACTAGGCCTGGTTTGTCTTTGTTCTCTCTTGGGAGAAGAAGGGCTGAATGTATAGGTTACATGATTTCAGTTGTTTGGATGGGAGAGCTTCCACTTTAGCATAACAAGAACACTACTTTTCCTGTGGTGGCTGCTTGGTGTTTGGATTGTGTCTGGCTGATTTTCATTTTTTAATCATGAAAACTGAAAAGATGTTTCTTAAGCTACTTTAAGGGGGAAAGATGATAGATTCAGAAAGATAAGATACATAGGGAGCATATATATGATAAAGATTGATCAGAATTTTTAAAAAAATAATTGGCATCTTCCAAGGAAAAAGAATAATCTTTAATGTAGGTAATAAGTGTCTTCCTATCACTCAACACTAATTCCAATATAAGGAAATGTTGAAATTCTTCTAGAAAGTAGAGCTAAAATAAATTCCTAAATATCTAAATGCTAGCTCCAATAGATTTGAAACTTTATGAGCAAAATTTGAATTTTAGTAATATTAGGTCAACACAGGTATCCTTTAAATAAGTGGAATTACAGGTTCTGAAAATAAAGTTTTAGCCTTAGTGTTTTGATAAAGAGCTGTGACCCCTGGCCCTTTAAAAATTGAACTTAGGCTGTAAAAATATCACTTCTTATTGATCACATGGTTATTAAAGTCAGTCAAATGCTCAATTTATATGTCAAACACTTGTAATATTTCCTGTAAATATTAGAACAAAAGAAGAACGTGATAGTATTTTGTTCAGTTGCATTAGATTTATTCAGCTTTTCATCACAGAGAAATAATAAAAGTGTCACTAAATAATGCATTAAATATGCCAAGCTTTTATCAAAATTAATTTACAACTGCATTGTGTATGTGTGTTTGCATGCAGTAGTTCATGTATGTGAAGGCCACACATACCCATCCATGTAACTGTGACAGTATAAATACACCATGAGTTTTCATTCTCTCCTTTCAATACACCTTCCTACACCCTGCCACATACTTGCAGTCTTTGGAAGGTGTGGATTATTTGTTGAGCCTCAAGGAGAATGAGGAAACTTGATAAGTCAACAGATATTAATTAAATGTTGAAGGCAGGTCTTTAAGTACCTTCAATATATGTTGCTTCTAATGACATTCAAGTGTGCTTAGAAGGGAGGTCAGGGGGGAGATCTTTAGATCCCCCAGGTACCCCCAAGATGCCTTTCCATAACCAAATGCTTTCATATGAGTAATCAAAAGAAACCTTTAGTCAACCACTGGGGAGTCTTTACAGCCTGGCTTCGATTGGGTCTGAGTGGAGGCCTGTGAGCAGGAGGTGTTTGTAAGCATTTCTAATGGCATTTTGATGTACATGTACAAAATTGATGTCGGAAGGATCATTGTAAACTCCCAAACAGTGGAATATTGAGGACATTTTCAGGTGGCAGTCAGATTCTGGCTGGGTGAGCCCAGTATATTTTCTCATGTCACAGTTGATTAGGTTCACAGGGAAGTGGAAAGAGTAAAAAATTCTCTTATTACTGCAGCAATGCCATATCAGCCTCTTTTCCCTTTGAATGCAACATTAGTTTTTGTCCAGAACTCTAACTGCTTTCTACAGTTTGGGGAATTGTAAAGCAGAAACAATTTTCCCAGCTAGGCTGACCTTCACAGTAATGAGAAATGACTGGAATTTCTCTCTATTTCTCTAACATTTGGTGAGAGGGGGATAGGAGGTATATGTTTGTTTTACCTGATATTATGTTGTGGGCGTCTGTTTGGCACTTTGAGCCTAATTTTTTTCCATTCAGGAGATTACATGGACTGCTGAAGCATCTGACCCAGTAGCCAGCCCTCAAGTGTATAGAGAAGTGACAATAATGCACTTTAAACTTTCTGTTATCACAGCAGTGATGGCATTTTGTTTCAGCCATTAAATGATTTTTTTTTTTTTAATGGATGGCTATTTTCATTTACTCTTCACTACTTGTTCAGGTGATGAACAATGATCTCGAGAAAATTTAAGATTCATTACCAGCCAGGTAGATGGGGAATTCTCAAAGTGGACATACATCTGCAGAGTGTTTTCATTGTGTGTGTTTTCATTTTCTGGTGCTATAGCACTACAATGCTGATCATCTCTTGGGGGTGAGATAAGAAAATTCAGCAGTTACATGCAAAGCAAATGTGTGCTGTATCTGAAGAGTCTTTAACAGCAGCACAGCTGTCTAGAAATACGAGTTTCTCCCTTGTTCTTTCCAGGTTTTTCAGAATAGACCTCTTTCCCTGTGGAATCTGAGAGTTCTAGCAATGGACGGTGGTTCAGGCCAGGTCTGCCCTGCAGATGCAGAAGCAGCACTGCAGAGGTGTCGATATAACAAGGCAAGGTTTAATGAAGAAAGATTCAGTATCAGGAAGAGTGAAGACACTATGATAAGGAATTAAAAGCAATGAGCCATCCAAGCAAATATGCAGAATCCCAGGCACAGCCTACACTGAAATCCATACTGCTGCATCTTCCTGATGGCATCAGCATGAACTAGATGGCCTTGGATAGGACTCCACCTGCTCCTGATTACAGTGTAGACCTCTCTACCACTGGCATCTGTGCTAGTAAAATATTTAGAATTCCTGGAAATGGGCAGAGGTGAAAGCATTTCAAACAGAAGACAAATTGAATTAAATTTCTGGCTGCAAATCACTCACATATGAAGGCTGAATGGTAGTTTAAGGGAATTCATAAGTTTCAGGTGTATTACCTAAATTCTGGCTTTATTATAGCTAGAATAGGCTATGGAAATGTCTAAATATCATGAAGGAGGCAGGTTTTCACCTCCTTTTACTGTGGAGGAATAAATGGTTTAATGGCATTTCTAGAAGATGGTTGCCTAATACTTGGTAAACTTTCAGGAGCTTGACTTTACTCCTCTATTCCTACTGTATCTGAAAGTCCTGAAATAGTGAACATATTCCATTAGCTTGGAAAGCCATATTCCTAGTTAATACTTGTGTATTATGGCCACAATGTTAAGACATTGTTTTGATTCCCTGTTAATAGCCCATAATAGGGGAAGCAAAGTCAAGGAATATTAAATTCCATGATCATGCTCTAACACTAAGAGTGCAATATCTCTTTTTTAAACCATCAATGTTAGTGGCATGCTATGATACTAACAGGAGATTTTTTTTTAATCTGCTCCATGACTCAGAAATACCTGTATGTCTGCAGCTCATCGGTTATGAATGAAGTCAATAAGGGATAAAATCCTTGAAATTGCTCAGAACATTTCCTTTGTATTGATACAGAGCATTACAGTAAGCTTAATTTCGATGCCTTTTTTCTAATTTTGTAATAAACTATTTGGTACCCACTCTTGCATTTCTCTTCTGATCTTTTAAGGCAGGTATTTCTTGAAGCTCTTAACAGACTCTTTCTTAGGTGCTTTCTGTCTGTGTTCTCTTTGCTCTGTCCTTGATTATAGTGAGTAAGAAAGATTGGATTCATGTGGCCCCTAAAATGAACAAAAATTAGCTAAAGCAAAATCTGAGCAGATCAAGACAGATCTGCTGTCTCTTACTTTCTAGGAAAGGAGAACACAGAAAGGGAAGGAGCAAAGTGTCAAGGCTGCTTACATACTTGGATTTAAGTTTTTTTCAAGAAACCCTCCTTCTTAGTCTTCATATAAAACTGGGCAAGTATTTTATATCCTAGGAACCCTATAAGATATAAGAATGAGGTTATAGAGAGTTATGATAGAGAAAACCAGAGATGTCAATGTTTGATAAAACAGAGCTCAGATAATGCCTTTGCTTAAATTAGTTGCAGGAAATAGATCCATAGTTTGAAACACTTATTTCTTTTTGTAATAATTAGCAATGCCCTGCTTTGTTCACTGTTTGCGGTGTCCCAATGTTTGATTCATACTTCCATTTACACCTATCTTTTATGAAGGCCTCATAAAAGGACAGCACATTAATTAAATATGTTCAATATTCATCAGCATTCATTGCAAAGCAATTGCAAACATGTGATCTTCCTTTTTCAACTGATAATGTTAGTCTTATTTTTGTCTACTCCTGATTCTAACACTAAGTCTAATACTCACATCAGGCTAGGGTAAATCAGATCCCACCCTGTAGAAGGTCAAGTGCAATACAAAGTACAAAGGTAGTGCAAATGAGATTGATCTTAGTGACTCTGAATTTTGGGAAGCTTGTCTTCATAGCACAACTAGAACTTCATGACTGTGACTTGTTTTCATCCCTGAGTTTCTCTTAAACACTTTGTACATGAGAAACATTGCTAGAGCTCTTGGCACAGCACCATGTTCAGAGCCTTCCCAGCCAGGTGACATTGAGAAGCCTTTCGCAGAGTAAGGCGAGATTTGACCCTGGAAACACAAAAGCTTTAAGTCTGTTTCCATGGCTGATAAATCAGTGTCTGGCACTGGCAGGCCTTACTGAAAGAGGCGCTCCCTCAAGCATTTCTTATTTGACCAGAGAAGGAAAGCGTACATTTGTATTAAATTAGGCACAAAAAACAAGATGCACTCCAACTTTAAAAATAGTATTAATGTTTCCACACCAAGTGCTTTGGGACTTGGATTATATGCTTGGCAGTTTTGTGTTTGTTTTTTCTCCTAGGTAGCGGTGACAAATCACTGGGCGAACACACCCAGATAGGAATGAAAATTGTTCTACCTCCCAATCTCTCTCCCTGGTGTATTATAAAGGAACATTGGTTGCTTCTGTATGTAACAGTCTAAATGTATGAAAACTGATCAGCCAGTCTCAAAGCAGTGGGCTTACTAAGATGCGTAGACAAAAGCATCTAAGAAGTGTGGAGAAATTGCCTGCAGCTACAGGGTACATTAGTTACCAATGTCACAGTCATCTTGGGGCCATCTTCTTCAAAATGGAAAAGCTTAAGGATCGGCTGCTGCAATGAGAAGTGTATGTGTGGGGTCCCAACTACATGAATGGCACAAAGGAGCTGTGGCTGTCCTGTCTGCCACTGGCAAGTGGTGGAAGCTAAATCTCATCAGGCTGCCAAACTGAGGATGAGGAGCATTGTATTCGCATCGCATCAGGCCCCACATAGTGAGTCCACATACTCCCTGTGGTTGTTAGGAATTCATTCAAATTCTAAAAACTGGCTGCAGGAACAGTCAGTGAAACTAAAACCAGTATCTAAATATAGGAAAAATAAAAGCATTATATAAATATTGAAAACAGTGCTCATTCCTGGTTCTAGCCTGCAGGAAGCAGTTGAGTGCTGCTGAAAACTGTGGAGAGCCAGGGCAGACTGCTCTTCCCATGTCTATGGGAAACCTCAGCATAACCTTTAGAATGCGATCTCCTAAATGCAAATAATGTTCATAGCAATTATTTTATCATTTTTTAGTCCATCCTGCTGTTGACCAGAATTAATGACACAGCAGCAGAACAAGCAAGCCATTCAAGGACATGCCCAAGAATGTGTGTCACAGATATATAGTGCCAGCTTGCATCTCACCCTGCCATAATTTTGCAAGAAGAGCGCCCTCAAAGAGCTAAACCCTATCCCTCACCTTTTCATTAAAAGGGTCCCCTTCTCAGTCCATTTCCTCCACCCCAATTTCCTCTACTTCCACCCAAACTGGACGGAGGTCCAGTCCTCCACCCTCTGGACTCTCACACTGAGCCTAGCTGCTATATCAGTAATTCTCCATGCTTTTTCTTCATTAATTCCTTCCAGAGGGCCCAGGACCATGAAGCCACTGGGCAGCAAGAGGAAAGAAAGTCTTTCCAGAAAACAACAGGGTACCAGTCTGCTGATGGGGATTTATAGGGCCCTTAGCTTTGGTGAAAATAAGTGAAGTATAAAGCATGGGGTAGCATTACTCACCTCTGTTCATCAACAGCCAGACCTGTTCTCAGTCCCCCACTCTCCTTGTTGCAGGATTTGGAGTTTTCTGAATCGCTAATGAAACCAACAACACTTATTACTCTTCCAGCTGGCTAGGAAGCTTTGTCATTTGCTGCCTTTTCCTTTCTGCCATTAATGTAGTCTTTTTGAAATACACGTAGTTCCTTTTTACCAAGATAGACAACACTGAAAACAAAAATACACTAAATAATTCTATTAAACATGAATTATTGTCCCAACTTGGCTGAGTATGCTTTAGAGTAATACTGGTTTAAAAAACTAAGGAAAGGACAGCTTTGAAAACTACCTTTTTCAATGTTTCCTTATCCAGGCTTCTCTTGCACCTTAGTCAGTCTGTATTTTAGCACAGTAATTTTGCCTACCCTCCATGACACAGTGCCTTACCAGACTGTCAGAACCAAATGACAACGATCAGCAGTCAGACTGGCTGTTCACTTTTACCATCCTAGAGCAGTTCACAGCTCCTTCTGCTCCTGCAAAACAAAGATGAAATTGTTTTAAAAGATTCAGAGTAGGAGTAGGTGCTAGGAAAGTATCTATAAGGACATGGTAAGGCCACTGGGCTGCATGAAGTATGAGCACAGTCTGTAACATTTCCTATTCCCAAAGACATTGTCTTAGCAGACAAGCAAGACAAAGGAATTACTATTATCTCCACTTTACAGATGGAGAAATTAGTTAGTAAGAGATTAACTAGCCCATCCAAGGTCACTTAGGGACCCTGACAGGCACAGAACTAGCACCTACATTTTCTGAGTTCCTGAGGAAGGATCAGTCTCTGAGAAATGGTGTCCTAAGCTATATTTCTTAATAGAAGAATCTTGTATTAAAATGTTACAAAAGTAAAAATGCAATTTCTTTACCTTTCAGTTTGATTAATGGATTTTTCACAACACTACAATAAAGGAAATTCCTTTTCTAATATAGAGTATTTGAATATGGGTTGTTTGTTTTTTTTTTTCAGTAGGAAAGTAATGACTGGGGGAAAAGATCACCTTTTTTTGATTAATTGTAGGTGGATGTTGTTTTCTCTTCTTTTTTGGCCAGTAATTTCTAGATATCAAATAGATATATTTTAAAGTGCTAGGATTTGGCATGATGATGAGCCAACTAGCAAGAAACCACCCTGTATAGATAATATATTAGTTGAAAAAAATGAGTTTCCAGACCTTAATCCCCTAGGAAAAGCTGAAACCTTAAGGAAAAACTTCCACTGTGTTACTCAGTTGGTTCACCCTATTTGATTGCTGGTCAGTACATGAACCCTATTTTAGAAGTGATGTGATTTCTATTGAAAATAAGCTGTTTACAATGTTCTACAGGCTATTACGGTTCAAATTTTAGTTTCTAAAGTTCTGGAAAGGAGTCTACATTAAAGCAGTGTTCAAAAGATTGTAGGATTATTTTGTATTCTCTCTGAAATGGAATATGATTTGATTTACATCAGCTGATTTATAAGTATTCATTTTGTTTGGTTGGTTTTGAGCATTTTATGAACTCACAGAGACATTATTAACCGATCTTTAAAAGTTTTTTATAAGAAGATATCGCAATTGTCATCCTATGGTTAGTAATAATTACCATAATGGGCATAAATTATTTTTAGGAGATAATTTTTTTTTTTTTTTGAAAGTAAAGCTTCAAAGCAAAGGCAAAGTGAGTTAGGTGGTGTGCACATCAGGACATTTTGTGAGTTCCCTTACAGTGTAATATTGCAGAGTACAACGGCTGTAGAAAACGCTGTTGTGATTTACCCCCAGCCAGCAGTTAAACCCTGTGCAGCCACTCACTCAAGCCCCACAGTGGAATGGGGAAAATAAATGAAGAGTAAAGGTGAAAAAGCTTGTGAGTTGCAATAAAGACACTTTAATAGGTAAAGCAAAAGCTGTGAAGACAAGCAAAGCAAAACAAATAATTAATTCACCTCTTCCCATGAACAGGGAGGTGCTGAGCCATCCACAGGAAAGCAGGGCTCCATCACATGCAACAGTGACTTGGGAAGATAAACGTCATCACTCTGAATATCCCCTCTTCCTCCTTCTTCCCTCATCTTTTACTGCGGAGCATGACACCATAGGGTACTGGGATATCCCTTTGGTCATTTGCTATCCCAGTTGTGTCCCCCCCAGCTTCTTGTGCAGCCCCAGTGTCCTCCCTGGTGAGACAGTGTGAGACACACAAAAGCCTTGGCTCCGTGCAAGCGCTGCTCAGCAGTAACTAACACATCCCTGTGTTATCAACAGTGTTTCAGCACAAATCCAAAACACAGTCCCACACAATCCACTGTGAAGAAAGTTAATGCTACCTCAGACAAAAACCCACAGACAGGATCACAACCAACCAGGGATACTCAGTGAAGAACAACCGTTAAGGAATAATCTAAGACTCAATTTTTAATTATTTTCTTAGAGGTATATGTACTCTTTTGTTAAAATTTTGTTAAAATTGCTAACACTTTCCTTATAAATGGATTACTTTAGGGACAGCACCTTTATTGGTCATGAGAAATGAGCATACTGTTAAAGGGAAGCATAATTCAAGCAGAACAGCACATTTTCTGTACCTTGGCTCTTGGGCTTGCCTTGTATGATACAGGACTGAGCAGTGTAACTGAAGCTGGAGCAGAGGTCTGTGTTGCTTACCGCTGTACTCAAGATAATTAGAGTGAATTAAAACCAGGGCAAAGGGGAATACCATGTTAGCACAACCAATAGTTTTTGTAGCCTGGGCAAGCATTTCTGCATTGCTACTCTTAATAGTTTGCTTTCATTACAAGAAGTCGGTGTACATGCTCAGAGACTCATCACAGGTTCCCAAAGATAGGAGCTGCAAGGTCCTGAATCTATCATTCTGCTTCAGATTCAGTGATTATTATGCTGTCATTTAACTTAATGATCATTTGATTTAAACATGTCATTTGTGACCCAGACTGTACAGTCCTGTATTGTTCACATTCAGAGATGGGCCTTCAGTGAAGGTTTCTTACCTCTCTCTTCTCAAATCTAAATCACTAAGTAATGCACAGATGTACCCAATGACAGGCAGTGGGATTTGGTGTGCAGAATGTCCAAAAAACAGGAAAGCTGCCAAACTCCATTTGTAATGTGTACTCATACAAGGTGCAGGCCTTTGTTACGTGCCTTTAGTACATACTACTCAACCGAGCCACTGAAACATGTATTCAGCTGCCTCCCATGGTCAGTGGAAAAAGAGTACTTGCTGGAAGGCAGCTCAGAAAAGGATCTTGTAAACTCTGGATTACCCCCAAGACTGTCTGTTTCCCCATACTAACTGAAGAGATGATGAAAGTTTTATAACTTCGGTGTGAGGTCATAGGTACTTGGGTATTCCCCAAACAGACAGGAAGACAAAGGCATGGTTGCAGCGTGGGCTAACTGTATTATGGCACAGGCTATTTTTATAGCTTTGTGTCAGAATGTGGGCTTGAGAGGAGCTTTATTGCAAGCCTTATTCTCCTAAACTAATATAAGTTATATCAGAATAGTTGTGACACTATTTTGTAAAACTAAAAAGAACACTAGTCAAAAAGACTGAGTGTTTTGAAGATCGTCACAGGTAGATTAAAGGCTCATCTCTTATGCAGTGACTTATGTATGCCTATCATCTCTTCTCCTAGATCTTCTGCACAGCAGGACTGCTGTATAGGCTTCACAAGATGCAGAAAAGATGACAGAAATACATAAGTGTTTTGATTTACCTATAGTCTTCTCTCTTCTATTCCTAATCTAAAATTTAGTGGGTTTATGATGTGTTGTATGTTGTGTGTCTGATTTAATATAATTATTCCAATAGAAATTCTTGTGATTCCACTTTTTTATGTTTCAGGACTCTAGTGTTGATATGTTGGAATTAGTTATTTCTTTTATTGCCTCAACAGTGTTTTCCTTCTGTAAATAAAATTTTAAAAAAACTTTAATTCTGTTTATCCTTAGTGAGATTAACCTCTATACAAATTTTTTTAATTGTGTTCTGCTTGGGCAATGAGAGAGTTCCAAAATGTATATATGACATATTTCTTGGTTTTGTTTTGATGTAGCCTATCACCTAAATTAGCTGGTGGTGCACAGTGGTTTGCTATTTGTTCATTAAAATTTATGGAGCAATCTTGTGTTTCATACATTTCCTCTTGCATATTTTTTATACACAGTAATACATATGCAGACACACCCAGTCCACCCATGGACTTCCAGGTCTCTGAAAAGCATAGTAAAAGCAACAGTTCTGCCTGTTACTGCTTTTCAGTTTCTTTTTTATATTCTTTTTTTTTCCCTTTTATGCCTGTTGTCTTTGTAATTTGTCTTCAAGGACATTTTTCAGTTGTTCCATGTACCACATTGCCATGGTGTTCCTTTCTTTTTATTACTGCATTTTTGTTCTGTAATACAGTAATTTGATTATTTTTCCAACTCTTTTTACTTTAAGTTTCCAAATTTATAATGTTAGTGTTTGACTTTTACATTTCTTACATTGGTGTAAGCAAAGACCAGGCCTCCAGCTTTACCAGGTTTTTCCAAACTTTTACCTCCTTTTTGAGGTAAAGGGCAGCCCAAGAATAATTTGATTATGCACATTTTTCCCACTGCCTTTATTGCTACACATTGAATGCAAGACATTTATAAAGAATAGATAGTAATCACTAGACATTAATCTCAGCTGTGAGAGAAGATTCTTAACTTGAGTTGCCCTTATATCATCTATTGTGCTCCCCTGAGTAAGGCACCACCTCCAGTTTTGGTTCTGACTAAGTAATATATTTTGAAGATTCAAAGGCATTCTGTACTCAGACTATGGGGTAGCGCACAGTAGGATATGATTTCTAACTTCTTTAGCTGAGCAAAGAACAAGCAGTGGCAAGTAAATCTTGGGTAGTGAGGATATTGGAGTGTAGGATTACAGATTGTAGTATCTGCTCAGAAGACACACAAAAAACCCTACCAAAACCAAACCCCAAACAAGAAACAAATTAGGCAACTTAGAACCATCCCTCCTGGGACAAGAGCTGAGTCCCAAGACACTGCCAATGATTTAGGGAGCTGGATGCCACGAAGGCAGCTCCAGATGAAGGCAAAACCATCCATGTCCCAGCAGTGACAAACAAGATGCAGGACAAGAGCTCCATAGAGCTGGCCACTGTATCATCAACCCTTCTTTTCCACAAGAGCCACTTGTACAGATGAGTCCATGAGGCCTTGCATCCATGGCTACTTATCCCTGTCCGCCAACTTGGGGGCCAGTTAGTGCTAATCATAAACTAGGGGCCTTTAGTACTCTGTAGTACAGCTCTTGGGGTCTGACATACGGTTTTCTTCCCTGATTTTATGTTTAACAGCTATAAATGAAGGTAATTTATACAAGGAAGTCATCTTTTCTCCTTAACATGATAGCCTCTTCGGTCTAGAGCTCAAGTAAGCATTATTGGAGTTACTGTCATTCATTTTAAAATAGGACTTGATAAAAACAAGGTATCATATGTGACATTTACTACGAGAGCATGAGTAAACAGAAGCCCAGGAGAAAGGTTAGGATGCATTGGGAATTTCCCTGCAACTGCAGTGTCAAGTTGTGTGATTGGTTTATCTTACAAAAAGCATCTAGAACGTTAGTGATAAAATTAGGATTTTCTAAATAATATATATGTTATCAGATCACAACTTCAGAGCTAAGACAAGGCTTTCATTTAGGCAGGGTGCTTTGATAATGTATGCCAACAAAGTTGAACCAGTTAACTTAAGGGAATATCAAATCCAGACTTACGTAGTATGCTCTTCTGGATTTACCATTTCCCTTTGTAAAGTCAGTCTTCATTTTGAAATGGCCTCTTGTAGTTGTTTTTACCATTTTTCTGCTTCTTAGATAAAGATCTGAGTTTCGTGAACAGCTTTCCTAGTGACTTAGATGTTCATTCATTTCTGCACCTCAGAGGAATTTTTGGGTCTCCATTAATATTACCTGGATATATGTTATGTCAGTGGCTAAAAATACTAGGTAAATGCATAAATCACTAAATGCTGTGGATTAAACAGAAAAATGTATTCTATATGCAGAATTACCCTGAAATAAGAACATTTTTTAAATCTTAGATCTTGTCTTCGTTTGGTGCATGTGCATATGTAATCCAGTTTTTATGGACTTTCAGATGTATTATCTAATGAGAAAACAAGCTAACAAAGTGAAAGAAAGAGAGTTTTATTATTTCTTTTATTTTTCAGACAGGAAATTAAAGAAATGGAAATACATGGATGAATTGGACCCCTGGTGAGGTTTTTAGATCTCTACCTAGTGACCCTAATCACAATACTTCCTTCCTTCTCTAACATAATTATTACTATTTCTATCACATATACTTTGGAAAGTTTTTCTTGTTTCCACATGAAATACTTATTTTCTAACCCTGAATTTTCCTTTTAAGCAAAATCAATTAAAAGCTATTGTTGCTTTTACAGATGCCAGGGAGAATTATTACCATCATAGGCAGCAATAAAAGATATATTTTCGCCCTTGGTAGATTGAATTACTGAGAAATAACCTTATAATTACTGTATAAAACACCCTGTTTTAACACTCTTTTTAATATCCATAAAATTTCTGATTTATTTTTCTCATGCCAGCATCAATGCACTGAATTCTGCCTTGGTCTAAACTGGTGCAGTGCAATTACACTGACCTCTGTGGTACTCCACCAGTTGCATTGATGGCCCTTAAGAGCAACATAATTTTTGGATGAATACTAGGAACAAAGAGAGAGATCTGATTTTGTGGACATTGATTTAAATAAGGAATGCAGTTTTCTTGAAAACAAAGGAAACATTTTGGTGTTCTAGCCATATATCAGGTAAATCTGCTTTAAATTAGATCCTTGTCACACAAGCGGGGAAAAGAAGCCTTCTGATATTCCCTAGTATGGGATTCACCATTGGAAATGCCAGGGAAATCTTGAGTTATAGCAAACATGACAAGTGGACCCTTGTGCCTCTCTCCCTGAAGATCTTGGTTCAGATGTCTTAGGAGCCTCCAAAGCTCAGTGGTCTAATAGTCTTCAGGAAAAAGAAAGGAAATTCCCCTTTAGCACACTCAGATTGCTTTCTTGCAGCTACAACCAAAAAATTGGTTCCTCGACCCCTGCAAAAGTAACAATTTCTGGTTTAGTTTAGACTGTTGAGCTTGTTTGCCTCTTCTAGCTGGCTGATGATCACCAGGTCTTCTGCAGTTCATGGTCCTTGTCTGTCTCTTTGAGGTGAAACTAGGAGGATTGTTAGCTGCCTACTAATTGCCTTTGTTGAAAGAGGACACAATTCAACTGCACCCTTGTTTTGCGTTTAGTTCATACATACTTAAAACTAGGCCGACCCTTTTCTGCTCATCTTTCTTCTCCTGGTATGGTTTCTGATATGTGAGTGCCTTCTGTGAAATTTCTTTTTCAAGGGGATATATTCAGCTTTAAGTTTGGAAAGGAAACAGCACAAACTTCATTTTAGAAGTAGTATTTACTTTATTGCCTGTACGAGTATTATGAATGTGACAGGCATAGGGAAAGAGTTCTGCCTTAATTGCACTCAGGCTGGGTTCATCACAATTTCTGACTTGTTGGACGTACATTAGAACAGCAGTATTGTCTGACCAGGTTGCCTGCAAAAACATTTCTTTCCCTTGATTTATCCCTTTTACTGACACAATTACCTGTAGTAACCTCCACTAACAGTGACTGCAAAGAGGTCTGCATACTTCACCATTTCCAAAGATATATTTTGGCAAATAGTTAGGTAGATGTATATGTTCCTCCCAACCCAAAATGGATGAGATTAAGAAACGGCATATAAGAATGATTTTTTGAAGTCAGGTATTACCAGTCAATTTATATAACACCCATCTGTGAGGGTAAGCCATTTTACATTTCCTTTCAATAAACCATTTTGGTCTGAACTAAATGTTTCAGGTGATCTGAAATTAATTTATTTTCCTTTTTTTCCCACTCCAGGTCTGCCTGAACTGTGTTTTGTTATTGTGTTTTTTGTTTGTTTCTTTTTTAAGGGAGTGAATGGGGTGTTTCAGGGAAATTTTTCAGTCTGCAAACAGAAAAATCCATTAGTTTCACAGATGTAGGTGCAAATGTTTTGACTTCTGACTTCAATGGATAGCTTCTCTAGTTTATAGAGGCATAAATGCAAAAAAAAAAAAAAAAAAGAAGAAGAAGAAAATAAATAAATAAATAAATAAATAAATAAATAAAGTAGCAGTGTAATTAGCAAATTGTAGTATTTCAAGCAAATCATTCCCCCTCCCCCTTATTGCAGATTTTAAGCCCATAAAAAATTGAAGGGACTGATTCTGACAGTAGTTTTCTGTTTTAACCAATTGCAACTCTGGTGACCTCATTAAAATCAGATCAGGTTTATATTCTGGTAGAGAGAAATCAGAATCAGACCAAGAACCTGGAACTTATGTTATTTTTAACACCAAAAAAAAAAAAAATCCCTTGTTTTGTAAAGCACAAGAATTGCTACAGGGCCCATAAATATTTTGTGAATCTGGTCAACAGATAAAAGTAGAAAATACTTAGAACATGAAGAAATTCATCTGTCTGTCTATTGACAGTGCCTTATGGAAGAACAAGAGTCTAGGTACAATAAGGCAATAATGAATTTAATGAAAAAGCTACAGACATTCAGGTTGTAAGCTGAGCTGCTGTTGAAGGATAGTACATATTTTTGCCCATGTAGCAGAATTCCTTGGTTGAATGTCTATGAGTAGATTTCCATTGATAATAAATATGGAGGAAATTATTTATTGTAAATGGTAATTAGACTTTCCCCAGGCTATGCATTCAGCCAGTAGCAGATATTGAGCAATAACCTAGGCATTATTTTTGACATCCTGTCTCCATGGGAAAAAAAAAAAAAAGAGGATGATAGGAGCTAAACTTTGCCATGTCTTTTGTTTCAAATACAGTAATATCACCATAGGGATAAATTATTATTTGTGTATGATTCTATGTAATGACATGTGTGACATGGAGTATATGGTCACACCCCAACTTTATCTATGAAACAGAAAAATCGCAGTCACAACAACACACTAACACAAACTCTCTCTAATTTACCCAGGACTGCATTCGAATTGCATGCAGGCTAACTAAGCAGTCTTTGCAGGATTCCAGCATCAGATTTTAACAAATTTGGAACTGATCCTTGCAGGGAAAAAAAATTATACCCTTTATACTTGCAGTCATCACTCACATTCATCTGAGAATTCTTCTGTTACCTCAAGCAATATGGAGCTATGCTTTTGTTATAAGAGGATCTCAGTTTCATATACCCTCTTGCCATCAATTTATAGTGCCTAGCACAGTGACAATTGCAAAGACCTCAGAAACAATACATTCCTAGCCTATATGTTTTTAATTATATTCTCAAGTTTCATTTGCTGTTGGCAACTTGATGTTATTTTGATTTTGCTGAGGTGAAATATATGAGTTTCAAATGCAGCTTTGAAATTGATTAGAAATTAATATGGCAGCATTGTAGATACAGTAGATTTACTGCTTCTTTTACAGCTCAGTGTGAACTCCCACACGGAAAACCTATTGCAACCAGATTCAAAGTAACATGAGCAAAGTAGCTGATACTGGAGATGAGAGATCAGAGAAAAGGAGTCAAATAGGTAAAAGCAGAAGGGGGTGTCTACCACAGCAAAAAAATTTATAGCCACCCCAAAAAAAGAAGAACCTGTGGAGGAATCACAGGAAAGGTGAGACGTGGATGGATTGTGAGAACAAAGCAAAAAACAAAAAAACAAACAAACAAATTTTAAAAACTTTCAAGGCAGGCAGTCATTTAAAGTCAGTCATATAAAACATTCTCTATACCTCTTAGAAGAACATTAACAAAATTAAATCTGGAATCACCCAGCTGATGCTGAGCACAGCCCAGCCCCATGCTGCAGGCATCGGGCAGTGCTGCTTCTGGGGCAGGACTTACACCTCATTTTTGGGAGCAGGTTTCTTGATGACACCAAATGAGATGGAAGGGCCTGGGAGGAGAGGGTGTTCTCTGTGGAAAAGTTACACATGTGGCTGCATATGTAACATATGTATGTGGCTGCATATTAACCCTTCTGCCTTTCTTCTTCTGTAGGAGCTGCATTGAGGGCACAATTTTAGGCATTTTAAATACACGATTGTTACCAACTTATGTGTAGCCTTATCTACAGAGCAGGACTACACTGGGTGTATGGATATATAAACAGTGGCTTTAAGTTGCAGTGGTCAGTCTCGTGCTATCTAGTGTCTTCCTGTATGTTTGCCACCAAAGTAAGCCATCCAAAAAGGAATGTGGCAGAGGGTTGCTATCATCTGAGATGCAATATGCTCACATAGTGCTCAGGCAAAGAGGCTCAGAGGTGTTCATTGCTCTGTGTATAGAAAAGGAGTAGCAGCAGTAACTTTCCCACTGACAGACAGAAAAGAGTTGAACAAAGTCACATTTCCAGTCCACCACTGGGCATTCAGAACTGTGCTAAAGTAAAACTAGAGTGCCCAAGGAAAATGTTAAAAGCATCCCTGCTAAGGGATGCCCAACATCCTTTTTTGTATGCTTTCTTCCTTTTCATAGAATTTGACTCAGTGTATTTGTTTCACTGGCTTATCACTCACATCTCATATTTATTTTATTGGAAATGTTGTTTGACATCAAGGCTTTCAAACTGAATGTTTTCTTCAACTTTATTCATATTTCTCAAATCTCACTTTATATACTGAAATTTCAGCAAAACTCAAATGTCTAATTAAAAAGCAGTGTCTCAACTGATTTGATATCTCACATATTCTCCACAAAGCCTGGAAAACAGAACTTCTCAAACACATGATATCAATTATGGTGTTTGTTATTTTGTCTTTGGGTTGAATTGATGTAAACACAGAGAATTAAATCCTTCCAGTTTTCTAGATACCTGTATTAAGAACTAGATTCAGATTTTGGACTGGCCTGTGTCTTTGACAACAATCTTTCCACTGCACTCAGGAGCCATTTGTGTTTTTCTTCAATTCTGCATCATATCAGTGCATCTAGTAAGGTCCAGTTTGGAGCTGAAAGTAGTGAAAAGAAAAATATTCCACATAGTTCCAGTTTTAGATCTGATCTTGTTCACATTCAAGTCAATGAAAATTCAAGGTAAGCACTTAGCTTACATGAAAGCAAATCTATTTGGTGATGCTATTACATTACAAATAAACCAAAGTATCCAGATGTATTTCTGGCTTCAAAAATTAGGATCTTTGCAGAGCAGCTGACATAGAATTTTTAAAGAAGCTTTATGTATATTATCAGTTAACAATGTGTCTCTAAGTATTAAGTAGGATTTATTCTTCAAAGGGCAAAAGAGAAGGTCTGTACCTAAAAGTTTGATTTTTAATATGAATATTTGAATAAACAGTTCCAGGCATACATACTAAGATTGCATATTGTACTGTAGAACAAGACTTTCAGAAGTATTTTCTCAAATACTTAACATGAGGTGTCATATTAACATGGTGTGATCTCACATTGCATTCTTAACATTTATATATGCAAATGGTCATATTTACACATGCACATGCCATTCACAAATTCAAATTAAAGGCAAATAAATGTTTTAGATTAAGGAGATTAATTTGGTGTGTCTCAGAGTTGACACACTTTCTACAGAGGCAAGATCACTGAGACCCAAGTGCTGAGCTGTTAACCGAGAAGACAGATGGCAATTTCCTTTTGATAAGAGTTCAGGTTTTTAGCAGCAAGGGACCCCTGAAGTAACCATTTTTCTTGTAAGGAAAGCATCTTTCAGAAGCCAGATAAATCATTTTAAAATAGACAAACACAGGAACCAAGAAACTAATCAACATGAAATGAACTGTGTTTGCAGCCCCCTTCAAAAAGTTTAGAAGGTGTTCTTTTCTTTCATTCTTGCAACACATGGGAACTACTTCAGAAAATTAGAGACTATAGATAACTTTTTCAGTACTCATTCCTCTTTTATGAGTACCAATAAAATTTATGATTATTAGACATGCCAAATTTAATTAAGTCAGATGTTGTTTGGTTACAGTACATATGCATCATGCATGAAATAAACAGTTCTAGATGTTTTTAGGACTACATAAACACAAAAGTAACTCAGACAAAATCAGACAAAACCAAGTAAATAAGGCAAAACCAAGATGCCTCTGTTTAATTGAAATCTTGTTCAGTGTGTGCCAGCTTAAATAGATCTGGAACATTTCCAGCTTGGAAGCTATAAAGGTGGACAGTCAGGAACCTACAAGTCTGGGGACAGTCTGTAAGTACTGACCTGCTGCTAAAGGGGTCAGTCAACTTAATTTTGTAGTTATTTATATTTAAATACATTAAATATATTTAAATATATTCACTCTTTCTTTTTGTAAACATATAAGACCCAGCCTCAGACATGCTGACACCTTAAATTTAGTTTATCTTGTAGGATTATATCCAACGAGAATCCCTTTCTTCTTGTTTCTTCTTCTCTCTTTTCTATCTGTCAGTAATAGAACAGAAGTGAATGTGGCTAGGGTGGTGTCTGCTCACTCCTAGCCTGTGCCCTGATGTGTTCTTCATTATTCATGTCTCCAGTAGCTTGTTCTGAGAGACCTGGGAATGATGTCCGCTCTTTATTTGCTTTGCCATGGCTCTATGAAATATACTCTTTTTATTTTGCAAGTTGTAATTGTAGGTTTACATACTGGGTCAAATTTGACCAGCAGCACCTTGTTTACAAAGATACTGTGAGAAATTTTATGCATCCTCCTCTATCCATGTCGTATCAAGGCTTACATGAGCGCTGCGTACTTCCAATCACCTCAGGTCGCGTCGCTTTGCATTGAATCAAGTCATGTCGCATCAGTGATACCACTATCAGTATTTATTTTTGATAGAAAATTCAGCATAGATTTAGACAGCAAGTAGCTCAACCACAATAAATGTATATAATGAGCAGACTAAGTATCTGTGAGAACCAGATATTTTAAGTGTCTCTGTCAAGTCAGTGCTTTCAGATATTCCAGTATCCTTGTCTCTACACTGTATGCTGCACATAAATTTCTGATATATGTGCATATACTGAAATGTCTGTCTAAGCAGTGTATTTGGAACTCTTACCACCTACAACCATTTGCAAATATAGACCTGTGCAGTTTTGAAATAACCAGACACGGTTGGATGGGTCTGGATATTATAACTACATTGTACACTTTGTAAGTTGATCATATCACAGCAGTATAAAAAACCAAAATGTTGACAGATCTAATTCTTTTTCATAATTTGGATATTGCCTGCTGGGCATGTTTTCAAAGAGCTATGCATGATTAAGCTCTCTGACAGCCATTTTATTAGACACTTTACCCTGATGTTCATTTAAAAGTTAAATGTTGTAATTATCCTATTATGCAAACAAAAAAGGAGGGAGGGAGGGAAAGACCAACATTAAAAAAATCTAACTGAAAAATACAAAACAAGATGGAGTTTCCAAAATGTTTGCCTATAGCATCTCTTTGGATGAAATTAACATCTTTTGATTTATGTTATCTGTGTATTCTCTCTTTCTTGGGATCTGCGTGTTCACAGGATTTATCAAAATTTTACTTATTTTTACTGAAGACCCTGAAAATAAATTAAATTGACACAGCTCAGGCCCCGACAATTCTATATAAGTCCTACGTGGTGATCTTGATTATTATGAATATTTGTTTGGTACTTACTGCTATGATATCTAGGTGCTTTCACAGGATTCAATTGAAGCAGTCTTTCCAGTGTCTTTTTTAAAATTCCTTCAGGGACCGTGAGATTTTATGTAGGTTCAGGGAGCTGTCAACTGATACTAAGTATATATGCATATTGAAAACATTAGGAATATAAGCATTAGTACTAGGTAAAGAATTTGCCAAGAGAGCTAATGGGAGCTTTCAGGGAAACTAGGTTGGAATGCTCTGCTTCTGTGTCATCAGGGTATTGAAAACACTTGAGTATTGTTGTTACTAAATGTAGTCTCCAGTTATTGTCATTTAATGGTGTGGTGTGTTATTAATGCCCACCCAGCCTCACTCACTGCCTCAGTGGACTGGGGAAGGAAACAGGGTGAGAAAACTCATGGGTCAAGACAGATTGTTTACCAATTAGTGTTGAGGGCAAAACAGATTCAAGTTGGGGATAATTAACTTTAATTTATTGCCAACTAATTGAGAAACAAATATTAAAACAACTTTTCTCCCCACTCTCCCGGACTTAATTTCACTCCTTCACTCCTGACTTCTCTACCCACTCTCAGCGGTGCAGGGGACATGGGGAGCTATGGTCAGTCCTTAATAGTTCCCCTCGCTTGCTCCTTTCTCTTCACACTTTTCCCCTGCTGCGGCACAGGCTCTCCATTGATCAGTTCTTATCAGGAAATACCCATTTGTCCACTCTAGGATCCTCCAAGGGCTACAGTGGGGATACCGTCACTGCTGTGGAACACCTCCTTCCTCTGACTTTACTGTTCCCTTTGTTTTGTTCACTTTTTTTTTTTATCTTCCTTCTCTACTGCTCTCCCACTACCAAAACATTTCCATCTATACCCAATACAGATGATAATACTGATCAGAGTAACAAAGAAAGTATCAGAATATCCTCAGGAGCCTGTGCTCAGTATGAAACTGTCTTTATTCCTTAAGGTTCAGTGACTACTACCCAAAATCTGTCTCATGAGCCACTGAGAAAAAATGGGAATAAATCCACTATATTTTAACCTGTAATTCTCTCATAATCTAAACATAATAAAATTCAGATAGATTCTCATCTAAAAATTCCTACAAAAGTACATGCCATGCTGATAAAAATTTTATTTCTGTGCTCAATTTTCACCCATTATGGGCAAAAAAGAAAGGCCATGTGTTTCTGATTGTGAGCCATTGCTGAATTCTTCTCAACTGAGATACTCATTTTCCCTTGAAAAGCATTGGTTTAGGTAAATACTCTCAGCAGCTAATCTAGTGTGATGCTGTCTACAGAAGAGATTGTCAGAAAACACAAGAGACTGAGGATCTGCTGATCCCTAATCAAATATAATACTTTTCTACACTAATTTCATCTCTAGGAGAAATCCAGAAACATGATTTTTTTAACAGTCTTCCTGAAAAACACCAATACTATTTCGTAAAACAAAGTTTTGCCTGAAGTTTCTCTGCAATATGTCCTTCCATTCTCCATTGCTGCATTCAGATAGCAGCATGTCTTCACACTTAGCCTCTTCCACAAATGCTTTAGAAAACACTCAACATCTATATACTAGCACGACATAAAGTGATTTTACCTTTCAGGTTACCGGCCCATTTTGCCATGTGATACTCTGGCATCCTGAAATGTCTTGACTTTTCATCAGTACAGCAGTTCGTTTTTTCCTTTATATTTGTTGAATGAATTATATTGTAATGAGTAAAACTGGCTTTTTGATTTCCAGACCAGGAGACTGAAAGTTCAGTAGGACATGCCTTTCACACAGAAGAGTAAAATTACTGTGTAAGTTATCAAATCTGATCTTCTATTCAACAATAGATGAAGGCTTGATCAGTTTCTCACAGCAAGTTCAATGAAACATAGAGTTAGTTTTCGAAATAAAGAGGAAGATGGTACTCTTCCAAAAGAAAAAATTTGTGGCTCTCAAGAAAGTTGTTTGCAGCATTGACTCTAACACACTTTTCTTCAAATTGGTTTTTTTTTAAGATTATCTGTGAACCATGGAAACACTCACTTCACATGGCCCAGTTTTATGATCTTGTTAGCAGTTGTCTTGGTTTGATAGACAGGTGTCTGATAAGGAAGGTGGGACCCTTCCTTAGAATAGGGAATGTGAACTCCCTTCCCTCTGAATTGTTAAAACTTTAAAATCAAGGGCTTTCAGGCAAAGATATGGGAAAAGGAATAACAGTTCTTTACTAGTATCGATAATGAGGCAAACAATCAATAACAACAATACTAACAACAAACCAAACCAGAAAAACCCAGTGGCAAATGTCCCTGGGCTGCCAAGCGTGTTCCTGTTTGGTGCAGTCACAGTCACAGCCAGCAGGGGCGCTGTTGGGCTCCCAGCCAGGGAGGGCAGGTGCGATGACTCCCGCGCAGCGGCAGGGGGCGCTGTGGCGTGAAGTCAGGTCAGTCTCATGTGGGTAATGGCAGATGGGCTGGACAGGGATGGTGTGAGCAGGACGGGTTGGGCCGGGAGCTCAGAGCAGGGAGATGGAGCAGCAGGATGGGCTTATCCAGGCTAGCCAGCAAGAAAGTGACAGGAACTTGGCAGTTGTGGCAGCATGTTCTGGCAGGTGGGGCGCGGGGCGATGGCAGCCGGGCCCCCTCCACAGCAGCCCAGCAAGGAAGAGAAAACAGTGCAGAGCTGGGTTCGTGCTCCATAGTCGCTGCAAAAAGGAGGCAGCAGTTTTTCACTGCTCTGTCCTCCAAATCTGGTGAGTGTGTGAGTTACAGATGGCCAGATCTCTCCTCCCCTCACCACACCCTGGCCATATCCTTTGTCTCTTACAAAAGAGTAAATGATCCTTAAATATCTGGTTATTGGTTACCTAACAACAGAATGGGGAAAAATTCTGCCCCTGCTCCCAACCTTCAACAGTAGTGCCTCTCATCCACCATAATTTCCCAGATTAGTTTTATTTGTGTGGCTTCTATTTGCTGCAATGGAATGTCTTCTGCTTTTACTGACCTAGAGTAGAACAATTTTCATATGCTTTACCTTTAAAAGTTCAGCTTTGGGAATTTAGAAAATGTACTAAACCTACTCAGTTATAAGATTCTTCCTCATAAATTAGCTTCCTCATGTGATCATGTCATTAATGGAGGCGCCATTGAGAGGGCTGGCCTGTCACTTTAAACAAAGATTACTATTACCTACTGTTATGGCTGGTGTTTTTGAGTGGGAGCAGAGATTTGGGCACTGGAATTGACAGCTCTAAATATTTCAGCTTCCAAAATAAATCATTGTTTAAATCTAGAAATAAAATGGGAAGAGCCCATTTTGGGTTTTTTCACAATTGATTTCTAATATTTCCAACATGTATTCATGGGGATCCAACCTTCACTGAGAAATTGCATAAACCTCTCAAGTTAGAGATTTTTTTAAAATAGTAAAAAAAAATTAAATGTGTTATGTTGGTGTCCAGACATAATGAAATGAGATGTATTTCTCCATCCCCAGTTTGCACACAATATAAAAGGGGTCAATTTAAAAGAGCATAGTTTGCAGTCAGCAGCTTCCCAACGCACTCAAAGAAAAATGCATCCTCTCCTTTTTAATCAGACTTATGGATAGATATGCATGGTTTCATATGCACTTTAAAGTCTCTTACCCTGCAATTTGGCCCATTCACTGTATTTTTTCCAGGAACATGGTACTTTGCAGGGTACCTATGCATATAATTTTTAATAAGTAGCCATTTTTAATAAGATGCCTCTGCCATCATTTTTAGTAAGTAGCTTATCTGTGATGCAACTATAAGCAATCCTGAGTGTCTCCAGGGTTTGCTGTAAGTAAATTTTATTGTTATATTTGAAAATGTACATTTTTTGAAAACTGGTGCAAGAAGAATGGAAAAGAGATTCTCAAAGGTGATAGCCTGGATTTTCAGAAGGTTTTAATGGTTTGTGGTTTCCAGATTCACAAGCTTATTTATGCTTCCCAAGCAGCTGCTCCTATATGCCTCTAAAGCCCTGAATATAGCAGCCAGTGTAGTTTATTAGCTGATATCAGGTAACTGTCCAGAGATAATCATTTATACTTGCAGTCAGATGTTGTAGGATCAGAAGTGCAGTAATTTGTGGGCTGCTAATAAGATTGTCAGAGGCATTTTCTGAAAATCTTACTCTTTTGCTGCTGCCCCTTTCTTCGCCAAGTATTTACAGCTATAAGGGAATTACTTCAAGTCCCAGTACTGCCCACGAAGTGCTGTGAAAAAAAGGCAGGGTTTGCCAGCTTCTGATCAGAACAATAAAGAAATGTCACTGTTTTGAGCAGAAAACTGACCAGTTTGTCCATATTGTTCTCTGGCATTACACTGCTGTGCTCAGGCATCACCACCCGAGAATCACTGAGAAGTGCATCAGCTACCTTTGCGCTCACACCTTTGTGCAGTCAGTGGAATTGCTTGCAGTCTGCATTCAGGGACGGAGCTTTGCCTTGGTCATTGTGCTGGTCTCTGTTCTCTTCACAGCTCATCAGGACTGCTAATCGAACACACATTGCAGTTTTTCCCTTTTGTGTTTGATTCCTGCTTGATTTTCTTGCCATGGGGTGCTGTGGACTGCTTTTTCAGATTCATATAACAATCTTTTCCAAATCAAAATATTTCCTCCAAACAATGTCATCTTTTCTGTCTGGCATTGCTACTAATTTTTATTTAGTTATTTACTTTACAATTTCTAGAGGGATTGGATGTGCTCAAGGCACCCCTTTAAGCAACACTTTATATCAAGGTTGCATTTATAAATACTTCATGAGAGGCTAATGAATGATTAATAGATGTTTTAATGTATGACCAATCAATTGTAGATTTGCAACGTCCAACAGACAAGTAGGTTTCTTATAAGCATAGATTATAACCGTATCTGACATCTTCTATTGATGGGCTTCTAAACGCCTATAACATACACACTACTCATATCTGTAACATGCTTAAAACATCTACTAATCACTGATTAATTTTTTATAACCTATTTTGAAGCAGAGCCTGTCTATGGAGTACATCCCTTACTGGTCCCTGTGACTCTCCCTTTCTAAAGGATTGATAATTTGCTCATCATCTAAGGACTTAGAACTCCTACTAATTTGAGCTCTAACATTAAGCTTTTCTAAGTTAGCTCTAGGATTTCTATCTCAGTCTAAGAAAAAATGTCCCTAGACTGTTTTCTCCCTCAAACTTCTGGCTGCTCTACCCTGCTAATATGTGTTTTGCAAGTTCTGCTATAATGCAATGATTCTTAGGAGGCAAGGCCACTCTAAAATGTATTTTCATCCTCTTGTACTCAGTTTGATTGCTCTCAAGATGGCTGTCCTAGTGATGATGGTTCCCAATTTTTTTTTTTTTACTCATCATTTTTGTCATCCCAGTGTGCTTGGTTCAAAGTTTGTCCCTCTTCAGAAAAGGATAAGAAAATAGAAACTTCACAATAATCCAGTGGAAAAGCGATGTCCCAGACGACTTCTAATTCTGACAGAAGAACACACATTTCATATGCTTGATAAGCACAAGTGTTGATAGGAGTGTTCCTCTGTGGTATTCCCCTAGTGCTCTGAGGTGAAAGCCATGACATGCTCTATGCTTTCTATGGAACATTCAGGTAGAATTTACTAAAACACACAGTACAATTCATTTCTTGAAAATTTATGGGTTTTAGAATTGATCATTCACATTTGAGAAGCAACATGTCATATTTTGCAAATGAATTTTGAATTTTTTGTTGATTTCTACTGACCTAATCACAAGGTTGAGTCTTCTATTGTGATTTATCTAGATATTGAGACCAATTATTTAATGATAAAAATTAAAAGGATTTGCAGGTTTTTAATGGGTTTGGGATCATTAGTAAAATAGTCTCTGTTCTGAACATCCCCAAATAAACATTCCACTCCCAGTCAAATCAAGTGCTAATCTTTAACTCATTGCTATTTACAGGAGTACTAGGCTGCTACACCTGTGGCATTAACACATTGAGCCTAAATAAACATATCAAGCATAACTCAATCTAAAAAAAAAAAAAAAAAAAAAAAAGAGAGAGAGAATATAGGATAAAAAATGAGAATTTTACTCTTCAGCGTTAACATGGCATTTGCTCTTCCTTTTTTGAAACTATTAATTTTTAAAGCCCCAGAAATAAGAACCTCTCAGAAGTACTACAGCTCGTGGAGCAGACTTTTTTTTTTACACACATTAAAGTGGTTAAAAACATTAAAATAACATAATTGTTATCATGTAATCACTTTCATGTTATCCAGTTAGCATTATGTGTTTATCATGGGTTTTATCATGATATTCTATTTCTTTTTTTTCAGCTGGTTAATAATCCACTAGCAAGTCAAGCAGCAGCAGCTGCAGCAGCAGCAGCCATGGGCTCAATAGCAAATTCCCAGGCTTTTGGAAATGCCCTCTCCAGTCTTCAGGGGGTCACAGGCCAACTCGTCACTAATGCACAAGGACAGGTGAGTAGAAGATGGAGAAAACAGTGAATTCTGATGGCAGGCTGATCTTGGGACAAAAATGAGTTCCGCTTGTATGACAGCAATTTTAAAGTGCACATGTTGAAGATAAATATACATTGAATTGCCAGGCAAGGTAAGAAATGGAAAGTCTGAGAAATAGGAGGAAGTTAAGCACTCTCAGAAAGTATTTTCAAGCTAGAAAAGACTAAGGGTTTGTTTTATTTTATTTCAGCCTTTTAAAAATATTGCAATTATGCAATACCATGGTACTTTAAAAGTATAGCAACCCCACGATTCTTAACATGACAGTTGTCTTCTTCCATGTATATGTCCCTAATAACAGCCACCTTTACTGAAATGTACTGTACTATACTTTTTTTACATTTCTGTGGCATTTCTGTATTGCTTCATTTCTTAAAAGGCATTAAATGTTTAAGAAAAGGAAAAGAAAATGTAATCAACTATCTGGGATGGATGTATCTTGATGGCTTCCTCATTTGTTTATTAACGATGTTAAGCAATTTGCAATGAATATGCCAGCCTGTAAATGAGAATTTGGGAGATTATTTTGGTTTAAAGAAAATTTTCCAAACAGGAACTTGAACAATGTTTAAGTTAGTGTGCCTAAGAGAGAGATTGTGCATTACCTACATTTTGGAGCTGTTTATTTGTTCAAGCTATTTCAGTTTCGTACTGAAATAGTTTGAACATCATACTCTTAGTATGATGCAGAAAGATATGCATCTGAATCCATATATATATATATATAAATAATTTCTTTGATACAGCATGCTTAAGTGGCTTTCAGATTTTGGCCACTGTCATTCTTTATTGCATTTACTAGGGCTAAAATTAACACAATGGCTTGTTACTCTGCAACAAATCTGTCAATATAACTGGTAACTGAATAATTTGAATGTCATTCTTCTAAATGCTACAAATTGGGCATACAGTGATATCCACAGTGTTTATGTGGATGTTAGGCCCTGAAAAACATTTATTGAAATGATGCAGCTTGGATGATTTGTGAATCTAAAGTTTAGTTTTTACTCTTACTGTTTACTAGTTAGGAGAAAAAAAAATGGAAAGCAACTTTTCTCCTGGTAATTTTCTGTCACTGTGTTAGTTAGTTGGAACAAGAGTGAGATTTTTCTATTTTGGCCCATAAAAAATTAAAGTCAACACCTTATAGGACTTCCTCCCCACCCCACCCCCCCACCCCCCCAAATTTTTTTTAACAGAACACATAAACAAAGATGCTTCCTGAGCTTCACTATCACCATCCAAGTCCCAGGGAAAAAAATGCTGACCTTGTTATATTTACTGGGTGGGTGCAGAATTCTTCCATCACTACCCCGAGGGTTGAATGATGGAGCTTGTCAAAGTGAGGCTTTATCTAATGAATCATCTTTTCGCAGGTGCACACCACACATATTAAAGGAGGATTGTATGAACAATGTGCCCTCTACAATAACCTTTCAATGTCTACTTTAACCCTTGTTTCAATCCCTTTTCATCAAAGGATCATTTTATGCAGCCAGCTTTAAATGGAGGGGCTCAAAAGCCTATTAAGATTTCTGGAGGGATGGGGTATTGGTTTGGAAGAAAAGTTGGTTATAATACCTATAACTCATAGTCAGATCAGCTCCAACCTAGAAGCCTGCTTGTTTCTTCAATCTCTTCTGTGCTCCAGAAATGGTTCACAGTCACCACTCACAAGGCACTTGACACCAAAGATGTTCATTATAAAAGTTGAAGTTATAAACACAGACTAATTTTTTAATAGTTTTTTCCTTTACATGTTCTCCACAGAAAACATAATCTATGTGTGATCATTCATTGTATCTTTAAAAAAAATACTACTATGAAGATATTGCTGAATGAAAGCTTCCCTCAAGCTGAGTCTTGTTTATTCCAGACGTAATGTAAAGTCCAATAATTCCACAGGTTACAGAGAAAGAGAAAAGAAAGGGAGAATCTTCGCCATCGTTGGATAAAATTACAGCATCTATCTATTTCCCTAGCTCTTTTAAATAAGGGTTATCTTTTTATTCCTTGTTTTTGCCAATGTTCCTTGGTTTATAATCATTACTGCAGACCTTGCAACAACATAGATAAATATTGATAGTATGTAATATAACATACATTTTTATAATATTCAGCATAAACTCATATGACTTAGGGCCCACTTCTCAGGCTACATGTCTTAAAAGAGGACTATTCAGTATAATTTAACTGTACTCCAGAAATTAAATTACATTCTCTTCAAATTAATACAATTGTAGCACCAACCAAGAACTAAAAGGTGTTTCTTCAAAATTGGGAGCATAAATTAATAGAATGAATAATAACTTGAAACGCTTCATTTCTGAATAATCTGCTTGGAGTCATTAAAGAGCCAGATTTGCACCATATGTTAAGAATCTGCCCTTTGAAAATTGCCTCTTTCAAGAAATCACAAGTGTAACCCCCGAAACTCACTCCTGAAAAGATAAAGCTGGATGACTTACTAGAATGTTTGTATGTGCAGGTTTTGTAATTATATGCTGCTTTTGTTACAGAAATTCAGGGCTTGTAAATGTCCATCTGTCTAGCTAAATATATGGTGATCAATAATCCCTGAGATATTAAACTATAGGTCAAATCCAAGATCCTATGGCAAATTTAAGGGAAATGATCCTTTAAATGACATATGGCATGGCCTTAATTCCTAATAGCCTAGGAGTTCTTACAATTACAGTAACAAAATCACATATATTACCAATAATTTGTGTAACATATTTTTATTCATTTAATTACTGAATTCACAGTTATGGCATGTTAATTTATTTTTCTTCTTTTGCTTTGGATGGCAATATGAACTGTAATACTAGAGCTTCCCAAGACCAAGCCAAGAGATCTAATCCATTGAAATAATTTTATTAGATCACCTGATTAATTTGATATAGTACAGGTAGAGGACTCTAAATCAAATTTTCATTTTCAGAGGCATATTATAAAGAGCTATTGACCATTGTAACACTGCTTACATCCTGTTTGCCCTCAGCACTTTCCAGGAAGTGTTTGCAGTACTGGGCTTTCATATCCTAAATTTGAAGGCCAGGGCAGCAGGTTTGCCCGATTGCACCCTGTCAGTAGATTTCAAAGAGAGACTGTCTACCTATTCAGCTTCAGCCTGTCCTTACAGGAGGAACCTAGTGCCATTTCTGCCTTTGGATTCTTCAGAGGTTTAACAACCACACATATCTCTTTTTCACACTGGTTTTGCAAATGCAAGTAAAAATCAGAAGTTTTGTTTTGGTTTTACTATGTTTATTAATTATGTGAGATGTGTGCTTTGGCTGTTTTCATAATATTTGTAAGGAAATGAGCCACAGGAATATGAAAGCAAGGTTGATGAATCTAGTTTCTTAATTGTCATTAGTTGCATTCATATGTGTCTCTTGACTTCAACAGGATCAAATACATTGTAACTGTGGGTACTGAGTAATTTTAGTTTTTCTTTTGGAAAGATGGGAGCTGTCTAACTGGACAAAAATATTACTTAATTCAGCAATTGCAAAATCACATTTTACCATAAAAGAAAAAGAGTAGCATGATAACGATTGGCATAATGAACCATCTTAAGGATAAAGAGGGCAATAGTCTATTTCCTGGTAGATTAATAGGAAAATCTAAGTGTGTATGGTGTAATTGTATTGGCCACACTTTAGTTGAACAGTGAATTAATTGGGGTTACTTCACTATAATCAAGAATGCCCCTGAAAGAACTCAGGCTTCGTTGTGCCCACGCCTTGTTCTTTAGATATGAAAACCTTCTGTATAAGAAAAATCTAAAGCACAGCTCCACCCTGGTAATTAACATAAAAATAACTAATTTTTGAGTGTTGTAGTCCACAAGTAGCTCAGGAAACTAAATAGAAAGAGAGGCATTGTTGATCCAATTAAATAATAGGAGTACTTTGGTTCTCTTTATTCTGATGAGAGGGTACACATTTGCTCTTTGAGCTTCTTGATGGTAAACGGTGCTAATGAGGCCTGATGGATTCCCTGCTCCTAACAAGCCTCTCAGCAGTGCGAGTGATTACAATGGAGATAGATTTGATGGGATGTGCTCCCTTTTGTAGTGTCTCAGCTGCTGACACTCTGCGACATAATCAGGTCACAGAGCCGGTCACAGCCATCACCAAAAGCCATAGCTCTATTCCTCATTATTAAAGTGCATTATTCAGTTCCAGGCCTTCACAATACTGCCAAGGGCCCTTTTTTCTTCTGCTTTTTTTGTTAAGCATCAGTTCTCAAATACAAGAGTTAATAAAATCATCAGCTAAAGAACTAGTAAATTGAAGAAATGGAAATAAAGTGCTTCCTTTCAAATTCATTGAAGGATCACAATTAAATAAGCAGGGAATTTCTCATCACCATACACTGTACAGTGCAATGTAAAATGTCATGTGCAATAACAACAGGGATAGGATTTTAAAAAATAACATTGTCCTCATTGTAGACTGGCTTGGAAAGTGCCAAAGTATCTTTTATAGTGAAGGAAATTTCTGTCTTCCCAAGTACTACATGTGTACATGTTGGTACTATTATTTTTACTGTTTTCTGTAGCTACTTTTTTTCTGAAGTGAGAACAGTTATTTGCAAACTAAGTTTATGATTCTAAACAGAGCAGCTGTCTTGTCTTTGTTTAAGTGACCAAGGCCACAATCTTTGTTCCCACAGACACAGCCATTATCTTCTTTTGGAGGGTGAGCTAATTATAAAATGGTGTGGAAAAAGGTGTTTGCACCATTTCCTTTCTATTCTGATGATGTTCAGTTGGGGCTATCCCCATTCAAAAAAAAATACTCTTTTAAAATCTGAGGCAGAATTTAATACAGTTTAGTTAAACAGGTGAGAAAAAATTTGGTGCAAAGCCTGAATTTACTTAGTTATTAACTTTTTGTTTCAACTAAATAGAAATAAGATACTCTAATACTGAAATGTATACCTTTACAGGGATTTACACAATTTCTCTTAAATCCCTGTAGAATGTATTCAGTGACAATAGTATAATGTAGTGCATAGATAAAACCAAAGGGACTGATACTTTTTTTTTTCCTGTTGGTCTTGTTCAGCTCCAAAATTTTTCCTCCTTTTTCTGAGAGTATGCTATGATGAGCAAATGAGTACATATACACTAAGTTTCTTGTAAGTCTTTCAGTTCTCTAGAGCCACAGATGTAAGAACTTTTCAATATCTACAGGTTAAAGTTCCGAGTTAGTACTGTGGAATTAACAGTCATCTCCAAGAAATACAGAGACTGCTGTGTGACCTAGTTTTCCTTTTAATGCTACTCAAGAAAATTGGCAGCTACTACTGTGAATGCAAGATGTGACTCCTCATGCACTTAGAAGGACGATACTGATTGTTTGTTGGGGTTTTTTTTGTTGTTTTAGGTTTTTTAACTCTTCCAGAAGTTCTAGGAGGCTCACAGTCCTGTAATGCGCCACATTCTTAGAGTCCTTCTGAATATATGCAATTCATACTGGTTTTTGGGTGTTTAATGTACACTAGCCTTATCTCTTAACTCTCTTCTCTCTTTCTTGTTATTTCTATATCTGTTTCAGCTATGCAGCTCTAATACACAGTAACCACTAATATTTTAGCCCTCACAACATCTAACTATTCACAAAATTCTTAACAATAATTGTTTAAGTAGTGACTGCTGACATCTTCCTAGGGCTAAGACCAACAGAAATCTGAATTGGTGGTATCAGAATGGCATATGTTAAGGATATTTCATTAGAAGCCTGAGAAATTAAAAGAGGAACATTTTGAGTGAGACGTTAGAGGGAGGAATTGTAACAGTCTAGTAATACTAGCGTTTAAGAACATTCCTTGGAAAACCCATTACCAGGGGAATCTATTTTGACAGACCTTCATATTAGTATGTTGAATTTCTGTTGGGTGGAGTCTGACTCTATTTTCCCCCTCAAAATTTCATTGTGCTGAATACATGCAGTTTTGCCATTTGCGGGAAGAAAAGAGCACATATTCTGAGAAAAGGTCAGTTGTAAGGGAAGATTTTTTTTTCCATTGGCTTCCCTCCCCACAGCTATACATGGAGGAGGCTGTTTGTTTAATTACCTCCCATGTGAATTTGAATCAAAAGAAAAATAATTCTTTTAATGCATTTTTGCTGACTGTGTCTTTATTTTACTGTACTATTTATCTAATATCAGTTGTATCCACAATGGCATAAATGTAAAAATGCGTGGACCAAGCTCTCAGGTCATGCAAATTGGTAGTTTCATGATATGGAAATGAACTGAGTCAGAGTGAGTCTAACTCAAACCAAGAGCTGACTAGCCTGTTTTGTCTATTTTAGGCAGGGATCACTGATAAATTGAAAGGATAATTGTGTAATGAAACTTCTGTCAGGCTTGGAAATCATCCACATCTGTCCAGAAAAGCAAGTGAATTTTCTTTCATCTAGCTTGCAACAAATTTTACTTTGGGTACTAAACTTCACACTTCAGATTTTAGCCTCTTGCCTGGATTTCTGCCCAAGGTACTGTGTCTTGGACATAGATATTTTCAGAGGTGCCCAAGTCTTATTTTCAAAAGCAACTTTCATACCTGTAAAAGCCTGAATTTCCTTCAATCACTGTTACCAGTCTGAGTGCTTGAAGGCATGTCTATGTACTGTAACAGAGCATTGCAAGCAAATTGCCAGAGACAGTTCATTTATAGATCTCAGTGCTGTACTGGCACAGATTGCAGAAGCCAAAACTCTCGGTAGGATGTTGTTATGGCTAGACTAATTAATTCAGCTTCTCAACAAGGTGACACAGGATCTAGTTCATTAGTTATTAGCTCTGGGGTCTTGCTAACCCATTGTATTATGTGCAGTAAATATACTTTGAAGAGAGCCTTAAAAGCCTGAAGCATTTAGGTACTTTTGAAAATGTTACTTACTATTCTACATTAATTATTTCAAGTCAGAAGTACTGGACATATCTGTCCTTTTGTCATTGCCTTCGTAATTATTTTTGCGTTGAGGAGAAAACTAAACTTGCTACTAGTTCAACCCTAATACCATTTTCATGAAAGTTAACCAATAACAAAAAGAAGAACCTACCACTCCTATAATCTGTTCATCTTAGCATCATGAGGTTTTTATAAGCATGAAAAATTTTCATTGTAATCACCAGTGACATACATCACAGTCAATGAAATCTTTCTGCTCTACAGAGGTTCTTACTCTGCTCTCCTCATCATCATATCTTATCACCTTCCAGTAAAGCATTAAGAAACATGACTAATGATAGTCACAAATTGGTCTTCCTCTCAGCAGAAACTTGTAGAATAGCTCATTGCATGTTTGATAAGATCATTTGGCTTTGTCTGTCTTTGTTAGGAATTTTTTTGGTTGTTTGACTCTGTAAGTTTTGTGTTTGGATTTTAAAATCTTTATGAAGGGGTTTCTTAGAGATGCATATTGGTTGTATTTGCATCAGAGAAAGGCAGATAACAGAAACTTACTTAGGTTTTGCAGCAGAATGTGGTGAAGCCAAATAAACCCAGGAATGTTCTTCAGTTGTTGTTGGAATCAGTTCCAAGTCCTTGACCTTTCCCTTAAAGCAAACTTCGCTGTGCACAGAGAAGGTTTGACTGTTGTTATGGAAGACTGAATTTGGTAATTATAGATTTCATCCGCCAGCTTTAGCAAGCCATTTAGGTTCCTGGGAAGCAGACCACAGAAGAACTTGAAGGCAAAGACTGAAGTTTTCCTGAGTACACTGAAAATTCTCTAAGATGACATAAGGAAAGCAGAGGACAGAGTTGATGAATGTAGGTGGTACCAAGAAAAGTGTTTTCTACGTTACTGCTGTTTCCCAACAGTGGAAGTGTCATGCTCGGGAATATTGCATCACTTCAGGAGTTGACAAAGTAGAGAAAAATTTGAGGCCATATCGTTGTCCAAACGATGATGATCGATGATGATGATGTCCAAGAGATGATCGAAATCCCACTGATGAGACTCACATCAGAGTGGAATCTAAGACTACTCTTAATTTTGGACTTCTTCTTAAGAGGGAATGCTATGCAGGGTGGATTATAGAGAGGCTGTGGGAAAGCAGAGGCAATAGTGGACCAAATCTGAGAATCTGAGTTATTTTTCCAAACGTGCCTCATCATTTCTGAAAAAACTCTGGTCATAGTTCTTTATCTAACATGGTGCTTAGTCTTATTTAGATTTTATCTAACTTGTTCTGTATATATTATATGCTTTATCCCAGTGTCAGAATTTTACTATCTGCTCAACTGGCGTTGATAATCAGAATAAACAAAACTAAGAGTGCTTATTAGGGCAAAGGGAAAAAGAAGCCAGATCACTCTGTCAAAAGCACAATTTTATGTAAAATGCTTAATATTTTTGGTCCTTGACTCACTGATAGAGCACTTTTGCTATTTTGGTGAGGCTTGGAATTTCTTAGAAGTTGCAAGACTTCGTGCATAAATGAAGGCCACTGTCTTTCTTATTGAGCTGCAGTCTTGACTTTTCTATGCATATACAGGTAAGGAAAGATTTGGTGCTCCCGTGTTTTCAGTGCAATCATGGGATTTGATTTCAGATTTGTTTGAAATCCAAAAGGATGAGGAGTCCAGGTATTTTACCAGTATCTTCTGAAGAATTTGAAAATTGAGTAATATGCCTTCCCCAAGCAGTATTCACATAATGAGGAGAAAATTGCAGAAATACTTGATTGACTCATTTGATGATAAGCCAGCCACTGAAATATATTCATGGAGCATCCATAGTGAAAACCAGCCAGATGCAGGCCCATATGCTTCTGCATGCAGATCCACAAGCTTCCAAGTAGCACACTGAACTGGAATTGTCCTGTAAGAGGAAGGATTCTCTGATTTGAATTTAGAGCATTGCAAAGAATTGTGTTATATCTTCTCTTGTGTGTTGGTCTGTGAACAGTGGCAGAGAAAGTTCAAGCAGAAAAAAATCACAGTCCTAACCATGAATGGACACTCCATCTATTTTTCTAAAAGTATATCTCAGTTTGTCATTTTTTTTCAGATGCTGACATTGGTAAGCTTCAGTGTGTATGTGTGCAAATAGCCCAGATATCAAAAGGGAAAAAAAGGACTTTGAAATATCTATGCCAGTGTATTAAATATATATGATTTTTAAAGCACCTTTTTCACTTAAACTTTCTTCTTTACACATTAATTAAATATTATCTCTAGGATAAGTATCTCTCATAGAAGATTAATGTATTATTGTCACATAATAATGGAAGAGAATGACAGAATCTCTTCCCTTAAGCACAAAGAAGAATTTATTAATATAAAGAAAACACTCATAGCCCTTGAGCAATTCTGTTTCTGCTTCATAGAGAACCTTTCCTAGACTCCCCTCATGTCTAGCTTCGTGCAAGGGATTCAAGGCAGCAATACATATATCCTGCCAGTTTAAAAATCAATCCTCTTTTCAGGGGATAATTTAATATCAAGACATGATGTACCCAATATCCAAATATACATTCATTTTCATGTTTGACGCATCAAATGCTCTGACATAGCCAAGTTTCAAAATAAATGGTTTGTTTTAGAGGTTGGATATGTCATATTAGCATTCACCCAGCAGATAGAGAAATAGATCAGAGAGTGATCAGGACATCAGGGAGACAGTTTAAAGAGAGACGAGAGAGGCCAGGTACACCTTGTAAAGTTAAAAAAAGCTAGCTAGCTAGCAAGAAAGAAATTGTATAAATAGGTCACTGCAGCCCAACTGAAAGTTAAAATTAAACTTGTTAGTCATCATCTCCAGCAGCCTAATCCACTCTGTTCTTTGAGAGCTGTGCATTTAGCTGAGATATGTCTTATTTGATAGCACAAATAGACAGCCTCGAAGAACTCATCAAACTCATGCAGTGTACCAGATTTAAGGGGGAATTGGCACCACTTGCCATGCTAAAGTTTCTCTCGTCTTTCCTTCTCAGCTCTTCTTATTAACCTTAATTTGTTCTCATTTGTTCTGGTTTTGCTCCTTTTGTTCCTTCCATAAGTGGAAGCATAAACCCATGTGGAAACAAGAGAACATGTGAACAGATATCTGGTGCCAATGTCAGCGACACATCCTCAGACACTCCAAGGTGTTCAACTCTCTAGTTTCTGTTGTACTTCCCTTGTCTCTACCATTTTCTTTTCCTGATAATAGTTCTTTGCCTCACTCTGTATTTGGGATTCAGTTAGTTAAACATTAGCTAAATGTAAGTCTTTAATCCCATTTCCAAAATGGCACAATACTCCTTTAGGCCTCCCATGGCCAGCCCAGAAAAATGTTCTTCCCTCTCTGTCTTATTGCCATATTCTGACAAAATCCTAGAATGTTTCAAATAGAGCAGATATCTACATTCTTTTTGACTGAATTGCTTCCCACTTATGTGAACATGCATGTGTGCATGTATACACATACTCAGGTGAGCATATGCTTACCTAGAAATTCCTGCTCATCTCCTCAGAAGAGATACAAGTAAGCACAGGGAAATGAAATGATAAATATTTTAATTACCTCTTGAGTCATGCTTCTGTCTTTGGGGTCAGTTGAATCTTTATTCTGGTGACAAATGAAAATTAACTAAACCTTCTCATCTTGCTGTGGGACATGATGTGCTGCTCTGTTTTAGCTCAGATCTGTCTCAAATGTAATTTGAGAAGTGTGTAATCATGACTATACACAGGCCATAACTGTCTACATTCTATTAATTTCATTCCCATATTAATATATCAGGAATAAAACTAGGCCTGTATTTTTCCAGGAGTTCAATTTCCCACCTACATATAAGTACTATTGAATGACTGCAAAGTGAGATTTAAAAGATATTGGATGTTAGCACTCTACCCTCTCACTATTAGCAGGTACTATATAGACTGGTACTATTCATAACTCTACACAAGAGATCAGAGTGAAGTAATTAGAAGGTCAAGAAAGTTGAGGTTTGTTGGTAGAATTGCAGGGAAAAGATTTCCCAACATCTGCCCACAGGATGGCATGGTCTGCCTGTTTCCTGAAATGTCTGTCTGTTGATGAACACTGCCTCCAGAGGCCCCTCCAAAGTGCTGGGAGGTGGCTTCCATTTTTAGGTATTTAAATCACATCTCTGGGATCTGCACTTTAGATCTGTTAATTTCAATTGTATGGATACTGATGTATGGGTTTTGTATTTACAGTCTCTTACAATTTTTATTAGCAACTGCAGCGCACCACTCTGTGTGGTTAAATCTATATGTTGGCTCTCCGGGATAGTCTATTTATACCCAAGAGAATGTCTCTCATTACTCTGTGCACCAAAATATCCCAGCTGTCACAGCTATTGTTCAGGTAGAGACACCTGTAGGGGACAGTCACCTATTTTTGATGTCACATAGACACATGAATTTGAAAGCAGTTTTTGGTTATATTTATTGTTGAAAGATACTCCTCTAGCAAAAGCAGGAAGTTTAAGAACCAATGCACACACAGGTTAGATAAATCATAAGGTCATCACCTTTGAATAAGATTAGCATGTAATTGATACCAGCAAAGAGCACCACATTCTTCTCTACCACATCTGAGAATGTTTGCCACAACAGCCAAGACAAAAATCTGCCCAGAGACTAAGATTAAATATTTAATGACTGCTTAGACAAAATAAGATTTTGAATTTAAATTTTTGTCCACAAAGGTCCAAAGAGAACAAAACTACATGATTGTCAGTTCACCAGATACAGAAAGGCATAGGAAGCCCTGATTCTCATCTATGAAGTCTAAGGGCTGATTAGAAATGTTCTGAAATTGCAATCACAAAGTATGTTTTTATAGGAGTGTAAGGGGGGTGTTGGAAATTAGTACAAACAAAATCTTGACAAGCTTTTTGCCAACTTCTCAAGGTAATTATTTAAAATTATAGTATTAGACTACTGACCTAAAAATACTGTTAATAATATACAGACAGAACCTATCTGTCTGTTCAGATAAATTCATGCTTCTGTATATACTTAGAGCTTCTCTCACATGGAAGTCCTTAACCAGCAATGTATTACACCCTGTATGTTGAGAACAAAATGTCACAAGTAAATATGCTACAACAAAAGAGTACTTTTTAGAATACAAATAAAAATACATACGTTAAATATTACTGAGTCAAGCTCGAATTCTCATAACCTGATCCATCAGTGGAAGGGGCCCCTCCTAAGAAACACTTGCTGAGGCAGTTGCACCCTTGGCTCCCTCTTGCCTTTTATTTCTCCTTAAAGTTATATGCAGTGAAAAGAGGGAACAACCATGAATGATGCATGCCTGATTCACTAAATCACTATGGTCTCTGGTGACAGCACAAATGTAGAAATGTTTAAATCGGCCTCATACTACCCAACAAATGATGCAAAAGGAGACCTCAAAGAACACAGAGTGAGGGGAGATAAATGAGTATCATGTCAAGAAAACAATTTCTCACTGAGTTTGCACAGAATGGAAATTTTACTTCCAAGAGATGGTTAGGGAATCTTTCTAATAAATCTTCAGCCCACAGTCATTGCTCTGTCCTTTTTTTAAACTTACTTTTTAAGATCTGTGTAAGTTATACCCTCCCCAGTGAAATGTGTCAAGATATTACCAGTCAAGTTGAAGGAATTTAAGTGAATCATCTCTATCTCTGTGTTTATATTCATAATAGACAAGGATGGTCAAAGAGATTTTATTTCGTGCATGTGTTGAACATCTTTTCAAACAGTGAGGTCTTCTCAAAGCCTTATTTTAATAGTAACTCACAAAACAAAAAATAAAGAAAAGTTGAGTCTCGTTCCCAGAAAAAAGCCTCTGAGATTTTCTTTTAATTTTTAGGGTTTCTTTTAAATTATTTTACCCTTTTAAATTTATTTACTCATTTTATGTATAGCTGAGATTCAGATGGTCAGTAAAAAGGCAACTGTTTTCCAAATGACCTAGAGACTGTAGGTCAATATTAGAACTGACTGCTCAGCAGAGTCCAATGTCTCTTTCAACTCCTGACTTTAATTTGCTTTTTCCTAATTTTAACCACATGAAAGGTAACTTAGGATGCATCCAATCAAAGCTAGTTGTTTAGTGTTTTCTGTCATCACTGAAATAAATAGAGACTCTCAAAAAATAAAACATAGGACTGATCTAAGGCAGACATTTTAGGCTTCCTTGGATTATCTTGCAGAGATTCTTTACTCTCTACATTGAATAGAGACTTTAATGTCAGTCTACAACTGGATTTCTAATGCTAGGTGTCTAACATTAAATGACATCAATTCATGCTTACAGTACCACACAGTAGTTATTTTTAATGGTACTTGAATCGTTTTGGTAATGTTATCCTGAAGTTCACCGTGGCAGTCACAGTAGTTTTAACTTAGATCCTGGCAGCAGCTGAGGATGGACATAGAGAATTTAGTACTGGCTGACCTGCCTTTTTTTAGACTCATTTTTTGAATGAGTCTAGAGGCATTCTTCATTTTTCTCATGAAAACCATGCTCCTGTTTTGTTTTCTACCTTCTTTGTGTTTCCCAAATAAATAGAGACCAAGGTAATTCTATCTATCTGAATTATTTAAAGTGTATTTAACTTTACTGATCCTTCAACTAAATGATGGTTTGCAGTGTGAAGGGGAGGGTCTTTCTGTTGAGTGTCTTTTCTTTCAAGTAAGATTAAGTATTCCATCTGCAGGATGATGTTATTTAAAAATCAGTTGTGCATAAATGAAAACTTTACATCTCTGAGGTTCTCCTGGTTTAAAAAAAAACCTTTGAACCTGTAGTAGTGGGGAAGATGTCTCTCCTTTTGATAGATTGCTTTTTATATTTCTCTGGCTATTTACCCTGCTATTTTGGTTAGAACAGAAAAGGGATACACTAAATCTTCAGACCACAGACCAGTGTAAATGTATTTCCATCACAACTCCAACAATCATATGTCACAAATGAAAGAGTCTTATCATGCTAGAATTTCTGTCCTAAAAATTAATCTAACTGCACCACCATAATAATTGCCAGCTTTACCAAATACTTGTACTTACTCCTAGATATTGTGTATGCTTAGAAGGGGGGGGCGTATCTTCTAATTTGATTTCAGATGTTCTGTACCTGCTTAGAAATGAAAGTTGAATGTTGGTCTTCAGAATGTCCTGATTTGTTACCATCGAAGTGTACCTTATTCTGTATTGTGGATGATGTCATTACCATCAAAGAAACCCCATAGAATCAAGAGTCTTTTCTACCCAGGGCTTGACCCTCTGCACTTCAATGTCTCTCACAGGACTTGCACTGAGCCTGTGGGATACAACGTAAGTCTTTCATTCACTGTCACTTTAATAGCAACTCAGGGAAAGAAGTTGCCATTTCCACTTTCCACCTCTCCAGCCAGTGTTTTGGCAGCTGTAGCATCTTGTGAATTAACCCTCTTAATTGGTTTCTGTTTCTTCTCTGACTATGGCCCTTTGGCCTTGCCTGCTGCACAACTCTGTTTATTCAAAGCATTGGGTTTATATGAACTTTCTATCAAAATTATTCCCTTGGAAGGGAAGATATGTGATAAGGAGTTTCAATACTGGTGCTTTTTTTTCTTTGTTATCTCTTGTGGCTCACAGTAGACCTTGAATCATCATCAATTTGCATCATAAGTTTGTGTTTTGTATGATGAACTTCTTTAAAAGAAGGAAAAAAAGACCAGAAAATTCTCTACCTGACTCTGTATCTTAAAATAAAGAAAACACAAAACAAAAACCCAAACCCCACGATTATCATGGATAAGAACAAACTGTTCATCTCTTAAAAAATAGGTGGTACAACTTTTTTAGGTATAAACTCATCAACATAATTCTAAAGCATTATGGTCTTTGTTGTGAGAAGTGACAAATCCTGTGATTTTCCCCCTAAAGAACATTAAAAAAACATTACTGACAGGAAATTGAAAAAGTAATATATATCTGAATGAATATGACAACTTTTTTCTGATAGACCAGATAGATAAATGTCACATACAAGTTTCAAAATACATTTAATTTTGCCACCACAATGGGTATTCTCTTCATAAGATGTATATGAATAAGGTTTGAATCATAAAACTTGACTGTGATAAACAAATGCATATTTGATAACTTTCTTTTTTTTTTTTTTTTGAGATGCTAATTCCTTTTTTGAGGTTATTTGTTGTTGTTTACACATCTTTACATTTTCATTTCTGAGTGAAGTAGCCTGGGTGACAAATCTTGCACACGTTTAACTTGGATGAACTTTCTTTTTAATCTGAGAAAATGATTTTGGGCTTGGTTTCTTTTTTTAATTTTGGTTTTTTTTGGGGGGGACATTTTTGGGAGTTTTATTTGGTGGGGAGGTTTTGTTTTGGTTTGGGATACTTTTTGTTTGTTTTCGGGTTTTGGTTGGGTTTTTCTTCTTGTCATGCTTTGGTTTGGTTCCATTTGGTTCCATTTGGTTCCACTTGGTTTTTTTGTGAGGTGATGGCAGGGAGGGGGAAATGAGGGAAGCTGGTAGATGCACCAACTCAACTATCATCACAGAATTAGAGAGTATGCTGAGTTGGAAGGGACCCAGGGATCATCAACTCCATGTCCTGGCCCTGCACAGGACAGCACCAAGAATCACACCGGGTGCCCAAGAGTATGGTACAATGCTTGTTGAACTCCGTCAGGCTTGGTGCTGTGACCACTTCCCTGGGGACCCTGTTCCAGTGCCCAACCACCCTCTGGGGGAAGAACCTTTGGCTAATATCCAAACTAGACCTCCCTTGACACAGCTTCAGGCCATTCCATTGGGTCTTGTCACTGATCACTACAGAGATCAGCGTCTGCCCCTCCTCACAAGGAAGTTATAGACTGCAATGAGGTCTCCCCTCAGTCTCCTCCAGGCTGAATAGATGAAGTGATCTCAGCTGCTCCTCATACAGCTTCTCCTCAAGGCCCTTCACCATCTTGGTTGCCCTCTTTTGGATGCTCCCCGATAGCTTTGTATCTTTCTTACGTTGTGGTGCCCAACTCGAGGTGAGGCTGCACCAGTGCAGAGCGAAGTGGAACAATCCCCTCCCTTGCCTGGTTGGTGATGCTGTGCCTGATGCCCCCCAGGACATGGTTGGCCCTCCTGGCTGCCTGGGCGTTGCCGATCACATTCAACTTTCTGTTGACCAGGACCTCCAGGAGCCCTTTCTGTGGTGCTGCTCTCCAGCAGCTTGTTCCCCAGTATCATGCTAGATTCACTGAGGTTTTTGGCGTCATTCAGGATAAGGTGATAAATGAGAAATCCATACAAGTATTTTCAGAGCATGGACTGGAGGAAGAATGGCAGTAGACAAGACACTGTCTTTTACATTTTCCCCCACCCTGTTGCAACTCAACCTAGAGACCAGATTGTCCATGTCCCAAGAAGTTAAAAAAATACTCCCTGTTAAAAGCTGCAGAATAAATGGAAGTTTTATGCTCCCAACAAATGTATATAGCTTTGGGGAAGAGAGAGTTAAGAAAGGAGTGTTCTCTTCCTTTCTTTTTTTCAGGCACAGATTCACTGGGGAAGCAGGACTTGATTCTGTGCCATTGGAATATGCCAGCACATTACCCATCCTGACAGCATGAGGGCTTTCTCTGCCTTTTTAGAAGGGTCTGATTCAACCTTTTCTTTCTCCAGTACCTAGCACATCAAGCTTCAATCCCCTAGCTGCGCTCTTGGAGCCTGGCCTGGTGCAAGTGCTCTTAGAAACCTTATCAGCAGTGAAATCAGTGAGCTTTGGTGAAATCTATTATGTGTCTAGGGCCACCCCTCAGAATTCTAGTGTAGTATTAGAATTTATGTTAAAGACTGAATTGTAATTACATATTACTACCTCATTTAACAATCTTTTTCTATAAACTCCTGCAGCACTATGAGTGGAACTGAATTACTTTTTTTCATCACTGACTTCTGATGGAAAAATGGCATTGAATCTAAATATAAAATGTGTCATTTTGAGAAATTTTATTCAGCAAAAATTTAAAATACAGTATCTGGGTAAGTTTTAAGTATGTTATTTTTACATTTTCTGTTTGACAATTTAGTGGCACTTTTTTCTGGTTTAACCTAGAAAGGTTAAAAAGAATATTAAATATTTCAGATTTGAGCAGAATGGCTCAATCAACCCTGAATATTTTTTTCAGACTTTTATTTCATTTTAAATTGAAATTTAGTTTAAGTGCCATTTTGAAGTGAAAACAAAAATTGACATAATTTCCTGATTTCTTTCCAGAATTACTCATGCATCCTTCTCTTGGTTTTCTTGGGGCTGCTCCATTGGGCAAAATAGGTTCTATATGAACAGGCAAAAGGAGGAAGAATCCCTACAGTTTTCTAGTTTCAGCTGAAACCAAAGCCTGAGATAAGCAGTCACAACCAGGCCTAGGCTGCTCGGGGTGCAAGTTAGCCTAAGACAATTCATAATTTTAAAAGAGCTACAGGCTTTATCTAGAGCCAGATACCAGTCTGTGCCGTGTTTAACTCACAGGGGCCATTGCATTCAGGTCAGTAGATTTACTGTTGATTTTTATTAGCAGAAGTCAAGTCAGAGAGAAGCCTGATAGTATTATGCAAACATAGCTCCAAATTGAAATGGAGTCCAGAGTTAATTGGCATCATCAATAAATGCGAAGTCAAGAGATTAAATCTTCCTAGATAATATTACCTGGCAATTGGCAGCAGAGCCATGGCAAACCTTTGAGCGCAGCCAAACCACTGGACTATTAAGAGAGGCTCAATGGCTCTTGCAAATGTCTTCTGGGATTCCAGTTACTCGGTCTGCTCCTGGCTCATAAGATCAACACGGTGATATAATCCTAGACGCTTTTCTTTCCCTAATATTGGGGCTAAAAAGATAGAGCTATTGTGTATGTCAAGATAAAATATGTTTGCATACTAACGACTTCACCTGAATGAAGTGGGGGAAAAAAGGAATCTATTGTGACCTGAGAGACTCACGGGGGTAGAACTATGAAAAAAAGTATATCTGTAGTCCTTAATACACCCAGTGTCACTATTTTGTGATATTGTGCTGTCTTGGCAAACAGTATTTCTTTTCTGTCTAGTCTCTTCCTCAAAATGTATTGACGCTGTTCTGGTATCTCTAAGCATACAAAAGGATCAAAGAGCTTTCATCTTTTAGTGTATTTTACTGTGCTGTGCTCTGCATAGGAAGAAATATTGATATTGTTTCAAGGGCAGTTAATATATTCAATTCTGTCTCAGAAATGAGTACAATTCCTTGACTTATAAATTTGAAAACCTGCCATTACCTGCAATTAAAATATTCCACATATAAATTATACTGTGACATTTGCACTTCACTCATCTCGTCATTCTTCTCCTCTAATTCCCATATGCCAGGAAATCTTCTCCACTGTTGCTCCAAGATTAAATAACAAGTGCTTTTGGAGGTTTCATATTACTGAGATTGAGCTGGTTTTTGAAAAAAATTATTACAAGAACATTTGTTCTTGTAACAATATGCATGGTACAATATGCATTTTAACAATATTTTAAATGAAATTTCATTTGCAGTTTCTTTTTTCCTCTGCTCACATCTGCTTTGTTCTCCTTACAGAAGATTCCACCATTTTTAGTCCTATTTAATATCTTGCTCCTTGGATTGTTAACAGAGAGACAAATTAAGGTAAAACCTGAATGAAGGAAGCAACATCTGATGACCCTTACTAAGAATTTTACACTCTCATATGCTAAAAATATCTGTGGTTAGATTCTCTGGTTCTTTAAGGCACTGAGTATAGCACATCAGTCCATAAGGAACCTTCTGTCTCATTTGGATCTTTTGTGTATTAAGGCATTACATACCAGGAGAGAGAGGTTGAATTAGGCTGGTGGACTTGGCAGTGTTAGGTTTATGGATGGATTTGATGATCTCAAAGACCTTTTCCATCCAAGATGTTTCTGTGATTTTAATTGTGGATTGCCAAGCCAAACTGTGGAAGTGCTCTGAATGATCCTGTGGAGGATCATCTTGGGTAACAAGAGGGCTGTATCTGTAACTGTGAATGATGTCCTCAAAACTTGCTAAGGATCTCTTTATTCAGTGCAATTCATTGAGGTCTACTGGCAGCCCAGCTGCCACAGTTGCAGGAGTAACATGTGGAAAACAATAGCTCTAGGGAAATATTTTAAATAAATTGTAAGCATAAGGGTCAGATCTAGATTATCACTGCATTTTTTCCCCAGGTTTTAGCTATGATTTTCAACATTCTACACCATGTTTAAAATGGCATTAATGTATTCTCCTTTTATAAAGGAAGCATTTCAGTAATGATGAAGTTACAGTGGCACCCCCTTTGTTTTTCCCTCCGTAACCTGTAATCCAGTAAAAATTATCAGAAAGTGCAGCATTAGCATCCCACATGGAAGTCTTGATAGAGTGCATCACAGCCTTCAGTCATCTTAACTAAGGAAATGTGAGACTATTACTTAATATAACAATTTAATTTTTTAATGACAAATAGGACTATTGTTATTTATTGTCTACAGCACCCCCATAATCATGTTGTTATTTATTGTCTACAGCACCCCCATAATCATGAGGAATACATAATCATGCTGGAACACTGTACTAAGGTCTTATTCTAACATATCCAAAAAAACCAATGGCCTGCCTAAATAACTGAAAACATAGGTATAATACAAGTGACAACTACACAGATGGAGAACGGATTCTGGAAACAGCTGATTTATGCCCTTATCTTTCCCTTTCTCTAGAGTCAAAATAGTAAAAGAGCCCCTCACCTTTGGTCCTCTGCAGATCGCAGTTGAAAAGGAAATACTTTTAGGACTGCCACAGAGACAATACGCAAGAATAGAAAAGTGTCTGTGATCTTCCGCCTTCCACAGAACAGGCCTCAGGGACATGGGTTCTGCTGACAGCAGAAGGGGAATATAAAGTAGTTTGAATTAATATAAAAATACATACACAGATTTCAATTTGCCTGTCTGTATCAGAAGGATGTTGTTTCTGCACAGTAGCAATGTAGCTGCTGAAGATGGAATTACCTCAGGGCCACTGCTGCTTTTAATAAGAAGAGCATAGTTGTTTAAGTCTTCCTTAAGCAGACTTACAGACTAGGCCTGAATGAAACTAGTAATTAGCATGAAACTAGCGTGTTCTCCTCACAGGTTCATAAACACACTCTCTTGCTATGTCTTCCCTAAATGTGAGAATCATTTAGTTAGATTTAACTGTAGTTTTTAAGTATTTGTTTCAGTAGGAACATCTTGAATGTACAAAAATTAATTTGAGAGAGACTCAAATGGCCAATGGAAATGGAGCAGTGACTGAATGCTGGATATTCACCTCCAGACCCACAGGCAGCTACCTCCTCAGTTAAGTGCCATTGCATCTGGAGAAATGTTTTGTCCTGAGAGAGGTTAGGACAAGTCATTCATGGTAGATACTAAGTATCTGTATCACAGAACTTAAAACCATAGTTCTTGTAGAGTGGTGTTCAGAGTGGACAAATTTAAGCCAAGCTGTAAGAGGTGGACAGAGCATCTTTCTTTCCCTTCTTTCTGTCAGCTCAGGTGAAATCGGTCAATGATGCATTTGATAATGTGGAATAATGTAGTCACTATGCTTTCAAGCACTGAAACACACAATCCTGCTATTAACATTCAAAAAGAAAACCAGCTGAGAGTATTTTCATGAGATAGTCATCTTTGACATAAAAATACCCTACCTTTTTACAGTATCTCTTCATAACTCTTAGGTAACCTTACAAAAATTACTTAAGGCTTATAGGAGTACTGCAAGGGACGTAGATAGCATTTATACTAACATATTACAGGTGATTCCATGGAGGACTGGAATTTTAGAAACTTTTCAAAAGTGGACTGACTGGCAGAGCAGTGTGCTGAACTAGGAGCCAGAACAAATTTCACAAGGTAAGAAGGACTAAGGCCTGGCTTATATTTGGCTGGCAAATTTTCATTGGTACTGAAAAGAGCAAGCAACTCTCTGATGAATGTGTGACAAAAGAAAGTTATATTTGATCGCAGGAAGGATTTTTTTCCTAGACATTCAGATCTAGAAACTTGAAGTCATTACTATTTTCCACTCAAGAATTTACATGCAATCTATCTAATTTTTCCTATCTTCTTTCAGTAAAATTGATTTTTTTCCTTCTTGTTTTCAATTCCCACATAATTGTGGTGCATTATAGCAAAATTCCACTTTGTAGGCTGGAATATTCCACAGTGATATCCACTGTGGTAGGGAGATAATACAGGATGGTTTGTTCAGCCATTGTCATGCTGTGATAAGCATTGTGGCTTGTTCTCATTAGTCAGAAAATCACTTGTGGAAGAAATGTATGTCCTGCAAAACTGAAAAGTGGTTTGATAGCACATTTGTGTACTACTGCACATTTACTCATCTCACCCTTGCCCTGAGCTTTTGTACACTATCACAGTAAAAGTTACAACTTATTAATTAATAAGACCAACAGTTTTCTGTTTTATTTAGCTAAAGTCTAGATCATCTAAAATTGTAGAAACATCATCTAAAGTAGAGCACGACTTTGTATTTTAGACAAATGTCTTGTAGAGGTGCTCTGTTGAAGTTATGGGTTGAGAAACAACTACCATATCATCCACTGTCATTGCATCTGTGCAGCAAGCTCAATATTTATAACAGTATTTGGAGAAATATGATTGTGTAACAACAATGCTGAGTGTCATTGCTACTGATTGATTACAATATCTATTAACCTTTTTGCAATTAATTTTTGCTAAATCTGAAATGATAGAATGAATCAGCATACCAAATTAATTTCACCTTTAAGAATTACAGACTGAAAAGTCTAGTGATCTCTGATAAATTTTTTATATAGTATATTAAAATATCCATCGGTATTCTAAACAGACTAAGTCAAGGATAGAATAAAATATCATTAAGCCTTCAAAGTCATTTTTCAAAAATGCATTTCCACTTCCTCAGAAAATTTCATCAATGAAAATTTAAAAGAAATATAAGTCTTTGAGGTCGCCAAATTTAGTATACATTTGCAAGACCATAATACTTCTGGTTGAATAACTTTGCAGGAATGGCATGACAAGGTAAAGCAGTGACAGTGGTGACCACCTGCTAAAGGCAGTGAAGAGCATGCCATCTCCTTTATCAAGCTACTTGTCTGTGCAAAACAAGACGAAAGGAGCAATCAAGGCAAAGAAATAAAAGTAGAATACTGGAAATACCCCTGCTCATCCAAGCACAGATGTTGCCAGTAGTGTGCTACATCCCTTTTATAAAAGAGTAATATTACAGCTTGAAAAATTAAACCCATACTATTTCAGTGAGAATGGTTTGGCAGTAGAGGAGATTATCTTGTTCATATCTGTGCAAGGCTATGTCTCAACAGCAACTCTTATTTAAAAACCACAGGATCGTAGAGCAATTACTAAACCCCACCCCATTCTGGCTCCTGACCTCTCGTTAGCATCTCTGTAGTAGGCCAGTACAGTGTAATACAGCACCAAGTAGCAAAGGTAATTCCAAATAAGCTGTCGCCATAGTATGGAAGCAACCTAATCACATTGGCACGTATTGTGCTGGGCCTAGTTAGGCTTGCTGAGAAAAGGCAATTTTTTTCCCCAGCTATCCTTGAATGGCTCAGCATGGCACATATTGCAAAGTGTAGGGAAGCGTACATTTTCTTGTGCTGTGTGTCCAGCATGTTAGATTCTGATATGGCTGGAAGCAAGTCCACTCTTTACGCACTGAGAGAGAAGTAGCAGGAAATCATATTATTGCTCAAAAGAGCAATATCCTTCTTCTAAAGGAATCTAAATCAATTTTGTAATCTAAAGACACAAATTAATGTTTGGGTTTAAAGCTGCAGCGCAGATACGAAGCTTGAAAATGTTGAGAGATTTTATTTCAGAGCAGGGATTTCTTGTCTCTGAGATGCTTGATACTTAGTTGATACTGAAATCTTCAGAGAAGCCAAACAACAAAGATACTTCTGTAGGCAACTATGAAAATCATGGCCTGCATGAAAAAAAAATAGGAGTGGATGTCTATTTACTAAAATATTTTCATTGTAACTAATTCTAGATATTCACACTGCTGGCCTAGTTTCTATGTATTTAATTCCAGAGAGAAATAATACCAATACTTTTTGTTATCAAGAAGATTTACCAAAAAAAGCCCCCAAAAGCACAGATACAAAAGTGGGTTTGCTTGTACACACCCTACATGAATCTGCACAGCAATCAGGAAAGCTATTTGTGGCTTGGGAGATACGCACTAAAACACTAATAACAGTTAGTTTTGAATTGTTTTTGTGATCATAAAATAATATTAGAAATTAAGGATGTTCTGTCATAACACATATGATAGTATTGGTTGTTTTGTCATAACATATCATGGATCTTTTGTCACAACAAACAAAAATATTGGTAAAATATTTTATACTAGACATCCATCAAATAATTTTAAATAATGAGTACTTTCATAATAATCTCATAGCTGATTTTCAGAAATACTTAGGACCCGTAAATCTAATTAAAATCAACAGCTGCTTTGCTCAACTCAGAGAACTATGACCTCTAAGGGTCCTGATGCCTGATTTAATTCTTGTTTTTAAAAGGAAGTTAAATCTGATAAGCAGATTGCTTAGAAGGAACAGTTCAGCAGACACTCAACATAATTTTTAATCTTTAATTTGATAATTGTATATCTTTAGATTTTTCTAATGAGAAACATGTTGTTCATGTTTGATTAAAAAGATATTCTTTTTTATGACAGTATACATGCTTCTACTACCAGAACATAATAGTATTTGCTTGAGAAAAATTTCACCATGTAATTCCTACAGTGGTGGCAAATAAACTCCTGTATAGTTTGATGTTAATATGTAAACATTATTTTCTAAAAAATGTAGCACTGATTAAATCAGGCAGAATGTTGGACTCAGTGTTCCATTATGATACTTAAAACAATAACCTATCCAATATGTTGAACAATATATGAACAATACTTAACCTTGAAAATTACAATTCCTTATATGAAATGGTGACCCAGGCATACAATTTCATAGGGGCCTGTTTCTAGTATCACTATTTGATGCCTTTTTCTCATAATAGCATTTTGTTGTACCATTTTTTTGAGTTGTCATTAGAAAATACAATGCAGCAAAGAAATTTGCAAGCTTTGCATGAATTAATTCCACTTCTAATGTGAAATACACAGGCAGCCTTAGTCTCATCCTGTACAAGGTTCAAGAATCATATTGTCAATACTCCAAAGAATGAGATGGAATAGCATTGCTTTCAAAAGAAGTCTACAAATGTAGACTTGTACTCATGATTCCAATTTTTCAGTGTGTAGAATGGCAGCAGATTGCATATATGCAGCATAGTGCATATAAATAGCTGGGTTTATTGCTATTGGTAGATAATAAATCATACGTATTTTTTTAAATAGCTGTGTCTATGTGTTTATAATTTATATAGATACTCTGTGTGTGTGTGTATATATATATATATTTATATAATGTGTTATTAAGAAAGGGGGACCTGCGCAGAGGCTAAAGAATCCTGTGCAGATTTTCATTAGTATATTTTTTCCTCAGTCATTTTCTCCTTAGATCATCTCCTTAAAGTGACTCGTGCTGGTAAAGTATCTCTGAACAGAAGGAGCTTCTGAAAGAAGTTTACAAAACTGTAGAAAATCATAGAATCGTAGAATGTTTTGGGTTGGAAGAGACCCTAAAGATCATCTAGTTATAAGCCCCTGCCATGAGCAGGGACAATTCTTGCTAGACCAGATTGCTCAAAGCCCCTTCCAACATGGCCTTGAGAATTTCTGGGAATGAGGCACCCACAGCTTCTCTGGGCAACCTCTTCCAGTGCCTCACCACCCTCATAGTAAAAAATTTCTTCCTGGAATCTCATCTAAACCTCCCCTCCCTAGTTTGAAGCCATTACCTTTTGTCCTATCATGGATCCCTTGTCCTACATGCCCTTGTAAAACAGTCTCTCCCCAGCATTTGGGCCCTCTTCATATACTGGGAGGCTGCTGTAAATTCTCCCCAGAATGTTCTCTTCTCCAGACTGAACAATGCCAACTCTCTCAGCCTGCCTTCATCAGAGAGATGCTACAGCTCTCTGCTCATCTTTATGGCCTCCTCTGGACCTGCTGTAACAGGTCCCTGTCTTTCTTGTGCTGAAGACTCCAGAGCTGAAGGCAGCACTCTAGATGGGCTTGATGAGGACAGAGTAGAGGGACACAAACACTTCCCCCGAACTCTTCTGATACAGCCCAGGATGCAGTTCAGGGCTGCAAGAACACGTTGCCAGGTCATCTTCTCATCCACCAACAGCCTCCTGTGTCTAGGTGGCTTGTCTCATTTTGCTGAACAATTTTTTTGTTGCTTCTTTCACTTTTCCCCTGGTTTTTTTGTTTTCTTTTTATATTCTTCTTCTGTTGTTCAAAACTGAATAATTAACCTGCAATATTTAAAGAGCTGTAACACTGATCAAATTGAAGAAGTGTTCATTTTGATGGTACTACTAAAAACACTTAATATTTTCTTTTCATAGTTAAAGACATTTTTCAGATGAAATGGCACTATTTGCTTTATGTCAGCCCTGGCTGACAATAGAAACAAACTAGTATAGTTGGTCTTTGATTTTAATTACCCTTTCCAGAGCAGAAACAAAGGCAGCTGTTGAGCTATCCATTTGGCTACAGTTTGCAATATTCCTTTGGTTGTGCAAGGGAAACAATGAAGCAAGGCACTATCCCTGTTTCTGACAAGAGGGGAGGGAGAAGAACTTAATGAAAAACGCTTGTATGCTTCATTTAAGAGTATCATGGTAACTTCACCTAATGTCAAGACACAATGGGTTTATTAGAAGCCACAAGGAAAGAATCACTACTGAGAAATCATCTGTTAGTCTGTCATAGAGTTACGCAAAATCTAGTTTTGTATCTGCAGTGTAAATGGTGCTGCAATTAGACATTTATCCCCAGGAGTTATGAGCAATCACTCAGCTTCTGTCCACGGTTTCAGCCTGTGTGTTACAGCAAAGTAAACCACAAAGGCAATTAAATCTGAAGGAAGGATAAGAAAGGATTTTTTTAAATGTTATTCTTTCTTAAGGATCAAAAGATCAGATTTTTGAGAGATCAGATGTTTCATTTCTAAGAAGAAACATTTACTGAGCAAGGCCAAAACCTGTTTAAATGTATAACTGACTAAAGTTCAGTTAATCAGTGTTAGGACATGACCCTGCCATTGGGGGTAATATTCACAGAAGTTCTGATATATTGAGGATTTGGGATTTTTTCCCCTCCATGGTCAGCTCCATTGCTTGGGATTTTACCTTACTTTAATTGTGTGCTATTCTTTCATTGCAGATAAATTTATGGTTTGCATAACTGTGTAGGCAAAGACCACTGAGTCCACACATGGTGTATCGGAGTAGGTCAACAAATTAATTTCATGTGCAAAGCCAAGCCTTACAACTTTACTGCAGAAGTCATCTTGGCAATGGTAGATTCAAGTTGTAAGATCTGAGAAATCTGATGTCAGACATCTTGGAATCCAAGAGTGTTAAAATCACACTAACAAATTAATCAGTAGAAAATATTCAGATGCTGTTAAAAATTGCCCCAAGTTTCTTTTGAAGTTAGAAACAAACAACGCACTTTTAAAATTTAGTTAATATTGAGAAACAGAAAAATGCTAAATTAATTTCTGTAAAAACTGCCCTCTAAGCAGCTCAAGGTATAATTGATATATCTACTAATCCATGAACAAAAAGGAAAGAAACATACTGAGTACTTGAAGTGATAGTCTGACTCCAACAGGTATTCTGGCAATACCGTGTCACTTGAACAGGGCCAGAATTGCAGTCTTAGTGCTTAGTAGAGAGGGAACAAAGCCTTGTCTCTGTAAAAAGTTGAAGTCTGAATTTACATTAAATATCCCAGTACAATTTCCGCCTACACTTCATTTTTTACCTGTATGTGGAACCTGCACCTCAAATAGATACAACCTGGTGTAATTTATTTTAATCAACAGTGCTATGCAGATTACTATGCCTGACTCCCTTAGAAGAGCATTGACAAGAGGGTCCCTTGAATTTACCCTTGGACTTTCAAAACTGTCTGGTTGTTTTGCATGCAACACCTGTTTTGCATCTCCTTTGTCAACAGTGCTTGCTTTCAGTTGTATGATGTATAAAAGGAAATGTGAAAGACACACAAAAAACCCCAAACTTTTTAAATTATATTTTTGTAGCATGAGAACTTTTAGGGATGTGGGGGGGTTTTCCTCAAGAACATCTTTGACAAGTGCAATTGTTTATGAATTCGAGTGCAAATATTGATGGAGTAAGACGCCTATTCTGCTGTGTCTCAGAGAAGACATAGCATTTTGGATGTCTCATCCCTGGAAGTATTAAGACCAGGTTGGATGGGGCTTTAAATAGTGTGGTCTAGTGAAATATATCACTGCCCATGACTGGGGAGTTGAACTAGATGGTCTTTAAGAGGCCCTTTCGAACTCAAACCATTCTATGTGATTCTGTATCTATCTTGTGGGATGAGTCCCTGTCACATGTTATTCCTGAACCATCTTTGAATGTAATGTGAAGTAGCAGCATTTCCTAGAAAAAAGCAATGCCTCCCGACTAGGAAAATCACTGGCAATTAAATAGTCTGTACTGTGGCATGCCAGTGCCTCAAGCCTGTGGTGTGGCCTTGTTGTATTTCTTGACAAAATTTAAATGTATCAAAACCATAAATTGTCTTCAACTTCTACGATAATTTAAGAAGACAGATTAGCAAGGCCCAGGGTAAAATTTCGTACCAAAATTAGAAGGAAGAAGGATCTGGCTCAGCATCACGACAGTCACACAAGGTTTAAGGAAGGGATCCACTTGTAGTACTTCTTACGTGTGAATCAGTGAGCAATTAGCATATTTAGGAGAGGGTACTTGGACAAGGGGGAGCTTGAAAGGGGAAGCCTGAATCTGAGTTTAGCCACATCAAAGCTGCATGCAATGAAGAGTAGCCCTGCTTAAATAGAGACAAGTGGATGTCTTTTTATTTACCAGACAAGACTTTATTTTGGTATAAAAGGAAATAAAATCTTCTGAAATTTCAGCAAGTTTCCATTTCCCATTAAGATTTACCCTTGGGTCCTATGCTAGCACACCTGAGGGCATCTGTTCAGTTGTCCTTCTGGAACACTTCTCCTGTCTGTGTCTTCCCTGCTCCATTTCTGGCTGTGTGCATGTACAGCACACCATGTACAGTATGGTGTGTGACACACATTAATACATATAGATAGCCTTCTGCTTCTGACCTTACAAACTGTCCACTTCAGCATTGTCATTCTATGAAATGTCCAGCTGCAGTCCAAGAAATGCATTTTAAATGTGAATGCAAACATTTCTATTACTGATAACACCAACACAGCATTTTTTGCTTTGCTGGGATTAAGACCTTCATAGTTAAAGTCACATTGGAGTAATGACAGCCCAAGGTTGTGTCCTTCACAGACATGGCAGAGGAAGGGGAGGCCTTTGACATGTCTCTGCTGATAAAATTAAGAAGGATTATTTCTTATGTTTGGTGAGCTTATTTAAAAGTGAAATAATATATTTGTTACCCATAAATATATTAGGCCACAGAAACTGGGAGATATTTACATGTTGTACTGCACTGCAGTTGTATTTCATTCATGCTGAAAGTCTGATTTTAGAAAACAATTTGAAATCTGACAATGAGGTAAATAAATGCCTCTCTCCTCACTGAACTGCCATCTTCTCACATGAACAGGAAAGCAGTTGCCATTCAGCTAGGGACACCTTAAAAAAATAAAATAAAAGTGTTGTGATCTGCAAAAAGAAACTCCAAGGAAATTTCAGCTTAGAAGGCTAACTGAATATGCTTCATTGTGCTTCACTTTCATGCTCTGTAAAATGGGGGTAATAATCTTTATTGATCTGTCTACCTTTTGGAAACGCATTAAGAAGAAATTAAATTGTATCTTTACAGTCTTTTGAACAGGCTTGATAGATGCGGCTCTTACAATACAGCTTAGTAGCTGGGCTTGCCATTTTGTCAGATTCTCCCACAGGAGAGCTGTCCCGCTTTTTGTTATGGCTCTCTGGTCTTCCCATGCTAAGTCCTTCTAACTGGGCAAATTTGGTAAATTGATGATGAATTCAGCACCTACCACTTGTTACCTGAGCTGCCATAGCTAACTAAGTGCACTCTTTTTGCTCCAGGAGTCAGTTTAGGTTGTCACCCTGTAGTTCACCATTGAGCCTACCTAGAGGCGTATCATCGGGCTGTGACTGCTGAAGGAGCAGTCACTCATTAAGACCTTGTCACTCAATGAAGTCATATCTTGGCCTAATAATGGGAGAGGGTGATGAAAGCTACCTGCCCCTCCAGCTATGCTGCAGTTTTTTAATATCTTTGCATGATGTTTTTTAAGAATGGATTTTCTGCGGTTGTTTTATATCACCTCTAGTGATTTCAGTAGGCAGACGTCTTCATGTATCTCTGCTACTCTTTACCACACACTTCACACCTGTATTCATTTTGTATTTGTAGCAAGGGATTCGATGTTGTAGTTTTGCACTCACACAAAGCAACTTAGTGGTCTGCCCAAAAAGCTAACTGATGTTTTCACTAAACAGTTATTTTAGAGCTAATTTTACACAATATTGCACAGGTTCCATTAATATGATATAAATTAATTGCTGAAATCAATAGGAATGTTTTGGGGGGGTTTTAATATGTTTGTTTTGGGAACAAACTTGCTTTTAAGCTCATTAGGAACACTTTAGCCTATTTTCATGAGGAAACTAGTCTATGACTGGTGCTAAGTGTACTTCTCTTTCCATCCATCCCTGTCTCCATACCTACTTAATGGCTTTGAATCAGCTGATGAATTTCTATAAAATTTGCCAGAAAAAAGAGATCTAAAAATATGGCTAAGATCCTAAATGGAATGATAATCAGCAGACAGACTGATGAAAACTGCCCCATTTCTGTCTCCACGGAGGAAAAAGAAGGAAAACTCAGCCATAATCCACCCTCTTTCTCAGCAGCCCAGTAGGTCAATATGTAGTCAGGGACACAGGAAAATTGGGATCATACCAGTGGGAATCAAAAGGGGCAATGCAGTGTGATGAATGCTCAGGATAAAGAGAAAGAAGCAAGGTTTCTGGAAACAGAAGACTGGAAGGCTTACAATGGGGTAGATGTTTTCTGGGAGGCTATGATAAGGAGAGAGGAGATATGTGAAGGAAATAGAGATGTGTTATGCTTTTTTTATTTTTGCTTTTCTTGTTGCAGTAATCCTATGACTCCAGCTTCGTATGTTCCTGCTTGAAAATAAAAAGTTAGGGTTTAGGCCCAAGTTTCGTCAGAAGTTTGTTTCAGATGCTCTAATACTTGCAAAAAAAGTCTTGCAACATTTTTCAGCCTAGCAGCTTATTGACTGACAAGCTTTCTTACGACATCTATTTGACATCTTATCCTAATATTATTTTTACAGGCACATTCACAATTTAGGAAATCACTGTATTCTCAAGACTGAGATGTCACAAGTGTCTCTTTCTGCAACTACTTGCCCCAGAAATGTTAGTTAATGTATTTTATCTAACATCAGCCCTCCTGTTGTGTTTTACTTCATAGTTGTCATCCAAAATCAGCTGCATTTTTATGAACATATCTTAATAAGGCATGCCCTGAAAGGTACCAGTATCCCTTTGTATCTTCCTGAGATCACATGGGAGTAATAGGTGGTCATCTAAAGCACCAGGTATCAGAAAGACAAGGAAAATTACCCAGGTACCGTTAGTAACCTTGGGCAAATTATGTAGAAAGCAAGACAAAAAGAGCGATACTTTTATCTCTTTTAATCTGTTTAGTGGTGGGAACAAACCATGATCCAGGGCCCAGAGTGTGGCCCAGCATTTGTTTCATACACTCTCGGCCCCAGCAGATTTGTTGCAGATGGCAGCAGGCAGTGGTAAAATGTACAGGTGATATGGGATGCGACAAATGAATTGGAAATTTCTCATCAGCCCAGTAAAGGAATTACTCTTTCCCACCCTCAGTCTGTTTTACCAGTCTCTCTCTGCTTTTTTCACCTAAGTTTGATTCAACATGCAGAATATAAGTAATTATGTGTGGCACGTATATGTGGCATGTGTGCATTCTCCCTGTGTTCTTTTTTCCAGATTATTGGAACAATCCCACTGATGCCTAATCCAGTCCCGTCCAGCCAGGCAGCAGGTGGAGCTCAGGGACTTCAGGTGCAGCCGATCACTCCGCAGTTATTGACCAATGCCCAGGGTCAGATCATTGCCACTGTCATTGGCAACCAGATACTCCCCGTGATCAATACCCAGGGAATAACACTATCACCGCTCAAACCAGGCCAGCAGGTAAAGTGTCTGTAGCCTGAATGATTATCAAAACAGACACACAGAGATTTTCTGCTCCTCACAGACACTCTCATGGCCTCTCTACAAACCCCCACTTCTTTACCGTTTTTAATAACAAAAATCAATTCTGTCCCGCCTAGTGTTTTACTGCATACTGTAGATGTAGTAATTAATAATGTCATATTATATAATATATTTATACAGTCAAGTATTATCCAGTTTTTCTTTCCAAGGTCAGTATAGAGCCAACTGAGATATTTTCTGCAGTGAAAATGCAATAGGAATATGAGACAGAGGTATCAGAATGGCCTGTAACATTCAGTTCCTTAGTTATTGGTCACCTAGTAGACTGGGGCTTGAAATTATTTGGAACATGCTGGGAAAAGAAGGAAAAATATAAAATCTTATTAGATTTCCTTATCAGAAAATCAGATATGATTGTGTATATTTGCATAGACAGAAAGTATTTTAGGAAAATTATTACTCACTGTAAGGTAGCAGGTAGTTCACAGACTTAAGGATGGGTCCAGTGACCACACTGAGGTCCAAAAATACTTCTGTAGTTCTTCTTATAGTACTCTAAAGTCAAGTCCATTACTTTTACCTACATCTAGGTAAATGTAATCTAGGTAGAGCAAGGAATTGTAGTCCCACCTTTTTTCTCCGAAAGACGGGGAATTGGGGATGGAAAACTCATCAAATGTGATTACCAGAGAGGTACTTATAAAAATGTCCCTCACTTAAATATTTAGCTTAGCGTTCTTATTCCAGATAGTCCTTGTTTGCCAGTCCTGCTGACACCCCAGGCACAGGGAGCAGCTTCTTGTATGCTGCTGAGAATCCCACGCCACCTGACCTCCAAACCAATTATTTATTTTTTTTTTATTATTATTATTTTTTCAAATTTAGAGGTAGAGAACCAATGGATCTCTAAGGTCACTTTTTTGTTTGTTCTGAAATGTTTCACATCCCATTGGTTACCTGCTTTTATTCCATCCTATCCTCTGTGGTATCTAGCATAGGCATTTTCCAAAGCACTTGTCATTTATCTGACTCTATTTTCTTTAATGGGAATGTACTTGCTCTACTGGCAAGTGCTTTTGCAATTGTTGCATGTATGCAGCTCCAAAGCTGAATGGATGTGAGAGCAGGCTCTGTGTTCTCCACCACAGGAAAGCCTGACAATGGAATACGAAACTCAGCAGTTTACATTTGGTTTCCAGGGGGTGTGTGGGATGGGGTATTTTTTTTTGAGCCATTCCCCTGGAGGGATTAGATCTTTTCCTCCATTATGGGGGAAGCACTCAAAAATCATAGCAATCCTGAGATCCCATTTGAAACTCATGAAATTTAGAAGTAAAGAGGAGGATAACGGACCTGTATTATTGCCTGAGACATTCTCATGTGCAGAGCAACTCACCTTCCGAGTCCTGCAACAAAACAACCTCTTCCAGGCAATGTCTGCCAGTAGTGTCTGTGGGCAGAGAGGGCACAGAGGTATGACATTTTCTGCACAGCTCGTGACACAGGGCTCACATAAAGGGACAAACTCTGAAAGCTGCAGCTTGCTGAATGAGCAGGGGTGCAAGTTAGAAAGCACTGTCTAACCACATCATGCTGTACTATACTCGCTCACCCAATCTGTGTGCTCAGGTGCAACGATCAGCTGGCAGAAATATCAGTCTGCAGAGAACTGGTTATGTCCAAGAGCCAAAGATGCTCCCCATTAAGCTGGTCTGCCCAGCAGTGCTATGGACATAGAAAATATTATTTTGCCAATACTATTTTCACAGGGTTCAGCCTCTCCCTCTTTCTTACATGGAGTCCTGAAGTCCCAGGGGTTGCAAGAAGGGCCACCAAACAACACAGTCTCCTTACCTTGTATCAGCCTTTCTTGGAGCTTAATCAAAACAGTATTTTTGATCAGGGAGGGAAAAAATGTAGTGCAAGTACTATATGAAAAAATAGTACAGGTTATCAGTGTTATAGGAACAACAAAAAACTATTTGTCTGTGTTTGTGCTCCCTCTACTGGCTCTTCTGGTTTTACTGAAAGAAGTCAGAGAAAAATTAGCCATGAATTTCAGTGGGAGCACAAAAGATGTATGAGAGCTAGATTCTTCGTAGGAATAATGCTGATGGACAGAGAAAAACAATTGAGCACGTACTGTACAAACTGTTGTATCATTTGAAAAGTGGATAGATTTTCATGAAGTTTAAGGAGATCCTGAATTTATGTTTTTGTCTGGGTAAAGACTTAGACTAACTGTAGCATTTGGTTAATGATAGCATATTTAGTCATAAGGTTCAAAATATCATATTCAAAACAACTGAGTGCTTCAACTCTGAGAGCTCCTCAGGAATTCAAAGTTTTTTTTTAAATGGTGTCACACAGGCATTTGGTGTCTTATAACTTGATGAAAGAAGCTTCAGCAGGGGGAAAGATTACAACACAAGTTCAGGAAAGGTTTTTAGCATGTCATGAAGAAATAACTGCAGGAAATAAATAATGTAGTAAAAATGTTCCAGTTACAGATAATCCTAGTTTAACTTTCAACTTGTCACTTCCTTGGAAACTGAGTACTGCAGGAGAAAGAGAGGTGATTACAAGCAATGATAGTGAGCTGCAGCTTGTTAGCTGAGTCACAGTAATTGAACCTTTGTAAACTGTTCCAGTTGCTAAGTAATGCATGCTAGTTCTTACTTTTTGCCTGATGACTGAAGACTTAAATGCTTCAGATACTGTTTTAGTCAGCTTTACTTAGGTAGACTACTCGTGTTTTTTATTCATACAACTGTTTCAGACTTGACAGACTAAAACCTCATAGAAATTACTTCATAGAATACTTACGTGCAGCATAAAGCAGTGCTTCTTTTTCTGTGCTGTAAATAGGTTGCTTTTTAATGTACAGAAGCAAGTCTGATGTAGTCTTGTTCTTCTTGTATTTAAGTATAAATAGATGGGTTTGATTTGTGTTCTTTAAACTACCTACAGTAGGGATTGTTCCTCTTCAAATCACACCAAATAGGTAAAACTTCGGGTATTTTAATATTTCCTAAGATTTTGCTAATCTAAGCAGCATCTCTGTACACACCAAGCATTCTCTGAGAAATTGTAATGGCTTTCTAAAGCAGGCAGTTTTTTGCACTCCTGTTTTAGTCTGTATCCTTTTTATCTCTATTTATTAACAAGTTTTTCTTTGCCTTTAATAATTTTTTCTGTTCATCTCCCAGAAATTTCCACACTAATCTCTTCAAGAGTTTTTTCTCAGAATTGAATGCCATGGTCACAGTGAGGATGCTTCACTGTTTTACAATAACATTATAATATTTTCAGCATTATTTTCTTTCTTAATTTCAATCAGCCTAGCATCCTGCTTTCTTCTATCTCTGTTCACTGAACAGTTTTCCTTAGTAAGCAGATGTATCTTCCATAATACATCTTTGCTTCCCTGATTATTATTATGTGTGTCACTGAAATGGTTCCTTCTGACGTGAATCATTTTGCACTGATCTACTCTGTATTTCACCTGTCATAATGCTCCCCTGGCATGTTGTAAGCAGGATTTCTAAGTTTTTCATGGTATTCTGAACTAACTGAAGACATTCATGTGTTCTTCCTGCAGATTTCACTTCACCATTGTTCACCATATTTCCTTCCTGGTTGCTAAAATAATTCAAAAATTTGATATAAATCCTTTGTTCTCTGCTTGTAGTCTCCTTTCTTGAAAAAGAAAGAATAAAATTATTCTCTAATTTTATGTTTCTTGCTTTATAAGTTTTTTGTATCCCCTGATAGAAGAGTACCTTGTAACTTTAACTTCTGCACTTCCTCCATGACTCTCAAGAGGAATTTTGTTCAAATGTAGGTTGCATGGCTAAAGGCACATGGTTTTCAAGAACAGATGAACTTGTTGTAGTAACTTGTTAGCATTGTCATTTATTATCAGATTTGAAAAATTTATTTCAAGGTGTTCTTTCATATCACTAACAACAGAACCTTAACACCAGCACAGCTGACAGAAGAACTTGAACCATGAATTGCAGTCTTATGAAATTTAGGAAAGGATTCACCTTGCTTAACTTAGTCATAGAGCAGTATCTGGTGTAAAGTAGTTAACTGGATTTCCTTTACAGATGTAGACAAGGAGACATATGTATATCCAGTGGACAACTCAAGAAGTCAAAATAGAAAACTTTTTGGATAGGTTGAATCTCTAATAGGTATCTTAACATATCTATCATTTCCATTGATACAAGAGAGGGCTAGGGTAGCTATTTTAGGATTGTCAGTTAATTCTAAAATGAGCGAAATTGACTAAGAAGGATCCATCTGCCAATGATCACTGGAGTTCAAAATACATTCTTATATATGAATTCCCTAGAAAGCTTTCCTAATAATTGGTGTTTTCATAACTATTTTCTTGCCCATACAGAAGCAACTTCTGGACATTCCGTTGTTCTCTGGTGTACCTCATAAAGTAGGTTCTTTTTCATTCTTTCCTGGCAATTTCTACATACTAGCTTCATTAAATCAGGACTGTAGTCCCAATTGTCCTCAGTCTTGTTTGATCTACAATGCCTGCCAGAACTTTTCATATTTTTTCATGTCTTATAGCATGACTAACTTTAGGCTTCTGCCAATTCTAACACAGTAAAATGAGCTGCTAGGCAGCATTCTCTTACATTGTCTGTTCCCCATCTTCGTTGTCACTGGCGATCACGCTCCAGATTAACTGTTAAAAAGATGTAGATACCTCTCAGATGGGTCTGTGGTGATTCTTGTACATCTGCTTGCTAAATTTCATGCTAGATATTCTCTTTCTGCAGTCTCAACCTGCCACAAACACCCTACCCTCTTGTTATCACAACTCCATGAAATCCCTTGTTATTCTCTCCCATTAAAATCTAACCAGCTCTCAATCATTTCCTCTCTGCAATGCTCTTATTGCTTTGATGCTGTCTTGTTTTATGAGAAATGCACTCTTCTTTCTCTGTTTTTCAATATAGTCACTAAACTGTGTTGTCTCAATCCGACTTCATTTTTCTTTTGCTTGTTATATGATTTTCAGTTATGAGGGTGACATTTTTCTCACTTCTTTCTCTTTTCTTTTGCCATCATCATTGCATAATTCTATTTCATCTATGTCTATATTACTATATTTTTGAAAGTAAAGATTACTAGACTATTTACTAGAACAAGGGACTACATCGGACTTTCCATGCCACAGCATGACACTTGACTTTTAATTTACACCTCTTTCTGACCAGTTTTCTTTGTGGCATCGGCACTTGTAGGAGACAGATATCTCAAAAAAGCCAATATAACTGCATCAAACCATTGAGAATAGGAAGATGTCACTATTTTACCTGTGTCATTCTAAGCAACTGAGGCATAGAAAGAGTTAAATGTTGTTCACTGTAGGAATATTACCTTTGAATTATGCATTTACACATTTAAAACTGTTACTGTAATATTATTGTAATGTTTACATTATTAACATTTTTAATTGATAAATAATTTATAATTAGTGATTAATATGTTGTCAATAATATTGTTGTTATATTGACATTATATCCTTCCTGATAGGAATAAAAAGAGAGATGCACCTGATTTGCATATAAAATTTTATCTTCCACAGAAGTCCAGCTATATTCTTGACCTCATTTAGCAAGTTGAAAGACCTTCAGTTACACTGTGCTTTGAAGGTAGTTGAGATCCCGTAGAAAGGCTTTGAAAGAACTTCAGCAGATGCTGTCAAAGTCCTTCTCCTAGTTACATCCACAGCACAGTGGTCATTTTAAGCAGAGTATGTGTGGGAACTTAAGGATCCTTTAAATATTAGTTTCCAAGTGTACCTATTCTGTCAGTCTGAGCAATGTGTATAAACACCTTTTGCACTATATGTACTATACTATATTGTACTATACTGAGAGGATGCTTACTGAGTATCAAATACCTTTCATATTCAGATTCATATAAGCACTTACTTGCATTTATTTGAGTAACCTAAATTAGGGTGATGTGGTACAGTATTTGTGAAATACTCTGGCAGAGTTGACTGTGAAAGGGATTTGGCATGAAAGGTGGGGATATGTGTATTAACTTGTTTTTTCCATTTGTTAGAAGATTTAAGGAAACATGTTTGAAGCCCATGCCTGCTCATGCAGCATTGAGTAGGTTTGAAAGCAGACTTCGTCTGCCATGGTGCTCTTGAATCATGCAGCGTCCTCGGCACACCATTACTCTTTCTCAAAAACAAATATATTTTAGAAAACATTTTAGGAAATGTAGACAGAGCAGAGGACTTCATTTGAAGGAAAAATAAAAGCATTAATAAAAGCATACTACTGTAAGGCATTATCATGGAATTTCAAAGTGTTTGGGAATGTCTTTTTATATCAAGATATTTATTTTTCAGACCTTCCATAGATTTTAGTATTTACTAGAGCTAATGTCTGTATTTCCCAGGATGAACTAGCTGACATCAGAAAAAATTGAAAATCTTTATTTATATCTTAAAGGGCATTGTTTAAGATGTATTTCTTGCTCTTTGTACCACTCCTCCTAGTTTCATCTCTTCTGTTATACTTGACCTTTTTGTTATACTTGTCTTTTTCACCTCTGTCTTCTCTAATTTGTTGTGTTTCCTCACCTCTCAGATTTCCTTTTCACTGGATCATAGGAAAATAGGACTGGAAAGGACCTGAAGAGGTCATGTAGTCTATCTCCTCCCCCTAGGCAGGATCAGCTGTCCCTATATAATTTTTGACACATGTTTGTCTAGCTTGCTCTTAAAATCTTCAGTGATGGAGGTTCCTTGACATCCGTGGACAACCTAGGCTGCTCTCCTTAGCATTCAAAAGGTCTTCCTGATGCCTGACCCTAACATCCCTTACCACAGTTTAAGCTCATTATTTTCTTCTCCTTTCCATTAAGTCCATATTTTGCATTTGCAGTTTTTCCAGACTCTCTGTAAAACCAAGTAGCAGTTCTGTTATGATACAGGGCAATCACTGTCAAAAGTTTTCTATATTTCCACTTAGTTTCTTTCTCTTTCCTTATTTTATGCAAAATACCTTGTTACCATATCACTAATATGCAGCTTTCTGGATGCAGAGCACAACATCCCTGATCTCATAAGGCCTTTAATACAGAATTCCAGTCAACTATTCCAGGCATAGGAATATCCTACACACATAATTTAAGAACAAAGTTCAGTGTTACAGACCTAATTCATTCTTTACCTCTGCAATTATCAATCAATACTGCCTTCACTGTTGACAGCAACATGTAAAACTCATGTAAAAGAAATATGAATAAGTCCCTTTGCAGTTTTCAGTTCATTCTTTTAAAGTATTATGATGCACATTCCTCTTCTCGCATTCACTTCATTCTTCTAGCTGTAGTGTGCAGAACCTTATTCCTGCCAGATACTGATCACTGTTGCATACAGTCATCATTCTGGCATGTCTACTATATCCACCTACACAGAATGGCACTTACAGCAACTGCTTCTGTAGTTTCTGTGCCTCCTTCTGTCTTTGGATGGAAAATACACAACTGCCATTAAATATAATTCATATCATATATATGTGTCCAAAATTGGGAAAAGTCAGCTATTGCAAGTTCAAATTGATTCTGTCATCTAGAATATAATTCATAATCTAATCGTTACCTCTCCTTAAGGCTATTTCTGGAGTGGAAATTATAGTAGATGAAAAGAGAGAGTATTTTGATGCAATTTCATGCCACAGATAACTATCATTGTTTTTTAAGCAGGACATTTACAGCTTAACCGTCATGTCTGTAAAGCAGAGGGGGTGCTGGAAACTATGTAGGAAGTTAAAGATTAAATCCTCCCTCAGTCTCTGGTCAGGCCTTAAGGAGACTCTTCAGCCTCCTCAACCCCGCTGCTCGCTTCTCCCCCACAAGCAGTGAGTTAGAAACCAACCTGTAAATATCCCGTAGCCATATTCCTTTATGCCTGGCTAAATTTTGAGAATTTCTTATATTTGTTTAAATATTTCTGGACCTCCAACAAGAAAGCTGCCAGGTTTCTGAGTATGCCAGTTATTTTTAAAAATATATGCATTGTACAAAACATGTGCAGAGACTCAAACACTTCCTAGACTCAACCATCACATTGTGCACATGCTACATAGTTGCTCTGACTGTGTGCATGCCTTACATACAGAGCTGCAAAATGCAGAATACCTTCTCATTCTAGAGCTTCCTGGAGGTTTCAGATTTATTGTGCATGTGCACAGCAGTTGAACTGTTCAGTGACTGTATGTGTAACATAGCTGGAAAATATTGGATTTGCTATCTCCCTGAGAATACTAATGGGGAAAGGTGTAGAATCATAAAAAAATTACAGGTGGAAAGTCAAGGTTCAAGAGATTATCCGGTCCAATCTGTTATTCTCAGGTGGAGTAGCTATTTTGGTTTTTAGCTAATTTTGTCCTAACCATGGTCATAGAAACCCACAGATTCCACCAGTAGTCTATGCCAGTGTTTCACTGCCACATTAGATAGCTTTTCCCAACATCTAATTTGAACCTTCCAGATAACTATGACTCATTCTCTCTATTATAAAATGTAAAACAGAATAATTATCTCCTCTTTTCATTTGCTCTGCTTGTATTCAAAGCAGGCATCATATCCCACTTGGTCTTCCCTCCTTTAGATTAAACCTGAACAGTTCATTTCAGGTGTCTTCATAAGCCTCAGGTAACTCCCAGGCCTTCAGCCACTCTAATTATTTTCCTCCAGTTGGTCCAGATTTTTCTGAAGTCTGGCACCTAGCTGTGGATGTGGCATCCCCCACTGCAGAGGTCTTTCCAGGGCTCAGTAGAAAAGAAGATGCACTTCACAGGCACTGCTGATATCACTCCCACTCACATGGCTTAGTAGGGGAACTGCCTTTACTTCAGTTTTGCAACACCACAGGATTGGAGCCAGCATGTTCAAAAGGATAGGAACATTTTGATTCCTAATCCTGTAATCCAGCCTGTCAAAATTCCCTCCCAGCATGTCATCAACATGTAAATGGTAAGTATACGATTAGCAAAAATATTCTCTGCTCCATCACTCAGGTCATTAAGAAAATATTGAGTAGTGCAGAATGAGGACAGACTTCTGTGAAGCACCATGCATGCACACTTCTGTTTCCACACATATCTCATCCTCAGTTTTGTTTTCCAACTACTTTGGCATTCATTCTGCAGCAATTTCACCTAAACTATGCTTCTTTAGGTTATAAAGAATGTCACACGTGGGAGTGTCAAGGTACTTGTAAAGTTAAACCACCTACTGCTTTTTTCCTGTCCTCAAGGCCAATTACCCTGTCTTAGAGAGAGATCAGATTGGTTTGACACAGTTTGTTCCTAACAATCCATGTGGTCTGTTGCTATCTTGTTTTCTTGCAGGTGCTTACAAATTGCTTGATTATTTTCTTCAGTACTTTTCCACGGTTGAAGTTCAGTTGACTGGACTATAATTTTGCAGATCTTTCTCTTTAAATATAGCTGCTGCATTTGCTCCTCCATCCTCACAGATAAGCACTAACATCTCTAAGACTGTTCCACATAGTGTGAAAGCATCTAACTCATCTAAATACAGTACTTATCTTCCCTTGCCTGTGCTGAAATCTTAAGTTTTGCTAGAGATTCCCTCAGACAACAGACCCAGACCACAAACACCTGCCTGTTTCTGAAAGCTGCAGCCTGAATGTGATGTGGGTATAATGGATGGGCAGGCAGTCCACTTCTGCAGTGTTGAGAGGAGGCCAGCCCTCACAGTGGGATGTTACCCTATGAGAAGATATTATAAAAGTAGACATTTTTGGCTGGGAATTCTCTGTAGATAAAATCCAGTCCTTACAGAATTTCTTTAAAGATGCTCACTGCTTGTATGTGTCTGAAAACTGGAAGACTTTCAATCAGCTTCTCAACTGTTATCCCCTTGATAAAGTGCCAGTTTATTTCAAATGTACTTGATTTTTAAAAATCTTTGAGATAAAAAAATGCTTTTGTTTATTGATCCACAAGGAAGTCAGAATACACTAAAATTGGTCAGATAAATAATTATCATTAAATGTTAAATCAAAATTTCTACCTTCATTTTCTGTTATATTATTCCACGTAGAAGGTAGAAAATGAAGTTGTAATTTTTTCCATTCTTAGACAGGAATATTGTCATTAAAATAGTTCATACATATTCCACAGAAAGTGTCATCATGAATGTGAACCGATACCTCTATCTACAGTGTTACACAATTTGTTGTCTACTTAGCATCAGCCATTTTTATGTGTGCTGGGAGAATAATACATATAATTTGAATGTTACTAAGTATCATTTCCATCTACCATACTCACTAGACTTTCTAGATGTATCTTACTGGATACAGTCCTGATGTGAATGGGGCTCAGAAGTTTCTCTGTGTCTTTTAGTCAAGGACAACTTATCCATTTCCATGATTTTTGTTTGTTCACTAGATCTGGTATCATAAAACAAATCATTGCTTCCTGTAGGAAAGGGATTTTTCCTTTTTTTGTGTTTGCCTCTTCCCCATTCCCACTCTTCTTGGTCCTGCAGTATAAAAAGACCTCCCTGAAACAGTGCTGATTTATATGAGAATACATGTAGGAAATAAAAGTCTGGCTTCATGGGTCAGAAAACAGGTAAGAATACATATTTAATAAATCAGAATCCTGCTCTGAATGTCATAGGTCTCTCATTTAAAAAAAAGTATTTAGCTTCTAATTAGTTAAGTATCTAGTTAAACAGAGTAAAACTGGAAAGACAATATTCAAAACAGCTCAGATTGCTCCTGCTGTAACAGTCAGCTGAACAAAGCCCATGGTGTTTAATGCTCCTATGTGATTTTTTTCACAGAAATAGATGGGTAAGATGGTGCATTGCAAGTTTTCTATTACTGCTTCACTTTCTAAATACTTGTTTTTACATTTTAACACATAGCTCCATCAGCCCTCCCAGACGCAAGTGGGACAAGCAGCCTCACAATCCAATCTCCTGCATTTGGCTCACAGTCAAGCATCTATGTCTCAAAGCCCAGTGCGTCAGGCTTCATCTACTTCCTCCTCATCCTCCTCCTCTTCAGCTCTGAGTGTTGGCCAGTTAGTCAGCAGTAAGTATTGCTCCCTGGCTCTCCTTAATTTTCCTCCCTGTTTGTTCTCCTCACTGCTGAGTTTCCCAATCTGCTTTCCCTCCTTTAGTTTTTTTTAAATATGGTCAATTGGATATTGCTAAGTACACTGACTCTCGACAGTAAGAACTACTAAGTGCAGTCATGGATGAGGCTTAAGGTAAACATGCCTTGAGAAATACTAATCAATGCTGAAAATGGTAATAAAAGTGGTAGCAACCATTAATTGACTCATGAGGGCAATTGTTATAACTGAAATGTAGTTTATGTTTTTTGGAAATCAGAAGTTTTTGAATCAGCCAATATAATGGCATTTCTCAGAATTTGGTGGGCAAACAGGTACTCCTACTTTTGGTTAAGATTCTTGTTTGTTTGCTTGTTTCTTGCCAGAAAAAGCTTGCAACATTTAAACAAGAATGAACTGTAACTTGGGGGGAAAGAGAGAAGCACACTGCAGTGAAATAATGGAATTCTAGTGTTAGGATTGTAACAGCTGACCTGAACAGCTCTTTCTTCCAGATGACACAGTTCAGAGTTTTTGCTATTACCTTATAAGTATTAACTTGGTCTTTACCTAGCAAAAACAACACAAGGTTGAAAGTATACATAAGAATCATTAACAGTTTTGCATCTGCAAAAATCCAAGTGATTTGGTTGATGATCTTGCTCTGTGATACTCCATGTACATATTCCAAGTAAACAAACACTATGGCTTATGCCATACTGGTAACATAAAATATGTGATTGATACAACCAACCTTATGAAGGGCTTGGAGAAACTTTGATGGAAGGAGATGTGAAAAAATCTCTGTTAGATTATTTCAGAGATTGTTTACATGGGGAAATTACTAGTAGAGCTATAGTAGTGAAATTATGTTGATATAGCTCCCAGTGTGAATATTTTTATTCTGGAATAAAAATATCTGCATATAGATACAGATACAGTGATATAAATATACTGCTATTGCTCTGTCAGTATGAAATTTTCTCATGTAGACATGCTTGTAGGAGGAAGACAAATAAGAGGTTTTATGTTGCAAATACATAACGTTTACCCCTACTCCATGTGGGAAATTTGAGTAAAATAGCTGGTGCAGAGTAAGTTATTTTTTAATCGCTAGTCCAGAGTAGCTCCTCTTGTGCACATTCTTATTTAAATAAGTGCAACGTGGAAGAAGCCCTTTTAAGTTTAGAGGATAAATCCATCAAAAGTTAGGAGATGCTAGAAAAATAGTTGTTTGTTCAACTGTATGGAATTCCTCCTAGAACATGTATTACATTATAACAATATATTGTTGTGGTTAAAATCATGCAATCATGATTTTTTTTCTCATCCTTCTTTCGGTACATTCCCAATGGAATTGTGCTAGGGATGTATCAGAATTACTAATGTAACAGGTGGGCTGTTGTCCCAGGGTTTACCTATTCACTAATCTGTTGCCCAGTTTGCATAACATTTGAAGTAGGGAGCTGTATAGGAATGAAGGATGGTTTTGCTTGAATCAATAGAGGACTGAGGAGCTGAAGCCTTCTGTCTGCTATGTAATTTCAGTGCAATGGCAGGCAAATCACTTGAAAGAGATTTTTCACAAGTGCTCCCTCAATATCCAGCTTGAGATTCTGGACTTTAATTTACAGAAGAACCTGGTACTCACAGTTGCAATTTTAAGTGCACTTTCATTGTGGAACTGTAAAAAGAACCATTTAAAGACACAGTCTAAAAAATCATTTCCTACTTGACCTAGACAGGGTACCCAAAAATGCTTTTTCCTTAATATCTGTCCACTTCTCTGTGAATGAGAAGGGGAAGACCTTCATCTTGTAGAAACACAAGAAAATAAATTAAGGTTTTAAAAAGCTCAGAAGAGCTCAAGAGGAGATGTCTTTAGTGAAGAGCTTTAATAGAGGTCTGGGGCCACACACTGAACAAGCAAAAAGGCAATGCATCAATCAGTTCATCTATAATGAAGGACAGTTCATCGTGTGCACTGAACAAGGCACATGAAAAAGAACTGATAATCCAGGGCTCAAAGACTGTGCTACACTGTGTTGTGGGCTGCTGTAACTCTAGCGTTTTGTAGCTTCTGAGTGTGTATTTGTGCAGCACTAAGGTTGTTCTTTTAGCTTCATTTTTTGCTTTTACAGATTTTAAGGTTGTTACAAAAGCAGAATAGTAACACAAATCAGTCATATGGGGAGGTAATGTGTATGTTCATAGTTGGACATAGAACTATCAATTTTCCATGCATTCAACACAAGATCTCCTATCATCATCTTGTTGCTTCTGCTCTAGAATAAGCATGCCGTTCTCTGCTCTCTGGTAAGGGGGTCTAGGGGTATTGGGAGTACAGGGGTTAGGGGATGTAGGAGAAAGGGGCACTATGAGGTAAGGGGGTGTAGGGGTAGTAGGGGTACGGAGGTGTAGGGGTAGTGGTTATTATGGGTAGTGTGGGTTAGGGGTTAGGGTTAGGGATACAGATTAGGGTCAGGGTTAGGGGTTAGGGGTTAGAGTTAGGGTTAGGGTTAGGCACAGGAAACTTCTTATCCAATCAGACCAGTGAGGGCACTGCCCTTCAAAATTAACTCACTGGAATTATGCTTTTAAGAGCATTCCAGAAGAAAAATTTACTGAGAGGTATCTTCTGAAAAAAATTACGTTAAACATAATTACACATTAATAAATACTTGTGGAGTTGTTTTGAGTTTATGCTTTCAGCTTCATCCAGTCTCTGCTGTTCAAGACTAACAGAATGAGTAGCATGAGGGGCAGATCAACTCACTTCTGCCATTTATGTAGTGACCTCACACAGACTGAAGCAAACCAGTCACCTCAATTATCCTTACAGGCTGTCCAGTATAGTCCTGAGAGCATGGAGCCATCCCCAAACTGGAGCTAACACTGTATACCTGAGCCCGCTTGAGCTGCCACATCAGGAAGGGTGCTGCAGGGCACAAGAGAGCTAACTACTGTTTTCTAGTAACATGGAAAGAGCCCACAAGAAAGAGGAAAATATGGTCTGTTCTGTAAGGAAAGATCATAACACCTGTGCAATGAAACATGAAAAATCAGACATGTTGGTGATAAACCAGTGATACTGTTTGGACAAATAGTTTTAAATGATCTTCAAGAGTTTGAAAAGTGTTTCATATGGCTGAAAAGCCATTTGCACACTACCGTGGTTGGTCATGAAGAAATAGACAGAAAATCATCCTTGTTTTGCTTCTTTACAGAATCTGTTCAGTTTCTGGATGCAGATCCCTGAAGTACAGAAGTACCTGTTTGTCAAGCCTGTGGTTTTCTTAGCATCCCAGCTCCCACACTGGCTGCAGAGCTTTGTATGAAAGGCCTACAATTGAAATCTAGTGTCCAAAAGTCTATTCAAAGTCTTTTAGTGGGATAAGGCAGGCAATGAATCAGTGGTTCTGAGAGAAATCCTTCGGGACAAGGGCAGCAAGAAACAGCTTATGGTTTCCTGAACCTATCTTTGATTGCTTTATCCCTCCTGAAGTAGGAATTTTGTTTCCTTTTCATCATTCCTTACAAAACTGTAGTCCAGACCTCTGACAGAGGTCCTAGAGTTGAGTACCTTGGCAGAAATACGCTAGATTTCAGAAACTGTTGCTAAATATAACAAAGTTCTTGTAAAACTAGTCATATTTAGCCAGCTTGTTCAGTTAATCAGATTGCATAGAGCATCGTAACTTCAGCGAGTAATTATTTGAGGCGAGCTTCTGCACACTGACTGCAGAGTAACTCTTTTACAAGACATTGCCTCACATCAGAGAAATTATTAAAGTACAATATGAAAGTGATAAGAACTGGTTTTTAATAATTTTAATGTTCCATGTTTCTTGGGTTTGTTCCTCCTACTTTTCATTCTAGTAATATTTTTTGTATGATTTTGCATTTTTTTCTTTAACATCTTATTCTTAATTTCAAAAAAATAGTTGCATTTCCTTATTTTTGTTTTTAATTTCTCTTTCTTTTTCTTTATTTCCTGTCCTTTTTTTCTTTAGGTTGTTGTCTTCTTTATAGCTTGTCCCTTTTATCTCATCATCACTCCTTCATCTCTAACCAGCAACAAGTGCTAATTATTTTAGAGACAAAACATAACAGTTATTTCCAAGTAAAAGATGTTTTAAAAGTTCTGTCTAAGCAAGGACTGCAAGATCCATCTCTACTCTTCCTGGCCCTTCTGACCCTTTGTATTGTCTAATCCTATTTCTATTCTCTTTTGTCTTCTTTGTTTTCATTCAATTCTACACCATTATTCCTCCCTTTTTTCCATTTCATTTTCCTTTTCTGAAATGTATCCCTCTGCTCATTTCTTTAACTTTTCCACCAGATGTTCTCTTTGTGGAAATCACTGGTTTCCCCTCTTGCCCTGAGACTTGTGTCTCCATGAAGTTCCTTTCTTCCTTACAAATTAATTTTACTGTCATCTGTTACTATAAAATTAAAATGCCTCCCATAAACAAATTATTCTTCTTTTTTCTCCCCTGAGCTTCACTCCATTTTCCATTATCAATGTTTTGTCCTGCCTTTCTTATCCAATTTACTCGCCATTGGACCTCCTCTGCCAGCTATTTCTCCTCCTGTCTGACTGGGGAAATCATCCCCCTGTAATCCCTTCTGTGGCAGAACTGTGCAACAGAAATTTGGTTTTTCCTTCAGGGTGCACTGATTTCTCTGCAGCAGCCCTTTCCCCTAACTATTAAAATCACAGCATATTTTCACTCAACAGCAAACTCACACGGGATTTTCAGAAGAATTCAAAAGTGGAAGAAGTATTCCCTTCAGTAGGAAAAACCAGATTTCAGTGCAGGAGAGCCTGTGGATTTAATTTCTTCCACACTGCTCATCTGCCTTCACCGTGCACCAGGACAACTGGTGGAAATTACCTGTCTTCCTTTTTGTTATATATACCCATATCCTCTCAAACAGACCCAGACAGCTGTCTTCCCTTTCACCAGCACCGTCTAGTTTCATAGACAGCCATTGTTTTCTCATGCAATAATGTAAACTTGGAGTCTTGAAATGCTGTTAGTGTAGACCCCAAACACTCAATGGGAGTGGTATTCTCTACTTTCTTGTTGGCACTGGGCAGCCTTGGCTGGAACACCCACTTTATTTAAAAAACACCAGCTTATTTACTGTCTTCAATAAGCTACTTTTAGAGTGCACTAGTGAAGTGCACTGTCTGCGCAACTGTTCTGAGGGCTTAGAACTTGTTAAAACAAAGTCCATAATCTCTTTGAATATGTTTATGTATGTGCATATATTAGACCACACAGTCTGTGACCACACAAGACTATGTATTAATGGCACTTTAATGCAATAGAGTAAAACAGACCAATGATGATGTCAATAGAGTGGTCTTCATAGCACTATCTGTGTTTTGGGGAGGTGACAGAAGATGAGATCTCTGGATTTCAAAGGGCTTTGAATCACACCCAAAGTAGAAGTGGTTCAGATTTAATATAAATGCTATTTTCCCTAGAGTTCAAGATAAAATGCTTCAGTGTTTCAGTCCATCTCTGCTAGTACTTTCCTCTTGCCAAAGATGCTATGTAAGAATGAAGCCTTTTTCTCAACAGATGTTCCACCGTATACTACTCCCATCTTACTGAAGGGCATCACTGGTTCTTTTTCATCTCAAGGAGAGATCAGCCTTATATTTCCTTCATCCAAACGCCGCAAGCAAGAAAGGTCTTTCCATGATGCTCACTGTTGCAACAGTGCCAGATCATTCTAGATCCAGCAGAACTTGGCAGAATTTCTCTATAATCTCTATAATTTCTCCACAATTATTTTTCTCACTGCCCTTTTTATTCCCAGTAGGAGTTGGAGAAGATTACGTGTGCCAGATGCCATAGAATTTGCTACTTTGCAAGTTCTCTGGGAACACCTGAATTGTCTTTTGTCACATTCCTAACAGCCTTAGTCACAGGCTTTAAAGTGACAGAAGGAAAGAGGTGATGGAGGTCACCATTTTAGTGTACTTTAGGGAGTTTTTGAGGCCAGGATTATTTACGATATTTTTACAGAGACCAAAAGGGAACATAAGTCTGCAGCTCCATTTTGTGTTTCTGAAATTCAGAACTGGTATGCTACATGGACTGTATGTAGCAAGCAGGGAGATTTCATACTTGTAAAGGCAGTTACTTCATAAACCTGAGTGGCCACTGTCATAGCACTGACTTCTTAAAAGCAAGCAATATGCACCCTAGCTTTGTACTGAATGTGTGCGTAAGTGCACAGACAGCCTCAAATACACCAGTGAGAACATGAGAGATGATTCTGAATGTATTATCGAAACTAGGTTCAGCCTACGTGCATGTTTATCTGTATGCACAGTTCATGTGGTCCCTGGTTGCATACATAAGAATTTTTAAAATATTATTGCCATGTGTGCTTCTTGCACTCAAGCAACCAATAGATATAGGCTAAATTTATATATTTAAAAATATATGCAGGGAAAACTCTTTTTGTCTATTATTGGACAAAAAGATTTTTTCATAGGATGTTTCCATCATGAGAAAATTTTACACCAGGCTTATATACCCATGAAAATAAAATCTTTGTTACTGTAATGGTGTAAGCCCTCACTATAGCCATATTAGCAGGAGCCATTCTCATATAGGGTTCAGAATGGTAATATAGTCTAGCACTGTCCTTGGACAACTGCTTGCTTTTACAGAAATTGAGGGGTTATTGTGCTGCAAACTTTTCACCTCAAAGTCTGAGAAATGAGGTGAAGAACAATAGAGATGTCTCACTGGGAGAATGGTTTCACTACATGCAGGATTGCACAACACTTTGAAATCATCTACCATCCCAGTCCCATGCTGTCTCTGACTTGGCAAACACTTTCATTTAGTCAGGGATCAGTAGCTTGGGAGGGGGAGAAGGTTCCATTCTCCAGCTGTTGTGTCATTTCCCTTGATAAGTCCTAAATTGACTGAGTTATCCAGCTCCAAAGGAGCTTTCCTGTGGTAGACATGCTTTATTATGTGCCCTTTCAGAGACAAAGGCTTCTGTGTCAGTAAACTGCTATAGAAAAGAAGGACAGATTTATTCTCACAGCATCATAAGCATTATCTTCTGAGGGGCTAATGTAAGAGTAAAAAAACTGTGCAGCATTACCATCCAAAACTGGTGTTGCTTCTCCTTGATTATCGATCTGATGGGAGGCAGAATGAAAAGCTTGAAAGGCTGCTTCTCAGAAGAGCTTATTTTAAAAGATGATTTTTAAATTAAAAAGGTTTTAAAGGCAAAATTTTGTTTAGGCTTGTTCATTTGCTGGGTTATTTTGGTCATTCGAGTGGCAGTTTAGGTTGGGAAGTGTGTAAAAGGGACAACAAAATACTTGTGAATCTCCTTATTTGGCATTAACTTTAGATAAAGCACAAAGTCTTGATTTCGTGTTAAAAATCCAAGCAGTTCATACATATATATAGCCCTCCCCACACACTGGAAATAAATATATTAACACCAGCCATCTTTCAATATGGGATAAGAAGGGAAAACAGGAAACATGACTCCCCAACCCAGAGAAGACTTTGCAAAGCACAAATGGCTGTGAGGAGCCCAGGTACACCCTCACTCTGAGGTGAGCTGGCCATTTTCAGGAGTTCAGCAACAGCATATCTTTGAAAATCTTCCACCAGCAGCTGCAAACAACTGCAGCCCAGGCAGGATCTTAGCAATCTGAACATGCTTCATAATGCACCTGACAAGGCAAGTCTGTTTCTCTTTGGGGAAGAAGAGAAAGGGGTCAGTATTAAAAAAATTGAACTTCAAAGTCTTGGCAATTAAACTGGTTGTAAGCCTATCCCACCGATATGTGATGCAAAGAACTAACATGGTTTAAAAATATCTCAACAGATCCTCAAACAGCCACTGGAGAGGTGGATGGGGTAAATCTGGAAGAAATACGGGAATTTGCCAAAGCTTTTAAAATCCGGCGCCTGTCCCTTGGCCTGACACAGACTCAAGTTGGCCAAGCCCTGAGTGCCACCGAAGGCCCAGCCTATAGTCAGTCTGCCATCTGCAGGTAACAAGTTGCATCATAAACTCTCTTCTTCTCCCTTTGTTCTTAATAATGGTCCAGCTTATTATGAGGAGCATGCTTGTGTTTGAGTCTCATGTCTTTAGAGCGTATTATTTAATCTGAGATTTAAATTAGCCAATAACATTGTTATCTGACATATAAATTGTTCTTATTGTGTGTCTCTAGAGTGATTTTGGTCTTTTTTTTTTTCCTTCCTTTTTTAAACAAGTGAGAAACAATGTTCCTGGCATTGGGACTTAATTCCGTAGATGAGTTGGAGACCCTGCTGACGCTGGATAAGCACCAGCTGACCCTCTTCATACTGTGCCATTTTCTACAGATAGGGTTACTGAAGAAATATTTCATGGCTGCATCCCTGCTAAGTTAAAACCTGTATTACTGTGGTTAGCACTTCACATAGAGGATGTTAATGGTGATTTACCTAGGCAACACAGAAGGGAAAAAAATAGCCTTCCTGCTATCTAGCAAACCAGCAGATATTCATCTTTTATCATCCAAATGTTTACTGAAAAAGACAGACAAACCCATGCATGCAAATCAGAAGCAAAAATCTGTCCTAATCATAAGAAATAATAATACAGTTTTGACAGAGTTAAAGTAGAAGTAAACGCCTTATATGCATGTATGAGTGTTACAATAATCCCATGTTTATGCATGAGGTAACAAACACACTTAGGTAACAGCTTTTTCCTCTTGGGCAATGCCTTATAGTCCTTCTCCATCAGTGAAAGCCAAGAAACCAACTCTAAGCTCATTTAAGTGGATTTTGTTCTTGGTGATCCATGAAATGCTCTGTCTTTTTATCTGCTTTTTATACTTTTAATGTATTCCCTATAGAACAGAAGTGTACTTTTCCTGCAGTTAAAGACTAAGGTTATAAATAACATCAGTATGGGGTGGTGTGCTTGGAGCTCACATTTTGCTCAATGATTTTCCATAAAACCCATTGATTGTTGTTAAATACAAAAAGCTCCATAGGATCCTCTCACTTCTATGGTCTCCCCTACTGTTTTTTCTTATAAGATAGCTCCCTGTAGGAAATAACCTTTATTCAGTCTATACAAGGATACTACTGCTGGGAAATTTGTTTCAAGACTTGTATGTCGTTATACCAAACATGTTCTGCAGTAACAGCACTAACAAGCAATGCCAATGATATGAATACTATTGCTCCCTATTGTTAAGGATTAATTTTGATTTTGTATTTTTTTTTCTTTGTGGTCAGTTCGTAAAGAATGCCTAAAATTGGTGGAATTTTTAGAAACTGACTTTTTTTTTGTAGCATTAAGTTGTTGTTTATCATACTGTATTTTAAAGGGACATGTTGTGGTTTCCTTTACTTTTGTCTAGTTTGCTGTCTTTTCATTTCCTCCATCTACCTCACAGTTTGAGACTGCACTGGGGATGGTGAGACCTTTTACAGAGGGCTCCCTGGAGGGGCAAGTTGCTCAGAACGTGGGACTGGGTGAAAGAGCTGGTCCCAAATACATGCAAGGTTGCAGTTTTTTTAATTTCATTTGCCCGCCTTGGATGCCATTTTGGGATGTAATTACATGCTATGACTGTGCATTTTTCATTAAGCACCGAGACAAGCTGTTCCAGTGGCAGCATGTGTTCCTCAGAAAAAGTAGATTTAACTTTTCTTTTATTTGTAGCAGTTTCAGTATGAACTTCAGGTCAATAGGAGGGGCAGTAAGGCAAGCAAGTCGAACAACCAACTTGAAGAAAAAAGTAGAATCTCCTGGTGGCCTGTGCAGGTCATATGACCAATATACCACCTAGATATATTCTGCATGCAAATACCAGCATTTTCTTTAACTTGAGACAATACATTACAAAACATATCCTCAGCCTGAAATATCACTGAACACCAAGGAATGACACCTTGCAGTCAACACCACATTAAGATGTCAGGCACCAGTTATAAATTCTTTGGAGTGTTATTATCTGAAATTATTTTTTGTCTTATTCTTTGTTTGTGAGGAGTACTTTGTTTCTTGCTGGAATATTTTTTGCTACCACCACATGCTGAATAGAGACACTAAAAATGGCCAGCTCCAGTCACCAAGTTGCTTTACATAAAGGCATTGATTTGGTCAGTCTCGTCTCCAGAGCATGCTGCGATTACAGGTGGTGGTGGTGTTTCAGCACTGCCTGGGCTGGAGAGCACAGCAGCAGCATCCAATAATTGTTGCCTTTCTGCAGCATTAAATACCACAACGTGCAGAGCAGACAGAGCAAAGTGGGGAAGTACAAATGGGTGGCACCAGAGGACTTGGGTTAAGACTTTCCTACTGTCTAGCAAAAGAGGATGAACTCAGTAAATGAAAGAAACAGTTACTTATAAGACTTGAAACATGAACTCAGCTCTTCTGCCTGTTTTCAAAAGGATTAAAGCTTTGTGTGGCCGCTTTTCCAGACGTTTTATAATACTTGTAAAATCTGGTTTGGCAAAAGACTTTTGATGGCAAAATGATATATACAAGACCTCATTTACAGGAAATAATATCATTCTGATACAGTTTGCAGAAATCCTACAATAAACTCAGCTTGGTGCCACAGCATATTAGTAGACTTTTTTTGCTGGGTTTCATCTGGAAAACATAAGTCTGTCTTTGCACATTGTGGGGACAGTCAAGATAATTGCAAAGGGTCCAGCTGTTTCAGCTGAACACCACAGTGGCTATGGGAATTTTTTTCCCAACCCAGAAAAGGGATATAGCAGCAACTTACAAACAGTGAAAATTGCTGAAAAATGGAAAGGAAACCTGATATTCAGAGGCTAGTATTTGCCATTGTTTTTTTTTATTAAAGCTGTGGTGTTTGGATAACATGGGATGGGAGGGATAACAAAAGGATTAAACAAAAAGATGAGATGATGAAAAACCATTGCCTTTGATATCATTTCCTGTAATTAGACTTAGTCTCAAGGGTTTTGAAGATCATCACAAGTATGAAAATGTGATTCTTAACCTGTATTATTTACTGTACGTAGAATTTTTTGTAGTGCTCGTTTTGTGTTAGCTTAAATATCTAGCTATATATATATATATATATATATATATATATATATGTATATAAACTTATAGATATACCTGATAGTTTTCATAATCCATTGTCAATTACCTCTGCCAGTTAATTAGTCAGGCAGGCAGGAAGTCCCACCCTGGCAGAGCATCAGTGTAAGACTCTTCTTTCTCAATTTTCCCTCAGACACACCATCCTGAGAAGCCACTTTTTCCTACCACAGGAAGCCCAAGAGAACTCTATAGCTAGCAGTCTGACAGCCAAACTGAACCCTGGCCTTTTGTATCCTGCCAGGTTTGAAAAGCTGGACATCACCCCTAAAAGTGCCCAGAAGATAAAGCCGGTGCTTGAGCGGTGGATGGCTGAGGCTGAGGCCCGCCATCGAGCAGGGATGCAGAACCTTACCGAGTTTATTGGGAGTGAACCATCCAAAAAGCGCAAGAGGCGTACCTCATTCACGCCACAAGCCCTTGAAATCTTGAATGCCCACTTTGAGAAGAACACACATCCCTCTGGGCAAGAAATGACAGAGATTGCAGAGAAACTGAACTATGACCGGGAAGTAGTTAGAGTTTGGTTCTGCAATAAGAGGCAAGCACTGAAGAACACAATTAAACGTTTGAAACAACATGAGCCCACAACGGCAGTTCCTATGGAGCCTTTAACAGACTCTCTGGAAGAAAACTCCTAAAAACAAAACAAAACCAAATCACACAGAAAAAAATAAACCTGCACCAACTGAGATGTGTCCATTTGAACTCTGTGAAAATACCTATTCATCACCCTTGTAAGTAAAAGACTGAGAAAACTACAAGAAGGACAGAACTGTTTATAAATGTCCATGGGTTTTCCTATTTTAAAAACAAAACAAAACAAAAAAATACACAACACTTTGTGTGTGTGTGTGTGTGGTAGAATTAGTTCCAAAAAAAAAAAGAAAGCCAGTTTTTTAAATGGACTTAAAGTAAACCAAATAACTGCTTGATTTTTTTCTGTATATTATGAAAATATGAACACATTTTAAGGACAAACAAAACAAACAAACAAAAAAGAAAAAACAGAAAAAACCTTTTATCTGTTTAAAAGAGAATACAAGCCTGCCACCTGGAGGAGTCATTGTAGCCTTTCAGGTATCAAGTGCTGATTCACAATGAAAACTATTAACCAAAGTCAGAAACATGGCATTGCAAACTAGATTGTTAGTCTACTCTTTTATGAGTGTAAAACTGTGTTATGAATTTTTACATTTGTATTTTTCAAAGAGGAAAACAACAGGATTAATTTCTCTCATCATTTGTACCCCCTGCAGGTGTGTACAAAGCCATTCCATAGCAGTCACCTAATTTTCTTTTCTTTTAGTCAACAGTGTTGCAATCTCCTGGTGTTTGGATGCCAAAAATAATTACTTTTTATTGTGATTTGTGGGGTTTGGTATTTCTTTTCTAACAGTGTATGTCTTGGTTTACATTTCTTTTTCTGGTTTTTTTGGATATTTTCATTATTCTATTTGCGCCTGCTCTCTTCCAGCTCATTCTCCCCCCACCCTTCCCCAAGCCCCCCAAACCCAGTACTGTCTGAAGACTTTTTAAAAGAAATGTGAAATCTGAACACTTTTATATTGATATGCTGAAATGCAATAGAGGACAAAGAAGGATTAGGATTATGTCTTATAGGGCTGTCAAGCCCACACTGAACATTGTACTTTTTGTCAAATGCCTAGCTTGATATTTCTCTGTCCTTTGGCCATGAACCTGGCAAGGTTACCAAAACTCATTTTGTAGTATGAATATAAACTGCACACTTGCTACAGTACTGCCTCTATATTATGGTTCCATTTGAAGCAATTTCTCTCTGAAGTCTGCTAGCCAAAGAAATTTCTTGAAGTTCTGATGAAAACAAATGGACAGGCTGAGAAGTGATGAGGATGTTTTGATCGTTACATCACTATGGACAGTTTCGATGGCAGTGCTTTGTTCCTTCTGCCTTTTTTTTTATGTCATCCTGATATTGATGCTTGCCCTGTTGACTTCTTCAGTAGGAGGATGTGCTTTTGCAGGTGTTTGCTGTGCCACTGGCTAGACTAAGCAATTGGGACATAGAGAAAACCACTGAGTATCCCCTGATAATATAAGGTGAGTCACCTGCAATGTGTTTCCAGTGAAATGATTTTTCTTTAAAAACAGTTTGTCGCTGAGGCTTCCTTTTTGATTGGACAAGCACCTGCTAGAATACTGTGGTCATTGGACCTACAAGCATACCAAGACTCAGAGGGACAGAAAGATGTTGAAGGTTCTGAATGGGGCATGGGCTGGTCTGTGAAGGTCATCTGCAGTTTTCATCTTCTGCTCAGTTATGTTCCAGCCTTTGGGACTCAGCCCACTGTTAGGGTAGAAGTGCACCTTGATCAGGTCTTCCCAAAAGATAACATCAGATATTTGGTTCAGCTCATTGTAGAGATGGTAGAGAAAAATTGTGCTGGTATAACTCCTGATTGCATTTCTTGATCTCAGGATGGTTGTGCTGGATTTTTTCTGGTCTGCCTAGGATGTTGAAGGAAGTTCCTAAAGTTCTGGAGTCATCAAATAACACCTCTCTTATTAAAGAGTTTCAAGAACTCTAGGCTATATCCAAAACTTAGTGAAAGATTTCACTAGCGTTTGAATTTGGCCCTCAGTATTTTATTAATGGGATCTGCCTTGTAGAGTGGGGTATTTATTGCATGGCTGGTGGAGTTTTAAGATTTCAGAGACCATCATCTGGACCATAAGCTGCTTCTAAATGTGAACACTTTCAAAGGTCAATGTTGGAGCACACTGAGGAGCCAGTACGCCAGGATGGGCACATGTCCAGCAAATGCATTTTAGACTTTAAGCTTCAGCAGGGTATGTTTAAGGATATTTTCAGTATTGCTTTTATGAAGTGGAGAGTGAGAATTGTTACTGACTCTTCTTCAACTGTTGATGTATAAATAACTGCTGGGGGAAAAATCACCTCAGTAACCCGAGGCAAATTGTGCGGGTCAGAAAAGGTGCTTTATCCAAGTTGAGCATGTAAAGTAGAGAGTCTCACAGCAACATCTGCCCCTCTGGGTTTTCTTTTTACCCTCTCCCTCCATAGATACCTATATCCACAGAAATATCTACATAGTCTATACCAAACAGTCCTAAAGTTTTGGCCACAGTTCAATTTACATAATGATCAGATCACCATCCAGAATCCAACAGGAAAGCAGGGATGAACAAAACATTCTTGGAAGCAGTCATTCCTGAAATCCTACCCACATCTCCAGTACACTCCTAATTGCCCAGTCATTAATGCCACATACACAATTACATGTTCAGTCATCCTTACGACCATACCCTCCCCCACTCCATCCCCACCATCAACAGCCTGGGAACAAAACCATCAACCATTCTTTGCCTAAAAACTGAATTTCCAGTTCTCCCAGGGACTGCTCTAAATTCTGTGAAGAAAAATCCCCCAAGAAGAAAAGTTAACTCAACATTGTATGAAAGATACTAAATGTTTAAAAATATGCTTGCAGCAGTCATATAAGCTCTTTTCTGTTCCAAAGTACATATCGGAAAGATATAACTAGGACAGTGAAAATGTAAAATAAATATAAATTGCCAGCGTGGAAGAAAAAATAATGTTCATCCCACAGTCTTAAAATCATTCATGTGCAGTGATTTTTTTTTACAGTTTTCTAATTTTGTATTATGTTTTGTAAATTATTTATAAAATATTGTAATGCTTCTCATATTAATTTTTTTATACACAAATTTTTGCTATGAGGCATAAATGGTGTCTGAACAGATACTTAGGAAGATAAATTATGTGACTCATACATCTTCAGGGGCAGCATAAATATTTTGTTTATTTTGTTACTGGCAACACTTCTGGTTCCCATTTGTAAACAATTTTCATGTATTGAGAACATTTGAATACCTTTTAATTTTGCATGTGACTAAAAGATAGATTGCTACCAGCAAATGAAACAAAAGTCTCTTTGATCATATATGAAGGTTTAATGGTTTTCCAATTTGTTGATAATTGATTTTTTTTAATATATATCTATAAAATATTATTTGAATAATGAACCAAGGGTTCACTTACTGTTCTGATTTTGTCTTTTTATGGTTTTCACTAAAAAGCTATTTTGGACAGTTGAAGAAATCAAATGCATTCAAATGTTTCAAATGTCTTTACATTATTACTGAAAAAAAGAGAAAAAAAAGCCAAAAAAAGAAAAAAAGAAAAGAAAAAGAAAAAGAAAAGAAAAGAAAAGAAAAGAAAAGAAAAGAAAAGAAAAGAAAAGAAAAGAAAAGAAAAGAAAAGAAAAGAAAAGAAAAGAAAAGAAAAAGAAAAAGAAAAAGAAAAAGAAAAAGAAAAAGAAAAAAGAGAGAGAACAAGGAAGCAAAAAGGAGCTAGGAAGGAACAAGTAGAGGCGTATCAAAGAACTCAAGCTATAACCAAAAAGAAATATGTAAAATGCCTTTGCTCGTCTTCTCAATGCTGGACCAAAGCTCAATGTATGTAGGTATATGCACATTGTATAGATATGGCTAAATGTTGCTGACAATCTCGCAATACTAAACTGTTACTATTTTAAAAAAGATACAAAAATAAAACTGTTCATCAGTGTTTTACCTCAGCACTCTACTTGTACCCAGTTATTGACCAACATTCAAATAAGAAGATAAGAGAGGAAATTGCTTTCCATGTCAATGTTTGACTGTAAAATCTGTTTGGAAAACATTTTGTAATGAGCTTTTTGTCACGTGGTTTGCTTGTTTCCAAATTGAGACTATGTGGGGCACATTTGTTTATTTATTGTTAGAAAGTGATATTATTATTATTATTATTATTATTATTATTATTAATTATTACTATTATTATTTTTTTTGTCCTATGTGCTATAATCTACAGAATGGTCACCAGGGTCACTTATGAAGCACTGCAAAGAGATCTGTTTTTCCATGCATGAAGCATGCAGGGGGAAAGATGGCAGTACAAAATGGACTGCATTGTGTTGTTTAAAAGTGTGAGTAAATAAAAAAGGAGTGGATATGGTGGACTTGTGACCAAGAAAACAAACTGGATATTTAAAAGCTCCTTACTACTCTGTCTTTGAAACCAAAGCTGATTTATCTGCACAGGTTGCTTAACATGAAAATAAAAAAAAAAAAAATCTAAAAACTGACAAAAACTGTACTTAATCTAGAGCAATATCTGTATGGTCAGTAAAGCTGCACTTTGTGTATTTCTTAACAGCTTCAGATCTGTCACTTTTAATTTGTACCATAAAAAATAAAGAACTGTTTGACATGAAAAATAAGCTTGTTTCATGTTTGTCTTAAATCTCATGCATTATTCACATTATCCAAGCTCATGTAATTTCACATCAGTTCAATACAAAAATAGTTAAATGCTTGAAAAAGGGAAGAGAGAAAATCCATTTGCACTGTGGAGCATAACTTTATCTGCAAAACTAAACACTCTTTATTTACCCAGAATGGGTGCGTGCATTGGTGATGTCTTATTTTCTCTACAGGTATTGCAGAGTAGAGGATTTCCCTCAGGAGTACTCTGAAAGCCCCCAGGTGGGTGAGTGTGTGTTATCCCCCAGGCCAAATGGAGCAAAGCACAGATGGACACGAAGGCAGTGTGTCTCCCTGTGCATCCAGCCACAGTCCCGTAACAAAGCCCTGGTAAGTGACAGGAGTGTGTTAGAGAGGTTGGGTCAGTCATTCAAATTATTTCTCCTGCATTTTTGCAGAGCTCATGAGGTTCATTGTTCAATTATTTTTGTAATTATGATATAAAGTCACAGAAATGCCTGGTTTTTGGGCCACTTCTCTTGAGTCATACTGAGTTCTGTCAAATTACAGGGATCTGAAATATCAGCATATTTCAGAAATTAATTAGTTGTATTATAAAGGTTTTTTTTTTTAAAAAACAGCCTAGAAATAAAAGCTCTGGTGATCTTAGAATATTGTGTTTGAGACTTGGGATCAAAATTTTTACAAAGAATTTTTTCTTTGATTTTGTTAAATATTGTTTTACTTTTCCAATATAATGTATTAAATAATCAAAACCTGAAACAAAGTATTTATTTGCATAGAAAAACAGAGAGCATTTGGAATATTTCTTTATTGTGAATTTTTTCCAGATTGGAATTTCTCTTTTACATGCAGTTTTTCTGGATTTTATGGGGTGCATAAGAAAGAGAACAAAAAATGTAGCTTTTTTGTAGATATAATAATAGAGGCTTCATAAACAAGGCAAAGATTGCGTCAGGTCCTCTAGGCGTCATGTCTCCATACAATGGTCTAACAGCCACTTCAAACACACATAATTAATCTCTACTTACACAATACGAGGGTGTGGAGAATGACCCTTTGAGCTTTCATATCAACTACTAAAAGCTGAACACGTATCTTTTCATTCCACCATGATAAAGCATCAAGCAAACATTTTCTTTTTCCCCCAACCCTATTTAAAAATGCAAAACTTCCTCTTTTCATCATACTATAGGTATTTTAGCTGCCTCATAAGCAGCTAGCCATTACAGATCCAAATAACCTGGATCTATCAAGTTGCAAGAAATGGTGACTTTGCAAATTGAATCAATTACATTCCTATTGATCACTGAAATCTCAAAATAGATTCTACCTTAAAGCTACTGAATACTGACTATAAGACTTCACACCCCTTACTGACCGCTTAAAAATCAAATTTCTACAAACTGATTATGACACTACTTCAGAGCTCTTTAAGTGCAACATAAAGGACAAAGAGTTTTAGGAGCACAATGCTTTCCATGTCTCTCTTCTGTACTTCCAGGGAAAAAAAGAAAAGAAAAAACCACAAAGAGAAAAAAACCCCACCATTTAACCACAAAAACTGCAATATATTTGCAATACTCTTGATAAAAAATGACCTTTGTCCTGACCTTCCCTTAAGAGAGGTGTGATGGGAAGAAAGCTGACAGTAAAGTAAGAACTACACAGAAGTTGTAGAATGCATGTTTTTGTATGGTCTCTTCCCCTGTGTAGCTGCTTTAGGACTGGTCACAGTCTAAATCTATACATGCTAAAAACACTTCTAGTACTAGCAGGGCTTTAATAAGCAAAGACTCTTTTCTACTAACTTAAGTTTCAATCAAGCACCACTCAGGAAGCAAAAGAGACTTATCAAGAGGGAAGGTTTCAAGAGGGTTTGTTTTTTAATCTGAAAATTCAGATTTAATATGAGTCAGTCCCCTATGAGATTGTGAAGTTCTTGAAAATATTTGATAACTAAATACTTGAAAGATTTTTTTTTCCTTCTCTCTCCATCTGCTCTACAGGCTTGTATGTTTGTTTTTTATCTCACACACAGTCCTTTACTGTTGCATTTTGCCACACTATGGACAGACAACAGTAGTCAGGACTGAGAAAAGAGTCACCAGGTAGCCCACCAGCAATTATTGTGGTTTTCAATCCAGGCCCAAATTGTCCTGGTTCATATAAAATGTCAGCAACAGCCTTGTATAATCTACCACAGCAGCTGCAGGGATGGCATGTAGCAGCTCAAGTAATAACAAGTCTTTCATTTTATTGGACACTGAACTTCTTGATCAGTGGCCTCATGTGAAAACATTTCTCAGCCCAAGAGCTGTGGGTGTGATCACAGGCACACTTAGTGTGGGTAGGTCTTGGGTCAGGCCACAAACTCATACACAAATCAAAGGACAGCAAAAAATGGCTTTGGCGGTAATAAAACTGTGGTGGGGACTATATGAAGGGGGCAGTCCTAAAAGAACAGAAGATTCTGATTTTGTGCTTTGGCTTAAAATTCAGCCCCAAACATCAACCAGCTTGTCAGGTATGGATTCACTCCCTTCTTTTCAAATTAGCTGGTATTCAGCTAATGAGATCCCTGCTTTCAATGAAGAAAAATCCATGCTCCCTCCAATTTATCCATCAGTACCACCAATAGGAAGACAGCCCACCCTGTATGTTTTCTGTCATTGATGGTCCCATAAAAGTTTCTCAACTGGTCCCAGAATACTGAAGGTCTTAGAAGACAGTAAGATGGTGACACTGCACAAATTTGAATGGTGTGGCAATTTGCAATTCATCCTGGGGGAGCCAGAGTTGTCCCAGGAGCATGGATTTCCTGGAAGCAGTGTGTAACCTCTGCACACCTTCACTTATTTTTAAAATCCATTGAAGAACTTATGCTTACATTCTGTCATTTTGGTTAGTTTTTAATCATAGAATGGTTTGGGTTGGAGGAGACCTGAAAGATCATCTAGTTCCAATCCCGCTGACATGGAAAGGATACCGTCCAATAGACCAGGTTGTTCAGAGCCTCATCCAGCCTGGTCTTGTACACTTCCAGGGATGGGGCATCCACAGCTTCTCTGGGCTGTTTGTTGCAGTGCCTCACCACCCTCACAGTAAAGAGCTTCCTCCTAGTATCTAATCTGATCCCTACTCTCTTTCAGTTTAAATCCATTCTCCCCTGTCCTGTCACTACATGCTCTTGTAAAAGGTTCCTCTTCATCTCTCTTTTAAGCTCCCTTCAAGTACTGGAACAGAGCAATGAGGTCACAGCAAAGCCTTCTCTTCTCCAAGCTGAACAATCCAATTCTCTCAGCCTTTCCTCATAGGAGAGGTGCTCCATCCCTCTCACCAATTTGTTGGCCTCCTCTGGACTCACACCAGCTGATCAATGTCCTTTCTGTGATGGGGCACTCCAGCACTCAGCACTCCACGTGGGGTCTCACCAGAGCAGAGCAGAGGGGCAGAATCCCCTCCCTTGGCCTGCTGGTCACGCTGCTTTGGATGGTTGGCTCTCTGGGCTGTGAGTGTGCATTGCTGGCTCATGTCCAGCCTCTCATCCACCAGCACCCCCTATTCCTTCTCAGCAGGGCTGCTCTCGATCTGCTAATCCCCCAACCTGTATTGATATGAAGGGGTGCCTCAACTCAGATGCAGGACTTGGTCTTGGTAAACCTCATGAGATTCCTATGGGCTAAAATTCTCGAGCTTGAACAGGTCCCTCTGGATGGCATCCTATCCTTCAGGTATGGCAGCTGCACCACTCATCTTGGTGTCATCTGCAAATTTGCCGAGGGTGCACTTGATCCCTTTGTCTATGTCGTTAATGAAGATATCAAATAACACAGGTTCCAATACTCACTGAAGGACACCTCTTGTCACTGATGTCCATTGGGACTCTGAGCCATTAATCATTACCCTCTGGATGTGACTATCCAAACAATTTCTAATTCATAATATCAATCCATTAATCAAACCATCTTTCTCCAATTTAGAGAGAAGGATGTTGTGGCAGTGTCAAAGGCTTTACACAGTCCAGACAGATGACAAATGTAACCCTTCCTTTGTCCACTGAGCTAGTCAGTCCATCATAGAAGGTCACTGGGTTGGTCAGGTGGGACTTGCCCTTGGTGAAGCTGTGTTGTGCTGTCCCAAATCATCTCCCTGTCCACCATGTGCCTTAATACAATGTCCAGGAGGATCTGTTCCATGATCTTCCCAGTCGCAGAGGTGAGGCTGGCAGATCAGTAATTCCCAGGGTTCTCCATTCTATCTTTTTTTAAGATGGGTTACGGTGTTTCCCCTTTTCCAGTCACCTTGGGACTTCACCTGACAGACATCACTTTTCAAATACCATGGAGAATGTCTTGGAAGCTATATCAGCCAATTCCAAGTAAAGCTAATATTTTTTAACACCTTTTGTCCTCATGAATTTTTGATACTTTTCTCTAAAACATATTAATTTGACTTTTGACTATGAACTGAAATGAAAATATGACAAAACTCTGAAGATCCTTTAATTTCTATTTGAAAAGAAGGCACTATGTTGTCTTTTATAATTTTGCCTCTGTCCTTTTGACATTTTCAGCTCAATTGTGTGTTCTTAAACAGAGGAGCATGAAACTTTCTCCAAAATTACCCCTCAATTCATTCAGGTTAAAAGTGGCTGAAGAGAAATGGCTATCTCTTGAACAGCAGCAGCTATTTTCAGTTACTAGTTGTGTAATCTAAAGAGACTGATCTTGCAAATTCATCATGAACATAACTTTATTTGCCAAGCTAGTGTTACTGATATTTTGATGCTACCTTCATAGATACATTTAGTGATGTGTAAGTCTTCACAGGATTGGACCTAACTTCTGCATTTGTGAATCAATACTCTTATTTATCACTTTTTCTGGCTCATTCATCAGTAAATCTTTATGTGTCCCTTTATTATTTTTGAAATACAAACAACTCAGAAGGGACTGTGTCTCAACAGGAAAGGCATGTGTATGTTCCTTCTAAAGTTAATACAGCTTTTCTGGCTCAGCAGTTGACTGTCAAAAACACTGCTAAAGATAATATTGAGGGGAATATTGAGGATAAATACAAGAGCATGAACCATTAGCTATTTTTAAAATACTCTCTATTGTTTCACTGCATTTAAGATCCTTCCTTCTGAAGGTACCCTAGCAAATTTTCCTACTGACCACTAATAAGGAGAATTTACAGCAGCGCCATTTTGTGTCTGTTGTATACCTAATCCCAAGCATGGGCATCAGCAACCTGACTCTAAGACTTATAAGCTCATCTGGGGATCAAAACTCACCACGTAGTCTTTGCATCCAGAGGGAGGAACACAAAGAGTAGGGATCCAAAATCTGCACTGGCATATGCACTTTATAGGTCATGATAATCTTCAAAGAAATTATTCACCAGGTAATATGCAATAAAGACCACATTTGAAAGGGAAAAAACACAAAGTAATTTTTTTTTTAAGGAAAGAAAAAAAGGCAGAACTGACAGAGCATGTCTCTTCCTAAGATGTCTTGGAACAGCTATATACAACAGTAAAAGCCTATCAATCGCTTGGTATCATCTGAGCATACAGTCACCGTACATCAAGCTTCTGAGAAGTCTGTATTATTTACAACCTATTTTCCTCTGTTGTGGCTAAAGGTGTGATATCAAAAGCAAGTCACGTGGCCCCAGATATCAGCTAAAGATGAGAATACGATGTTACATTTATGTCTGGAAATGGCTTGAATTGCACACTAAAATGAAGCCTGTTTGTTCTAAACAAATTAATATGTTCTAAAAGATAAATATTGAGTCTAAGGTTATTTCACTGGAGTATTAGGAATAATTTCCTTAAAGCTAATTTAAATATTCTTTGATATGCAATGATTCATGGTTTTTAGAGGGCAGGAAGGTAATGTTCATTTTCAAAGTATCACATGGTTATTTTTTGTTTGATTGTGCACAGACTGATGTTCTTCTATTTTAATTATATGTAATTCTTGAATAAATAAAAATGAATGAGCCTATATGCAAATCCAGCATCTCCAGTTTAGTCCAATCAGGTCTCAGGCAAGCAACCCATATGTATTTAAACATTTACAGAGCCATGTTAGCTTCATATCATAAAAAAACAACTCATTGCATGCTTCTTTCCTCACCTACTTAGATTTCATACAATTTTAACCTCAGTGCTTTAAAAGATTGGCTAGTTTCAGACAAATCTGACATAAGGGAGACAGATAACTATAGGCTTAATGAAAATAACCTTGAGACAAAGGAGGTAGATCAGACTCCCAGGTGAAAAAAAGGCTGCAGTAAATACTTGTAAGTTCCCCTCCAGATTATCTTCGGCAGTGTTTTTGGCAGTCAACTGCTGAGCCAGAAAAGCTGTATTAACTTTAGAAGAAACACGCACATGTCTTTCCTGTTGAGACACAGTCCCTTCTGAGTTGTTTGCATTTCAGAAATAATAAAGGGACACATAAAGATTTACTGATGAATGAGCCAGAAAAAGTGATAAGTAAGAGTATTGATTCACAAATGCAGAAGTTAGGTCCAATCCTGTGAAGACATACACATCACTAAATGTATCTATGAAGGTAGCATCAAAATATCAGTAACACTAGCTTGGCAAATAAATGTATTATGTGCATTATGAACTTGAGTCAGTAGACCTTACTCAACACCAGCTAGAATCAACTTGGGCAAGGAGAAAAATAGCCCTTCTAAAAACCCCAGCTCTAGGAAGAAATATCACACTGAACTTAAAAGCCACCAGGAGATGCATGTCCTAGGAAACCAGATTTCATTCATCCAGGTTCTTGAAGTTTTTTGTAATTTTCATGTGATCCTCAAGACCAGCCACTGACTTCTCAGAACAGGTGTACCGGAAAGGACCAGTGTCAGCCTCACACCCTTCTTTTCACAAAGCCCACTTCTAAATTTTTCAGAGAAGTTACCTTTGCAGGGGTGCATTTAAATTACAATAAATGGGTACAAATCTTTTCCCAACATAACAAGTATATTAGCCTTGACTTCCTGTAAAACTGTTCCTTACTGTGGAGAAGTACTGTTTTTAAGAGAAAGCAGTCTGTCATTTCAATTTCCAATACAGCAGATATATTACAATTTAGGATGAAGAAAATCTCTAGCTGAAAAAAGCATTCCATTCTTTTTGCACTGGAAAGGTGATTAAAAGGAATGGGGATAAGAAAAGGGCATCTGTGTAGATACTGGTTATGAGGTATTGTATTAAAAAGTCTATTCTTGTGGTTCAAGGTTTAGTGCAGAAAAAAAGGCTACCTTCGAACTCAGAGAAATAAATGCAAGTTTTCATTCATTAACAAAATCTGTAGCACGTTTAAGGCTATTTGTTTTTGTAATTACCATCAAGATTTTGCACACTGGAAGCAGCCTATTTAAACTGGGGGGAGAGTTGCTAGTGTACAAGGGTATAGGTTTACCTTAAGTAGCTTTGTTGTTTGCCTGCTGGAGTGTTGATTCCAGAAGTGTAAAGATTTAGAGGGTTTTTTCAAAGCTTTCCTCTTTTTCAAATGCTCATCTGCTTTCAAAGAAGCTCCAAGGCTCACTGCAGCACCTGCACCATAAAATGGGTTAGAGGAGTCCAGGAAAGTCTATATCTGGTTCAGTTTGTTGGAATGAAGGTTGATCATGATTGGCAGTGGGGCTTATATCTCTCTGTTAACACCCTGCCCAAAGAGGAAAAGACATGTCCTACCACCAAGCACTGTGCAAGCCAGAAGTTCTGCAAGGCTCAACCATACCAAGCTTAGAGCCATCTCTCTGCACTAGAGGTGCATCTTCAGGGTCCGTCTGGTGATAAACCCTGTGGCTGGACAGGACTCCTGGCAATGCACATGCCTGAAGCACGTGGTGCCTGGCTCCTGTGGCCTAAGGACACTTCAGAATGACACCATGGGACATGCGAATAAGGAAGCAAACTCATTGCTGTTGAGGAGAGGATACTGAGGAGCTGGAAAGCGCTGCAGAGGTGACCTACCAGTCTTCGAAATGGAGAATCTGTTGAAATAGAGGGTTTAGCAAGGAATTCATCTAATTGAGCAAAAATGTAACCCTGAAGACCTTTCCTTACATACAGCAATTTTTAAATATAGTCCAGCTAATCAAAATGTCTCTTTTTTTCCCATTTGCTTGGTCAGTCCTAGCGATTTTCCTTCAAGGTTTTCAGTGTTTTAGCCATTGCTTTTCTTTGCCTTTGACATTTACAGCACAACTTGAACAGTCAAAGACTATAAATATAACTTTCATGTGCAATTTACAGTCTTCCCCAAAATCCTCATATCCAGATCCACTAGGCAGCAAATTTCAGAAGATGATTATGATCTACAATTTTCTCTTGGCATAGGCAAATGTGCTCTGTGAACAGTGGGATTGTCTGCTACACGCCTTTCTCATCCCTACCCCCAAGAGCTGAAAACTGCCTCTTCATATCTTCCAGCAGATACTCTCTTCTTCTAATTCATTATCTCATTTTAGATGGGATACCTCAAGAAACACTTAGTTTTAAAAATTTTTAAGCCTACTCACTTCTCTCTGACTGAAACTGGTTAAAAAGCAATCATACAAGCTTCTCCAAAGCCAAAGGTGTGAGAAGAATGGAAAAAGGAAAAGGCTGAGCACAGAAATATCATGCATGAGCACAGATGTACCCAAAACCCCACCCCATCCACATCCACAAAAAGCAGACAACTTTTCACTGCCTCAGAGTTTCATCAGGTCCTTTAGAGAGATTTACATCACCTTATGATTGTGCTTTGAATTTTCAGCTCGTTCACATCCTCTCAGTAATATTTAATTTGTTTTTCCCCCCCTTTAGCAACATGAAGAACACACCGTATCTGTTTGGAAGGAGAATTATTTCTTTGAGGACTGACTTGCTAGAAATATCTGCATTTTTGTTAGTGAACTTCAGAGAATTTCCCTTAAATAGGGAATTCAGTGAGGAAAAAAGGAATGAAATGTGCTTTTTTTTCATACCAGTATTGAAGTAGTTGAGGCTTTTTCTTTTTTTTTTTTTAATATGATGTGATCAAGTCTCTTCTCTGCCTCTCAATCTCTTAAATTACAATTTAAGTTGCCATTGTGATGAAGAAGAAAACTTAAAATTAATTATCCTTATTTCATAAGGATATGATATGTCCTAGACATAAGCATGCCTGAGTAGAGAGCCAACTGCTGACCATCTAGTACACTCTCTGCTACCATGCTGGAGAAAGGTTTTTTGCATGTGAGAAGTATCAGACTGGTGGAAAAATCTAGACCCATCTTTCTCAATGATGCAGTATAGCATTGTCTCGGATTAGAGACAAATATCCTAGGTGGAAAGCACTCTGAACAGGTCCACCCCCCCACAACAAGGTTTCTGGCACCCCTTCCCCTACAACAGAGTATCTCAGCCCAAAGTGGAAAGAACTGTTTAATTAACAGACAACACAGTGGAAAGGGAAAGGGGAAAAAAGGTCATTAAACCTGAATAAACAGCTGATAAACTTAGTGTCCTTTTCCTCGTGGCTTCCCCTTTCCGGGGTCCCCCGAACCCCGAGGGCCCGGGGGCTGTTCCTCCGGCTGCTCCCTGGACGATTCTCGTCCGCTGTCCTCCGGGGCTCCTCAGGTTCTCGGATGAGAAAGCAAGTCGAAGAAAAGGATCCACAAATGATGGAAAAAAGAAAAACAAATCCCGGGAAAAAAGGAAAAAAAAAAGAAAACCCAAGCGGCAGCCACACCAGTAGCACCAGCCACCCGCAGCTGCAACTGAACTGAGGGGAAAAAGGGAAAAAAAAAAAATTAAAAAAAAAAAACCAGTGTCCCTTCCTCCCTCTCACTCCCCCATAGGAGAGCCGGGGAAAAGTTTCAAAACATCCCGCGGGCAGAGCTTTCTCCCAGCTGCGGGACACAGTTAAAGCTACAGGACCATATTTCTGCTCAAGTATACAAACGACAGGGAATACAAAATATCATTATGCCACCCCAGGACAAGCATGTACAATAAGACACAACAAAAAAAAAATCAAGCTCTATACTCCTACATAGACCTTGTCCTTCCTCTTGAGACTCCTGAAAGAGCCAAGACAGAATGCAAGCTACTACTGATGTAACAGTAATTTTCCTGTTACAGATACGACTCTGCTTTGAGCCTGATTCATCAACAATTCACCTCACATAGGACACCAAATGGCATCCCTCATGTGAAAACAACTTGTAAACTAATAATAAGAGGAAGAGATATTTACTAATTGATAATGAAATGGAGTAAAATCAGTGACCTTGGGAGGAAACATTCTACATCTTATTAGCAATCGCCAGAGCCAGTCATCCATCCACCTCAAATCCATTTCCTGAATGTGTTGCATCTCTTGAATTTATACTGCTCTGGCATCAAACTATGAACATCACATTTCTGCAGTTCACTGTCTTGCAATCTAAATCCAGCAGACTTTGCTCCTCCTACCAACAACAGCTTCTTTGTCTGTTTTTCCTACATATAGATGTATATGCTTCTCTAAATTTTCACAGAACTCTAGTTGTAGAAATATTTGGGGGTTCAGTGATTTTACTGATCTTGGTAGCCTCAGGTTGCACAGTGCCTTAGCACAACTGGAGTTTATGGACTACGGCATGAGGTATATCTTTTAGAGTTCTCCTTAGAAGCTAGAGAAAAAAAATGAGGGCCATATTATTCCTTCTACAGGTTTTATGGCAGAAAAAAGTGCATTGTAGACAACGATTACACAGTACGTTGTGCAAAAATCATTGCCAGGCACCAAAAAATCACATCTTATACAGTGTTGTTGGCAGCACAACAAACATTCTACACCAGGTTTTTTATAAGCAATATTAATCTTTCCTGCTGGAGTTATGCACTCTTAATGCACTGTCATGGTAAAGGTTTTATGTTTAAGTCTTTCAGAAGTCCTCACATTTTAAATAAACTATTTTTCAGGTATATTCTGGCCAAACCAATTGCAAGTACGTTTCCTTTCTGCATCTTCTAGAGCCTTCTTCAGCTGTTTGGAAGAGATGCAAGATTACCACATTTACCAAGTATGCTCATGTGAATACACAATCACACAAATGCAAATGAGCATATACATGTTTATGTGAATATATGTATTTCTGTATTTTTCCATACACACACACAAACATGCCATAGATATGGATACAGATGCATAAAACTTTTCAGCTGTGGCTATTGTGGATGCATTTGAAGCCATTGCTGAATGAATGGTTGACCCGTTTAATCTTTGTCTAGAGAAATGCATTGCAATGTTATTTTTGGCTCCAGTATTTGTTTTAAAGCACTCACCCCCAAATTAGAATTGGGGAGGTTTCAGAAAAAGTCTAACATTTGCTAGCCTTGAGAACAACAGCAGCCTATTCCCCAAAATAAACCTTCCTAACAATTTTTCTTAATGTGTCTGGGTATTTTAAGGGCTCAGCAGCGGCAGGGGAAAAAGTCAGGTATTTTTGATGATTTCATTCCTTATACCACACAGCTAATTATTTTGGAAGAGGATTTTTTTCTTTTCATCTTTTCATTCCACACAAATATGGATTGATTTTTTTTTTTCTTCTGCCATTGCCTGCAGCAAAGTGAAATGCACACATAAAATATCCATTTAAAAGTCTAACAACTTTTTCCAAAGTGTTTTCTTACACATCCTCCTGGAAGAAAAATCACAAAGATTTGTTGTCAGGGGTGCGCGGGATGTTGCAAGAGGAGTGGGGATAGGATATTTGTACAGCTGCTTAGATTCAGAAAAGTTTTAAATTAATAAAACTTCTTATGTTCTGTGAGAATAGGCTACAAGTAGTTTCAGCGGTAAGAAACAATGAGTGGAATTGAATGAAAACTCGGACGAAATATTTCTTTGCATTTGTGTTGGAATTCATTAGTGAATTTTGTTTAGCGACCTTTCTGTATTTGCTTTTGAAAGACATTTGGGGATTTTTGCTGCAGTGCCATCTTTATTGTCCAGGTCTAAAACTCAATCACTTATACTAAGTCTTCAGTGGCAGATGCAGCATCTTCACTAGCTATTTTAAGGGAGGTTACATAAAGCACAAATAAGATCATTAATGGAAGCATCTCTCTGGGATGTAAAAGAAGCCAGCTGCATACCCAGACTTTGAATTCATGGGGGATCTAGGTTCCTTTCAGATGCAGTGGAAGAGTCCAGTTCAGTAGTGAACTGCAAGTTATAGGATGAAATAGATGGATTTCAAACATAAATTATCCTGTCAAGACAGTCTGTAACTACCAGAAATCACTCAAAGAAATCTGCACTGGTTCTGAACGATATAGACTGATGGTTATTCTCCTCTACCCAGTACAATCTAAAATAATAGTTATTTACATGAAAGTACATAAATTACTTAGCTCTAGGAGCACTGACATTTTTCATCCAAACAGCTACTTGGAAGGTTGTCCAGAAGCATTAAAACTCTTTGTGTTTGCATTTTGGCAGAGCACCCCTGGAGGAAAGTCCATGCACCTGCTCCACCTTTGCTTCCCAGAAGGGCAGATTGCCCTGTTATCCTTCTTCAAAAGCCTTTTCAACAGTTTCCTTGCCACCTCTTTGAACAGGCCAGTACAGGGCACACCTCTGCAGCACTCGCACACCAACCTCCACCCAGAGCACCAATGACTGCAGCCCCTGCAGACCATCTTGAGGCATTTAAAATTGCCCTCCCTCTCTTCCCAAGGGCAGAGAGGCACTATAATCTTGGGCCAGATGGCTCTTCTTGGCACCATGAATAACATTCAGATGAACACAAAGTGAGCTGGAACAGGTCTTCAGGGGCTGAACGTCTGACAAACTAAAGCATGCATCTACTGATTGTCTTTGTCAGCTCTCAGTAGACAATGTTTTAACATTTACAGGTAACTGAACGCTGCCATTTCCAATACATTTACAGTAAGAATCTCTCTCACCATTAATTCTACTGACTTCTATAGATGTTAAAATGGTGCTGACATTTAAAGCATGCCAACCCTAATATACGCAACCAACATAGATGTCTACATATTAGAAAATTAAGTTCTACACTACTGACAATTATTCTGATATCTAGCAATTAGCATTTGCCTTGGTAAGTAACATGTATGTCTGCACACAGAGAAAACTGAAGAACCAATTTAAAAGTCACTCTGCTACAATTTCTGAGTAACAAAGACTTTTGAAAACCAGTAGCTGTCTCAGAGAACATAGGTGGAGCAAGGATGGACCAACCTGGAGAAAACCTGTAGGGCTGGCAAGATGGCAGGTGGGGTTCAGGCATCACTGCACTTTCTCCCTTCAAGGGGAAAAAATTCTGGCAGCATTATCAGTTTTATTTGTGGTTTGTTTTCTCAAGGATGTTTACTTGTGCAAAAACCGGTATAGTTAATGCCCCACAGGCACCAACAGACCTTATGGTCCCTGCCACTGCCTACAAGAAGCCCATTTCACTGGGACATCAGTACCTGTCTCAGGAGTGTTGACCTCCAGCTCCCCAAAGTCCTCTCCTGGCACTGAGCTGACCAATGTCCTGGCATCGCCTCAAATCTCTTATCATTGTGAACTGGACAGACAATCTGGGCTGAACCCAGTTTCCCACCCACCCTAAGTCTCATCCTCCCAGGGATGGTGAGACCAGTTCCTGGCCAGCAAATTCGCCTTCCAGTCTCTTAAGGAGCTGCTCTGGCTGCCCCCTGGCAGGTGCTATGCAATGTTAGCTTTGCTTTGGGAGCTTTGGTTTTTCTCTCTCTTGGAGAGAAGCAGTCTGTAAATGTTTCACCTGGATCTTGGAGACTCAAACCACCTGAATATTCTGAGGTGCTCATTTTAAAGTCGGAGCAAGAAACCTTTGATTTCACAGGCTTGTCATGACTCAAGACTGTATACTCAGAAATACCTGTATTATTATACCCAGAATCAGGACTGAGCAAGAAGGCTTAATAAGGCACCACACGCTGACAGAATGGTAACTTAGGAGTGTATATTCCCAGTCAATTGCAAATATGAAATCAGGATCACTAGCACAGGCCTCTGTTGTGGAAGTCAAAGGCAGACACCCAGCAGAAAGAATTGCAGCATCTTAAGGTCTTGGTTGCCCAAGAGCTGATTTACACAACATTTTTCCTTGCTTACTCTTTTGTGTTGCACCCACAGCACCACCACCAATGAAAAAGAAAGTGTTTTGGCAGTCAAATAGCCCATGACTCTAAGTTTAAGGGTATGGCAATGCAATACAAGCTGAGCACCTCTGAGAGCTTACAGCTTCCAAAAAGGGCCCACTTCTGCTCCCACCTTTACTGTCTCCAGTACTTTTCCCTGGCTGTTCAGTCCTTCACTCTGTTATCAGCTCTGATGCTCATCTAACTGCACTCCAAACTCACCCAGCTCATTGATCCAGGAGAAAACACAATGGATCAAGGGTACTCCAGATAGTTTTCCACTGAATTAGTAAATCAAATTTGGCTAACCATGCTACCAGAAAAGTATCACAGCCAAAACAAAGCACAGGGGAAATGAGACTACTCTCTTTTTGTAACTGCAAACTTCTAGATAAGCCACTCTATGTTGTCTAATTACTCATGAAGGTGCCAGACCTACTACTGGTATGAATAAGGTATAAGTTCATATTATATACTTGCAAGAGCTTCCAGCACAGGAGATGGAAAATAGGCATCTTGGTGCAATCAACTCCTAAAATACTCCAATTAGCTTCACGGGATTTTAGTGTATTCTGACCTTTCAGCTATGCCAGGATGAAGCTAGTGTGTTTTATTCCACCTTTGCTATCAACTCAATGCCAGACCCAAGTCAGCAGGGCTGATAACATACAAGGATTTGTACCTCCATTCCTGAGCCCATGGCTGTGGCATATTGAGTCATGAGAAACAGTAGTTCTTACTCTGCAGAAAGGAGTCCTCAAGACAAGGGTATGGCACTGGGTAAACAGAAGAATGAAATGTGATGTAGAAAAAGAATAGCAGGGAAGGTGAGAAGGGAGAGTAAACATTTGTAGCTATTTGGCACTGTATTTTTGAAACTCTTTGCTTTGCCTGCACTGTGAAGACATAACTTACAGGTTACTAATATTAATTAGCAACCAGAGTTACTAATAAGTTATCTTGAATTACTGGAGTATGCATAAGTTTGTATAAATTTTAAGGTAATTGTCATCTTTTGTCACACCACACCTTTACCAAACTGGCCATGACAACTTCATCTTTCCACAATATTTTCTTTACATGTATCAAGTCATCAGTTATTCCATCGTGACTATTTCTTTCAGATCTGATGCCATGCCGCAATTCTTCAGCAATGTTAAAACACCACAGTGCAATTCAGACTGCCTTTTAGCTGCAAGTTGACCTAAATGCATTAAATAGAGATTCTTCTAAATAAATGATTCACCTTCACTGTGACACACAACAAGAAAAGAAAATTGAAAGGACGCATACAAAAAAGTGTACACTATTTTTTTAATCTTTTCCATAACTGCCTACTGTATGGCATATGCCACATAGTATATCTTATGTTCTTTGTATCCTTATGTAGCAGTGATTGATAATAAATTAATAATGTAGTTTATCAAGTAGAGCATCTGAAGTTAAGCTCTGAATTCAAAATGCAGATGTCTTACTGTGGCTTCTGTGTGAAAAGGGAGAACACTTGGTCTTTCACTACTCATTTCAAAAGTTGTTGGGGACTCAACCTGCTTTTAAAATTAGTTTAAAGTTTAGGTCCTAAATGTGATTTAATATTTTAGAAACACCTTACTCCCGTTATCACAAAGATTGGTGCCAGTTGAACATTCTAGGTCCTGTGCACAACACCCTGAATAAACACACGGCTGCTTGAAATAAAGAATATTAGACTATTGACTCTGGGGTGCCAGAATTTTGTCCAAAGTGTTTTACTTTGCACAGATACATTTCTGCTTTTAGATCTGAAAAACAAGTAGGAACTCTTCACGTAATACCTAATCATGCCCACACTTCAAAGTGCAGCAGCAGGAGGCTAAGAAATTTACAGAGCTAGTCATTCTGTTGAACAAGAAATATATTTTTCCTGTTAAGCTTGAGTTTAAAGAGTTAGAGAAGATTTTGCTTTGGTATAGAAGTCAAGGAATTATTATTAGTAGTCATACCTTTGAGAACTGGGAAATTTCAATTTTGATATCAGCTCTGCAGCATCCCTTCTCTATCAGGGACCTAGACCCTCACACTGTTCTTCTGAGTTTATCCTTCTGAGTGAAGGATATTTTGTCTACATGGAAGCACCACACACCATTAAGGCCATAGTACAGCCCTGCTGTGTAAGTTACATCAGGGGCTCATGTACAACATGTTACTCTGTGAAAGCTCCAAGCACTGTTGCTACCCCTGTCAGTCAAAGAAAGACAATAACTTGTATATGCTGATACCACATGGCTGGAGTCCGGACACAAGCCTCTAGGCAAATGATAGTACAAATAAGTAATAGTGGACAGGCGGCTTCTGAAAAAGAAGACTCATCCTTTAAGGGACAAGAAACCTGTAGAAAACAGGTCAAGTTCTGGACATATATTTAAAATTCTATTAGTATTTCGATGGTTGGGGATATGATTGATTTTTTTTTTTAAATTTGTTCTTTTTCCATTAGCGTTTTATCAAAATGAAATCTAATCACAGTCAGTTACTAGAGCTCGGCTGACAGATGGTAACTTGTTAAGGTATGGTTGTATGATTGTGTTCATCATTTGCCCACAGTCTGTACGAGAGGCAGTAGCCCTCAGCTGGTCTCAAAAGTTTTATTAATGTAACTCAATTTGTCTCAGAAATCACTCTGGCCACTTCTTTACCCCACTGTAAGACATCATATTCTTTCAGGTTAAGTTAATAACTGACCAACTAAATACAGGACACTCCTTAAGCCATTTAAGTTTTGTCTTGAGGGCTGAAAGATAAATTAGTTTAGAAATAGTTTTGTTACACTGACACTAAGCAAATCACTACACTTTTCTGTGCATATAAAGTTTAAGTAACAATGAAGAACTGTCAAGTTACAGTGGCTCAAAATCTTATTGTCCTTCAATCAAGCCATAGCAACAGTCTGAGTGCATGCTCTTGTAAAGTAAAACACAAGAGCTTAAATCTCCCTTTGCTAGTTAACCTACAGATTAAACTGTTTCATTAAAATGTAAACCATTGTGTTACCTTGAAGTCAGACTGACCTAAGACTGTCTGTGGTCAGTTGGCACTTCTCAGCTGATGGGGATAATTGGTTAAACCTCTCACTATTTCAAAGTGGTTTCACATGCTAAGTGCATTAACCATTTCCATATTTTAACCACTTGAAGGTTGAAAGGCATTTCAATTTGAAAATTTCTCATGGCTCTAATAAGCTTGATTCTTTTGCAGTCTGTCTAAAAGCACTGGAATTCACCTTTTGGAACAGATGTACAAATGGATGTGTCTTTGATGTGTTTAGGGCTACAAAAGTTTGATGTTTTCAATTAAAACAAGTGCTATTTACTTCTATACTTAAGGGAATAGAGCACTTTTGACTTTTACAAAGTGCGCGTTATTAAAGCACTTTGCTAATGTACAAAGGCACTTCCATAAAACAAGGAAGAAAAGAAGCAGTCCTCTTTCAAAATGTCTCTGGAAAATGAGATGAAAGTAGAAAAAACTTGCAAGAAAAGAGTTCTTTAACAATAAGAGAGCTATCTTCAACTGTTCCTGTGTATGATTTCAGTCATCATCTTTATGCCTAGAAGCACTTTTATAAACATTTGTAACAATTTAAACATATTCTATCACTCAAAACTTTTCACACAATGGTTCTTCACCCTAACCTTTTTGATGAGGGCAGAAAACACTTATCTTGTGGTTTCCAAGGTATTCCTGAAATAGTACAATGGAGAAGTAATATGCTATTGTTAGTGTTCAGGAACAACTATTACTGATCTATTACTTAATATCATTACCCGAAGTGTATGTGGACCTCTTATTTCTGTGTACCTCAGCTTATTTATTTTCAGCAAAAATTTCCTGTATGCTCTGGAATTGCAGTTTCCAATAATTTAGGTCCTGATTCAGCCAGGCACAGTCTTTTCTAAGGACATTTTCAACACTTTTTGTCCTCTTTTGAATTTAGAACTGAGAATGACAGAGATTCATCAATCAGAAATTTGCTCAGTGAGGTCTGCAACAGATAACTGTCTGGAACGATAAGCCTAAAAATGCAATTATTTTATTAACAGTTTTGGTAGCTGAACTGAAGGAAGGGCTAGCGTGGTTTTTTCCAAACTTTTTCCCATTAGGCCAAGAAAGATTTTTATATTTCGTCTATTCAAAGTAAAGCTGAAAAGCTATCTTATGGAGTGAAAATATTATTTCCAACAAAATACCTCTCAAATTGTGATTGTCTCTGAAATGGCAAAGGAGAAAAAGTATTATTGTTCAGGTCATATGGCAACGTTTTCAGTAATTAAGCATTTCCAATGAGGAAATCATCAGTAGAGATGTTATTTTTCTGTAAAGATCTTTGAGTAAGATGTTTAAAATCTCTTCCATTTCAGTTTCAGAATAAGGCAAAAGCATGGGCACCTTACCCATTATCTCTTAAATATATGTATTGCTTTTCATCTCTAAGAAAGAAGTTTTAGCCTGGGAATGATGATTGCACTGCATTATTTCACTTCTGCGGTGGTACCTTCAAAAACAAAAACACCCCATCTTAGTTTTCTGTTATAAAAAAGCATCTTATGGCTTCTTCACCTCTTGTCCCATCAATCTTCTTGTCTCAAAATGATTTCTCACTTTCCACTCTGTTGTGTATTATTGTTTCATAATGATAGAGTTTTCATTTCTTCTCATTGGTGTAAGTAGTCAAATAAAGAGAACAAACAGCTAGAATGGAGTTTAGTATAGAGCATGTAGAGTAGAGAAGAAGTTACGAAGAAGTTTGTCCTGCAGGAGAATGAAACAGCAAAGCTTAGCTACTGGCAGCTGGCCAAAGTAAAAAAAAAAAAAAAAACACCTTTTTGGTAAAGGATGCATTTTTATTTTGCTTTTTTTTTCTTTTTTTCCTTTTTCTTCTTTCTTTTTCTTTGGGGTTTTTTTTGGGTTTTCTGGGGGTTTTTTTGGGGTTTGTTTTTTTTTTTTTGGCTTGGTTTGGTTTTTTGGTAGAGTAAAATGTCACTTCATAAAAGCAAAAGGTGCAATGAAAGATGCTATTATAGTTTTTGCGTTATTAACATCCAAGTGTGCTGGGGGTGAGAAAAAGGTGCAGGAGCAGCAGGGGACTGTTGCCATAAACAGGATTTCACAGAGTCATATTCTTTTCAGAGACATTTCCACTTACATTACTTCTAAAGTTAGCATTATTTCTCCATTCCAAATAATCAGAAATAAAACATCAGACAGTAAACACTCCCCCAGTGACTAACTGTGTTGTTTGGGTCTTTTCTTTCCCCCACTCCTCACTTCCCCCACCCTCCACTACTTTAAAGAAAGAAAAGATGCTAAAAGTTCCTTCTGTGAGTTGCCAAGGTGCTCCCAGCCCATTGTGCAGAATCATTGTCAGGTTAAATTAGGGAGTACAGACTCCATGAGTGTAAAAAAATCAATACTTGATGGAAGATTGCTCCCCGGAAAATCTGTTTTGATTCCAGGATTAATTCGCAACCAAAGGCTTCTGCAAAATGACATGCCATTAGCCAGAAAATGAACACATTCTACCCTTGAAATTGGATGGAAATATGTCAGGTGATTGACCTATTCATTCTCTTCGCTCTCTGGGCAGAAAGAGTAGGTGTGGTAGCTGTGAATTAGGCCCCTGAACCAGGTCCATTTTCCAACCAGTAAAAAAAAAAAGAGGAAAAAATAGTCCAATGTGAATTGCAAGTATTCTCTAGGCCATTGTTGTAAAGCTATTGCAAATGCATTCCGTCAAGGTAAATGCATTTGTCTGGAAGGCCTGACTCTCTTGTGTTTTCTAAATCTCAGAATAAACCATACTAAAATCTTAAAATAAAGCAGGGATTTTTTTCTTCGGAAAAAAGGGCTTGAAATATTAATGAGAGTGTAATTTGTTTGCCATATAGAAAGTAACATCCCACCCCCCTTTCTTTGCTTACCCGTTTCTTCCACAAAAACTTTCATTAGGCAAAACCAGTACTTGAGCCATGCTGGTTGATCAGGGTTCAGGCCTCTTGAGCAGTCATTGTGGCCACGGCAGCATTCATCCAGGAGCCATGGAAGTGGCCTCTCCCCTGGCTTCCTGGTGCTGTGCAACCATTGTGCTTCCTTGCCTCGCAAGGTCCCAAGCTCTAGGACAATAGGGCATTTTAATCTTTGTATTTATACATTCTGAACTATGCCTGCTTATACTGTTGAAACATGCTGAATATGTGGAACAGAAAGGCTGTGACATGAGATATTTGTATTTATTTATCTGGTGTAAAATTGCCAAGGTGAACCTAACCTCTTGATGGACAAGGGGTTTCCAGTGGAAAAAGCAGTTATGGATAGCATCATTAGACCTTGTAGTTGGAGCGTGGGAAGGCTCTGTATCACTCACATTGACCCAGCTGGAGTGCACTGAGATTGGAGCAGTTGCTCCCAATCACATTAATAAAGGGGGAAATGCCATGAAGATGCAGCTCTTTCAGAAAGAAGTCACCACCAGTTTTATATTTTTAACCACTCCAAAAAATATTACCAGCATGTACAGTGTACTAAGATTCAAGTGATCTAGAACTTTGCCTGAAAATCTAGAAAACAATTTATCAGGAGAAATGCATGCCTGAGTAGAATGGAAGCAACAAACAAAATCATCAAAAGCGATGTTATCACTGACTGAATTAGCATTATTACTCATTAGCAGCCTAATCCATCAAACTCCTAACTGCTGACATACCAGATAACTCACTCTCTAAAAAACAGACCCTCTTTATCTGTATTTCCCCACCAAAAATGGCTCTAAAGTAAGTTTTGAGAATTTTGGACTTGAAATTCTGCAGTTACTATCTTCCATTTTAATTGTGAATCAGTGTCTGTTGACTTTCTCATAAAGATCTCACCATAAAGATTGAACTTACAAAAAGTTGTGATTTTTCTGTCCAGTTCTGTTATTTCTTTCATTCAAACTTTGGAAATAATGTATTGTATAAATGGTAAGTCATTGATAGTCCATGTGTGATTACCCAGGCTGGAGCTAGCGAGTTGGTAGTTCTTCTACATGAGGTCAATCTAAGCTTTTCAATGTGTTAATATCTATGGGGGAAAACATCTCCTTTCCAAGCAGTACCACAGGAGTGGCTAGGGATGCCGATATGTGGAACACCCAACTAATCTTCATTTCTCTAATGATTTCACAGTCCAAGCATCTTCCAAGAAAACCATTTACAGTGCCAACACTGAGTTTAAAATTGGCAGGAGACATTTCTCTCCCCAGATTACCATGATCCTGACAACTGCCACATTTCTATAATAATTGTGCACCAGATTAATACTGTAACATTCTGGTCACGCATAGAGGATCCTGTCAGGCATATTACACAGAATTAATAGTTATTTCTACTCCAGGAAACCCTCGAGATCTAAAACCATCAAAATAGCAAAAGAGAATGATGTCTTATGCTAATATTATAGAGTAAGACCAATTGTTTCCCCCAGAATCTATGTCCCAACCACACAAGCAGACTATTCTCTTTAATCCAAAAGTCAATGCAAACATCACTTCATTTGAAGAAAAAATAAAATCTGTTTCTTCTGCCTTTTTCTCTTCTAAAAGCAAGATGTTTCCTTGTCTCAGAGGGATAGCAACCTCATGGAAATGGAGTCATACCATGCTAGGACAGGAATAGTGAACTATTCTCTAAATTTCCTTTCCTCTGCCTATTTGGTTCAGGAGGTATCTTACAGGACTGTCTTAGACCGGATGCCAAAGTGCTAATATTAGATAAAATTAATCCCATTCTTCAAGCCCATATCCTAACACCTGCAGAAGAAATATAAAAATTACCATCTCTCAGAGTCACCAAGAAGTTTTCCTAATTAAAGCTGATGTGCTGTTCTCAGTGTCAAAACTCTGATTTCATTGCAAACAGGAGCAATCTGTAAAGTGCTTTGAGCCCAATGGATGTTAAACATGACGCAGGTTATAAATGCCTTGGAGGAAATTTGGTCACAGGCTTAACCTGCAGCAAACAGATTAGATTGGATGTTATTGGAAAAAATCTTTCATGACAAGGCAGGTAGACATCTGTGCGTAAGAGCCTACCTAAACAATCAGGAATTATTGAATGCATATTTTTTTGTTTCCAAACAAGAACTGAATTTTTGTAATTCTGTCACAGTTTTGATACTCTTTCTTGTCCATTGTGGGAGTGGGGGTGTCATCTAGAAATTTATCATTGCAGAAGATTATGTAGGTGTAGAAGGTGTAGAAGCAGGTAGAAGAAGGTGTAGAAGCAAGATGATTACAAGTTTCAGTAGCACTAGCTGTCAGATGTTGTGAAGGTATCATAACTTTTGGGATGCAACTACATTGTGGCTGCACATTTCCACATATCTGCTTACACTCTAGGCTCTTAATGGCTATGCTTTTCTCTAAAGCCATTTTTGTTTTCTCACTCATTTCCCACTCTCAGTTCTCTCCTCTGTATTGCCTGAACTTTTTCCCCATTTTGTATTTTCGATACTTTGGGCATCTAGTCTCAGCTCTAAGGGCATCTGATACAGGCTGATAATCAACTAGTCTCCATGAGCTATTATGTGAATAAAATGCTGCAGGAATGAGGGGCTTTGCCCAAACACTTTCAAGTTCTTTCAAACTATTCTTCAGTGGACAAAGCATAATTTGAGGCCAATGAGCTAAGGTTTTCATTTTTTCCTATGGGAAGGGGACCATGACTATGCTGTATGTGAAATAAAAAGGGAATAAAAGACTTGCATATGCAGTTCTGTGTCTGCCTGTATTAATCTCCTTTAGTAATGTGTCAGTAGAACAGTTCTTCCTATTTTCAACAGTTGTTAGCCAAGTTTCACTCTTAAGGGGTCTAGAACTTGAGATAAGTTGATATATTATTCTAAGATTGTTGGTGAAGCTTGTCCTTCAAACTAAAACAAAAAATTGCTCCTGAGAGCATGGAAAAATACACTGAAATTGTAAGTCTAAACTGGCCTCGATTGATTATTTAATAAATACAGCAAATTCTGTAAATAGAGCCCTAGAGGTCTCCTAGACCTACAACATTTAAGTACATACTGTGCAGAACTCTGCACTACCTCATTTTCCTGTGCACCCTAAATATTGGTAATGTTTTGTGGTACATCTTTTCCTATATATGGCCACAGATATATACTCGTAAGTGTAGTCATTAACCCAAATTTTGTGATGCACTGTCATGGTTTAGGAATGGTACTCCCCAATTTAGTGCTCGTACTGAGACTCATCAATCCATGTGCCTCTCAGTCACTTCCCCTCCATCCCTTGCTGAGGGCTGGAGAGGAAAATTGGAGACACAAAATGTGAAAAACAACAGGTGGAGATAAGAACAGTTTACTGGAAACAACGAGATAAGAAAGGGAACAGTAACAACAACAATGTTAATTTAAAAAAAATGTACAATGGAGATGGATGCTCAGAACAAGCAACCAGGTGTGGTTGCACCCCACCACTCCCTCTACCAAGCTACCCCAGCTAGAAGGAATCCCTTCCTCCTGGAAGAGACTCCCTTCCCCCCACCCTGGCAGTGTTGTCAGGTGGTATAGAATAACCTTTGTGTCCTAGCCAGGCCCCTCCTGGCTACTGCAAAGTTTAACCCTGCCCTGGCCAGAGCCAAGATATGTACAAATTTTAAAAACCATTCAGGTTCTTCCACTGTGAATGCCTTTGCTTCTTGTTCTCATCTGGATCTGGCATCTTTTCCATAACATGGGAACAAACTTCCCTTAGAATAATTCCTGTCCATATTAGAGATATGGTAACCACCTGCATTCAGTCCAAAATACAGACTCATCCCCAGCAGGCACTATGAGCAGCCCTTCCATCTTCTTCTGCCCATGTGTCTGCCTTGTGCCTGATCATGAAGTCCTAACTTCTCCGGACAACTAGAGGTGACACAATGATCTGTCAGTCACAGGAAATTTAGGGGGGGTGGAAATTAAACTTTTCTAATGAATGTGGCTAAAAAGGGAGGTAAAGTTGGATTGAGCCTGTCTAGGTATCACCATATTAAAATACTGTTAAAGAGGCAGACATTTTTTCCAAAAGACTAAAAATAGACCTTGAAGCCAATGATCAGCAGTAGAGCAAAAATCCTGTAAAGCCAGAAATTTGACTGTATGGTACAATCAAGTTTCTTTGTGAAGTTCTAAACACTTTCTTTGCAAAGTCCCTATACATTAGTGACTTTACGAGAAAATCTAGAGGCAGGTGAACTCTTGATATAGCTTCCAATCACAGTTTGCACATATAGTTCATAACAGCTAATGACATTTTTCTTCTCTTCAATTTCACATAAAAAGATAAAAAGGAAAACTGCGAGAATTTGTCTATAGCATGATGACTGTGGTCAATATCTTGCTATTTGCTCTGTCAATGCCATCAAAATATTGTTTAATAATTTAGAAGCAACCATGTAATTTTCTTCTCCAGTAGTAGCAAATTAGGCACTTACTAAATAATTGACAAAAATACGTAATTCTAGGGATGCCTTGAGGAACACACAATTAGCTGACAGTTTTTAAAACTTTTCCTTGCATTAGTAATTATATTTTTGAATTATTTTCATGTCAATTCTTACCACTGTAGGAAACAGCACAGCTTGATAGTTCAACTTTCTCATTTTTAATAACTAACCACATTCTCTGATAAAAATAGGGAATTATGCAGAGAATTAATGAAATGGGGGGTAATAATGAAATGGGGGGTAGAATTCACATAGGTAGGGGTATGCACTTTCAGGCACCATATCAGAATGTATAAAGTTTGCATGCCTATTTCTATAAAGATATTGCAAAAATTAGAATTTCAATGAGAAATTACACCAGTTTAAAATAAGTACAGTTTTCCAAGCAGCTTGAAAAAGACAGCTTTTAAAAATGCATTAAATGGTACTTCTAAAAATCTTTTATAAGAAAAGCATATCCACAGTTTCATAGGACTGCCTTTGTCAGACGAGCTGAAATGCTGGTATCAATATGCATTAAAAACACCTGTAACATGGAAATGTAAGTTCCACATTATCAAAAAACCAAAGGAGGAATCCCGTTATGAAGCAATATCTGAAAATTAAGTGACAGTAGTACATGTGGGATTCTTCTTTCAGGAAAGAAAAACACAACATTTAGCTGAATTCAACTGTGTCCCACCCACAATACTGAAGGATTACCACCTCCTTTCATTTTGGGTGGTTGTTCATTCTGAGCAAACAACAAGGGAAATCGTATACCATTGTCTATTATCACCAATGGTAAGTATTTCAGTGAAAAGACTTGTGTAGTAAATGAGCTAGGCAGAACTGCTCAGAAGTAGAAAGCTCACCAGTTATGTTGAAAGAATGTTTGACACTTTGTCCTTCCTTATTTTTGCAAAAACCTCTAGGAACAGAACAGAAGTAGAACTTATGAACACTTTAACCAAGATCTCTGTAACTTGAGTTGATGATTCCCAGTAAGTCTACATTTCTTCCTTCAGGGAAACAGATGCTGCCAAAGTATTTATTTTATGGGCTCCAAGGACTGCCAAGAAGAGCAGCTCTGGTGCTGACACAATGTGTTAGTTTTGCTTGGCCCAGTTTTTGCTAGTGAGTAGGGTGGGGTACAAAGATGGCTCCTGCATGTCCTGTGTGAAGGTTCTGGAAGTTTTTCACCATGTCCAGCAGAACCAATCTCTGATGGCTCTGAAGACGATGGACATGCTGCTGGCCAACTCTGGGCCGATTAGAGATGTTAGTTACGCCTCTGTGAAAACATATTTAGGAAGAAATTAAAACAATGTGAGCACATATTTCTTTTTAGCCAGAAGAGGAGGAGGAGGTCAAAATATGTGAGGGAAAACAACATGGAGACACTAAGGTCAGTGGAGAAGGTGGGGGAGGAGGTGCTCCAGGTGCTGGAGCTGATTTATCCTCCAACTCTGTTAGGTTAATAAATGACTTTGCAACTCTAAGTTCCCTTCCTGTTTGCCCTTTTCTTCTGTGCGTTCTCCCTCCAGTGGTTTATATCAACTCATGAGTCCGGTGTGTTTGTGTTAGTTTTTTCCTTCTCCACTGCACAGTTGCAGCAAGGGACTGTAGAGAGAGCAGATGTCATAGGTGCCTGGCATTTAGCCAGGGTCAAACCTCGACACACAATCTGCAGTGAAACACTCTAATGTGGGCAGTTTCCCAAACTAGGGAAAACGCTGGGGAAGCTGACAGAGCCACCAGGAGCCCACAGCTTGCATGACAGCAACTGAAAAAACCTGAGTGAAGCCAGCAGCAGTGGCAGCCAAGCCTCCACACAGCTTAACCAGGGAGCAATGCTACCTACTCAGCAGAAAGCCATGCTCACCCTAAGTTCAGCACCCACCACAGCTGACCCAGCTGCCCAGAGAGTCCTCAGTGAGAATATGCTGCCACCCAGATGTCAGCTGCTCTGACAGCAGAACTGGCCAGTAGCAGTGAGCACCTCTGTGGGAAATGCACTCAGGTAGAAGGACTGCTTCAATTAGTGACAGAGCTCTGAGGTCAGTAAGTTGAGGAGTATCTGGGAACAGTAGAGAGACAGACCATTGGAATCACACCCTACCTTCCCTGAGACAGGCTTAACAGCACACAGGATGCGTGACACAAAAGATTCTCTGTCCTCTCTCCACCTGGCTGAACACAGTGACTGAAGGCATAGGGGCAATGGCAACAAGCACCTGCCCAGCACAGCAGGCACATCTCCTGCAACTGCCCCACTGTCCCAGGTGCCCTGGCATAATAGGCACAAGGCTCTGCAAGTGCAACTGAACAATAAGGACGATGATATTTCTGGCATGGAGATGTCTCTGAGGTTAAACTGGACTATGTCCTGCATCAAGAAGCTTGCTTCTGTAAAGAAAAACAGCTGGGCTGTAGTCACAGGAGACTCACTTCTGAAGGGAAGAGAATGCTAAACATATAGAGCAGATTCACTTTTTAGAGGAGTCTATTGCCTCCCCAGGGACCTGGGATAAAAATGTGAAGGGAAAGTTCCCCGCCTTGGTATGGGACTCAGGTCGTTATTCATTATTGACTTCTCAGGTAGGCAGCAATGAAGTTTCAACAAGAAGACCAAGGGAAAGCACAAGAGGCTTCAGGGCCTTGGGACATCTGGTTAAGGGAGCACAAGTAACATTCTCAGTTTCAGGGTACGATGAGGGAAGGAATAGCATGATCCAGCACATCAATACCTGGCTCTGAGCTGAGTGTCACTGACAGAATTCTGGGGCTTCAGATCAAGGGTCAGTCTATACAACACCAGGACCTGCTGATGACAGATAGATCTCAGTGGGGAAAAAAGATCTTTGTAGAGGAGTTAGCAGAGCTCATTGAAAGAGCTTTTAACTGGATCTGAAGGGGGAAATTTGGGGAAACCCAAATTCACTAGAGATAAGCCTGTGGGCAGCACACCAAAGTTTGAAGGATGGTATGCTAGTGAGGTCCTTCAGTCTTCTGTCTCAGTGGAGGTAGGGGATGGTGATTCACGTAATAGTAAAGTTGCAAGGGTCATTGATATATTAGAAACCACAGAAACACATGAGAATGGTCACATAGGAATTAGATATTCTCCCGCAAAAAACACAGCAAGATCGGTAGCCCAACTGGACTGTATCTACAACAATGCATGGAAGATGGGCAAAAACCAGGGACTGAAAGTGCAGCAGGAAAACTATGTGTAAGGAAGTGGTTGATTCACCATCCCTGGGAGGTATTTAAAAGACATGTATGTGGCACTTAGAGACATAGTTTATTGGTGGACTTGACAGTTAATGGCTGGACTCCATGATCTTTAAGGCTTTTTCTAACCTAAATGATTCTATGATTCTATAATAGAACTAATTTCACTTGGAAATTATTCATTTTCATTCTCATCATTCCTTATCTTCTGTTTCATTTTGTTTGGTACATGTAGATTTTTTTTTTCTGGTCAATGAATCTGTTTTACTAGAAACTGGTCAGCAGATGAGAAATTAATGTTATAGCTAAAGCCTTCCAGCCTCTAGTCTCAAGTTCAAACACTGAAAAATATTTGAGACAACTTTCTTCATAAAATTTGGCACCCAAGTACCTTTGAAGAACTTGATTGGTTACACTCATTATTTTTCCTAGTGATTATTTCAAAGCAATGTCTGAAAAGAACTGGTTATCTGCTCTGCAGAGACACTAATAGGAAATTCAAAGAATTAGTGCTTGCTCTGACTGGGAAAGAATAGAGCAAGAATTCAGTTCCTTCCTGCTCTTGATGTGACCAGATTTTTTTTCCAGTGTAATGCAATTGATTTTAATTCCACAGTATTGTGGTTTAACCCCAGTCAGCAACCAAGCCCCACTCCACCACTCTCTCACTTCCCACCATTAGGATAAGGGAGAGAATTGGAAGGGTAAAAGCCAGAAAACTCATGAGTTGAGATAAAGACAGTTTAATGGGGAAAGCAAAAGCCCTGCACACAAACAAAGCAAAACAAGGAATTAATTCACCGCAGGCAGGTGTTCAGTCATCTACAGGAGAGCAGGACCCCATGACATGCAACGCCTACTTGGGAAGACAAATGCAATCACTCTAGATATCCCTCCTTCCTCCTTCTTCCTCCCCATTTATATACTGAGCATGATCTCATATGGTCTGGAATATCCCTTTGGTCACTTGTGGGTCACCTGTCCTGGCTAAGTCTCCTCCCAGCCTCCCATGCACCCACAACTTCCTCACCAGTGTGGCAGTACAAGAAGCAGAAAAGGCCTTTGCTCTGTGTAAGCCCTGCCTCGCAGTAACAAAAACATCTCTGTAATATCAACCTTGTGTTCAGCACAAATCCAAAACACAGCCTCACACTAGCCACTGTCAAGAAAATTAACTCTACCCCAGCCAAAACCAGTACACACAGTAATGAAATTACTTTTCTACTCATGTCACAGAGCTGAAAGTCTTGCCCTACATACTGCAAAAAACCCAGGTAACCTGTGAAGCTCTATTGTTGAAAGCTCAGATATTTATATTTCTCCTGATCATGACTTTAGCTGTTCTGATCAACTGCCATAGAAGTGAAGGTGCGTTAGCTGTTACTATGTTTTTTAAAAATAAAGAGATTCCCTAGGCTTAAAAACAATAGTATCTAAGTGGTACAAATTACCAGCCTTGCCATTCACATCTTACCAAGGTAATGAAGTGGAACCAGAATAAGTTGCGATCTGCTGCAATTTGGCTCTAGACAGTTTTCTGCAAGACTAAATTAACTGGTCAGCAGCACACCTGTTTTTCCTGTGATCTGTGATGCCTGTAATTGCCCACTGCAAAAATATAAAAGCATTGTTTTAAGATGACAATTGAGAATTTGCAGCAGATTATTGGAGTCAGCAACAGCCGGCAGGGCATCTCTGAGACAGCAGTTTCCAAGGTTTTCTTGTATTCCACGTCTGCCTGGTATCTTGGAAGAACTGAGTGTCCATGTTTCAATGAGATGTTGTGGCCTCAGCCTTGTAGGCTGGAGAAAGAAAATTTGTAGTGAATATACAGCCTAACAGGGATAGGACAGAGACAGTATTTCTTAGGTTTGTGTTTTTCCAGTAGGATAATTAAAGTGCTGACATTTGTCACAGGAGAGTTCAGTTTTAATAGATCACTAATAGCAACCCATTATCATAAAACACTCTCAGGAAGAAGACAGAACTATTACTAAGATTTAGAAATCTAAGCAGAGTTAGAAGAAATTTTAATTCATCTGCTTCTAATCTTTTTTTTAAAAAGGCTTGTCTTCGTTTGATAGACAGGTGTCTGCTTAGGAAGGTGGGAACCTTCCTTAGAACAGAGAATGTGAATCCCCTTTCCTCCAAATTATTATAACTTTAGAATCAAGGGCTCTCAGGCAAAGGTATGGGAAAAGGAATAAGAGTTTTTTACTAGTATCTAGAATTAGGTAAACAATCAGTAACAAAAAAAACAGTAAACAAGGTAAAAAAAGAGTAAACAAAACCAAAAACTCGGTGGCAAATGTCCCTGGGCTGTCAGGCACTTTCCCGTTTGGTACAGTCACGGTCACGGCCAGCAGGGGCGCTGTTGGGCTCCCAGACAGGCAGGGCAGGTGCGATGACTCCCGGGAAGCTGCAGATGGCGCTGTGGCGTGGTTGGATCTGTCTCGCGCGTAATGGCGGACGGGCTGGACCAGGGTGGAGTGCAGATGGACAGGGGCGCAGCAGAGAGCCCAGAGCCGGGAAATGGGGCGGCCGGGTCAGCCCACCTGGGCCAGCCAGCAGAGGAGGCGGCAGGAAACTCCGCAGTTGGGGCAGGCAGGGCACGGGGCAGCGGCAGGCAGGCTGCGGGGTGGTGGCAGGCAGGGGTCCCGCTCCGCTGCAGCGCAGCTGGCAGATGCACCCTCCCGGAGGGGACGAGAGGATCGGAGTCCTGTGCCCTTCCCCTCAAAGCAAGAACTCACCCAGCAGGCAGAGAAAAACTAGCACAGAGCCAGGCTTTTCTTTTCCTGCGATCCCAGCCAGAAACAGAGAGACGTCTCTTCCACTGTTCTCTCTCCTCCAAGAGCAGTGAGAGCAGCGAGCGAGAGTGTCGTTATCAAGTCTTGCCATCTCTTGTTCCAGTGCCGCCCAGCCAAAGTCTTTGTCTCTTTTGTGAGAGTAAATGGCCCCGATCATTACTAGCCTAGCAACAGAATGGTAAAAATTCCACTTCCCTCCCCCAACCTCCAACAAGGCTTTACCTTATTAATGTCATATTTTCATGTAATGTTTCAAAAGCCATCCCTGTTGTAAAAAAAATCTGTGGTTATAATAGCAAATTCATTTTGATTTGGGATTGGGTTTCAGGGGAATATTTGCTTTTGTTTGTTTGTTTTGCCAATACGGATCCGGGGGTGGGGGGAATACAGAAAATTAAAGGTTTAAAGTAGGGAATTTGCAGGGGTTTATGAGGTCCTCCTGGAGGAAAGGTATCATCTTTCACACTTAGAGAATTTTTTTCCAAAGATAGGAAATGAGCTTTCTCTTCAAAGACAAAATATATTTCCAGGAATCTCAGTGATTACCTAATTTGAACAGGTATAGCTGAATCTATGAGAAAATTTATCCACATTGACAACAAAACTTTGCCCTTGTCATCTACATATGTTATGCATCCACTTTTAGCAAAAAATTTTGGGCAAAAGCTGAGAATTAATTATTTCAGTATGACTGTGTTTTTAAACAAAACATCATATAAGAAATAAAATATTTGGCCTTACTCATTGCAAAAAGCATGTGCTATATTATACAGCTTCTGTGACTAACCACCTCTCTCAGACAAATATATAGGCAATATAATAATATAATAAGACATAATAATGTCTTATTCACTGTAACAACTGAGAACCAAGTAAGCTTGAAAATGGAAACAACTATAACCATTCCCAGATGCGTTTCTTGTAGGAAAGTAAAATGGGTAGCATATAAGTTTGACACTCATGTACATGCATGAAAATTGTTAAGGGAAGTTTAAATGAAGGGATTAAACCATAGCCATTTTCATGTCAGCTTCAGAATGGTTTTCACAGGATAGGTCCAGCTGAAGTGTAAATTTCATCTGTCTCATGACTGGTGGAAATCAGAAATGACAGATCATTGTCAGTCTGGGAAGCAGTGAATCTGCAAGGAGGTCTTAATCAGAACACTGGGTTGAATAAGAAGATAAAACATACGCTAAGTAACAATTTTCTCAGTTAAATTATTTAAGAAGCTAGTAAAACACTTTAAAAAGACTTTCAATTAAAATGCCAGTGAAAATACTTTTCTAAAAAATAGGTTTCTTCTGGCTTTTTAAAACAATAGCATAACTTTGAAAGGAGGTAATCTGGTTCAATCACCCTGCACACCCCCAACGCAGGGACAGCTTCTAACTTTAAGAAGCAAATTATACACTCTTTTGTGACATTTTGTACATGTATGTTGGGGAATAATTTTTGTCTGTAATGTATTATTGCACTGTTTGCTTCTCTTTTTGTCTCCATCCTCCTTATTTCAGTGGTTAAAAAATGCAGAAAAGGAAAATCTAAGGCTCTTCTCATTATGGTAACTGTAAAATTATACTTTTATTATTATAGCATATGTTTTTAATATAATATTTTTTGTTTTCCCTGACTTTCTCCCAAGGTTTTGTGGATAACTGAGTTAGTGGTGGTTTCAGCTGTTACCGTGCGTGGGCTGTAGGTCAAATAATATTGACCATATAGTGACTCCTGGTTTCCCTCCCCATATTCTCCCACCCCAAAAAATTAAAATAAACAAGATAGATTAAAAATAAGTCTCCAAACTTTTGGGAATATAGCATTGTCAAAGGTTGGGGGGGGGGGGGGGGGGGGTGTGGAATTTCTTACCGTTCTGTTGCTAGGCAGCTAACGACCGGTACTTAAGGGCTATGCTCACGAAGGAGACAAAGACTTTTGCCTGGGCAGGCAGGGGAACAAGAGATTGCAAGATTTGATAACGGGACATTCAGCTCCGAGGTCTTCGAGGAGAGAGCCAGGGGGGAAAAAAGCGGCTCTCTGCTTTTTTGGCTGCTACTGCAGAAAAAGCCTGGTTTTGCACTGTTTTTTCTCTCTACCTGTTGGGTGAGTTCTCACTTGGAGAAAAGGCGGATGGGATTCCAGCCCCTTCTACCCTCCAGGAGGGCATGTTTCTCAGCTGCGCTGCAGCAGAACGGGACCCCTGCCTGCTGCCGCCCCACGCCCTGCCTACTGCCGCCCTGCACCCTGCTTGCCACAACTGCGGATTCTCCTGCCGCCTCCTCTGCTGGCTGGCTCAGGTGAACCCACCCGGCCATTCCATCTCCCTGCTGCACCCCATCCATCTGTGTGCCACCCTGCTCCAGCTCGTCTGCCATCACATGCGTGACACAGATCCAACCTCGCACCACAGCACCATCTGCAGCTTCCCAGGAGTCATCGCACCTGCCCTGCTGGTCTAGGAGCCCAACAGCGCCCCTGCTGGCTTTGATCGTGACAGCACCAAACAGGAAAGTGCCTGGCAGCCCAGGGACATCTGCCACCGAGTCTTTTGGTTTTGTTTATTGGTTCTTTTTAATCTTGTTTACTGTTTTTGTCACTGATTGTTTACTTCATTCTAGATACTAGTAAAAAACTCTTATTCCTTTTCCCATATCTTTGCCTGAGAGCCCTTGATTCCAAAGTTATAATAATTTGGAGGTAAGGGAGTTCACATTTTCTGTTCTAAGGAAGGTTCCCACCTTCCTTAGCAGACACCTGTCTATCAAACCAAGACAAGCATGCTTCTTGTTAATTGCAGGGAAGTGTTTTCAGAACAGAAGGCTAGAAGGTCTCAGAAGTTCTTCTTGATAATAAATCCAGGAAAAGATAAAACCCGTGGCAAAGTCTTCAGGGACACTTGTGAGAGATAAGACAGATGTAGCAGACAGTGAGAGACCTTACAAGTATGGTGGAAATAGCTAGAGGAAAATTAGGAAAGACCAGAAAAAATATCCAGTAGTCCCTACCAAAATCATCCAAAATATTTTAGAGGAAAAAATAGGCAAGAAGTTCTGGGATTTGGCCCCAAGGAAGACCTGAGTGACTGTTAGCAAGAACAAGCTCCTATTGAATGCTGGGCTCACAATCAAAAAGACAGCAGTGAGATGAAAAACAGGAAAAATACCAAGGATTTAAGTGACTGATTAAAGAGGAAGGGTTGTCTGAACAAGGCTCCCAAAAGCACTGTATATTTTTAGGAAGGTAGAAACATGCATTTGTGAGAAAAATGCTGTGCCAGAGTTGCTGTACCAGCTGTCTTATTTTCCAGCACTAGCTTCTATGGCTCAATGAAAGTAGAGCTTGCAGGACAGGAATTGAATAGAAACCACTAATTAAGGAAGATGTTAAATGACACAGGAAAAAAAACTTCTGAGGATTATTTAAAACTTACGTGGAATATACACTGTATCATATATTTTGCAAATAGGCTTACATGAATACCATAACTGGATTTGTTTGATCACAAAAAGGAGAAACAGCACATCTAATTTCCAAGCAGAAACTGGTAGCATCAGAAACCGTACAGAGTACATCATCTTGTTACAATATAAATCTTTGGCCCCCCACCCACTGATGCTCCTTGTTCCAGTAATCATTTGTAGTGAAATTCCAGGGAGAACAACTAATAGAGTCACAGCAGTACACCTGCATTATAACAGGAGGGGACTGTGATTACCGGAGGAGAATTTAAACAATTTAGGATTAAGTGATGCCCTAGCTGTTCTTGTCCACAGAAAGACCTCAATGGACTTCGGTAATTCTGGTTTCAAAATCACCCACCACCCACAGAATTCTTCAGTCCTTTGTGTAGAATAATGCACTATTGCTCATGAGAAAAAGGAAAATGACTGATAGCATCTCAATTAGAGGGTCTTGTTGTTGGTTTTGGATCCACTGATAACCAGTATGACAAGAATATCAATATGACTTCAATTGAACTATCATACTGTGTATCTGGACAGATCAAGCAGTAATAAGAAACTCACTGGATGACATCAGGTAGGGTTTGTTCTGCTTTGGAGTATTGGAAGCTGGCACCTGTTCAATCAGAACTTGTTCTTTGCAGAGCCTGTTGATCAGGAAACTTGCAAGGGGCATTTTTAAAGATATAAAATGTAGGGGCATATGTTTCTATGCTTGCTACTCTTTATATCATTTTATCTATAGTTAAAGTTGGGCTACTAGTGCTGCATATTAATGGATGTTTCCACCTCATCTCATGAATATAAACATAGCCTATCTCAGTAGGCTACAACCAAAAACTCCTCTTTTCACCACTCACAAAAAAAACCCCCCAAACCTCATTGGAACAGAAGTTGAGGAAGATGAGTAGACTAATGTACCTGACATAAACACAGATATTAATAGGAATGTTTTCAGTAAACTTCCCAAAAGATCTGGAGAAATTTTTGTGAAAAACAGAAAATTAATATATTGCAGATATTCTTTTGAACTGAAACACTATCACCTGCTAATATGAGGTAAAATTTTCACATTTATACTCCTGGCTGATTCTATACTTCAGCTTTATTCTTGAGTTCTTGAGTGTATATTAATGGAAAGATCATGACCTAATGCTGATCAATATATATAAAAATTGACTCATGTCTAATGTTAGTCTAGTGCAGTCCAAAAATGAAAGCTGGAGGGCAAAAAAGGTTTGTTTAGGGGCAGAATGCAGAAGTTTAAATTTGTCATAGAGCAAAGGTGTTTGAAAAGTACCGATAAAGCAATGTGGGCAGAACAGTGAGATAGAATTCAGAACAGACAATAGAAGCACACCTTTATTTTCCTTTTAAATTTGATATTGAAATGAATGTACAGCATAACAAGCAAATTCTTGTCATGTCTAACTAGATATACAGATGTGTCATGCAAATTTTCCTACCAAGTTCTTATACTGAGAAAGGCAGAGCCGGATTTCTGACTGCTCATTTGGTAGCCATGAAAGGCCTTGACAGTTCCAGTTCCTTCTGAGGCCGTTTTCTGTCCAAAAAATTGACAACAGAAACAAAAGCCAACAGATCCAACTAGCCAAACATCATGACTTCTCCATACATGTATGACTTTCCCAACTCAATGGCTTCATAATTTCTACAATGTCAAGGACATATCAGAACACTGCCTATACCCTGGCATTTTCTTCCTCCCCAATATCAAGAGCTACTGAAAGATCATTAACCATTTCCCTGTTGAGCTAGGAATAAAGCATGTATGTAGAAGTGCCATGGTTGCCCAAATTCTCCAATCTTTCTGTAGAGCTGTGAGATGAAAGGAGATTTCATATCATGCCCCTTTAAAGCCTTTTAAAAAAAATATTTACTATCATTACCGAATTCTTAGAGATTTCCTACCATTCCCACCATTTAACATTGTAGTTCCTTAAGCAATACTGTTTTCAGTGGAAGCTTGGACCCAAAGAAAATCAGAAGCAAAAATAATACCAATGTTTTTTCAGATCAGTCTCCTCTTAGATGATCAAAGGAAATTATTATGTGGTAAACAAGCAGACAAGCCACCATGCAAAAAGAGACTCTTCGGCAGCTCAGGACTGAACTGGATGTTTATGGTTATACAGAGGTTGATAAAAACCATCCTGGAACTGTTCCCTAACCATTTTTCTACCCTTTCTCCTCTCTTACTGTTTATGAAGTTATGTGATAGCATTACAAATCTTAAATGTGCTTTAGTTTTCCATCAACATGATGACAGCTGAGAGCTCTTCTCTGATTAGCAAGCTGGATTGGGAATGCACTCATGTGGCTGCTCTGTGCTGAAAGTCATAATCTCGTCTTGCAGGATCTATTTCTGAGCTGCTGCTGACTTCATTTTTCCAACCCCTAATTAGGGCTTTATGTGTATCTTGCAGATTAGAAGCAATTCTCCCTCCATAAGTCAATATTTCAAGGAGTCTTTGTACCTTCTTATTTATCTCGCAGAGGGATGTTAGTGATACCTTCAGCTTTATTGTGATCTACATGTACATTTCTTCCACCATACAGGATTAAAGTTTTCTTTAGTTTAGTTGTGATTCTCTCCATAGTTGCTCTGTGCCGCCGGCTAAGTTCAGCTAGTGTTTTTCACAGATCAAAACGTCATTCCATTAAACCTTCATGCCTTCCATCCCATCAAAATATTGATGAATTTTCCCAGAAAACACCCTGGGAGCTGAATACATGCCAGTTCCACTTGCTGTTTTTGCTGGACTGAAACTTTGAGCTCTGCATGACTTTCTGCCTCAGGTGGCTCTTAGTGGTTTGGATTTTCTTATGTCTTCAAGTTCAGAGCACTGACCATCCTCCATAGTATTACTGTGGGCTGGTTGATTTTCTTTGCCTGGTGAACTCAAAATGTTTTATGAGGATTTAATTCTGATTTTTCCTGTAGTAGCTCCCAGAATTTTTTGATTCTGTTCACAGACTCACCTCCTGCTGGGAACACATCTAGTCCTTAAAAATTGCTCTTCAGTCTCAGTTCTGTCACAGACTATTGTCTGTTTTCATCTTCAGTTTGTATTTTTCATTGTTTGCAGCTATGTGGTACCATACTCTTCAAATTTCCTTACAGCAGTTGTAGCATTTCTTTCCTTCCATCTGAGTTACATTGAAATTATTATGCACATAGAGCACTTCAAAGACAACTATTCTAGAAATAGGGCAACCTTCTAAAATATTTCCTCTGTTGCTGGCATCCTAATACAGATGCTTGCAAGCACAGCATGACAGGCTATTTAAAACTTCCTGTGAGTTTTCCAAATCCCCAGAGAGTTTTGGCTCCAGTGAAGCTTTTTGTTACTTTATTCTTTCACTCCAGCTCTTTTCTTGTTCCATTTTACAAAGACCAGGAGGTGATCAGCAATCATTCAGAGCCTACCATTCCCACTGGAGTTCTCCTTAATTTGATTGTTCTTGCCAGCTGCTTTGTGCACAGTCAGAGGGAGCAAAGAAGCAAGGACTCTTACCACATGCCACAACGGCTGGCATGAAGGAAGAGGTGACAATAGTCATTGGGAACTCTGAAAAGAAGCAAGGAATGGCAGCTCCCAGTGGGTGATGGAGAGGCAGGTGCTCAACCCTGGCTCTGACACATCTCTCAAATCACTAAAGCATGCAGATCTTGGTGTCTGTTGTTTCATGTACATCAGATCATTTCTTATTTGAAAGACTCATGATTTGCAGTTCATGCTCTCATCAGTCACAAAAGAGCCAGATATTCTGCTGCCACCATCAGGGTCCTGTGGGCTCTAATAGCCCTGATCAGCTGCTCACCACAACCTTTAACCATTGGTCCAGGAGCCTTAGCTCAGTTCAGCTCAGCACATCCACTTCTTGGTTAGGTTGAGTCACAGGAGTACCTGTCTCCACTCTTGAGTCTGGCCTTGTTTCCTGGATAAAGCTAGGATGTGTGTTGGAGGTAGCTGCCATCTAGTCCTGTGTTTTGGATGGACCTGGGACCCTCAGTGCAACCTTGTTTACAGCCCTGTCTCCACTCAGACCCTGGACATGGCTAATTTCCTCATTATGCCAGAGGTTGTTGATGGACACTGTTTCAAACCTCCAGCTTGGCTCATTTAGTTTGAGCCCTGTGGGATGGTACCCTGGCCTACTCTGGGGTCAGGCATTGCTCCTGGCTTGGCTCCTGTCATGGTGTAGCCCTGTTCATGTTGTTCCCCAACAGCTACAATATCTTCTCTGCCTGCGGAAAAGAGCAACCTTACAACATGAAGGCTTCTGATGAGACAGGCATAAATTGTACAGGTAATTCAATGCAAATTTTGTCTCCTATTACATTACTTGATTTACCCTGGATTTATGCAGGTGCCATACAATGCAAATTTTCATCTGTGCTTTTTCAATAAAAGGATCTAAACTTGCCATATTAAGTGTCCCAGAGCCAGACTGACTGCTCTATACTTTCCCACCCTTATATTGGAGGGAAATACGTCCTAAGCATGTTCAGCACAAATGCTTCCCAGATGATGTGTATTGAGCTGAGGTACAACAAAAATCAAATTAGCAGAGGGTTTAGTCAAGGGAAGCAGGAAGACAGGAGAAGTTCTGTGACAACTTTCACAAATCCAAAACCTTATTCTGCAGTCCCTAGAGAAGACTGTCAAATCTCACTCCAAAAGCACTGAAAGGGAAGCAAGTAAGCTGCTCTTCCTAATGTAACAGCATCTGCAGAAGCCATGCTAACAATTGAGAACAGCTGAGAGGAAAGACACATCATATCTAACAGGTTTTTCTAAATGTAGCAGGGAATGGTGTTGCAGTATACTGACTTCACCTATAAGAGTCCTGTGTAAGGCTCCTGCTGGGATGGGTGTTTGCCCAGCAGGGAGAAGTCACAAGCAGTTAAACAGCTGTGCTAGAAAGGAAGAAAATTATACTTCTCATTTCAAATATCACATCTGAATATTTAGTTACAGAGCTAACAGAAATAACAGCACACATAGTAGCAGTGGAATTCTGCATTTAAACACATACTTATCTGCTAATAGGAGTCTACAAGTAAGTTTCCTATGACAGGCAATTAAAGGCAGTCAGCCAGCCAGTCTGCTCTTCCAATTAAGAAATGTTGCATGAAGTTTACTTCAAAGCCATGTGAAAAATTTCAATGAATGTCAGAGGAATTCATACAGGTTTTCCAGTTTGTTTCTAATGTAGGAATGTATTTGATTGATTACCTACAATATTGTTGCATCAACATAGGACATAGGAATTTTAATCTGATGATAAAACCTGTTAATATTTCTCTAAAGCATCGGTTGATTTAGCCTTTTATCATAAGCAACAAAATTTGATCGAAGAATGATATTGGTAGTTTTTGTTTGTGAGATTTCCCTGTGTGTTCTCTAATTGAGAAATCAGTGAAATTCAAACTTTTCTGTTTTCTAAGTTAATTCTCATCTGAAAGAAATTTTTAATTCTGAATTTGTAAAATAGATATTGAAATTTCTGGGAGTGATTTCCTTTAAGAACAGAATTATAAACAGTTCTGCCTTGGGGCAAAAGCACTGAAAATTTTGCTGTACCTCTGTTCTGTTTCACATTTTCAATACAGATAAAAACAGATAAAAAACCTAAACACCATTAAAACAACCTATGGATTACTTTTGTTGAAGTCTACAGATATTAATAACTGTAATCTGTTAACACTGATAATAGATGGGTCTGTGTTTTACAGTTCTGCTCCTATAGGGAAATAAATGGAAGATAAAGCAGTGTAACTCTTGCACTTAACTGAATGCATTTCTGAGTTATGCAAGTTAAACCCAAGATTTCATGCCCTTCCTTGTCACTGCCTATGTCAAGTTTCTATGTCAAGGTTTTATCGGGTGGTAATAGCAAAAGAGGAAAACTGTATTGCCTTTTAATTGACTTATTTATTTTAAGTTACTATGAAATAACATTGGCAGATTGGGTGATTTCATTCCCTCCACCACTTGTCTTTCTAAAGATTCTCATCCTAATGCTTTGGATATAAGTACACCAATTTTAGTATATAAAACTTATTTTATGCCTGTCTACATGGCATTACATCTTTAGCAGTTACTAAAAGCTGCATTTTTTTATTACTGAGGTTTTTCTACACTGTAGTCCACAGAAATAATCTCTGCAAAAGGCATGAGCCTCTTAAAATGTAACACAACATTATTCCACCCCATGTAAATGTTGAGGATTAGCTTCATTCCATAGCAACTCAGTGAGGAGCTTGACATCGGGTCCTCTGAAGTGCAAGTTAAAACCTGACTTTTAATGTAGTCACACAAATTAAAAATCAAAGTATTACATTGTTTTGTGAAATTGAGTGAAGTGCAAAACTATACTTGGTATTACACTGGAGGTCAGGTGCCTGAAGAGACAGCAAATAAGCACTATGCTAATAGTGGTGAAACAGCAATACTTTTTATGATTGATTTGTTATTCTCCTACATACCATGGATATAGACAGAAAAACATAAGAGTTAGTGCAGGAGACATGGAGATGAAAATTCCCATTTATTTTCCACCTGATTCTTGTTCACTTCTTTAAGTTTCAATTTCCTAAGTAGAGGTCAGTGATTTTTTTTTTTTGTTTCCTTGTTTGTTTTGTTTTGTTTCTTTTTCTGCAGGCAAAAATTCACCTTGAGACTGATATTACTGTTAGCCCCAGAGTATCTCCCAGAAGAAATTTTCACACTAGCCCAAAATCAGGGAACAGAGGGGCCTTCTCTGAATTGGTCTGACCCTGTTAACACATTTTTCCAGGATATTAAATAAATTACTGGTATAAAACAGCCTAATATTTCTTCCGTTTTCTGAGTGAAACCATTTTAATCATAGTCTCTCTATCATCTGAAATTATTGACCTTTCTTATAGAGATAAGAGCAAAAATCAGTATGTTTTCCTCACTCTTCAGCAGCAATTGCCGAGAACTGGAGACAGGGGAGTGCTTAATCCCAAGTCTTATAGCATCACCTGCTGTTCAAAACATATATAGAAAAAAATTAATTCTGTTTAGTTTAGCAGACGAAAGAAGTCCATACTCAAGGCCTGTATGAAAAGAAGCCTGCATTATTGAGAGGCTGGAGAGCAGAAAGTTCAACCCTTTTGATAGTCCAGGATTTTGTTCCTTAGGCCAGCCTTCCAGACATGTCTTGGGTAAGGCTAATGCACTGCATAAACAAAAATTCTTTACTCCTGAAGGAACTGTAGCACCTGCTCAGCTCTCTGCCTCCTCCATCATGTTATTGTGAGGGAAGATCACTCAGATGATCTTTCTGTCCATATAGAAGTATTCAGTGGGACAAGAACTAGCCAAAGTATCAAAATCTTGAGGTGGACTCTACTTGCTGTGGTTGACTGTCCTCATGGGTTAGACAAAAATCTGTGTTTCTTTTTGTGTTAACCCTCCTCTGTAAAATACAAAGTAGGCAATGTTTGAATTTGGAAAATCTACAGTTCCTAACTCAGTCATTTACCAGCTGATTAATTTTGGGCACTGTCTGGATCCCCAGTTTCCCTGCCTTGTAAGATATGACCAACAGTTCCTAGTTTGCTATGAATAATTCAGCTATTGGTCCTTGGCAAACTCTCTGGAAGATATGAGATGTCAAAAAGACTGAGATGCTCAGGTAGCCAGGTCCTGGAGAAATCTACCTGCATTTGATAAAAGAATCTATACAGTTGGATACATTTCAGCTTTGTCAAAGCAGAAAGCCCTCCCTACACCCAGGATACATGAAAGGCCTCAGATTACATTATGTTCGGTGGCAGTCAAGGACAATGAACCCATCAGATGGGTGAGTGTCCTGGGGTGATGTAATGATAATCCTGTGTTCCATATCGTTTGCATGCCTGCCTAAAATGTCCTGTAACTTTAACTGTGCTCAGCAGCCAGGAGAAGCTCTGCCAACGCGGGATGTTTTGAAACTCTCCCCCGTTCACTGTTCCGGGAGGAAGGGACATTGTTTTAGTCGGGCTGCTGCTGCTGCTGTGACTGCTGCTTTTCCCTTCCTCCTCCCCTGGGACTGCTTCTTCATCGTCTTTTTTCCTCGACTTTTTCGTCAGAGAACCCTGGGAGCCCTGGAGGACGGTGGACAGGAAATCCCTGGGGGGGAACCCCCAGAAAGGGGTCACTACGCCTGAGGAGAAGGAGTCTAAAGTTCATCAACTGTTCATTCGGGTTTGGTGATTCCTTTTCCCCTTTCCCTTTCCCCTGTGCCTGTGGGGGGGCTGAATAAACAGCTTTTTCCACTTTTTCCACAGCTTTTTTTTGTCCCGAGCTTTTGCTGTTGCAGGGGATGGGGTGCCGGAGGCCTTTGCTGTGGGGGGAGGTGTTCTGTTCAGAGCACTTTCCACCCAGGAAAATTGTCTCTAACCCGGGGCAAATTTTTGGTGTCCAACTTAAAGGGGCTTGACAATTTGGTGTCCACCTTTTGTGGGGTAGAAAGTGGAAAAACCTAATAATTACATTCTGGTTTTGAACATTCTGTATTGATTATAACAATCAGTGGTCACCATGTTGTTTGATGGGATGTTGTTTGATGTGATTCTGTCTCTCTGGCATGTAGGCCTGTTTCCTTGCCAACAGATGGGGCAATTTTGTCTCTGATGTATAATTTTCATAGATCAGGGGCACAACTCCAGCTTGTTATAGTAATGTGCACGGTATGGCTGATCTATAAAAAGGTAACAGAGGTATTGGAAACTGGTAAGCGTGTATATGCTCTGTTGCTTTCCTCTCCTAGTTATAGTAGCTTCTTTTGGAGTTTTGTTAGTAATATTACCCAGCCTGGTACGTCACCTTTTGAAAATGTTCACTTTCCCCTGGATGTTAAAGACACCACTCCACTGTCCTGGTATTCATGGTGCTTAATCTGATAGGTTTCAGCTATATGATGGTCACCTTGTCCAGAATGAGGGCTGAGAGGTCCAGAGGGCCTGAGCAGGAGCAGACACCTGATGCAGACGTGGGGAAATTTGAGTGGTGTGGAGTATGGGAGGACATAGGCCAAATTTTAAAGAAATTCTCTGACCCAATAGATTGGGAGATTCCCCTTGAACAAATTCTGAGACCAGCTGAGGTGGGGAAGTATCTCAAAGAGAAGTGCAATGACAACCTTAGGGCAATAAGTTGGGGCCTGGCATGTGCTTATCGTACATTGTTTAATATCCTAGAACAGGCAGATAGGGAGCCTAAGTCAATGGCAGTTGCTCCTGTTACGAGAAGCAGGAAACACCAAGTCAAAACTGATCGCCCAGCAGATGATGATGGGGGTGAGGGATCCTCAAAGCCAACAACTGAGTCAGAGGTCATTGTCGAGTCCATGTCCGTGAAGGACCTTCGCGGCCTAAGGAAAGATTACATTCAGCAAGAAAATGAATCTATAATTAGCTGGTTAATCCATCTTTGGGACACTGCAGGCGATGTTACACTTCTAGACGGCACCGAGGCGAGGCATTTGGGGACCTTGTCACATGACTCAGATATCAACCGAGTGGCACGGAATGGGGCTGACCCTTGCAGCCTCTGGAGATGAGTTATCAGAGGTGTGAGGGAGAGATACCTGTGCCCCGAGGATCTCTATCAGCAACAAACCCCGTGGAAGACCATAGAACAAGGGATTCAACGCTTGAGAGAAATGGCGGTGGTAGAGATTGTCTTCTCAGAGGACACAGCAAACCCAGCCCCGCTTATGGATCCAGATGTGGTAGAATGTACACCTGTGATGTGAAAACTCGTACGACTTGGGCCAAAAGAATACGCTTCTGCTTTAGCAATGATGAAGCAAGATGACGGGCATGAGACCGTGCTTGATATGGCAAGGAAGCTCCGAGCATATGCAGATGCCGTGCATGGCCCAGTGAATGCAAGAATCTCAGCTGTGGAGACACGTCTGCAGAAACTTGAAGATAGGATAGAGGAGAATCACAATAAACTCAGTAAGGAGATTAAAGAGGGCCTTCTCCAAATCTAGGCAGTAAAGATTAAAGATTCTGTTACTGAACGCAGACGTTCCCCGGCTATGAGGAGCAGGTACATCCCTCAATGTGAGCTGTGGTATTTCCTGTGTGAAAGTGGAGAAGACATGAGGAGGTGGGACCAACAACCCACCGCTGCTCTGGCGCGATGGGTGCGTGAACTGAAGGAGAGCAAGTCTCAGAGAGGAAACTCCACCAGAAGGGAAGTAGCTCCAGTTGACGTGTCCAATCCCCTTGAAGGAACCTCTAACATGCATACCCATCAGGGTTAGAGGGGCCCTGCCTCTAGCCAGGTAGGGGCCAGGGAAAACCGCGCTTTTTGGACTGTGTGGATTCGATGGCCTGGCACAACAGAACCACAAAAATATGAGGCTTTGGTTGACACTGGTGCACAGTGCACAATAATTCCATCGCAACACGTGGAGGCAGAGTCTGTTTCTATTGCCGGCGTGACAGGAGGATCACAAGACTTGACTCTGGTGGAAGCTGAGGTGAGCCTGACTGGAAAAGAGTGGAAGAAACATCCCATTGTGACTGGTCCAGAGGCCCCGTGTATTCTGGGCATAGACTTCCTCCAAAACGGATATTTCAAAGACCCAAAAGGACTCAAGTGGGCATTTGGGACAGCTGCTGTAGAGACAGAGGGCATTAAGCAATTGAACACCTTGCCTGGACTGTCAGAGAACCGTTCTGCAGTTGGACTCCTGAGAGGGGAAGAGCAACAAGTACCAATTGCCACCTCGACAGTGCACCGCCGGCAGTATCGAACAAATCGAGATGCTATGATTCCCATCCACAAGCTGATCCATGAGCTGGAGAGCCAAGGGACGGTCAGCAAGGCCCACTCACCCTTCAACAGCCCCATCTGCCCTGTGTGCAAATCTGATGGAGATTGGAGATTGACTGTGGACTATTGAGCCTTGAACGAGGTGACTCCACCACTGAGCGCTGCTGTGCCAGACATGCCGGAGCTCCAGCATGAGCTGGAGTCCAAGGCAGCAAAGTGGTATGCCACCATTGACATTGCAACCGCATTCTTCTCCATTCCTCTGGCAGCAGAGTGCAGGTCTCAGTTTGCTTTCACCTGGAGGGACGTGCAGTACACCTGGAACTGATTGCCCCAGGGGTGGAAACACAGTCCCACCATTTGCCATGGACTGGTCCAGAATGTACTGGAAAAGGGCGAGGCTCTGGAACATCTGCAGCACATCGATGACATCATTGTGTGGGGGAACACAGTGGAAGAAGTGTTTGAGAAAGGAGAGAAAATCATCCAGATTCTCCTGAAAGCCAGTTTTGCCATCAAAAGGAGCAAAGTCAAGGGGCCTGCCAAAGAGATCCAGTTCCTGGGAGTGAGGTGGCAAGATGGACGGCATCAGATCCCCACCGAAGTCATCAATAAAATCACCGCAATGTCTCCACCAACCAACAAGACAGGAGACACAAGCTTTCCTGGGAGCCATAGGCTTTTGGAGAATGCATATTCCTGAGTACAGTCAGATTGTGAGTCCTCTCTACCAGGTTACCTGCAAGAAGAACGATTTCCACTGGGGCCCTGAACAACAACAAGCCTTCGCCCAGATCAAGCAGGAGATTGCCCATGCAGTAACCCTTGGCCCAGTCAGGACAGGACCAGAAGTAAAGAATGTGCTCTACTCTGCAGCCGAGAGTCATGGTTTGTCTTGGAGCCTTTGGCAGAAGGCGCCTGGCGAGACTCGAGGGCAACCACTGGGATTCTGGAGCCGAAGTTACAGAGGGGCTGAAGCCAACTACACCCCAACAGAGAAAGAGATCTTGGCAGACTATGAAGGAGTCCAAGCTGCCTCAGAGGTAATCGGCACAGAAGCACAACTCCTCCTGGCACCCCGACTACCGGTGCTGGGGTGGATGTTCAAAGCAGAGGTTCCCTCTACCCACCATGCCACCAACACCACATGGAGTAAATGGATTGCCCTCATTACACAGCGCACCCGTATGGGAAATCTGAATCGCCCTGGGATCCTGGAGATAATTACAAATTTGCCGGAAGGTGAAGAATTTGGTCTGACCGATGAAGAAGAGCTGGAACAGGTAACTCGGGCGGAGGAAGCTCCACCGTACAACCAACTGCCACAAGATGAAACACGCTACGCTCTCTTCACTGATGGTTCCTGTTGTATTGTGGGAGCAAAGCGAAAATGGAAAGCAGCTGTATGGAGTCCCACATGACAGGTTGCAGAAGCTACTGAAGGAGAAGGTGGATCGAGCCAATTTGCTGAGCTCAAAGCCATCCAGCTAGCCTTGGACATTGCTGAAAGAGAGAAGTGCCCAAAGCTATACCTGTACACTGACTCATGGATGGTAGCCAACGATCTGTGGGGCTGGCTGGAAAAGTGGAGAAGGGCCAATTGGCAGCGTAGGGGAAAACCAATTTGGGCTGCTGAGGAGTGGAAAGACATTGCTGCCCGGGCAGAGAAACTGTCTGTGAAGGTCCGCCACGTAGACGCCCATGTCCCCAAGAGCTGAGCTAATGAGGAACACCAAAACAATAAACAGGTGGATCAGGCTGCAAAGATAAAGGTGTCCCAGGTAGACTTGGATTGGCAGCATAAGGGAGAGCTGTTTCTAGCTCGATGGGCCCATGATGCCTCAGGCCATCAGGGCAGAGATGCCACCTATAAGTGGGCACAAGACCGAGGGGTAGATTTAACCATGGACTGTATCTCCCAGGTGATCCATGACTGTGAGACATGTGCTGAGATCAAGCAAGCCAAGGGGGTGAAACCCCTGTGGTATGGGGGAAGGTGGTCCAAATACAAGTATGGGGAGGCCTGCCAGATCGATTACATCACACTGCCTCAAATCCACCACGGCAAGCGCTACGTGCTCACAATGGTAGAGGCCACCACTGGGTGAAGAAGCATCCCAGGGGAGGAGGAAGGGAAAAGCAGCAGTCACAGCAGCAGCAGCAGCCCGACTAAAACAATGTCCCTTCCTCCCGGAACAGTGAACGGGGGAGAGTTTCAAAACATCCCGCGTTGGCAGAGCTTCTCCTGGCTGCTGAGCACAGTTAAAGTTACAGGACATTTTAGGCAGGCATGCAAACGATATGGAATACAGGAATGTCATTACATCACCCCGGGACATTGAGAAAGATCTGACCTAAGGAACACAGTTGTATTTCACTACAGAGAACCTGTGAAAAATGTTAAATGCAACGGTTCTTATAATGTAATGAATTAATGTGTGTACTTAAGTGAATTGTCTCTTTTCAAGAGACATGTAGGATAGATTTAGAAATGTTTAAAAATAAGAAATGTTATTTTTCTGCTTTCAAAGGCTTTCTTTGCACCATGTTACATGAATTGTTGTATTTCATTAAGTTTCATTTCTTCATGGCATATTGTTGAGATCTTCCCATTAGTATACCCCGTTCAGTGTTCTTTAAAAAGGAAAATTAGAGTCTTTGCATTTGCTGTTGATGTTACGCCACCAGCTAGTGGTTAAATTACAAAATTAAATATTCTTGCTGGATCCTGCGAGTTAGTATCAAAAGACCTTAATGTTTTCAGTCTGTAGGTGCTGCCTGATGTCAGTACTCTCTATATGCCCTTGAACAGTTGTACAGCAACAAAGTGATAGTATCATCCATTTCTTTACGATGTCAGCAGTCCTGAGATGCTGGAAGGACCTCTGTGTAAGAAAGAAGCTGTGAAGTCACTGTCTCTAACACTGCACACTTTTGTGCTGTGACAGCGCTGAAGGTCAGGTAAATGGTGCCAGAACAATGTACTGCATTTCTGATTTGAGGAAGTGGGACCAAGACATGGTCAACCTAAACTACCAAACATTAAGCCACTGTGAGGTATTAGCAAAAAGATTAATCAGTGATAGAATCAAGCATCTTAGTTATCTTGTTGATCTTTATTTCTGAAGCAGTATTCTGCTTTCATGGACACTGAAGGTATTAAACAAGACTATTGTTCAGTCATAGCTTCTTTAGTCAAAGGGAATTCACTTGAAAAGCTTCTGCACATTGCTTTTTCTTAAGGCCAGCTTATGAGATCCTACTGCTGGGTTGTTTGGGGGGTTTTGTGTTGCCCCATGAAATTCTCACCTTAAATACTGCATTTGCTACCATATAAATACAGTTATGTAAATCTTTTCTTGGGTCACTAAGTCTTGCATAGTACACTTGCACTGTCAAAGAGCTTAGCTCTCTGCCATCGTCCCAAGTCCTTGCTTCTTGATTATCCTTAGTGCACTTGCGCTGCTTTGTTAAAACACAGGCCAATCACTACTTCAGGTATATTGAAGGGGTGAGGAAAAAGAAAAGCTTTTTTTTAAAATAAACTTGCAGCAAATACATTGGGGCTCATAACAAACACTATGTATTATGGCTGCTTGGCTGGGAAGATGGACTGGCCCCTTGAACAGTGTTGATTCTGGCCACTCTCCTCTGCATGGCAGACCATGGACAGGCCCCTGAGGCCAGTGCCCTGGGCAATGTAAAGCTGCAGAGCTGCAGGTCCCTCTAGGTTATGTGGATGAGCCCCATTTAGATCCTCTGGGGGGTAGAATTCCTGCCATTTGGAGATCTGCAACCACAGGGCAGCCATTGCCTCAGTATCAATCCAAGTCTGTTTTAGTGAGATTTAACCTGAACCATGAAAACACCCTTCCTTTCTCACAGCTTCACAGGCTCCTTGGCTTTGTGTCCATGTGCCTATTACTATTTTGTAAGCCATTAAGACAGTCTTTGTTTCCTAAATGACAGCAGAAGACTGATTTTCTCCTTCCACCTGTGTACATAATAGACACAATATAGGCATGATTCTCTTCCTCTACTGAAATTCATTATCTACAGACAATCACTCTTCAGTCATTTCCCACTCTTAATACAGCACTTGTCTTTACACCATTCAGCACCTGATCCCCAGCAGTACAGGATGCAATTTCATATTCCACACAGCTTTCTTCCACTCTGCAAGTACATGTGCAGCACACACACATGGCTCACTGGCGTTTTCTAACAGGAATCTTCTCTCTTTTCAGCAGGAATGGGTTCAAGCAAACTCCTAGATCCAAATAACACAAGGTTCTCCTTTTTTCCTCATTAATTTCACCTAGCGTGTTGTTGCTTTGAACTTGAATAAAGAAACAGGAGAAACAACACCACACACTACCATACTTAAAACAAGCCTGTCCTTTTGCTCCTAAAGCAACAAACCTGTCAGATATGGACAGACAGATTCAGGAGAATCCAGCTGCATAGGTCAGCAGCAGGGAGCAGCAGCAAAAAAGGAGACAGATGACGAGACAGATGACCCGTGGTACTCCTGATAGTCGCTGCTATATCAAGAGAGGTGCATGTTTCTACCACATCTAGATAGCTGATACCATTGTTCTGAAGGTATTACCTGAATGATGAGTGACACCACCCTAGACAATACACTGTGGGGTGTAGGTGGGGACAAATGTTTCCCCTAAAATCTCTCTCTAACACACAGTGCCTCACATTTTGTGATCCAGCAGGGACCTTTTTGTTGCTATAACCCTACATGTTAAAACACATGTTAGAGCAAACATTATGCAGTCGCTTACTGATAAGACTGGTCTCTTTCATGCTCAGTTAGAACATTTTTGTTATGCCAAGAGTTCTGAGAGACACACTGCAATCAAAGAGTTTTTCAGGAAACTTCTTTAATAATGATCTTGCTTCCTTTTTTCTGCTCTCCCACAATGAAAGAATGACATTTTTCCTTAATAAGAAGGACTGGAAGCACTGAGCACCACAGTACACTGCTGCTGTTTCAGTGGAAGCTTTGTCTCATTGACAGTTGCTGTCACAAGCATCAATAATTTAAAGCCACAGACACTGTGAAGTTGTAAATAATTTAAAAAATGTAATTCATGTCTATTCTTATTGCTGCAGCTCAGTCAGGATCCAAACATTTTTATGCCTGTATTTATGCTAAGGAGAACACACAACAGCCAGCCTGCAGCAATTCCCTCAAAACAGCTCTTATTATTTTTATTTAGTTAACATTTCAATATTATGTACTTGAGAGCAGAGGCTCTGACATACTGCAGCACATTGAAACAGCAGGTCCTGAAGTTCATTCAATCAAAGGTTCCCCAGAAGAATGGGAATATCACTAACTCATAGAAAACCATTAAATATATAATAATTCTACACACACGTCAAAACCCCCACAATAAAAGCAAGCAAGCAAACAAACAAACAAAAAAAACCAAACTAAAACAAAAAAACAATCCTAGAGTTCTCCTTGCTTGCCAGAATGTTATACAAAAATACACCTAGTCAAAGTGTGGTTGAGATGTGCTGCACCTAACAAGTCTTCCTCAAGGAAACATTAAAATAAGCAAAACCTACAAAAAACTACAAAAAAAGAAACCCAACCCACCAAAAAAAAAAAAAAAAAAAAAAAACACAAAAAACATACCACCACCAAAACCCCAAAAACAACAAACCAAACCAAAAAAATCTAAAGTTACCTGGGACTTGAAAGGGCTGTACAGGACTTTTTTTCCTCTCCACAGAATTAAGAAATATTAGTTTCAACAACACTTTGTAAAGTTTTGCTTAAGAAAAACTTCCTGGCAAGGACTCTTTTGAACAAATTCAGATTCCTTTCCTGATATGAAGTATTCATAAATCAGATTCTAATTACTTATCTGCTTTAAAAGCGATGGGGCTAGGCAAGTCTCCCAAGTGGTATGAGCCTTTGAACCACAGGCATTACAGTATTATTGAGATATATTGAGGGGTTACTTCTTATTTGTAAAAGGAAACATCAAGAATAAGTGCAGTTATAGCTCATGAAAATATTCCTGTCATCAATGTAATTTATATGCATTAATATTTTTGCCCATACAGGTAAAGTTACTGAGTAAGGCTGTTGAATCATTACTGATACCTTTTTTTCTGATGAAGACGATGGAAGTCTTCTAATGTGAGCCTCATATAGGGTTTGGGAAAGGTTTTTCTTGCTGATTTGTTTATTGTTTTCCTTGTCCTTCATAAAAGGAAGAAAAATTCGTGAATTTGGCTAAATACTGATGCCATTGCTCTAATAAACTATCCTGGGGGATGGGAAACCTTGTCTCAGGCAGAAAGTCTTTGGTACCTCTCCTTTTAGTTGCAACAGTAAGTTTCTGTGTCTGCAAAAGAAAAAGTGACTTGTGTGCTGACTTGCTATAAAAAAGGTAAACGAAAAGAGTTACAAAGGCACAAGAAATCCCTAGATTGAGAAAGAAAGAATAAATCTTCAAGGTTTCTAAAGAAGAAAAAAATATTCAAGCTTTATTTTCTACGAGCTTTTTCCAAGCCCTTTTCATTCCACTTGTTCTCCCAGCATCTTATGTAGAAAGCTTTCCCTTTTCACCAGTAAAATTTCAATCCTAAAGAAGAGTTTCTCTAAACCCAATTTAGAAGGATCTAATTAGATGATGGGGATGTTTGTTTTCCTGATATTGTTGCCTTATCGGCTGGTAAAAATATGAAGCAGACACAGCAGTAAAGGGAAAAGGGAATATTACCTCGGTTTTAATAGGATCTTAGGTGCACACTCATCAAAGGTGGATACACACCGAGCACACCGCGTACAGCATGTATAGAATTTTATGGGCCTCACAAATTAGCACATCTACCTAAAATCTCCCAATAAGAAACTTAATAAATGAAGTAATTGTCCCCTATACTAATGAACCCCCCCTAAATGAGACTACAGCCTAGTTTCCAAAAATATGTTCTAGAAAGAAGGCTCCATCCAAGGTTGGAGCCCCTAGCTCTGAGATAGTATGAATGTTTTGTCTTCTTCACTTTGCAAGACCCCAAACTAAGCTAAATATCAGACTACAAGAATTATAAACATGTGGGGCTAAGGAGTATAGAGGGTACCAGGGAAGAGAAAGGGTATAAAAATGTATTAAAAGGGTATAAAAAGAAGAGACAAAAATCATCAGGCATCAATATAACTAATTGATTTTGTTACATTTTTTAAGCAATCTGTCCTTGGTTGCTCTTACTGCAATTTAATCCATTGTTTGGCCTACTCTAACTAGGCTTTTAAGTACAGAGACATCCAGTATGACTCCCATCATCCAACTTTACTTTTTTATACATTCAGACTTCCCTGAAGTAACTGTTCCTAGTTATTTCATTGTTTGTGCTCAGGCATTTTTGTTTGGTTTATATGGGCAAATGCAGGTTTACCTCTGAATTAATAGTCTTGAGCACATTTAGAGTCATGGCGGAAAAACAGACACAATTTTGAAACAAATATCTGTGTCAAAAATCATGCCTTTAAATTGTCTTATTTATACTCAATATCTATAAAGGGGGCAAAGTATGACTTCTTCAGATGCTTAAATACCTAAATAGGAGAAACATAAAGTTATATTAAGTGAGTCACATCATGTCCCTGTCACTCTGAAAAACATGGAGATGTTCCATGGGGCAGAATAAAAAAACATGCCTTGGATGTAGCCTTCCAAACATAGGCAGAACACAGTATGATTCCCAATGCCACTCACTCTCCTAGTTTAGCCAGAGTGAAACTTTGCATAACAAAGTCAAACACTTCTACAGCAGATGGACAGGACCTCTTCATTCAGCCGATATTAGTTTGAGCAATAAGAAAAATAAAACTCTCTACAAATCTCAGACTTCTGTTTATCAGAATGATTTGCCAGCTTTGTGGGTGCATCCAGAGCTGACCCCAGATTTCCAAAATTTAAACTAATATTCTTTCCATTGGAAATTATGGGTAGTAGCCTTATGCCTCACCTATTTAGAATTAAAGAGCTGACTTTAAGCACCTTTTCCTTCAACAACAATTCAAGCACAGTATCAGTGGCAAGGTACACAGTAAGTTTCAGCACCACTTTCTTACCGGACTGCCCACCAAAGACTGAAATAAGAGATCACAAGGCAACCCCCCTTCCAGGTTCCTCTTAATAGCATACAGTGTCTGGCAGACATATCCAGTGTCTGGGATGGAGGTGTCTTAGAAATCAGACAAAATTCTCATAATCTCCCAGAATAAAGTGCTCTTTGTGTTACAGCTGACTAATGGGTAACAGCCAGGAGTAAAGTGCACAGTGAAGTGTTTCACTGTGCAATGTGATCAGCAATAAGATTGTTATAGGGTATGAAGTGCAAGCTTCAGTTAGTCTACTTGAAGAAGGTTTTTAAATATTTGAATCAGGATGGAAATATCCAAGTATTGAAACTGGATTTGAAAATCTTCCATAAATATCCATTATTCCTTCCAAATGCAGCCTTTAGCTCTTTATAGGTATGGAAATGCTAAATCCTTTATTGAAGGTAGTTGGAATAATTCATGACATTGAGTTAAATAAATTCATAATTCCTACACAAGATTGTATTATTATCTCAAAATACATTAATAAATTAATACAATAATAAGCTGATATATAGATCCACGTGTCACAGAAATATCTAGGATTCTCAGCGTACGTTTGATGGGCCTTTCTTACTCAGAATTACTAAAGCCGAGTTTTATGCTGCAATAATTGGAAATCCTTAAGTTAGATCTTTCTATAAATGAATGTTTACAGTAATAAGCATGAAAATCTTATACTGTATTATCTAGTTAAGAGGGGTTCATGGTTCTTACCAAGGATTCCATTCCTACCACCCTGGGTCCTACAACGTATGTCTGGTATTTTCCAAATGACATCAAGAATTTTCTGCTGTTTCTCTTTGCTTTTGAGCAGAAAAGAAGGATCAAAATAGAAAGTTATCAATTCTAACTAATCACATGTCTAAATCTTCTTTAAATTATAATCCTTCTTGCACTGCACATTTATGCACAGGATATCAAACTTTCTTTTTCTAGCCCCATTTTTCAGGCAATTATTAAAGGGAAAGCTTTAAAATAACATTACCAAAATGATTCCTAAGTGTTCATTTTTATGTGTTTTACAAATATTCAAGGCTCTAACGCCTCTGTCCTTGATGAACTAGAATTCCTACAGAACCTTCCACTGGAGGAAATTACGTCCTTTCTCCAAACTGTAGGAGCTGAGCACTGGCCAATTAGAATAGCTGTTGTACTCCATTTCCAAAGTTGTTTGCATAGCAATTGTAGATTAAATAACACTTATGTAAGCAGCCTTTTAATGTGTTATCAGATCCTACTGTACCTTATTGTCAATGTGACATTGGCTTAGTGCTACTTCACATGACTTTGGGTGTCATGTTAGGAGTAGGAGTTCACTGCTAGCTTTCCCTGCAGCTGCAGAGAACTTGACTTCTAGGGTCAAGTGTTTTCCTGGTGAAGATTGAATATTGTGTCAATTATACAATGTGACAAGGTTTGCAATTTCGGTCTCCAGTAAAGAACTTGAACTTAGACTGGTTAAATCTGAGCTTTGCTATCCTCAACTACTTAGTAGGCAACAGAGTATGAGAATTGGTTCTACTATGAGAATTTGATACTACTAGGTTCATTAAATGTTAAAAACATTAAAAGCATCATAGAATGGCTCGGGGAGGGTAAGGGGAAGCAATCTTAAAGACCATCTCATTTTCATACTCCCCACCATGGGCAGGGATCTCATTCACTAGATCAGGTTGCTCAGGGTCCCATCCAACCTGGCCTTGAGCACTTCCAGGGATGGGGCATCCACAGCTTCTCTGGGCAACTTGTGCCAGTGCATCACCACCCTCAGAGTAAGGAATTTCTTTCTAAGAACTAATCTAAACTTGCCCTCTTTTAGTCTAAATCATTGCCTCTTGTCATGTTACTATCTGCCTATATAAAAAGTTGCCCTCCCTTCTTTAATAAACACCCCTTCAGGTATTGAAAGGCTGCAGTGTGGCCTCCATGGAGTCTTCTCTTCTCCAGGATATACAACTGCAACTCTCTCAGCTTGTCCTTTTAGAAGAGATTCTCCATTCCTCTGAGCATCTCTGTGGCTTCCTCTGGACCTACTGTGTTGTAATAGAATAAAAAGAAGAAGCCAACAAGGTAGACGGTGTGCAGGAGGGGGTGTCCTCCCCTAGCTCTCCTTTTATTTAGGGTCTAGGGTACATGTGGTCTGGAGGGAGAGAAGGGAAGGACTGACTCCTACACCCATGGAGGGTGCAGGGAAAGCCCCACCCCTGCCCAGGGACAGCCGCTTATCTAGGGACAGGGGTGACCAATCAGGGGAAAGACAAAGGGAGGAGATAAGCATACTTAACCAATTATAACAAAGGAGGAAGGGGTACAAATTCAAAGCAACGAATGATACTGATGCCTAAAAGAGAAGTCAAAACAAATTAGGAGTATAAAATGCAGACAAATTTATTCGAGGCCTTCAAGGTACATTCGGGCAGATGAACGTTCCCCTCAGGGACTACACCCAAAATGGACGACCAAGTCACGAGCCCTTCACCTTTTACAAGTTCTGTCCCATTAGCATATTGGCCCTAACTCTCCAATCGTACCCTCTGGTAACGATGTTCACCACCCCAGGCCTGCCCCCCTCCATCTTACAGTTGTTTACATATTTTCAGGCCCCAAGGTGATGAATATGTCCTTGAATCTGCGTTCAGAGAGCCTTGTTTTGGCTAAAGGTGCTGGGAACAGAGCATTTTAGCACTTAGTAAGAAGCACTAAACTGCAGCAAGTCACAGGTGCATTAAGAGAAAAAACTAGAAATATTCAAAGGCATCAATACAGATAACAGAACAGAAGATTCAGGAAAGGTAGGCAGGTCCCGAGCCCTGGGCATTCCTTTCCCCGAGATCCAGGGGCGGACCCAGGCACTCAAACCCCCCAGGGTCCTCCCACAGCAGGGCTCCTCCCTCTGAGGAGCCGGACCAGCCTGGGAGGCGGAGGCAGCATGAGGGGCGGACCTACTTCACTACTGGAACAGATGTAACATCTTTTTCATGCTGGGGACCCCAGACCTGGATGTAGCACTACAGGTGGGGTCTCATGAGGGTAGAGGGGGACAATCACCTCTCTCCATTTGCTGGCCACCCCTCTTTTGATAATGCCCAGGATACCATTGGCCTTCTGGGCTGCAAGTGAACTCTGTTGGCTTGTGTTCAGTTTTTCATCCACCAGAACCTCCAAGTCCTTCTCAGCAGGGTTGCTCTCAGCAAGTTCTACTTCCAGTTTGGAATCATGTCTGGGATTGCCCAGATCCAGGTGCAGCATTTTGCATCCAGATTTGTTGAACTTAATGAGGTTCCTATAGGCCCACTTCTCAAGTTTGTCCATGTCCCCTTGTAGTGTTGGTTCAAGCCGAGAGAGTTTCGTCCCCCGGGCGAAGGGGGGTTACCCCAGAGAGGGGTCGAGCTCCCCTGTCCCCCAGTTCATAATGGTATTTCGTATCTCCCTCTCTCCTCCCTTCCTCCTTCACAATTGGTCCCTGGCCCTTTGTCCCTCCCTGGTTCCTCCCCCGTGCGGTTCTGAGATTGGTTGTTACCCTCAGAATAAAGTCTGATGCCTGGCTGAGACCCGGGGTCTCTCGCCCTTGATCCCAGCCGCTGACCACCGCGTGACTACGTGTCTGATTGGGGTCCGGGCAAGGGAACACTCTCCTTTGCAGCGCTCCGGCTTGGGGACACAGCGTGGCTGCCTCTAGGAAGGCGCAGCCCACGGCTAGGGGACACCATCCCTGACTGCTGTGAACCTGAAATTCAGGGACACTTGCAGATGCCGCCGCCGGGCTGCTGACCAAACCCTGGTGGTCAGCTGGTCCAGCTCACGTTACCTGCGACATCCCCTGGGTGGAATCCCATCTTTCTGTTGTGCCAACTGCACTGCTCAGCTTCATGGTATCTGCAAACTTGCTGAGGGTGCACTCAACCTCACTATTTCATTGATAAAGACATTAAAAAGCACCATCCCAAGAGAGAGCCCTGAGGGACACCATTCACCACTGACTTCCACCTGGACATAGAGCCACTGACCACAGCTCTCTGGCTACGTCCATCCAGCCGCTTTCTTATCCACTGAAGAGTCCATCCATCAAATCTATGTCTCTCCAATTTGGAGACAAAGATGTCTTGTGGCATCATGTCAAAGGCCTTACAGATATTTTCATAGATGACATCTTTTGGTCTTCCATTGCTGACTGTTGTCATCACTTCATCATAGAATTGGTCCTGACAACCCTATTGGTCAGGCAACTTTCCCTAGCATTCACTGGTGCTCCATCCTGCGGCTTTATTACACGTACAGTCCAACACTCTACTCCTAGCATAGGAACATGCTGCTGTTTAATATTTTCAGTCACTTCTCTGGGTCTTATCTGAGTTAGATATTAAGAATCAAAGGTGAAAGGAAAAATGGATAAAGAGTGGGATCAAGACAGGCAAGATCAGAGCTGAAGTTCTCAGATTAAGAATTATTTAGAAAAATGGTTTCTTTACCTGAGAAACCTAAGAAACTTCATCTTCGGAGGTAGAGAATGGGCAGCGAAATCCACTGTATTGTATGCTTGTCTACATACTAGAGTAATTTCTCCACTTCCAAAGCTTCAATGAATACCAATACTTACCTAATAAAAGCATTGCTTCTCAGAAAGTTATTTCATATAAGTAGACTAATATTTATCTACTTCATCCATATTCTGACTATGACACCTACAGGCCAGAGGAGAGCTATGCAAAGCAGTGAAGATTATTTTTAGGAGGAAAAAAACATGTTGCCCACTCCAACACAAGAACAGATATTTATTATGAAGTATATACCACTCCTGTTATTGAGCTAATAACTGTGCCGAATTCACATGCTTTTCTTTATTTCTTTTAATTTAAAGTGGAGCAAACAACTTCTTTCCTAAATCCCTCCAAGGATATCTTTAATACCATAGCTGCAGATCAGTGAGAAAGAACTTTACAAAAGGATTGTGTGATTCCTGGAGAGTCTACATTGTTCCACAGAACTTTAAATATAATGTTTTTCACCAATGGCTACTGAAAAGTTACTGCCTGAAGAGAACTGTGACAGTTTTTATCTTCTTCAAATTGAAAGAAGTCAGGAAAAAAGAAGTGTTTGCAAGAAGATAAGGGATGCTGTAATTTATGTTTGCCACTGGGTCCCACAAAAGCAATGAATTTGAGTTGCCTTGGGCTGGTGAGGCATGGCGTCCAACTCAGCTGTGATTACAGCTTTAGTAGTGACTCTACAAAATGAAAACTTGTTCAGGAGAACTTGAACACATGGGGAGGGAGGAAAGGTGTCAATGCAGAATCAAGAAATAGAATAGGCATGGTTGGACATAATATTTTTATCTGCTGAAGGACAGAAAAATGACTAGTCTTTTTTTTTTTTCCTGTGTTCATCTTAAACATATGTCACATTATTAGGGAAACTACTTGGATAATACACTACATGCAAAAGATCAACTTGAGTTAACACAGTCATTACGGTTATCAGCTCTTTATAATGTACAGTATAGACATACAACAGCCTTCAATGAGTCATCAGAGCTGCTATCCAACACTTCTACTCTTTTTGTTGTGCGTGGCAAATATCTGGTGTCTATTTTCAGGGTTTCCAAATCTTCCAGTCTTTGCTTTATCCTCCCTTCTTCCTTCCATAGAACAATTTCTGATTCTTCCTAGGTACCCCTAAATACTTCCCAATGAGAAGAGTCATATCCTGGAAGAAAAAATAGGAAGTTCATTTCAACCTCCTCTGTGAAAGAAGTGGAGACTACAGCCGAAGCTCTGTTTATTTTAGTGAGAGACTTTTAACCATGCCTGCTGTTAATACTGCCATTACCAAATGACTGAGTGAGATAGATTTAATTATTGGATGTCTTTCACAACCAACTTCATCTTCCATCTTCTCTGGTCACTCTGGATTTAATGTGGTTAACCAGAAAACAATTTTTTTCTTCTTGCTTACACCAAGCAATTGGTACCACAGGCTCCTTTTATTCACTGTTAAACTTAACAAATTGCTACATATATAGATATAACTAATTCCTGTTTGCATTGTATCTTTTTGAGACAATGGTCTGTGGTCTCAAACTCAATTTATTTTACCTTTCCTTCAGCACCTTGTCCTGAGACTTACACATGGAAGGTGTAACCAAAAGTATGTATTCTATTACCATCTCCATAAGCTGTTAAAAACAGGTGGGGCAGTGCTATTTATGTTCAGCATGACTCAGCCCTGATAACACCATTGGGGGGCTATCTCTGCTGATGGGCCATCAAGGTCTCCAGGAGTGACTCATAAGATTACATCAGCCTATTGTGAGATACCCCACCCAGAGGGGAGAAACTGAACATTCCTACCTGCATATAAGCTGAGACTTTGTAACACTGGACTACCTTCTCCACTGGATTTCCAAAGAAGAGCTCAAGAGCCACCACTGGGCCTCCAGAGACTGACGAGACCTTTCCATTAGATCACCACTTCAACAAGACCACATCCATCACTCCAACGGGACTGCAGCCACCATTTTAACTGGACTACTACTACCACCCTAACAGGGTGGCAGGTTGTATTCTAACTTTGTCTATTTAAACCATTGTTTCTGTATTATTGCCTTGTTCTGATTATTAGTAAAGAACTGTTATTCCTTTTTCCCATATCTTTTGCTTGAGAGCCCCTTGATTTCAAAGTTATAATAATTCAGAAGGAAAAAGAGTCATATTCCTTATTCTGAGGGAGGTTCCTGCCTTCCTTAACAGACACCTGTCTTTCAAACCAAGACAGAGTTGAAAGAAAATAACTCAGTTCACTGTAAGACAAGAACAAAGAAGTTTTGGAGCTAGTATTTTTATCTCCTGGCTTTATCCAAGGCTACTATTTGCTTTTATTCTCATTGTATATATTTATGGAGCTGTATTAATTATATTTTTATTAGACATTGCATGAAGAGCATATCTCTGACTATTAGCTGAATTTTGCAAAATTAACAGACCCAGGAGCTTTTCATGTCAGTTTCTCCATCTGTATGTGGAAGGATTATCACTTCTAGCAAGGTGTCCTTTTGCTGGAAATTTGTCAAAAGCTCTTCCAGTATCCTCTGTGGGAAAAATCTTTTTGAGGACATATCACCTAGCTTCTCTTCATAAAGCTTCAGCCATTAATGACTGGAAAAGACTATTCCACTATCTGAAATGATGAAAGATTTATCATGGAATCCAAAATTTTTGTGTGTCTTTCCTATTCCAGGAAGGGATTGAGAAAGGAACAGGGAGGGTGTGGGGTGGCAAGACCAATACTGCCAAAAGAAACAATACTATAGATGTCAGTGTCCCCTCCTGTAAATGAAGGGGTGAGATTTGTTTCTCATACAGGAAGCCCCCTTGCTTCAACCAGCCCTCACCTCAACAGTGAGGGCTGAACCTTAGCTCAGTGGGTCTAATACAAACCAGTCTACTATTCTGAGGTGGAGAGACTGAAAGAGTTAGGCAGATATTGCTTCTTATACAGATCATCTATTATGTTTATAATCCAACCTTAGGCACATACAGCTTCTCTGTGTAAATGTCTCAGGCAATGATGTTTTAAAGGCTTGAAGAAGAAAAGACATCTTGCTACTAAAAAGAATTCATAGAAAAGGATCTACTTTAGCTTTCTTCCTAATTTTAAATCGCCAAATTTAACACTAGGAACACACTAAGATACAAATTTTGCTTTAGATTCTTACCCCTAGAGCCAAAATTCAGATCAGTTCAGGCTTTTCTCTTACACTATTATTCGCAATCATAATGTGCTTTCTTTACCCTTAACAATCACTTGTCTGTGATGTTTAATATTGCTCAGTTTCTTCATTCACATCTTCATCATGCAGACACTCATATCTGAGAAAAAAAATTCTGAAGAAATACTATGACAAATAAAGACCATCGGGTAGGCATAAACATAAATGAGATGCAAACCAAAAATCCCAATAAACATTGAATCAATCTAGTATACATGCAAAGTCTCAAAACAACAGAATTATTTTGCAGTGAGTAATGTTTGCCAGTGAGGTACTATCAACAGTATGATTAATTTTCACAGTCTAATGAATTCCCTCACAAAAAAAAAAAAAAAAAGCCCATCTAAATTTATTTTGCAGTATCAGTCTTAAATTTCATTCATTCACTTACTCTAAAGTATATTTGCTGTGATTTTTATGCATGACATTATACTGGGAAACATTTCATATGCATAAACAAATTCTCATTATTTTAGCTTCAGAATCGGAAAAGTTCCTTGCTTTCTGTTACAGAGTGGGAAAATGCATACAGCAAGAAAACAGTGGCATATTTAAGGTCAGGCTGCTACTCCTGATCCAGCCAAGAAGGAGTAAGACATCAATTACCCATAAAAATTTGATGGAAGGTTCTTTTTGTTGCAGACGTAAAAAGCTACTGAACACCCCCCACCTTAACATCAAGGACTACCCTTTGTCCAGCACTTGGCTGGGGCATGAGTTGAAATCCTGCCCACTGAGTCAATTGTTCAATCAACACCAGCAAAGTTGCATCCAGGTCCACGTCTCACTACTACACGCTGCAGCTCAAAAACAAGGCAGGAGAGCTGCTGAAGGGATGACTGGACATTTTGCAAGCCTGCTAACACCTAGCTGAAGGGAGGACCTCATGTTACCTCATGTGTACTCTTCTCCCAGAAATAAGATTTAGAAACCAGTAGCCAATTTGTCAAAGAAAGGGTTTATTCTCACTTTAAAGAATCTTTCTGGTTTCCATTCCCAATAGTCATGTCAAATTATGGTATATCCACTGATTTTCCATTTTCTCTTAATCAGTGCAAAGAAAAATTTTTAAATCAAGCGTTTAATCCAAAGAAAGCCCATAAAACTCCCCTTACAGGTGTATACAAAAAGATTTTTAAAAACCCCAGGGGAATGGATATAATTTCAGGAGTATTTCAAATTACAGAAATTTTAAAATTATTTATTGATATTTAATGAATGAGTAATACACACTATTACATAATTTAGTAGTAGAGTGTTCTTTTGCAGGGCCTTAGATCCTGTAGATACTTTCACACAGTACCTCTACTTTTTTTTTTCCTGAATACTTACGAAGTATCCACTAAATGGAGTAGAAACCACACATCTTCAATCTCCCTCTCTCTTTTTATTGGCTTCAGCTACTTTGAATCTACTGACTTCTGGCTAGATGGCAACATGGGATCCAAGCCCACAGTGATTGTTGAGACTGTCTTTCCTCTCAGCCAGTGGTAATGTGGGGGATTAAGCCTTTCCTAAATTCTCAGCTAGAAGTCACAATAAACATTTCATGTTACAAATGGCTGTGCTCTCACCAGAAGTCCCCATGCTCTATAGCATCTGTCAAAGCCACATCATATGCAGCATCTGCTGTAAAAACCCACTGACAGAATCCCCTAATTTTTACCACGTTTTTGACACATTTTAGAAATGTGGTAAGCTGTAAGTGTGGAATAAATTATTGGTTTCTTAGTGTTTATTCTAGAGTTCATAATCATCTTATTCCACAACACCATCTCTACCACATCTGAGTTCTAAGGCTACGTGGTCCCCACAAGTAACAATTACTATCTTATAAATATCACAGATAGTTAAAGAAGAGGATGTATCCTGTGAACAGGAGAGAGATACCAAAATGCCAGGCTTTGGGGGAGCATTTTCCCACACACTCTGCACTATGCTAAAAAGAACAATCAGTTGCGTATCCAGTACTGAAAAATACTGCCTGTACCACAGAAAAATATTACCCCATCCCTCTCAGAACACTTTTCCCCATAAAATTGCATTTATGTGGTGGCTACATTCCATGTTCTGTGCCCTCCCATAAAACTGTTCATATTCTCTACATGTAATGTTTGCTTTTATTTCCCCAAGTGAAGCAAGATTTTACCCAATCTGCCCTCTGTCTCTCTTTATTTTATGCCACACTAGTTCTTCTTTATTAATTTCAAACACATTTAGTTCCCATTCTTATGGAAGGACCAATGGGTACAGTGGCCCTTCATCATTTTCCTCTCATTTCCCAGTCTCTGGTTAGAGCTGTTTGCATCATTCTTGCAAATCATGCATCACAGGAATTCTCATCCTTTAGTACTAAAATAAATTATAAATGTTATTTATAAAAAGAGCATTTTTATTGCGACTGATTTAATAGTACGACAAAAATACATTGTTTGCAATATTTTTTGCCCATCAATCATTCCATGAATTATTAAGAAATATTTGCGTTAGGGTGTCTTTGGCACTGGTTCTTTGGAGTCAGAGAAACAGATAAATATCTTCTTAACACAGAGTCTTGGACTGGGAGATGTGGGAGGTGGTGCTAGTTGCTTGCTGTAGGTATTATGGGAAACACCTAAGAGTTAAAAAAAAAGAAAGTACGCTTTTCTTGTAATTATAGGGTAATTTCTTCTTTCCCCTTCTTTTCACAGAGGGAATCTGCTGCAGTTCAGTAATGAATTTGTTGTACACTGAATCCAAGATGAATCTCCAGGAGAGGGAGACAATGAATAGTCCAGTAGAAAAGATTAAATGCTGATGTCAATTAGACTGAAACCATGAAATAAATGGGGGGTTTCAGTAGTTGTTCTTCATAGCCACTTCAGTTTAGTATGCAAGAGAATGCTTCTGTTTTATTGCAATAGTAAATTTCAGAGCCCAGAGAGAGAGAGAATATTGGCGTTTCAATCAGGGCAGCTTCACACACACGCAGCCCACTCAACTCAGTGTTGAAAGCTTTATGAAGGCAAGCCTCTAGGATATCCAAGAGATAACTTACAAAATTCTAAAGGACAGATTTTTACAAAATCCTTATAACAGTGCCTGGTGCCCTTGTTGAAGTGAATTTGCAATACGCTCGTGAGCTCCTCAGAGTCTGCAGACAATGCTCATAGGTATCAGTTTGTACATGCCTACCTACATTTAATACAACAGACAAAAGCTTATTTCAAATACAAAGATGAGGTATCAATATTTGAGGTTTTTTTTTTTTTCAATCAATGATGTTTATAAGGGCTACTAATACTTTTCATTGCCCTACCAGTCAATCAGGAAGCAAGCTTTGTCTCTTGTTTTAGCTTCTGAAAGGAAGCTGAAAGCACTGCACAGGAATAGGAGAGTAAGAATGACAAAATAGACAAGGTTTTATGGTCTCAAGTAACCACAGACTACACCATCTTATGTCTTAATACATTCTGAGAACTTTCTTGAGAAGCTAATATTGCGTGAGGACACAATGAAACTCTCAGCACTACATACTCTTTCTTGCTAGGAAAAAAGATAAGTATTCCACCTGTGCTAAGATGATTCTCAGAGGACCTGCAGATTTTCCTTGGCCAAATTATTAAATCACAATCTCTTTAATAAACTGGAAATTACTTTGCCAAATATTGCAATAAAGAGTGCTCCTCAATGGAATCCAATAATACAAGGAAAAAAAGTTTTAGTTACTTTATTCATAAAGTACTCTATATGTGAATTTTTATAGAGTTCTGGGAACAGAACTGACAGTTAATTCAAGTTTATACCATGTTAACAAATAACAGGAATGGACCTTGATATTAATATTCCACACACAGGTGATACTTTAAAACCTTACAATGTACAATATGATCTGTTTTCAATTGCTACATAATTAAAATTACAACACAGTTCCCATTTTGAGATGCATTTTTCACCTGAACTGACATATCTGAACAAAGCTTCTCAGACGAATTGATACCTTGTTGCGGTGGCACAGGTCTGGGTGGACCTGGAGGAGTAACCGCAGTGGGGACAGAACCAGGGGGCTACTGGTGGCAATAAAGTTTGAAGCACAACCCCTCGTGGTCATGGGGAGAAACCATGATTCCCTGCAGCCTCTACCCTCTTTTCTCCTTATTTGGTTAAAGGTTCAGGAAAGTTCTCCTTACTGTAATGTTTACTAAGCCCCCGGGTTTCATCACTCCCCCTGCAAACCCCTATTCGTTGTATCCCCTTGCTACCGCCCCATCCCCTCTCCCTGATTGGTTCCCGATGCTGGCCGCTCCCATTCCCTGCTTCCTCTTAACCCCTTGCTGACTCGTGTGCTTGGCTTGGAAACTCGGTCTTCGCCCTGGTCCTCGTGTTCCCATCTCATTTACGTTTCTTTCAATAAACCTTCTTCTCCGAAGACCCAGCTTCGAAGTCCGCCTGCTCTTTACCGTTCCGGTTCCCAGCTCGTCCTACCTCCTAGAGTCTCTTTGCAGCGCTGCTCTGCGGACCCTGAGTGACAGCGCGCTCGGTGTTTTATCACCACCGAGCGACGCCTGAGCTAGCCGTGCGGCCGCAGTGACAGACCACAGCGTGAGGCTCGGAGCAAAGCCCCCGCGCATTGCAATAATACCTGTATGTGAATAAGAAAGAGAAATTACTGGAATCTGAGTTTAGGAAGAAATAAAATTAAGTTTCCCATTTCTATAGAGCGCTTTTTGCTACCTCTGTGCACGAACTGCTTCAAATCAGTTTCCCTTACATTTCATCTCCTGTGACACAGAGCTCCTGTCATGTTACCATGGAATTTGATTCCTCGCCTTCAGGTGGTGCTGAATTCATTCTGGTTTTGCTTATGTCCTTGCTGCATTATTAGTAAAATTGTTTAGTCACAATTAGTCATCTGATGCATTGAGTCAGTAGTAAAATACAACACATAGTTTTGCAGCAGATATGACCTCATTTATTTCACAAAAGGCAAGTACAGCTCATAATGCTTTTTTCTAGTTCTTTGAAGAACTTTGAAGCTCTTTATTGCTATTTAAAATACGAGCCCAGCCTGCCTGGTGTATCTCACTGAGCCCCTCATGGCTCCTTTTGGATGAGCAAAAAAAAGGCAGCTTCAGGCTTTGAATATATCATATGATTACTCTAAAGTCAGGCCTGAGCTTGCAACATGAGCACCCCCATTTCAGTTTTCTTAAAGAGCTAGCAAGTCTTCTGCTGCAGAAAATTTGATGAGAAAGTTTACCTTCTCTGGGATTCTGCACACTGAGAACTGTGTTATCCCAACTGCAAACCCACAGAAATCAGTAATTACTCAATAGCCATGCTCTTTTCAGTGTAAGTCAGAGTGAGAGATACTGACTACAATTCAATGAAAAAAAAGACTTAATGTTGCTTGTTTACATGCCAGTTGATATTTGGGTCAAATTAAGTGCATTTGTTTGTTCCTGAGAAAGACACTGTAGCAAAGTTTAGGCAGGCAACTGCACATAAATTTATATAGTTGACTTCTGTGAAATAAATTTGGAGCACCTATGAGAAACCTTGCTCAGTCTCTTCCAGACTAGTGAGTAATGTTCAAGACATTCCCATGCAAGATTTCATCTTGTTTAAATGACAAAGTCCCTGTCCAGTTGGCTGCGTGACACCTGCACTTGCTCTTCAAGCAACTTCCACTGACACCAATGCTAATTGTAAAAGAGGAGTATACCTGTACTTGCAGGTCTGAGAAAATAACCCAGGGAAGTGGTAAAATCACATTCAACAGAAAGCAGGAGAAAAAAAAAATCCCTATTTAGCTACATGCTATCACCTTCAGGTAGTTGAGCATAACTCAGAGCCTTAAGCATACTTGCTGTTCCAGCAGTGGTTAAGAGGATAGGACTAAGAATGGGAGAAGAAAAGGAGGTAGGAGAACGGAAAGGCACTCCCCAACTGTCCTGCCAGGGAAAGTACACTAATGTCTAACACCCCACCTGGCGGCAGCAGCAATTTTAAGGTAAAAATGGGCAAAAGGGGCATAAACATTTTTCCATGCCCAGCATTATACTGTCCTGGACAATTGTTTTGTCTGAGCTATCAGGGCCCTCCTCTGGGAGCTGAGCTAGCCATTTACAGGTGACAATGGCTCTGCAGGAGGCTGTAGCTCCCTGTGGAAGGGGGTCTCAAGAGGCCCAGCAATGCCAGCTCACTTTCTTCCTCAGCTGAGAATATGAGTTGCCCAGCAGCCTTTGTGCAAGCACAACCAATTACACGCTGCAGATCTGGCATACATACTGTACTGGAATTGTTCACAATCCACATGTAATTCAGAAACCACCATTTAACCACCCTTGTCATAACCTCAACCTTTCTGAAACTGTGCATTGCCACTGAAACAATTGTTCTCTCATGGTTTTAGGTGCCAAGAAAATCAGTGCACTCCACAAGTTTTAGGCCTTCTAGCAGTTCTATTCACTTCAGACAATCAGATCAGCATTGTACAGCTGCTATTCCTGCAGTTTGTCAGCATTTGCCTTAGTTTATACATGGGATAACACAGAGAGGGCAATTAGTCTCTTTGACAAAAGAAAAAATCTCGCATTTCTCTCCTGTGGAAGAAATTCAAGTGTGACAAAAAGTCTGTGTGATTTGACTAGAGATGCAATTAATTGGGGAAATCCATAAGCAGAATATAACATTTTCCTTGGAACAATTTCATTTACAGTAAACATTTGCATATTATGATCAAGTATTACACAAATAGAAAAGGCAGCTCTACATCAATAAATGCAGCCAATAAGGTAGCAAAATCTTATTTAAGAATATCTGAGTCAGAAAGCTATGGGTTCCTGATTTATTGATGATACAAAACCAGTGAGACTCATCTCTAATATTACAATTTCAGTAGACATATGATTGAGTTACTCAACTAAAATATAGAACTTACTACATTTTCTTGCCCTTATTGACATAACCTCTTTCTGTTCATGTGGAATTTCACACTTCAGAAAGTTCACTGTCAAGAGATTGAAGACAATTAGAAATATTCCTACCTTGCGCCTCTGTTGTATATTCTAAAAATAATAGTGTAGTCCCATACTACCCTCTGTTCAGTCAACATTAATTTTGAGCTGGGATGTGTATACAGCTCATTTTGATCTTAGCCATACCATCTTTTTTGTAATGTTAGAGTTTTCATTGAAGCTCCAGAATGAAAATATGAGTTACTTCTAGGGAAAACAGATTTTACTTTTTTGAGGAGCAAACCAAGGAAAATTACTGAGAAGAATTGTTTTGGTGTTAATAAACTGTACCTTTTGCTCTGCTTAGTATGCAGCAGTGCACAGTACGGTTTTCCAGACTGCAAGCCCTGAGGACATTCAAAGAAAGCCTGGGGAAACCAGGGGGAAAAATAATATTAATCCTTTGCTTGGCCACTTCCACTTACAATTCAGTTTAAGCCAAACTGCTGGCAGTTCTTTAAATAGACATGAAAGGTTTCCGTGCCAGGATCTGAAATGGTAATGATTCTGCAAGTAAGAAAATTGTCCTGTTGTAATATTTAACTATCAAAATTCTGTGCTTTGGTTACATGGGTGAAGGAAGAGGCAGAATAAGAATCCTCTCCCTTGAATGCACTTGGATAAGTAATGACAAAAGGGCTATTAAGTTTCCTGTAGTGCTTGGAATTAAATGTTAGACATTTACCCTTGGTATGTTCATAAATTTCTAGCTCTTTTGCATGTTCTTCCGTTTTCTTCTCACATTAAATGCAACATTTTGACCTAAAGAATTGTACAATATTATTGTACGTTACTAAAAAAGAGAGAAGGGATTTCACAAAACCAGGAAAGAAATTCATATGGATAACCATCATCAGAAGAGGGTGACAGGGCTCTCTCATTGTCTTAATATACTTAATGAGAGGTATTATAGGAAAATACAGAAATGTATGTTTCTTACCATGCCCTGGTAATAATCATTGATCCTAGAAGTTTATTTTAACCCTCTTGTTCAACTTAGGGTCACTATAGACTTCTATGCTGTGAGCTGCAATATTTAAAACCTCATTAAGTCTACAACCTTGCAGTTAACCTCTTTGCTCACTGTTTCCTTCTCTGTGGTAGCAAAGGATTTACACACTAGAGGTCACTGTATTATTATTGAAATTCAGCCAGCAGTACACAACCCCACCACCCCGTCCATGAAGAAAAGATGCACAGATCCAACATCAGGACAGAGATGTCGACTGCATGTGAGTATGTCCCTCTTGATGCTGTTGTAGCCAGTCCTACCAATGCTCTGTTATTAACAATATTCATGCAAAACAGCCTAGATTCTGACCAGGCAGACCTGACAATAGAATACATATGCATTTTGGAACAGACTTATGATTTAAGGCTCTTTTGAAACATTGTGCAATGTTTGGTGACAATGCATATACCATCTTTATTAAATATTGATGGCTTCCATTCTCCTCATATATTGATAGCTTACTCTTTTTCATTATGTTTTTTTCTTGTTTACTATAGAAGACAAATAAACGGTGATTTAAATGCTGTTGAAATTTATCCAAACACCATTTAAGAGCTGTGATTTCTTAAAAGGATTATATTACTCCCAAAACTGGAGTCAATGAAACACAGATCTATCAGTACATAAGCACTGGATAACTGGAGAATAGCTTGCAGTGTAAATAGTCCTCTCCCGTGCGTCTTTCACGAGGTTTAGCTCAACTCTGACAGAGACAACAGCACACAGCAACAGAAATTGCTCTAGTGAGAATGAAAAGATCCTGCTCCACAGAGTGGCCCATATACAAATCCTAGCTGTTGAAGGTTGGGGGTGGGGGCAGAATTTTTCCCCATTCTGTTGCTAGGTAACCAACGACCAGGTATTTAAAGACCATTTACTCTTTTGTAAGAGACAATGGATGTGGCCAGGGTGTGGTGAGGGGAGGAGAGATCTGGCCATCGGTAACACACTCGCTTGCTCGCTGGATTTGGAGGAGAGAGCAGAGAAAAAGCTACTGTCTCCTTTTGGCTGCAACTGCGGAAAAGTCCGGCTCTCCACTGCTCTCTCTACCTGATGGGTGAGCTTTCATTTGAGAAAGTGGCACGGAATGCCAACCCCCTTTTCCCCTCCTGGAGGGTGCAATTTTCTGGCTGCGCTTGCAGCTGCTGCTGCCCCGTGCCCCACCTGCCAGAACGTACTGCCATAACTGTGGAGTTCCTGCCACTTTTTGCAGGCTAGCCTTGGTGAGCCCATCCTGCCGCTCCATCTCCCTGCTCTGAGCCGCTGCCCAGCCTGCCCATCTGCGCCTTGTCCTGCTGCACACCAGCTGCTGCCCAGCCCGTCTGCCATTACCCATGTGAGACACACCTCGCGCCACCTGCAGCTGAGCAGGAGTCATCGCACCTGCCCTCCCTGGCTGGGAGCCCGACAGCACCCCTGACGGCTGTGACCGTGACTGCACCAAACGGGAAAGGGCCTGGCAGCCCAGGGACATCTGCCACCAGGTTTTTTCTGGTTTTGTTTATTGTTACTATTGTTGTTATTGATTGTTTGCCTCATTATAGATACTAGTAAAGAACTGTTATTCCTTTTCCCATATCTTTGCCTGAAAGCCCTTGATTCCAAAGTCATAATAATTTGGAGGGAAGGGAGTTCACATTCTCTATTCTAAGGAAGGCTCCCACCTTCCTTAGCAGGCACCTGTCTTTCAAACCAAGACACTAGCCATGGTAATCAACCACCCTTCAAAAAAAGCTTGAAATCTTGAGGCGTCTGTGCATTATGACAAAATCCATTGGATGCTCCCATCCATTCGTGTTTGAGAGACAAAGTTGTATAATAATGATCTGAATAGGAGCAGTGCTTTATCTGAAGCATTATGTACAATAAAAATCGTGTAAAGGAAAACCCTATGACACTATGCTCATGTATTTCACTTTTGGAGATCATTCATGGCTGATTGCTTAATGGCAAACCTTGCTGCTATGTGAAGCTGATAGAATTCTTGCGTAATGATCTTCCAAAACCTCTTGGTAGTACTAAGCTCTGACTGTGTACTGACCCCTCTAGAAGGAAAGAAGGGAGTAGCTGCTGAGACATGCATGTTCATGTTCTAGAAGTACCTTTGGTACAACAGATACCCTAAGCCTAAAATTAGCCTGGTTTTAATTTTAGGTGTGGCATTGGCAAACTTTACAATGGGTCACAAGTCAACTACTTAGTTTTTCACAATTTCAGGCAACTTTATTGCGCAAAAATATCAGAACTGGTTTTTAGCCAGTGAAATACTGCTCCCCTGTTTTCATCTTCTGCTATGTATCTTGACAGAGTGTCACCATAATACACAGACACTACTCCATTTAGAATATAAGTAGGTGTGGAAAACATCCACACCCCGAGGCACCACACCTCACCCTCAAGTGCAGCACTTCTGTCCAGGCCATCAACACAGAATTGACTTGTCTTCAAGTTGCAACAATGTTGCTCCATGTATACAATATGATTTACCTAATTATCCACCCACAACTAATAAGAAAAAGGAGTGGGACTATAAACTTTCTTCATTGTTTCTCATGATTGTAAGGATTCATTCTTAAAGATTTGTGTGGGATGATCAACTTTGTCAAATGTAAGACATCTAAACTGAAACAGTGTGAATCTGTGTCTCAGAGGCAGAAAGGAGAAAAGGCTCTGAAGGAGTGTCTCCCCCAAGAAAGGGTCCCGGCACCCCCTCCCCACCACAACACAATTCCCTGGATGAAAGTTTAAAAAAAAAAACAACTTGTTTATTCAACAAAACAGATAAAGTGCCCTGCAAGGCATCACGAAAGGGGAAAGGGGAAAAGGAATTCTTAAACCTGAGTAAACAGCTGATGAACTTTAGTGTCCTTTTCCTCAGGCATAACTTCCCCCCTCTGGGGGGCCGGGCTGAGTTACACTCCTGGCTCCCTGGAGGATTCTCATCTACCGTCCTCTCGGGGCTCCTCTGGTTTTCGAGCAAGAAAGCAAGTCGAAAAAAAAAAGTCCAAAAAGGAGATGACAAAGAAGCAGTCCCAAGAAAAAAACTAGCAGCCACAGCAACAACAGAAGCAGACAGAGGAAAGGAACGTCCTGACCTGTCCCTTCCCTCCCCACCCCCCCACCCCGCACTCCCAGGCTGAGAAGCCTGGGAGAAGAGTTTCAAAACAAACCGCGCTGATGGAGCTTCCTCCCTTCCTTCCTCCTCCCTTCCATATTTCTAGGCAAAAAACCAACAGACGATAGGGAATACAGGATTATCATAACATCGCCCCAAGACAATCTGGGAAGATGTGTATCTTTTCAGGAAGAGCAAGCGGCTGAGGAGACAGAGTGGAAGAAGATAAGCAAAGGGTTAACCCAAGTTTAATAGTGATTTGCCAGATGAAGAATTGTTTGCGCCTGGTGAGTTTTTGCTAAGTGCAATTATGACCAGTTATGAGGGGTCAGAAGTTCCTGTTGCCAGAAGGGTTTTTTGTGACTGTACATTTGTGCATGCAGGCTATAGTCAGTATTGCTATCAGTTTTGAAAAAATGGCAAGAGGTAGTTGGAAGTGACAGAAGTGTGCTAGGAAATAAGCAGTCATTGACACATGTAATAACTGCTGAGGAACAGATATGCAGTTGCAGCCGTCGAGAGGCACCAGTGTCATTTTGTCCCGACACATGCATTTCTAGACAGATTTGCATTATTTGGCTACTAGTACCTCAACATTCAACCATCAGCGAGCATCCAGGATGGGCCAGAAGCAGGACATGCTGTCTCTGCAGAGCAGAAGGGATGATGCTGCAGCACATGCTCGTTCATCTCCTGGTACCTGCAGAGCACAGACAGGCCCTGCTGCTGTCTGTGCGGTGTCCTAAACCCCGCTGTAAGGAATGTTACCAGCCCCCCTGGGACACGAGATGGGACACCAGCAGTGGCTGTGGGGAGTATGGTTCCATGTGGAATTGGCCTCTCGGATGCCAGGAGCCCGCAGCACGCAGCGGGGCTGTTTACTGTACAGGCTCTGGCAATTCAGAGAAACATGCATCTTGAATTCAAGTGTGATGTATTTTTTGTTCATAAAGATTAATCAGCTTTAAACTTACGTTCATAAGCCAAATGCAGCATGTGCCAACACTGTTGTATTTATGTCAACAGGATATTCCTGTTTTCTCTAGTCAAAGTGAGCACTGAAACACTTGACTCCCGCTGATACCTTTCATATTAAAAAGGATTTATCATTGTAATACCTGGGTGTTGTAGAGGATAGCTTAAGGGCACGCTTCACATAAAGTGCTTGAAGATTCTGAAGTCAACAAGGCAGATAATTTTTTTTAATTCCACCGTTTATGACTGAAAAGAGGATGAAACCTTCGTGCCCCAAGGAACGCACTTCCTCTGGAGTTGTACTAAGGTCACTGTCGGAGACCGAGGCAGCCACATTCCACTCCCTCCTGAGACAGGGGGCCGGGATGGTGGGACAAGCAGATCACGACTGCGTCAGGGGCTCCCGCCCCATTGGCGCCGGTGTCCCCCTGGGCCGCCCCGCCTGTTCGGGCCCAGCCCAGCGCCGCGCCCCGCCCCCTGGAGGAGGCTGCGCCCTCACTCAAGATGACGCCGCAGTGTCTCCGACGGCTGGTCAAGATGGCGGCTGTTTAGCTGAGGCCTCCGCGGAACTTGCCCTAGTCCATCATGGCCACCGCTCCCCAATTACTTCAGCCGGCAGAGTCTGCCGCTTGCCTTTGGTAAAGATGGCAGAGCGCAGGGAGGAGGGGCGGTGGTGTGTCGGTGGCTGCGGTGAGGGTCAGTGCGCGGGGCTGGGCTGGCGGCGGGGGCTGTGCGAGCCGCGCGGAGGGGCGAGGCGAAGGGAGGCTGCGTGTGTTGCCCGGCGGGGAGAAGGAAGGCTCCCTGCAGTGCGGCCGCTCCTGGGGAGCTGGGCACGTGCGCGCCCCTGAAATGGCGGGCCGGGGCCTGGCCGCTGCCTGCCGCCGGGGCCGGCTGTGGGGCCGGGGGTACGGCGCTTGCCCGCCGCAGGCTACAGGACGCCAGCCGCTTGTGTCCCACCGCCCTGGATTCCCTCAGAGCCGCCGCCACCTCCGCAAGGAGCAGTGTCTGTGGGTTCTAACAATTTACAGCGATGCAAATGAATTAGTTGTGAGAGGCTTCTCAAGGTTTTTGTCGTAGGAAAGGGTTAAATAATCGGAAAATTTCTCCTTTCCACTGCAGTAGCACTTGCTGATTCTTTATTCAAAATATTAAGAACTGTTTATGTTTTGTAAGATTGTTAAGTATTTCTTTTATTTCCAGAAAACTGGAAATCAAAGGTGAAAGTATTTTCCAGAAGTTAACTCCATAAGTAATCGCCTGTGTGTAGTAAATTGTGTATATACAAGTATACAAAATCGTGTGTTTACATATAACCCGTGTGTATAACTTAGAGCACCGCATGGAGGCTGAATGGGACTATTTGTCAGCTGCTGTTGGAATAAAGTTGTTTCTACCAGCTGTCAGTGTACTAGCAGTATTCAGAAATGCTGCATTGGTGCGTGTATGTGTGTCACCGCCATAAGATGGGAAGGTACTATCATAAGTTGCCCTAATATATCTCAGATGTTGCTTTGTGACTGATGATCTGCCTTTTCTTGACAGGTGCACCCCCAAAGCAAAGAGCACTGAGTTCCCATGTACATCTTTAATAATCAGTTCCATACCCTGCTTCTCTTCAGAAATCATGTTTTTCCCTGTACTTCTAATCTGACACTTCACCAGAAGGACTTCTGAGAGTTTCTCAGTATTGTTTTATCACAGAAACAGGGGTCAGTGGGGTACCGCTGTTATGTCCTGGGTTCAGGCTGCAGTTAGCCAATCCAATGAGGATATATTTGATGAAGATGCAGATGAGATGTATCTACTACAGAAGGAATGGAACAGCACTATGAAAAAGAGATTGAAGGTACTTTTATAAAAATTATTTAATAGTCTTTTTAGCCATTTTAAATTTACTGATATGTACCTTGATATACATGTGAATGATTTAAAGGGAAGAGTGAAAGTAGCTGCTTAAAAGTTATTGTGGCTTATTTTCTTCTGAACATCAGGAAAATGTAGCAGAAATTTATGTAAACATTTCCTTGTAGTCACCAGAGGAAAGTACTGTTTTACCAAAAGATATCACCTCCCTCTGCACAACCATGTGCATTTGTTAAAGGCAGTGCTGAATTGTGATGCAAGCTGCTTGCTTTGTACTTGTAAGTATACCCCTAGTAAATGTAGGGCAACAGAGCTAAACGGTGCTAATAAAGAAATGTGAGATGTTTGGGGTTTTGAGTAGATTTACTCATCAGTCAAGTTGTAAGATATGTGACTCCATGTGCAACCACAATTGGGCGTTGTGTAGGTCTTTGGTTGATTTATTCTAGTGAAAAGTTTATTTTATGAAAGGTGCTTTCCACAGCCCTTGCCTCTTTGGAGTTCTACAAGGAACAAAGCAAGTTCATTAATAGGTTAGTTCAACAGATACTGTGTCATTCAGAGTGGGGCCAGTAGGGCTTCTCTGCTCACAGCTGAGCAGCATTTGGCTGAATGGAAACTTATGTAGGCTGTTGATGAGGAAGGATGTTACAGCAGACCTGGTGCAGTAATTCTCCAAGGAAGCTTCCTTCATCTGAGTTCCATGAAGAGGCCGGTTTTCTTAAGGTACTGTTCAGTGTTCTTACACAAATCCCTGATATTTATGAGTAGACACTGCAAAATCATGAAATGTTATTGAAGTTAGAGTTGCATGTTGGGCAAAATAAATATTTGTGTTCCTGACTATTTTTCCTGACTATCAGCAAATAGGAGGTTTCACTTTCACAACTTGCAATTTTGCTGTGAAAAATGTTAAGAATTATTTAATGTAATCACATAATGTGGTTATAATATAAAGAAAGTCATTTGCATTACAATCATTAGCTGTTTCTTAAAGAAAGCAGTCCCAATGCTAAGTGTATTTATGTGACTCAGTCAATCACTGTCTCATTTTCTGGTATAACTCTTACAATGAGTGAGGTCTAGCAAACAAAGGAGCAATGCTCAACAGTTAGTTTTGTGAAAATAAATGCATTCCATGTACGTGGATTACAGATAGGAGAATATCTCTGCTGAAGGGGAAGCTTGGCAGCCTGCATATCTTTTTAGATAGAAAAAAGAAGTCTGTATGTGGTATTCCTAAATCCATTTTTCATAATGGAGTTGGTAATCATTAAAAGCAAGCATGCTTTCCTTCAGATTTGTCTTACTTTTTTGATCTTTCTAAAAGTAATTTCCCTATTTTCTGACTTTCTGGGAATCCCTTTGGGAAAAGTAAAAAACTGGATCTTACAGGTCAATAAATCACATAATGCACTGCAACAAGAATGTTTTGGTTTGGTAGTAGGGGTGTAGCTGTGAGGGATGTCCAGATGAAGAAGCTGTAATTTAAGAGATTGGAGATTGAATACTTTTAATACTTGTTTAAACTTTTTTTATTGTTATGTATTTGTCATAGGTCCAATTTGTCATTTTATGAACAACCTATTTCACTGCTCTTGTTACAGGAAGGCTATAGGGATGGAATTGAGGCTGGGAAAGAACTTGCACTTCAGAAAGGCTTTGATCAAGGTTACAGACATGGTGCTGAACTGATGATTACATGTGGCCATTTCAAAGGAACCCTGAAGTAAGTTACAAACTACTTAAGGTCAAGTGTATGTGGAGGGTGTGTAAAAAGGGAACATGCATGCAGGTTTTTGTTTAATTTGACAAAAAACAAACAAAAACACATTGTAAAACTGTCCAAAGTGAGCAACCTGAGAATTCTCAGATCTTGAAAACAGTGTGTACTTGGGTGTAGAATGATTATTCTTAAATAATCTCTTTCAGTTGCTCTTCCAAAATAGTCTGAGTCTACATCTTTAAGCTTAATACTTAGTTTTACTGCCTGAATTTTCCATAAAACATGACAGATAGATATTTAAGTATTTATGATTCATGGATACCTTGCCACATTGCTATCTACCTTCACCAACTGGAGGACTGCGTAGATACATGTAATCACTTTTGTTGTTCACTTTTCAGTGCTCTCTTATCCTGGTGTCATTTTAATGGATGTGATTCTGCTTTAAGTACGATAAATAATCTTCTTGATGTGGTTGGAAAGTACGAAGATGATGTGCTTAAGTATCTGAATTCTACTGAAGAACAGCCACATCTTGGACACATTTTAGATTCTGTTCAGGACATGGACCTTAATCACACAGCTGGGACAGAGTACCAGGAAGATGGAAAACACGAAGACTGTGGAAGCTGTGGTGAAAACATGTGTAGGGATAATGTTGAGGTTGGTTCCCTGCAGTCTGAGTGCAGCAAGGCAAACCTCTGCATGGATCCTGAAAAGTCAACCCTTGCTTGGGTTAAAAAGCAGACTGTTTGGTTAGTAGAGCAACTGGGCTTATCACCGGATATACTGCACCATATCCAACAACTGGAACATTAGTTTTTCTGTCTCATAGTACTTAAAACTATCTCAGTGGGTTTTGATTCTCAGTTTGTAGGCCATGTACAGGCTGATGCATCACTTTTGTTTTAGGAAAATCTGATTTTGGTGCTTTACAGTAGAAGTAATTTTTCTAAATTTTCACCATGATTTTGGCTCCTGGCAAAACCTCTCACTTTCAATCTTAAAGGTAATATGCACAGAAAGGGGCAATGACTTTAAAGCTCTACAAAGGGTTAATAAACATGTTTCTGTTCTGCATCAGGAGCTCTCATTTCACCCTCTTTTTTTTTTCTTGGAGCAGTTTGGAAATGAAGCAGGTCCATTTAATTGGTCCCCTCTAATATCTAAAGAATAAATGCATATTGCTATGGAAATGGTCAGTACTTTTGCAAAATAAGCTGCTGTTGATTATATGCTGTGTGCAAAATAGAATGTGATTTGCTGCTCCTAGAGTGCTGTGACTCTCTAGTCACCTTTGGTCAAATTCTTCGCCTTACCTTTTGTAAGCATGATGCAATGCACTTTCATAGTTAAAAAGTATTTTTGCCTCCTTATATAGTTCTATTTGTCACTTTTGCTGAAAACACACTGTTTCCCCCAAATGCAGAAGTGCTGACAATTCCATTGTTTTACTCCTAGACCATCTTCTCTCACCATGTCAGACCACACTAAACATGCTTCCAGTCTAATGAACATCCTTGTGTTATTTTTGTATTTATTTTGGCAGTCCCTCTAGCCTGAAATCTTTCCCACATGTCAATGCTTTCCTCAAACTCTTCAAGGAAGCCCAGCTTATTCACCACCTCAGAAGCACATCAGGCACACATGCCTATTTCTGATTACTTCGTATTTCTGTGCCAATATTCTGTATTTGACTTGTTTTCCTGTTGCTTCACTGTAGCTGTAAATTGCTCTGTTCAGGAAGTTTTTTCTTTGTGAATTCTTCTGTTTTACACTAATTAAACTGACTTATTTAGCAGTTTACTTGTTTGAAGTTTCTTGTAACTCTTTTGTATCGGAGACAAAGGAAGTCTAGACAGAGGCAAACTAAGATTTTGAACAGTCATCTATAACTAAAAAGAAATCACAAAACCATTTCAATACTCTGAGGTCAGAAAAATATCTAAGGCAAAAATTACTTGTTTTTCAGAGCCTGAGTTTACAACATTCTTATTAAAGAGCTGTCAGAGTTGGCAGACTGTAAGTTAGGTTTCCATTCAGTACCACTTCTGCTTTAGGGGTAAGCAGAACTGGAGTTGAGAGTCTTGCATTGAACCTATTTATGAAATAGTAGACAAAGGGGTGTCTGCATTAGTTGTGTATATGCAAAATCACTCAAGTAACATTTTCTCAATTTATGCAGCATAATGTTGACATGGATAAACATTACTTCAAGTGCCTTTGTTGTGTTATTGACTGTGTCATGTATGTTAGATTTCTTCCATATTCGGGTAGAATATGGTGCAGACGGTGTTGGAAATCATATAACTTTCCTAATTAGTTTTTAATTAGTTGTTTTAACTAACAGTAAGCAGTGCCCACTTTTAGCTAACACTAGCTATATTTCTTCACAGATTTACTTTGATCATTAAGTCACTGAAACCTTAAGTTTGTTAAAAACTAAGCCTGACAATCTTCAATAAAAAAAAGCCAAAGGGATTTGAAGATTGGGAATCTGGGATCTTAAATTTATGGCCCTTCAAGGACCAGAAGATACAGAGGGGATTAAGGCCTGGAAAGTTGGAGACTCTATGTCTGAGAAAAAGATAAAAAACAGAATAAAGAATGTGGACTAGATTAGCATGAAGAGCAAGAAATCAATAACTAATACAGGATAGAATACTAACTAATGAAAAGAATTATGTAACTTAAAACCAATGAACATTAATTTCTTCATTTGCTAAAAATGCATAAATAAGTGAAGAAGTTTTATATTGGAGTCAGCATTGAGGCTGCAACTTTGTCAGTCCCACACACCTCTTGACCAAGAATAAAGTAATGCCTTACCCTCTAATACTAAAAAGACAGTGTTAGAGGGACTCTTATTTACCATCAAACTTTTGGAGGTTTTCAGTAAAAAGACAAAGAGTTAGACTTCCAGATCTGGATGTTTAAAAATGTAGATTCAAGAGTAATAACTGTTCCATATTTAAAACTTTGCAGAGGACATACCATTCACAAATTACTAAGTAGACTTTATTTTTGCTTATAAAACCATCAATTTTTTTATTTGTCTGTCATATCACCTTCTATACTAGCTGTGGGATTATTTTCCTCCACAAAGCTTTGGTGCATAGTGAGGGGTTACTTTTTTTCCCTGTTACCACCCAGAATTTCCAGTTTGGCTGGAGAGAGATTTTCTTTTGTGCTGTCTGTAATACTTGGCTTATCTGTCAGTACCCAGTCTTGCTGACCAGCCCCAGAAAGGCTTTCTTCGAGGCTATTAGAATCTGTAGTTTGCTCCAGTTGTCGTTCAGCTTGTTGTTCCGTGTTCATGTCTTGTGTCTCACTATCAGCTTTCACCTTGGCCATGTTCCTGAATACAGCTCTCATGACAACTGGGACTGACATACAACTGAAGAAGGAAGTGATGGCATTAGTCACTACTACAGACTTCATCCATTCTTTAAAGTACGTCTGGTTTTTAAACTGTGGCTGAAATCTGAATGAAAACTAGCATTACCTCCTTTATCTTTTTGTCTTATACAACGTGGTAATACTTCGTAACCACAATATAAACTGCATGTGCTGTACCAGAAATCAGTGTGTCAACATGTATCTAGTGCTGAATCTCTGAGCTTAGGTGTGCAAAGAAGAGTGGAATGGTTTTGGTAAAAAAAAGTCATAAAGACGCTTCTAGCGAAAACCTAAATTAAGAATGTTGAAATATATTCATTCTTGTTGAGTTTTGTAATTGTAACCTTCATGTTTTGTATAACATAGGTACAGAGCACATCTTTTCTAAGACACTATCTATACTATAGGAGTTTTTTTCCCACTCTTAACCTAGTTACAAAAAAATACCTAGTTTAAAATCAGGGTCAAAATCCAGCCTGGGTTGATTTTGTTGTCATTGAACAGATAATAGTTGTATAGTAGCTTATGCCAAATCAATTAGTGCTCTCAAGCCTTTCTCTAGCCTCTGTTCAGGTATCACAACAATTTGTTCTCTTGGAATTTGTTCAGAAAACAAGCCAGAGCCAGTGTTGTAGACACACCACATACACCTCACTTTGTGAAAAGAAGTACTGATTGCTATTAGGTAGATGGGTAAAAAGAACTTTCTGTGCTAATCTAAGTTACGCTAGACATGAGACTGTCATCAGCTAGTCTTCAGAGAAGCATCTTTATGAGAGGTAAAAGTCTTCATTCAAAAGTCTTTCCCTGCTTCCACATGCTTTCTGCTAGAAACATTTCATCACTATTAATGCTTAAATTTTTTGAGATACTTAAGAAAATGAAGTAATGTATTTCCACTGTTGTATAACAGAATTTTACTAGAGTGAAATTTTCCAGTTGCTGAGTGTATAGTATTAAGAATGCACACGATATTTCCATTAAATGCACATGTGATGTTCATTCCAAGTTTTATAAAATAAAATTACTTACCGCTTCACAGCTCTTGCCATGAAGCCATCACTAGAATTAAGGGTTGGATCATGAGGATTTAAATGAAGGTGACATTGGACTTCTCTAGAGGTTATAACATCAATTACCGCTAAGAAGGAAGAGAACAGAAAAATGTTTGTTTTGAAATACTTATAAACATTGAAAATTGTCCTTTCATTTTGATGCTTGAAGAGATGTAAGTCAGTGGAAAGAGGTTTGCAGCAATGTATTTGCATGACTTGCAAATATTCCTTAATATACTTAAATCAGAAATAATAGAGGTTACAATTAATTAATGCAGGCCAAGATGAAACAAGACCTGAATATTTGCATTTACTTTCTGTACTATTCAGAGTACGGAACACCTTTTAGTAAGCAGTTTATACATAAGTGTTACTTTGTTTTTCATGGGCTGCATAGTGCAAGAGCCGAGACAGAACCAAGTCCCTTGTCAGCTCAGTAAAGAGGACAGTAGCAATTATTCCACACATACCACAGGCTAAATTCTCTTTCACAGGATGAAGGAAAAAGACAGAAAAGCTGGTGTTCTTGTGTGGTACCACTTCAAAGTAAAGCAGTTCTGAATCATCTAGAAATAAAATTGCTATTTAGTGATATCCACTATTGAAGTTGAACTCTTTTGGCTGAATTACATGCCAGAATTTTAAAAATACTGATACCATAGTCTAATTATTAATTATTTTGACAACTTAGTTTATGCTTATAGAAGTGCCAGGCCCAGGAGATGTTAAAAAAATTAAATAGCATTAAGAATTGTTTATCATTTACAATACTCCACAAGTAATGTCAGTTTTGGCAAGGGAGCAGTAAAATCTGTTAACACCCAACTTAGAAACTAATTTGTCTCTAATGCTCTGCCATCACTTCCAACCACACAATTTACCTTCATTTATACACTTCTCAGAGACGCAGCTGCTAATAAGAGTGTTATACGCCACTTGATGTCGAAGAATCTCTATTACGCCAGGCACACACTTTGGATGGCTAAATGGGATTTTACTGACCAAGGCTCCTGCTAAACCTGATTTTTCTGAGCCCTTGTTTATGAGGTAACAGTGCTTTGGGCAATCTGGAAGAGACTAAGCAACAAAGACAGTGATATTTCAAAGACTGAAAACAGGAAAGTAAAGCTTGATGTTATCAGGCAATTGTACAATCTGACAACAAAAATAATTTTGGAAGATACATTTCTAGCATGTCCATCATGTCTCTGCATTTCTAGTAGAAACATAATCTTTAGAGGGAACAAAATGAGATCTACTCCCTCCCAAATGCATCCAAATTAGGCAAATATATACCTAGAGCCAAGTAGTCAGGCGTTCAACTATCACAAATTCTTCCAAACACTTTCAAGAGCCCTGTAGGCTATAGAAATGTTAGCAACCAAGATAATAATATCATAGTAATGCTGTTCGATAGTTGCACAAACAGGATAGCAGTTTTGCCTGAAATCTCCTCTGGATTGCAGATGTTCCTCCCTCCATCACTACTACTTTCTTTGGAGAGGCACGTTTGGCTGGAATATCTCCTGCTGATTCACTTGAAGATAGGAAGAAGCAGTAAGAAAAATTTTCCACCTGTCCACATTGACAGTGATTCTATGGCAAAATTAGAAGTGTACTACTGTGTTATCTGCTTCAGGATGCCAAATGGGAGCTGTCCCCTTAAGAACAGGGCAGGGCAGTTAATTAGCATGGTCTACATTAACAAAAGCTGTTGAGTTTTTCCTTGTTTGTTCATGGAAGGATTTCCCCTTGACAATAATTTCCAATGCAATTTAATAATTATTCCAAAAATAAAATCTTTAAACTTAGAAGTAAAACCTTCTCCCACCAAGTACAAATATTCTAGGAATTGTTGAAAAGTTTCAGAGCCGTTCATGTGCATCTAATAGAACTGAAAGATTAATTCAATCTTACAGAAGACAAGAGCTTTGCGAAACATTGTTTTAGCATGTAAAGTTACTACTACCTTCTGAACCACCACCTCAAGGTCCAAGAACTAAGCAGGCAATGGGCTCAACTAACACTGCTAGTTGAATAGAAAAAAAGTACCCTCTTCTTTTGATACCATGAATTACAAAATTAATGTTTCCTAGCAAAAAGAAGTAGATCTTTGAAGCTTGTCTTGTAGTTGCCCTGTACATAAGTCTGGCAGAAAGATCTTAGCCATAATTTTCTATGCTAAAACTTTACATCTAATGCAGCGTAAGTAACTATATTTCAATAATGCCGTTATTAAAAGGGAAACTTTCTTCAGTTAAACAACCTGTCTCTAGATAGCAATTGGCATCACTGTTGTAACACTTTATATTTTTCTTTTGACAGTACCTTCAAAATGAATCCATAGTCTCAGTGTTACCTAATTAAGAAATCTCTTTTGTTAAAACAGTGTGACATGCAGCATAATAAAGATCTTCAAAAATCTAGGTAAGTATCTTCTTGCAACTTGCTCCTCACACCAGTCAATAAGATTCTTTGTTTTAAAGGCATTAATTATAAAGTTCTGAGCAATTTTTAGAAGAGTAAATATTTGGGTTACACACAGGCAACTTAGTATGATTTCAGCAGCCAAGCACACAGTGTTTCATTAATGAGGATGAGAAGCTCACTTACTTGAAAGGATCCAATACTGCTTTGTAAATTACTTGAACTATTTCCTAAAGAGCACTTAAATATTGCTGGAATTCTGGGAAACCGACATTGTTTGCTTATGGGTAAATGGTAATTCAGTATATATATCTTGCACAACAGCACAGTGTGTGTTAAATGCACACTATACTCACCACAAAGAAACATGATTTATTTGTAGACAAGTCTTCACTGCTTTTTTCTTTTAGAGTAGACTGAACAATTAGCTCATACAGTGGAGCTAGTTTCAAGCCACAAATCTGAATTCCTGCAACCAGGTGATTTTTTTATTAGCAACTAGGTTATGACAGTAGGTTATGAAAGCTAGTATTAAAAACAAACCCAATGTTTTGAAAAGACAAAAATATTAAGTTTCTTTCTTATTCCCCTTTTTTTGCTATTGGGAATTTGAGGTAGAGTGTTTAACTTTGCCTGTAATTGTCATATCTTTCTTAGAACTTTTGTGTTTTGCACTGCTTGTTCTGCCCCAGAAACAACTTCCTCCTCTTGCAACATTAACACTGGGAGGTAAAAAACAAATAAGCAATGCATAGTCACAGAAGCATCTAGTCTTAAGAAACAATTACAACATGCCTGTGAGCCTCTGTATCTCTTCAATACTGGATGAGGACATTGGAACAGGCTGATGAAACTTCAGCACAAAATGAGCTGGCAAATCCATGCTGAGTTTATCAGTCAATTGCAAAAAAGCAGGGTTGCTAGGAAAAAAAAATTGTCAGAATGAAGGTTTTCTACAGAAATTGCCGTAACAAGGACTCTTAGTGCAAGGTCACAAGGTCCCTAGCAGTTTATTATGTTCTATACATTTTCTGACTTGAGTAAAGTTTTGCTTTATAGATGTAACTTTTAACATTTTAAAGCATGGTTAATGTGAAAACTGACAGGAAAAGTGAGACACAGGAACTGGGTGATGTTTTTTACAAATAATTCTGAAGTGTTTTATTTTGGAAAGTTTCTTCAGACTTTCCCTCCAGACAGCACTGAGGTAGAGAAAGATGAGGTGTCAGTATCCATGGTGGGATGGCAAACTATTTTGTGTATTTTAGGTGTAATATCTTTCAGTATATGCTTGCTTTACTCTGAATCTATGAAGGACTTGCTTGTTGAATACTAGGAAGTTAAGTAATATTGTTCCAGTGGCTCTTTCTGGCTTCAAATCTATGAATAAATTAATAGTTCAATGCAACTGACACAGTTAAATATGAACACAATACCTTCAAAGTCCATTTGGGAAAACTGTAAAAGCCACAGATTATGGAGTGTATAGCTATGGAGCATAAAGCCATATATAAAACAGAGCTCTCTGTTTCAGCAGAGGCGAAATGTAAGTTATACTGAAGTCAGTGACAGTGTCTTGTAAATCCATTTCTGTGCTGATAAGTGTCCAGAGCCTCACCTGTCCTCTCCAGCTTGAGGATCTACAATTAATGGAGAAAGAGGAAGTTTGTGGAGCGTATCCGTGCCTTCAAGAGTTACAACTGTTTTTGTTCCACATATCTGGGAACCTGAGGGAGAAAGAGAACTGCATTATTTCCCTTGTTTTAGCGTATATTGATACTGTGCGTGCAAAACATACAATGGTAAAAACTTGGAAGGTCAGATCCAACTGACAGCCACAGTACTGTAGGCAGTGAGGAGAAGCCTGCACTGACCACACTCAAAAGGCTGAAGTTTCCCAAAGATGATAGCGGCAATAGCTGAGTCAACAACCAAAAAATGGAAAGTAGTTTCCTGATGGACATTAAAACTGTGCTAAAGTGCATCACATTTAAATTTTATTTAAAAATTTTATTTCTGAGCCTTCATTAATTAACTTTGCTTAAAGAAAGAGGTAGTATTGAAAAACCTTTCATGTTAGTTATTTCTGCTGAAATAGCTGAATAGCTGAAATAGTTTTACCATGATTTAGTTCTGCTTCCAAAACTTGATAGGGAGAAATGTAAAATTCAATGTTCATAGGGGTTCCTGAGGAATAAAAAAATTATGGTTACTACACAGGCCAATAGAGGGAATATGTTAGGTATCTTGACACAAAGGTGAAAAAAACAACACTGTAGATGGGGGCAGAGTAAGAGTATATCTCTAATTACAATATACGTTCAATATATGTTCTGTATGTCTGTATGTTAGCTGAGAATATAGGCACAGTAAGTCCCTACAGCAGGTTTTATTTATAGCAGAGGATCTTTCCTGTATGCAAAGATCACCTCAGTAGTGTTTCTTAATTACAATTCTTTGAATTCAGAAAAGGGAAAAGAAAAAAATGGAAGAAAAAGAAAAAAAGAAAAAAAAAATCACCTCCAGTTCTTGGCACCAGGTGTCCCACTTTTCCATTAAGTACTTCAGTAACTCTGTTTAGATCCTGTGTTCTAGTTCAAAACACATCTTGATTAGTGTTTCCTAGATTGCAGTGCTAGCTAGGCTAATGTAATTTGTACCCTTAATCAAAAGGAGACAACACTTTCTTGAAAGTAGATTGCATCTCCAGCTTCCAAAACACCACGATTCCACTCGTGTTACTCCTAGAACTTGGGCTTCCGCTTTCCCTGTATCTGAACTGTTTCATGTTGCACTTTGGTGTGCTATTTACAGAAATAAAGAGGGTCAAAAATACTAGAATGGCAACTGGTTGAGCAAAGAATGAGGGAATAACCTGACTAAACTAACTCGAACAGAACCAGTCTCTGACGTCAAATGTGTTCATATAGATGAATACATACAGCCATACATTTACATAGCTGTTTACTACCTCTGCAGTGCATTAACTTACAGCAAGAAATGGGAAAAATAATCTATTTAACTTATAAATAATATTTACTGAGATATCAGTGACCAGCAAGTACAGCGTATTAGTTCATAGTGTTATTATGCTTCATAAGGGAATACTGCCAAAATAATCCAAGAGTGTGTTTCAAGTTACAGAAGGCCATACCCGCCAAGGTATGTGTGTATGTAACTAAATAGGTGACACATCAGAGAAGATATTTCAAAAATCCAGAAGGAAAGCACTGTCCTCAACTCTGATTTTCTGAAAAAAAAAATGAATACCCTTGTACAATTACCAGAAGGTTTAGGAAACTCTGCTCCCCCATCTATTTGTAATTCTACTCTTTGAAAGGAAATATGAGAAAAGAGAGAAGGAAAGCTGGCATCCACTACTCCCGATCTAAAACTTGAGGACAAAATGAGATACCAAACAGTAGAACCCCCAAAGGTCTATTTTACTTCTGCCACAGGGAGATCTAAACATGACTGCTGATTTTCAGATGCACTGTTTGCTCCCAGAGGGTGGTCACGTGCACACAGCCCCAAGCTCTGTAACCAACCAGTTTCCCAGGAAGTCCATTAGATAAAGGACAAGAGTTCAGTAGATCATCTTGTTTGGCATGTCTGGGACTGACAAACTGCAGAAAAGCTTCAAGCTTTCCAGTGGGAGAAATCTCATTAGCCTTCCACATCCTTCTCTATAATTAGAGCTGTTATTAACTTGTTTTTTAGTGAAATGAAAGGGTGTGAGTGAAGGTACGGGACAAAGACATAGATTAAGTTACCTGTCTAGAAGAAACATTGAATAAAGGTCTTTTTCCAGGGCCTGCAAAGCAAGATATCCCTTAGCTTTCATTTCGCTGGGAGAGAGAAAAGACAATTTATTATTTTTACAAGTAAACAAAAGTTAGGCTATGGATTCCAAAAGTTTTTCAAGTAAAAACTAGCTGCAACCTGTTTCCTGGAATTTGGTACATATTTGACAGGTCTTCTAGAACCTTTCCAAAGGCATCATAGTTCTTCATCCTAACAAAAAGAAACAATGACTATCACGCTACTAAATGAGATGGAAAATAACTCTTTTATATGTAATTTTCTAGAAAAGGCACCATTTCAGAGTGACAGAGGCCCCCTCCTTATCAAATCAAGTAGCAGTACTGATTTTAAGTTTTCTTAGAAGAAACCAGGAAATGTGAATCCTTAGTTTTGTTGCAAGAAGCACTGTAATTATTGCTGAAACTGGCACTGAAGTAGGCACTACTGAAAGCAATAAATGTACATGAAACACAAATTTTACAGCTCATCAGCTGCAGAACACTTCTGATATTCCAATAAAGCCAGTCATGTAGTACTACTTTCCTAATACCATGCATTTGTACATCGCTCTTTCCATCAAAATATCAAATTGTTTTAATGCTGCACTTCACAGAACCAGGTGAGAGAGACAGACCATAAAGATAACTGATAGTTATAGCAATTAAAAGAAAAAAGAAAAGAGAAGAAAAAAGAGAAGAAAAGAAAAGAGAAGAAAAGAAAAGAGAAGAAAAGAAAAGAGAAGAGAAGAGAAGAGAAGAGAAGAGAAGAAAAGAAAAGAAAAGAAAAGAAAAGAAAAGAAAAGAAAAGAAAAGAAAAGAAAAGAAAAGAAAAGAAAAGAAAAGAAAAGAAAAGAAAAGAAAAGAAAAGAAAAGAAAAGAAAAGAAAAGAAAAGAAAAGAAAAGAAAAGAAAAGAAAGAGAATGGGACAAATGGTTTGATTTGTAAAGGAATGATTCAGACTGCTCAAACTCCAGAATTCTTGCAGATTCTGTCTAGCTGTGACAGCCTGGAGCTCTGTTCAGACTAACCCAGGTATTTACTCACCTGCTTTAGTAGATTTTATATGAGTTTTACAAGTCTTACTAGACTCTGTGGTGCTGCAGTCACATAGACAGCTCAAGACCTACCTTCCCTTCCTATGCAGATGTGGCTTCAATGTGGATCAGCAGACACAAAATAAGCCTGCCTGGACTTTGACATCAGGACAAACCCTTTCAAAACTGGAACCTAAACAAGTCACTTAGCTCTCCACTGACTCTTTCCAGCTAGACTAGTGGGGAAGCAGGGAAGAAGGAGGGAAGCAGACATGCATGGTACAGGAACAGACACAGCACCAGCCTATGCTGGCTGGTTCATCTTGATTTTATAGTTACTTTAAGACTCACAGGAAACAGTCCACATATTACAAACAGTCCACATATTACTCTGCCTTACAACCAAATAAAACACTACACCAAGAGGTGTAGAAGGGATACCTGTGCTTTGTGACAAATCCTAACAAAACCAGGAGGGCAGGTAAGTACCACCCACAGTACTAACGGTAACTATGTGCCAATGCTCAAAGTGCTGGCACTTAACATCACTGGAACTCAAAAATTTAGAAAAATGCAAGCTCAAGTTTTAAGACATAGCTGTTTTTACCCATAAGACTAATATAACTTCATTTCCGAGGAAAAAGAGAGCTGGAAAAACTGATGATATAAAAGATTAAACACTCAAGGTCAATGATTATTCCTTCTTTTTTACCTTCCCTTTCTACTGTTCTCCCAGGGTATTTAAATGAAAATCCCATTACCAAAACTATGAGTCCAAGCAGTTCTGTAAATCTTGCAATCAAGACAATGGCCAGTATTCAAAGGCTGTGTTTGACTGGCAACAAGAGCCAATGTATTGGGGATTACTCTTTTAATCTTGTTCCATTAAAGCAGATGCATTCAGTGGAATGACTTGAGAAATAAATAATGCCTGGAGCATCTTTTCAAAAATATTTGCTAGAGTTTTGGCCTTGAATTTGCAACTTGGAAGCAGGTAATAACACTTACAATGACAACAAACTTCCAATATGGAGCACTGGAACCAACTTCCCACCTAAAATTTAATCCAAAGAGGTGTCAGTTCTTCTGTTGTTTTCTGGATTTATGTTATTGTTTCCTGATTCTCTTTCCTTTTTTTTTTTTTTTTTACCCTGTTCAGTTTTTACACTGAAATGGTTCTAGGCTCAGGAATTCCTTTTCATTCAACATGAGACCCTATTCATGATTCTTTACCTTAGAAGCTGCACCAAGTCATCACAAACCTACAAGAATAAGAGACAGGAGTTTCATCTTGCTTGCCATCCTTTGTGACACATCTTTTATAGTAATTTCCTTATTAATGACAAGCTTGATCCCCATTACTTTTAAGTAGCTGAATGGTCAACATTAAAAAAAACCCAAAACATCCAACACTCAAAACCCAGACTAACAGTGCATTACTCAAAATAAAATATTACTATAATAATTAGAACAACAAAGGCTTTGTGAAAGAGGATAAAATTAACAGAAATAGTTTGTTGATAAACTCTTTCCAGGAAAAAAAAATGCATCTTAGCCAGTTTTTCTATTAGTAGTGCTAGAATTCTCTGAATATGCATTTCTATTCTAATAATACTGTCCAGCACTCACTGATCAAAAGACCTATGCTGGTTAAATGAAAAATTTGAAACTTTGGGACTGACTCCAACTAAAAATAATGGACAAAATTAACTCCAAAGTAATGTAATAATTTGGATACTTACTGATAAAAAACAGAGTTTATGTTCCCCAACCCCCCACAACAGGTTGTTGTTATGTCTTTGATCTGAAGGATTTCTGTAACCCTGTAACAACTTCAGAATATGGTATGTGAACTTCAGGGTGATATTTTGTGAATAATTTAACAGAAATTTGGCAAGGAAAACATCCCCACTAGTAGGAATACATATACTCCTAAAGAAGGCAGAAGAAAAAACAGAATAGCTCCAAGACATCCATTGAGAATATATATTGCACTACATCTTGGTAGGAAAATATTTTAAGCCCCCGTTATTTACTGTATACTAGTAACATTGAAGTATGAAAATACAAATATTTCTGCATGGTACCACAAAATGCTTGGAAGGTGGGCCTGTCAGCTGACTCTTACTGTAATACTTAGCATGAGAGTATGTAGTATCTGTAAATGAGTTGTAAGTTTAGGTCAGAGATTCAGATGCCTGAAGAGGTAGCTAGTATCATGCATGGGCTTCCAAGTGTGACAAGACCGAAAGGAAGTAAAAACCTTTCTAGCATGGCAGCTGGAAGCCAGGTGGGAGACTACAGCATGGTGAGACACAGAGAAAATTCATTTTACCACAGGAGCTTCTTCAAAGTGAGCCAACTTTACATCCATCACATTTCCATCCTTCTCCAGCTGAATTTCTACATAAAACATCATTGATGTTATGTAGCAGGCAGTCCCACTGGGGCTGACATGAACAGTAAGTCTGAGGAGGGAAAAAAAAAAAAAGCTTGTATATATAAAAATTCTGTTACTTAAGAAAGGAAATGAGTATAGCTCCCTTGGTCGTGGGAAGAGATACCAGGGATGCTTCAAAAATAACTCTTCCTTGGCTCAGCTTCTGAAAACTATCCAACCAGGGTTGTTGTATTTGTGCTCTGCTCTTTGCATTATCATGTTGGTCTGCTCAAAACAATTAACCTCAGTCTGCAGCATTTATGCCCTCTCTCTACCCAACAACCTCCACCACAAAGGGCTAATCAAAATAGGCAAATACACTCCATTAGAACACTGAGCTAAAAAATAGCATGGTTGACAAGCCATCCAGATTGTATTCCTCTCAGGACTTGAGGCCATGCTTGCTCACTTGCATTTTTCATAAACAAACTTACCCTTTTTGTCTGGATAAAAGTTCCAACCTGTTCATCACAGAAAACATGGATTTAGCTGCAAAAAACAGAAATGCAATTTAATCAAATTGCAGTGATCAAGAAGTAAAACCAGTATTACCCTGCTTTAAAGGGTATGATTTAGATAATAAGAAAATGTATCTCTTGAATGACTTGTTATTAATGACAACTATTACTCTATGATTAAATAAGTACTGTGCTGGGTAGAGTATAGGCTCAGGCTTTAAGGATAGCTACAGCTTGAAGGCTTAGCCCAAAGATGAGTCAGAAGTCTCTTGTCTCTTATCCACCTCTTTGTTCGTACATTTGACCTCTGTGCAGAACATCAGCAACAAAGAAGGATTAGTAGATTCCACCGAATATTAAAAAATATACTTTGAGTTATCCAACAGCTTATTACCATTTAATGTCCTCTCTATCTTCTCCATGCAAGAAAGCAAAGGACCATCTGGAGCATTAACGACAGGCCTTTGAAGTGGGTTATCCTAGCACATTTGTGAAAACAAGAGACAGAGTCCTTAAATTACTAGCTAAAAGACACAGCACACATATGCCCAGTACAACAAAACACTGATTATTTGTTTTTGTCAAACACAGAGGTTACCTATGATTGGAGCTATCTCTGAAATGGCAGCACTGAATGGATTTGTGAAGACATTACTGTGCAATAATTACATACCAGATGCCTTTGGAGCGAAGAGTGGCTTTCCATTCCTTTTCCTTTTGAGCTGATCACAAGATGTGTCAGCTAATTTCACTGTGAAACTAGAGATAAACTAATACTTGTGTTTTTATTTTAGAAGAAATCTGCCTGAGCGAATAGAACAGTAACTGCCACTGGAGTACTTGGTTAGATTAGGATACAAGTTTCAGCTGAAGCAATTCACTCCAGTAGCAAGCAAACTCTCCCAGTTTCTCTTCAAGCTCTTGTCTGAAAACTTCCCATACTTCACACTTCAATTAACAAAGAATATTCACTGCTGAAGAGTTTTGACTCTGCTCAAATTCAGGACATTGTTTTCAGAGTAAGGCTTGAGTTAAGCATTAATTTTAAAAAGCATGATAACAAATGGTAAATTTTATACTGAGCTCACGGCACTTGTGCTAATCTGCTATTTACAATAATGATTCTTAAATTAGCTACTGGAAGGGCAGGAAATATGGAATGACTTAAGATATATCACAGCAGCAGAAAGTCTAGATAGCAAGTCTCAGACCAGTTTCTAAAAAACAGTATTTTCTCACAGTCCTAAAGGCAATAAATTGTCTTTACCTACCATAAATATGGTAATGATAATGAATGCAAAGTAGCCTAAACTAGTAGACAATCAGTACTAACTCCTGAATAGTTACAATAATGCAAGAAACAACCTCTAAAAAGAGTTAAAATTAGGCAGGCAACTTTTATAATCCATTGTCCTAAGAAAAATGAGGAGCCAGGCTATACTAGGCACCAGGTTTTTTTGGAGGTTATCTTTTGGCTGGTTCTGGATTGCATAGGGCTTTTTGTTTGGTTGGTTTTTCTTGTTTTTGAAAGTCAAGCAATTTTTTAACTACCTTGGAAACATAATCTTATACCACATCCTTCTCTCACCTAACCTGTGATTCTTACCATGCAAAAATAAACAAGTTTCAGAGTTTCAGTCCATGGCCTTTGTTGGTACTTTAAACGCAACTGTTCCATTAAAGCATTTGTAGAAATAGCTGTCACAACACCTGAAAAACATGTCAAAATGTTATAAATATAATGGCATGTATTTACATTGGCAACCAGAAATGTTGGAGGAGGACAAATGTAAAACTTTGCTAAGGTCATAGATGTTATGCTTCAAAAAAGGAAGTAGGAAAAAATGTTTTACTAGAATTTTGCACATGCAAACATCTAATTTTTGTAAGACTTTTACAGAAAAAGGGTATTTGAGAATATTTGTATAGGCAAATATTCTCGATAGTAAGTACAGATATGCAGCCCAATCTTCAGCTTGTTAAAAAATTAGGCTTTCTTCTATGCACAATTTCAGATGTGTATTCTTAATAAATACCAAGGCTTTGCCATGGCCTTGAGATATCCAGATCTGTGTACCCACCTAGAACACATTAAAGTTCACTTTAATTAGAGATAAAAAATGATAAAAAATTAGAGATAATTTTTTATGATGAGGGTGTTGAGACATTGGAACAAGTTGCTCAAAGAAGTGGTAGTTGCCCCATCCCTGCACACATTTAAGGTCAGGTTGGACAGGACTCTGAACAACCTGATCTAGTTGAAAATGTACCTGCTTCAACCCAAACTGTCCTGTGATTTTGCAGAGGATAATCTCAATGCAGGGATTTTTTTTTCCCTTGGGATGGCAAGAAATGAGAATGGGGCTGGGAGAAGGAATATATTCAGTCCACCATCTGTCTCCTTATAAATATTCTTTCTGGCCTTACACAGAATCCAGATGTACAAAGACAGTTTTTTGCTGAGATGTGGTACTTCCATGACCATTACTTCCATCAGGAATAAAGCAGGAGTGAATTTCCTAATACATCAGTCCGAGACAGGTAGGAACACCCCAAAATTAGTAATATTAAGAAACTGAGTCCTGCAACATGTCACCCACTTTGCTCTGCCCCATAGAACCAGAAAAAATATTACAGAGGGCTTATTTGACTTGGTGGGCACAACAGCTGCAGAGATGTGACCCCTTTGAGCCAGAGGCACTGTGTGGGGAAAGAGAGACAGACTCGGAGAGGGTCGTCTATACCCTTTGCACACACCAAGGAGAGATAGTGAGTAGGGGCTGGCAGCATCTTCCTCCCACAGGAGGATGACAGAGCAGCAACCACTGTCCCCTACAAATCAGGCCACTTCAACTGGCTGAACAAAAGGGAAGCAGTGGACCCCAACCAGCTCTTGCAAGCACACTATCTGGGAACATGCCCCCACTCACCCATGATTTCATGCTGATAGAAGGGCTGCTACCCACCCCGTATCTCCATTCAAACTGCAAGAAACCAAGGCTCCTATTTATAGCACCTGCAACATTGCACCTATAGGTGCTGCACAAGGTGAAAGTCTTGCCCCTTCAAAAAACTGGTTCCTGGGGGTTAGTGTTTGAATTTGAGGCTTGATAAGCACAGTAACATCACCTCTGCTACTTTTTACAAGGGGTACCCTGTTAGCCATATTCTTCCACATCTAAGTCCTAAGGAGAAGGCATAATGTCTATCCCCATCTTTTCAGAAGGTATAGTATTCTCAGAGACTGAATTAAAATGGGGATAACGGCAGGGGGAGGTATGATAGCAACAATCACTCAGCAATACAGGAAAGCACTCCAAAAGGGACTTTTTAGTCTTTTTAGTGAAGAGAGTTTTTAAAAAGGTATCTATAATGTTTGCATTGTATCTGTTCATCCTTTTGTGGCCACCTCAGGTTGCAGTCTGCTTGTACATAGGAATCAGTGCACAAGGGCAGTATGAGGTTCAACTTTAATCCTGGACCTTTGTACAGGCACTAGCTTGAAATGTGTTTACTGGGGAATGTCAGGTCTACAGGAAGAAGAGCATATCTCCTACATAAACCCTGGCTGGCACTGTTTCAGGGTACCTTACAGCAAACTTTCTGCTTTCAGCTGTTATCGGTCATGCTGCAGTGCCTGAAATAGTCTCATACCACATAAAATAGATAATTTTGACTTGTATGTAGAAACCTGAGTAGAAACTAAATAGTCCATTGGTTTCACTAAGATTACAGAAAAAAACTAAGCATGGGCTTAGGAATCCCAGGAGAAGTATGTCAAAAAGTGATATTTGTCTCCAGACAGGTGTCAAGCATACTAGTTAGAGAAAGTCAATGCAGCTGAAAGAGTTACATATATTTGCATTTGAACTTTTACAAAGCAGGCCAAATTTAATCAAGTAAATTGATGATGTAATTCCACACTTGTGGAAGAGCACACTTCTGTAAAATTATTATTTTGGTGTATGCTATTAGATATATTTTTAACCTGACATTAGCAGTGACTATAGCCTATAATCATGAGCTTTACCCATGAACTGGTGCATGAATTTAAAGGAATGTTTTCAGCATTTCTATGGAGGCATTTTAGCTTAGGTTTGTTTGAACAATGTATTGAAATGCTTTCTGCTGAGCAAGAACATGTACTGCAGCTCATGTAAACTAGGTTGCCTCAGTCCAGACTGCAGGAATGGGTATGTGCAAATATGACATACCACAGCTTGGTAGCGCTTCATATTTTTGTGGCATTTTTCATAAATGTTTGTCCAGAGCTCTCTGGAGTCTCTGTGATCTTGATACTAACTCCAGTGGTTTGATCATGTCCTGAATAAGAAGAAAAGTTAATTATTTGCTGACTGTCTTGAAGAGAACACTTCTAAAATAATGGAAGGAAACATGCCACGGTTTACCTTGTCTGCATAATAGCTGTTACACAAATAAACAGAGGACTTCAAGTTTAATTAGTCACAGCTTTGATAAGCCTAAAATACACTTTCATTTTAAAACAAAAATACTTTTCCATTGTGCTCAAGTGTATGTATTTAGGTAAATGAATTTGCATCATTTTTCTAGGACAGGGACAGTGCCAGATTTTTATAACGACAAATATTCCAAGACAATTAGTAGCCTTCACATAAAATTGTGGCATTGGCAAAACTCACATATGAGAAACAGAAACTTAAGCATTGTCAGAAAGTTCCTCAGAACAAGATGCTGTTCCAGTATTCAGAACTGTCATATCAAATTAATGCACTCGAGAGAAGAGTTAAGAGTGATGAATAATTTAAAATGTTATAATTATAGCTTTTCAGGCATATTAAATACACAAATGTTTAACTGGGTCAGTTCATGGAAAAAAAAAATCAAAACAACTGGACAAGCATTATCATGACTATAGAAAATAATCAGAATTATGGCATGAATCCTGCATGCCCACCTGCTCTGGATTACTCTCTCTTTGACTGTTCATCAAAAATCGCTGCTGAAAGAATCTTTCATGTGCACAGTTACTAAATAAGTTGTCCCCAGAGTAAATCTTCTCTGGCTCTCAAATAATTGCAGATTATCTTATCCCCTTTAACAGGGTAAAACAGGTATGCTTCTTCAGGCACCTTTTGAGAAATTAATTATTATCACAACTTGGTTTATTTTTGTCATGGTTGTCTTCATCTTGCTAAATTCCTGACTCTGTAATATGCTTCACAATGCATGGCCTGGGCACATTGTGTTTCATACGAAAATAGCATTTTGTAATTTCATCGTTCTGACATTTCTGATGATTTTTCCATTTCATAGAATGGTAATTTGTTTTTCTGAGAAAGAATCAACATACTTCCCATTAATATCTTGCATGAATTCAATTTTTTTTTTCAGTGAAGATACTCTAGATTTATTATAGAGCATGAGAAACCTTGGCTTACTGTTGATACATTTTAGTGACAGCAGTTCAGAAAACATTCCAGGTATTCCATAATGAGTGCAGCATTGGTGGGGTTTTTTGTTTCTGATTTCTTCTCACACACCGGGGGTTGCTTTCTTTTCTATTAATCCTCTATCTAGTCTTGATTTTTTTTTAATCTAAAGAATAACATCAAAATAACTCACAAGCAATGTATCTTCACTGGCCTGCATCCAGCACTTTATTGGAATTGCATCTTTCCAAAAGCCCTCAGCTGAACTGCTGACCAGAGAAGACAGCGGCTACATAACAGCCCATAGTAAGTCTAAATACAGAGTTGGGGCCCAGGCCAGTCTATGAAAACCAGTGGTTCCAGTTAGAACTGCAGGATGTGTAAGAGATGTTGCTGTGATTATGAGCTAAAACTGTGTTCTTTCACTAAGTGCCATGGGATTTTAGATAGATCAGCAGCAGCTCTATCAGTGATAGAGCTATAAAATGGGCATGTAACTGGAACATGAATCAGTGTTTACAATAAATGATGAGCATTCAAACAATTCCTTTATCTATCCTGGGTGCTCTTCCATCTAAGGCAGGATAAACCCCATGCTGCTTAACTTTTATGATCCATAGCTTAGTCTGATATGGTCTATATTTTATTGCTTTACACCCCATAAAAACTACAATATGCTTTGTCATCTTTCTTTCAGTCTCTGCATCACCTCCACAGTTACACAGTGTGAATATTTAGCTCCTGAGAGTAACATCAGAATGTTGGTGGCTACATTTTATTTCACAACAGCCATATAGACTGAGCCAGTTTTACTTCACAACTTACTGAACAGCACTTCTGGCACTTAGTCTGAGACACTTAACATTGGCAGGCTTTGATTGTTTCCTACTCCTTCACTGAAAGTGATCAAGATCCTTCAAAGCCAAAGGCTGTACAGACAAACATCAGAAAAATAGGTTCATAGCAAATGACCATGGATGTAGAATTGCATTGACACAGACAAGGGATATCTTTTCCTTGGAGCATAGTCAAGATATAGCCATATATACATATGACATATCCCAAAGGCCCTAGAGCCATGCAACCACAATTTAAATAACCTCGTGAATGAACATGTGAGGGCTGGCTTCACGTGCACATTTGCTCTTTACAAGGTTTCGTAGGACACCTTAATTGCTAGTCATAACTGAACATTTGTTGCTTTTTCTACCTCTCTTATCTTTCTAAGAGTTTTCTGATCATTTTTATAACTAAAATCAGGTGTTGCACCATCATTCACATTTTTTAGTGGCATCAGTCAGCATGAAATCAATGGAACCCATCACTTGAGAGCTGCCACAGCTCTCCTTCAAGAGAGAGATAAAAGGAATGTAGCTGACACATAATCTGCACAAAACGGCAAAATTAGTAATACCCGTTGAAAATGTTACTGGTAGAAGATGGGGAGGGTGGAGGCAAGGAGAAGGGGAGCTAAGAATTAGTTGAGGAGCTGAAAATAATGATGAGCACTGAGGAGGTCGCTGAGGTACAGAAGAGGTGTAATATAGAAAAAGAATAACTGTGCTTAAAGGAGCCTTCCACCAGTATGTCTCAAAGCTAACCACACAGTAGCCAGCTTTATTATCCTGTTTTTCCAGACTGGGATGCACAGAGATGGAGAGAGGAAGTGACTCCTGAAATGCTAGACACAGAACTAGAAACAAAACTGCAATTTACCTGACTCTACTCTAGCACATCCCCATTAGAAGTAAGAAGGAAACCATCAATGAAAGAAAGAGATGGGGAAAAGGACGAGAAAACCATAAGAGGAAAGACTGGAAAAAGACATGGAAAAAAACATGAAGTATGAAACCATATAAAGTATGAAATACAAGAGTAATAGAAAAATAAGGATATGAAAACCAGAAAATACATAAAAAGGAAAAGATTAAATAATTTTATCAACAACAGTAAAATGTGAAAACTATACAATATTTTTGTGTTATTTTAATAACAGAAAAGTGAGATGAGTTTAGGTCTATTTTGAACTATTATAAATCAATATTGGTTTGGAGACAATTGTTCAGGTCAGTCCTTCAGTATTCTGATTGAATATATATCAGGATATGGATTATGTAACATGCAAAAAAAGAAAAAAAGAAACAGCACTCAGTGGCAAATACTGATTTCAATAAAATACTATGTGGGAAGGACACATTTTTCAGGAAAGGCAATACGATAAAGGAGCTCAATCCCAACAAATGCCAGTTAAAGATATTACACTGGTGCCACGCAGACAGGTACTCTGTATAAAGTACACATTTTACATCATTCTGTGTTGGTTAAACAACTTGACACTGGTTTTCATATCTTGTGTTTTAAAACTTAAGCTAATTAATCTATGAAGACTTCTTATAAATACAGGCAATACACATTCAATTATACATTTTACTGCTCTTATATTTTCAGGCACTTGGTAGTTCCTTAATTATGTTCTTTAAAATCTTTTTGTCTATTCTAATATGTTATGAACCAACTCTGCTATAGCCCTCAATTCTAAGATTTCCAGATTCCTAGTCACTGACTAGAATGATATAATTTGTCCTAGCTCTGTTGAATGACAAGCTGAATAACTGCAAACTCAACATTACTCATGAATTCCTTGTTATTCAGGTCACTTAACCTCACTTTCTCTGTAGGGATAATGCATTTGGAGGTGAATCTTTTCAAACTGGTAAGAAAGCTGTATGTGTTAAGAACCATGACTCGCTCAAATGGCACACTGAGAATACTGTCATTTGGACAGCTAACAGAGCTAAGGAAATGGAAGTATCTCATTACCCAACAGCTTATTACAGTCGTCCCGCTATGGGGGTTTTAGGGTGCATGTATTTGTTTGCAAGTGTAGGAGTACACGTGACAGGTTTTCAGGCAGTCACATATGATGCGAACCTTCTGGGAAGCTGATAGATTTAGATATCCTTGCATTGAGCAAGAGTAGCAGGAATAATAGTCCACACAACCTTGGTGCATGTGTCAATTTGTAGCATTCAGAATTGGTACTGCATTGCACATTTATTTATCTGTGCACATCACAAAAACATTCCCCAGGTTGTGTGTGCTGACAAAGCACAGAGAAAGATAGACTATGCCTACCTTGTAGAGCTTAATCTCTAATGGTAAAAGGCAGAAAAAAGCTGGGATGGGACATGGAGGGCCTGGCCAAGATAAGAGCAAATTAGTGGCACTGTGAGGGTATGTTGTAGTTTAACCCCAGATGGCAACTAAGTACCTTGCAGCCCCTTGCTCACTCCCCTGCAGTGGGGTGGGGGGAGGAGAACCAGAAAGGTAAAGGTGAGAAAGCTGGAGGGTTGAGATAAAGACAGTTTAATAGGGAAAGCAAGAGCCACGTGCACAACAAAGCAATACAAGGAATTAATTCACCACTTCCCATGGGCAGGCAGGTGTTCAGCCACCTCCAGAACAGCAGGGCTCCACCATGTGTTACTTGGGAAATGTCATCACTCCAAATGTCTCCACTCTTCCTTCTTCTCCCACTTTTTATTGGTGAGCATGACACCATACGGTATGGATCATGCAGCACATCCCTTTGGTCAGCTGTGGCCAACTGTCCCAGCTGTGACCTCTCCCAGCTTCTTGTGCACCCCCAGTGTCCTCCCTGGTGAAGCAGCATGAGAAGCAGAAATGGCCTTGAGGTTGTGCAAGCACTGCTTAGCAGTAACTAAAACATCCCTGTGCTATCAACAGTGTTTATAGCACAAATCCCAAGCATAGCCCCACACTATCTACTCTGAAGAAAATCAACTCCACTCCAGCCAAAACCAGCACACAGTAGAGCTAAGATTACGTGAATTCCAATCCAGTAGTCTGCCACCTAAGACCTGGAGTTGTACTGCCTAACAGCAGTACAACACCAAAATAAACTTGGTGTTTATTTAAAATCTGCTGTTACTAGCAGATTTTCCTGCTAGTTTTCAGAGAGAAACAGGAACACTCAGAGGGAGATCTGACCACCCCCCCCCACCAACAGATGCACCACTCTCTCAAGTCAGCCACCACTCTTGGCTGTGTGAAGTGGAAGCTACATCCCAAGTCTGCCCTTGGGCATGCCAGTTATAAACCTCAAGAGTTCTATGTTCTTAAAACCTGACTATCCCTTACACAAAAGCAAAGAAAAGCACACAAAATTAAAAACCTGATAATTATGAGTATGTTAATAATTAGCCAAGTAATCATTTAACATATTCTTCACTCATTGTTCCTTACGTTTTCTCACAACTGATATAAACTGAAGGCAGATAAAAGCTTCTAGCTCTTTCCCTTTTTTGAGGTGTGAATCTCCTCAGAATACACGTGGATTTTGACTGGGTGATATTTTTTCAAATGTCCTGCTACATTAAATCACAAATACATTTTATGTATTCTTATGCATCGGTAATAAATTGTTGTCTAATAAATTTTAATACAGTTGTGGCAACAGCCTAGAAGAGATTAACCATAATACCAGGAAATCCTACCTCCATGTATGGATTTCAGTTCAGCAACACTTCAAAACACAAACGCCCATATACCCATAGACCCAGCAGATGCCACGCTAATCAGTTCTGGGCCGTAATAGCAGGGTGCCCTCAAAAACCACTAAGATGTTTTGTTCCCTTTCTGTTTTGTCCCTTCAAAAAATTAAGTCTTTCTCACCCTGGAAGATCTATTGAGCACTTGAAGGAAGAATGGATGTTTTATGCATAATAAGATGGTTTTCCAAAGAAAGTGGTTGATTTATTCATGTCAACAGAAATCTAAGATAAAATTACAGCATTAAATTATGCATACTTTAAAAAATCATTGTGTGCTATTAAATGTGTGCTAAAGCGGACAAATATTTTTTGTTCTGTGGGAATGGAAGTTGCACATCAATGTTTTTCCCAAAGATTTGCACATGTTTTGTCTAACACATCCACTGTATCTTTAGCTTTTTAAAATAAATGAAATCCTTGTCAGTTGATTTCTTAGTTGTATAAGGTACATAATGCAAGTGCTACTAGCACACAATTAATTACCTCTCTGCTTAATTATTCTTTGTCATTTTTCCCTTCAAGTATTTTATGTGCAGAGCTGTACTGGTACATATGCTAATACATAACAAAGAACATTCATTACCTACACGCTTTATAGCCACATTGCAAATGTCTACTACACTGCCTGTATGGTTTTAGGTACCTGTTGTAGCATTTAAACACCAGAGAGCAATTCAAACCTGTTGCTGCCTTGGGCTGCCAACCCCAAGTTCGTACAGTCAACGGGAGTGAAGCAGTTGCAATACCTACTCTGGTCTGACCAGTTGGTCTCTTACACTGAGGAGCCAGAGTCATACCCTAAAATATTAATACCCTGTAAAATATTACAGGTGCTGCAGAGATGCCCTCACTATGGTCACTTTTTAGCAACAGAATAGGAATTATTAATGTCGTGCATTTTCACAGAAATACTTATTTTAGTTTTGGGCTAAAGAGCTCAATTTTTTCCGTTTGGTTTAGGCAAGGTACCAGGGGACACATCCAAGCAAAAGATGAAGGGTATACTATAAATTGGTTTTTACTGCATTAAACCTGCAGTTTGGACCACAAAACAAAAATTCAAAATTAAATTATATTTGTTGTCTTAAGATAGCTCTAAAGAGAGATCAAAAGGACAAAGACCACATCCATTAACAAGCAGCGTGGTGCAAAATGGGGATGAAGTCCCTCCCACTGTAAGTGAAGAGCAGGTTTGAGACCACCTGATGAAACTGAATATCCACAAGTCTGTGGAGCCTGATGAGGTGCAAGGGTCCTGAGGGAACTGATTGATGTTGTTGCCAAGCTACTCTACACTATATTTGAAAAACCCTGGCAGTCAGATGAAATCCTCAGCAACTGGAAAAAGGGAAATATCATTCCTACTTTTAAAATGGGGAGAAACGAAGACCCAGAGAACTACATACCAGAGATCCAGGGAACTACATACCAGAGACCTTCCCTTACTTGGGAACACTGGGGAGCAGATACTCATGGAAGCAATGTTAAGTACATACAAGACAAAGCCATGATCCAAGACAGGGAGCATGGCTTCACTAAGGCCAAACCATGCCTGACCAATCTGGTGGCCTTCCATGATGGAGTGACAGCAACAGTCGACAAGGGAAGACTGAGACAGATGTCAACTACCTAAACTTCTGTAAGGCCCTCTGTAAGGTGGTCCCACACGACATCCTTATCTCCAAATTGGAGAGACATGGATTTGATGGATGGACTAGTCCGTGGATAAGGAATTGGCTGGATGGATGCAGCCAAAGAGTTGTGGTGGACGCTCTTATGTCTAGGTGGAGGCTGGTGATAAGCTGTGCCCCTCCAGGGCACACAGGTACCAGGGCTCTTTAATACCTTTATCAATGACACTGTCAGTGGGACCGAATGCACCCTCAGCAAGTTTGCAGATCCATAAAGCTGAGTGGTGCAGTTGGTACAACAGAAGGAAGAGATCCTATCCAGGGGGACATGCACAAACTTGAGATTTGGGCCCATAGGGAGCGCAAGTTCAACAAATCCAGGTGCAGAGTGCTGCATCTGGGTCGGGCAATCCCAGACATGAGTCCATATTGGGAGAAGAAATTGTTGAGAGCAATCCTGCTGAGAAGGAACAGGTTGCCCACAGATGTTGTGGATGCCCCATCCCTCGAAGTATTCAAGGCCAGGTCGGATGGGACTCTGAGCAACCTGGTCTAGTGAGTGGCGTCCCTGCCCATGGCAGGGGGGCTGGAACTAGATGATCTTTAAGGTCCCTTCCAACCCAAACCATTCTATACAAAGGAGCATTTCCTTAAAGTGAAAAGGGTGCTACCAACATCCTGTTAAATACACTACATGTCTTACAGGGTGCAGGTTATTTTTGACTAGCTCTAGTACTGAAGGAACAAGGAAGTACTGAATGGCTGCAGATATCAGTATTAATGAGACCTTAACTATGACTCATCTGCTCTTGCAACAGTAGGGTTCTGGAATAAGTATTAAGAAGTAATACAGCACAGAGATACTCAAAGGTCTGCAGAAGCTGGGCCAGAATTTCTTGAGGACTCCTGAATCATTATTTGTACAGGATCACGCAAAGACTCTTGCAACCTTTTCACAGTCTCATGAAAAGTCTAATAATAGCTACTATGCAAACTTTTCCCTGTCATGAAATATCAAAAATGTTTTGTGTTTTATTTTTGACGTTTGGTTGATTCAATGTTACTAGCTTTCCTTTCCTCCCCTCCTTTCTCCCCTCCCTCCATTTAACAGAATCCAACATTTCTTTGTGTACATAGACATATTTTGATATCTTAATCAGAATGAGTTGCATCTGGATTGCTACCAGTTTCTCAAGCCCTAGGGAATTTGCAAAAATTAGCTCATACTGAAATGTGAGGCCAACAAAACTAAATTGTAAAGGGATATGTACTAAACACTGGCTAAATGTCCAAGACGTCAAAAATTTCAGAAAACAGAGGACAGAGAAAAACAATGAAAATTTTAAAGTGCACCTGCTTTGCAAGCAAAGGGCAATGGCTCCATAAGACAGACACTGAGGTCAAAGTTTTCCATCCGAGGTGATAAAATCTGGAATATTCAGACTTGGAAACTACCTTCAGCCAAACAACTATGTGGAGGAGGGGATGATTCAAAACAATTTGTATTGTCTGTGAATGGTTACAGTGTGAAAAACAAAGACGCACACTGAGCAGTCAGTTTTGATATTATGCTTAGGTTTCATTACATCACTTACATCATGAGTTTAAATCATGTTGTGTTTGCACAAAGTTCGCTTTTATGCCCACGATTTTACAGTAAAAGATACAGTTATTAAGGCACTGTTATCATTATTTGAATGGTTGTAACTAACATGGAAACTCTCCTATCTCCCTTTTCTGTTTGGCATCTAAAAATCCTCCATGCATGGAGTGGTACACTACTATAAAAAAGCCCCAAAAAACTCTTTAAGAATCTCACTGCTTCATGTTCCCTTCTGCCAGAGATAATTTTTCTTAAACTCAGTATATGCTTTCTCAGCTTGTACTTGTGCCCTGAGGAAAGCTCCACTAAAAATAATTGTGTTTATAAACCTAGCGACAGATGTCTGGAATTATCTCCTTACCAGGGCAGGACACGCCTCCTCTATTCTCCAGATCGGGGATTAGCTGGGGGGAAGGAGGGACGGACATCGAGCTACAATGTTTTCTCAGTCTCCCTCGAGAGTTTCGGCTGAAACAAAGGAGAAGAGGGAAAGGAAAGCAGGGAGCCATTTGAGGCTCGGAGTTACGATGCCGCGGCACAAGCGGGACACGGCCCCCCCAAGATGGCCAGCCCTGGGAAGGCGCCGGCGCCGCCCCGCCTGTTACCCGCCCCCGCACGCGCCTCAGACGGAAGCAGCCACCCCCTTCCGGGACCCGGCCCACCCGCGCACGCACCGCCGACCCGGTCCCGGCCGCGCCGTCCCGCTCACCCTCGGCCGGCACCGCGCCTGCGCGCCTTGGCGCCTGACACCACCCCCCGCCCGCGGGGCGGGGGCGACGGGGCCGCGCCCGGTGACGACGCTCCGGCCCCTGCGGCGGCGCTCCCCGCCCTGCCCCGCCCCGGCCGGGCCCGCCCACCGCCCCGGGCCGCGCGCGCCGCCGGCCGTGCGCGCGGGGGCGGTGCCAGGCCCTCACCTCGCGCGCCCCGCCCCTCCCCGCGCGCTCCTCGGGTGGGCAGCGGAGCGCGCGCTGCCGGTACCGCCGCCGCAGGTGAGCCGGGGGCGCGCGGGCCGGGCCGGGGTGAAGCCGCGGCCGCCGGGGCTATGGCTGGCACCGGGGGAAACGCGGGGAGCCGGCCCCGCCCGCGCCGGGGGAGCGCTCCGGTGTGAGGGAAGCTGTCTTACGGGCGGGGGCTTCCGGCGGCTCCCCGCCCGCCGCTCTGCGCCGCCCGGGGATTGGTGTCGGGGTGCGGCTGCCGCCCCGCCGCACCCGGCTGGCGGTGTGCGCCTACCGGCCCCACCCTGGGGTGTGCGGACGGGCGGGCGGCGCCCCGAGCCTCCTGCGGGGGCCCGGCGGCCGCTCCCTGAAGGTTACGGGCGTCGACCTTGGCGACCTCCGGCCGCAGCCCGCCTGGGCGCTGGGAACAGCGGGGAGGGGCTGGTGGGGTTCGGTCGCCTGTTGCGGAGGGGGGCAGGTGCGGTCTCGGGGGCTGCGGGGCGGTGGCGGGCGCCGCCCGTACCTGCGGAGGGCGGGGCGCGGCAGTGGCGACACCCCGAACAAAGGGGCCGCGCCCCGGGATCGGCTGGGAAGGGGGTCGGGGCGCTCATCCACCGGCCTGCCGGGACCGAACGGCCGCTGCGGCGGAGGGTCCTGCCCCTGCCGAGTGCCGGAGACTCTGTGCGTGTGTGTGGTCATCTGCGGTTCTAGGGTGAGTAAGAGCAAGGTTTCTATAACATTTGATTGCTGCCCGCTTTTTTGTGCTGGGCTTTTCTGTAGTTGCTGGTAACTAAAGCTCGCATTTGGTTGTAATACAAGGGAGAAGTACGAAGTATGCTATTAAGTTCCCCAAATAAAAGAGCCTTTCGATGCTCACCTATTTGGTTAGGTAAGTGATTCGGTGTTTGTTTTGGGTTTCTTTTAAATGAAAGTTAATAGCTTCAGCACCTTCCCCTTAATTCAGTCTTTTAAATGGAAATGTTAAGTGGGCCATACGTATCCCAGAAATCACTTGGAGAGCGATCTGTGTGTTTGTTTTCTAGCATCCCCAAACCGTCCTGGCAGAAAGATTGCCAAAATGTTTATTTTCAGACTCAAAATGACCCTGATGTTTTGTTTCATGCTGGCATTTCCAATTCTTATTGGAAAGAGAATTCCATTCTGCACTGCAAAACATTACACTTCTACAAGTGTAAGCGATATGTGCCTCTGCTGGGATTTCACTGTCTGGAGATAGCTTTATGTTCAGGCCTCTCCATAACCTATCAGTTGTTCTTTGTTTTATCCACTGAAAGTTAAACTGAAAAGAGAGGAGCTCCTGAGAGAAGGGCTGCCTGGACTGGCAGAAGATACTACCATTCTGTTAGTTTTCAGCATAACTAATAGTGATTATAACTCGATTCTTAATTAAAAATCCTGTTCAGCTGACTCATTAATCTAATAGCACACACCTCAACATTTAAATCCTGGAAAACTGTGAACATTCTTAATAGAATGAAGAACAGCTGTTTGATATGTCAATCTCTGATGCAGATTTAAATCTTTCCGTCTGTGCTTGCGTTGACAGTTTGTCAAATGTTTTTTGTGGAAACCTTCAAATGGTAAAAATTTTAGGGATTGATAGTTCTAGTCATGTTTACCCTGTGTGCTTTTCTGTAGAAATAGAAGAATATGATGTACTGCTGCTCAAAAAGATCCAAAAAAAGCCTTCGGTCCACTGCACGAGAGGTCAGCTGTGAGGTTAAATAAACTGTGATGCTGAATAGTGAATGTACTCCTTCACTGTGGCAAATTCCTTGATCTCAGTCTGCTTTTTAGTGCTCTTCTGGATTTGAGGAAGGGAAAGGTTATAAATATTTTAAGGTGGAGTATTTTGAGTTGTGTGTTCTTTGACAGTGTTGAAATAATGTTGTCTTTATTTTTTATTTTTTTTAATACCTTAAGGAAAGAATCTTTAGCCATGAAGGAGAAAACTGGAATGTCTCCTAACTGTGCATTTGTTGTAATCTGTGTCACTTGTGGTTGTGTGCTTTTTAGATAAATAACCCATAGAAATAGTACGCTGTTGGGGAGGAGGAATGGGAGTAGGGACGCAGGGCCGGAAGAGATGTGGCTGTGATGATAAGGCAGTGCAGGATAAAGGCAACCAAGGAGGAGCGCAAGACTGTTAAATAAGTGTGGTTAGAGACCTTGTGTCCATGTGTCTTCTGTATTCAGACTGACTTCCAGCTTCCATAAGAAGGGTTGTGTTCTTAACCTCAGTTACTAAGTGACACACTGACATCCCTGTATCTACTTTTTCTGAGAGATTACCCTAAAACAGAGGTATTCCATTTAAGAAGTGTTTTGGCTCCTGTTAAATTTCAAGTGTGTCTGACTTGGAAGAAGAGAAATGCTGAGGCAAAAGATGTTGCTGTCTTAGAAACTGATATATGACAGTCTCCGATATCAAAGGATACTGTACGTACAGTGTTTTATGTAAAAGGTTGTTTAGGCGCTGTATTTCAGCCAACTCACAACAGCATTATTTTTGCTGCAGTTTTACGACTGAAGAAGAAAAAAGTATATGAGGAAAAGCTTTTAACTTTGTGTTTAGATTTGGTTGCTTTGCCACCCTAGCGAGTGCTTGAGGATATAGTGGACCTGGGAATCAGTGGCTGATCACATGTGTTCTAGACAGGGAACTGCCCACCACCTTGTGAGTACTTACAGCCAGCTTCCAGTAAACTTCTAGTGGCTCCAAGCTATTGAAATTACTTTGCATCTAAATTGAAATCTATTTTATGTGGACAAGGTAGCTTGGTAGGCTAGTGACAGCATTCTTGAGAACACATTGTAGCATGCCTACCTCACACACACAATTAGAGAACAACTGTTTTAAGCCCCCTTTCTACCTTAAAAAGAATTTATGTGAGGAACCAAGTAAATAGAACAGTTGGTATTACTGTATGCCCACTAAATGTTCTGCAAAATATTTTATATTTTATAAATTGCTAAGTAGGGAAGAACTGGTTATATTTTATTAATCTCTTACAGTACTTAAAATAAGCTCTCAGGGTAGTTATAAAAAGTTATTTTTAAGTCTTACTGTCTGCAGAATCTGAAATCAGTTAAAGTCCTTGTGGATGTGAAGAACTTGGAGTCACTTTATAGCAAATGTTCCTTGCAGACCAGGGGGTTATTAAATCCTGTTTTGCTACTCATCCTGTTTTCTTAACTATTGTGAGTCAGAGTAAGCACCTAAAGCCCAAGGATTTATCACTGGTTACAGCTACTTGTCGAATCTCTTTGGTAGTTGTGCGACACATAACCATCAGGTTAGGCTTATACTCTGGAGCCTTGCAAACCCTTTAAAGCAGAAAAAAAAATTCTGAAATTCCCACAGAAAAGAACAATAATGGATTGAAGGGTAGGAAAAAGTTGGAAAGAAATGTAGTACAGATTAAGTAATGCTGCCTTAGAATGACGTGATGAGAGAATTCATTGCCTTTGCCCAGAGAGGGGCTTCATATTTACTAGTCATATTTTGTTTAGGATTTTGTTTGTCTCTATCAAAATTCCCAACACCTTTGGGATGATGGATTGGTAACACTGGAGTGTCCAGGCTGTGCACAGAGGGGGAGTATTGGAGAAAGGTGTGTTGAAGATGTTAGAGGACATAGACAGTTACTGTAGAGAATTCAAAGTAAGTTATGCCATAATCAGTTTGTAACAGAGGGGAGTCAAGAATGCAAAGAAGATAGAACAAACAAGAGATGTAGAGTTGGTTGCATAGTAACTCTGCAGTCACTACTTTAGTGGAATTGATGATGCTTATTTTGGGATTTTGGCTCCTTAGTTGAAGTAATTATCATATACATTGAATTCCTACCAGTAAAGTTCATTTAATGCATTGTATTTTTCTGTATAACAGTTAGACTACATCATTTGTTGAGAGAGTGTGGGTGCAATGGTCCACAAGGTTTCATTAAAAATTGGCATGTAAATACACTGCATGACCAAACAAGTATTTCTGCAAATTATGGGAAATACTATTTATGAAGGAGCTTTGCACCTGTGCTTAGTAGGTGGGTGGTAGGGATCAGCCATGCATTCAGGCCTTGGTACCTGTTTCATTTTACTCTTTCAAATACTAACTTAATAGCCTTCTGTGCTACTGTTACACTTGATCTTTAACTCCGATCCTTGTCTCCAGGAGTCTGAGAATGCTCTACCTAAAGCACCCACATGCAGACAGGCAGAAATGTTTCTGTCAACGTCAGACAGATGGCAATAAACATGGAAGTCTTGCAAAAATGAAACATCTGTGAAGAAAGTAAAAAGCCAACTGTATGGTACAGTCCCAATCCAAGCCTGTCAGACAGTGCAGAGTAAACGAAGTCTATCATTTCTAGGCTGTAGCAGTGTAGTCCTGTTGGTGTAGCTGTGGTGTCTCCTGACAACACTTTTAATATGGAAGTAGCTAACACCAGCAACGCTTTCTGCAGTGGGATTTATTTCAGACCTCAAAATTAAAGAAAATATCCAGACAGGAAAACAGTGTTAATGTGACAGACTTCTGCAGGCATGCTGTGTCAGTCACAAAACTCACACTTAATGGGTTGAGGTCACACAATGGAAGATATTTGAGTAGATGGACCCGAAGGCCCTACTCAAAGCAAGGCTAGTAGCAGCTCATCCTTAACCATCTGTCAGTGTTACTCATGGAGATCAAAGTAAGCAAAATCAGATACTGAATCCAAGTGACCATGGTGTGGAAGAGCTATTTTGGGATGACACCACTAAATCGTAAAGTTCTTGCACACTGAAAGACCTAAATTAATTCTACCTGTGTAGTGTAACATGCAAATAAGCTTCATTCCAATCCTCAGAACAGGTGTATTTTAAGAAATAACACTGCACACGCTCAAGAACTGATTTTTGCAAGGTCAAAATTTATATTGTCCAAATTATGAGTTCATTGCAGTCCTTCAGTGACTGGTCCAGTAGAGTCATGACTGATAGCTCAGTACACCACGTAGCAACTTGAAATCTCTAACTTTTAATAAGTTTACATTTTTGAAGTTGTCATTATTTGAAAATGAATGTGAAATTTGTTTTACGTTAATATAGTTCACATATTGAAGTCAATGATACAGCACAGGTCTGTATGGGTGCGATTTGTTAAAGCAACTTTCTTTACTGGTCCAGACTCTGTGTGTTTTGTCTGCTGCTGATCAGACATGATGGCTTTGAGGTTCCAGTTCACTCATATTCACTGGAAGTAACACATAAAATAAAACAGGAAAACTTAACCAAGAAAGAAAACACGGCACTCTGGACTCCTCTGTACAGTCCAGTGTTGCCATTCAGAATTTAAGAAGCAGATGCATTGGACAAAATATCAGAAACTGCTTTCAGTTCAGCAAGTTTGCCATCTAAAATATAATTGAATGGTTAGTGTTGGAAGGAAGAAAATATAGCTACATGTAACTGTCATAATTAATTCCACATATTCTGCAACATCTCAGAGTACCTTGTAGGAAGATACCCACTAACTTGAGATGTGTGAAATGCCAGTATTTGATTGGTTTTTGCTGTTTAATGCAGACTATGATAAGAACAATAATGAAAAGTTAAGGTACTGATAAAGAACCAGAAAGCTCCTCATTTGGATTATTTATTTGGTTTGTATCAGTACTCATTTTGGTTTAACGTATAGTGTAATATAAAGGACTGTTTTGAGAAAAAATAACTGAAGAAATAGAGATGCATTTGTTTCAGAAATATTAAAGAGAGTTAACTAAGTGTTTTTCCAGGTACAGCATTCTTTCTGTGAAGAACTTGTCTCAGGTGTGATTTTATAATAACAATTAAGCAGAAGCTGTTGCTGCCGTTTGGACTTACAGGTGAAATTGTAATCCACAGTATGTCTCTGTCCTCTTTCTTACATCTTCTTTTGATAATTACTTGGATCTTAAGTCATGATTTCAACTTTTTACCCTTCTGCTTTGAGGGGAAAATACTTTTGACCAATATGTATTCCGCATCTTAAGTGTCTCTGTGTTTTGTTAAGAAATCCCATTGCAGGCACTGCCAACTAATTTTTCTTGTGTAGAGAGCGTGGGAGGTTATAATTTGTAGATTAAAGGGGCCAATAGCTGATGCACAAAATATTTTTTGAAAGCTTGTATGTGTACACCCATGCAACTGTCTCCCTGTCAATTACTAATTTTGGGCATGTAGTTATTCGTTTACTGATGGGCTTACAGTTACAATTATAATTAAAGATTGTATAGTGCAGCTGCTCACAAAAATTCTAGAACTTCTCAGCTTTTCTTTGCCCAAGAACCAGAGTGAAATATGAAATGTGTGTGTTTGGAATAATTCTGAAACCTTAGGAGGTCCTGATTTTCGAGAAGCTTCTTTACTGTTGTGCCTCTTTAATATTTTTCACTGGATCTTAATGAGAAAGATGTTTCATTTTAGGTTACTTGGTATGGCACGTGTTGAACTTTAGTGGAAGAGCATCTTTTTCTAAACATTAAGTGAAAGTTAAGCTATACCTGTTGTATTTTCTGTCTTGCAAAGGTTGAACTTTATAGCTTTTGCAGTCAAAGCAGATAGAGGAATGAAATAAACTAACAAAAATATTCTCTGCAAGATGTATGAGTTAGAACTTATACCATTTATAACATGCTGAGTTTGTGAGTTTTTTCAGACTGGAGTATCTTGAAGAGCATTGCAAAAGCAATCTTAAGATCTAGTGATCTTAATAGTTCGGAAAGTTTGAGGAAAACTGTTGTTTGAGAAGTGTAATTTTATATTGTAATCTTTCTAATAGATTTTACTATAGTTTTCAGAGAGAAGACTTTTTTTTACAAATAAGGGGAAAAATATGTTTCTCTGAGGAAAAACTGAAATAGAAACAATCTTGTAGCCAAGTACTAGGATTTCTTTTAAGATAGTATGAACAATGAAATACAATATAATAAAATACAGAAATGGTCATAACTGACCCAGTCAAAATGGTATAGTGAGATGGTCAGTGGTTTGAAGGAGATATTTTCAGGAACATAATTCCTGTTTTTCAACAAACTAAGATTGGTCATGCTATCATCTATGAACAACAGGAATGGGTTTTAATAATGCTAACTTTTCCAGACTTTATGCAGGACTCTGACTGCGTGTGCATTAAGGTAAAGGAAATAAACCCCTCAAGGAGAAAAGGTGTAAAATTAGCTACTGACTCTATGGTGAACTGATGCCAATAGAAGTACTGCAACTGAATTGAAAGCTTGCAAGTGACCAGCTGAAAAGAAAACGTTTTCATAAGTCAGCGGTAGTGAAGGTTTCTTAGGCCAGAGAAAACCATGCAGCATTGAAAAGGTATTGATTTAGGGGCGCTAAGAGATTTGCTAGAAGGTGTTTGTTAAAACAAGGTATATAGCTTTCGTTTTAGGGAATGGGAGGTAGATAATGATTTACTAAGGGCTGCTTGCTAAAACAATGTATATAGCTTGCTCAATATTTTTGTGCTTGCCAAGCAAAGAGGGAGGATATAAAGAAGATGCCAAACTATTGATAAAGAGAAGTAACCATGACCAGATATTTTACTTCTGGATCCTGAAACCAGCCCAAGCCAGCTTTAAGGTTTGGACTTGGACCAGGGACCCAGGGAGTGTGCGTGGGGAAGCAGGGTGAAGAGTTCAACCTGAGGAAGACTTCTTTACTTCATCTCAAGACCCCTGCCCACGACCACCAGGCAGCACTGCGCAGGTGCAAATGTACTTAAATGAACTTTGGACTCATTATAATATGAAGTGGGAATAGATAATGAATATGTATAGGGCATTGTGTAACTTTATGCATATGTAACTTGTAGCCCAAAATAAACCGGACAGAGCATCACTGGGGTGCGCATGCTTTGGAGGAAAATATTCCCCCCTGCATCCCAGCGCTGCAATAAACATACCTACTTTACAACTTTCCTTTAGTTGTAGAGTTAATCCACACCTCAGTATTTGGTCACTTATTTCTGACTGGAATTTAAAAGCTTGTGTGTACAGAAAGGAAAACAGCTCACACTTGGTAGTGTTTAGCATTGCAACATGTGTAGAATTAAATCAGTTAAATGTTGATAAAGATATTGGATTTCAGAGACAGACTTCTATAGTAGTTCTTCCCTGGGGAGACTGGCCTTTAAAATATACTGAATTTGGTCTGTGACTATTGCTGGAATGCCTTTTGCATTGTGTGCCAGGTCATAGGAAGAGAGACATGCTTGAGACCCATCTAGTGATGTGCAATAGTACGCCATCCTTAAGATGCCTTTTCCAAGAGTCTTTGCCTTTGGAGTATGATTCAAAAACTTAATTTTTGCGTTGTTTGTCAGAGTTTTTGATAGCTCCTTCACTGGTTCCCCAGATAGACAGAAATGAAAGTTGTGTTTGCTTCTGTGTTCAGAAATCGATCCATGATTTTAACATACATTGCTGTGTAAAGAACTTTTTTTTAGTTAGCCTCTTCTGTTAAAACTTGGAACTTACACACTTACATTCTTGTAAAGTCATTTGTCAGTTATGACTTACTTTGTGCATTGTAAAAACTCCCAAGAATTCAAAGCGGAGCAAAAAGCAATTTTTAGAAGTTACTACTTTACAGTTTGAGAACATTCAATTTGAAAATGCCTTCTGTGGTACTGCAAGAAAAGTATGATCAGTATTTTAAGCAGGAAAGGACAAGATGAAAACCACCTTGCACTGGCACTTAATGTGAAAATTGATTAATTGACATGACTTAATAATTTCATACTAATTTAATGAACTGCTGCCATCTGTTTCTAGCCATTGCAAGTTTAATGTCCATAATTTGTGAAATAGCCACATGTATGAAACCATGTATCATATTATTGGCAAGCATATATTGAACTAAAAGACAATTCATTGCCTCATTGATTCTTTTAGGTCTATTAGATTATCGATTTTTCAAATCATGTATCTAACAGTTTTAGAATAAATAGCATCTAAAAATGGGGAGCAATCTGCCTAACAGTGTTTCAACTTTATATGTGCTGCATTACTATGCAACATCAGGTCTAGAACCATTTGTGTCCTTGAATCACCTACTCTAAAGGTTAGTTACAAGTTTTTGTGTATTTGCAAGCCAGTCTCATTCAGTAAGTTGTGCATATGAAATCCTTGTTCCCTGAATAAAACAGAAAAATTGTTATGATTTTAGGAGGAGAAATTTGCACTGCATAGAATATAAACAGGAGGAGACATTACTGGAACAGAATATGGCTACAAAAGTAATGCTCTTACAATAATACTACAAAGTACTTGTGCATTTCTAATTGAGTGGTAAAACAGATGGCAAAGTCATAAAATGAATGGAAAAACTTACTTTGCCAAGTCAGATTTCACTAAAGAAATTTGCTGTGGCTGCATGATTCCTTAGAGGAATAAAAGGGAAATTTTTGAAATGCAAAATCCAACATGCTCGTATTTTATTAGGTTCCATTTGGCTGGTGTATTGATGCAGTCTGCCTGTGGAGAGAGAGAACACTTGCCTGTATTTGTGAAGAGGAGACGGAGAACTTGGTGGTACCTGCTTCTTGGTGTCTCTTGTTAGTGCCCTGCATTCAGTCCTGTGTGCTTGCACCATTTGTGCTGTGGCCTTTGATGTAAATGTGCTTGCACCTGCTGGAGCACTCGTTTCCTGCATTCCTCATTGTTAGAAGCCATTTTATTGGCATTAAATGTGAAGAATAATGTATTGCGGTGTTCTTACTCTGCTTTTGTTGAAACTTCATTCAGCTAGGCACTGACTTGTGGAAGAAGGCAGTGCCTGCCTCGGAAATGCTTTATTTGAAAGCTTAGACTTTTTCTGTGTCAAGAATTTCATAGGAGTGTTACTCAAACAAGGCTCCTGTGTTTGTTCTGGCTGTACTAATACTTGAAAGAATTTAAGGGTGTTCATGTGAGTTTTCAGCATAGTACTATATGACTGGCTAACAGTTGTTTTGAGCAGGATGAATTCCCTGAGCTATCAGCATCAGAGCTTGCCTTGGTGTGATGAGAGATGCCTGCGAAACAACAAGGCTGCTTCTACCAGGCAGAGCCCTAACCTATAGAATTCCATAAGACAGAGTGCAGCCTGCCATGAGCCTGATGACTGTTTTGCTTTGCAGATGCCATTTGTTTCTAGATTTCTCTGTCACAAATTAACTTTTCTGTCTACAGAGCGGTGAAACTATTTGGTTGCAGTTTTGGGTTTAGTCAGTGTGGATCTTGAGTGTCATTCTTTCTGGCTTTTAAAATGACCATGCAAATATTTGCTGTTTCTAAAAAATGCACATCTGACATTCTGAACTTCTAAGGAAAGACTAGGGTTTTAAACAATTTAAAGGATATTTGTGTTAGAGGAAAACTTGTATTTTTTCAAGTATGTCTTTTGGAAGCCACCTTCAGACTTTTCTGAAAGAATTTACTTCATCAAGCCAAGTCATCATGCTTATATTTAAATCTTCCTAAAATTTCTGTAGTCAGTATTGAAGTGTGAATGTATAGGGGCAAAAAGGACACACTAATGTGGTTGAGATTCCATTTGAAATATGTTTCACAAAAAAAATTGGCGATTTTGATACTGAATATGCTGTGAACAAGTTCTGAATGCAGTTCTCTTGAACTGCTTTTAAAAGTGCACTGCTGAAGCTCATACTGTAAGCTCTGGCATAGTGCCTTCAAGGGAACTCCATTCTTGTTGCTTTCTGGAACAGATGGAAGCAGCAGCTCTGTGGAAGTGTCAGTGAAGCCTGGCTTATCATCAGTCAGAAGTTAGCTTCCAGATGTGCTTTCTTGTACTTGAAACACAGGATGAAAATGGCTGTATCTAGTATGTCTTCGGTGACACCAACTTAAATGTGTTCTTGAAATGCTTCATAGAGTTCTTAGTAGAATAGCACTAGTTAAGACCCTGAGCTATTGATTCTGCATTACAAAAATTCATCCTGTATGTTGACTCTCATATTTTGGGGGGAGTGGAGGTTGAGAGAGTGTCTTTATTCTTTATCAGATGCATTCCCATGAATGTAATTTGACTTTTGATTATGGATAACTGATGTGGGAGGCTCACAGATGTCCCCCTCATCTGTTTCAGCCCTTCATTAGTTTTGCTTATGGTAGAAAATCAGCTGTAGTACCATAGTACCTGTTTGTCTGTCTTCCATCTGAATCCATGCAAGTCTGTGAATGGCTTTGACAGGCTAGCGGCATGTAATTGTTCGTTATTCTGTCGTATCTGCTGTATCTGTTAAGTCTCTCCCATGGTGTATAATCTTAAATCAATACAAAATAAACACTTTCTGTTAATATGCTAGATTACAGATCTTCATGTTTACAAATCTAATATAAAAGAAAACATGACCCTTACACTTTTTGTAAAAGCACTTCAGCACCATCAGCCTCAGAAAGCTAAGTTCCCTCAACAATTAGGATAGACTGAGAGAGGGCACCAGCCATGTACTGAACTTACAGAAGCAGAAACAGTATTCCAGATTCTCACATAAATGTGTAATTACCAAAATTATTTCACAGTGTAACTAGTCAGTTGAGCTATGAAAGCAAGGTTTAACCTTGTGTTAACCTTAGTGGTGGGCTTCAGTTTGCTTCTCTTCCCACTGATCTCTGGATCAGTCCAGATAAACCATTGCAAGTATCTAGAATTCTTCCCAGTGTTTTGTAATAGCCATCACATAACTTGCAAAAAGTGAGGAATCTTCAACAGGTGCCAGATTATGGTTGAGGAACCCTAGAACACTTGCTTTGTTTTGCCACAGTGTTTATAGGCTGGAAGTGCTATAGTTTTGCTTTCCCTGTGCTCAGCTATGTGTTGTTCTGGGCTGTCTTTGGTACCAGCACACTTGTTTAGGTAACTAACCTGTTAAATTTTTGTTAATTTTTGTCTAGAGCAACTTCTTAAGTGCTTTGCCACCTAATTGTTGCAAATACCAGTGCTATTGGGAGAAAGGATATGGGAATATCAGTCAGACTGTTGCAGGTTCAATTCATACAATCTTGCAGGCACCCACAAATATTGTGTGTCTTGTCAGCTGTTTATGTGGACAGTGATGTAGCTGTTCCATTTTCTTTTCAGGACACTACAACATTCGAAATACTTAAGACCTTGATTTTGTTCTAGACTGTTTCTGTTGTTCAGTTTGTCAGGGTTTTCATGTGCTGTTCCATGTGGGTTTCTAGGAATTTCCGTATGGAAGTGTCTCCCCAGAAGTCGTCTTGCAGGATGCCAAAGAGGCTTTTTGGTAAGAAAACACTGACATGGTGACTTAAAATATATGAAATACACATCTACTCTCACTTCAGAAGGTGCTGTATAGTTCATGGCCATGCCCAGAAGTCGGCATTAAGGCCCTGTGGAGCCTCTGGGAGACTGCTGGAAGTCTGTGAACTTGTTTGCTAGTGTTTTAGTGACTTCTTGTTGGAGAAATCTGAATTCTTCTGAGGATGTCTTAAGAGTATAAAGCAGGGGGCATGTGGGAACCACTGTTCTTTATAACAACATGATGTAATTTATGGGATGGACGAGCCTCTGTTACTGGGTGAAGAATTCACTGGTTGACTTTTTCAGTTTAAGTACCTGGATATTGTTATGATTTGAAGTACCTGTCTCAGGGAGCTGGGAGATGTAGGTCTTTTGCCTGAGGAAGTTTACCTCTGAGACATAGAACTTAAGTCAGTCTTCTACCCTTTACTTTTGTTAGTATATGTGTAGTCAGTCACTGTAGTAAATTTGTTTTGTGGGCGTGATAGGCACAAGCACCTTCTAAGGTGTGCCCTAGAAAGCTTTGGAAAGAAGGTTCTTATGAAACCTTGAATGTGTTTTAACTGCTTGTTAAACTTATGGGAAGCTCCAAATCCTAATTCCTAGTTAAACATGTTTATGTCAAAGGATTATTTTCAGGACACAGGGAAATACTTGCTGTGAAAGTTTCTAACTTGTTATGAGGCTGAGTTTCAGGAGGCCTGTTTCAATATCTAATGAGATTAGTAATTTCTAAGATACGTTTGAACATTTGGGTTCATTCTTCTCTTTCTCTAGGCTACTACTTAAAGTTTGTTGTGAGTATTTAACATTTGAAATACTTGTTCTAGCGTAATAAAATACTGATGTTACTTCATGCAGAATTTGACAGATGTTGTATATTTAAACTGTAATAAAACACCAGTCAAACTCGATGACATGATAATAATACTGATCCAACTTTTAAAACTTCCTTGTTCTCCAGTTCTTAAAACAGCTGGTATTGTGTCCCATCCTATGTCTTCATGTATCCTATCAGTTTCTGGGTCATGGGGTGTTTCTGCTGATGTGGTTTGAATGTTGTAATTAGAACCAGATGATGGGGAGGGTTAGATTCTACTTGCCTGGAGTTGCCTCCCTCCTTTTCCAGGAATGCTTTTGTTGCAGAAATACCTGAATAATTTGTGAGGTGTCTTCCAGATATTTGGCACCTAGTGTGCTAACGCTATTTTCAAACAATACATTCTCAAGTATAATTTTGATCTGTTAACCAAACTGAAACTATAGGACTCAATGAACAATGAAGTAGCTGGTTGAATTTGTGATATTTTCATAACAGATAAGATTATATTGCTTAATGGTCCTTGGGGATGTGAAATATGGTGCCACTTTTCAAAATTCATGTTCCTGTGTTTTTTCTCAGAAAATTGAACTTGTGAATTGTAGGTCATGTGAGGCAGCAGAATTTTGATTCACTTTGGGGAATTACTAAACTTTAGAGAATATTTAAACTCACTTTAGCAAATACCGTCAAATAATTACCATAAATTTTCACTTCAGCATGAGATAAGTTGTAGCGAATGTTTCTGGAGGTGAGGGATGATACTAAGTGTAAAATGCAGAGTAGTGGAGGCATTAATTTCTTCAAGTAAAAGAAGTTATTTGTTTAGAGCAATATGAGTTTCCATTACTAAATTTTCTTCAATTGTTCAGAAAGTAAGTGATAATTTTGCTTCTCTGGAAGTGTTTTGGTCAAAGCATACTAACTAGTTCTTAATACTGTACAGGCAGCTCACACACTGCAGTTTAATTATTCCTGTTCCTTCAAATGTATCAAGTTCTAGCTCTGTTAAAGGAGAGTGCTGTAATGTATCAGCTAGCAGTTGTAATTGATGCTTATTTATATAAAACAGTCTTCAGGGAAGAAAGTTAGTCATCGTAAAAGTGAGTGGGTAATGAGGTTAATATGACAGACTTTCAGATCTTATGTAATCTTCTCTTAAAGGAAACAAAAGCATTGGGATTCAGTTTTGATGTATTTGTTTTATGTAGCCTATAAAATTGGCAACAAAAATTGTTTTGCAATTGAAGAAGGGCACCACTATCTCTACTTATTAACTAGAACAAGCTATACTAACTGTTCCAGCTATCTTTAAATACAGAGCTAGCTATGTTTAACTAGTCCCCTTCAAACAAATGTTTGCAGCAAATCAAAGTCCTCCTGTTAAGGACAACTGCATATTCACAAGGCCTGCATTCAGCTTTATGTATAGTACTGCAGAAGATGCCAGCTGAATTTGTGCCTGTAATGATGTGACTTTAGTGTAATGCTTTTCTTTCCCTGGTCTGTTCTCACTTACATTGCATTTGAGACTCCAAGGAATTAAAATGGGCAGAATAGTTTCTTGACTTCTTTTGGTCACCTTCTCTAAGAAAATGAGGCTGATCATATGCTCTGTTCTTTCTTAGTTTTCAGCCTCTTGGCCAGTTTTGAGGATATTTTGACAGAGAGGTAAATGTCTGGGATGTGATTGTTTCTATAAATTTCTTCGATATTTGCTGCTGGCTAAATATGGGGAAGTCTGTACCCTGTGATCCACAGTGTTCCCTGTGAAGGAAAGGAAGTGATCTAAATTGGCTGTCTGTTGCCCTATTTGGATGGTACACAGCTGTTCTGTTGGCCACTTTTTTGCTCTCCCTTAGTGTGTGAACCTTGGGATTATTGCACTGGGGAGGGATATTGAGGACAAATGGAATGGATATGTAAGGAAGTGTGCTTTGATGATTGGTTTGGAGCAAGTTATTCTGTAAGAAAAAGCTAACTGAGGAACAGGACAGTTCAAGAGGAGTCATCTCAGTTTAATCAGATGAGCAAGATGAGCGAGGAGATAAAACCCATAAGGTGTTTTCACCCATAAGCATATTTTTATCTCAGTTTATTTGGCTGAAATAGTAGATAGAAGGACAAAATAAAGACTAATAAAGAGAGATCAAGGATTCCTGCTTTTTGGGTTTTTTTCTATCCTAACTTGTATTTGCAAAGATTTCTCCCTGAAGATATTGTTCCTGAAAACGAAAACTTCTTTTTGTGCTGGCGCCTGATTATCTGTCTTACTCTTCTGGATCTAGGGTAGCCATTCTGTGTTTCAAGACTTTATGTGGAAGTTAACATGGTAGTTACTGTGTCCAAATTGTGTTACAGAAACACTGTCCAGTTCATTCCTCTGGTGGGTGGAGCTGCATGCTGTGTGTAAATACATGGGGGACTCGAGGTAATGTGTTTTTTGTGCAGAGGACCTTCGCTGTAAGGTATAAAACTTCGGAGAAGTTAGTATTGGTACAGGTAGAAGCCAGTCACTCAAGCAGCAGCTTTACAACTCCAGATGGAAGTTCCTTGATGATCTTAATAATGTAAAAATAACTCAAAAGTTATTTAGCTACTTACTCTTCTTTCCTTTGGTCAGATTTCTAGACTGTTGGACAAGATGCCATTACTGATGCTAATGTGAATTATAATTCTTACCTCTGCAGTTCATAGTTAATCTAATTGTTCCCTAGCCGGACTGAAAAAAAATGATCCAAGCTCTGACTGGAAGCCTGCCATTAAATGGAGCACAGAATCGTGGGTGTGTTTATCTGCAAGCAGGCAATAAAACAGCTGTAGGAGCTTTGAGAACTGCTTACTTTGTCTGAGCAACCAGAGATTCATTTGTTTGTGTCCTTATCTGCTCAACTCAAGTATGTTGGAAAAGGGCTGCTTCCTAGGAGTTTATCTGCAGTGGAGGTGAGGACTGATCCATAGCATGGTGGTTAGACAATGGTCTTGCCCTTCTGAGTGAAGATGTTGCAGTACATTGCTGAGCCAGTTAAGCTTTTGCTTCCCTTCCAACTTGTTGAACTTTGTATATGTCATCAGCCAAATCAATGCAATGGGATTTCCAATGGGTGTGGTAAAAAGCTGGCCTGTACAAATGGATGATATAGCTATTGACAACACCCTGCTTGGCTCTTTGTGGACATCTTTCTGCTGTAGGTGACATAGGATTGGACTGCAGGATAATCCTGTATTTATCTTCTGAACCACAAATAATTCTGCACTGTGAAGATTAAAATAATAATATGCATAATAAGAAAATATACTTTTTTGAGTTTCATACAACAGAATCCTTGCCATAGTCTCTGTCTATTTTATTATAATTATAAAGTAGGACAGTTCAGTAACTAGATATGACCCAAATTAATACTTCTTATGAAAATAAGTCAGGCTACATAAATTACGGGTGGAAAGACTTTACATGAAACTTCATCTCAGGTGCCTTACTGTTAAAATTGGAATCTAGGTTCTTCTTTGTTTTTCAAAGCACAGTGAAACAGGTAGAATTGTGGCAGTAGCTTAGAACTTACCACTTTCAAGGTCTTTCTTCTCTCTGGCACAGTATTTGCTCTGAAGCTGTCAGTTAGATTAAGCGTTGCTTGCAGCGTTATCGTATTGTACTTGCATTTATAACTTATTTCTCTATCTTTCCACATTGTCTACTATTCAGCAGGCCTGAGTTTTACCAGCATTATATCTTTACTGGATTGTGAAGAACTTGGGAGCAAACTAACATCCCTGAGCTGCCCTCCTACTACAAAATGTGGCATAGTATTTATGACAAGCTTATCTTGCAGTAGTGTGAAGTTTTGCTGTTTTCAGTATCTTAATGGAATGTTGTTTACTGACAGTTACTTGTCAGGATCAAATAGGAAATGGAAATGTGTTGGGTTTTTAATGGGTGAGCTACTGCAGAAAGTACAAAAAGCAGCAACTTGTTTTTCACACTGGGGCACTACTTGTTGAAGTAAAATATGAATTTTCACATTCCTTAATCTACTAAAAGACTGGAGATTAATTTACAACAAATATTACAGTGAAATACTGCTACTGTGTATTTGAATTTTTTTCAAATTGTAGTATTGTTTGCACAAACTCACCTGAGTGAAGTCCTGCTGAATTCATTTGGACTTGTTCACTTACAGAAGAATAGTCTGTTTTCTTGCTCAGTAAGCTTAGAGTAGGCCATATCCAGGTATATATTGTAATCTAAGCTTTGCAAACTGAGCTGTTGTCAGTTGATAATGGAGTTCAGATGAATTTTCTTTCTATTACTTGTTTGGAGTACATACTAAGGAGCTTAACTTTCAGGATATGTTTTTCCTTATAAGAGAAAAGTACTCAAAGACAATGTAGTAGGTTGAAAGCATGCATGTGGCTTGGAACTATTTTCATGTTCTCCTACTCCCTCTTGAGTACAAAGAAAGCAATGGTTCTTTTTAAGTCAAAACAGAAATGCGCATTTGCTTTCTTCCATCTCCTTTTTACCAGAACTTGTAACATAATATTAGTTGTATTTCTCTGCTATATCTCTATAACCAATATAGCAGCTTACTCATACTTAATTTGCTTAGATAATCTTTCTGGGGAAAATAATTTAAGTGAGTTAATTTTCAGTTGCATTTTCAGAATTCTTTGACCGCAGAATGGGTAGCAGTGCTGATGTCATCTCAAGATTTTTTCACACAGGTTGTGGGTTAAGCTTGGTAGCCAATTAAGTACCACTGCTTGCTTGCTCCCCCCCCCCACCAGTGGGAGGAGGGAGAGAATTGAAAGAGTAAAAGTAAGAAAACTTGTGGGTTGAGGTAATAATAACTTCATAAAGTATTTTTTAAAAAGGAAAACAAACCCAAAAAAAGTAATTAAAAGAAAATTTGTTCACTGCTAGCTGACCGATGCCCAGCCAGTTCCTGAGCAATGGCAGCACCGACAAACTTCAAACCTCTCTGCCAACTTTTATTGCAAAGCTATGGCATGGTGGTATCCCTTTGGTCAGCTGGACCAGCCATGTCTCTCCTAGCTGCTTGCTCATCCCTAGCCTGTTTGCTGGCACGGCAGTGTGAGAGCCTTGATGCCATGTATTTATTTTTACTTCCAGGAAGGATTGGCTTAATCTCCAATGAAGCTTTAGTCATCATGCTTTTATACTACCTGCATCACTGCTGACAAAGGCTTAGTGCATGACCTCAACTAGGGATTTTGATATATTTTGATATAAGTTTTTAGAAAGTTGTCATGCTTTGCATTCTGATTGTTTAAGCAGCACAGAAGGGTGATTCATTATGCAGTAGGATGTAATTTTAATGTGAGATTGTCAAATAATCATGATGGCTAAAGGTAATGAGGTAATCATGTCAAATTACTATGTTGTGTTATTATCTGGTAGTTATGTCTATAACTGAGCTGTGCTGCCATGTGAATGTGTACTTTTTAGCTTTCTAATGAAAAAAATCCAAGTGATATTGCGTTTTTAATTGCTACCATAGATCTTTCTTGTATTTCTATATGTAATGTAGATGTCATTGTCTCTTTTGGAATTCAGACCTTGTTTTGACCTTAAGTCTGCAGGAAAGGCCGCTATGTCACTGTACAAGGACTTTCCTGTGTCTTAAGAACTGTGCAAGCATTCTCAAATATAGTTTCATTACTATTGGGATAGGTAGGGAATGAAGCAAAGGTGTGGGAAAATAGAGATCCACTAAAATGATAATATGCTTGATTTTTTAAAAAAGTTAATGCAATTGTTACTTTTTGTGCTTGTGCACACATCCATTATGTGAATTAACTGTCAGAGAGCCCTTTGGTATTGGTGAGATGCAGAGATTTGTGTTCAGATAAGCAGTCACGGGACTGAGAGAACTACTCCAAATATACCAAATAATTACATTTGTAGGCAAGTTGAGTTATTTTGGTTTCTGACTTACTGAAACTGGGTATTTTTAGATTTTAAGTTGGCTTGCTTTTCCTGTAAAAGTACCCTAGGTCATCCTTACTTCTGTGTCTTAGTGCTTGCTGTTAAAATGGAAATCCCTTCAAAAGTCTGTTTCCTTCCCCTGCAGATTCATGTCATGTTTTCTTATATGGTGTTGGCTCATGGTGGCTTCCTTTTTCAATTCTTGTCTAGTAAACTAGCAAGAATTCTTGACACATAATGTGCCACTAGAAGAAAACACTGCATACCAAAATGCTGTTTCCAAATGGTAAAGGATTTCTTTGCTTAATTAAAAAAAAAAAAAAAAAAAAAGCTCAATATAATTCGTGGAATGGTTTCCAGTGAAAGAGCAGATAGCTTTCACTAAAGCAGAACTGAAATTAAGTCATTAGATATGCAGGGATTTGAAACAAATCCACTTTAAACAGTTCACATGGGAGAAGGAAAACTAATAAGAAATATTTTTCTTCCAGATTTTTTCATTTGATACCTGTGAATTTTCTGCAATCCAAAGATGGCAGCAAATAAACCTAAAGGACAGAATTCATTGGCTTTACACAAAGTCATCATGGTGGGAAGCGGTGGTGTAGGAAAATCTGCTTTAACACTACAGTTTATGTATGATGAGGTAAGAATCTGTAGTAGAAATTATCTCAGGAGCTGCCTGCTATGTAGTGTTGTTTAAGTTACATTTGTACAATTATTTTCTGAAAGGGTCTAAGTGTATGTGATGTAGCATGAAATTCAGCGACTAAGTAGAACAAAGACATGTTTTGAGAGTAGACCTAGACCTGTTACAACTTACTTATTATAGCTCAAAGCTTCCTCACTTGAGTTGCACGATGCCTGAAACAATCAATTTCTTTTGTATTTCTTGTGCTGTTGTTGAAGAGAGGAAAGAAAATCAGTTTCTCATTTCCTTTTTTTCCAGTGAACATCATCCTTCTTTGTTAAAAGTCAGAAGTTAAGTATTTAGTGTCCTTTAAAAGTTGATACTAAATATATCCAAAGTGAGGACTACCTGATATCATAATTGAACACAGCCAGACGTTGTGCTTGAACCAGAAGAAGAGGTTTGGTAGTGCATGGACACTGATATTTTGAAATTATCTCTACATTTCCTTATAGGGGCTGAGGAAAGCAAAAACCTAAAAACTGTTTGGGCTGATGAAGTGTCTGCTTTAATGATGAGTTGTTTCAGTAGTTCACAGGGCCTAAATGCATATGCTTAGTTATTAGTTACAGTACCCATTTAATATGTTTGATATATCCTTATGTGCAAACAGAAGCAATTGCCTTGTACAGGCATGATTTTACATAGTAAAAGTTTTTTTTCTAGTTTGTTGAAGACTATGAGCCCACCAAAGCAGATAGCTACAGGAAAAAGGTGGTTCTGGATGGGGAAGAAGTCCAGATTGATATACTGGACACAGCGGGGCAGGAGGACTATGCTGCAATTAGAGACAACTACTTCCGAAGTGGAGAAGGTTTTCTTTGCGTCTTCTCTATTACGGAGCTGGAATCCTTTGCAGCGACTGCAGACTTCAGGTAAGTTACAAGGCAAGGTAATCATTCTAGTTACGCTGAGATGATTGAAAGTTATTTTTTTGGTGTGTTGTGTAATATCCTTTTGATGGTCCAGATCGGATGGCAGCTCTTACTGTTGTCACATGATGTTTTGAAGCCTAGCCAGGTCTTTGCTATCTGTACCACTACAGATATCTTAGTTGCTGTGTTTCTGCATACCAGAAAGGCTATTGCCACAGAGCAGATACATAGCAACATTCAGAAGACAGCTGCCTCACCATGGTCTGAACCATAGATTGCATCATATTAAAACTCTTTTTATAATAATAGAATATTGTAGAGGTAGCAGTATATTATAGGTGTTTAATTTCGGTTGAGAAAGAAACATTTAAATCACTCATTACTGTATTTAAAAAGAAGACAAAAGATACCTGAAAACAGTGTTACCAGTTCAAGTGTAGTGAAATAGGAAAGGCCATAATATTTGAAAGAAAAGTAAGGAAACAAATATAAAAAGGAGTTATCTGCATCCCACTGAAATAAGTCTTCTTGGAGATGCTGTCACAGGTCAACTTAATTAGCACTAAGTAGCAGAATATGTTTAATATCATCTCTAAGGGAGGAGGAAGAGGTGTGGAGAGGGAAGAAAGTGAATTTTTCATTTTCTGGTGGGTTTTTTAATTTATTTGTATCTCTATATGTGTGTGTTTATATATTTTGAGAGAGGGAGGAGCTGCAGGCCTTGTTTGTGTGCTGGCTTATGCTGGGTACTGTCAGTCACAGAGGACTGTTTAGTATAGTTCAACTCCCCTATAGTGCAAAATTACCTATTCAAATCCATTTAAAATCATGCCAATGCTTCAAAGTACATGACCTTTGGCCTTAATAAAAGTCCTACTTTGCCAGTGAAGGTGAGAGTTGACAGTATACATGTTGATACAGGAAAAATGAAAGAAAAGTCCCTTCAAGTAAAGATACTAAAATTCTCCCCAACCCAAATCTGAAAGTGCCTTCAGGTTGCCTTTTGAACTGTAAAAGCCTAAATGCTAAAGTGTAACTCAGAAAAAGATATTTTTCTGCTGTGTATAAAAGTAATCTGTATCTCTTGAAGGTACACTTAAAGTGCCTTTGGCACTGTTGAGTAGTCTGAGGGCATACTGCTTAAGAGCCAAATATTAAAGCAAGTGTCAAGAAGACCTTGGATGTTTGTTTTCATGGAATTTTGTTCTGTTGAAATGGCAGACCTCCAATACGAGAGCTTTTTACTGCTATTCAATGGGGTTCCTGGTATGCTCTGAAATGCCATTGTTCCAAGTAATTTTTATCAACAGAATGCAGACCTTCAATGACTATATTTCTAAATAAAGGTTGTTTGATAAAATTTGGCCTTGCTTTGAGTAGAATTGTTCTGGCTCTCACAGTTTGGGGATTTTTTTATGTTCTAGATTTCAAGCTGGCACATCATTAATTAGATATTTCTTGTTTGGTCTTCAGAAGGGGCTCAAAGAAGAATATCATCATCTGGATTGCTGTTAGATTAACTTTTTACATGGTGAAATTGTTTAGCATCTGTGGTGGTTTGACCTGGCGTTTATCCCAGGTACCCACCAAAGCCACTCTGTCTCTTCAGTTGGACAGGGAAGAGAAAATACAATGAAAGGCTGATCAGTTAAGGACAGGTAGAGGTCACTTACTGATTACCATCACAGGCAAAACAGACATAACCTGGGGAAATTAATTGAATTTATTCCCAATCAAAATCAGAGCAGGATAGTGAGAAGTAAAACTAGTCTTAAAAATACCTTCCCCCCAACCCCTCCCTCTTTCCTGGTCTCTATCTTCTCCCTTCCAGTGGTGCAGGGGAATGGGGGTTATGGTCAGTTCATCACGTTGTTCCTACTGTTTCGTCTTCCTCAGGGAGAGGAGTCCTTCCCCTGCTCCAGTGTGGAGTCCCTCCCATAGGAGACAGTTCTCCACGAACTTCTCCAGTGTGAGCGCTTCCCACAGGCTGCACTTCACTAACTGCTTCAGCATGGGTCCCTTTCCATGGGGTGCAGTCGTTCAGGAACAGACCCTCCACAGGGTTGCAGTTCCTGCCAGTAAACCTACTCGAGCATGGACCCCTCTCGCCAGGGGCCCACAGATCTCTGCCAGGAGCCTGCCCCAGCATAGATGTCCTCCATGTACTGCAGGGGAATTCCAGCTCTGGTGCCTGGAGCACTTCCTCCCCCTTATTCACTGACCTTAGTATCTATGTAGTTCTTCTCACATACTCTCACTCCTTTCTTCTCTGAGTGCAATTGTATCTGTGCAATAACATTTTTTCCCTTCTTAAATAAGCTATCACAGAAGCATTACTACCCTTAGCTTGGCCTTGGCCAGTGGTGGGTCTCTCCTGGAGCTGGCTGACATTGGCTCTGTCAATAATGGACATTGGGGAAGCTTCTGGCAGCTTCTTACAGAAGCCACACCTATAGACCTGCCACTAACAAACCTTGTCATGCTAACCCAGCATAGCATTGCCAGGATAACTAGTGTTGAAAGCTACTAGTTTTGACCAGAAATCTTATTTACACAGGTACTGACAAGATGCACTGAGTTTTCTTCTGTGCACCTTCCTAATGCACTGACTATTCAAACTACTTTTGGATAGCTGCAGACTCTGTTAAAACATTTGCACCGATATTTGTGGGGAAGAAGAGAAGTGTTGCTTTTTAATTATACCTTAGACATAAATGTAGTGTCACAGTCTGCCTCAAATGCAGAGTTTTTTAAAAAATTATGGATTATTTGCAGTTTCTCAGCTCTGTGAGTAGGCTTCCTCCACAGGCCTGCATGCTATTCAGAGCATTTTGTACCATGAGGATCCTTCTGTGTACCAAATCAAGGCCCTTTAGAATATCAATTAGTTAACTGTCTTCATCTTATCTCCCTACAACTTTAAATTTGGTTTCACCTCACCTAGCAAAAGAAATTTATTTCTCTGTGCTTTTTGTCAATCTTTCAGAAATTGCTCCATGATAAAGGGCTACATTTCACAACTAGCTTTATGCTCCTTTTTCCATAGACAAAATACAGAATATTCTTCTTGTGAGACAACTCTTCTTCCTGATACGATTAATGCATTTTCAATTAGAGGAAAACTTTCATTATTTTTTAAGTGTTGAAAACTTAAGTACCAAACTATTTGTAGTATTGAGTTTCAGTTGTAGTTTTAAACCTTTCATCCTAGCCGTTAAAACGGTAGAAGGGTTTGTCCTTAAAAATCTGATGAATATACAACTTTTCTCTGTACACTGGTTTATAATTGAATGAAAATATCTACAGAGGCCAAATATAATTGACTTGAGAAAGATTTCCAAAAGGAAGAGATTTTTCTGTTCATATGCTATGGACCATTTTATCAGCTTTAAAATGGCATGTTTTGTTAGGAAAGAATCAGCTGTAAAACTGAAGCTTGGATAGCTTAAAAATGGCCTTCAAAACTAGTGATGTAAAGACAATGGTAAAGGCCCTCAAATAACACTGTTAAAGGGAATGGATTATTAAAAAAGATTCTCACCTAAACCAATCCTATTCTATTTTTTTCATTTCTTACTAACTCAACTCCTTCCTTCCTAGAGGACTAGTTGTCTTCATTCTGTATAATGTCATAATGAGGTTTAAGATATTCCTGTTATATAAACTTCATAAAAGGAATAAGTGGCTTTTCACTGTAAGATGTAAAAGTATTTAGTCTGAGTTCTTCTTTTTGTGTTCTAAGAATGGTACTCCATGCGAAGCTTCATTTTCTTTTCCTTATTTTTTTCTTCTCCAGGGAGCAAATCTTAAGAGTAAAAGAAGATGAGAATGTTCCTTTTTTGCTAGTTGGTAATAAATCAGATTTGGAAGATAAAAGGCAAGTTTCTATTGAGGAAGCAAAAAACAGAGCTGATCAGTGGAATGTTAATTATGTGGAAACTTCTGCAAAAACACGAGCTAATGTTGACAAGGTAATAACTGTGGCCTCTTAGTCTGTCCCTCAGTTTTTACTTTATCCCTCATTTTCATGGGTCATACTCACTATGTTCTTAATTTTAGCAATAATTTTGTGGAATTTTGATCAAATACTTTTCTTCCTTAGCTTGCAAGGAGTGCATGGCTAGGTGACTCCTTGTAGAACAGTGAAAATGTTAGGCGTAACACATTTATCCCATTCTAAGCTGCATGGAATCATTATTATCTGAGACATGATACAACACTTTATTTTATTGAAATTTTCTTGGGTCAGCTCTTTTGGCCTAGACTTTATACTGCGTTTTCTGTAACTAGAGGACAGTCGCCTTCTGAACAGTGAAGAATACTTTGTGATCCTCAGAATAAAACATCTTATAAAAGCAAGTAAGGGAGGGATCTGAGCCTTTCATATCCTCATTTAACTATCTACCTATTTTTATGTTGTTTTGATGAAGAATAGATGAACCCAAAAGGCTTTGAAAAGCCTAGAAGTGCCCCATGAGTTTTCAGGGATAAAATCTGGTTCAGAAGCTTATAAGAGAAAGACAGTATTTGTCTAGAAGAAAAGAAAATGTTGATTAGTTTTAAGTACTTCAGCAAGAATATGAGTTCTTGCAGTTCAGAATAACTGTCAGCCTTGTAGACTGTGAGAGTAACAGATACATGGCTAAAGAAATAAGTAGGTTTAGTGCAATGTGTAAACCTTTCAGACCTGTTGACAGACTTGATCCCACACTGAATCACAGATTTGTTGGAGTTGGAAGGGACTGTAAAGATCATCTAGTTCCAATCCCCCTGCCATGGGCAGGGATGCCACTTGATCAGGTTGCTCAAGGCCCCATCCAACCAGGCCTTGAATGCTTCCAAGGATGGCGTATCCACAGCAACCTGTTCCAGTGCCTAACCACCCTCGCAATAAAGAATTTTTTTATAATTAATCATTTAAATCTCTCCCCTTTTAGCTCAAAACTCTTTCCCCAAGTGCCTTACCACAAGCTGCCCATGTATAGAAGTTGCTTTCTGTCTTTTTTTTATAAGCCTCCTTTCAGAACTGAAAGGCCACAGTAAGGCCTGGAGTGTTCTGTTCTTCATTATGAACAACCCCAGCTTTCTTAGCTTGCCTTCACAGGGGAGCTGCTCCAGCCCACTGAGTATCTTTGTAGCCTCCTCTGGGACCCACTGCAAAGGTCCATGTTTTTCTTATGCTGAGGACCCAAGACTGGGGCACAGCACTGCAGGTGGGGTCTCAAGAGAGCAGAGTAGAGGGGGACAATCACTTGCCTCGACCTGTTGGCCAATCCTCTTTTGCTGCAGCCCGGGATACCATTGACCTTCTGGGCTGCAAGTGCACGTTGCCAGATCATGTCCTGCTTTTCATCCTTGATAGCTCCCAAGTCCTTGTCTATGGGGCTGCTCTGAACAAGTTCATCTCCCAGTCTGGACTCATGTCTGGGGTTGCCCTAACGCAGATGCTGCACCTTGCACTTGGTGAAAAATTCTCTGATGTAAATCCATATGTGTGAGCTGTCAATTGCAATATGAGAGCTGTAATGTGAGTTCTCTTTTGCAATAACTTAAACTCAACTGTTTATTGAGTCCTGTCAATTATCTTACTGAAGAAACTGATTGTTCAGTACTATAGTAATTTACCCTACAAAACAGCACAAAGTTCTTAAGTCAATCAAATACAGCAGAACTCACTCATTGTTGAATACAGCTCTGATTTTTTTTTTTTTTTTGGTTATAAAAACTAATGCATCTTTTAGTTTTGGCTTATAATTGCAGTTAACAGCCATATCTTATAGTTGTAAAAATTTCCAGCTCTTCAAATCCACTTCATTATTGTTTAGCAGCTGGGAAGAAAAGTGCATGTAATACATTTTTTCAACAGACCTCTTGGATCAATAGCCTTTGCACATATATGGTAAGCTACTAGAAAGCTCCAGCTTTCTTTTTGGAGCTGATGGCATAATGGATCCAGATTAGCATGTGTCGTATAGATTTAAGGTTTGACTAGTCATAAATGAGGCCCTGTTGGCACAAGGGAATACCAGGTATCCTTAGTTACTTGGAGCATATGAAGTTTTGGAGTTTGTTACATAAACTTGGGTTACTATTCTCTAAGAAATCTGGCCTCTCTGAATTCCAAAGTAGTGATTTTACTCATTTGAGAAAAGCACAGACAGCTTCCACTCATTTTGGCAAAGGCGACCCACTAAACATTTTCTCAGGTTATGTATCCCAGAGAGCTAAATACTGTTGTACAGTATTAGTACTTAAGCAACTTGACAGTTGCATCTTCCCATGAGCACAGACTTAAGTACAAGCAAGTGGCTTAGTGCACATTTAAAAATCTAAAGGGAATCTCATTTTTTAATGGAAATGTTTAATTCCATTGATTTTCTTTGAATTTCATGTGATGAAGGTTAATACTTTTCCTGCAGTCAATGTGAGATTAGTGTCATAAAAACCTACTGAGCTCTGTAGACGAGCTTTTCAGCCCCTGCACTGTCCATGTTTCACAGAAGTGGATCAAGTCGCTTGACATAGATCTGTTGCTCAGTTGAAATTTCTAAGTATCACAGTCTCAGAATATTCTGAGTTGGAAGGGACTCACAAGGATCATTGAGTCCAGCTCTTCAGTGAACGGCCCATATGGGGATTGAACTCATGACCTTGGTGTTATTAGCACCATGCTCTAACCCCTAGTCTCAGGGCTGAAAAAAGAAGCCTAGACCACCTGGTATTCCCAGGGGGTCTCCCATTCAAGTAGTCACCAGGGCGGGCCCTGCTTAGCTTTGTGAGATTGGACAGTCTCAGGGTGGTAGCATATCTAGAGACTCTCTCCTGAGAGAAAAGTCTCCGAATTGCTCGGCTGATTTCCTACAGTAAAATTATATAACTTGCTGTAATCTTGTGTAAGTCAAGTCAAAATCTGCTGTTCAAATTAGTAAAGTAGCTTTAAGCAGTCCAATCATAAAGCCTTAACTATCAGTAGGATCTCTTACATAATCAGTGGTGTATCTCCAACTTAGTCACATTTTTTTCCTACTAAACCATTTGATGAAAGTGAACTTCATGTGCACTTTAATATTGTAATATGGCAGCTGAGATAACCTGATGTAAGAAATTGTTTATGTAAGTTGTATGATTGAAAACTTTGCTTTAAAGGAAGTGCTGGGATTTTTTTTTCCCTAGTCACTTTATGCTTAGACTTGCATCATGGAACATACCATACAACATACCATACAACATACCATACGTACATTTCAGTGTATGCTACTGCTCCATTAATATGTTTCTGGAATTGGATGTTACACTTTTTCAACCTTTGCAGTTCATCACTTAAAATACTCAAAAGGTAAACTGATTTCTTTAAGTCTCCTCAGTGGTATTACATAAAACATCTGAAAATCTTGGCTGGTGATGAGACTTGTTTCAATTCTTCCTTAAAATTGTATGACAGGATTTGTAAGCAAATATCAGAAGACAGGGAAACATTATGGTGCCATGAAACAAGCAGGATTGCATCATATTAATGTAGCCTTCAAAACCAGTGAAAGATTTGTTGGATTAACATTTGTTTGCTCAAACAGGTTGCATATAATTGATTCTATTTTAAACAACTGAAGTGGATATCAGTGATAGCATAATTTAACTTGACTGTGATTGTTTTTGGATTTATCTTCTTATATATTTTTTTAGGTGTTTTTTGATTTAATGAGAGAAATTAGAGCCAGAAAAATGGAAGACAGCAAAGAAAAGAATGGGAAGAAGAAAAGAAAAAGCCTAGCTAAGAGGATCAGAGAAAGATGTTGCATTTTATAATCAAAAGCTTGGATTCCTTTCCTACCCTGACCATACTAATAAAAACCATAACTTATAAGCATGCCATTGAAGGCTGAAGTGACTGAAATTACCCTAGTATGTTGGAAAATGTAATGTACCACTAAAAGCATGATTTGGAGCTGCACTGAAGGTCAAATTCACTGAAAACAAATTATGTGGCTTCAAGAGAAGCAAAGTTCAGTCCATTTCATAATTGCCTACCTTCTCACATTTCTTCTGAATGTAGTGTTTCATCGGTAGTCTTTTCTTTAATAGTGAACAGAGGGGGAAGGTATTACTTTGTGGGTTCTTATAAAGCATACTTTTTATCACTGTTATTTGTCAATTCATCTTGTCTTTCGTTGCCTTGAAAATTACAATTGTGAACATGATAACCTAACAAAGCAGTATGCAGCTGTTTTGCCATGGAGTTATGCAAACTAGAAAAGAATAATGTATATGCGAACAGCTATGTTGAGGAAAACTATATATGTGGTTCTGCATTACCTGATTAACTTAGAAGAGTGATGTAATCTTCTACATTGAAACATTTGAATATGCCTTAATTTTAAAACCCAAACATAGCAGGTTGCTTAATCAAGGGTGTATTTTCAACTCTGTTGCATGGAGACTGTCCCTGTGCATCAGTGCGAGACTGCCCTCTCTGTGGAGCGCAGTTACATGGATGATTTCGCTCACTAGCTGTCTGCTAGCAGTGTCTGTTCTCTAAATGTGTGCCATACTCTGGTATTGTGAATAATACAGAGCATATTCTGTTATCTGTAACTTGGTAGACAATATGGTATCTTAAAACTAAAAGGTCAGAATACATGTAAGACTGAAGTCATAAGCTTATGGCACATCTAAGTGTGGACTGGTTGTTTAAAATGTAACGTGCTGGTACCTTGAAACTTCCCTTTTGCGCGTAGATTTTTGTCTAGATGTTCCTTGGGTTTTAACTCCCTGGAATTGGGTGGAGTGGGGCTGATCTAGTAGCACTTATGCGTTTTGAGTTAAGATGTTGTCTGGGAAATTCTGGTTAATTTCTTTTCTGTTCCTAATACTCAGCTATGGGAACATGATGTGTTATGCTGAAGCTGTTTGCAGATTTTGTACTGTTTAGTCTATGTTGATTTTCAAATGGGGAACAGTGTAGCTACTTTTTCTAGTTAATGTTGATATCAAACAATCAAATGTGCTTTGCAATACAGAAACCTTTAACATGCACATCCAAAATCCCCAAACAAAACATACTGCCTCTGTTGCTTCAGAACAGTAAGAATACTAGCACACGCTTAGTGTGCTACATCTTAACTAAAAATACACCAGAATGTCTGAGGGTTTTGGACTCCTCCGGAGTGAAACAGGCTAGATCAATTCCACAAACTGTTACACTTTTTATACATGTGTAAGCCTATAACTGACAGTTTAAAATGTGCTCAAGCAAACTAGGTAACAAATATTTAACTTCCATGCTAACAGACTTTTAGGGACTCAAGTCTTAGAAGTTATATTTGTCATGTTAAATATTTATCAATAGGAATTTTGTATGTGCATTTAGTAGACTGCCAAGTGCAGAATTAAAGTTACTCATGTAACTGGCAAATATAAGCCGGTCTTCATCTTACTGTGTACTCATTTGGGTCTATTTAGCCAGGGAGTCTAACCACTAACATTGTGACTTTGCTTTGGAACCCATATACTGGGAACTGAGGTGTTATGAAGCCACTGGACACACAGAACTTGTCTTGGCTGATGCCTTATCCTGTCCTTTTATTTGCTGTTTGAGCCATTGAAAGATGAATAAACTTCCATTTTTCTAAAATACTTGTGCAGTGTTAATTGATAACTATATTATTCATAAACTTTGCTATATTATTCATAAACATCAGCTATAGAGCTGATGTCAATTGTCAGTTAAACCTAAATACTCTAGAAGACCAGTTTGTGTGCATGAAGAAAATTGTACATTAAACCAAATTAGTCAGAAAAAAAGGCACTTTGTAAAAGCTGAGAGTATGTATATGCTACCTTTTATCCAGATGTAATTTGCTTAGTTGTTACAAGTCTGAAAAAGGACAACAAACGGAGGTAAGCTTGTTTCAGAATTATTTTTCCATGAGAATGGAAAGTGAGATTTAAAAAACAAACAAACAATAGCAGCATCTAAAAAACCCAAACAAACAAAACCCAAACCGAAAAAAGGACAACCTACGTAAGTTTTAATAAAATAAAAATGCATTCTAAGTAATTTTCTTTTGGTATGCTCAAGGCGAACCCAAGTGTGCTTCCTCAGCCTGCAGGAAACATAGCTTGCATCATGTATTATAGGATTTGGGTATACCTTGAAAGAGGCATCCAAAGTGAGTATTATTACATGTGTGGAGTGTTTTGTTCAGCCTACTTGAGTGTCTGAAATTCCTAGGTCTAGCTGCTCAGAGTGGTCCTGTGCCTGAGGGTGCTCTTTATCCCTTATTTCTTCAAGAAACTGAAGATACTCTCTTCACTGGCAAGATCAAAGCCTTCCATGGTAGTTCCCTCCAGGTTAGCCTAACGCTGGCAGTACTGTTGCTCTCTTTTGTGAAATGCAATGTATGGTAAAACTGCAGACCAGAGAGAGATGCCTTAATTTGTAAAAAGCTGTAAAGCTGAGTTGTCTGTTATGCATGAAACCAATGTTGAAATTTTAGTCTAACTCCATTTTATTCTGTAGCTTTTCATAGCTTTAAAAACTCAATTGACTTTCAGAAATGTTGGCTAAGAAACCTGTGGTGTATTTGGTAATTTCTGTAGCCTCCTTACGAGTATACAGTAGCTGAGCAATAGTAGTGTCTAGCAGTTTTCTTTGACTATTCTGCAACAGCATGACAGTGTGCAGGAAGTCCTTTCCCATTCATAGAGCCCTTGTTAACATCAGAGTAGCGTGCAGAATGACCCCTCTGGCAATTCCAGTGGCAATCATAATGCAATAAAATGCACTCCATATCTGGAACTTATGTTTACTATATTAATAGGTAGGAGCCAAATATTTTATCTGTTTATATGTGAAATGGGCTTGCTGAAAATCCTGGGCTTCTTTTTGGGACACAAAGATTTGCAGTACCTCTATGAAGCTACAGAATCAGAATACCCTGAGTTGGAAAGCACCCACAAAAGATCATCAGCTCCCAACTCCTGGGCCTGCACAGGACATCCTAAGAGTCACACCATGTGCCTGAGAGTGTTGTCACTTCTTGAACCCTGTAGGGCTTGGTACTGTGACCACTTCCCTGGGGCACCTGTTCCAGTGCCCAACCACTCTCTGAGGGAAGAACCTTATTCTAATATCCAGCCTTCACCTCCCCTGACACAGTTTCATGCCATTTCCTTGAGTCCTGTCACTGGTCATGAGAGAAGAATTGGTACCTCTGCTCTGCTTTCCTTTATGAGGATGTTGAAGAGTGCAATGAAGTCTCCCTTTAGAGGGGAGGTGTCCTCTTCTTGATTATAGTTCAGTGCAGAACGTGGAGCAGCAGAGCAAGGGCCAGTATTACATGAGTGCATATAATACATTTAGCTGTGTCAGAACTGGATCAGAAGGTAAGACTAAGCCTGTGACAATTGAAGAGGAAAAACTAATAGCACACCTTAATTTCCAAACTTTCTCATTGCTGTTAAAACATGTTGGCTCTTACAGTCATGTGGATGCACAGTCAGTCGTGCATAAACTATCTCCAAATTCATTCCTAGCAATTTTTGGCTGTAACTAATTTAAATAAATGGGTATATTTTTAAGAGCTCCCTCATGGAAGAAGCTTCTTGCATATTATTAAGGTAACTTCAGCTTGTTACTAAAACTGAATGGTAGGAAATGTGCCAGTGTTGTTATTAAAGGAGGTTAATCTTTGATCTAAATACATTGACTAGACTGGAATATTTTGGATGAAGCTTCATTGTCAAAGAAATGCTGAAATGCATACCACTTGAGATCTGCCTAGGATTGGACATATGCCAATGCTCTTCTCATTTTCAAAAGATCCTGACTAGATATAACCATCTATTTAACTGGCACAATCCATTGGATATAATTTGGTTTGTGTATGCCAAGGTATTTCCTTTTTTTCAACTTGTCCTGGGCGACCCAAAAAATGTGTATTGTATTCAGTTTTTCCTCTATGTCAATCCATGCAGTTTGTGTTGATGTCCCTTTGAGACCTGGGGGCCAGAAGTGGACCCAGAGCATTTTACCCTGGGTTTGCGGAGGGAGAAGGTTCAGGGGATCCCTTTAAGAGATGGGGAACAGGCACACAGAGTCCTCTTTCTTGTTTCTTGGTGAGCTGCCAAGGAAGTTATCTGGCATAGGTCTCCAAGAAAATGCATTTTTTCAATCCAAAACTTTCAGAGGTAATTTCACAATATGCAAATGCAGTGCCAAGCTGGAGCTGTCAAGGTCAGGGCTATGGGTTTTGGTGCCCAGTGAGTCCGTTTTCTTTCCCCACAAAGCAGCAGCCACTTGGAACTGCAGTGCTCACACCAGCTGGGTCCAGCCGGCCAAAAAACAGAGGAACGGATGCCACAGGTCAGGAGCTGTCTCAGGCAGTGGCAACACCAGGGAACTGACAATGCAAGGGGAAGGCTGAGCCAAGTGGGGCATCTCTGCCCTATTTTCTTTGTCCCCTGGGCCATGCGGTCTTCTTTGGAGGCTGCCATATCAGGATGGGACTTCTCTGCCACCTTTTCTTTGTGCCCAGGGGGTCCACAGGATTCAGTACCTTTGAACCTTGTGATTATTACTGTTATCTTGGTTGTGGCTATTTTGTTTTTTAGTAAACTTATTTTTTCATTTATATCTTCTTGCATTCATCTCTCCTTATTGGTGAAAGGTGAGTGGTTAAAACTAAAGGGGAGGTAGCTTGTTTCTCAGGCTCCACCCCATAATTTATCTTAAACTAAGATACATGCTGTGCAGAATGTTAAAAATACATATTGACTCATTTAATGAGCTTGGTGGCAATTACATGTTTTTCTAGTCCGTTTCTACTTTGATTTGACCACATTTATGGCAGGAGAGCAAGGAGAGGCAGAGGGAAGCTGATTTCTGCACCACCTGATGGCAAGTGGCCATCATCTGTGGGCAGCTGTGGAAGCACAACATGGGCAAAGGAAGAAATCAGGAAGTGTCCAAAACTCAGATGAAAGCTCAGTAGGTCTTTGCAATGCTTTGGGAGCTAAGATGAGGATCAGGAACTAAAACTCTGCACACCAGGGATAGGCACAAAGCACTGGCGTGCTCCTTGTGCCAAAAGCAAGGTGAGACAAACAGCCAGTGAGGCCCATGAGGCTAACCATGCCAAACTGCAAACAAGAGACATGCCTTCTTTGTTTCCTCTTCCTGGCAGCATCAGTACTGATTTTCAGGTATTTTCTTAATATCTGAATAACAGGTGAGATAGCACCTGCAGCAGTGTTGGACCAACATCTGTTCCACTTCTTTGCCATCCTCTTCACAGACCTCACTCTCATTCCTCTCTGAAAGGGAGTAGGCAATAAATGGTTACAGACTGTGAGCCACTGATCTTGTTAATGTTGCTTCCTGTGCTTGTGCTGTGAGCATAGAGTAAAAAGAAGTTGGAGGCAGGTTGCTCATCCACAGAGCACTGCAACCATGACCACAGTTGTGACAGCAGTCTTGCACACTTTTTCCATGGAAAGTCTGAAGGAGGATCTGGAATCTTGAGGTAGCGCAGAGTTATTCTTCTCTCTGTGCTTCTTATGCATAGAGGAGGCTGTCCATTTTCCACTCTTTTGTTCTTGATTGATGCTGTGACAGCTTGCTGTTTTTCAGTATCCTAGGAACAAAGGGAAGGATCTGGCAAGATTGAGCTTGTGCCACATGGATGTCCTGGTTAAGACTGGAGGCATGATGATAACCAGCAGTTTAAATGCTGTGTTTTAGACACTGGATGAGGTCCTGAAAATAATGAGTTGAGATTTACCTTCAAATGAGCTCAGCATGCTTGGTATGCTTCTGTTAAAATTATTTTTGCTTTTTGCTTTTTTTATGAAGGAAAACTTAGGAGATAGGGTTGGGGCTTTTTCAGTGCAACAAAGCAGATCTCTTAGCTAAAATGCTACCAGGCTAATGTGTTAAATATTAGTCATCTCTAAAGAATGAGTCTCTTTTATCTGATAACTGCCAAAATGCCTACTGAAATAGCCTGGGGAAGTGTCAAAAGAGGAGTTAAAAATAATGTGTCTATGGATAGCAGTTTGCTGTGGGTGGTTATAATTCCTGTGAGTGTCAGAGCTGGCTTGAGGAGGTAGGTGCTAGATAGTGTGCAACTGAAGAGCACATCCTGCATCAGACTGACGGTTTGGTCTTTTAACATTGATAATGTCAGAGGTGTGAAGCTTTTTTGTCCTGTGGAAACCTAGCAAAACTTGGTAAACCCAGCAAAATTTATAAAAACACTTTTTGCAAATTGTGTAGATGGTCCCATTATCTTGAAATTATCCACAGCTCTCACCCCTGTCAGGAGGCTCTGTCACTTTTTCCCACAAAGTGACAAGAGCCAGTGCCTAGACTGGGAGATGGGTATGGGTATTTAGTGCCTTCTGCTAGTCCAGAGCTGGGAAGAAGTGCCATCAGAGGAAATCTCTCAGTGTGTACTGATCTCCAATTTCTTGACATGGTGGCCTTTCAAAAGTTTCCCAAAGAGGAGCAGTGGAGCACCAGAAGCAATGCACAGAAATGAAAAGACAAAAAAAAAAACCCCAAAACACAGAGAAAAAACACTTTTGTTTCAGTAGACATTAGATGCAGGAGCCCAGGAGTCACAAGGGTTCAGCCAGGGACCTACAATGATAGAGTCAAAAAGCACTGATAAACCCACAAAGGCAGGAAGAGGAATGACTTGGTTCCCTGCTGAAGGTTGGAGAGGGAATGGAATTTTTTTCCATTCTGTTGCTGAGCAGCTAACGACTGGCACTTAAGGGCCATCTACTCTTACAAAAGAGACAAAAACTTTTGGCTAGGTGGAGCACGGGAGCAAGAGATTGGGGGATTTGATAATGGAGACGCTTGCAGGAGTTGGAGGAGGGAGCAGGGTGAAAAGCAGCTCTCTGCTTTTTGGCTGCGACTGAGGAAAAAGCCCAGCTTCGCACTGTTTTTTTCTCTACCTGGTGGGTGAGTTCTCGCTTTGGGAGAAAAGGCACGGGACTCCAATCCTCTCTTCCCCTCCGGGAGGGTGCATCTCCCAGCTGCTCTGCAGCGGAACGGGACCCCCACCTGCCGCTGCCCCGCGCCCTGCCTGCCACCACCCCATGCCCAGCCTGCCACAACTGCGGAGTTCCTGCCGCCTCCTCTGCTGGCTGGCCCAGGTGGGCTGACCCGGCCACTCCATCTCCCTGCTCTGAGCTCCCTGCTGCGCTCCATCCATCTGCATGCCATCCTTGGGCAGCCCGTCTGCCATTACACGTGACACAGATCCAACCTCGCACCACAGCGCCATCTGCAGCTGCGCGGGAGTCATCACACCTGCCCTGCGAGTCTAGGAGCCCAACAGCTCCCCTGCTGGCCATGACCGTGACTGCACCAAACGGGAAAGTGCCTGGCAGCCCAGGGACATCTGCCACCGAGGTTTTGGGTTTGTTTACTGTTTTTTACCTTGTTTACTGTTTTTGTTACTGATTGTTTACCTCATTATAGATACTAGTAAAGAACTCTTATTCCTTTTCTCATACCTTTGCGTGAGAGCCCTTGATTCCAAAGTTATAATAATTTGGAGGGAAGAGGGTTCACATTCTCTGTTCTAAGGAAGGTTACCACCTTCCTTAGCAGACATCTGTCTATCAAACCAAGACATTCCCCTTTCTCTGGGAAACAGAATCTACAAGGAATTGTTTATAGCCCTAACGGGAGAGCTAGTGCTAGCATTGGTGATGAGCTTGCTCTGGTGCCTCATCCCCATGGGGAATAATGCCCTTAGAGACTCAAACATGTGCACAGATGAAGAGTGCCCTGGAGCCAAGTGGCAGAGCTTTCTAGGGGGGCGGGCTAGGGAACTGCCACAGAGCTCTTTCTAAACCCCACACAGCATGATCCCTGGCTGTCTCTTGCCATAGATCGGGACTGATTTAGAACAGTGTTGAGAGTTGGGAAAGATGGACAAGGTGAACTGGTACCGCCACTATTGAGGCCCAACCAGGAAGCCTGGGAAGCTTCTGGCCCCCACACATGGGCCATAAGGGCCACCTTTGTGGAGCATGAGCAGTAGTACCTGGCCAAAATGGCCCAAAGGAGCCCTGACAACAGGCCGTGTTCAGTGCTGCAGAGGGAGGTAAAAAAAAACAAACCTGAGAACATCTGCTAATCCACCATGGGGAAAAAAAAAAGCTGTTCTCCCCCAAGCTGCAGGGCATGAGAGGCCACCTTTATGGGGCATGAGCAGCAGGCAGCAACCCAGCCAGCAGGGACTGAGCCCTAAGTTGTGGTCATGCTCAATGCAGCAGAGGAAGGTAAAATAACCCCAGGAAGAATTGCCAGTCTGTCCCAGAAGAAAATTCCTTCCTGACCTAAGTGCTGGCGACTTGAGACCTGTCACCTCCTTGCCACACAGGCTGGTAAACCACCCAGGAGATGCCCAAGCCCATATTCTGACTCAAAATAGAGGTAGCTCAGGAGCTTCTGAGAGTAGCCACATGCCCTCAGCCAAATGGACCTTGTAGACAACATGCCTTCCCATGTCTGGCAGGACACCAGTGGGTGCTCCAAAGCACCGGGATCCCTTGTGACATCTCTCTGCACCCCATATCTTACAGATGCTGCCCCATCTCTGCAGGGGATGAGAATGGAAAGATTTGCAAGTGCCTTGCCTTGCCTTGCCTTGCCTTGCCTTGCCTGGCCTTGCCTTGCCTTCCCTTGTCCTGCCCTGCCTTGCCTTCCCTTGCCCTGCCCCGCCTTCCCTTGCCCTGCCCTGCCTTGCCTTGCCTTGCCTCCCGCCAAATCCCGTTACTCCAAGTCTTGTCTCTGGTTCGGATGTCCCTGCCCATTTTCTGTGCCTCTGACAGCCTTTCCAAGGAGCAAGGATGCTCCGGCTGATGTCGAGAAAGCGGAGCACACCAGAAAGTGACAGTAGGCGGACAGGGAGGAGAACTGGATGCAGGCTGAGGCCGTGGTTCCTCTGATAAATCCGCTGTCCCTGCTGCCCGCTCCGCCCTCAGCTGCAGCGGGATTTGTTGCAGGAGAAGATGCAGCACACATGGTCTTGCAGCTCCAGAGTCCCATGGCCGTGCCCCAAAGCAGGCAGTTGCCACCCACAGTGGGGCATGAGGGGAGAAGGAAAAGACATCAGGAGAAGGGGGAGAAAGCAATGCTCAGAGACTGTGTCAAAGAAACAACCATTTATTTCCTACTTCTACAATCAAGGGGTTTTGGCTTGCACCGCCGCCGCCCCTGGCGGGACGGCCTCTTTGGGAGCTGGGGAGAGTCTTGAGGGCCAGAGGCCCTCCTCTTTGTGGGACACTGAGGTCCCTCAGCAAGCTCCTGTCTGGCCAGGAGTGGAAGGGGAAGAGGGGCCTGCTACTGCTGCTGCCTCGCCTGGCTCCTCCTGGGGCTGCTCCCTCTCTGCAGGGACTGGCGTGGATGGAGAGCAGCCGGGCTCCCCGCGGAGTGTGGCTTCCAACATGCTGCTCTCCTTTTCCACACTGGAGACTGCAGGGCTGCAGGAGGAGCCCGGGATGGGGGTGGGAGTGCCCTGGTGGGAGGCAGAGGGCCCAGGGGTGGCTGTGAGACCGTGCTCCTGCTCCTGCTCCTGCTTCTCCTCCTCTTCCTCCTCCTGCTCCTCATCGGCATGGAAGCTCAGGAGGTTCGTCTGCTGCAGGATCTCATCACTGCACCTGTCAGCGGCAACGTCGATGAGCTGGCGCACAAATGCCACTGTCTGCTCCTGCAGCACGGGGTGCAGCTCCTGGACCAAGGCCTCCTCACTCAACCCATAGCGGCACAAACTTGCTACAATGCTGCTCTCTGCTAGAGCCGTCTCCCTCCAGTGGGCCCTGAGCAGCTCTGACAGTTCCTGGTTCAGCCAGGACTGCAGAGGTGCGAGGATTTCTGAGCAGTCCTGGAAAAAGGCTGCCCAGACCTCAGGTGGGAGGCTAGCTACATAAGTCCTGGGCACCTGGGCACCAGCTTCCTGCTCATCGTGGTGGCCAGCAGCCGATGGATCAGAGGGGCTTGGAAGAACTATCTCCAGAAAGTCTTCCTCCAACCAAACAGAGTAAATGATGCTGCTGATAGCCTGCCTGCACAGGGGGCACGATGGTTTCCTCTTGGCCCACCACACAGTGCAGCCCAGACAGAACAGGTGGACACAGGGCGTCATAGAAGCAATTTCACCTTGCATGTCATGACAGATGGGACAGTTCCAGTCTGTCTCTGTGGCCATGTTTGCGTGTTGCAGCAGAGCGGGGGACAGCAGCTGCTCCCTCTTGCTGGTGTGATACACTGCAAAATGGTCACTTGCTGTCCCAAGAAGGTGGGTGGGTGGGAGAAATGCCCAGGCCCCTCAAAGAAGGACACACTGACAGCTCCCCAAATGCCACTGCCCACCTCAGGGCCACCCTGTGTGTCTTGGTCTGAACCTTTTCTTGGCTCTTCCACTGCACTGATCCCCTTCAGTGCTGAGAACAGCACCAAACTATCACCTGACCCCTCCCTGTGCCCAGGCCACTGTCATATTTAAGGGCAGAATCTTTTAAGGATCCCTAGAAGAGTTCTGGTTTATTATGTGAAGGAAAGGTTAAAATGAACAACCAGTCATCTATCTATTTGGATCAGGGACTTACCTGAGCATCCTTGGAAACTCTATCTCTTGTACCACTGACAGTTGGCCTGGCTGACTGTGGGTTGTCCTGTCCAGCTGTCTTTGGTTAACAGGAAGGATGGGATGTGGTTCTCTAAGGAGATTTGTGTTTCCACTGGGTCCATTAATTACAGAACCCATACTCAGGATGGCCAATCAATAGCATTGGGGCCAGAAAGGAATTTTCCCTGAAGGGCAGATTGGCACTGGTTCCTGGGGAGTTTTGCCTTCCTCTGCAGCACTGAGCATGACCACTTCTCAGGGCTCCTTCAGTCTCTTTTGGCTGGGTTGCTGGCTGCTGCTCATGCCCCATGAAGATGGCCTGTCATGACATTCATCTGAGGAAAGGAAGGTTTCCAGACTCCCAGGGTGGGCCTTAAGGGTGGCCCTGGGGATTGCTTCTTGTCTTCTCTAGCACTGGGCACAGCACCTTCTCAGGACTCCTCAACCCCTGTGGCTCCATTCTTGCCTGCTGCCCTCTCTGACTCTCTTGCCCATTGCAAGCTTGGAGTGGGAGTGAGCTCTGCTCTTTCCTTGGCTCCATTTCCCCAGGGGTTCTTGCATCCATCCAGAGCTGCCATTTTTCAGTTCTCCTGCCTGCAACACAAGCACAGGACAGACATGAGAGCTCTGGCCAGGAAGCACAGCAACAAAGCAAGTTTTGGAAAGCAAAAAGTGTGCTTGTCATTGATATGTGTTACACTTTGGAACATACTCAAAATAGCACACACCTTTTGTGTTGTTGCTTCTGATCCTCATTCTTCATGTTGTCCCCCTCCAGGAAAGAGGAGCTGCTGGGCCTGTATTCCTGCTGCTACATTCTGTAGCTCTGTCACTTGCCTGTTCCAGGTTACAAAGGATGTATTTTCAAGCTAAACTGAAGAACACATCAGTTCCTGACTATACATGCACATTGTGGTAATGGTTGTGAGCATCAGCTCTGAAACTGATTCAGAAAACAAAAACTAAAATAATATCCTATTTCCAGTTGTAACCTATGTGTCATGTGTTCTTGAATCTGTTTTTGGATCGAAAACTCCCTGGAACTTCACGCAAATAACAGTCTCATCATTATTTGACTCACGGTGAATGCAGGGTATAGAATAGAACAGTTTATGCCATGTTAAACCCAGAGCTCTGCATGACAACGTTCGACCCTGGTCTGAGGGCTCTGGCCCGGAGGGCAGCTCCCTGCAGCACAGGTCCCAGACCCACCCAGGAGACAGGGGCAGAGATGGCCATGCCTACAGCAGGGCTCAAGCAGGGACTGAAGGTCCCAGGCTGAGGTGGGCCCTCTGGGCCCTTGGCACAGGAGATGGGGGGTGGAGGTCACAGGGGTGGCCAGTCCCAGCCACTGAGGCCCCTGCTAGGAGTTGACTTCAGTGCTCATGTGCTCTTCTTCAGACATTGGGGGTTGGACACTTTGGAGCCAGAGTATTGGGACAGATGGACCTTCCCTCTGAGGGAGTGCTGCTGTTCTCAGGCTCTTCTGTTTTAGTATGTTCTTCCATAGAAAACAGACCATACATTTCTAAAAATGAGTACAAGTAGCATAAAAAGAATAGTCATGGGAAAATGAACAGGTATTGCTCGCCTCCAAATGGTTTGCAACCATTGAGATGAGAAGCACATCCTGCACCAGCCCGAGGGCTTGATCTTTGAGCCTTGCTACTGTCAGTGATGGGGGGGGGTTTGCCATGCTGTGAAAACCCATCTGAGTTGAACACTGATGAGTTTAAAAAATATATGTCACACTTTCTTTTTGCAAATTTGTGCAGATGGGGCCATTATCCTGAGATGATCCATGGCTCTCACCCCCGTCAGACACACCTCCTTCCCTCAAGGTGACAGAGCCAATAATCCCTGTGCTGGGAGATGGTTATGGGTATTCAGTGCCTTCTGCTAGTGCAGGTCTGGGAAGAATTGTCATCAGAGATTTCCCCAGTGTGTACTGGTAGGGAAAGATGAGAAGGAGAAAAGGCAAGAGGAAGAGAAAGGGAAGGGGAAGTATTCTGTTTTGTTGTTTGTTTATTAAAATGGATCTTGCTCACATGAAAAATTGTTGTTTAAAAGCAGAGATAAAGCAGTGAGACAGTCTGTTGTACATCATGCAGGCTGTCTGCTCTGAATGTCTGAAACTTCTGAGAAGTTAACCGCTGTAACTTCTGAGGCAGAATTCTCTACTTTATGACTAGGGTTATCATATCATCTTCCCAGGCAGTATCAAGCTGATAAAAATGTTAGCTTTCACCCCAAAGCTTGAGTGGGGAATGGCATGAGTGATTTTAGTTTACTTTTAGAGTTAACAGTTGCCCCAAGAGCAGCAGCTCAGAGGTAATGTCTGTGAAGGCACTTGGAGGATGACAGATTTCCTGCAGCAGAAGCAGTGTGAATTCAGTCTCTGGCTTCAAGTTCTTTGGTGTGCTGACCTCTAGGGAAACTTTTCTGCCAAACAGTTTGCCAAAGCATTTGTGTGGGGAGCTGATGCCTTCAGGTATTTCTAGTTTTTTACTCTTCATGTAGCTGTAACTTGCTGTAGCTCTGTGCTTCTTACAAAGTGCTAAAATCCCCTGTTCCCAGCACCTTTAGCCAAAACAAGGCTCTCTGAGTACAGATTCAAGGACATATTCATTGCCTTAGGGCTTGAAAATATGTAAACAACTGTGAGATGGGGGGAGCAGGCCTGGGGTGGTTAACATCATCACCTGAGGGTATGATTGGAGAATTAAGGGCCAATATGCTAATGAAACAGAACTTATAAAAGGTGAAGAGCTCGTGACTCGGTGTCCATTTTGGGTGTCGTCCCCGACGAGGAGCTTCATTTCCCTGAATGTACCTTTAAGGCCTCTGCAGGCCTTAAATAAATTGTCCACTTTTATACTCCTAATTTGTCTTGGCCTCTGTTTCAGGTAGCCTGTCTTTTAGGCAACAAGCTATTGTGGCTTCCAACAAGTCACAGACCCCTTTCTAGGGACCAGGCATTTGGTGCCCTACCCAAAGTAGGCCCTCACATGAAGCTGCTCCCTCAGGTGATTCCAGAATGCTTGCGTGAGTAAAGGTCTTGGTACATTTAAGCAGGGCTCAGTCAGCAGAGGAAATGCATACTGAGTGAAGAAACAGGATGGTTGTTCTGAATATTTGTGAACTTGGTAGTTAAAAATCTGTAAAGTCCTCTGTGCTCTGTTTGTGGAGGGCAGCATATACTTTTCCATCCATTGCTAAAACTGCTTCAGCAATGGATGGAACTGCTAAGCAATTCAACCACTTAAGTTCTAGCCTGATGGCTTTGGAAAGCATAAATAGATTGCTTTCCCAGAGGAACTGGGGTGAGTGGCAACTGTCTCTCATCAATGGGCAATAAACATATCTCAGAAGAGACTGGGCTTTAAAGACAAAAAGCTGTGCTTCAACTGTTTGTGACTACCTGCTCCAAGTCTGTCTCTTAGGGCAAATAGTCACTCCTTCTACGTGTTTATTTCCTTTCATAAAATCACAGAATGGCCTGGCTGGGAAGGGACCTTAAAGATCATGTAGGTCCAGCCCCCCTGCCATGGGCAGGAACACCTTTCCTACCCTCAAACGAAATTTACAAAGTACTGTGATATCCTGTCTTTGCTGTGCTAGACAACTCATGCTCTGCTAATCTCTCCTGAAACTGAGATTTTGGGTTACTGATGATCTTCATAGCCTTTTCTGCTCCTGTTGTGAATTAATTTTTCTCTGAATGACTAGAACAGACAGAGACTCATTGATCTAACAGTGACTTAAAGACAACATTAATCTTTCCCAGCTCTTCGACTCTCTGGGTTTTATTTGACATTTCACTGGTAAGTCCACTTCTGTCCTGATCAGCCAATACACAGGTCTTTATCCTTCTCTGTTTTTTCCAATAGCTGAGTTCCCAGATCATTGCAACATTCTTCTCGTTGAGAAGAACAAACATAGATTTATTTAATCAGTTTTTCCACAGGGCCTTGGGAAACATGAATTACTGCACTCTAGTCAAGAAATAATCTTAGGGCAAGATACAAATACAGCTGCAGCAAAGAAATAGCAGAGGTAGTAACAAAAACTACTCTAGCTTACACAAGACAGTATATGTAGACATCAGACTATTTTTTGTAAAATGGTTAGAAGACATTTGAAAGCATACAGTACTTCAGAGAGTAAAAATGTCTCATAAGACTTCCATATTTATAAAAAAATAACAACAGCCAAAAAAACAAGCTAGAAATTTTAATTTCTCTGTGTGCTCGAGGGAAATTGTTCTTGTAGGAGAAAAAACAGGTTGATGCTGGAAGACTGAAAACAAAACTTCAAAGAACTCTAGGTACATGTTACTGCTTGGGAGAAAGGGAAAACCAGACACCTTCCCGCCCCCCCCCCCCCCCCCCAAAAAAAAAAGAGAACACCAAGCAACCAAAACCATCCTTAAGGAAAAATGCCTGCCTAGTCAACAAACAAGACCTGAGGAAGTCTGCTGAAAAACAAATATCCTCAAACTACTGAAGACTTTTATCTTGATGGATTGACAGTTTGCTCTGCACCAGAGGGATGTTGCTAAGGACTTTTTACACATGGTGGCAAAGACAGGACACAGAAACTTTAAAAAAAAAGAAGGAAGAAAGTACAACAAAAGCCTAAACAAAAAGGGAGTGGTAACATCGCCCATGACGTAGCACAGCCTCCTCCTTACCCATGACCAGGTCAGCATCTATTTGTATCGTGTTACACTAAAGATGGTGAACAGAACAGACTTAGTGTGTTTAATGTGCAAATACAAAAAAGTATTTGAATAAAAAACAAAATATGAGTTGAGGGGATATTTTTCTTAAATTGAATGACCTAAGTGTTAGTCAAAGTTCCCTCCATGGCATGGTTGGTAGGGAAGTGCTTTTCTAAGGGCTCAATTTCTAGAGCTGGCATGCAAATACTTTTGGAGATGACAGTATTTTGGCTGCAACTTTCCAGGGGTGTTTTTCTCTACTGTTTACCACTGTTTTCATGTGCTGACCATTTGATAATACCTTGCAAGATATGAAATACCTGCAACCAACATTCATATGGCACAAGGTTTCAGCTGGTTGCGGAACAACCATCTTTTCAGAGCAGTGGTTCTCACACCACTGTAGGTGCTACTGCCAAAACCTAATCTGGTGCTCCTCTCCCCATTATTTGCTCTTCCACACTAAGCCTTGTGGAAACAAGTTGTAATGCATCTTGAATTTTCTGTCGCTTTGTGAATCAAACAATTGGCACTATGCCATCAATGTATTCTATGCTTCTGAAGGATTTTATTCTCTGTAAGGAATCTGTTTCAGGTCTGCTTTGTTATGTCAGGAATCTGACATATGGGTAGGTTTCCACTGTCAAATCCTATGCTGCCATCACCTGTAAACTGACAGCTGACATGACGGCTGTTGGCACATCCCCCTACAACCTGGTGTAGCCCATTTCCAGGCAGAGCAAACTCGCTGTCATTAGCAGCTTAGCTTCTAGTTAAGCTTCTCTGAAAAGTCATGAGGCTTGCGCCACATGCAAACACACCAGCTCTCTACCGCTAATGACACAACTCTTTCAAGTGGCATACCCCTGCTCCAGAAATGCCAGCTAATGCTTGGGAGTAAATTAGAAATTGCAGCCTGTGTTGCCTTGTCCAGATCTGTCCTGTGTAATTATCCATGGTCTCTACAACTGCCTCTGTGATGTACAGTTATTGGCTTCCTGGGGTTTGCTTTTGGTTTTTTTCAATGCCAGAAGCCTGATGGCACACCAGCTTTGCTGAATGTGCTGCAACAACCCTGGAGAACCTCTTCAGACTTGCTGAATATTCACATACATAGTAAGCAGCAAAGAATATCAGCAAAGCTGAGAGCAGCCTCCAGGCCACTATGGGAAAATAAGCTATTCCCCAACAGCAGGGAGATGCACAATATTTTTTTGAAGCACAGTGTGCTGGTAAAAACCCACGATTTCACAAAGTATGAATGCATCACTGCCTAGGTCACAGCAATCCTTCTTGGACAGGGACCTTTGCTCCTGAAATAGCAGGTGGACCAGCACATCAGGCTCTTTCCTTCACCATCCTATGGGACATTGTTAGAGCATAGAAGAAAGGGGACTTTGTTGTTCTTCAAGTAACACATGCCTTAAGAGGAAGCCTGAAGGCATGTGTGCATGTGTGCGTGTGCACAACTAGAGAAATATGTAATGAATGCCTTGATGACAATGGCGGAAGAAATGTGAGTTGGAGCAGACAGGTGAAGTGAATGAATTCTCACTTATGAAATGAGATGTGCTGGACAGCAGATAACACACAGGACCTGGACAGAAGGAATATTTTTGCCTGGGTTTAGAAAGGGAAACAATTAGAGTGATTCAAGGAGCTGAAGCACAACAGTGAAGAAGGGGTGAGTTCCTTTGTTTTTGTTTTTTATTTTTGCATCATGTTTTACAAACAAATGAAACCAGTATGTATATAAGCTACCTAACAACAGTTAGACAGCAAGGCGGCCCAAACATTATTAAATCCCTAAGGAAAGACAACAGATACTGCTTTTAAAGTCCTCAGGACAGGAGTCAAGATGCTATGGCAGATGTGCCTAATGGAAGACACTCAGCCCAAGAAGCTGACTTGAGGCACAGTCAGCAGCTGCAGCTCCAGTAAAGCCATGAAAAAGCAAAAGGATAGAACAGGCAGAAAAAGGAAAAAAAGAACAAGCAGAAAAAGGAAAAAAAGAGCTTGAGTCTTTCACTCGATCAAGAAATCCATAAGTTTGGAAGGAAAATTAAAATATCCTAAGTTGAACTCAACTTCAGTAGTGGAAGACAGCAAAAAATAAATTACTTTCGTTGAAGCAGTGAAGTGGCTTCAGTGTTCACGTTACACGTGCGTTTTAACTGAAGCGGTTTTCTCTCACATTCTCCCAGTCAATAACCACGGCCGACATACAGTAACAGCAGGGAAAACCACCTGGGGCCCGGAGTGTTTCCTACACCGCCCCCCAGAGCCTGACGCGGCGGCCGCCCTCCTCCAGCTCACAGAATGGGTGAGGTGCGTAAGGACCACAGTGGTCCAACCCCCCTGCTCAAGCGGGGCCATCCAAAAGCACTTTACACAGGAATGGGTCCAGACAGTTCTGGAGCATCTCCAGTGAGGGACACTCCGCACTCTCTCTGGCCAGCATATTTCGGTGCTCGGTCACCCACACAGTAAAAAAGTTCTTCCTCGTATTGAGGTGGAACTTCCTATACATCGGTTTCTGCCCGTTGCCTCCAGAGAGAGCCAAGAAAGAGAGACAAAGAAAGGGCCCGGAGGCCCGAGCACCTCTAGCTTGGGCCTCGCCCAGGTTCCCCGTCCCCTGCCGGACGCCATCTTTTATGGGCCCGCGGGACCGACAACACAGTTAGCGCGAGAGGTGCAGTACCGCGAGAGACGCCGAGGACGGAGGTGGGGGGGGAAAATGAATGAAGTCTCGCGAGATCTGGGCGGCTCTCGGGCATGCGGGCGAAGGCGGCGGTACCGCGCGCTATTGGCGGGGCTCGTCCCCCCTCCCCCGCCCGTTTGCGGCCCCGCGCATGCGCGGTGCGCCGCCGGGCCGTGTCCGTGTTCCCCCCCCCCCGGTGCGTGTGTCACCCGCGCGCGGCGGCGCTGAGGCCGCGAGAGCGCTCCTGGCCACCGGCGGTGTGGGAGCGGCCCCGACACGTGCGGCCCCCGCCGGCAGGAGAACCGGGATCGGAGCCGTGCCGGGCCCCGGACATCTCGCCCCGGGGGCGGTCCGGCCTGGCCTGACCCAGCCGCCCTGCCCGGGAGCTGCTCAGGGGACAGGAGGAGGAGGCGGCCAGTGCCGGTGTCTGTGTCCCTGCGCGGCGGCGGCCGCGGCCCGGAATGAAGTGAGGAGGAGCCGCCGCCGGGATACACTTCCGCGTTGCGGGAGAGGCCGCGCCGGCCTCGGGGACGCTGCCGGTGTCACGCCGCCGCATCGGGCAGCGCCCACGGCCACAGTCCGATCCCGTATGTATCGGCGCGGCCCCATGTGAGGTGGGCGGACGGTGCGGGAGCGAGCGAGGCCCCGGCGCGGCCCGCGGTCGTCCGGCCCGGTGCGTGTGCGCGGCGCCGCCGGGTCCCCATGGCGCCCTAAGCGCGACGGTGCCGGCGGGTTCCCTGGGCCGCGCTCTCAGCCGTGAGCGGGCTCGATGCCGAGCACCTCGGACGCGGCGGCCGGCGGAAGCGGGGGCAGCCGGGGCTGGGGCAGCGGCGGCGGCAGCGCGGCGGTGGAGGCGGCGGCCGACAAGAAGCGGCTGCACCACCGGAGACGGAAGCGCTTCGCGGCCCAGCCGCCGCCGCCGGCCCCGCACCCGCTGCTGTTCCCGCTGCTGCAGCCGCCGCTCCTGCAGCCCCCACTGCTGCAGCCCCCGCTGCCGCCACAGTCCCTGCTCTTCCTGGCGGCCACCGGCGCCTCCTCCTGTTGCGGGGACGGGGGGGAGCGGAAGCGACCGCGGGGCAAGCGGCGCTCGGGCTCCCGGCACAAGCGGCGGCGGGGCCGCGGTGGCGGCGGCGGGGGCACCCAGGAGGCGGAGAAGCGGCGCGGTAGCGGCGGGCTGAGCACGCTGGTGGAGGAGTACGACGACGTGAGCTCCCAGTCCGAGGGGCTGTTGGGCGGCGGCGCGGCCGGCGGGGGCAGCGGCGGGGGCAGCCCGGGCTCCTCTTCGGGCGGTGGGATCCAGCGGCAGCGGAGCGAGGCGGAGCGAAGCGGCCGGTCCCGCCGGGAGCATCGCGGCAGCAGCGGGCGCTCCAAGGAGCGGCACCGGGAGCATCGCCGGCGGGGAGAGGAGAAGGCACAGCAGGAGGGGGCGGCGGCACCGGGCCGCGGGGCATCCGAGCCCTCCTCGTCCTCCAAATCACGCAGTCGCCACAACCACACCGGGAGCCAAGACCGGGAGGGACTCAAGAGTAGCGGCAGCGGCGGTGGGAGCGACGGCCGCAGGAAGGGCTCCCTCGCCTCGCCCAGCAGCAGCAGGAAAGACCGGGAGAGCAAACCGCACCGGAGCCGGACTAAAGCGGCCAAAGAGCCGCCGTCGGCTTACAAGGACCCGCCGAAAGCTTACCGGGACGACAAACCCGAGCCCAAGGCGTATCGGCGGCAGCGCTCGTCGCCCAGCCCTGGCCGGGATGACAGCCCTCCTCTGCACCGCTCCTCGCAGAGCCAGCGCAGCCGCAAGTCGCTCAGCCCGGTGGGCGCCCGTTCGCCACTCAGCCCGTACAGCCGCCGGCGCTCCCCCAGTTACAGCCGGCACAGCTCCTACGAGCGCGGCGGGGATGTGTCGCCTAGCCCGTACAGCAGCTGGCGCCGGTCGCGGAGCCCCTACAGCCCCGTTATCCGGTGAGTCTGGGCCTAGGGGAAAAGGCGAGAAGGGGAGGGGGCCCGATGTGTGGAGGAGGGGTGTAGTGGCTGGGGAAGGAATGCAAGGCAGGCCGGAGAAGTGTGCATCCAGCAGCAGTCCCTCTCTCTTGCCCTTTTGCTGCCAGAGAGCTGGGGTGGGGCTAAGGGGAGAGGGGCAAGTACAAAGAGCTTCCTGTCCTGTATCGTGGGGAGAAAAGGAGGTGCGGGTGCCTGTAACACTTCTGTGGCTAGTTTCTCTCCGTGGGAGACCACCTAGCTGAAAAAAGGCTTTTAAATGTTAAAGGGTATGAGAATATTTTCAGATGAGAGTGACAGAAGGAAGATGCTTCTTGGAGGACAATCTTTCTGAAGAACCAATTTTGATTTTTAAATCCTTGCTTATGAAGTACAGACATTTTGTGGTACATTTTTATGTATCCTGTTACTCCGTAAAATAAGATGCATATTAAATATATTTGGTTTTGGTTTAATTTCTGCTAATCTAAAGAGAAAATGAGCTGATAGGCAATTTGTGTTTACAAGGGTTTTCTTGATCTTTTTAGGGGTCTGTAGAAAGACTTGGGCTTTCTGTTCGCTAGAAAATTGAGTCAGTGTCAAGTTTTGATAAATTGTCTTTTGTGCTTTACACAACCTATGAAAAACTTATGTAAGCTCTTTTCCTAGTAAAGTTATGCACGTGTATATAATTAGTGTATGCTTGCAGATTATTGTTTTTCAGTGTTAGTGGGAAGTCAGGGTGTAAAGGTCAGCATTGTGTGAGGTTTTGAGTTTTACATGGAGAGGACGTGTGAGCTGTGTCTTTCTAATCAGATAGAAACCGTGTTGTGGAATTAAAGCTCTTCAGAATACTTTAACCTGCAGAAAAGTTCACTGGAAATTTAAAGGTATTTGTTTAGTATGTGTTTATAACAGAAGATTTTTATTTCCTATATTGGAATCTTACTATTGCCTCATTGTTTGTATACCTACATAAGTTCACATCTGGACTTTAATTTTAAATATATCCAGCAATTTGCTGTTCCACTGGCAAGAATTTTGTTTACAAGGCATTACCTGGTGGATTGTCTGAAAACTGTTCTCTGGTGTTTCTGATGAGCAGTTTGCGTTGATTACCATTTGGGGTGTCTAGCAGTGTATCCAGGGAACAAGAAGAAGTTGTTCCTGTGTTTGACTGGCTCTTGGTAGTGTCTGTTGTCCTGCGTGTGCATCAAATGTTTTTTAAAGAGAGAAGTAACAAAGCTGTGTCCTACTTTGTTCAGCGAGAGAGAGAGAGAACAAAGATGCCTTGGGATAAAAATAGTGATTGTCTAAAGGTGTGGTTGTATGGGATAATTTTGTAAGCAGTAGGGTGTTTCAAGAAGAAAACACTGTAATTGCTGTGAAAGCATCATGCCATTTTTCTGTGAGAGTCTGTTACAAGTGGTTAAAACACACTCTCAAAATTATCTGAATAATAGCATAGCTGGAGTATGATGAGCGTTGTTTGATTTAAACACCCTGGGAGTCAGATTATTTTCTGTAGTTGCTTATATCCTGGAATAAGAAAACTAATAATGATACACAGAATTGCATATGTGATATTTGCATTTAGGAATAGTCAGGTTGACAGGCCAGTTAAGGTCAGGGTTCTGTCTTACGCACTTATTAATTGGGCTGTAGTAGAGTTTTGTAGGACTCTTGTATTTACTTTTTTTTTGTTGGTAGTGGGCCTATGATTTGAAGCATGAGAGTTTTAATCTTCCAGTTTTGGTATTCACTCTGTGATGAGTAAATCTTTCTTGAGCCTGCAGATCTGTTTCTTGGAGTTAGCTTTGTGACTTCCCACCTTTCCTCCTCCCTCCAGCTGAATTGTAATGTGCGTTCAGTTTTTAACTGCTTACAGACAAATAAATGCAGACCATCAGGTTTACGGGGAGAGGGATAGAAATGGCAAGTGAAAAGGAGAGGTTTCTATATGTATGAAGAAAGCGCTGTCCTAATGGGGCATTCATTGCAAAAATGTCGCTTTCATAGAAAACAAAAGAAACCAAGAGTGTGGAGATAAAATCAGTTGTTCTTAATGTTTGCCTGTTGTGCAGAAATGAAAGCCAGTGGTTTTTTTTCTTTTCCATACAGCTATTGAGTATTAAGTGTATTGCAGTGGCAGTGGGGAAGTAAAAAGAATGGGGTTTATACTTTTTTTTTTAACCGTTCAAAACTGTGTCATAATCACTTTTTGTGTGATTCTGTAGTACTACAACCAAAATGCTGAACATTTTTACTGTCCTGTTTGATAATGATATAGTGGCCTTCGACTTACAGAATATTACCGTTTCATGAAGGCAACAGCTTCTTACAGCACCTGTGTTCTTCATCTGGATGATTTAAAGGCTTAATTCTGGGCTTGTATCCAGCTGTAATGATGTCCAGACAGTAAGAACTTTGTATGTAACTGGGTATTCTAGGCTGTGCGTCTTTTTGCTCTTTTCATTCGGTGTCTCATATAGGTGTCTTCTCTAATGTTATGCAAATTACCCAGTTATTTTGGTATGTAGAAAATGATTACAAAGCAGTTCTAGCATGCTTGGAAAGCCCATGTGCCTAGTGCTGATTTTTTAATCTAGGCCTCTGAGCTGCTTAGAGAGAAACTTCTAGTAAATACCTGAAGAGAAACAAGTGAAGTCAGCTTTGCTTGTTTGAAGCAGTAACTGTTGCTGTGAGGTTTCAACTGCAATACTGACTTGGCTGTTTTTAGGTGACCTTACTTTGCTGTGGGCTCTGAAGAGAAGCAAGGACACCGGATGTGTTCCACACATGGTCATTTCTCTTTGAATGGTGGACTAATTGCCTTTTCCATTATAATAGCAGGAAAAAATTTTGTTTCTGACAAACTAATTGTTTGACCCGTTTTCACTTGTCACACTTCTTTACTTGCTACTGGTGGATTTATATTACTTTATTTTCTTGTGGATGGTTCTGAAGTAGCACATGCGTATTTTCAAAATGAAAATGCTTCCAAAAGCATGAGGTATTTATTTTTCTACTGGTAAAATGACTGGATTAAAAAAAAATTCTCAACTAACTCCCATGGTTGACAAAGTAAGCAGACAGTCTCTTGCTTCCTACAATTTCATCCTAAACTAGTTTCCAGAGAGCTATTTTTTGTAACTTGTGTGAGGTCATATGTTATGTGATCACACATTTAACTCAGTTAGCAGTGTAGATGAGTAATCGCATTTTTCCAAATTTGGATACACCTACCCATCTGCTTAGCTAAAACTAAGTGGGTGGGGCACTACTAGCATAGTACTACCGTGTGCATGGATGTTGCTTATAGGAAAGATACAAAATCTCGTTTCTTCTTGATGCTTCAGAGCCATTTCAGTCTGTTGGGAACTACTCTTTAGTAGTGAGGCTCTGCAAAATATGGATCATTTATGTGCAAAATCACAACAAGCATAGGAAAACAATAACGTATATATTCAGCTAGTAAATGGAGAGGCCATGGTGCCATACACTGATAAGAAATAAATTTGATTCTAGTAATTCTACTACTTTTGAATTTAAAGGATTATAACAGTTTGACCTTTCCCCCCACCTTGATCGGTGAAAATAGATTTTTTTTTTTAAATTAATTTTTTTTAATTCAAGATCTCTAATTTTGTTTAGTAAAAATGTATTTTGCAGAATTTAAAATGGATCGCTGTTGGTTTTCACTGTTTGGAGTAGCTAATTTTTCCAGTGCACATTGCTGGCCTTTGCCATTTGCTGATGTGCCTTTTCCTTGTTGCTGCTGCTTCTTTCCTTACTTGAAAAAGGAAACTTTATTTGAAAAATTTAACTTCAAATGTGTTTAAAACACAGATTATGAGTTGATGTGACCTTTTGCTGATTGATTTCTTTGTAGGCCAAGTTCTCATATGAAAATAGAGGGTTATAAAGCAGGTTCAAGAAACAAATAAAGGCCAAGCTCAGAGTTTTCCAGTATGTATTGGAGACCCTTTTAAAGATTTATGGTTTGAATCAGTAAGGCAGGTTATATAGTCTTCAGGTACAAAGCAGCTGAGTAGGTGGTGGGCTGCAGAGCTGCATAGAATGTAACCTTGAGTTAGGGGCCAGAGAAAATAAATAAAATTAATGAATAAGATATCAAGTGAAAGAGCGCTGTAATGGCTTAAAGAAATGAACTGTATGTTTGCCTGCTAGAGCAACATGGAAAAGCTACGTTATGAACTGTTTTGTCAAAGTGGTTTATGTTACCAAGTGATTGTAAATGTCTTGGAAGGTCTGCATTGAAGCCAGTTGATTAAATTTACGTTTCCTCTTTCAAATACAATATAACCTGGCTATGCAGGGGAAGATGGCAGTGCTTAGTCAGTAGTCTAGCATTACCTCCTGGTTGAAGAAAGAGCTGGGCTACAGTGGTTTTTTTAACTTCCTTTGGACTGTTAGGTTTCTTGGTTTTGTCTTTGTGATCTCATTAATCCCTTTGTGTTATTTCTTGTCAAAAAGTTACAAAGTTAGTTCACTCGTTCAACTCACAGACCTTGACGTATTTTGAGTACAAATTTTTTTGCACTTAGGTAACGTGTAGCTGGCCACCAGCATGTTGGATTTAGCTTGCTCTTAAGGCAGTTAAGAAGAAAAGAGGTTTTCGGGTATAGAAACATGGGAAGATAACACTTGATTGTTCTGATTTGTCAGTAAAATGTAACTTTTTTTTTGGTATTAAGGAGGTATTGAAATGGGACAGAACGAAGCATCTAGAAAAGTAGCATGGCAAGAAAAACCGTGTAAGCTGAGTGAAACCTGTTCCTGGAAATCTGACATATGTAGCAGTTTTGTTTTCTCGCTGGTTTCACATATCGAGACAGTAAAAGACAGCATTCTAAGTTACTATTTGGAATTCTTTCATTCTTTGTTTAAGAATGTAAGTGGTATTTTATCAGTAGACGTTTTTCTCTGTCGAATTCATTGGTAAATTTATTGTTTGGTAATTGATTTGTGATCCAGTGAATTGCAATAGAATGTTGCCTGTCAGGAAGGAGAAACGTAACAGTTTTGAAACCTGTGTTCACAGCATTTTGGTTTCTTAAGTAGTTTTTTTAATAAAGTGAGTAAGTACATTGTATGAAGCAGAGAAAGAATGAATACCAGTTTATGAAATGTAGGGTACTAGGCTAAAAAAAAATTAAAAAGAAATAACCGTGATACCTAAACTAACTATTTTTTTTTTGTCTTTGAGGGGAGGAGAAAAAAAAGGCATCATTTTTCTTGTTCTGAAAAGTGAAGGAAGGCAGTGCTGAATTTTGGTTTCAGGGTGACTTCCTTACTAGTGCTTTCTTCCTCTGTCACTTTCTTTTAATCTGCCTCTTCTCTTATGTGTTTTGTAGATTATGTCTTAATGGGTTTTCATTTTTGCTTTTATTTTATAGCTACAGCGGAAACGTAATTTCTTCATGTCCTTTTGCAGCTAATGTAGTTGTGCTCCTAGGCTCCTTTGTTGCCATCCCTAGGGAGGAAACAAAGCAGCTTTAGAACTTATCCTACTGATATTTGTGGTCTTTGGTCATATCAGTTTTCTTTTTGTTTTTTTCTCCCCACCATTTACAAAAACATATTGAAATCTGTATATGATTCAGAAGGGATTATACACGTCTTGAAGTGTGGCTGTTATCCTCTGTGTAGGGATTTACACTTGTCTGAATTCAAGATGCTGATAGAAGACTGTTAATGCCTTTAGTGGCAAAGGTACTTGTATATGGGCAGAACTTCTGGGTGCAAACAGGGAGAAGCATCACAGGAAAGTTACCTGAAAGAATGGCTTCTTAGTAGCCTCTCCCCGTGTGTTTTACCAGATACTGGTGCTTTTGTTTAAGAGAGTGAAATGTGGCGTTTAGGTTTAGTAAACTTCCTGATCTCTCTGTCCTTCAGGAAGACAAATTTGAATTGTGTTGTTTGATTTACTTGCTGTTTGCAGTGCAGGTCTGTGCAGTTGCAGCCACCGTTCTTTTGTTCCTTTTTACTGTGTTAAAAACAAGCTGCTGACTGCATCTGAAATAGTTGGTGTCAAACGTCAGGTAAGGCATTTTATATGTATGTGTGTACATGCACACACATTTAATAGAGACCTGCGGGAAGATTAAGAAAGGACTGTGCACTTCAGATGTCTCTCCTGGTGTTTTTTCAGGGTCTCACTATGTGGTCAGTGTCCTATTAAATGGCAGACACTGGCTGTTGCGTGGGCCCATTTCTGTGCTGCTGTGACTTCATCTTTTCTGTCAAATGTTAGCTCTAAACAGAGTGAGCTGGCTGTTTTTTTAACGTAAAAGGCAGTAATTCTCCACTCTGAGTGCTGTATAAGCTTTTGAGGAAAAACTTTTAAATGTGTCCTTATTTTTGTGTTTCTGCCACTTTCTTAGGTGGAAACCTGTGCATAAGTTGTCTAGTCTTTTGGGACTTTCAGACTACACAGATGAAAGGAGGTGATAGTCGTGTGTTTGAAAAGATTATTAGGCTCATGAAAACAGCAGATTTTGTCATTGTAACTTGAATAACCAGCGCTCCCACAAATCTGCTTTTTACTTAAAATTCAGGATTTGTCTGTTTAGTTGGAAATGGTAATGTTTTTGCTGTACTCCCTAGGGTCCAACTCAGTGGTTCAGGTATAGCAAGGGATTCTTGCTAAAGTCTTTGGGGTGCTAGAGGTACTATGTAATAGAATAGTTTTTTCTGATATAAATAATGAAAAGTTTTCTTAAAGATTAAACCAGTGCAGAGATTATAATCGGTCGACATATTTTGTAACTAGGCTGCTATCATTTTGATTTGCTGTTAAGGGCTGTAGTAGGTCCTGGGACTGATACAAATATTTGTGTACATGTGATTCTGCTGTCTCTGACATGAAGGCAGTTCTGACATGGAAAAGTTATGCCGTTGTTATGTGGGGTGTGAAACCCAGGGTGGACAATGGTTGGGTTTGATTTTTTTTTTTTAGTTAAGCTTGCATAAATTCATGTTCATGTCCCAAGCTCTGTTGACAAGTATTGGTAAAGCGCAGATATCAATCCACTGTCAATTCTTGTTTGTTTTTGAAGAAAGTATAAAAGTTTAGGTTAATTTTACCCTAAGTTTTCAAAACTGCCTCTTCCTCACTACGTCATGGTAACTGATTAGATGATCAAATCAGTTGTCACTGATTTGAACAGATTTTTTTATTATATTCTTAGTAGTGAGCTAAATGAACCTGTTTTCATTTTGTACCAAAATGTAACAGAAGCAGTCTTAGAATCAGGCATGGTGTCTTACCAACTGTGTTGCTTTAAGCTTTTGCCTCTCTTACCTAGTGCATGTGAAATTATGTCCATATTTCTGTTCGTTACATAGATTGCTTTCTTTATTAGGCACCGATCAAACAAGAAACCATAGATCATACTTAAGAAAGAAATAGGGTCCATTTTGAGACCTTTGGGGCATGTTTTAAGTTTAGTGCAGGTCGCAATGAAGTATGTGGGATGGAGGTTACGTTCTACAGGTAACTGGAGAGAGTGTCAGTCTAAAATAGGTGATTTATGGACAAGATGTGTAAACAGATTTTTTCCAAGACAGGTCAGTGACATCCTTGCAAATGATGCACCATTTATAGAAGTCAGTCTAGGAATAACAGGGACTATTAGCTTGAGTTTGATGCTGGAGAAATGTAATTATACTGATTCCAGAGTGGGTGCAGATCTGTAGCAGTAACACCTCTGTTTGAGATAGTAATTCTTCTTCAAAAGTGAGACAACAGTGTGAGGAGAGCTCTGGTGTAGCATTTAAAGTGGTCTATTTTTTAGATTCTCTCCCTTTTTTTTCCTGCTACCCCATGTGAACTCTGTATAATGGAATTTTTTACCTTTTTGCTTTTACTCTAGTTTGGCCAAACCTCTGAAGATTTTCTGTGGGATTTAGTTCTTAGATTTTGAAAATAATAATGAGAAAAATTTTTTTCAGCAATAGGATTCATAATGGAGCAGAAGTGAGTTTTCAGTTGAATTTTTATGCACAATATTGTGATTTTATTTGGTGTTTATTAGATGTGAACATCAATATCTCTTTACTCAGTGAACCAAACATTAGATTTTGTTTGAAAATTGAGAGAATTGTGAAGCCTTTTTTAATTGAAGTGTGAAAAGCTTTTAGGATTATTATTTTCATTTTTGTTATTATTATTATTATTACTATATGTCATTGTTACCCTGCTGTGCCAGAAAATCCTGTAAAAATCTGCTTCCTGGCATAGAATTGAACTGTGCTAGTTTCCAAGAGTTATCTTCATTTGGGATTTTATTTTTTTTTCTTTCATGAGTCTAGCCATTTGGATCAATTCCAGTTTTACCTGTAGAATTTTGAAGCTTGTGGTATACTATACAGTGTGCGTATACACGTTGATTTCGATCACTTCTTGATTGATCTCAGTGCCTTTTATTGGATAAGAGTTCCTGCATTATAAAAAGAACATAAATTTAGAAATTAGTAAATACTACACACAAAATAAACGTTGTTGTACTAGAGTAAATATTTGTTCAGTTGAAGCATTGAGATGTAATTTCTTGTGTAGATAATTAAAACTGAATTGTCAGTAAAGTTAAAATTGATATGAGGTGTGTAGTCCTGATCATAGGGATTGTAGTTGGCATCGTTTTTGTTTGTTTATTGGGATTCTCTTTTTTGTTGGTTTCCTCTGGGTTATTGGTTTCTTCTTATTTTGGCAACCTCCGTACACAGGTGCCATCTTTGGACTCTGAAATTATTGTATCTTCAGCAAGTCTTATTTTTTGCTGTTTCATTGCTTGATACTTCTTTTCTTTTTCCAGCTGATGAATACTGGGTGTTTTTAACCCTGAGTATTCTATGATAAGCAAAATAGATTTCCATCAAACTTTAATGAAGAAAGTACTTGTACATCTGATGAATATCATTCTTATTCTTAGTATGGTAGAATGGATTAAAACCCCTACATTTAATTTAATTTAATTTATTTCATAATGTTATTATGTGGTACCAGTGGATTAGGCTACTTTCCTTCTTCATGCCTTTCAGCTCAATTAGTTTTCTTTCCCTTTACTTCTTAATGAAGAACTGACTCCAAACTAGTACTTGGCAAATTAGAATATCCCTTTGAAATTTTGAATGAAAAGTCATTCATATTAAATGGTGTTGTTATACAGTAGAAGTTTAAGGTTGTCCCCCCGCCATCGTCATTCTGGGTAATCTTGCTATGATTTTGTAGACAGATTTTTTTTTTCTTTTTACTGTTAGTGTCTGCATACAGATGCAGTTATAGCATAGGCCCATTTGTGGGTTATATTTGCTTATAAATAGCTGTAACAAATATTGGGTACTTAGGTTTTTTTGCCGGGGGGCTTGTTTGTTTTGGGTTTTTTTTAAAGTGTACAATTAGATTTCAAAAGAGGAAAGCTGTTTTCAGTTGGCTACATTGCAGCCTTTAGTATGCCTTTTTTTTCTCAGTTTACTTATTTTAATGATATTTATGAAAGTGAAAATTCAGAAGTTCCTACAATTACTGCTTCAGTGTTGTTTAGATTTTTGTCCTCTTGGAATTTTAATTTCATTTTGTTGAATTCTGATTATATAGTCAATTGAATTTTTTTCAAATACTGTATATACTAAAGGTGTTTGTACAAGTTGTATACGTTGAGATTGTCTGTAAAGAGAAAAATATCTCTAGAGTAGTTAGGAAAGCAGAACATTTCTTGCCTTATGTAAGTACTGTATAAGTATTTCGCAGTTATGTAAGAGGAGAAACTATATCAAAGAATTTTAATGTTTTCTTATAAAAAGGTGTGGAATCCTGATTAACTGTAATTTTTATTTTTTTAATGCATGGTCTTTCCTATTTTATAGACTTCTGTTTATTCTATGAGCACGGTGATAATAGTTGCTTTAAAAATTTTGTAGAAAAAAATGGATATGCTGGGAAAGGAGCTAGACTTAATTTTATCTGGGTAAATATTCACTTTTTTGAAACAGGAGATCAGCAAAATCGCGAAGCAGAAGTCCGTATTCATCAAGGCACTCCAGGTCTCGTAGCAGACACAGATTGTCTAGATCCAGAAGTCGTCATTCAAGTATTTCTCCTAGTACATTGACTCTGAAGAGTAGCCTGGCTGCTGAGCTCAACAAAAACAAAAAAGCAAGAGCTGCTGAGGCAGCCAAAGCTAGTGCAAAAGCTTCCAATACTTCAACACCAACCAAGGGTAACACTGACACTGCTGTAAGTGCACCTCAAGTGAACAATGTTAAGGACCTGAAGAAAATGAAAACTGAGCATACACCTTCTCCTACCAGCAGTACAAATCTGAAAAATGACAAGGCAAAAGCAAAGATCTTGCTTCCTGAAACAAAAGCGGAAAATAATTTAATTGCAGACAAAATTACTAAACAGAAGCCTGCAGCAGTAAAAGAAAATAAATTAACTGTTGTGAAACAGCCACCGGTCACTGTAAAAGAGAAAAGCAAACCGAGTACACCAAGTGTAGTAGCCAAGGAGAAGGATCGAATTGTTACACTACCGACCTCCACACTGCCACCCTTGCCTTTGCCTCCCATGCTGCCTGAAGATAAAGAAACTGATAGGTGAGTTGTGACAGAGATTTGCTTTTGGGGTTGTTTGTTTATTTTTATTATGGTTGATGTTATTTCCTTTGGAAAATAAATATCAAACAATATGCTAGATCAGGCTAATGCATTATTTAATTTGTCCTGGCTCTTCAGTTATTTAACTGGTAGTTATTGGTCAACTGGAGGAATTTGATCTTAAAAATAATTTAATTGGCTCTTGAAAAGGGAAGTATTTGGTCTAAGAGGAATCTTTCAATAAACAGTCTACTAAAGAAATGTTTTAAAAATTGCTGGTATGTAATAACTTTGGGACTGATGAAAGTATGCATTCAGGGATTCAAGATTTCAAGTTTGGTGTGAGCGTATACATACTTCTGGGGAAAAGTTGAATTCAGTATCAATATGTGAAAATCCTTTATTTAGCTGGGGTTTGAAGTAAAGATTTTCTTCCCTTTGAAAGGCAATCTTTTTATAGCTGTGCATTATTTTAGTGTAATTTATCTCAAAGTTCGGTATTAGTTTGAGTATGTGTAATGGAAGTGAGCTTCATGGCTTGTCATTTTTGTTAATTTTGAAGTGTAAAAACTGATCTGTTGTGAAGAAATTAATTTCTGTCTTCCAAATGTCATCTGAATTTAGACTATGTTAAGTCTCTTTGTAGTCCTAACAGAGAATATGTGCTGTGATTTGTATTGGAAAATTATGCTGTTATAGAAGTTTTTTGTTTTTTTTTACTGAAGGTGTTACATGCCTCTCACATGTATGCAATAAATTGCCTCACATGTAAGCCAGAAATTTTTAGCTAGAGGTGTAAATGTTTCTCTTGTGTTTGCTAGTAATTTAAGTCTGTATTAGACATTAAGGGTGCATTGGAGGCCTTGGGAAATAAACACAACCTAGCATAATATTACACGGTTACATATATATTTTTTAGTAGTAAAAAATCATTTCTCACCCTTCAGCATTAAACCCTAGCAAATGTAATAATGGTGTAGCAAATGTATATGATTGCATTTACATTTGTGACAAAGCCATCCTCTCTAGGTAAATGAGATTTCTGATACTGTGAGCAAGATTTACTGCTTTAACTAAAAACTAGGCTAACTAGTTTAACTAAATATGACTGGCATTGCATTATTAATTGCAATAATATGAAGTGATATTTCATATTGAAGGTGGCTGATTGCTTCTGATTATTATTGTTATTATGTTTTAATGGATTGCCTGTTTTAAGTTTAGCTAAACTGAGGGGTTAAGCTACAATGAAGATGTGGCTCTTTCAGCACTGGGCTCATTCTCCTTTCAAAGCAAAAAGTCTACTGCTTGCAAACAGCTTCATTAGGAAGATTAATGAGAAGTTATAGAATGCCTTTTATGCTTTGCTTAGTTTTGCCTATAGGATGTTATAAACTTCAGATCAGAAATTACAAGTCATGATAAAGCTTAATTCATCAAAGGAAAAAGATCAATTTTTTAAGGGCAGAAGAGGGCAAAGATATTTACCTTGGGCTCAGAGTTACTACGGGGAAATTGTGTCAACAGAGAAAGCTTGATGCTATGCAGAACTTGTTCCTAATGTCATGTCAGTTGTGAACTTCAGTAAGAATCTCATAAACCCACAAATACGCAACCTAAGGGAATCAGTGTTGCAACCCCGCACAGTGTAGGTCAGCTGAAAGGGAAAATTGACCTGGTTGTCAATGACGTGTGATTTAGCAGACCTGAAAAAAAGACTGCTCTTGGCTGCCTCTATTTTCTTCTTCTTCTCACTTTTAAAATCCATTTCAGAAGCTTTCATATGTTATGCTTTCACTCATATTGAAAATATTGCGGAAAAATTGTGAGAGAAATACAAATATATGAACTTCAAAAATAAGAGTGTTTTATTATCATGACAGTTACATGCACTGTGCTAAGGTGTTTTATTCATTGTAGCATGTTAACCATTATATTTGTGATGAGGGCAGTCTATGCTTCCTTGTGATGCTTCTTTAAAATGGGGCAGTGGCCATTTGGAAAGTTGTAAAAGACATAAAAGTGTTCCATTTTCATGAGGAAGCATAGACAGATGCAGAACACTGGAATGCTTTATATGAATATATAAGGATTGCTAATTGCAAGTAAAGTAAGAAAAAATGTATGCATTCTCCATTATGGGAGTTGGCAATATCTTTCCATTTACAGAACTTCCTGCTTTATCGGTGAAACTAAGCAGGTAAGATGTATAAAAACTTCGCAGAGAAGGGTAGTGCGATTTGGCAAATGCAGTTAGCTTGGAAAATGTCCCCTCAAAGCATGACTTAAGTTTTTTTGATACAGTGACAGAAATTAAAAGAGTGAGAGTCCTGTAGAGGAGAATTATGTAGTTAGGTTAAGTTTAGAGATAGTTGTGGCTTTAAAATTACTGGATATGCAATAGCTCAATGAGTCTAGGTAAACTAAAAGAAGTTCTGGTAAAATGGAACCATATGCTTAAGAAAAAAAATCCTGCAGCAATTATAACTCCTAATTAGAATGGGAAGAGCATCTCTAAGATCATTGTGTATAGTAATTGTTAGAGGAATACATTGCTGTATGTGTGTTTGGGGATTTTTCTCAAGACAGAGATGAACAGTTAGTATCTGTTACCTAACTACAATTGGTTAAAAATTGGATTAATTAGATCTTCTTTGTTATGTGAGAAGTCAGAGTACCTATTTTACCATTACATTTTTGATGTCTGGCAGCAGCTGAACTCAAAAGATTTTTAATTGTCTAGGCCATAAGCTTGTAAAGAAGCTTATGTGACAGAAGTCTGTCCTGGTAAGGCTCCCTGTGTCATTTGACCTCAGCTTTCACCAGAAAGATCTGATTTTGCCATTTTGTAGAATTCTGGTAACTATGCATCTTCCGGAGAGCTATTTGTGAGCACCATTTATCCAAGTCCTGCAAATTCTAAGAGCAGAGATTTCAATATTGGTTCATTGACAGTCTAGAATGTATTTTTAAAAAATAATGCTAAGAAGTTTTCCATTATGTCACTATTCTACTATCTTCAACTTATTAGAAAAATTGTGGTTTTTTTAATAGTTTGAGAGAGAATCTTTCAGTGAAGTCAGTTAAAGAAACAGAGAAGAAACTTCGCCATCTGCTTGCAGACTTACCACTTCCACCTGAGTTGCCTGGAGGAGCGGAGGTACCCAAAAGTCCTGAAGAAAAGAAACCAGCAGTTCAGTTACATAGCAAGAGAAGACCAAAGTATGTTTATTAAACTTGTTTTAAAGCTTATCAAACAAGTAGAAATGATTATAGTTTCTTTAAAATATGTTCTTGTCAAAAGAGTTCTGCTTTTTAATAACATTTTTAATATTAATGTGGCTTGACTCAAACGGCATGGTTTATTGCTACTTAATGGTAATAAGACAGTTAACTAATAATGTCTCAAATAGTTATTGTTCAGGGTGTCTTCAGAGTTAAGACAATGCCTAGATATACAAGGTGTATTCTTAAAAATGTTTGTTGCTTTCTAGAATATGTGGACCACGACATGGTGAAACAAAAGAAAAAGAAATAGACTGGGGAAAGCGTTGTGTGGATAAATTTGATATCATTGGTATTATTGGTGAAGGCACTTATGGGCAAGTTTATAAAGCCAGAGATAAAGATACAGGTAAGTTTAAAAAAAGTAAACGTAATCCTACAATTTTAAATGAACAGGATGGTTTTGTTTTGGTTTTTGTTTCATATTGAGTAAAATTTGTGGTATTCTGCCTTCTCTTGTTTGGGAAGGTTTTAGTTGTTGGTGTGTTCAGTTTTAAGTCTAGCATTGGTCTAAATCAGAAATTATTGTTTGCTGCTGCTGTTTATCTGTAAAGCTGTGGCTGAAATCAAACTAAGTAGTCTTAAATTCTAAATCCTATTTCTTGAGTTCTGATGCTTTGTACAAAGTTGAACTAGTGAAGAAGAGAGGGTAAATATCCTGGGGAAACTAATGCCACCCTAGACAGATTGACAAACAATAATGAAGTTTGTAAAGGGGTGTAATTGTGAAAGAAGCTATGCATAAAATTCGGTTGTTGTTTGTACTCCAATAGTCACTAGTTCATTGTAGGAAGAGAATCTGCTGCTGTGCAACACAGCCCTGAAGAGTTGCAAATGGGATCTTTTTCTTGAAATATAATTGACTTTATGACAGTGACATTATTTTTTAATTTGTTAAACTATTGCTGAAATGAGCAAGCAGTCACCACTAGGATACATAGATGATCCAAGTTCTTCTAAATAGATGATCCAAATCCTTTATGTATGCTGTATGCTGCTTAATTGTTTTATGTTCAGTTAGTAGTTCTTTCTATGCCTGCTTGCCTTTCTGGCTTATTTGTGCATGCTTTGAATGCTGGACAATTTTCTACTTCAGCAGTAACTGAATCCCATAGGGCCACATACCAACCTCAGTTCCTTCTTTCTGATCTCCAGAAGCAGAAGCAGTGTAATTATAATTCCTTCTTCATTCTGTACCTGTCCTTGCCTCAGTTTGCCAATTTTAGTTCAAGTTGAGCTGTCATAGATTTTTACCTCTACCTTGAGAATCTGTGCAAATCATTGTTAATATCTACTGGGATTCTCTTCTTTGCGCATTTGCTTCTTAATCCTGCCATAATCATATTGCCTCTTTGGCAAACTTCAGGTTATTTGTGCATCACAGTTATCTCTAAACCTGCTGTAGAAGTAGTTACTTTCTGCATTGAATGGGTGCATACAGATACAGCAAGCAAATCACTTAGCTTTGGATTCAAATCTTGTGTGGAGAGTGGCATTATAGCCTTTGAGATACCTTAGAAGCTGTGTAATGGGCTTTCAGAGCAAGTGGATGTTGTGTCATGCTGCAATATCATCTACTGTGAGTGTATTTTACAGGTTAGTGTAGGATGAATACTTTTTAGAAATAACATAGATAGCTGGACTGTCAAACTTCCCAGAAACAGCAATAAACTTCCAAGAACAAAATGATTGAGCTAGCATATATAGTCTTTAGACATCCTCCATCATGAGTATATCATGCTCCTGCCATTTTGCAGAATCCAGTTTCATCCAGCTCAGCCTGCAGTAAAATAATAAGGGAAAATCTCCTCACTGTATAAATGGCAGTGCCACTTGTGCTTGTAGAAGGTATACTGATGAATTTGAGAATTCTTTAGTCATCTGCCTCATATCTTGAACTGCCTACTCTTTCTGGCTAGATATGTGCATTCGGACCTGTGGTGATGGAGTATTAAGAAATCCAGAGCAGTCACAGGCATCTGTCTCTAAAGCTGCTGCTGATAATCGCTCTTTACTGGTAGACGTGGTGTGGGGTATCAGGATATGTGAGTGAGTTGTGCAGGAGGAAGATAGCCCTTAGAGTGTGTAGCTGAAAATTCTAATTTGTAGTTTTGCTTCTCTATGTGATGCTGATTTCTGTTCAGCATAGCATTTGGTGCAAGCATCAGGGTTTTGAAAACAAACATAGAAACCAATACTAAATCCCCTCGTTTGGTTCCTATTCTTAATGGGTTTTATTTAAATTTTCTCTTAGGGGAAATGGTAGCACTGAAGAAAGTACGTTTGGATAATGAAAAGGAAGGGTTTCCAATTACAGCTATTCGAGAGATTAAGATTCTTCGACAGCTTAATCATCAAAGCATTATCAACATGAAGGAAATAGTGACGGACAAGGAAGATGCTTTGGACTTCAAGAAGGACAAAGGTACGTACGATAACGGAGGGGTAGCTCTTTATGAACCTGTTCTTAATGTGATAGTCTGCTATGCTGGATTTGAAGTTAAGCTTCATTAAAAATATGTTTGCAAATTGTGATGCTTGACAAGGGATTTTAATTTTGATCTAAATACTATAAGAAGTTGTTTATTTTATGCCTTTTGCTTATAGAAACATTTTCTGCAAATATTTTGTGGGATAAAAAAATATATTGCTTGATTCTAATTTCGCTGTAGAGGAACAGATATTTGACTCCTTGACACCCATGGATTGGAGAGGCCAGCAATAATAGGAAGCTCTTAATTGTGAGATTTTTGTTTAACCTTTTTCTTTTAGTAGTGTTTTCTCATACCATTTAGAGTATTGTAAGGTGAATGCTGAAGAGATGTTTTTCATTTTAGACCTTGGTTTCATTTGAATTGTGCTTCAGCTATGATTGAGCCATGTGTGTTTTGAGGGCTAGAAGAAGAGTAAATTAAAAGAATGAAAAGCAAGGCTTGTATAATGGTATTGTTTTTCCCCAAACAGAAGGCATGCAGACTTCTATTGCTGCAACCTCTTTAGTCTAGGGAATCAAGCAGAGTGAAAATCATGCAGTGTTGTTGCTTGGTACTTTTGATATTGGAGTGGTATTTTGCCACTGGAGGCTGTTTCATTTTACGTCTAAGTGGTACAAACCTATCATTTTGGGGTATTTTAGTGTCCTGTGGGCAATTTGTTACATAGCTTAGCTGAGGAGAGTATTTGGAATGTGGTACCTGTCCTTCTTCCCTGTTTTCCATCCCTGAGTTTCTATACAGCATGCCCAACACCAGGGTGGGTAGAAAATGTATGTACTGCACAGCAAGCTGAAACACCAGGTGATGTGATGGTTCAGGAGGTGGATATCAAGCAGGAATTAGTTTGGATTTTTTTTTTTCCTAGCATCTTTAGAGAGTATAATACCTCGGGGAGTATACAGCACAGGCATGCTTTTTTGTTTTGTTTAAAAGTGGGAAGTGTTTAGCAAGAGTTTCTTGAGAGTTGTGCAGGTTCAGTGGTCAGGACCCAATCAAAATCCTGACGTTCTGCAATATCCAGTTTAGTCTTTGTATATGAATCTTTTACTAAGTTTTAATTAGGTCTAACCTACTTGGCTAATGAGACCACACTGAGTCTTGACTTAATACTTAATGACTCGTTAATGAATTTTCTTTCTTTTGGTTTAATGCCATGTTTAGAATTGAATTGCAAAAATTTTTTTGTGCATTTCAAACTATGTCTCATTAATTTCAAATGGGGATTTTTGTCCAAGTCTGTATTTGTGCTTTTAATACTATTTTTTATTTAATTTCTTATTCTTATTTAACAGCATATTAAGACAACTGCATATTTTGAAAATTTACAAGGGCAAGAGCTTTTTGGGAGATGCTAGAATAGAATTAATTTCTGATAGTTGAGTAAGTTCTGAGTTTCTTGAAAACATCAGCAGGATAATGAGACTGCTGTTACAACTTGTCTGTGAAAAGATGGAAGTTGTGAGTTTTTTTTCAGGCATTGTATTCTGTATTTCTCTAATGAGTAGTTCATTGTGAGATACGGGTTTATAGCTGAGCTGTGGCCAATTTGTAGTCTGTGCAGGGAATGAATGCAAGTGTGAGGAAGTTTGGTCACTTTCACAGTAAAGTGTTGCAAATGCAAAAGTAGGCTGCTTAACAAGGAACCATTAGAAAAGTGGTAGTAATATCTTACACTGGCAGAGCTTACAGTAAAAGCAGGGTGTTTTGCCCATGTGTTGAACATGCTTATGCTTGATGTATGTTACATGTTTACCATAGCTTTGAAATATGATTTGGAAAACCCTGATGATAACCCACTTGTAAGAGTAGGGAATGAGAAAATTTTTGCTTTCGCATGTTTTTCTAGTTAGTGTGAATAAAGTTAATTTTGTGGCTAAGGCTGTGTATCATATCCAGGCATAGTACTCATCTGCTTTTTCACTTAAGGCAGTGTGGGATTTTTTTTTTTTTGTTGCATCTCAGTTGTTTAAAATACAGCGTATTTAATTGTCTGACAATGATGTAAGTGTTGGGCCCATTTCACAGTACTCGATTTAAGGATGCTTTTTAAGATAGTAACATTGGACTGCGAGTCAACAATGGCTTGGCTTGTACAACTTTGTCCTTATACTTCAAGCTACATTACATGTTTTTAAGTGACATACTCAAAAGTTTGGAAGAGGGAGGATTACTGGTTCCCCATGAAAAAGTTTGTCTCAATATTTTCAACATCTTATTGCTTTCAAAGAAAATGGAAGAAGGTATATCTGGGTTTTATCCTGGCCGGGTTGGACTGTAACAACAGGAACAGCTTTGATTGATAGTATTGGTTTTATTCTTTCTCTACTAACTATTAGAGAAAGGAAGTGTAGTGCATTGGAGCAGTGTGTTACAAATTTTGTAAGTACATTTCCCTCCATCAATGGAAGTCAGCATTTTAGGCAGCGTAATTGTTTGTATAGGTTGGGCATATACATAGCAGAGTTGGTGATACATGGGTCTGTATACTGAAGATCAGAAGTTTGTAACTTTGCAGTCTTCATTATGCATGAGATGTGCTTGATGATAAAGTTGGAGAATGGCATTACTGATTGGTAATGTAACATCTTGGTTCTCAGGCACAATCCTGACAGGTAAAATGTGTATGTTGGTGTGGCCACAAGGAATATCCATATTACGTGCTTATCGCTTATCGTGTAGGCTTTTCTCACCTACTTGTCATTCAGAGGGACATAGGTGAACACACAAACTTAGGGATGGGAACACGTGACTCAGAGTTTGTATTCGGTCTTGCGTGTGTTGAGCCACTTTATCAGTTATAAAATGAATTACTGGGAAAATGCTCTTCTCACTTGGGCCTTTTGTCTGTTTTGGTTTTTTTCCTTAGTGAGTCTGTCATTTATATGACTTCAGTGTATATTTTTTTTACTTTGGGCACCTGAGATGGTCCTTCAGTTCTCAGTTGCCTCTTTAACAGCTGGAAGATGTTTGCAAGTGCTCAACAGTGTAGCTATGGGATTGCCACGATCTCTTTTTACTAAACAAATGGAAAATGCCGGATTTAGCTTTTGTTGCTGTGAATGTAAACACAGTAAGTGTACTGCCTGACATCCCTTCCTCCTTTTGACTGGGATAGACATTTTTGCTGACTGAGGGAGGATGTAAAACTTGCTATGGAGACCAATAATAAAAGATCTGGTTAACTTTGCAGATTGGTGTTTTTTTCTGTTGGAGTGTGTGTGTGTGAATTATGTGTGTGTAGTTCTGTAATTAATTTTAAGATCTAAGTTTACTTTTGATTAAATTTTGAATTGATTTGCAGTACAAATTAGCAAACTTTTTCAGGTATGAAGTTGATATTTCTATTGACAGTACTGTAGTACAGGAGGACACTGACTCTGTAGTACATCGTCCTCTAATTTTGGAAACCTCTTGCCTTGCTGCTCCCAAAATAGCTGATAGAAATTTACCGAGATAGTTTTCATGCTAGAGCTAAATTGTCAGGAATTGTGTGACTCCTTGATTGGTGCTTCCCGTTTGTGTGTGCTGTACTGGGCTTTGGTCTGGAATGAGTGCAGACCTACTCAATTGTGTGGCTTTTCAATTTGGTCCATGGCAAAATGAGAAAAATCTCTGAGTATTAATCAAAGATTTTTTTTTGTCTGCTTTAAGTTTTTGGTTTTGTTTTTTCTTATTTCCCTGTATTATATGATGAAACATGGACAGTAGGTACTCCCAGGGCTTCTGTATGCCCTTGGCTTGTATCTCTATTTCAGAACATATGTGGAATTCCTGCAAGAGGGGGATACAGTTGAACTTGAAAGGGGAGAATAACACTGTCATTAAATAGAAACTTAATATTGGGTGAAAATGGAAAAGAATAGTATAGCAGCAATGTTTCCTTTAGTCTTAAGGTGATTTTGTTGTTCTGGAAATTAGAAAATAGATTAATAAAACCTGAGTCGAAATAAAAGATGAATGCCTATAGAAGGAAATTTAGGAATCTAAGTGTAAGCAACTTCAAGGAATTGGTGGACAATTTCTCTTTTAGTTTTCAAGTTGTAGTTGATAAAATCCTATTTAAAACTCGTGGAATGGCATATCAGGAGTAGTGGAAGAGAAATGTTAAGGGAATAGAAGAGTAAAAATAATCTTATTATATTTAATCAAGGGTAAAAATAATCTATGTATTGCATACAAGAAGCTGAGGAGGCTTATTAGCAAAATGAAAATCTGATGGAGTCTCATTTTGAAAACTGAGTACAAAACAAACATTGAAAACCGGTTTCATACCTCAGCATTGTACATACTATGCACTGAATGAGGCAGGGATACTGGGGTTTTTTTAAAGCATTTCTGTATTTCAAGATACTATTGTAATGCATTTATACTAGATTTGAATTTAAATTTGCATGTAATAAGGCATTGCTGGTCTTCTGGTTCCTCTGATGTCTATCTAATCAGATATTTTGAGATACATTGAACACCTTTCCTATGAATTAATTTGGAAAATACTTGCTTAAAAGCCATCGCCTATGGAGACTTTTGGATCATTCTCCCCTGCAACACCACCACCCCCCTCCCAGCCCGAAGCACTTGTATCCTTGGGAACAAACACATAACTTGATGTCCTGTTGTATTGGATCTGTGTGATTTGAAGACAGTCCAAAGAAATCCAGAGCCTGCCTGTGTCACAAAAACGCAAAGTATGTTTTGTCAGGATTTTTTGGCCTCTCAGAAAATCCTGAGAGTTTATTGCAAATCATTAGTATCGTGTTTTGTTATCTCTCCTGTATGCATAGCTTTACTGCATTATACCCCAGCTCATTTTGTGCTAAGAAACTGCTTCCGTTAGAGCTTCATGACTTGAAACATATGACCAGAGGGGGAGATGCGTTAATCCTTTAATGATTCTAAATTAGTATCTCACTTGCTCACAACCCCATCAATCTTAACTGACAAAATGGTCAGAAAGATAAATTTTTTAGTGCAAACAAAAGGGCGTAAGGTGAGGATTATTTCTGTCCATGTGAGTCCCCTTTTTTTATTGTGTACCTCCCTAACAGATTCAGCTGCTCTCTTTTACCCCTTGTTCAGAAACAGGCAGTATTCCTGCTGTTCAGCTGTTCCAGCTGCTGCTCTGTCAACATGTAGTGACATTAAGGTTTCTTATTATCTCAGTAGATGAAGGAAAGTAAATGAGCTGTGTGGTGTTAGCAAAGGAAATGGGACACCCAGGACACAACACCTCTGTTAGTGCTTTGTTGCTGCATATGGAAATGGACTACAGGCTTTCTCCCATCCCACAGGTGGGAAGTGCAGGTCTTTAACACTACAGCAATAAGATGAGGAACTTTAAAGTCAGATAATTAATTCTGAGTTCATTTGAATTGCATGCACTTTACTGTGAGAGAACTTTAGGTGTTTTTATGACAGTGCTTCCAGAAATGGGGATAGTGGGCAGAGCTAGCATAAGCAAAACATAATTTTAAAATGTAACTTCCAAGTTACGAAATGTTTTGCCCTCATAAAAGAAGAAACTATTATTTTTTCTGTTATGTTTTCTTTTTTTGAGAAATGGAGATTTGTGTGGCATTTGTTTTGATAGAATTACAGTATGCTGTGAACTTGAACTCAGACTAAGTTGTAGTAAGCACACTTCTGCCTGTGTGAAGTTCACTTGAGAGGTCTTCCATGACTCTTCTTCCTGAATGACTAGCTTCTTTCCCTGTTATGGTGGATCAAATCTCCCAACCTGATAAGAAAGCAATGAAGATTTGAAATTAGCAAGTGGAATAGCATAACGATTTTGTTGGCAGAAACTACAGATCTCTGTCAGAAAAGGGCATTAAGTTTGTCTGGGAATAAATTAGCAGGAGTTCCACTTCAGTTTACATGCTAACTTCTTTGCAGCTAGAGTCACTTCTGAATATAGCTTGAGTGATACTGAAAATCAGGTTTCAATGGTAAGATTGTCAAGGTTAATAGACTAATTTTCATAGTTTCTCATAATGAATGAAGTTTAACAGTTTTTAAAACAAAGTTTATAACATATAGGTAGGAAATAGGCAGTAATGCATAAGTGTAATGAATCTGTGCATTTGCTCTTGATCTGATAAGGAATATTTAGCATTTATACTGTTTTAGTTTATGTTTCTTAATAAGAATTGCAGAGAATGTAAATAATCAGATGTCACTTTGCAGGTACTACTCTGCTTTATTTATGAATCTTCTCCATGGCTGTCAGCTTTCGTTCTTGTATGAGGGTACCAATTGTGATTGCTGGTTATAAATAGCAGTGAAAAAAATCCTGGGAGTTAGTGACAGAGCAGGAAATTGCTCAAGGCACGTATCCTACGTTGCATACAAACAAGAGGTTCAGCTGTTCTCACTAAACAGTTCTACAGTCAGTCTTCCTCCTTGTCATGTACATACATGCAGCTAAGCTGCCACTACAGTTAACTTCCTCTTGTACTCCAAAGCAAGAAGGTACCAAGATTCATTGGTATTCAGTTCTGTTGAGCTGACGTCCTCTGAAGGGCATATTTAGGTTGTTCTGACACTGCAGCATTAATATCAGGTGTTTTCTTTCAAGGCATTGTAAAATATATCATGGTTCATACTTCAGCAGTTGTCATTGAAGTGGATCTAACAGCAGATTGCCAGTATCTAGTTTGAAAAGACCAAGGTTAGGAGTCTCTGTGCTTTTCCATGTTGGATTGATGAACTGGATTGGTGATCTTAGTTGTGCAAATAGTAACACAGCAGACTGTTGATTACTCATACCTCTCAGTACTTCGTTTTCTCCTTGTGAAGTGATGGGATTGTGTTGTACCTGCTTGATTCACCTCCTGTTCGACCTCCTCTTTACACAACAGCTGGGGTATTTTATGATGAGTATTTTGCTTCCTCTGTATAACATACAACAGGACAAAAGCACCTAAATTAAAAATAATGAACTCTTAAATGTCTTATGCAATGGCCTGTGGTTTAGCTGGTGTATAGTGATCTTTGTTATAAGTTTAACACTTACTGTGTGAATAATCTTTTTCCTGAACAGCCGATGGACCTAGTATTCTTTTTTCCCTTTTCAGCTACTAAACAAGAAAAGAAGCCAATTCATTAGATGTGACGTTGTGTGTATATGGCTTATGTCAAACTGACTTCTCATTATTGCTCCAAGACTTTCACTGGTTTCTGAGTTGAAACTTATTTAGGAATGAGAGCATTTAATGAGTTCATGTTGGGCAGAAGCTATTTGTAGTGGTGGATTTAAGGAGGGGCTTTTGGAAATGCAAGGTAGACAGACCCACTTGAATGTGGTTTCTGCATTGCTTCCTGCACTCTTCAGGGGCTACACTGTTCTGTGTGTCCCAGGGGGAGGAAGGGAAAAGAATGAAGTACTAAAAAGTAGATTGTACTGGGAATGGTTGTGCTGGAGATTGGTTATTGCTGGTTCTGAAGCATTCAGCACTTTTCCTCTTTAAGAGTGTTTATATATACGAAGAGCCTTGGCTTTAATAGCTTTATTTGTAGAATTATACAGGCTAATGTGACCTGTATAGACCAGATTCTCTTGTGCTTTATGTATGTATGTGGCAACACTAAATATGAAGTCTTATCTTTGCAGAGCTACTGTTACTAGTAGGTTAGTTGTGCTTTCTCATTTTTTCCTGTCTTATAGGTACTTTTAATCTGACAAGGGTGGTCTTATTTCTGACCCAATTGCACAGAAATCTTTAAAAAAAATTAGTCACAGATCATGACAGATGAACAATAATGCACAATAATGCTTGTACATATTTTGTTTCTAGATTTCTCTCCAAATTTTACATAAGTAATATTAACACAGTTAATTTTTCTTGAAATAAAATGGATGGAGATTGAGAGCTGGAGGGAGAGTACATGTTCATCTAGACTAAAGCACCATGTGGTAACGCTTTATTTCTTTCCACAAATATTTGACTAGTATAATTATTTACGTGGAACAGCAATTTATTAAAACTTTTTACTGTATTACTGTATTTCTTTTGACTGTATTTCATTGGACATGAGATACAGCTATAAATACTGCAGAAAATGTAAGCAGTAGTATGAAAAATACTTCTGTTTTTAAAAAGTAGGCAACGGCAATACTTTGGTCTGCTGTTAATCAGTTTTCTTTCTGTGTTTCTCCTACCCTTTCTTTTTTTTTTTCCCTAGGTGCATTTTACCTGGTATTTGAATATATGGACCATGACTTGATGGGTCTGCTGGAATCTGGTTTGGTTCATTTTAATGAAAATCATATTAAATCTTTTATGAGACAGCTGATGGAGGGCTTGGCCTATTGCCACAAGAAGAACTTTTTGCACAGAGATATCAAATGTTCAAATATTCTACTAAATAATAGGTATGATATTACTTTAAAGTATGTAACAAAAATTGTATGTTAACAACATTTTTAAATCATTCTCCTAGTCTCCACATTTCACCTGCTTGGAGTCATTAGCAAAACATATTTTTTAAATTGCCTAGTTTCTTTAAAATCAGTTGCAAAATACTAATCCAGTAATGTTCCTGCTGAATACTGGAGCCTGCAGCTGTGTGTTATATTTAATCTGTGTTAAAACAGAAGACTCAAGTTTTAATTGTGCCAAGTCAGAGTATTGGGAAAAAATTATCTTAGTTCAAATATATTAATGCAGAATTGTAGGACATAAGTGTTTGCTGTGTATTCTTTCTGCCATCTCATTTCAAGATGAAAGTGTGGCTAGGCTGGTTCTTCGTGACAATTCTGAGGTCTTGTGATGTCTTCATCAGTCAAGATAATGCTTTAAAAAGAGTATTTGATCAGGCATGTTCAAACATGCTTCAACTTGCTGTTATTACTGTAGTCAAAGGGGGAGAAGAATTTGCTTCTTACTACTTTAACACGTGGTAATTACAAATCATATTAGTAAGCATGGTGTTTTCAGTATGCAGCAGCAACATATAAAAAGCCAAATGTGAAGGTAGTGGATGACTTAATGACAAACTGTTGTGCTTCAAAACCTGGAGTACTAAATCCAGAGAACAACTGTAAGAGCAAGGTTTATAACAGCAAAATGTGTATCATTAAAAAAACAGCAGGTAGCTCCAGGCAGCTTCTGGGATTTGTTGTCACAGGAGGTTTTCCAAGTAGTGTCTGGAGTTTCAAAAAATATGAGGCACATTCAAGGATAAGATCATTAACACCTGCTGATGGGAATGGGTGGGGATGCCTGTTTTAGCATCCTTAGCACAATGATTGTGGGTCATGGTTGAGGAGGATGAGCCCCAAAGGCAGCGGATTCACATGTTCTCCCTAAAAATCTACTGCTGTTGTTGCAGATTTAATACTGGACAGAAGGGATCAAGGGTCAGTTTTGATAGGCCTAGTTTTCTCCCAGCTTTCTCCAAATTAAATTTTCTATTTCCTTCTCCTTTTTCCCTTAGAGCAAACTAACATTAGACTGTTTCCAGCTCTGTATCCTACTGCTGCCTTGCCAGATTATGATAATAATGTACAGATGTACGCGTTTGTCCCCCTTACTCACTGTGCCCACGCACCTGATCTTCCTGCCTGTAATCTTCAGGGTTAGTGTTTCTCTGTTCACCTTTGGGAACTCAGAAGCTGGGTGTAACCTGACAGTGGAGAAGAGTGCATTATGGTAAAGGAGGAGCTTGTTATTTTACTGTGCTCTCCAATCCAGAAGAGCAATTAGAGATCATTAGAGAGTTGGGGTTTCTTTCCCCTAGGATAGTGTCTGAGCATCCTTAGATTTTTCCACCAGTAGCAGAAAAATGTGATAGTAGATCTGAATAATTTTAAGCCAGTGTTTCAAAAATCCTATTACCAGTTACAGCCTGAAGCCAAACATGGATTATGTATCTTTTAGATATGCAACTTCAACAAATTTTTGAGCAAATCCATTTATCTTCCACAAATAACTTCTAAGAAATAAGCATGTTAATTTGGGTGGAACATTTCTTTGTTTATGGGGGTTCTCCAAGAAATCAGAGCACACATCTGAGGAGAAAAGTGGATGGAAACTATGTCTATTTTATTATCACAAAATGGTCATGTATATGCTATTACCACAAAATGGTCATGCTAGCAGCAAATCTTGCCATAATTTGCTAACATGTATTTGAAAGTGATGGGAGTTATAAAAGCTCATCAGTACAGAAAAGCAAAACCGCATATAACAGTCCAGCATTAATTTCATGTATTAGAGAAGTTTGCAGATAGCTTTCTGTTGGAATCATCCAGACTTTACAAACAGTGTGAGTTTCTGTTCATTGAGCAGTGCCTTTTAGCTGTGGGAACTGCCAGGCAAAAGCTCTGTATCTTCTACTCTTCCCCTCATATATGGGAAAACTCAGGAATGGTTTAGGGGTTGTGTAATTCAGCAGGTTGGCTGCTGACAAAAACAGAAGCCCTTATCTGGTCAGTCACCCTGATTTAAAGGCTGTGTTTAAACTGTACAAGACCAGAACAGAACTTTGATGGCTTCCTCAGAGGAAGTATGATTGCTGATATTGTTTGTTGTACAAATACTCATGCTAGCAGTAAGGCCTGAGAAAATAGCAGTTTCTTCCTTCAGTTTTTTCCTGCAGAGTTATGGACTTGAATATTTTGTGGGGTAGACCTAAACTTTGACTGACATCTAGTGATGCAAATGCCATTTCATAAGCATACCTAATTTTGCTTACTTGTCTTTGCTATTCAGTAAGTTAGCATACTATTTACTGAAGAGATGCAGAGATTGCAAAGTATTGCCTCTTCATTAACGTAGTTTGATGAAGACCAGTTGCAGCTGTTTTAGTCTTAAACTTTACCTGACTTTGAGGGAGGAAAGCTTAACAGGATTAACTGCTAAATAATTCTTTGCTTTTTCCACCAGAGGGCAGATAAAGCTCGCAGATTTTGGGCTCGCTCGGCTGTACAACTCTGAAGAAAGGTAGGATACAATTATACTGTGAAAAAGCATTCAGAATTTTAATCTTTTTGCATAACTGTTATGAGGGCCAGAAGACTGTTTTGTTTAGAGGAAGTGTTATTGTACTGTAATACAAGTAATTGCTTAGGAAATGGGAAGAAATTCATATTGTCTTATACTGCATGAAACCACAAAAGTCTCTTTGTGCAAGTGTATTGCTTTTCCAGGTGTTCTGGATAAATAACAGTAGAGACTGGCCATACATTGATTGGAAATTAAGTTACAGTCCTAAATTTCTGTTCCTGTGAATTTAAGATATATTTCTTATGTTAGTATACCAAAGACTTTATTTAGGGAAAACAATTTTGCTGACACAAAGTAGCATACAGTTCCTATTCAATAAGCATTACTTCCATGTAAGATTTAACTTTACATTTCAAGAGGTTCATTGTATTCTTTAGGCAGTCAGTGCTGCTGAATCTGCTGGAAACAGAGATACAAGTTTAAATAAAAGTTATTCTGAAACTTCTTGTGACTTGAGCTTCTGTTGTTCTTGGCTTCATTATGCTCATACTCCAGGAAACAGGTGCACAGTTTTTTATGATCAAGAGCTTTGCAATGTTGTGTTTGTCATGTGGAACTGATATTTCAAAATTCAAGCTGAACGTTCACTACAGTAGTATGTCCATGAGGTGGATGGATACAGAGATGGTTGGATACCTGAGCTTACTTTGATTTCTGCATGTCTAATTTGGGAAATAACATCGATAATGTTAGTTTTATGGGTTTATTGTTTTCTAAAGAGCTCTTAGGTTGTTGATGAACATGATAGTATTAATTTCACTGAGCTTTTGTCTCTGAGCTGTAATTTCAGGAAAATATGCAAAAGTACAGTTATGAAAACTGTTGAGTATGATAACAGATAATGAGAGTGAGATAATCTTAGAGCAGCTGCTAGCTAATTATTTTTTGGTTTGGATGTACTTAATAAAAGGATGTTATTCTACCTTCTTGTTTTAACATGCACCAAACTGGCCTAACATGGTTTTTTTTTCCTCTCTGGTTTACTATGTTTTGCTTGGGCTTTTTTTAAATGTTTGTTTTAAAATGAATTTAAATTTTGCTTGTAAAACTCACTGTTCGTTAAGGATTAAAAGTGCAGTGTCATTATAATGCAAATAACAGCTTTTACTGTACATCTAACAGTAACATTATTATGCCATCATGCATAAATGAAACTAAGATAAAGATTTAATTAACCTATCTAATAGAATTGCTAGTTGAACTTGGGAGAATAATTAGAATCTCATTAATAGGTTTTGGACAATTCTTTTGTCATTCATTTTCCTTCTTACCTGCAGTAACAGTTGTAATTAATGTGTATCAACAAGTGTATAATAGCTGCGCTTTTTAATTCATGTACTTTGCATTTGGCTTACTGTTATTTAGAATTTAATACTGTTTGAAAGGGTACAGAATTTAGTAGCAGCATAATGGGGAGGAAATAAAAACTTAAGTAAGTTCCCATTGGTTGTTGTAGTTGTTCTCCTTTAAATATTATTCTGGTGGATTTAACATATTTGGAGTAGAGGATATGACAGATGGCATGACAAGACAGATGTTCAAATAAAAACCACCATATACTAACATATATGAGCAATGTATCTGTAGAGATAGTCCATACCATATAAACATTTCATAGAGGAATGCTTGCTTCAGAGATAAATATGATAAATGATGGGGTTGTTTCAGAAAACAGACTACCTTTTTTAAATTAATTGGGGAGTATATTAATGAAAAAAAGACGCGGATGATTTTGCAGAAATGATATCTGTACTGCTGAGAGTGTTATAAGTGCTTGTTAGGCTTTATTCTATGGTCAGTCACACTTTATGTTACTCTGCTTTCCATTTGGAGTAACCTAGTGTTGGTAACAGTTGCAACTGTTGGTAACAGTTGGTAAGTTGTTGCAACTGAAAGAATTCTGGGATCACTTTTTTAAACACCCTGGTTGAAACAAAACCAAAATCGGGCATCTCTTTTCTGTTTTCCATTCTGAACTGTTTATGCTGTAGTTCAGCCTGTGCACAAAACAAAATGTGTGTCTAAGTAGAAATCTTTCCTTTAGTGGGAGAGTGGAAAGGATTATTCACAGTGATCAAAATTCTGGTTAGAGCTGTGGAGGATTAAAAATATTGTGAAATACAGGAAGATACTAGAAACATTCCAGGCTTTGGAGTCAAATTTGTTGAATGATATAGTTCCAGAAAAAGGCTTTTGTCGCTTTCATTTGTACTTAAAGAGGGAAAAGTGACGTTTTTTCTTCTTTCTAAAATGCATGTAGAGGTCTTCTATTCAGTATGGTAACAATCAATAGTTGCATGAAAATTACTGGTTTTATCTAAGCTTATACTGCTCCTGAAGTGACTAGCAGTGTAATAAATATACAGTATTGTTTTCTGAATAATAATTGAGATACAGAATTCACATGCATGTGATCATTATTTATATATTCAGTCTGACCTTTTGTAGTCTTCATCAGGCAATTGTGTTTGCATTTGCACAGTTACAGCTTTGAAGGACTAAAATTAAAAGAGCGTGGAAGATTGTACTGTTCTTAAACAGCATCACAGAAGTCCTTTTAGAAGGACTTTTTAGAAAGTCCTTTTTAGAAGCACTTTTTTAGAAGTGTGATTATACTGAAATGATAGTCCTCTCTTTTTCCTCCTCTCAACAGCCGACCATATACCAACAAAGTCATTACATTATGGTATCGGCCTCCTGAACTTCTGCTTGGGGAAGAAAGATACACACCAGCTATCGATGTCTGGAGCTGTGGGTAAGAGTTTGGACAGAAGTATAGCAAGGATAAAAACAGGCCAAAAATCAAGCTTAAATGTTTCTGTCTGTATTGAAAGCCATAATGATGGAATTATGCAAAACTGTTTTGCAGCTGTATCCTGGGTGAACTTTTTACAAAAAAGCCAATATTTCAAGCAAATCAAGAACTTGCTCAACTGGAACTCATAAGGTAACTTGCAAGCACTGGTACATAGAGTAGGTGCCTCATAAACTGACAGGTTTCTTTTATTAGTGTTAAAATCTGAGATAATGCACTGCTAACATCTGCAAGTGCTCAGTTACTGTCCTGAGTGGGATGTGAGAGGTTTTGAGTGGCATGTAACACAAGTGACTTTGGCACGGACATGAAGAAGGTGTTTTTGTGAGTGTTGTGTGTTCTTAGCAATGCAGTTGATGAGTAAGATGGGTCTTTGTAGAATAGCTGGAGTTGCCTATTACTGAAATTGTAAAGACTGAGTAATCAAAATGGCTATTACTTTTTAAGATGATGTTGCAACTTCCTTGCAGCAAATGAAAATGAGAACATGGACAATAATAAGGACAAGTGGGATTTGGGAGGAATGGGTATTTGCCATGCTGCTGGCCTTGTGTTCTTGTTTCAAGCCTACCACATACACACTTGGGCTTTATTACTTTTGTGGGAATATTTCTGTTCCCTTACAAACTGCCAGATGTTTGATGGAGATAAAAATTCAGTTTCTTTTCTTGTTCTCAATAAATCATAGAATGATAAGTACTTAATTCAGTGGAACCAGAGCATCTTTTTCTTTCCCTTTATTCAGCAAGCAAAAATTGCTCTTGATTCTGATATCATAATTGACATTGTAAATGAGGAGAGGTGCACTTCCTAGAAACAAGGGGAAAAGAGGGGTGAGTCTTACAGAGCTTACAGAATGTGAAGAGTAAATGGTGAAATTAACTTAATAAAAAATATTGTAAAGTTATATATTGAGATGTTTTTCAAAACAGAGTGAACAGTAGCATGTTTCTGTGTAATGTGTTATTAGCTGGCCTGAAAAAATGAAGTTTTTAGGAGGCGCAAAGCATACCAGTGGTCATTTTTGGCATAAGGAGAATTTAACTCTTGAGTTTGGGAATTTCTGGTTTTGAGCACTAGATGGCATTGAAGCACATGAGAATGAGTCATTTGAAGTTCTTTCTTCATGTTGTACCTCTGGTACAAAATGCTAAAACTTAGTGATTTCCTTCTGCTGGAAGCTTCTGTTTGTAGGTAATTTTTCCACTTCGCTAATGCTACGTATTGTTTTCTGTGTGAACGTACTATATCAGTTTTATCAGTATCTCTACTGCAATCATGTTGTAGTCAACAATTCCACATTTATCTTTTCTAGCTTTAACGTTCAAAGAGTTGAAGTAAATTCTGATAATAAGAGATGTATTATTTTTATTCTCTTTCCTGGAAGTTACATATCCCAACCAGCGTAAGGTCAGGTTGGTTTGCATAGCACTTGGGGCATAACTAATAGATCATTAGGTCTCTTACGCTAACTATTTAAATCTAATAAAAAGGAAGGCTGAACTAGGGAAATATATTTGCAAAATATCCTTTTATGACTGCCTGCATCAGAATTTGAAACCTTGCATGTATGGAAATGCCTTCTTAGTACTTCTGCTGAGAAGTCTGGTGTTGATCAACCTATGCTTAGCAATCCTTGGCTGGAAAAAAGGATGGGGATGGAGTGTGAGGCACAAGACTGTGGGCAACTCCGTTTGTGGAGATAGATGAGGCTTGAGGCATAAAACTCATAACTGAAATAAAAAATACAGAAGTTTTCTGGTAGTTTCTGCCTTTGGGACTTACCATCTTGTTTGGATTTTTTCTGTTATGTCTTCAGTGTTAAGTAAATTCTCTGTGAAAAGTGCTTTTTCAGCTATTTGGTATATCTTTCTTGAATGGCATTGGGAGCTGAAGACATAAAAGTTACTCTAAATGTGGGCTATCCAGTTCTTCAGGTCAGATACCTGGAGTGCTCTTCAGATGTAGTTGGTTAAGTTTTTCAAAACATTTATGTGGAGGATGTGTGGGCTGGGCTGAGGTAGAAACATCGAGTTTAGTCTGTGTGGGTTGATTACCCTGTGTAGACAATTCACCATTATTTAATGGTGGTGGGCATTTGACAGTGGAGAAATTTAAGCTAAAAATAATCTGAACATTAAAATTGAAAATTATTTTTGTTTTCACTGTACATGCAAGAATAAAAATGACAATTGTTCTCACTTGTGCTTTTGGATCTCATACCCTTTTTTCCTTTCTTTTTGGTACAGCCGAATTTGCGGAAGTCCTTGTCCAGCAGTGTGGCCTGATGTTATAAAATTAGCTTATTTCAATACAATGAAGCCAAAGAAGCAGTATCGTCGAAAACTGAGAGAAGAGTTTGCTTTGTAAGGATGAAGAATTAGTTTAGTCAACTGTAATAGTGTTACATTTTCCAAGCCTTTATGAACTTCAGTATTTTCTGGAGAACGAACATAGATTGAGTGTAAAGAAGAATGGCTTTAGGTTCTTGTCCTTCCCATGATACCCCCAGAGCTTGTATTAACCCTTACTTAACAGGAGCTTCAAGAAGAGGAAAGAAGGCCCTAACATTTCAGCCACCTGTCAGCTTTCACCTAAGGAAATGTTTGTTTGATACACCTGCTTGTTGCCCTGTCCAAAAAAGCAGCTCAGAGTACTTAATTGCTTTTTATTAGTAAAACTGGCTACAGCTAGATATGTAGTCTGGTTAATATAACAGTCTTTTGGGTCATAAACTTATTCAACATAGAGAAGTTACCTGAACCATATGTTCTAAAGTACTACCATTGGACTAGTTTTCTGCATATATCACAGGTGAAAGGTATGGAAAACAGCTGTAAGCTTACTTTGAAGGGGTTGTTCCCCTTCTTCTGGTACAGTGGGTTTCAACAGAAATGCATCGTCCTGTTCATACTAATGACACTAATATCATTAAAGCAATAGAATTATTGTCCATGGATCAATCAAAAATGCAACTGCCTAGTGGTAAATTCCAAGGTGAAAAGTTACAATATAGTCTTGGCTTAAAAATGTGGGTGTGCTTTTTTTGTTAAGGACAAGCTTTCAAGCAATTAAACAAGGCAAAGAGAAGAAAGCTTGGGTTATATAGTAGCACAGGTAGTAAAAGTTGAAGTTTATCTCTGCCTCTTACTATCAAGCTCAGGTTGTGGGTGTGTTTCATTAGAATGTAAGTTACCTGAGAAATTAACCATCAGTTGTCTTGGAAGGGATATGTTTATTAAAACTTTTCACAGAAGTGTGTGATGCAAAATAAAGATGTGATGCTTTCCTCCATTTTGCACTTTTGTAGCATCCCACCAGCTGCATTAGATTTATTCGATTATATGCTTGCCCTGGATCCCAGCAAGCGCTGCACAGCTGAACAAGCTCTTCAGTGCGAGTTTCTGCGAGATGTGGAACCATCTAAAATGCCTCCTCCAGAGTAAGTAATTTCCATTGGTAGTGCTATTGACCTCTAGGAACTGTGAACATGCACTGATTTCATTAAGTTCATTATGGTTCAGTAAAGGAGATGGTAGCAGAAAGGTTGATATATACAGTTGTTGAAAGGTGATTTTTGCAGAAAATGCTTGTGTAGCTAAGTGACTGTTACACATGATAGCAGTGGTAGTGAGGATCTGAGAATTGATTCATCATTCCTAGAACTAGTTATTGGGATACTACATTTAAAGAAAATACTCTTCTGTGAATGTTTCTAATATTTAAAAAACGTGATTTCCCTTTTATATCTGTTTATCAGTATCTACTTTTTTAAAGGGTTTTGAGGTCCTCCATGAATCTGAATTGCATTCTTTGGTGGTAGAATGCTACTGGGTATAGAATTCTGTACAGGTACCTGGAGTTAAACTGAAATAGTTTACAGTTTACAGTTAAACTGTAAATTGTTTCCTGAGCCAGATGAGAGTCTTGGTTTTACAGGCAGGAGAAGTGAAATACTTTTTGCATTGTTATTCTTGTCAGTTCCTCCAGAGGAAATGTATTGCAGTGTTCTGTAGGATTTTTGCAATGACTTGGCAGTCTTTTTGGTCAGTACAAATCATACTGGAGCATGCCCTGAGCAAAACAATGAAAAGGTACTCAAGAGTCTGCAGGTCTCATTCTTTACTCAGTATAGCTGTCAGAACATAGAACCTTTAATGTTGTTAGAGTAAACTGAACCTTCAAGGCAGCCTGTACTGACTCCTTTACTTTTTTTTAATTAGGTACCTACTGGGAAAAATGTTCGAGTTTTATCTAAGGATTTTATTAAAATTTTTTCAAGACTTACCTGTTAAATGCACAAGGTTGTTACACAGAATCACAGAATGGGTCACATGGGCAGGGACCACAGTGGGTCATCTGGTCCAACCTCCCTGCTCAAGCAGGGTCATCCTAGAGCACATGTCACAGGATTGTGTCCAGACGGTTCTTGAGTACCTCCAGTGAGGGAGACTCCGCAACTTCTCTGGGCAATGTTACTAATGTTCCTGAAACATGAGGTGAAGAGGTTTCATTGCCTGAATATGACTATATCATTGTGTGAAAATCAGAAATCAGCAATCTCAGGCTGTTTGCTGAAGCCTCAGAATCATGTGTACAGCATATTGCTTATGTGCATTTTTAAAGTAAGTGAATGGGAAGATCATCTTTTCTTCAGGGATGTGGTAATGCTGATATATGGAAATTCAAAACAAACTAGTCACTAGTGTCCTTTTAAAAATTTAAGAGGAACCATTTTTCTGGCACAGCACAGGAAAGTGTTGACTGTTCTCTTGAAAGACTGGAGTTCTGTTTTGGGAAGGAGCAGCTCTTCATTCAAAAAAAGTGACATGCTGATTGCAAGGAGCATAGGATACTTCTCATAAGGAGTTCTTGCTTCCAGTTGTTTTTCAGAAAATATTTGGCAGGTGGAGGGAGAGAATAAAGAAACAGTTATAATTGCCTTTCCAAGTGTCTCTTGTCATCTGTCAGCTAATTTTTCCACATTCCTGTGTGACAGAACTGCTAAGACAGTTAATATATAATAGGAAAACATAAAACACTATTTTTACTACCTATCTCAGTATTTCTGTTATCTGTGGATGAGTCTGTGTTCCTCAGGAAATCAGAATTGAGATGCCTGCAGGGAACTGTAATGGAAGGACAGAATTGGTGGCAGATAAGTTTCTTAGGAGAGTCTTGCCTCTGCATTCATATGTCTTAAAGGATATCCCTTGTTCTTTGTGGTGTCCCAGCTTTGCTGGTGTCAAGTGCTATTTATTCATGCAACATATTTCTGCAACTGTTTTTTGGTTTTAACCGCCTCTACTTTCTTCTTTGCCTAAGCTGTATATCATAAATACTAGATAGCCATGTCTGCTATTGTGGACAGATATTTGACCTAATCACTCAGCAGTACTTTTACGAACAGACAGAAGGACCCTGAAAAAAACACTTTCATATTGATAACTTAGTTATCTGATGGTATGCAAATTGTATTTCATAGCATCTGTGCAGTAGTGATTTTGAAGCCTTGAATTACACAAATAATTAGGAGAATTATTCTCATTTTAAGATACATTTTTTCATTTTCTGCCAGAAGGACTTCTGCTTCTGAAAGAGCCACTCAGTAAGGAGATTTTAGCCAGAAAAAGCAGGTCTGAGATTTTGCTGGCTTTTGAATGTTTCATGATGTATTTCTGAGCTCCAGTAGGTTCACCTTTCAAAAGTTACATTATGTATAATTCAAGTATTTTTTTTACCATGCAAGTATGGTTAAAAAAATAAAAATAGGGATAAAATTGATAATCTCCAATCATTTTTTCCAGCCTTCCTTTGTGGCAGGATTGCCATGAGCTGTGGAGTAAGAAACGCAGAAGACAGAAGCAGATGGGCATGACTGATGACTCTACAGCAGCTAAAGTCCCTAGGAAGGATCTGTCTCTAGGCATGGATGAGAGCAGAACCAACACCCCACAAGGCATGCAAACTTCTTCCCAACTCAAAACTCAGGGCAACTCTAGTGTAGCACTTGGTCAGTAATATTTTCAGTTGTTATAATTACCTACTACTTGGATTACACCTCTAGAAATTTTAGATGTTATTTGCAGAGTATTGACATCTCCTGGATTCTTGAGGGAGGAACAGTATTGTAAGTTAAATCTTTGTTACAAAAGATTTACCTTTGCTTTTGGAAACTTAAGTGTTCCTTTCCAGTTTTACCTGACTTTTCAATCTGGTCCAACCAACTACCTTGCTTGCTCTGTATTTTGAGGGGATTTTAGCTCTTGTTCATCTATAACACTTTTGTGATTCCAGCCAGTGGCTGTCCAAAATTTCTCACAACCTCAATAGATAGGATAAGCTTTATTGGTATTGATAAACTGATCAGAAGACAGAGTTTAGAACAATAATAATTTCAAATGGAACAGATTCCATCTGTGTATTAGTTAGTCTTCTGCTTTCCAGGTTGTTGGGGCTAAATGAAGTTGTTAACAAAAGCCAAACAAACCTCTAAAACCACACCCCCCAGAAGCTGGTATAACATGAAGTAGCTACCTCTGTGAATTGCACAGCCAGTAATTCTGAAACTTAGCCAAAGTATCTTGCTTGAGACAAGTTTTGCAAATGCAGCAAAAAAAGTAATGGTTCTGATATGGGGACCATTTGAGGTACTCAACAGTTAAGTGATAATCTCACAAAATATGTAGAAATACGGAGTAAAACCACCAAATAGATACCTATAAGTTTAATGTAGACCATTTTTGATTGTGTGTAAAGTGATCATAAATCCTATGGCACTGATAGAGGAGGTCAGCTGAAAAAGTTTCATGCATTCAAAGCACCTGACAATTCTTTAATACTAACCATCTTGTATCAACTCTTAATTTAACCGTAGAGCAGAGCTCCAAATAGTCTTTGCAAAGATATATAGAAAATAGTTACTTTGATAATATTTTATTGCAATTTATTGCCTCTTGCTCCATTCTTCTGGTTTCTCACTGTAAGCCATCTGTGAGCTTCTGCTAATATGTATGTTTAGGCTAAAGTTTTGGCACCATTTTCAAGAATGACTTTCTGTAACTCTTTTTCACCCATAAATGAAACTATATTGGAAGTTCGAAGAGTCCAAGGGATAGTTGTTCTTTTCTTTGTGCTTTTATAACAAAACAGCCCAATGAGAGACTACTGTTAGTCATTAATACTGACCATGCAAAATAAACTAAGCAAATAGAGAAGGAATCACTCAGACCTATATTGCTGTTTACCCATATGTACATAAAAAATATATCTAGATAGAAAGAAGACAATTTAATTTTCAGTGGAGCATGGAGGCATTTCCTGTATTAAATAAAAGACTTCTGGAAGCCTTAATGCACCTTAGATAATATTCCCAATTAGACACATTATAAAACTTCGTGACCAAATGCATGCTTTAGCCAAAACTCTTGCATTTGTTTCTAAACACCCTAAAGGAGATGTTAAAAAGACATTGGATCAATTGCTAATGTTGTGATTGATTAGTGAGACCTGTGGTTATCGCATTTTGCAATTTAACAGGAGCTGTTCAGAGCTCAATAATTCTGTTATGACAGATTTCCCAGAATACAGTTTCCTGTTGGAATGAACTTAAAGCTAACCAAAGAGTATGGAATAAGTTCATTAGTTTCTCTGTCTGGCATTTTTCTGGAATTTTCACTGAGAGTCTGAGAGAAGTGTTGATGTTGAGTATACCACCTTCAGATGTAACAAAATCTTCTGTTAATCACGACATCTGAGTGAGAGCGAGCAAGCAGTACAAGCCATAAGAAATCATGATTTTTTTTTTTAATTGCCAAATAGAACATAGTTTATATTTGTATAAATATATTAAAATTTTTAAGTCCCTGGATCCTGCCTTAATACGTTCCAAGTGCTTGTATCCTGGTGCACATCCACAAGTAGAGTTGTGGGTTTTGCAGCAATTTCCAGCTGATTCTTAAATCTTGCAAGGCAAATACTTAATATTTTTGTGTGTCATGCATGGCTTTTAATCTGCTGTGAATTAATATATTGTAGGCTAGCACAATGGCAAGGATAGAAGAGGGTTGAATGTGTTCATGCTGACCTATGTTAAAAAAATTTTAGAGTTCTGCCAGCATGCTCCCACACTCACTTTCTAATTTTTAACTACTTACTTCTCTAAGTCATCTACTTATAGGACATGTTGAAATCCATGCTGCTTCCCTTCTTTCAAAATAGATCACCACAATGGGTATTTGAAGCTAAGAAACTACTTCGATATTTGAACTTCCTTATTCATATTCCCCTGCATCATCATAGCCTGCACTTATTTGTGGCAAATTCCATTTAATTGAATTAATGGTATATCATCACATATTTTGTGCTGCAGAGTGATTGACTTCTTGTCCCTCGAAGTCAGCACTTCCTTTTGCATTTATTTTGTGAGCTCCTGGGCCACCTAGAACCAGGTCACTTGTGCAGGTGTTAGAACCCAGATGCTGAATTAGAATGGGCTGGAATATGACTGGAAATGGATTTTGCAGATGGCTGCTTTTTAACAAAGGGATGTGATATGTCAAAGATAGGAAATTTTGTGGGGATTGGAAATCTTACAGCTGCCTAAAGCAGGTGGCCTTAAGCCCCAGCTTAGTTATATTGTGGAAAATTGAGCTCTAGCTTGGTGTTTTTCCATCTGTCCAAGTGCATGTGTGCGCCTCACAGAAGTTGCTTTAGTTATATTGGATCTTACTGTTCCATTTCCTATAGACACTCCCCCAAAAGCAATTAGTATGTAAAAGCATTCCATTTCTGTGTTGTCCAAACCCATGCTTTGCCAGTCTGTCAGCCATGCTAGATTAGTCTTCTTTTGAGTTTCTGAAATATGCCAGTTCTAAATAATACTTAAAAACACCTTTTTTGTCTTTAGCAAAAACAAGCACTGGACAGCAGTTAAACCAGAATGAAGTGGCAATCCTGCTAAACCTGCTACAGTCTAAAACAAGTGTTAGTTTGGCACAGTTTGCCCAAGTATTGAATATTAAGGTAAACCCAGAGACTCAGCAGCAACTAAATAAAATAAATCTTCCTGCTGGAATTTTGTCAGCAGGTGAAAAACAGGCAGAACAGCAGCAGCAGCAGCCGCCACCGCCTCCACCGCCACCTCCAGAGCAGGAGCCTCTAAAACAGCCAATAGTCACGCAGCCCCCTGTACCACCTGCTCAGCTGGGTCAGCCTAAAATTGAGACTGATGCTGCCCAGGCAGCTGTGCAGAGTGCATTTGCTGTTCTGTTGTCTCAGTTAATAAAGGCTCAGCAAACAAAACAAAAAGATTTTGTGTTGGAGGAGAAGGAAAATGGATCAGGAAATGAAATGTCATTACAACTCAGGCAGCCTCCAGAGCCCGCCACTCCTGTGTCTGTCAGCCGGGACGACGTGGAATCTCCAGCACCTGGCTACCCACATCTGATCAAGTCACTATACATGTCTGCAGGTACTGAAGGCCTTTATTGCTAACAAGGAAATACCTGGAGCACTGGAGATATAATAGTTTGGGGGTGGAGAATTAATGTGCTTGCCATATGAATCTGTGTGGAGTATAGGAGATTGAATTGATTTGGTCTCTGGATCAGAGAATTTGTTTCTTAGTGTAACAGGTGCCATGCAGGCAGAGCAAACAGTGATCCCCAGCCTAACAGGTACACAAGTAGTAGTGATGAAATTCTGGGGGGTTGGTGTTTTCTTAATGGTGAGTGTGGTGGAGAAGACAGTCTTTTCTAGCAGATGTATAGATGTAATTTGCCAGTTTTGACTATGTGTTTAGATAAAGCTTATTTTGGTGAGAGGGTATTTTATTTTGGATTCTAATGCTGGCTAGAGCAATTCCTTAGTGTCAAACTCCATGGTTACCTGTGACTGTCACACACATGGCTAAAGGTTTCAGTTGGGGTATAGTAGTGGCTTCCATAGTCTTCCCACAGTTAAGAGCTCTGTTCATCTTTTTGGATTGCAAATTCAAGTTTATTATGTTTATTGTGTTTGCAGCTGTTGAAAGGAATATTCTGAAGTGTTTGGGGCTGTTTTTGCAAGTTGGTTTTTTTTCTATTTTTGAGAGGTGTGCTTTTTTGTTAATGTTTATTTTAAACCTTGAGTTTTGCTGTTCTTCGATAGGGTGGCCTTTTGTCCCTTGAGACTATTCTTTTCGATCCTTTGAATTTTTAGTGTTTGTCTTACTTGAGTTTGTTCTTGTTGTTTGGTTTTGGTGGGTTTTTTAAGGAGTTTGTACTGTTTTTCTTTAACTGGCTGCCTGGTAATTTTACTTTAAGGAGTAACCTGCATTATGCTCCTGATGCAAATGAGCTGTTACCAAATTTTGTCCAAAATAATAAGTTCATGAGAATTGAAGTAACAAAACTATGTATTTTTCCAGGAAAGAGTCTTTTTCTTTCTGGTCCTGTTACTCTATATTCAAAAAAATTTAAGAAAAATTTATTTCTATTTCCTCTTCTTAGGTCAAGAGGATTTGGTTAGGCAGTCTGAGATGAGGCTTCTGAACCGAACACCTGAGCAGGAACGCCCTCGGATCTTGCCTCCCGACCAGCGTCCCCCCGAGCCACCGGAGCCTCCCCCGCTCACTGATGAAGATCTTGATTATCGGACAGAGAATCAGCATTTGCCTATAAGTAACTCTTCAGGAACAGATCCTCATGCAGGAGTGAAAGCAGCTCTTCTGCAGCTGCTGGCTCAGCATCAAGCTCAGGCAACAACAGAGGAGCCAGTACAAACGAGTGTGGATTATCAGGCTAGAGACTCCTATGTAACAGGCCCAGACTACAAGGATAACTTTGGATCATCGTCCTTCTCATCTGCCTGTTACAGCACTAGCGATGGAATAGGAAGCGGATCATCAGGAGTATTAGAAAGGAGGAGTTTCCTTGGAAACTCAGATATACAGTCTCTGGATAACTACAGTACTGCTTCATCTCACTCTGGTGCTGCCCCTCCTCCATCAGCCTTTCCAGAATCTTTTCCCAGCTCAGTAACTGGTTATGGAGACATTTACCTCAATGCTGGCCCGATGCTGTTCAGTGGAGATAAAGACCATAGGTTTGAATACAGCCATGGCCCAATCCCAGTTTTGGGGAGCAGCGGTGATGCTTCCACAGGGCCAGAGAGTACGCACTCTTTGTCCACAAAGATGCACAACTATAGCTTTGGAAGTAATTTACAGGAAAATCCCACTGGCATCAGCCACATTCATGGACAGACTTGGACTTCTCCTGCCCAGGGACCTGGCTATTCCCAAGGATACAGGGGACACATTAGCACATCTGCAGTGAGAGGGCGAGGCAGAGGATTACCATATTGAGTATCTGTTTTTCCTCAGGCACATCATTTTTATCTGGAAAAACTTCCCCCCCGCCACCCCCGCTGCAGTTTAAAGCAGCAATTCAACAGACTTGAATAATGTTAATTCAACAGCTTTATTTTTATGTGGAAAAGGGTCTTGCATACAGTAGGAAAAATTAAAAACTGCTTACAACTCATGCTGTCTAAAAACTAGATGACTTGATTGTACATGTTCACAAACTCTAGTTCTGACTTTTATTTTGTATTTTGGCAGTTCTAAGTGAATGCTAAATTTAGGGACATCAGCTTTTTAATGGCACTCTTTCAGATCTTCTGAACTATGCACATTTGTGCTTTTTTTGTAAGTTTGGACCAACTTTTATGTAAAAAAGAATTTTACAACAATCAAAGCAGGGCACTGATTTATTTGGTATTTTTCTTTTTACAGAACTACCTTTAGTCAAGGGTCACTGTCAGTCTTTGCACTGCTTTCAGTGTTATTGTGGAAGGCGTACTTTGTGCTCATTTCAGATAATAAAACACAACCTTTCTCTTAATGCAAAATTTTATAAATATTTGGTCAATTTTTTTTTTCTTTCAAGAAAAGAAAAAGAATGGGTGTTCTGGTAAAATGTTCTCTCCATCTCCCACGCTTGTTTATATAAAAACTGTTTTACTTGAATGGTAAGTGCCTTAACATGTAAGCTTAAGGTCTGCAAAAATTTGGACGTACTTCATAGATTGCTATGAACATAATGCCTAAACCTAGGTAGTTAACAAGAGAATTCAGATAATAATAAGAAACTCAAACAGGTCATAACCTTGTGCTGTTTACTTCACATGGGCCAGTTACTTACAGACCTGATCTTACCTAGATAAAATTGTAATTTCCAAATTGAACTTCATGCGAAACATTAAAAGTGAGGAGAAGAAAGAACAGTGTAGTTTTTCCTCAGCTCCCTATTGGAGTTGTAGTAAATGTTTTAGTTCCTCTGCCAAATAAACTATACGTTATATGTCCTTACCAAGTGATTAAATAGTTTTTTTCTCTTAAATGTCAACAGCAGTAATTTCTTTACTTTGTGTGAAAAGCTGACACTGTTGTCTTTTTACCACAAGTACTGCATTGTAGGAAGTAACCAAAGGAAAAATGACCAGTATTTAAAGCAATGGCAAAACATTTGACATTAGTTGTAAATTTGATGTAAACTTGTGATTGTGCCAATTAATTGATTTTATACCTGCTATTTCACAGAGCATTTTAATATTGGAATTGAGTCTCTCTGAAGAACTAAAATAATTATAGTTAAAACTCTTACCTAGAGCCAGTCCTTATACTAATTACAACTTCCAGTATGGTTTTTTTTTTGTTTCCTCTGACAACAAGTGATCTCTCTCCTGCAGAGAGGAGGTATGGTTATATTTTGCCTGTACGTACAAGGATGTCTTGAAGCCCATATTGGAAACAATTTTCCAACTGATTATCCAGTTGACAAATCGGTACCTTATGTAACTGAGTGTTTAAATACTACTTTTTTAAAAGTAAAATTTCTACTTACACTATTACAAATGTAGTCTTGTCAATGACTTTTTGGATTTTCAGAGTAGAAGCCAAAGCTGTTGGTGTTTTGTTTTAATTGAAAATCCTGGTTCACATATGGATAATTCCCACCCTATAGAGGATGGAGAAACTCCCTTCACTAACTGTGTAAAGGATCTGGCAGATATGGAACAGAGAGAGTCCTGCTGCTTACACTGTTCCCACAAGTCTGGCAGTTTTCCTTCACGAGACACAGTAGAAAACCCTGCCATCTGAAAATAAAAGTGGCCAGGTCAGAAACAAATACAGCCTGGATAGCCTGTGCTTAAGAAAGGCAAAAGCTTCATGTGAATGACAGTGCATTGGACCGTTTTTTCCTTGAGTAAGCACACCCTCGTAGCATTTTTCTGTCAGTAAAATTATAAAGACAAAAATCATTTACTGTTGTTTAGATAGGGACAGTGTTGGCTAAGGCTCCTTGTTTACTAATCTTTAAAAAACCCAGACCCGGAAATACAAACACAGACTGCTTTTTTTCTTTTTAAGAATCAAGTAAAAGACTTTCAAAGCTTGTATGTGCTTACTTTCACTAAAGATGTGCAGTCTCGGGTTCCTCACCGGCACTTGAAGTGTAACTGCAGGCAGTAGTTGGCTAAAAACGCAGGTAAGTTCAAATGGAAAGTAATGAAAGAAATGGAAATCTCAGAGGACTAAATTAATTGACTTCCAATAAAAAATGCAAGGAAAAAGTTGTGTCTCCTACTGCTTCCCTTTTGGATGCAAATTTTCAAGTAATTTAGTTCCCTTTATTCAGTGCAGAGAAGTCAGTCCCCTCTGCATCTGTAAATGGCTGTGCAGTTTCCTTATGAACTGGCAGTACTCTAATACATTGTTCTACCAAAACGATTTTCAGTCTTTAGCCATGAAAGAAATCCCAACAGCCCCAGCACAAGTAATCGGGACTGTGAGGAGAGAGAAGGAGGTGCAACAGACAATTGACTCCCACATGGATCAGAAACCAAACTCTGGCACACTGTAGCAGATGTACTGTACAATGACTTTTCCTTAGGTTAAGGATTACTAGCCTGTGACTGAACACTGCATTTGCCTGGGACAACATCATTGGGATAATGTGGAGGGAAAGTTAACGTATATATGATGACATAAATACGATAACTCTGGAAGAGATTGCCTTCTCTACAACCCAGGGGATCTTTGCTGACACCTTTCCTCCTGGGCTGATTGAGGCTGGGTGTGGGTGAGAAGCTCTACCCTTGAGGGTGTGGCAGGAGGATTGGTACCCACAGCCACTCTCCCCTGTCCTGCAATTGTGTCTGTGCAGGTTAGCAGCCAGGGAACTGCCTGGATCTAAGGACAGTAAGTCCACATTCTTTTGTACTGGACCTGTGTATTACCTGTCAACATTTCTTTCTAATTAAATCACATGATGAGGTGCTTCTGGTGAAATTTTGCCCTTTTGAGCAAACTCCACTGAGCAGAGTGAATCTGTACTAGTTTGGCATTTTACATCATGTGGCTCTTGCATTTTTGATGCAGTAGTAGGCATTCTGAAAACTGTTATTTTTCTGTGGAGTTGCGGCTTTTGTTACTTTCTCCCTCATTCCTTTGGGTTTACGTTTTCTGTACTGCAATTCCAAAGTGAGCTACAGAGATCTGGATACTACATCGAAAAGTAAGTGTTGTGTGTTCGTATTTCTAAATAAACGTAGTGAAATACTGTAATAATGGACTATTAAGTAGCAAGTACTTCATTATGTATATTAAGTGGTCTCTAGCCATACCAAGAGGAAGAAAGTGAGCACGATTGGACTGCTTATGACTTAAAACGCCTAGACTATTACAATTCTTAAGTTCAGCCAAAGGAAGAGGAAACAGCTTTTATGGATCGCTAGTTGTTATACTGAACAGAATGAGCAGTACTATGGAAGAGGTATGAAAATACGTGTATCCTTAAATGTTAATCTAATTTCTTGGAAAAATAAAATGGTAAACTTCTATATTTTCTTACATTTTCATAAAATGTGGTCTCTGTTAAATTTTCTCCATCCCACAGTAGTGTCAGGTTCTTTCCAGAAGCAGAGGCAATAAGTGCCATGCTGTAAGTTCCCTGTAATACGGGTTTGAGCGCTCTTCTCCTTTTGTTTGGTGCAGGAGGCAGTTTCAGTTTCTGTGGATTTTACAGTTGGATGAGCTTAATTGATAATTGTGGTAAAAACTGAAGTAACACAGGATACCTCTTGTCTGCAGGCAAATCAGATCTTGGACCATGAATTCTGTTTCCAGGAGAGAAAAATGTCAGATGTACTACTTGCTTTCTTTTCATTAATGAAACACTCAAGTGTTTACATACAACATTTCTCCAGTATATTCTGTTATAGTGATTTTTACATGAGGAAATTTTGGCTATTACCCTTCTTGGTAGTTTTGGGATACTCTATATTTGCAGAAATGTGTAATGAAATTAAGGAATCACCAGAAAATTTATTTGAATTCTGTATTTAAAAATGAAATTACCTTGGGTTGACTTAAAATCAAATTAACTTGCTTATCAGGGTGAAGAAACTTTATTGCAGGAGTTATTTCAAGACAACTTAATTTAAAATAAATTGTTATGCTTCAGCTTGCTTATTACTCTGTTATTTTAAGCCATTTGTATATAAAATGTATTGTGTGGCCTGTAAATAAAATACATGAAAACTTGAAGTTTTTAGTTGTTTTCCTTCTCTGGTTGTCAAATAGCATTTCAAAAGAACATTGGGTTAAATGGATAATGTTTTCAGTGCGTTGAAATTCTGCAAGTTAAAACCCATTTACTGCTCCAGTCCTGTTTCAAAGGAGCCCTGCAGGGACTGGCAGTGTGAGCCTTTGCTGGCAGAGTGGGCAATGCAGGAGCCAAGGTGCAGCATAATATCCCTTGGAGCATTGGTGGTGGCCCAAGAGCAGGTGCTGGGACATGGGTATGGGACAGGGGCTTTGCCAGTGCTGAGGAGCTGCTGCTGGCTTCAGCTCCTGTGAGCTGCTCAGGATGGTGGGCTATGGACAACATGACATTTATTCTTGGCACTGTCCAAGCAGAGGTGCAGTTAAGATTCCCCACTGTCTCTTTAAAGAGGATGGTATGTGCATTAGAAGTAAAGGGAAATCAAACCCAAGAGAGCCAGGTATTTTCAGTGTCTGGTGAGAACACTGTGAATTGAGTCTGACTTAAGCAACTGTACTTTGAATGCCTGAGGCTTTTCTTGCTTTTTTTCTACTGTATTAATCTAATGAAACCATCTAAATCTTTCATTAAATGCTATACCATTATCCAAAAATATGCCACTTGCTGTTCAGTTCTCTTAAACTTGAGGCTGGGCAGAGTGCTGCTGCATCACTTGCCATTGATAAAGTGAGTAGATGGGCAGTGAAAATGCAGTTGGAAGTTACAGCAGTGGTTACCATAGAGGTTGTTTAACATTAGGCTGACAAGATGTGTAGCTGCAGCCCAAAACATCTCACTTTGGAAACAATACTTGGGTGACAGCTACAATTGAAGCCTGACCTTCCATTCTGGTGACAAGCTCAGGTTGTGTTTCATAGGATGTTGACTTGCATGTAGCTGATCTGGCAGTTGTGTGTAACCAGTTCTAGTTGTCTGCTCAGCTTTTCTCATGACAGCTGCAATTGCAACTCATAACAAAATTGTGTCATGTTGGAGCATGAACCTGAAACGGTTTGAGAATGGTGCAGCATCCCTTTCATTGAGCTCTTACTGTCATAGGGGTACCCAACTGTGCAATAAGGTACCAGTAATAATTCCAGTGGGATCTGTATGTCAATCAAGATCCTCTGCTGCAAGTAAAATAGCATCAAGTTAAAGAGGAGATATACAAGTAACTGCAGAGCAACAGCCTGTATCAACACAGAGCAAGGAATGTGTCTGTGAAATTGGTGGCAAGAGAGGAAACCAGTCTTCTCATGTCACAGCCTGTTTACTTTGAAAGAACAATGCAGTTTTGCAGAAATTTAAATTACCTGAACCAGGATTAGGTTCCTTCTATTTTTAAGGAATGCCTCTAAAACCTGACAGGCCACCTGGATGAACAGAATTGGAGCTACCAAACTCCCCCACCATGTGGAAGAAAATGAAAGTTGGAGCATTTTGAAGAACAGCAAACAAGGGCAGAGAGAAGTTTGCTTGACAAGTAAGAGTAGCTGTTTTGTTTCCCAGTCAACTGCGTTTGCTTTAATGGAGCTTAAGGGTTTTGCTTTTAAAGTCGTTTACTTGCTATGGCTGCTTATTTTGGGCATTTTTAGGAGAGAACGCAGTCTTCTCTCCACAGAACTTTGAGGCTTATGGTAATGTTTACTTTTTCATCATTAGAGCAGCCCTCGCCAGTAGGAAATACTTAGCAATATACAGCACAGCTTCAATTCTGCTTCAGCAGTTCCTCTGGGAGCACTTTGGGCATACCATTGATATGGCAAGTTCTCATAACATGGTGAATGTATCTTTAATAGGACTTCTTGCAAAGAAGCTTTGTGAAGATTTTTTTTTCAATATTAGGAAATACAGTGTAGAAGAGGCACAACTGGTTAGAAAAGGGAATACATGAGGTAAGTGTTACAGAGACCAGCCTGAGAGCTTCTGGTACTTGCAAGCAGATCTGATAGGTGTGTGCTGTCCTTAAGGTAACTTGGGGGAATTATTGGTTTCTGTGGTTAGTCCTTGACTTGTGCAGATACGTCTGCCTCCTGTGTGCTACAGTGTGGTGTTAGTTGCATGAGGACATAGCTGGAAACAAGTGTTTAATGTGCAGCAATGTCTAACACGGGTGCCTTTTTTTCCTCCTGCAAGTTCTTTTCAGACCTGTTTTACAAATGTATAAAGCACGTCAGCAGGTTCTGTCCTGGGCAAACAGCACACTCTCTACAGCCTTTTGAGCATCTTGTTTTCGTGCAGGTGGCAGTGGTCAGGAAGCACTCATGACTGCTTGCCCTGCCTTTGGAAGCCTCTGAGCATCAATGTCCCAAGAGCTGCCATTGCTGCTTTCTCTCTTTGCCCTGTCTCCAGGTGACCCTGAGCAAGGAATGGGCTGAACAGAGAACTGAACGGAAGCCTGACTTTAGGAGGTGATTTTCCCTGAACAAGGAGCAAGGAAGAGATCATTACTTATGTACCTAGCAAGGGTATTTTTATTTGCATTCTCCTTCATCCTTACCAACTGCAAAAAGGATCTTCAGGAATGGTTTCAAAGCAAGACCTGGTCTGGTGCTGCTTTGTTTTGGTTTTGGTTTTTTTCATTTTCTGTTTTTCCTTACTGGTATTACCATTCAGAGAGTTTTTAGATGTTAGAAACCACCTGCAAATTGATGTAGAGTTGAGAGATTGGGACTTCTGCTTCACAGCTAACCCAGTGGCAAAAAATACATAGAAGTTACAGAAGAGAAGCAGTCCATTCCCTTCCTTCCTGCAATAGAGTTAAAATTAAAACACATCCCCACACTGGAAAATGAAGATGGGCACAGTGGACAAAACCAGCAGCCAAAGTTTTCCACATGCAGCCCTGTAGCCTTCCCTGCCGCACAATACTCTTGAAAACTCATGTCATCCTGGGCTAGAATCCTTGCCCTCAAGACAAGGAAGGCAGTGGATTCTCTGACTGCACAGGCCCTTCCCTGCTTTCTTTGCAAAACAAAGATTAATTGTGACCATTTTTTAATCCTTTTTTTCCTGAAAATTGTTCATGAGGGGGAGGGAGGCAATGGACTAAGAACTACAGATGACATGGGAAACAAACAGGAATCTATTAATGCTGTATATGAAAAGTGGAGTAGTAAAAAGTAGTGAAAAACTTATCTGCAGATGGTTTGGCAATTCGACATCAGGAAAGTATTACTCTAAACCTGGCAGATTTTAGAAGCTACATATATTTTTCTCCCCAGATTGCTTCTTGTTATGGATTGCAGATCCTGCTGTGAGACTTTCAAGCAAGAGTTTAGAAGAGTTTACGCAAGAGTTAAGAAGACATGCAGGTAGTAGTAATAATTTTTATTTGCAAACTGTACTTGCCATTACAATGTTGCCTTTTGGGAATAATGACAAAACAGCCAACAAATTCAAGAGAACTATGCAGACCTGTTCTATCAGAAATTCAACCCTATTTCATCTTTTAGCATCAGGTAAATCGGAGATGACCTTCTCTTTTCAACTGATCTCCTGGGAAGCTCCAGTTCAGTTTGGGTTTGGGTATTTCTTTTTAGTCTCAACTGTTAGAATGGGAATTATTTCCTCACATGCAGGGGAACATTCTGCATGCTTTATTTAAGTGCCTGTCATTTGTTGCTACCTTGCAGCCTCTTCCACTCTTTTTTTTTCATTCCTCAGTCCTGTATTAAGGTTTCAGCATTATGAAGCTTTTTTATTGTAAAAACTATTACACGATGCCCTTCATTATAGAAAGCTGTAAATCAATGCACCATCAAAGCACTGAATAAGTATTTCCATCAAGTTCTAAAAATATTGAGTTGCTCGAAATGCAGTCCCAATATGAGGCATCCTTCTGCCTTGGCTAAAGTATGCTTCTGTCTAAGTATTTAATCCATATGACATGTTCGTGGTGGCAGAAGGGGAGTAAAGAGCATCCAGCAGAACTAAATATGGTTACTGCAGTCCATAACAAAATAAGGAAGTTGGTAGTTTAAAATTAGGTGAAATCATCTATTTCCTCTACAGAACTGGGAAGGAAAATGCTATGAGAATGAGAAGGATCAGTTATATTGACTAATTAAAAATAAAAATGTCTAAAACCTCCTTCTGACAACAAAAGAGGCTGCAGTTAACAGGAAAAAAACCCAGGATTTCATATACAGAATGGAAAGAACATCAAATATAGATGCTTCACTGATACTCAATTTGAGGGAATCTATTTCTAGTTGTGTTTTAAGTGTGATGGATATTTAAAACAGCTCCTGCTATAGGAAATGGTGATAACTGACCAAGTTTCTACACAATGCAGAGACAACAGTTTCACAAGACGGAATCAACATGAAAAACATATGAGCATTTGCTTTGCTGTGCAGTATTTAACAGCACGTGGGCTTGACCCTTTCCAACAGAGGACCGTTTGGCTGTGTAATGCCTTGACAAGTTGTGTAATTCTGTTAAAGGATTTCACAGGACAGGAGAGAGAACACATCCACAGCAGCATTATTAAATTCATCAGCAAATAAACAGACCCAACAAATGGGATTAGATTTCTTATTGGTAGGATGCTCCGAAGTGCACCACGGAAGCTGGCAGCTCATACTGTTCTTCAGAGCAGTCCTAAAACTGTTCCTAAGTGGGAAGGCAAAAGCTGCTGAAGTTGTCATTAAGCACTCTGTAGCTAGTCAGAAAAAGCATGAAATCAAGTTTGTAACACTTGTATTATACACTCTGTGTTTTGCAAAACATCATCTACATCATGAGCTATATTACATATTGTTGGAATATAAATTCAGCATTTCCACAGCTTGACCACTACTAGGAATGCATTAACATTTTTAGGCTTCATTTTTGGTAGCTTTAAAAAAATAAAATGCGTTAAAAGAATTATAATTATCGTGACAGTTCTGTGCTTTAGAAAGTGATCATGCCACTTAAAGCTCCTGTCCAAAAAGAGTCCCCAGCCAAAAATACCTTCAGGACCTGAAACCTCAACTAGAAATCAATTTGTGGATTATTTTTGTTTTGAAGCATGGAAAGTTTATTACAATACATTTTACAATACTGCCACAATTGGCTTTCTGATTCATTAATCTGAAAAGCTGAACCACATTTGCCTCCAGGAGATGAGAGAGCAGGTGCTGCAGCAGATTAGGCATCAATCAGTTATGAAGATACTGGTCATTTAAAAACAACAAAGTCTTGTTAAATTAATGCCTAGTGAGCTAAAAACTGTTCTGGTCTGTGATAATTGCTTGACAATCTTCCACTGGAAGGGGATAGATACACTTTTGATTACAGCTTAAATAATTTCCATATGCAGTGAAATTCAATAGTGTAAGTATTCCTTTTATAAGGAGATTGTCATCTCCATTGCTATGGTGTTGTGAATGAAAACTTTCAACTATTATCTTAGGTTGAAATTTTTCTGCCATCATTGCAAATTTTAGGTCAGACAAAGGACGAAAACCAAAACCTCTGTTTAACTTCAGCAGGGTTTTCCATTTAATTCTCCAGTGTCAGAATTTCCCTTTGGAACAGAATGTTGGGGTTTTTTAATAAAACCATCTTCCACTAAAAAAATTATGTGTAATTTGGCATTCATATTTTGGCCACAGAAGACTTGAAAAGGTCTCTCCTGGAGAGCTGTGAAGCACACAAATGTGTAGATTATTGAAGAAATCATGGGAATTCTCATTTATTCAAAGTATTTGAATGCTTATGAACTAAGAAGCGGAGTCTCTTTCGTTAAAAGCAATGTTTCTATTTGTATTCTCTACAGTAGATTTGAAGGGGTTCTTTTCAGAGCTCTCAGAATTTGGAACATTTAATGAACAGTAGAGAGAGTGAACATGGCAGAGAGAGAGAGAGAAATGCTCACAGAATTAAACAGCTACCACTTATCATCAGCACGTGTTGGAAAGCATGGCTTTCTGCTGGCATCCCTCCTCCCAGGAAGGCAATGCATTTGAAACTTGACCTGAAAATGTTACTGATTACCCAGTTTTAGGGAATGCAGCTGCGAGAGCAGAAAACACTGGCTTTTCTTCTGACAATAAACAGTAACAAAGCTTAAGCAAGACATCTTGTCTTGCTATTCATTCTCCTGTATGCAAAATGCTGGACTAACAGTGTTATCCTCTCTAAAGACTGATGCGATGTTTGAAGAAATGCAATTAAAATGTTGGTTTAACTTTGTGTTAAAAGCAATGTTTACATCTGTAAGGTGAATTTCTGTTTAGCAGGATATAGGGACTAAAGCTATTTCTACAACTGTGAATCACTGTTCTCCTGTTTGCTCAGATCTTCTACACTTGCCTGTCTGGAGCAATAGGGAGGTAAAATAATTAAGAGATGAGCCCTGATTTCTAAATCAGATATAATGAGGTTGTTTGTACTTCCGAATAGAAATACAAGAGATGGAGAGACTTCCATTAAAATACCACACTTTGCCTAGAATTTTTTTTTTTTTTTTAGATAGGAACTTTAGTTTAATGGTCCTCATACCATAAGTTTACTGTACTTCACAATTTCCCTTGCACACTTCAGGTATATAAAAATTAGACAATTTTGCCCATTTTTAATATGAAATGTAAGTTTGGTCTGATACTATTTTCAGACAGAACGAGCTTTATTATTAACTTCAAAGTTTAACAAAACGCATAGCCAGTAGGTCCATAAAACAGACGTCTGAGCCCCAGCACTTAATCTGCCTTTTTACTGGATAAAGGCATGGAGGGCTGGCGGCTGAAAGTGGCCTGGTTTGGAACTCCCTCTGGGATTCTTTCTATTCTTATGATTTCAAAGAAGGATGAAGTGACAGCAAGCAGATGTCTGTGTTTACATGACTCTGGAACAGTTCTCTCTGGAGAAGGAAATTCCAAGAAAAAGTTGTGAATTGTTTTAACTCTTTCTGCCCGGGATACCACAAAGGCAAATCTTTATCTATTTTGTCTTTGTTGTGGTTTGAACAAAACTGTTGGGTTTATCTGGAAGTTGCCAGATGAGGTTCAGATGTAATATTGTGCAGGATTTCACAGGATATGCTTCTCTACCACCAACTGATGGACAGTGAGATTTGGGATTTTACAAAATCTAGGTAACTTTTCTTAGTAAAAGGAGTATTTCACTTACTGCTTTTGTTTATGGATACTGAAAAGGTCTGTATCCCATACCTCTTCACAACCAGAATCATCAAAGTTATTAATTTCACTCATTCTTTGGCACTCAATATGTATAGATATTACTTGGAACTTTAAAACCAATTTTTCTTTACCATTTTGAAAGATCCTCAAAACTTGCAACTAGTAAAAAGAAAAAAAGAAAATAATGATAATAATATTAGTAACAAAAAAACCTGACAGGACTTCAAGAAAAAAATAATGGCATGTGAAAACTGCAGGAAGAAAAAAGCAGCAGACAAGTTACAGATTGAAGTACCTTTGTAAATTGCTTTGCAATGTTGCAGCAACGATATAAAAAAGATGGTCACTAGCAGCTCCCATCCTGAGATCCACTGTTGGAAAAGCTCATTGGAATTAACTTCCTTGTTTCAGCCATCAGCAAGCTTAGGTTGAAACACATTTTAAACTATTCAGTCTTTAATCTGCCTGATTTGAAAACACTTGTTGTATCTGCTTTGTCAGAATTAGGGGAGCAGTGATAGCTCAGAATGGAAAAAACTTACGATACAGATATCTCTGAATAAAAATAAACTAAATATTTATTTAATAATAAAACAATAAATTAAAAATAAGAAGTAGTATTTTATGGATCGCTTATGTCACAAAAGAGTGGAAGTCTTTTAAGAGAGAAGAATCTGGTTCAAATGAAGTGTCAGCCACAGAAGTTATATGGATATTGCTGGTGGAAAGTGACTCCAGAGCAAAGGCAATGCCTGGCCAAAATATTGTGGAACCTGTGAAGAAACAGAGTAAAGGAATAAATGCAGGTCTTACCTTTCTTGATCTTTCTACTCTTTTGTGTCCCTTATGGGGACACTTGTAAAAAAAGCCCACATTCTGGACTTTTGCCCATGTTCTGTGCTGATGCTTTGTGATGTTACAAATGACTGAGAAAGACTCCTGCAAATGGTTTTTGAAGGCGGAGACCCTTTCATTGCATTGTCTCCTCGTCAGGAGTTGCTGGAGGGGCACGTCTGGAGACCCTTTCATTGCATTGTCTCCTCGTCAGGAGTTGCTGGAGGGGCACGTCTGCTATACTGATGATCTTCCCGAGGTGCAAAACTGGATTATTTGTTTTAGGACGCTTACCTAGAAACAGACGAGCTGCTGTTAAAGCCATATGCTTTGACTAGATGTGTTTCTGCTGTCTTTCTCTGATACATCAATACAGTTAGAATGACACCAGAACCTTGCTTTTTCCGTCTCATTGAGAGGTTTCAAGACTGAAAGTTGCTCTGTAGCAGATTTTCTGGCTGTCCAAAAGCTTCTGAAGTAGAATTTAGCCCTGAAGTAACTGGTGCTGGACTGAAGTTGAACTATCTTTTTTAACTGGCAGTAATTAATAAATGTATTGAATAAAAAAGGTTGCTATGCAGACAACCTTTTTATTTCTGCTGCTCACCAGACTCCTCTCAGAAAAGAACATCTGCGTTCTTGTCATTCATGGATTGAAAACCAGTAATATGTCCTGTAGCTGCTGGAGCAAGAATACCTGATTTTAAGCTTTCATGAGGTAGTTTTCCTCCATCCAACTTGGTGTACTATTCACAAGGATATCCTCAGTAGAAACATGAGTGTTTAAGAGACGGTTGTGTTGGGAAGCTACCAGAAAGAACTGGGATCAACGCAATACTGCATTCTTACACACTTTTTCTGTTGTCTTCTCAGAGCGACTTTGCCTGTTTATTATTGCTAAATTTGTAATCTTTAATACAGATCTGAGCACTACTTGTCTGCATGTTCAGTAACGGCCTTTTATTAAAAAATCTCTGCAGGTAGCCACTGTGGCAAGGGCACATCTGTGTCGTACAGTTCTCACTGCACATCTGACAACAAAGTCCACCACTCAACCAACACAGGCTCATTTAGATGAGTCAGGGGGGATCTGTGTGACTTTACTTGTTGTCATAGTTCTGTCATCTCCAGCAATGTAAACTAACAGGACCTGTAGTGACTGAGTGTGGTAAGTGGTTGAATGACAGCAATTCCATCAAACCGTCCAGCATAACCCTGAAGGGTGGAGTGAACCTATTTCAATGGAAAGGGCAGGGAAGGTATGCATAAATCCATGGAAAACCAACGCAGAAGAGCCTTAACTTGTGGCTGGTGTATGGACAGTACTGAAAAAAAGAAGAGAGAAAAAAGAGACAATAGAAAACTCTCTGGAGAGAAAAAATTAGGGTAAAACTGCATCAGTTATCTTCCCTGGATAGAGCTGGGTGGGGGAGGGTGTGTGTGTGTGTATTAAAGAACAACCCACTTTTGGTAGGTCCCTTTAAACTATTTGCCTAAATTATGAACTAGAATCTATTCTTCTCAAGCTGTAAAGAGGATAGAGATTTGATTAATAAAAAGAGTTCTGTCACCTGCGTACTGGGATGATCTAATAGCAGAGAGAAACTAAACTGGGCTATTATCAGTAATACAATCACAAGTACAGACAGAAACTATTTCTTCCTCACAGCAGCAAGGATGACAGGCTACAGGACAGTCAATGTATGAAACATACAGCAATTGTTCTGAGAGGAAATTAAGTAGTGTCAGAAAATGCAACCAGATGTGATACCTTGAAAACAGGGATTTAAAGGTTCTTTGCACAGGATTTCTACATGCTTGCAATTCTATTTTAAAAGCTATTCTAAGTACAGGAACACTGCTAGTAGTGTAAACTGTCTTCAGTTCCAACAGGGACACAATTTGGCAGTTCATTCATTTGCAAACAGTTATTGCAGTTTCTCAACCTGTTGCCCATAGTGCACAAACAGCTTTCTAACATCTGGAAATAAACAACCCAGAAATTTTCCTTAGTGTAATTTAATTGCCATAGCAACCAGGAGGCTATGAAAAATTTACAGACAAGGGAAACAGCCTTAAGAAAGTGCAACGGGCAAGTAATCAATAGATCCTTAGTGCCTTTTTACAGTTACAGTTATCAACTCAAGCTGTACACTTGGACCATTTGCAGATTCTCCCTTTTATCTTTGTGACAATCCCTGAGACTTTCAAATCCTGTTTTTTCTTAGTTAAAAAAAAAGAGAATGAGGCAAAAATACTAGACTTCACAGACAAGCGGTGAAGAGTCTCTTCTGCAAAGTCAACTGTAGGACTAGTAACATGTTAATTCCCAATATCTGTTAATGGAACACAGCTCAAAGCCTTCTTTTACATTAACCTAAAAATCTTCATAAAGCCACAGGAGGGGGTGGTTTAAGAACATTGCAATTGCTACTTACAATCCAATTATTGTTGATACTACTTCCTTGCTGGCAATCATTGCTTTTTAAAGCTTATGTTAGCTCTGTTATTTGTCCTGTATGCTGCACAGTCATCCACAGAAATTGTCAGTTTGTTTGATTCTTCTTCCCTTGTTTTAACATTAGCTTGTGTGATGCTTGAAAAGGGAATGACTTGCATCAGAGTGAAAGAGATTTTGTTCTTCCCTTTACTGGTATTTATACTAACAGTTGCATCAACATCATGTTTAGCAGTTTGAACTCACAGGAATTTCTTCATGCATACAACAGATTTAAACCCATTGATTCTACAGTAATAGCTTTTAACTACCTTGAATACACAGCAATTCCATTGTGGCAAAACACATATGGATTCCAGAAGGTTTCAGTGTAGTTTAATAAAGCATCGAACAGCATGATTACTGCCACACAGAAGCAGGGTAGTACATGCTGATTTTTGGCGCAGACTATAATAGCAGGAGTGTCAGCAGCATTAAAAATTTCTCTCTGGAACTGTACTGGTATGACCTGTTTTAGCTGCAGGAGTTACATTCTTGTACACAAATGTTTACATGAATAGTTCAGAACAGCAATGTACAACAGCAATAAGTGAACAAAGAGCAGTGGAATTCACCTGTGAGATCACTGCAGAACATGCTGACAAAATTTAAAATCCAGGATGTGCGCTGACATGGTTTGAACCCGCCACAGAGCTGGTGAAGCAAAATGGATTACTATTTGTCTCAAAACACATCCTGAGCCCTGCTGCTCTGGAATGGTAAAAGTCTAGGGGTAACCTCTATGACAGGAAGGGTGGTCACACCCCAAGCATCTGCCCAGCTGTCTCTAGCCCAGGAGGCAAATATTTCTTAGTGTGATCAAGGGAGCAATGGGGATGAGATGAAGCTTTTTTTGCCAGATCTAAAATAGTTTGAAGGGAAGGGCTAGATTTGAGGTCTAACACGCAAGAGCTATTAATTTTGTAAAAGTAAATTCAGAAGTTCAGGTTGAGAACTTACTGTTAAATTCTAGGTCAGCAAAGCATACATTTCAGTGAAAATGACAGAAAATTAAACTGAATCAGTTGTGCCTCGTGAGACATACAGATGAGAAGTCACTGTAGGCAAGAAATTTGATTGTGAATTAATGACTGAATGCTGAAACTGTATTACTGTTGAGTGTAAACAGAACATGAATTCTTTCATTTTTCGTGCTGAAAAGAAGTTGTTTGGGCCATCTCAAATGATAAAAAAGTTTATTTAGTTACCTACATCAATTGGCATGCAAGTTTCTGAAAGCCAGAGACATGAAAATCATTACATGATTCTTCACCCATCAGTGTAGGCAATCCTCCCTTTTCTCTGCCAGTTCCAAGAAGATAAAAGGAAGGCAAGCACCAAGATTTGGGGAAAAGAGAACAAACTCCTTACTCTTGAGAATTTTGGAAAATTCTAAGAAGGAGTTTAATTCATTGCAAGACAGTCACGTATAAAAGCACATGTATGAATTTGAATTAACAGCAATTGCTAGGCAGAGAAGTTACCTGCAATGTTGGTAAAAAGCACTAACAAATGGATGACAGAATTTTCAAACTGTAACATTAGATACTTACACATCCCAGTTGTATGAGCAAATCCTCTTTCAGTGAGATTACTCAGCAGCACAGCTTGAAAACCAAACACATTATAAAAAACTCTTCTTTAGGAGGAAGGTGAACTTGTAGCATTTCCATATAATGCATTTTTCAAATGTTCTCCCCTCTGATGTCTAATGAAATCATTTATATAAAGTTAAGAGCACATAAGATGTCCTTAACAAGAAAAGCAACCTGACTGCAAAGGTAGTTATCCATTCTGCTGACCAGACACACGTTACTTGGAAAGTGCTCCCAGCTTTGACATAAGGAAAATGCTACATCTCAGTACATTACTTCTAATTCTAAAGAGAAGGAGTTTGATATGAACTTTTAACATCCCATTTTAATCGAAATTTTAATATACTAAATTATTTAACAATTTCAATGTGTGGACTGAGTGCCACAGAAGATTGAACATTCCATATTATAAAGCTGGAATGAAAATCCAAACCTGAAGTTTGAACTATTATAGTGCACATCTTGGGGTAACAACCCACCCAGTGTGTTTCTGCATTACACGTGTACTCGGCTGATTTAAGTTCTGTTACTGTGATACCAGCAAAATGTAGTAGTGATGCAGTTCACTCTTAAACACAGGAGCAAACAGTAACAAATTAATTAAATTTTTGGTGGAGGCGTTAGTTATGAATTACACAACTTTACAAAAACTGAAGAGAAAGTAAAATGTACTTGATAGACAAACACTACGCAAACAAAGCAGAACGGGAAAGTGCATCAACCCAAACTTCTGAAAAAGCTAACTCACTTACCTTAAAATCTAAGAAGTCTGTTGAAGAAAGAGCAAGGCCCATATTCTCAGTGTGTTCATTATAGAAGAAACCCTTCACTAACAAGACCTAAGCACTACTTTGTTTCACAGGCTCATGAAAAAAGGATGTATTTTGTGCTTTACATTTTATCATCAAATGCTATTTCCAGAGTCATACTGTTACTATGAAGTGGCTTCATTAACAAATGAAGAAGTGCTAAATCCTCTCTCTCCATTAGAAACATGTGGGGAAAAACAATGTTTGCCATGTGGTAAAAAGAAAAAAAAAACCTGGTGAAGAAGTATGGGTGTAAGCTTCCTGAATATCACAGCAAGAAAGGCTTAAATTGGCTTTAAGTACATTATATTTATAGTTCTGAACATGGGTTCATGCATTTTACAGCTATTCAACAATGACATCTTTAAATTTTACTGTAATTGCAGAATTTCTCCCAGAAGCCAGAAAGGTGAATAATTTTTAAGATTTTGGTGCTGATTCTTGACCAAATAATTGGGAGTCTTTAGCAGTATGATGTACTTAAAATTGGTGGGTCACATCCTGAAGTGCACTGGAGCAGCAGCTTAACAGATGGCATTATAGAAGGTCTGCATGGATTAAACAGTGCTTCAAGATTATTTCCTCATTTCTCTTTCTGGAACATTTACCTTTGCTGATGTCTCACACGTGGTTCCAGGAGTTAAGAGTTATTACCAGATGAGGCTGGCTTTGATGCCTGGGTCAACTGCAATGCCAAAGTGGAAAAATCCATCTTTGCAATGTGTAAGGGCAGCTCATACTGGCTACTGTGTAAGAACTCCCACCTCTAACAGTCTCTTTTCTCTCAGGAATCCTTTACCTTTCCTTCCTCCTTTCCAAACCCAGACTCTTCTCATGTCTAACTGAGGACACATCATGGCTTCGCTCTCTTAAATAAAATCATATTCATTCCCCCAAGATCACCAAATATTGCAAAAAATAAAGTGCATTCAGTCACACAGGAAACAGCAACACAAATGGTGACTTGGTTAAGCACACTACCACTTCTTTTTGGTGCGCTTTACAGCATCTGATAAGGTATAAAACTTTATACTTCACTTTTCACAATTACATTGATTAACTTATGCATAAATTTTAAAGACTACAACTTGTCAAGTCATCTCAGTTTTTCTGGTACCTATTACAGATAAAAATACTCATATAGCTGCCCTTTAAGGCACAGTTGTTTTGATTCTGGGGTGAAGATTTAACCACTCTTGATATCCAGCAGTTCTCTGGAGCAGCCTTTTTGGCTACAATACTAAAATAACAGGGGCAACTGGAGGAAGACAGAAATGACTTACTTTAGACAGTGGTCCTAAGACTACAAGAGACTGGGCACATTTCAACACTTTAACTCCTCCTTACAGTTTGAAGATGTTCTTGAATGCAGGGTTAACCTACACATTTTATGCTGAAACAGATAAAGAGTATAGAGGACTATTCCACCTCAGCAAAAGACAAGTTACTAAGAACAGCTTAACGTGATTCCCTCTGCTTTTTTAACCTAACCCTGCCTCAGGCCTACAAAAGCATGTTTTGAGTATGTAAGAAGCTTAAAAGAACACATGTATTTTGAAAACTAAACTAATGTTTTTATTTAACAAAGTTTTCACACACTAACTCAGCTTAAAAGCCAAGATCAACAAACAAATAATGGTGTATTCAACAAAAATTCATCTAATTACTGCAGGCTTAACATGGCAAGTTAAGAACATGCCTGCAGCTGGAACTATTTATTTTTTATTCTAGATTATGATATTCACTACTGGATTTAAGCATGGATCTTCCATGTAACAACAAGCTCTAAAAAAACCAACTCATTGTTTTCCTCTCCAATATAAAAATACTGCATGTACACACACAAAACAATTCTCTGGCAATGATACCTGTCCTAAGTAAATATAAAAAATAATTTAAAAATATAACACAGGTTAAAAAAACATGCTACGTATGTGCTAATGTCAACTGTACAATAAACACTGTCATTCATTCTGTATTATTCTAGCAGGTGGATCCAGAAAGAACATTTGCTTTTATTTAAGCCTGATGTTTTATGTGCTCTTTAGACTTAAATTGCCACTGAACAGACTTGTTACTATAATCCAGAAATTTCTAATACTGATCCAAATATATATTTTTAAACACAAAAGCAAATTATTCCAGAATTAAATTTGTGACTTAAGAGTTGGTTCAACAAATTAAACTTTCCAAAAACAATACATTTGTTTCCTGAGATGGCTAAGAGTCATGTTTTAACTTCATATTACACTGCAATTAACAGAAATTATTATGCACAAAATCAGGTATTAACTACAGCATACAAGCACATTTACAGAAGTCACCTAATTTCACTGTTGTGAACGACTGTGTTAACGCGTACACCTTAACAAAGCTCCTAAAATACTCTTTATACATTACAAAACAAAGATTTACAAAACTTTATTTTATTTCCAAGTTATTTAATTTGAAAAATGTTGAAACATAAAAAATACCACTTTCTAAGAGACTTTACAATAAAAGGCTAACAATCTGGCATGGAAGAGGTAAATATATGGAAACCTGTTTTAACAGTCACAAATCAGTCGCTGGTGATTAAAGAACACTTTGTTCTTCAAAGGTGGTAGGCACTTCCAAATAGCCAGAAATTTAAGTTTTCTTACCACTCCTTTTGCCTCCCATACATAAAAATATCCAATGCAATAAAAATAAAGGTAAGATAAAAGGGTGGACATGTGATGAAATAAAAGTATTATCTAAGGTCTTGATTATTGTTCACCTTGTGTAAATGTAAAGATTCTGTCCCAAAGTTTTCCTGACCAGATGGAGTTACTTGGCCTTTATAAGTGTTAGCTGAAATACCTCCCTTTTTTACCAGTACATGTTGTTTGCTCACTGCTGTATTGCTGGTTTATGTCTGTAACAGAAACTGGCTCTAGGCCAGCCCATGGGTCCTCAAGCATTGAAGGTCTGTAATAGTTTTCCACATCATTAGACACTCTTTTCTCTCTGCCATGCGCTGTACCAAATGGAGTAGATGTCCTGGGTGATCCCTTTGGAAGAAAACCATCAGGTAAAGAAACATTTAATAGTCTAATTCAAACTAAAAAAAAAAAAAGAAAAAAAAAGAAAAAAACAGAATAAAAAAATTAAAATACGTTTCCTTCTACTGTAGTAGAGCTCTGAAGCTGATTGTTAATTGTAATTACTACACCTCACTTACATCTTCCTCAGGAAATATTAACTTTAATGTACTTTTGAGTGATGATTTACCAGGATAAGAAAAAAGCACCACCACAGTCACTCTGGCACATAGCTACAGAAAATAATAATCTGCCTATGTCATCAAGATGTCTAACAAAAGCTGAACAACAAGACAGGGAGTTAGAGGCTGAGGAACAGCTGACAATATTAACAAGAACAGAAGTCAGATATTAAGTACTTACAGATTGAACATAGCACTGTATAATGCAAATAGCTACAATGAATTAATTGGAAAAACATTCTCTTGCAACCAAACCAGTGCTCTGTGAAATTTGAGAACAGATGACTATTTTACACACAATCTCAATGGTAATCAGTGATTTAGTACATATTGACTTTTGCAATGAGCTTTTAATATTTAATTTTTTTTAAGATCAAGGATCACAAAAATTGCTTCTGTAAAGCTGCTACAAGTCTGCAGCTTGAAGAAGAGCTGTGACATAAAGGAATTCCTACAATCATTTTCTCCTGTTAGCATTATCCATTGTACTTCTCCTCAGATTCCCTCCTCTAAAAAGTGAGGTTTTGTCTAAAGCTTATTTATTTAAGTTAATTTGTTTTAACCGAAGTTAAACAACCCATACTACAGACACACAATAATCTCCAATCATGCCCATTGCATTCTGTATGGTTAGAACAACAGGATTCCTTGAGGGTGAATATCAGATTTTGTAAAGCAGAGTAAAAGCATTTGATTAATGGCTGCTTTCCCCCACGACCCTGCCACTCCTGAATTTATGGATCAGCAGTGATAGCATTTGAATTTGACTAATAAGCCCTAACAGCATCTCTGCAAATCGATCATATGAAACAATTTCTGGGCAAAACTGAGAAATGGTGCCATAAAGTGAAAGCTCCAATGTTTAGTCAGAAGAATAGATTTCACTCAAACAGCTTGAACCTATTTCTGCAAATGTGCTGTGGCAGGAATATGTCAATGTATTTCCAGCAAGAACTTTTCAGGAACTCTTAAAGTTTGTTGATAATGGATACATGATCAAATGTGGGAACATCCATGCGTTACATATAGGGCACTTATTTCTAAAGCTTCTCTGGAATTAGCTTATGTAGCTAAGACAATGATCTCAAAACAGAAGAATTTCTAAAGGGCAGTGAATTACTTTACTGTATCAAACCCCATGAGGGTCAGAGAATCACCTCAGAACACATCTGAAAAACTTTCTAAGGGACATGCAGTTTCCTACAATAAGCTGACATGCACTAGCAAAAGTGACATTTATGTTAAACACTCACATTTTGTAGTGAAGCAGCAGTACACAGTGCATTCTGTCCTAAATAAATGCAAAACCCCACCATCTCTAAACCACCACATTTAATGAAGACTTTTTAACTTTGACATTGTAAAACAGATTAAATGTGGAGCTTATTTATTGCTGTATTTAATCAGCAGAAGGCAAAAGAAACCTGAGCTGATATAATGATCTGCAGTATTCAGTGGAGGAGCAAAATAAGTTCAATGGTAAGGCTCATTTGTATGGATTTATTTCATAATCTTAAGTTTCACTACAGTATACTGCAGGTCATTAGTAATGCTGACATTACACTGACATTTTAGCATTTTTGAAATCTAGGAAATTTATTATTATGTAATACAAGATTGACAATCTTCAGTATGTGTTACATATAAGCATGTAAGTTAATTAAGTTTAGAATACTAGTCATCATATGCTTTCTCCCCTCTGTATTTTTTTCTTTAGGGAAGAAAAGAAAATCAAAACGTGATTATTCACATTACAGGCCTGTGGAAAAGGAAAACAGCCCGACCTGTACAACTAAAACCATTCAGTGCAAGAGGCACTATTTGGTACCAAAGATAGCTTTAAAAAATCTTTCTATTAATTGTCACTAATGCCAACAGCCTTTTTCCACTGAACCTTCCTTAAAGAAACAGTCAATCTATTCCCAGTACTTTTTCTCCAGATAACAAATCTCTCTTTAGAGTAGAAAACAACATATTTTGGTGCTATTCATTAACATGTTACTGACTGGAGTAATACTGCCTTGAAACTGGGGACAGCCACTCCCTTAATCAGCTTTCTTCACCTGATGTAATTATAGCTGCTGGCATATGCACAAACCACAAAAATTACAACTATACCATTTCAAAAGGGTGGAGTTTCTTTCTCTTTCTGTAATAATTTTTGATCTACACCACCAAGCAGCTGCTGCTATTGGCTAGTTCACTAATTCCTCCTGAGTGTAGGAAAGGAAACATTACGATTAAGTGAATTCTAAGCGGAGATAAGAAACGCAACAAAGAGAAATCAAAGAATGATTTGGATTGGAAAGGACCTTAAAGATCAAATAGTTCCAACCATCCTCCCGAGGATGTGGACACCTTCCATTAGTCTGGGTTGCTCAAAGCCCCATCCAACCTGGCCTTGAACACTGCCTGGCATGGTGCATCCAAAACTTCTCTGGGCAACCTTATTCCAGTGTCTCACCACCCTCACAGTACAGAACTTCTCCCTCCTATCCAATGTAAACTTACTCTCTTACAGTCTAGAGCCATTCCCCCTTGTCCTGCCACTACAGACCCTTGTCTCCATAAACACATTTTCATAAAATATAAAGCAGAAGCATCTCTGTAGAAAAAACAGGGAGTGCTGTAAACTACTGGCCACATAAAGGTTGAGTTAGCCATTTCAGAAAATAAAATATTTCAGTATATTTTTCTTCAAGTTTTCTCTTAATTTCAAAGAATTAAAGTTTTCGAGCACAAAATGAGCACAGAATGCTAATGGCATGACATTAATAGAACACTAAAGTAAACATAAACTATCTTTTGGATTTTCCAATGCAATTTTAAAGGGCCACTTAACATTTTCATCTCAAAAGTGAGTGTGGCATCATAAATTTCAAAAGCACTGTAGTTCTCCTAACAGGATTGACAGAAGAGAGGCGACAATACACATACCTTACAAGAAATCTGATGCTTAGAAAATGCAAAAAGGTCTTCTACTCGAATTTACTTATGGCCTCATGGGCACAGATTCTTGTCCACACCAAACCAAATGGGGACTCATGGTGACCAACTCCCTCTGTGATTATACCGCTACTGCCCTCCCAGGCAGAACAGCTCGTGTGTACGCCCATAAAAGTGCAGATTCACACATTTCTTCAGTCCAAGGCAAAGCTACAGACATACAATATGCTCTGAGTCTCTGAGGGAACTGCCATCAGGCCAGTGCTCCTAAACCACTCACAAGGTCTGAGACTGGATTCAAAGTTGTACCTTCTTTATGTCATGTTTCTTACCTCAGAATGTAACCTGACTTTATATCAGGTTTCTTACATCACAAATGGAGCCTATGGGAGAGTTCCTGTCCTCAGGACCTGACATGAAACAGTTCTGACTAAAATTAGAGACAAAAGGATTCCTGTATATTCTTCTGCTCAATTAATTCAAAGGCAGGCTTTGAATAAAACCCTTAATTGAACACCTAAAGAGTGATCTTTTGAAGGGAAATTAGACATCAATGACATCATTTGTTCCTCCAGAATCTACAGCAGAAATGCCACATCCCTGGCTTTCTCAAAAGGCACTGAGGTTAAGAAATCTGTTGGCTTCCACACCAGGAGAGTCTCTGCTGTTGTGCTGAAATGTATAAATTTTATAATGATCCCATTCCACCAACTACGAGATTCCCGAGTTAGCTGCATCATAAGAAAGTAAAAAAATACTAGCTTTGAATGCACATGTAACAATGCAGTGCAGGTACATTAAGACTTTACTTATCTCTATAAAAATGTGACTTCATAATCATACTTTAATCCTTCAAGTATCAATAAGAGCACAAAAACCCCCCCATTGTTTGTACTGCACATGTAATTTGTTACACTTCTAAGTTTTCTCTAATATTGCATAAAGCCAGCTATATAAAGTTGTTATCATCTTGAGAACTGTCATCTTTGTGTGCATTGCAAGTCAACTGCTACAAGTAACCCAACTGAAAAAAAGCTTAACTCACAGAACCTGTTGTTGTTGATCGCTTTCGGGAAAACAGAAGCTTTCAATACAATGCAAAGACTTTAAAACGAGAGTCTATTATCCCAACAGATGCTCTCATTTCTGCTTAAAGGAGTCTCAGCTTAATTCTCTTTAATAGAGCACTCCTTTTCACTATCCGCATCCCTGAAAGCCCTGAGTGTGGATACAGCGTGGATAGGGCAGCTTCCATGATACAGGATAACACAAGCAAAGTAAAAGCACATAGCACTTCACCACTGTATTAAAGAGAACTGATCAAAGGGAGGCATGTACAGGAGAAAGAGGTGTTTGCTGCAGTTTGGGGCAGTGCTTAATTCTCTACCTTCACAGCCATAATATTAAAAAAAAAGCTGCACTCCTGTCAGTCCTTGTGCTTTCACACCAGGCCAGGCCTGAGGCCCTCTTCCCTTTCCTCATCTCACAGCTGCCTATGCTCTGTCCGTCCTCTCTACTACGGGGGAAAGACTAATTTTGCCCAGCGCGGCTGAAGTCTCGCTCTCCCCTGAAAATCCTGTTGGCGGGTGGATGCTGCGCTGGCACAAGCCCTCAGCACGTTCTCCCCCAGCAGCCTACGGGCCTCGCTTAGAAGCAGCACCAGCAGCTCCCTCCCTCCTTCCTTCCCTCCCTCCCCATGTCCCTCTCCTCCTTGCCCCATACCTGGAAGTGCCTCTGGAAGCCGCCGGGCGAGCGCCTGTGCTGCGGCGGCGGGTGCAGAGGCGCTCCGGCCGGGGACACGCCGCCGTACGGAGCCGGGTACCGGGGGCTGACGCTCTGCGGCCTACGGGGGGTCTGCGCCCCCGGCGAGGGGCTCCCGAAGCGTCCATGGAACCCGGGGCCTCGGGGGGAGAGGCCGCTGCCGTACGGCCCGGGCCGGTGGCCGTAGGGAGGCGTGTGGTGGGGGCTCCCGTAGCCCCGCGGAGAGAGTGGCAGGGGCCCTCCGCCGGAGGGAGGGCTTCGGAGGCCGCCGCCCGCATAGGGAGGTGTCGGTGCGCGGAATCCCGGCCGGTACATGGCCGGGACGGGCCAGGAATGGCGGTAGCGGCGAGAGCGGAACCTGTGCGATGGCGAAGACGCCCCGCCCGTTCTTTTCTCTTCCCCCTGCTCTTCCCCATCCGGTAGCCGACAGGTTCCGGCCTCTAAACGTTCCGTGGCGGGGCGGGGGGGCGCCGTCCATCCCACCTGGAAGCGGGAGAGCGGGAGAGGGTCCGTCAGCCTCGCACTGCACCCCGTCGCGCAAACCCCGAGGGATTCTGAGCATTTGCAATCTGAAGGGGAGCAATCTGAAGAAGAGTCTCAGAAGACGCCTGATAACTCAGACGATGAGGCTTGCGGCGTTTGTGGGCTCGGTGTGGCTGTCAGCGAATGCCCGCGGTTCTACAGCTGATAAAAAAACCCGAAACGAACTCTTGTAAAGCAAAGCGAGTGTTTACCTCACATTTCATGATACTTCAGACATGTTTATTGTGCTCCTTTGTTCTGGAGTCTTTTAATGTCTGAGCCTGCGAATGCTACGTGTTACGGCAGTCCCAATTGAAAACATACAGAGTGACATTTAAAGTGCACTTTAATGGAAAGCGTTTTCTTCAAAACCAATTTGAACTGTCAGCAATTAAGTGAGTGGTAGCTCAGGCAAAGACTTATACAACCTCGTGGCAAAATGCGCTTTTGTAGGAGAACCTCATATTTAGCACAAATTCAATTTTAACGATGTTATTTATTGCTGTTCCTGCTCTGTTCTCAGGTATATGTTAATGCAAATCCTCAACAACTCTTTAAAAACAGTAAAGTTTTTTTTTTTTTTTTTTTTTTTATTTTTGTCAGTACAACAAAGCACTACTCGGTTTTAGGACATTGCAACATAGGAAAATTAAAAAGGGCTTTCAGAACAGCAGTGAACTATTAAACTAAGCAGAATTACTATTAAACTATTTCTATTTAATTTACTATTTAACTATTTAATTTAATTACTATTTAACTATTAAAATAAGCAGAATGTTTCTATGCTTTATATACCAGTCTTGCTCTTCTTTAGCTTTAAACAGGTTTTGGTTTGTTTTTTTCAAGGGCAACAACTAATGTTATATTCTCAGGGAACTCAGCTTCCCACTACATTATACAATCTCTCTGTGAAAAATGAGGCAATATCTTTTTAATTGTAAAATGGAAAGAGACTAAACCTGCTCACTTAAATGTTTTGATAATCCTTTACTCTGGAAGACTGCCTATCTTTTTATTGTGCACACAAGGAATGCAATGTCTACACAAGACACTTTATCAGTGTAAGTTATCAATTTATCTGATCCGTCTCATTCCAAAAAAGATCAGTTTAATTTAAACGCTTTTCACACCAAATGAATTAGAAATACATATTGTTGTGCACATATTGAGTTATACTGGGGTAATTTTGCTTATTAATTTATTCTTGTTGACAAATCCAAACTGCTTCTAGGACTTTAAGCATCCATTGTAATACTTTTGATTACACACACCATGTCCAGTCAACAAAGCTGTCATACAGATTTTCTCTGTATTCGTCCGCAGCATTCTTGCAGACTGAGATGTGGCATTTCTTAAGCCCGTGTTATTCGTAATGCTCGCTTTCAAGCAGTCAGAAGTTTCAGCTGCTTTTGAGATACGGCAGTTGTCTTATTCTCACATATTTCTCATAAATAAATGCTGAACCTCTGTGCAGGCTTTTTTTATCCGATTAGAGAGGCAAGAAGACACCACGGTGTTCCTGTAACAAGCCTTTTTCTCTGTCCTAACACAGACTAAAAATAGTCTGAGGGTGCTTCACTCAGGGGAGAGTTGCTCGAAGGTCGCTTCAAGCTAACCCTTCCATAGCTACACAGAGCTGAAGATACAGCTTACAGTGTAAGTAATATTGCATCTCCTGTGACGGAGATCTGAGATCTACATCGTGCCGGTGAGCGGGTGTAGTGGCACCCAGTGCGGCTGCCTACCTCGCTAAGTGCGGAAAACCTTTCGGGGGTGTGTGTGTGGGGGGGTGTTCTACTTTTGTTCCACGTTGGCAATGTTGTATGTCACAGTCTGTAAGCCAAACTGGAAGTACAAATTTCCAGCCATGAAACAGCGGAATTCCTGCCGCAAAGATCTGCAGGACGTCTCCCTGCTGTATGAAGTCCCGCCAGGAGTGCTTCATAGGACAGCAGAAGCGCACGGTCCCGCCGCTGCCGCGGAGTGGGGAACGCGGCAACGAGCCGGCGCCGGGACGGGATCGGGGCCGCCCGCGCGTGCGCGCCCCCTGTCCCGAGCGATCCGAGGCTGTCCTGGGTGCGGGAGGGGAAGGGGGCGGTGGCGGCGGCGCCTGCGCCGAGCGCTCGGTGCTGTCTCGAGTGGCGGGGATGCTGCGCGCCGGGCTGGGAAGAAGGAGCCGGTGTTGCGGAGGGCTCTGGAGGAGCCCGTACCCCACAGCTACCAGCGGCAGCGCCAGAGCCCTGAGCGCTGCCTCCGCCTTCCCGCCCCCGGGAAGCGGCGGCGGGGCGCGGAGCGGAGGCGCTCCCCCGGCAGGTACTGAGCCGTGCCGCGCCCTCCTCCTCCTCTTCCTCCTCCGCTTCCCCTCTCTCGCCGCGTCGGTCCCCCCTATCCGTGTGATCCCGCCGGGCTCTGAGTTGGTGTGGCTGGGGCGGGGGTAGGAGCCGCTTTGCTGGGGGGGCGGGCGTGAAACACCTGCGGGAGGTTCCTGCGAGGGGCTGGCGAAGGGGTCCCTTGGCGGCCGCGCCGTGCGAGCGCAGCCCTTGTGCAACTTGGGGGGCTCGGACTTTGCACCGCGGCTGTGCACGCTGCCCGCAGACCGCTTGTGACCCCGAGCGTGTCGGCTCTCCAGGCAGCCTTGGCTAATGGCATGTCCAGCTCCAGGCGTGGCTTTTTTGTAAGGTTACCAGAGTCTAACTGCGTACACTTGTGGGCGGTCTTTTTTTTTTTTTTCCTTTGTTTTTTTTTTTTGTTTTTTTGGATTTTTTTTTTTTTTTGTTTTTGTGTTTTTTTTTTTTTTTTTGGTTTGGTTTTTTTTTTAAAATGAAATAAAACAAACCCAAACTGCAACAAAGTGATTTTTCTCTGACTTCACGTTTCCTTGTTATTAAATTACATTAAAAAATAGTAACAATAGCATTTGTGGCACTAGAATGGGAGGAAGTTTGCAGTTCTGCCTCCCACTGTGAACATAACAAGTTTGTCCCGGACTGGAGTGTACCCATTCATTGAGAACTAGTCCGCGGTAGTGATGGACTTGATTATAACTTACTGCATTGATAAAGTAAAAAATACTGATTGTGCAGTCAAAGTAGAGAGAACAGGCTTGAGCAATCATGTCTTCTGGAATTGACAGTAATTGGAATGGGTCTGTTAATCTGCATTGTTGCAAAAATTAATTGGCTCTCTTCTAGGTGCCTTCTTCTGTCAGTGACAAGTATAAAGGAAGTATTTTTGGAATATGAAAGAATAATTAATTTCTGTTCTATGGAATGATCTCTCTGTTGGTTGCTTATTCATATTGTTTGGTTAGGCTAACCAATTTGGCTTAAGAGTGTAAATCATATTGAGAGCAACTGGGTCTATTTATTCTTAATTGAAGTTATTTATGAAAGATACATATGGCTCTCTAATTCCCAAAAAGTTCAAGTGTCATGGGTTAAAGGTTATAGTTAGAGCTGGGAGAGTGGTTTTTCATTCAGTCATCAAGTTACTGGTATAAGTAAAAACAAAAATACAAAAGAAAATACGAGTTTCCATTTTACAGAATTTAGACTGCTGAGCCAGACTTCCAATGAAGTTTAACTTTGGGTATGTACCTGCATAGGAAGCTAGTGATGAAAGGGAAAAAAATTGCCAGGAGATGTTTCTAATTAATGCTGGTCAATTCTGATCTCTTGTGTTTGTTTGTGATGTGGTTTTGTTTCTTTTTCTGTCTATAATAGATAGCACTCCCTTATTAAGGATTTGTGTACCAGAACTGCTGTTTCTCTGATGTTCTATTGCAGCTTTTTCAGCAAATTAGTGTCTTGCTGGAATGCAAATCTAGCTCCTATATATTATTTTTGGTGAACATCTGTGGTCTTCTAGTCTGAAGAGACTGACAGGTCTATTCTTTTCCTCTATTTTCAAAAGCAAACTTTTGATCTATCTTCTTTCTTGCATTTCCTCGTTGTGTACATCTATTATTTATTGACATTAAAAAAAAAAATCACAATTGTCTGTCTTCAGAGCAACAGTTGTGCTCTCCTATTCTGTTCCAGCTATGGAAGAGTCCTAATCCCTGAATGGAGTGTTAGATGATGTTGTAATGTGAGTGATATGATAATTAGTAAGGGTTCATCAGTTTCAGTTATGCATAAATACATATTTACAGCCTAATCTTAACATTTTATTGTTTTTTTTGAAAAATATCCTTATGGGTTCAAACAATTTGGCTGCAGGTAGAGAGCCTCTTGTCTCTGGAAAGTTGCTGTTGTTCTGGTAGTGTATCTGTGAGTAGTCCTAAATATTGGCTCGGGATGAGAATAGGTGGGCTATTAAATAATAAAGTGCAGCTCTAAAAGGTGTGGAAAGAACAGAGGAAGATGGACCTTTTAAAAGTGAAATTATATATTTTTAATTTTTGGGAAGCTTCAGTAAAGCTTTTTACATAATTTTGGTAAACAGAGTAATGTTTTTGTGGAGCAAGTGGTGCACCCAGCTTGATAAGACTGAAGTTACCCTGGAGGGTGCGCGGTGTTTACCTGGTACAACTGTTTTTCAACACCAGAACTCAAGGAGATGTGCGGAACTGAAGAGGAGTAGCAGCCTGAGATTTTCCTAAAGGCTTTGAAAGTGCAAACCACGTGGCCATTTCTAGATGTGTATGTTTTCAACATGCTGCTCAGTCTGCATATTGCATTAAAGCCCAAAACCTGTTAAATGGAAAATCTCCCTGGAGTAATGGAGGAAAATTTCTTAAAGATGAATAATGGGATGCAAGTGTACCCACTGAGAGCAATAAAGTTAATGAAAATATTTTAGCAGAAGCCTTGAATTTCCAATGCTGCTTCATTTCTCTGTAGCTTGTTTTATCTCTCTCTGGGTATACATCTCCTTACTATGTGTAGGAAGGAGAGTTATGAGGGTGACTGGAGGGTGGTTCAGGTCTAATGGAGGGAACGTGGAGCAGGTGATACAGGTGTTCACTGCAGCACTGCTGCATGATACGGGGGGTGCATCACACTGCCCTGTCCCCTTTAAACCATTGTGGTTGGTTTGATTCCTTACCCCCCAACCTGTTTTACATCTTTTACTCACTTGGATGCACACCAAAAAGAGATGCTTGCCATAAGCTGGTATGTGTCATTTTAGTGATGTAACTGTCTAGGTGGTTTTTTTGGGTGTGAAGTGAGACCACCTTCCAAATAGTAATGAAATTACCATCCATACAGGGTGGTAGAGGTGTTTGTGTCCCCACCCTAAAAATAAAGGCACTGAGTGAGAAGAAGATAACCCAAGGCCTCCAGAGAAATAGTTGGCCACACTATGGTCTAGACTGTGAGATTGCTTGCTTCGTCAGTGATGTTTATTGCCATTGCTGTTGTTTCTTAGACCTGGTCAGGTTGGAAAGGGTGACGGAAAGGAAGAAAACATTGTGATTTCCTAATAATTATCTTGCATGTGCAGCTGCAACATGCGAGAAAGCTGCAAGGTAGAGTAGCTCTAGCTGAAAGTTAGAGTATTTCCTTGGCTCATTTATTGTCGTAAGTTTTGTATATTTTGTGTGTGTGTGATGCAACTGGATAGGTCCACATAGGCCAAAACATTTTGTGAGGATACAATGCTTCACAATGGTCTGCTACCTTTACTTTCAGTTTGTGTCATTCTGATGTTGCTTGCTAATGCTTTTATTTTCTTTCTTCAGGTTAGTCTTTAAAAACTGTTTGAGTGTTCGTGGAAGGCACATATAAAATATCTCTACTGATGCCTGATGATTTTTTGTCTTTTCTTTTTTATACCCTTTGAATACATTTTTATACCCTTTCCCCTTCCTTGTACCCTTTACATACTCCTTGTACCTTAACCCCACATATTTGTAATTTTTGTCTGATATTTAGCTTAGTTTGGGGATTTTGCAAAGTGGAAAGACCCAACATTCACAGTAGGAGGCCAAGAGCTCTATACTATCTCTGAACTAGAGGCTCCAACCTTGGATGAAGACTTTTCTCTGGAACATATTTTGTAAAATGGGCTGTAGTCTCATTTAGGGGAGAGTAATTAGAGTAGGGGGTTGATTACTTTAACTATTAAGTTTCTTATTGGGGGATTTTAAGTAGATATGCTAATTTGCGAGGTCCATCAGATTGTATATGTGTTATATGGGACGTGCATCTCGGAGCGTTTTCGCCTGAGAAGAGCTGTGCACGTAGAATCTGATTAAATACCGAAGTAAATACCCTTTTCCCCTTTATTACTGTGTCTGCCTCATATTTCTACCAGCTAAAAGGCAACACTACAAAGTAGCTTTATTGTAGAATTGCTAGGAGGTTAGAATATGCTCTGAAATGTCACCCATAACGTTTTCCAACTTTGAAAGGCTGTAATATACTCCTAATAACCAGCTTGTTCAGAAAGCTTTATTATCATTTATTAGGGGAAGGAGATGAGGGAGGATGATGAGAGAGTGTGATAAAAACAATGTTTTTATTTTTTTTAAGATCTAAGTCACTGCTTTCTGTTTCCTGTCAGGTGCTGATAATGTAAAGCCATTGGATGGTGTGAAAATTCTTGATTTAACAAGGTTTGTGTTTTGCATGTCTTTTGTAATACTGTGTCTAAATGCAAATATTCTGATTGGAAAAACTAAGAAAACTTTTTTTTTTAAAAGGGTTCTTGCAGGGCCGTTTGCCACAATGAATTTGGGAGATCTAGGGGCTGAAGTTATAAAGGTGGAAAGACCAGGTAAGATTTTTATTTGTTTATTTTAGATATAATAAGAACTGTACCCAGTTATGTGTATGTGTGTGTGTGTGTATGTATGTATGTGTATATATACATATATATATATATAAATATAAAAATAAAAGGACTTTGGGTAATTAGGTTCTAATTTAATTTTGTGTATTTTTAGCTTAACAGAGTGGTTTTCTTTTTCCACTCAGCACATGTCCCTCTTATCCATAGAGTTGCTAAAGATTGGGTAATGGTAAAAAATGCTTCTTTCTTATGGTATAGCTACACTTTTTAGTTTGTAAGATGGTATCATAACAAATTGCATGGCACTCGGGTCTTTTTTAGAAATAGCCCCTTCACTTGGCTCTCAGTTTTATGCATCATTACACATTTGAGATGTGTAATTATGCCATAGCAGCTGCACATGATGTCATGTATTTTTTTTCCTTCTTTAAGTTTCCATATTTTAAGTTTCTCTCTTTTGGTATTATTAGTTTTGAAATTAGTTGGTGAAAATAATTGAGATACTAAACTACATTACACTCCCTATATTTTATAACGTAACAGTTTATAATGATTTATAGCATAAATTGAAATGCAATTGAGATACTAAACATACTGCATTCCCTATATTTTATTTGTAATAGGAAATATTGAATATTTGAATATTTAATGAAACATTGAATGTCTGACAAAGGTTTTGCCATATCAATATATGTGTTGTCCTTATTTACTGACCATTGTTATAAATGTTTTCACTTTTGTGACTGGGCAAAGGTACATTAATTTTGTAATATCAGATTAGACCAACAGTGGTGGTATTCCAAGCATCTAGGATGTAGGAATGGAGCAATGTCAGCTCTTAAGCATCAATGGCTTTGGAGATTTGCATTGTTTGTGATTGAAGGAGAAGGGCAGCTTCAGAATTCTGAATTTCAAACATTTTAGCATGTGAGTAATCCTCTCTTTCTGTGAGCGGATATCTACTTTCACAGGTCTATTAATCCAAAAAGAGTAGCCCCACCAGTGTTCTACATGGAAAGTATTGCTGAAGTGTTTTGCTTCAAATCACTTAAAGTAGTAACACAGAAGAGATTGCCCTTGTCTCCCTAAGCATCCTGCTTGAACAAGTTCAAATACTAAACAGTACAAAAGTTGATAAGGAATTTATATGTTTGCATAACTTCTGTCACTGTTCATCTTAAATGGCTGTAGATTTTTGTGTTACTATATTGTATAGCATAATTATGGCAGTGTCTGTTTGTATCACATCTAAGGTTCTTCAGCTTGTTTCTGTATCTATGCCAGTATCAATCTTCTGAGTTGCCTCACTAAGGAAGGTTTTCAGTCATGTGAAGTTAACAAGTAGATGAAGTCTAGATATTGATATAGATATAGGAATTTGCATGCTTGCTAACACTCAGGACGGTAATTCTATCTGAATTTGTATTTGGCTTTAATTGTATTTAAAATAGATTTCTCATATTCATGATGTTTAAGAAAGGTTTGAAATTGGGAATTAAGCATAAATGATACAGTGACATCAGTGTCTGCTGCACCTTTAATGCCGTCTTGGCTTTCTGTAATGCAGGATTTTTGTAAGAGGTGGAGGTGGGGTACTGCGCCAGCTATAGCAAGTGCTTCTTTTTGTTGGTGTTGTGCAGCATGCAACTTAATCAGTTGTTGTCTATCAGTGGTATCTTGATTTGTATCTGGAGTGTTTCGGATATAGCTAACTGACTTTGTGAGCTGTATGACTTGATGCAGGTAAAAGTTTCTACTAAATTCTTCAGAATTGCCTAAAAGAGTTGCATGGTAGCTCTACTTTAAGTTAAAACAAACAAACTGCCAACTCCCCTTTTTCTCAACTCTCCAACTCCCCTTTTTCCCAGTCTCCCCAAGCAAACAACTAAATACCAACCCACAAGTAAAAAAGCAACCAAAAAACCTGCAAATACATTAATGGTGTGTGGCTGTGTTAGTATTTTAAAGACTAAATGGAATCCCAGCAGTAGCAAACACTTTGTTCACTTTGCTTACTTGCATTCACTTTTAGGTTTTTTTAAATATAAATATCTTTAAATATATATGTTAAACTAATATTTGTCCTGCCTGCTAGATGAAGCTTAAATGACTTAAATGTGATGTTGGAGGAAAGCTTTTCATTATTTTTGTTTGTTGGCAGTGTGATATTGAACAACTATGAATTTGTGATGGTATTTCTTTCAGGAGCTGGTGATGACACAAGAGCCTGGGGCCCACCTTTTGCTGGGACAGAAAGTGTTTATTTTCTCAGTGTCAATAGAAATAAAAAGGTAAATGGGGTGTGGAACCGAACATGAGCCTATATTTTCTGTAATTATAACTGCATATATAGCACTTCTTAGTTTTATTCTTAACATATATAGTGGAGCAGTATATATATTGGCCTAAAGTTGTGATGAATAAATTTCAGGAGAAAACCCACATGGTTTTTGGAAAAAAAGAAGGTTGCAAATGGTGCAATCTTTGTTATATGGTGCTGTGGGCAGCTGAGGCAATTTGAAAAAGCAAGAGTGCTCCTGCTAGTCTTCAGTTGCTGATGCTAATTAACTGAAAATGAAACCTGCTGAAAGTAAGGATTATGTTGAGTGATGATTTTTTCAGGTGCATGAGCTCATCTGATCTGTGTCAGCTGGCAGCTGGAAGAGTGCTGGCATTATACCATAGTGAGGCTGGCTAAATCTAGCTTGTGAAACCTTGGGATTAACATGAACATGGACATACCTGAATTGTTTAATGGCTTGTTGTCATTGAAACAAACATTTCTGGTGTCCCCTTGTGTCCTTGCAGTAGTGGGTCCTCTGTAAATATATAGTGAACAGGCTCCATGTCTGTCAGACTCGTTTTGCTGCTTGTCTGATCCATGAATGAGCTATAGTTCAGCTTGCTTTGCTGAGATTTTTTTTTTTTCTCCTAGGAGGAGGTGGGCTATGTGTTAAAATTCATTTATACAGATTAGCTATAGTGTGAAATTTGACTGTTGGTTATGTTTAGAAGAGGCTGATAATCCCTTTCACGTAATTTTTCGAATAAATTACTGTTGTATGTTTTTTTTAATCCTCAGAGTATAGCTATCAACATGAAGGATTCAAAAGGAGCAAAGCTAATCAAAGAGGTAGGTTTTGATAGCATGCAAGGTGTACTTATTTCGTGTTGTTGTGATCCTGAGTAACAAGGATTGAACTCTGCATTTCAGGCATTAATTTGTTAATTTAAAAAAATCTATGTATGCACTAAATTTGGTAAATTACAGTATATAGCTTCTGTACTCTGTGCTTTTGGACTCAATGTTCAGTGTAACTTCTAATGACTTTAGAGTTAAATTTATATGAAAATGTCATCAAAAGCTTCAAATGAAATACTGTGAAGAAACGATCTAAATAGCCTACTCGTTTCCTGTAACTGCTGCTGTATTTTTTCTTGCTGTAGTACTGCATTAGAAAGATTCAAGATGGACTGATCTGATCAAGTCAGTGAGCAGTTGAGAAAGAGGAGATGCTGGGTTCCAGTATTTGCAGTTTTTTTAATGTTACAATGTATTCATGACTTCAGTTGCTGTACATCTTTCTGAGAAACATTGTCCTGTAGGTGAAACTTAGTATTTGTTTCTTTTTCAGTATTTGACTTCAGGGTCTTTTAAGGTGATCCATTTCTCTAAAAAAATTAAAAGCATCAGATTTCTTATTATTTGTTGAGAGATGCAAGACCTGCTACTTGCTAGTGCTGCGCTTCAAGCCCTGCAGTAGTAGCAGCTGACTTCTGTTACTGTTTGTTTCAGTACCTGTCCCAATCCCTTTTTCACAGTGAGACTGTGTGCCATGCAGTAGGTGGAACTGGTCTGGTCCAAATTTTTGGCTGGGAATATTGCATGAAATGGAAATAGATTAAATTTTCTGATCCCTTGAATTTGTTAGTTATGCAAAGGTACTTCATATGGAAATCATTGGCGATTATAAGCCAGTGATTCTACAGTGCCTTTTCTTTTTGTAGAGCCATTTATTGTTAATTTGTTATGATGCTTTGTGTTTCTCTTCTAAAAAATTTGGAAGCAGAATCTTTCATTTGGAGAAATTTTGCATGGTATAGCACAGACACATTTTTTGGTTAAACTAGTCGTATTCTAAGTAAGTGCTATAAAATTTTTTCCCCTCATGGAAGACTAATTTGTTATTTGACCTTTAAAAATGGTGAAAAAAAAACTACTCAAAGTGTCCACTGATTCCACATGTGTGGGCTGAAGGTGTCTGAAGAGTTAAAGGCAGCTGGGCCTATGAGTCAGGATGAGCGGGAGGGAAAAATAGCATCACCTCTTAAATATTTCCCACACTAGCTGTAAAAATGAGGAGACTTACTGTGACAAAGTAATTTCTGGTATTTTCTATCCTTTATTAAAGTTGCTTTAATAACCACTGTAGCTTTCTGTTCCTTTAATCGATGCCATCCCTATCTGTGATATAGCAACCCTGAGAACTGATGAGACACTGTTTGTCATGTTACTTGTGTGTTCATCATTCCGCTTGATTTAGAGTGATAGATTTTGAAAGCATTTGGTGCAGAGGTCTTGACATTCCATTATGCATCTCAAAGGATCTTCTGTTTGGAGTTTTGTCACAAAGTATGTGTAAAGGAAAGTTATCTATAACAGGCTTTTGTTTTCAGTTGTCTCCTGCTATCATCAGGACAGATGTGCATAGAACTGAGTATTGTTCAGCACTGTATTTGTTACTGTGACAAGTAGTGTCCATGTCTTTAAAGCAGCTGATAACAAGTAGAAATTGAAGTTTGTGACACTGCATACTCATATATAAATATAAATTATGTCCTGAGTGTAAATGCTACAAAGAAATGTAATAAGGTTATAATTTTTTTCATTAAGAAAGATACCATGGTTAGAATAGATTTTATTTCCCTCTCTTATAAATTTTGTGTAGGTGGAAGAGGGTAAATCTCAATTTAGGGTCATGTTAAAAACAGGAGTAGAGAGTCTTCAGGTGTATGACAAAAGCACAGACTTGAAAATTAGTCAGTAGTATCAAGAGAGCTGAAGAAATCTGTTGATCAGGAGTCCTGGCTGCTTTTCATCCTTTGGCACAGCCCTACAAAATATTTTTCAAGGGTCTGTTCTCTCATCCATGATTACTTGATTTCCACAAAATTATTCTTGGGTCTTCTTTGTCTCTTTGGTCTGTGTCACTTGTAGCCCTGTCTTCCCTTCTAATGTTTTTGGCTCGAGGTTAACTGCCTTCCAAATATTTATATGCCTTCCTGAATGAAAATTCTTTTTTTATCTTCAGTGATAGCATGGGACTGGCACATATACACTGACATATTTTTAAATTATCTCTTTAGAACATTATTTATCAGTTATTGTCAGAAACTCATTTTAAGAACTTTGAGGATACTTCTTTATTTAGCCTTAACTAATGAACTTTTTTTTTATTCATTATGAACTTGGAGGCTTTAATTGGCTGGGAGCTGGTGGCACTTCTTCTCTTCCACTATTTTTAGCTGATAGGTCAAGGCATCGCATGCATTGTTCTCTTACTTGATAAAGCAAACTACTCACATATATATATATATGTTTGTTTGTTTATATATATGTGTATGCAGATTCTGCTCTGTAGAGTTCCTGTAAAAACCAAAACACACCCCCACAAAAAAACCCCCAAAACCCCAAAGAAACAACAAACCAAAAAAAACCACCAACCAAAACTTCCAAAAGATATACATGGTTTCCTTTTGAAGTTAGTAGTATCATTATTTGTTATTCAATTTAATGACTACTTTGGCATGAGCTATGCTGGTTTTTATTTCCTGAGGCATAGGTGTTGAGCACATCAGTGTCCTACCTGGAACAGATGGTATTCCAACTCAGGTCTGTGTTGTATTGCTGTTAGTAGATGTTAAAATACAGGTGATGTTTAGAGCATTTTTAAGGTGTGAAATATGAAATTTCAGTTGACAGTGGACTTGAAAGCCCATTGAGGCTAAAAATCTCTGTGAGTTTTAAGAAAGTCTAATTTGTTTGGATCAGACTCTGAATCCAGTTTTCCACAGTGGCAGAATTGTTGGTTCAGTGAGCTTCAGTGCTATATATACACTGCTGCCTTTATGTATTAAAAAACTATTTCCAATGAAAACTGTAGCTGCAGAGCTGGCACAGCACTTGTGAGATCTCTTGAAAACTTGTTTCTCTGAGAGTGTATATATACCCTGCTAAACTGGGCCCAAGTAATTGCATCCTCACTTAGCACTGTTGTCATTCCATGTATGTTGCCCAGTCCGGAGGTATGGTGCTTTTCATGTTACAGTAAGTATCATGCTTTCTTCCCCAGTGGCTTGTATTGATCGTTCTTCAATATGACGTGGACAGCAACTTTCGACTGTTTTAGCCCATCCAGTCACTGTAATTTTCATAGTTTATAAAATCATAGTGAAAGCAAAACACAAATTGTTGGTTAACTTTGTCTCTTAAATGAATTAGGCTGAGGCTGTAGCATTACCAGTTTGAGAAATACTTGTGTACAAACTGTGATGGATTTAAACAGAAAAGAAAACCTTTACTTTTCATAAAGGTATTGTGATTTCTGCTGTGATGATGCTAGTTTATAGAAGCTTGTCTAATTCACTGCATTTAATTAGACAATGACATGGCAGTTTCAGAGAATGTGCCTCTTCAATTGGCTGCAAATAGCATGAAGGAATTGATATATCAGTTATGCTTAAAAATGGACGCGCAAATGTGTGTACTTGTCCGGGAATATTTCTTAAATTCCTGTGCACACACACATGACACAATTAATCAGGCAAAAAGCCTACAAGTCCCTCAAGGCATACACTTTCTTTTAACAAGTTCTCCTGCTTCAGGACTTAACTTGTGTTAGTCTTATTGAAATTTGCATGTGTATATGTGCTTATAACTTTTATAAGAGAGGATGGAATTTAAAGCAAATCAAGTTTATATGTTAGTCTTAACATCAGTAGAATTTTGGACTAGGTCATTCATTTGAAAGCAATGAAAAGTCATAGTGCAGAGCTTGCCAGCACTATAGTATTTGATGTGACTTTAAGATCTTAGTTTTAACCAGTGTTGTTGGGCTCCCTGTTCTACTGCTACATACAAAAAGCTGGATATATGCCCTTGTTATGGTAATTGTAATCAATGTTTTAAAAAGTAAAACTGATTTTAAAAATTATTTGTAATGTAGAGAAAATGTGAATATGATGGAGATACGTTCTTTCTATCCCCTTTTTCTGAAGAAAAGGGAAGTGATACATGTGAAGATTGTTCCATAAACTATTGTCAAGCATTAGAAAATTGATGTGATATTGATAATATCACAGTTTTGTCTAATCGCTTCAGGATTTTGACAGTCTTCTTTCTAGATATGCAGCATCTCTAATATGTAGTTTGCAGAAATGCACAGTCTAACAAGCAAACCCTGTTACAGGGTTTGCCCTCTCTATAGGCTTGTAAAATTTCTTTTATCAGAAAGATTGGAGCCATTTTGATTAGCAAGATTTTAAAATTAAGTTATATAGGAATTTATTGAACTTCTTGGAGCTAATTAACAGATCTTACTCATCCTTTTCTTTTCTAAAGCTTGCAGCAGCATCTGATGTTTTTGTGGAAAACTTTGTCCCTGGGAAGCTGGCTGAAATGGGTCTAGGTTATGAAGACATTAAAAAGATTGCTCCTCATGTAGTGTACTGTTCAATAACAGGTACTTTATTTTAAATTCCTTGTGTTCATTATTTCCTTTTTATTTAAGTCAAAGTGTTATAAAAATCATGTGGTTGTATAGAAGTATGTTACTTTGATGTCAGTTAAGATAAATTGAAAGTTTAAGTGAGTTCAATTCAAAAACAGGTGTGGAAAAGCTGTGAGGAAGCAACTGTCCACAGCTTAGTAGTTGTTGAGTGTCATTACCATGCCAGCCTGACATGTTCCTGTTGATTTCAAAGGAGCCAGGATGGGCTGGCCTCCTTTGATTTTGCTTTGAACTAGCTGAAAACTAAGATTTCTTCTTTATTTTTTTCCTCCCAACAGTCGCACTGAATCAGTTTTCATATTATATATTTTAAATCTGGTAATCTCAGTGTTTTTTAATCCCCTGAAGTATCTTTTTCTACAGAATTGTGCAGTTACGTGTTCATTGAAGTTTTCCATGACATTGCTACAGTCTACTGCTTGTCAACTGAAATAATAGAAGAGTTGTATGTACTTTATAAAAGCAGGGAAGAATGAAAAGAAAGTAGACACATGTTTGCAGTTCCTAATGTTCATATAAAAATAATTTTAAGTCTGAAAAACTGCTTGAAAAAACTGAACAAAAACCTCCCCCCAAAATCATGATCAAGCACTAAAATTAAAAGTCTAATATTAAAATTGTATTAAATTACAGCAAAAGTTACAGATATTTTTAGACTGGTTTAAAATCTTAGTTACAAATCTGTTTTGCCCTTGAATTTCTGCAGAATAAATGGCTTTGGCTTTTTTGGTTACTGGGTATGGATGTAATTTCATAGAAATCAAATAACTTTTGTCTCTCGTGATATATTTATCATGTTTGTGTGGCAAATATCTGAAAATGACAAGAGCAGAAAGACAATTATATTCAGAGCGTGCTGGTAATCTTTGTTTAAATACCTACTTAGGCTGGTCAGTGGCTAGTTACCACAATGTTTTTCACATTTACTTGTGGATCTAATCTCACAACTAGAATTTGTCAAGTGGGTTTGCATTTTTTTGTTTGCTTTTTTTGTCTAGCTGCTCTACCCGTAATGATGAAAAATAAAAAGAATTACATCCAAGCAACAGTTTATGTGAGGTACAACACCCTCTCATTATGTGTCAGATGCTCCAGTCTCTTAATCAACTTTGTGGCTGTGTGCTTGCCTCAGTAAGATGATGTCTGTCTGCCTTGTACTGAGTAGCCCAGAGCTGGGCATGGGATTACAGACATGGCCTCAACAGTGCTGAGAAGAGGGGAAGGATCTACTCCCTTGGTCTACTTGACACTCTTCCTAGTGCCTGGCAAAACACTGTTGTCCTCTGCTACAAGGATGCATACTTTTAGATGTTTTAAGTGCTCCCTCAACTGAGTGTAACTCTTCCTTGCTGCAGAATTTCCCTCTGGTCTCAGTGACCTAGGACTCTTACGAGTCATCCTTTTTTTTTTTTTTTGTAAATACTGAGGCAAAAAAACATTAAATACATCTGCCTTCTTGTCCTTCATCTGTTTTGCAGTAGGTCCATATCTTCCCTAGTCTTCCTTCTGCTGCTGATTTGCTTGCAGAATTCTTTCACGTTGCCTTTCGTGTCTTTTGCCAAATTCAACTCCAGGTTAGCCTGTGCTTTGCTAAACATATACTTGTATGATCAAACAGCACCTCTGTATTTCTAGGTTACTTGTCTCTGCTTTCACTGCTTGGAAGACAAGTTGGACAAAGTTTACATAATCTTGCTCTTTAGAGCTTTGTGTAATGCGTAACTTACAGTTATGTTCCATAATGGAAAACACATCAGCATTATTCATGGACTATGACAACTTGAAGTTGAAGGTGTTTGAGAGATAAGAGCTAAGTGATGTTTGTCAGGCATCCATAAAGAAACTTGGAATCTTAAATTATGGCTGTTTAAGTCTTGGATACTCAACAGGTGATAAGCAATGTCGTTTTAAGGATGATGCATATTTTAGGAATAAAGACATAAGCTCCACTGTCCTTAAAAAAAAAAGCTCATAAATCCATTGAGTTAAGATAAGAAATAGCAAAGCCTCAATCTAAGCATATTAAAAGAAGCAACCAGACTAGGACCAAATGTACATCTGTGACAGAAGAAGCTTGATGGTGATATGCAGGAAGGGGTTTTTGGCACAATCAGGCAGAGAACTGATTTAAGAAGAATTCCTGATTGATTTCTAAAATTGCCGTGACATGATTCTAGATATTACAATTCATAACTATTTTGTGCTCTGGTTGACTTTGCTGCATTCAAATATGCTTGGGGGTTTTTGGGGTCTTTTTTGGGTTTTTTTTGGCTTTTTTTGTGAAGAGAGATGGGAATAGGTATGAGGCTCTGTAACTCAAGGGTTAGGCAAATGATAGTGAAGGTGAAGATCTATCCAGGGCAAGTCAGTCAACCAGACACATTACAACTACATGTGGAAATAAAGGACGGGTGATTGTTGTGGGTGGCTCCCTTCTGACGGGAACTGAGGACCCCATATACTGGCTGGCCCTGTCCCACAGGGAAATCTGCTGCCTCCCTGGAGCCTAAGTAAGAGATATTATTAGAAGACTCCTTGGACTGATTCAATCCTTTGATTATTACTTAATTCTGGGTGCCCAGGTCAGCAGTGACAACTCTTGGGGCAATCAAAAAGGACTTCAGGGCACTAGGATGACTGGTTGAATGAGGGCACAGGTGGTGTTTCCCTCAGTGCTTTCAGCAGCAAGGAATAATGCTGAAAGAAACAGGAGAACCCTGATCAACACATGGCTTAAAGGCTAGTGCCATTGGTGCAATTTTGGCTTTTTCCATCATGGGGTGGTTTATACAGCACCAGGCTGGCTGCAGGCAGATGAGGCTTGGCTGTCTAAAAGGGTGAAGAGGTTTCTAGGCCCATGAGTTGGCAGGGATGAGTGAGAGGGCTTTAAACTTGGTTTGAAGGGGGAAGCAGGTAAGACCAGACTTGCTAGAGATAAACCTGGGGTGGCATGCCTGTGTTGGGGGTGATATTGATAGCCCAGCTGAAATGCATCTGCCTCAGTATGGGTAACAAACAGGAGGAGCTGGAGGCCATTCTGCAGCAGGAAAGCCATGATAACCATCACAGAAATGAAGTGGGATCAGTCATGTAAATGTAGTGCTGCAATTCATGGCTACAAGCACTTCAGAAGGGACAGGTGAGGAAGGAGAGGCTCTGTACATTGGGGAGTGTTTCAACTGTATAAAGCTCAAGGATAATGATGACAAGACTGAGTGTCTATGGGTAAGAAGCAGGGGGAAGGCCAACAAGGCAGACATCCTGATGAGAGTCTGTTATAGATCACCCAACCACGATGAAGGGGTGGATGAACTATTCTCTAAGAGGCTGACTGATCCCTAGCCCTTGCTCTTGTGAGAGACATTAACTTGTGGGATGTCTGCTGGGAACTCAATGCAGGAGTTGAGTTCCCAGCAGAGAGTATGCAGTCTAGGAGGTTCCTGGAGTGTGTCTAAGACAACTTCCTGACGCAGTTGGTAGGTGAGCTTAACAAGGGGGGTGCCCCACTAGACCTAGAGAAGGACTGGTGGGAAATGTCATGGTTAGATGACATGTTTGGCAGAGTGACCATGAAATGACAGAGAATTAAATTCTTGGTTAAGTAAGGAAGGGGTCAACAAAACATCTACCTTGGACTTTTGGAGGACAGACTGTGGCCTGTTCAGGACATTGCCTCAGAGAGTTCCTTGAGAAAGAGCCCTTAATAACAAAGGGGTTCAGAAAGACTGGACATACTTTATGAAGGAAATTGTAAAGGCACAGGAGCAGGCTGTCCCTATTTGCCAAAAGATGAGCTGGCAGGGAAGAAGACTGGCATGACTGAATAAGGAGCTTTTGCTGGAACTTGGGGGAAAAAAGTTTATCACCTTAGGAAGAAGTGGCAGGCAACTCAGGAAGAGTACAAGGATCGTTAGGTCATGTGGAAAGAAAATCAAAAAGACAAAAGCTCTTCTAGACCTCAATCTGCCCACTGCTGCGAAAGATAATAGAAAAGGTTTTTATAAATACACTAACAACAGCAGAATGGCCAAGGAAAATTTCCAGCTTTTATTGGATTTGAAGAGGAATATTGTCATCAAGGATAAGGCTGAGCACTTAATGCCTCCTTTGCCTCAGTCTTCAACAGAAAGATGGGTTATCAGCCAGCTCCCTGAGCTGTTAGACAGGGAGGAGAATAGACCCCCTGTAATCCAGGACGAATTAGTTTGTGACCTGCTGTGCCACTTAGACACTCACAAGTCCATGGGGCAAGGGTAGCGAGGGAGCTGGCAGAAGAGCCTGCCAAACTGCTCTCCATCATTTATCATCAGTCCTGGCTAAGTGGGGAGGTGCCAGACAAATGGAGGTTGATCAATGTGACGCCCATCCACAAGGAGGGCCAGAAAGATGATTCAGGGAACCACAGGCCTGTCAGCCTGACCAGGGTGCCCAGGAAAGTTATGGAACAAATTATCTTGAGCACATTACATTGCATATACTGGATAGCCAGGGGATAAAGCCTATCCAGCCGAGTTTGTGAAAGGCAGGTCCTGTTTGACCAACCTGATTTCCCTTTATGATCTGGTGACCTACCTAGTGGATGGGGGAAAGGCTGTGAATGTGTCTTCCTGGACTTCAGCAAAGCCTTTGTGTGTCCCACAGCATTCTCCTGGAGAAGCTGGCAGCCCACAGCTTGGACAGGTGCATGCTTTTGCTGGTTTAAGAATGGATGGATGGCTGGGCCCAGAAAGTGGTGGTGAATTGTGCCACATGCAATTTGTAGCTGGTTATAAGTGGGGTTCCCTAGGGTTCAGTGTTGGGACCAGTTCTGTTAAATATAGTTATTGATGATCTGGACAAGGGGATTGGGGGCACCCTCAGCAAGTTTGAGGATGACACCAAGTTGGGAGGGAGTGTTGGTCTGCTGGAGGGTAGAAAAGCTCTGAAGAGGGTTCTGGCCAGGCTGGACTGATGGGCCAAGGCCAATGGTGTGAGGTTCAGTAAGGTGAAATGCCAGGTTCTGCACTTGGGCCACAGCAACTCCCTGCAGCACTACAGGCTGGGGACAGAGTGGCTGGAAAGCTGCCCAGCAGAAAGGTACCTGGGTGTGCTGATTGCCAGCACCTGAACATGAGCCAGTAGGGTGCCCAGGTAGCCAAGAAGGCCAATGGTATCCTGGCCTGATTAAAAAATAGTGATTGTCCCTCTGTACTCAGCACTGGCTCATTCAGCCCCTCCTGGCACTTTGTGTTTGTGGTTACAGTGAAGGCAGCCATTACCCTGCTATGGATTAGGTTGTTTGCCAGATGCTTGAAGGGGTTCAGATGCTGGAGAGGTGCACTGCTTGTGATACTGTTTTTGTGTATCCTGTTGTGTAGGAATTGCCATTTTGTGCTGCTTGATGTGAGCCAGATCAGGCTGGGCTGTCTTCAGAATATATCACATTGGTCATGTGGCCGTGAATGGTTCATACATATGTGCCATCTGTAATACGACGTGTTGGTTTTGCTTGGCCTGGTTTTTGATAGTGGGGGGGCCATAAAGATGGCTTCGGTGAGAAGCTGATAGAAGCTTCCACCATGCCCAGCAGAGCCAATCTCTGATGGCTCTGAAGATGGACATGCCACTGGCCAAGGCTGGGCCGATTAGAGATGGTGGTAATGCCTCTGTGATAACACATTTAAGAAGAAAACCAAGAAAAGGGGGGGGAAACAGGTTTTTTTTTTTCCTAGCTAGAGAAGAGGAGGAGGTGAGAACACAAGGCAAAGAACATAGAGACATCAAAGTCGGTGGAGAAGGAGGGGGAGGAGGTGCTCCAGGCACTGGAGCCGAAATTCCTCTGCAGGCTGTGGTGAAGACCATAGAGAAGCAGGTTGTACCCCTGCAGCCCATGGGATCCATGGGGATGCGGAGATCCACTCACAGCCCATGGGGGAAGGGCCCATGCTGGAGTGGGTGGATGCCTGGAGGAGGCTGTGATCCAGCAGGAGACGTGGTGGAGAGAGGGGGTCCCTGCTGCCAGGCTGGAGCAGCCTGTCCTTGGAGAACTGCACCCTGTGGACCTGGGACCCCGTGGACATGGGACCCCATGCTGCAGCAGTTTTGGGAGGGCTGTCTGCCTGTGAGAGGAGCTCACATTGCCACAGTTTTGGGGGAGCTGCTGCTCGTGAGATTGGAGCCATGCTGGAGAGGTTCACAGAGAAGTCTCCCATGGGAGGGACCTCACGGCGCAGTAGGGGAAGGACTTCTCTCCCTGAGCAGTGGAAGAAGATCCTGGTGATGAACTGACCAAACCCCCCAATCCCTGTTGTCTGTGCTGTTGGTGGGAAAAAGGGAGGGGTTGCGGGGAAGAATGCTGTCTTTAAGGGCTTATTTTACTTCTCATTATCCTCCTCTGACTCTGTTAGTAATAAATTAACTTTGTAACTCTAAGTTGAGCCTGTTTTGCCCTTGAAGTGTTTTTCTCCTGGTCCTTATCTTGACTCGTGGCCCCTTTGTTTAATTTTTTTTCCCCTCTGCCCAGCTGTGGCAGCGGAGAGGGAGTGAGCAGCTGTCGTAAGTGCCTGGCATTTGGCCTGTGTCCAAACCATGACATATAACAACACTTGTATGTATTTTATTGTTTCTCTTTCTGGATAGTAGGTAAATTGTCACAGAGATCTTATCAGCTTACTTTTCATTTATTATTTACTTTGTCCTCCTTGCTTTAAGTTATGGTATCACCATGAAGTCTAATCAGTCCTAGCTCTAGCAGTGTATGTTCCTTCTATCCTCCTTTTCTCATCAATTCTGATGGCCTACAAATAACATTAAAAAAAAAGCAGAGCCATGACAAAAATGAAGGCTCTTTCAAGTCTTCATTTGAAAGAACAGAAATTCTTGGTGTTTTAAGAAAACAACTGTGATTTGTGGATTTTTTAATGTAACAAAACAAACCTGCTTCCTTTTTTGGTTTTGTGTTTAAAAACAGCTGAAACATTCTGTGAGAAATTTGGAAACATTCAAACTTCTCATTCTTACAAAACTTAAAATTCAAGACTGGACTCATTACATAAAACACTTTTTGTTACTGAAACATATGGGGTAACTGGTTCAGTTGAATAGTCATATACTGTAGCAGAATCTAGGAGACATGCATCTTAGAAATAAGAAAATATGCTGCTTTATAACTTAAACAGTATTGAGCCACTTTTCTTGAGTGCAGGAATAATTTTTGTGTGGAGTTGCCTCTCTAAATTTTGAACCATTGCAAATAGTAAAATGATGTACACTGATCTTAAAATGAAAGAGAGTGTAATTTTTTCAGAAAGTCCAGGGTCGTGTGTAGGTGAAGAGTTTAGACATAGATATGCCAGATGCTGTCTCTTTTATGGCATTTTGGAAGTTCTGATTAGCAAACGAGTTTCTTATCCAAATAGCTCTGATTGAATGTATACAGCTCTGCAGTGAGTGCTGCAGGGTTTTGAGGATTTCCGGGACATTTCCAAATGTTCCTGCTGCTTTGAGTGCACTTGAGCTCCAGATTGCCTGTCCTCAGTCAAAAGCTGGCTTTGCTTGGCTAGAACTAGTTAAAATATAACATATTTTGATAGTTCTGTGGTTGAGATTGGTTTAAGTTCTGGAAAATTGGCTGGTTAGTGCAAATCATGTACAGGTCATAAGGGAGTGACCGTTTTCATGTGGTCTGCGTAATGCTCTCACTAAGAAAGTCACAGTTTATTGCTGAACGGGAGGGGGCACTGTTTAAAAGGACAACATGGTTTCCAAATCAAAACACTAACACTTTTTTTTTTCCTAAAGCATCTGAAGGTAATATGTTTTCAAAGAATTTTACAGTTTGTTCTTAAACGATGAAAGGTACTCAGGTTTTCTACCCTAGCCCTTAGCTCTGCTATTCTGTACTCTGCTAATCTGTATAATTGTGCTACTCTTCTTTTTGTGCAGGTTTTTTTTTTTCACTCCTTTTCTAGGAAGTAATACTTCATATCATATGCAGGTTGCTTTGTATGTTGCTAGTGGAATTACAAAATCTTGTTTTAGTATTTTATATAATTTTATTTCTTAGAATATAAATGTGGTTCTTAGTTTTCTGCCTTTTAAGGAAATTTTACTCCTGTAAAGACTTTTTAATGTACTTATGTATGAAAGAAATTAATTACAGAATCACAGAATAAGTAAGGTTGAAGATGTGCCATATGGTTCAACCTTCCTGCTCAGGCACAGTCATCCCAGAGCACATGGCCCAGGATTATGTCCAAACAGTTCTTGGATATCTCCAGTGAGGGAGCCACCACAACCTCTCTGGGCAATCTGTTAAAATGCTTGGTCACTTGGTGGATCCTTCTGTGCATCAGTTTCTGCGCATTGCCTCTTGTTCTATTGCCTGGCACCACTGAGAAGAGCCTGGTTCCAGGTACCTCTTGGCACTGCTCCTTTCGATATTTATACATATTAATGAGGTTTCCTCTGAGCTACCTCTTCTTGAGGCTGAAAAGGCCTGGCTCCCTCAGCCTGTCCTCATAAAAGAGATGCTCCAGTCCCCTTTTTATCTTGGTTGCCTTCCAAGGGACCCACTCCACGAGCTCCATGTCACTCTTGTGAGGAGCCCAGAACCAGACACAGCACTCCAGATGTGCCTCACCAGGGCTGAGTAGAGGGGCAAGATCACCTCCCTCAACCTGTGGGCAATGCTCTTTCTAATGCACCCATGGGCCTTCTTGGCCACAAGGGCTCATTGCTGGCTCATGGACAGCTTGTTGTCCTTCTCTGCAGAGCTGCTTTCCAGCAGTTTGACCCTCAGCCTGTACTGGTGCAGGGGATTGTTCTTCCCCAGGCACAGGACCCTGCAATTGCCCTTGTTGGACTTTAGACAGTTCTTTTCTGCTTATCTCTCAGTCTTCAAATTCTCTCCCATCTCTGTCAAGGCCCTTTTGAAGACCATTTTGAAGCTCTCTGGGTTATCAACCACTCCTCCCAGCTTCGTGTCGTCAGTGAACTTGCTAAGGAGGGATCTGTCCCTTCACCCAAGTCACTGATGAACGAATTAAACAATACTGGGCCCAGTACTGAACCCTGGGCACACCACTAATGACAGGCCTCCAGCTAAACTCTGTGCTGCTGATCGTGACTCATTGGGATCTGTCATCATACATAGCCATAACGATAGAAATCTGCCATGAAAATATTATTAGTTTCAACCAAGAGTAACTATGAAGAAAAATTTTTGGAATTGGTATTTTTATTAACTTTGTGTGTTACTGTAGCAGTTTACATTTCTTGGGGATTTGCACTTTCTACCCTACAGAACTTAGTCTTAACTCTGAATTTACATAAACTTTGACTACACTGAACTGTTTGTTTGTTGGCAAACAGTATGTTGTTAAAAACGAAAAAATTAGAAGGAAAGACTAACAAAAGTTTTGGAGAAGTGTTGTGTGTCACCTGAGTTTTCTATGGCTCTGAATCTGAAATTGTTGCTTATGTAGCCTTTCTTTAATGTACTTAAAGTTGTAAAGATACATAAATTAATGTATTTCAAAACAGTAAGTAAATCCTCTGTGCCTCTTGAGTGATTCTGCTGACTCTATGAGAAGGAAAATAGTTCTTCACCCATTTACATAAGGTTTAGTAATAACTTAAAAGAACAAGCATTTGGTACTTCCCAGTGTCTTGTTTGGTACTGATAATTTGTAGTGGCTTCCCATGAGAAGATTTGATGTTATAGGTTTGATGCATATCCTACTTTGTCTCTAGTATTTTCACAACAGGAAAGAAAAGCCAACCACAATGTATTTTGCTGGGCAAAGGCTAGCCAAAGTGTTCTTCAGATCCTCTAATTTGTGAACTAACTGTGGTAAAATGAGGAATTGCCTTGGATTAGGTACAGTTTTTAGATTCCCTCTTACCAAGCATTTCCGGCCCACAAAATTACACATAACTGTGCATCTGTATCTTCATGACAACTCATTCCCCTGATGACTGATGTTTTTGTGGGTTCTATATGGTTTTAGTTTGGATACAGTTACCTGATACCAACTGATAGATTACCTGCCAAAAAAATGGTAGTTCAAGTTTAAAAAAATCATTGGGCAAAGTAGTTTGGAAGATGGACAGATTAAAGAGTTGATCTGTCTTTTTTTTGATAGCTTGAACTTACCTGTGTGGGCAGTTAAGAGAACTTAATCAAGGTCTAGAGATAAAATAGAGAGATCAGTTTTTGAGAAGTTAATTAGCAGATACACAAATAATTTTTAAGACAATATAGTTGGTTATCTATAGTAGGGTAATAAAACTTGTGCTACATATTTTGACTGTAGAAAAGTTTTTGATGCTTTTATGTAATACTTTCACAGAAAAGCTAGGGAAATGTGATGTACAAGAAATAAAAATACTTCGTTCAAGAGTGATCAGAAGCTCCCTGATAGCTTACTTCAGGATTGAATGGAAGAAAATGCCTCAGAACTGATGTTGCTGGGTATTTTTTTTGCTAAATATAGGTGATGGAGTGCAATGTGAATGAGCCCAAAATTCTGATGTGATCATGTGCTACGAGGTGCTTGTGGGGTTTAGATTTGAGGGGAACGAAGAACCTGGAGCTGATTTACAGGAAGAAGGCATCACTTCCTGTACAGCTTTATACTGTCCTTTAGAATATTTTCTGTAGGTCTGGCTAAGTCTCAGAAGAGTCATGGAGGGCTGGCCTCAGGAGCTCAGTTTTTCTTACTGAAGCCTGGAACTGAAACCCTTCCTAACAGCCTCTGTGTCAACACAGCCCCTTGGACAGTCATGCGATGAAGTCCTGATCTAAAAGGTGCCTTTTTAGTGGCCTGAGGGCTGTATGAAGCTCTGAAAACCCACAAAGCTGAAGGGAATCAACTTACACAGCACGATTAGAATTAAAAATTACCTTGACCAAATTGTTTACATAAATAAAAGAGGAAGGTTAGAATTAAAGATTGAAATAAATACGTGTTGTGCTTAATCAGAAATAATCAAGTAACTTTAATATTGTATGGGGAACACTGGGCTAGAAAAGAGTTCTCAGAAGACTTGATTGAAATGATGGGGAATGGTCAAAGTTGAACATGAGTCAGTGATCATATCAGTAAATGAAGGACTAGTGTCCTACTGGATTATATAAAGATGAATATGGCCTAAAGGACTGTTTCTCTACCCTGCTTCACATTGGTAAGGTTGGAAGGTGAAGTCTACTTGTGGGTACAACATTGCAAAAACTAGATGGAAAACTGAAGAAAGTTGAGAGACAATGTATAAGTAAAAAACACTGTATATGAAAGGTAGCTTGGAACATCAGTTAAAAAAAAAATAATGCTGCTGTGATCAGAAGGAAGTACTGTGGTTGGCCATCTAACCATTGCTTCCTAAAGCATTCTGTACATTTTCACACAGCAGTTCTTAAATGAAGATTTTGATAGTATGTGAAAGCCTCAGAAAACCTTTGCTTAATACAAAGAATTAGCCAAAATGCTACTTGGAATTCAAAGAATGAGAATGTTAAGAAAAGAAAATCTCAAGAAAATAATTGGGAGATAGTAATTAAAATAAGAGTTCAGACCTGACCGTTGGAGGGGTGGATTATCTCTGTTTTCAGAGAGTTAAGTAATTGGGCCTACAGGCACAGCATACAAAATAAAAAAATGACATGGATATTGAATACCTTGGTGCTTTTCTGCCCTGCACCAAATGTGCTGCTTTGTAATCCTCAGTGTAAACTGTATATTTGTACAGATTGGTAATGGGTTCCTTTTGCAGTAAAGAGCCAGCTTTATGGCATGCAGCAGGAGCTCTGAGAGTTCATTACGTATCTGGTGTTATTACTCTGATACTTGAGGCCGTCAATATGTCAGCAAATGGACTGAGGCTTTTAAGACTATGTTAATTCTAAATATGAATTTCTGCAAGCACTGGGAACAGTTTTAACTTCTATAGCACAACTGTTAAATATTGTGAAGCAATGGCCTCATAAAGAAGGTAAAGGTTACGACTGGAAGTTTGCTTGATGTAAGTCCAAGCCAAGGAGCTCGTTCTCCCTGTGCTTCCTGGTAGTAGGACAGTTTTTCAAACTATCATTCCTTTCTTCCTGCCTTCACTATATGAATAAAGCAACCAATGAATCTAATGAGACAATTTAAATCTCTATTATACAGTGTTTGCAAGCAGAATTTCTACAATTTAATGTTTTAAAAAAACTTAATGTGGAAGAGGTAGGTTTTTGTATTATCTTATAAGTTCAAGATACATACCTGATTTCTTTCTAGACACCTAAACAGATTTGTGCCTTGGCCTGAAAAACTAGTCATATGCCATTTGAATATTTGTGTCATTTTTTTCTTTTGGCTGAGCCATCAAATTAGAAAACTTTAATGTAGAGAGGCAAAGTGGTTATGTGTGGAAAATAATTGGCAAAAATGCATATATCCAAATACTACTTCAATGATGTCTAAAAAGTACTTTTTCACTATAACTTAGAAAAAGAAGTCACTTGTTCCTGTGAATGAAGAAATAATTTTTGTTTATAAGAAAGGAATGAATCACCACAGCAGTGCATTTGTGTATCAGTGGTGGTTTTAGGTGGTACACAGTTCGGCTGGTAAATTCCCTGAGAGAACTACTTTGCTCCATTTATGTAGCTTCTTTCCTTTACAAAAGGGAACTTCTGAGGCCAGTCAGAATTCATTTACATCACTTAATATATGTTGTGTAGAAAAAACCCCAAGAGCTCTCTTTAAACAAGCATAGTAAATTGGACTTCAAGTATTATAGCTTCGTGTTCTTTTTGTGGCCATTTATCATGGTGCAGCAGTATGTACTGTTGATTTACTCTCAGTGGTTTCTTAGGCTCGAAAGATAATTTGTGTACATGAAAAACTTCAGGAAGGAGATTCTGGAAATAGATATCCATTGATTGAAAGTGAGGTGATAGCTGATGCTTCTGAAATTGCCCTTAGGTATCGTGTTTTAAGGACTTGGTTTGTTTTGCCAGTAAGCTGTGCCTCTCCTTTACTCTGTCTTGTAGAAAGTAACCTGTGAAGTCCCAAACCTCCCTGTGCTTGGCATGAGACCCATTCCAAAACAGTCTGCTGCCTTAGGATTGGGACTTTGTGGTCAGTATTTCTTCCCAGGGTAAAGTACTTAGTAAATGGAGTATAAACTGCAATCCTAAACACATGAGATTTAATTTTTGTAAATGTTATTTCTATATAAAATAAATCAAATATTTTTATAGCCTTCCACAGTTGACTTCTTTATTCAGAATTAAATGATGAGGACTAATGGGAACTTTTAATTTCTATTCTTAGCTCATGATACCAAATACTATTCTACTGAAACACAGCTACACAAACAGGGTGTATATTCTGATGGTGTATTAAGAATTTGATCTTAATTTCTGCTGCTTTTGAAGATCTCCTAAATCTTTCCAGTTGTCTATTTTGTATCAAAGGTGATTGATCTGCAAGGATGTGTTTACCTGCTGCTTACCTAGACAAAAGTGAAAAGCATTATATAGGTGTATTAGATCCAGGGTTATTTTTTCTCTTTACTGGTTTTAGTAATTTATTTGGTGTTTTTTTCTTAATAAGGAGTTGGGTTGTTTTGTGATGTTTTTTATTTTACCGAAAAAAAAATCCTAATGGTTCTGGTGAAGGCTGAGAAACAATGACTCTACTACTAATCAGTCTTGCGAACAGATGACGAATAATGGGACTACTTTGAATTACTTCTACTTTTATTGTTCACATATTTTTCATATTTCTTTTTAAGAATCATATGTTTTAAAAGCCTGATTCATAGGATTTGAAATTTTTGGGACTGTGTGTTAAAACTATTGTAATGTTTTTAAAATAGTCAGTTTTCTTCTGTGGGGTTTTTTTTCTTTTTTCTTTTTTTCTTTTTTTTTTTCTTTGTTGTTATTAAGTAAGTTCAAAGTGTCTGCTTACATAAAGGGCCTGAAACTTGCAAAGTTCTTCTTTGTGTCTTACCCCTAAGCAATTGATTTGGGAAATTTTGATCAACTTAATCAGGAAGACTGTCTGCTGCAAACTGTTGGAACCTGGGATAGTACTCAAGAGTAGTATTAAGCTTATCCTGTTCATCTTGCCATCTGTCTTTTTCCATTTCTGGTGACAGAATATGCAGCTAGCTGGTCTTGAGTGTCTGTTTTCATATTTCTGTGTTGCTCTAGGCTTAAACCCCCTTAAAGAGACTTTTATGACCCCTTTGGAGAGCATGTATTGCCAAAAGGTTGCAGAGTAGAATGTGAATTAGCAAGGTTTGACTGAGGTGTATTGCAGAGCAATTAATCTTGGTAGCTCTTAATTGGAGGAGAAACAAAATGGTCTTGAGTTTGGAATTGTTTACGTTTTTCTAGTGGTAATGGCAACAATACTTTTAAACTTGTATTATACACAAAAAGCATGTATTCAATTCCAGAGCGACTGAAATATAAGTATTACAAAGATGCATTTTTAGGATGCAACCAAACTTCAAGGTATCTCCTTGTACAGGACTAATGTAGTTATGCTGTGTCAAGTTGCAGAACCAAAGGGCAATTTTCCTACTTAAAGCACATTCCTGTTGCTGGTGGTTTTATGTTTTTCTCAACTGCTTGCAAAATTAGCATAGGCCCAAACAGGTCTATTCAAAAGAGGACGATTCTGTGAAATTCAGCTGGTTGACAAACTTACTGGAACTGAGCAAGAGGCTGTTTTCTATGCTACAGGCTTCTGTCAGCCCAGCTGTGCTGGACAGGATTGTGAAGACGCGCTAACACTGACTGGTTTAGTTGTTTTGGCAGAAGCCATTAGCAAATATGTTATTACATTGAGAAAACTTTTCTTTTGCTGGTAAAATTGTTCTTCTTGGAGATGTTTCTCTGTAAATAGTTTTGCATTCTATGCAAATGAAGTGCAATTTGGTCTGGAAATCTGCATTCGCCCTATATTTGCAAGGTTTTTCCAGTAACTTCTAAAATACTAAAGGGCTCTGGCATTGACACAGACCAAACTTTCAAAATATATCAGTAAAACAAACAAGTATGAAAAGGGGTGGAAGCTGAAAGGTGGCACATTGAGAAAAAAAAAAAGGTTGCTGAGTAACATATGGGAGCTGACAGAATCCCTCTTCTCTTGGTTGGATTGATATCCTTGCATGATTCAAATCTGCTGTGCGCCTCCAGGAAGGTAAGCTTTTTAGCTGAGTGACACTAAGTCTTTGACTTTTTTGCTGCTTCTGTCATCAGTGCACCAGCTAGAGTGCATTACCTTTTTTTTCAAACTGTAGATGATTGAGCTACCCTTTTGCACTGGCATATAGCATCCTAGCAGGAGGGCTTAGCTGTTTTTTCCACTATTATTTTTTCAGTTACACATAGGCTGAATGTCGAAAATACTGTGAGTTTAGGAACAAGAAACAGTTGAAAATGAGTGCTATTCTGAAACACTGTGTTCCCATTCTTTGTTCAATATGAAGCATATGCAAAGTTTAATGAACCAGACATAATTCTTCCTTGCTTTAAAATTAAACTGACTTTCAGCAGTGCATGAAAGTAATGTTTTTCTTGTGTCTTCTTACTCTATTGCTTGTTCTTCCATCTAAGTAGCAGTATTTTGTATAAAATCTGAAAATTCAGAATTTTGGAGTCTATCCTAATGAAGAATACCATATCAGACAGAGAGCCTGTGAGTTGTAAGATTTAACATTGGGTTAGTTTACAGTGAATGAAACCAGATTAGACACTGAAAATCCTGGATATGAACAGCATAACAACACAGTACAACTGTGAAGACACTTACTGATGGTTTAATGTTTATTTTTCAGTAGCTATTATGCTTGGACTGATGCCTAGCTAACTTAACAGAAATAAAGCTGGAAGATTTTAGGCATCTTCAGAAGCCATGCAGCAGGCTTTTTTTAAAGCAGTATTTATTGTGTTTGAGTTGTAATAGTCTAAAGAGAAGACACAAGAATAGATCATGAAATATTTTGCTTGTTATTACTAAAGATTTCTCTGCTGGTTTCCAAATGAATTATTTTTTAGGGAATCTCCTGTCTAATAGCATTCTCTCTGCTTTATCTTATTTTGTTAATCTTTTTTCCTTGCCTGATGGACTTAATGAAGATTGCAGGAGTTTTTCTTTGTTTGGTTTGTTTTACTGTTTCAAATGGTGAAGTTTTGTGATTTCACCAAAGAAGCAAATATAACTAATTAAAATGGTGAAAAGATCCAGTGTCTTTGTTGTGCCCTTTCACAGTATTGTCTATGGGTGTTGGTAGATTTGTAGGGAGACTGTAAGTAGCTGCTGTTGACCTGAAAATGTTTCCCAGTAAGCATATGGTTTTCATTACTTGTGTTTTTAGAATACCGTTATAAAATAAAACCCTGTCAGTAGCTAACAAACAGAAAAAAAACAGTTTTGGGTGTAGAAGACACAAACTACTGAAAAATAGCCTATTTTTTGTAATTTTTAGAAACCAAAATGGTGGTAGTATCTGGCACTTTTCCATGTACCTGATAATTAAAAGCATTTTGTATCCAGTGTTTATGCCAACAGCTGAAACCCAATGATCTGCAAGTTGTCTTGTAGAGAAAACTCTGACACAGGAATTAGTGGATGTTACTGTGAAGTAAGGGTGTAATGAGAATAGGTTTGTGGATAACAGTCTTAACAGTAAAAGCTCTTTTAAAGAGAAAAGAATAATCTTTTATACATAGGACAAGAAGTAACTGTTAAAATTTCAGCAGGAAATGATTCCTATTAAACATTTAGGAAAGCTTTCTAACAGAGAGGATGGCTTTCGTGTTCAGGAATATAGTCCTTGTGGGTGCTGCAAAGTCAGGATAGGGGTACCTTAGTGACATTGTGATCGTGTCTTACAGTGGCCTGACCACCATTTCAAGAGGAAAATAGGAGGCCAAAGTTTTGTAACCTCTTTTAAGAGACTACACCTTTCAAAATTATTTTATGGAATTGCAACTGCAAGGTGCTTATTCATATAAAACTATTTTTTGTACAATAAGAACAGATGCTATATATCACGTACCTGCTCAGAGCATATAATATATGATTGTTTGTCAATTTATTTTTGTCAAATTAAAGTCACAATCTTAAAGTATATGCGAATTAATTTATTAATGAATCAAACTTCTTTTAATATTAAAACAGAAAATTGTAAATATCTTTACTTCCGTATCTTTACAGACCATGTATTTTATCATATCTCCTCTGTTTAAGTATTTTTTGTGTGTACACTAAAGAGAAATAAAATCAGGCTCAAAAATATCACTGAAGTTATTGAAAGGGTTGAAATGACAGCCTGGAATTCTAAGAATACGTTGCATTCCATGTGACTTAATCCTCTATGGGAATTAAACTTTATCGATTTGTTTTGGAAATTTCAGAGGAAATGTTTGGAAAGTTTAAAAAACAATTACATATTGATTTTGAGTTCATTTGACACACTTTTCCAACTTCTGCCCCTGAGAGACTACGTATTTGATCTCAGAGGGAGAGGTCAGGGTCACAGCATGCATTCTCAGCCATGGACGTGCAGCCCCCAGGTGGAGTGCTTGGTCAAGGTCAGCTCCTTATTGGACGCTGCTGCACAGATTTGTCTGCCAACTATGTATAGTCACAACAAATGGTTGTCTGTTCAGGTAATATCCACTTTAGAATGAACATCATCTGTTTCAGATGAGAAATAATTATGTAATTAAGTAATTACTTTACATTTCTGTCATGGGGTTATAGATAATCATGTCCTTATCAGAGGACTTCTCTGAGGCTATCCTGACATTACAGTGCTTGGCCATAGTGTAATAACTATTCATAGAAAATACACCTTGCAGGTACTTCTTAATTTTATGTGGTTTTTTTTTTTCACTGCAAGAAGTAGCAAGAGTATCAATATCTGTTGAGCTGAAGCCTGGTGTCTTTCTGTTGACTCCTGACTGATTTCCAGATTAGCCAGATATTACTCACAAATATTTGCTCCCTTATCTTAATAGTAACAGTGTGTCAGAGTTGGGTGGGTAGAGCAGTCCTAGCAAAGTAGGTGAGGACGCACAAAGGTTAGGACAGACAGCTCGCCTCAGTATTAAACTAATTTCTGTGCAAGTTTTACAACCTGGATGTTCTGGGGAAATGCCATTGCTGCACTGCTGTGAGTAATTGACTTCACTATTTTAAAATTAACTTTCATTATATAAATATTTGTAGTCATAAGATCAGCTGTATCTGTACCAAACATGGAACAAGGAGTGAGTTTTTGCTGGTAAGTGTGTTCAGCTGGGAATATTTATGTAAATCCAAAACAATGATGGGGAATTTGGGAGTCTATCAGTCTCCTTTAAGGTGAGGAATAAAGTTTGAGTACCTAATCTGAGTGTCATCTAAAAACTTTTAATTGAAATTTGTTTTCAGAAAATGGTTACCATATGACACATTTGATCTCTGAGACTGTGTAGAAGAGTGACCCCACTTAGATTGGGAAGCTGCTTCTGCCTTGAAATTCAGAGAGTGACAAGCTTTCACTGACTTACCAGCATCTCTCAAGTAATTACAGTTTGGGCTGTGAAGGGAAGGACTGCTTTCTTGTAACTTATATTTGGCATGTTAAAAAGCTAGAAAATATGGCCTAGAACTTTGCAGGCCTGATTAAAACCTTTTGAAAACCAAGCTTGTGTTGTTTGAAATGGTCTGTGGCTGTGACCCAGAAGTGTGGTTGATGCCTTTAGAGGAGTTGTGTGAGGCTGGGTACCCAAATTACATGAAAATTGGAGTTGGGCAACTGGCCGAGTATGTTGTTTGTCCCTTTCTAGTCTTTCAGTAGCGAAATCTTAGCATAAAGTTTTGTATTTGATTTAACAATTTTGTTTTATCTATGCCTTCCAACTTGTAACACCTGATTTTGTTCAAAAGACAGGGTTAGAATGTCTAAATCAACGTGTGTCAAAGCAAAAAATATTGAACACATTTGCAGTCATCAATTGGGAAATGAAATGTTTTTATCAGATTGGTCAGATTTTATGCTTGCTGACTAAAGGCTTTTTTTTTAAGCATTCTTTCATCTCTCTTGACAGTTTGCTCTGACTTCACCTTTCTTGTATCTGTTCTGATCTCCTGTAAGCCTGCCCATTCAGGAAGTTGTACTTCCTTTCCTTCTGACCAACACATGGCAAGCATTTTCCAAAAGTCATTACTCGTTTTGCTAATGCGTTTGGCAGCTCTGGCACTGCAGAGTTTCATATAATGCGTCTGTTAGATTTTGGCTTTTGTCATTGCAGAGAATTGCTTGTGTTCTTCTGCTTGTTTCATTAATCTTTATTAAGTAAAGATGTAAGCTGTCTTTAATTGAAGATTTTCTCTTGGCAATAGAACAAGCGAAAAGGTGTTTCTCATTAATTTGTTATTCAGCAGGGGTAGCCATCTATCTGGATTGAGTTTGTGACAATGTTTAGTTCCTATTTGTAGAAATGTCTATGTTGTGCATGTTTTTCTATGTTTTGCTCAGAAAATCCTATACAGCCTGACTTTATAATGTCATTTGTCATGTAGGAATTGAACTACAGGGAATTGGTCTGTGTTGACAAGAAGTCTCCATGTTGCTTTTTCCTATCCTTTTAGTACAATGTGTTTTATATTTGGCCTTATAAAGTTTTATCATGCTGTCAGATCATGAAGAAGTGCAGAAATTATGGCTTTTGGTTTTCTCTAGCATGTGATACAAATATTTTGGACACAGGTCATAATGAGAAATGCTGACCTCTCTTTTCATGACACAGAAAATCGTACTCAGGCTGTCCTGTAGGCTTAATTATGAGGCCATCATTAGCTTGAAAGCACATTGTATTGAAGAAGTGAGAGTAGCAATTTCAGGTGTTTTATAAGTTTTCATTCACCCTTTCCAGTTTCTGTGCTTTTGTTATTTTTATGAGATTTTTTCTTTTGCAGTCGTTTTGTGGAAGGTGCAAACTGTTTGTGACCCACTATGCTGGGCTGTTAAATTTCATGAAATACAAATCAAATGCACAACAAACTGAGAAATAGAAACATTTTGGTTAATCTTCATAAAAATCCCAAGTGAATCTAAACTATTCTACATAAAAATATTGCTTTTAGAGTGTTTGTCCTTGAAGTGATGATATTGCAACATATTAGTGCCTGTTTATCCCAGATGCTTTCAGACAGTTCGTAGCCAAAATGAATTGCTTTTATACATGTTAGGATATCTGTCATCATATCATCAGTAACTCCCAGGCAAGGAAATGGGGTGTCCAAATGTGTGTTCAGTACACAGCTTGGAACAGCATAGAATCTACAGGCACATGAAACTTTGTCTGGGACAAAGTTGTTTAATTTGTTTGCCTGCTTTGTTAAAGTTTATGAAGAATGTCTGCCATAAATGTATCTAAAAATCCCACTGTCATCTGGCAAAAAGGAAATAAAGATATGTTGTAGCTGACATGGTATTAGAAAGCTAAACCTGTAAAGGCACATTAGTCTGTTTTTCTAACAGTTCTTTCTGGAAACAGGTTTGGGTTGGGTTTTCTTTGCTAGCATTTTTAAATTTAGTGTGACATTTTTGAGCATTTGGAGACTTGACTAATAACACTTTTGTGCAGTCCAGCAACTTTTACTGTTGTTGCTTTCTTCATAATCTTCAACCTGACCTTTCTCACTTCATAATATTTATTTCCATGTCTCAGAACAGAGTAATTTAGAGCGGATTCTAAAGTAAATTATGTGTCTCTTATGTGATAAATATATTGACCATTATAAAGTGGATAAACTAGCAGTAGTTTGTTATGACATGTTATTTTTTTCCCCAAACTTTTGTCCCATATGATGCCTGAAAATATTATAATTTTTCCTGTGCTATGTTCCAAACCTTGAGTGCCATCACATGGCTCCTGCACACTAAGCACAGAACTATAAGCTTTGTTGTGTCAGAAGTAACTTCCATGTTTCAGAATAATTGGCCCCCTTTCATCATGGAGGAATGTCACACCAATGCTAGAGAAGTAGCTTAGATTTATTTGAAGGGCATTGAAGAATGCCCTGGGTTTTTTTTTTTTTTTTTTTTTTTTTTTTTTTTTTTTTTTTTTTTTTTTGATGAGTGTGTCTGATTAAACTAGAAAAATCTGGAAGAAAGAAATACTTTCAGTCTTTCCCTTTGTCAAGAATTGTGGTGCATTAATACCAATGTAATTTAATTGGATAATAGCAGCAATCTCAATCTTAGATTTAATTGGAATATGTATATATTGCCAATATTCACAGGAAATCTATATGCTTCAATTCATTTTACCAAATGAATCCTCGGTCAGCTGCAATTAGTGTCTTGCATAAAGTAATTTCTGTAATGCCACCAGCTAGTGATGAGTATCTTAGTGCTATTATAATTTGCTGTTTTTCTTAACATGATCATTTTTCAGTTTTGCTAGATGAATATTTTTAGGCACCTCAAGTCTTCTCTTGTTGCTCCATGTCAAAGGTTTGGCCATCAAACAGCTGGAGGCTTTTTAGAACAGCTGTGAACTGCATTATTACATATTAGCCACCTTATTTTATAAAACTTTAATTGTCATATTCACCCAAATATTAAAGGAATAGTAGATGCAGGAACAGAGAGATATCAAATTTTTTATGTCACATTATACATGTCTCATTTTGAATATTCATACACTATGTTATGCTGCAGACTAACAAAGAGTAATAGTAGAGACTTTGGTTAAGAAAATTCTTTAAAACTTTTCAGATGAAAATTTATCTTTAACCACTTGGAAAGTTCTAAAAAACAGAGGACGCTAAATAGAGACAGTAAAGTCTTTCTTCATTCTTGTCTGAGCTAAGGGTACAGGATTGCTGGTGGAAAGCTGTGGCATTTGCTTTGTAAATACCTCCAATAAAGGCCCATGTTTCCCTTAAGCTGATAGGAAGTAGCCAGTGCCAGTTTTTTCATACTTCTCATACCCAGTTAATTTTTCTTGCTTACAAAAGTCTTCAAAGAGTGAAAATTTCTACACTTTCTTATGTAGAAGATAGAATTGGCTACAGGGTCCGAACAGGAAGATTAAGGTGTGACTATGCTGAATAAACAAAGAGTCCTTTAGTAGTCATAATCAGTGGCACAGGGTCTAGCTGGAGGCCTGTCACTAGTGGTGTGCCCAGGGTTCAGTACTGGGCCCAGTATTGTTTAATTCGTTCATCAGTGACTTGGGTGAAGGGACAGATCCCTCCTTAGCAAGTTCACTGACGACACAAAGCTGGGAGGAGTGGCTGATAACGCAGAGAGCTTCAAAATGGTCTTCAAAAGGGCCTTGACAGAAATGGGCAGAAAACAGACTGAAATTCAGCAAAGACAAATGCAGAATCCTACACATGAGGAAGAATAATCCCCTGCACCAGTACAGGCTGAGGGTCAAACTGCTGGAAAACAGCTCTGCAGAGAAGGACCTGTGGGTCCTGGAGGACAGCAAGCTGTCCATGAGCCAGCAATGAGCCCTTGTGGCCAAGAAGGCCAATGGTATTCTTGGGTGCATTAGGAAGAGCATTGCCCACAGGTTGAGGGAGGTGATCTTGCCCCTCTACTCAGCCCTGGTGAGGCACATCTGGAGTGCTGTGTCTGGTTCTGGGCTCCTCACAACAAGAGTGACATGGAGCCCCTGGAGTGAATCTATAAAGGTAAGGGACTGGACCACCAGTCCCTATGAGGACAGGCTGAGGGAGCTGGGCCTGTTCAGCCTGGAGAAGAAAAGATGACTGAGAGGGGACTTCATCAATGTGTCTTAAGTACCTGAAGGGAGTTTGCTGGGAGGATCAGCCAGGCTCTTGATGGTGCCAAGCAGCAGGTCATGAGGCAACAGGAAGAAATTGATACACAGGAAATTCCCCCTAAATACAAGGAACAAGTTCTTTACTGTGCTGGTGACCAAGCACTGGAAAAAATTGTCCAGAAAGGGTGTTGAGTCTCCCTCACTGCAGATACTCAAGAACCTTCTGGACACAGCACTGTGCTCTGTGCTCTGGGATGGCTGTGCTTTAAGCAGGGAGGTTGGACCAGATGACCCACTGTGGTCCCTTCTGACCTCACCCATTCTGTGATTCTGAGTGATTCTTTGTTTCTGGCAGTTTCAAATGCTTCCTATAGAGATTAAGTAATGCTTTGACAGTGACAATTTTTAGGAAGCACTTGGAGATGTGCTGCAAGATGACTTGCAGTTAAATGACTGGGGGTTGTGGTCTTGTACTCACCTTAAGTGTGAAACTGGTATACATTTTGCAGTCGAGAACACTGGCTCATACTACAACGATTGTGAATTCTAGACGCGTGAGGATGTGACAGTAATCAGAAAAAAACAGGTCTTCCTACTGCAAGGTATAGAATAGGGATTTTTAGTGTGGTGCAATTTTCTTTTGTTCCTTGCAGATTCTGTTTAACACAAATCTAAAGCTTTGCATGAGATTTAGAACCTAGGCAGCTCCCTGTCAAGCTGAAATGATTAAGAAAACACTTAGTTTTATTAAATTAAATGATACGTTAAATCCTTTTGTCTCTCTGAAATATATTCCCTAAAATACAAATACCTTCACTGGATTTAAGGATCTAAAATAAATTCTCTACTGGCAGAGATTAATTAAATATTGACTGTAGCTTATGGTGATAAACTCCACTGCAAGGGAGTATTACCTTCCTTGTCTTACCTTTTGAGACCATCCCATTCTCTCTGTATTTAACTGGGATTATCTCTTTAGCCTAAAGTATTTTTCATAGTATTTAAACTTTAAATCACTAACTATGTTTTATTTAATAGGAGCCTACATTTAGGTTTGAGGGTGTAATTGCAAATCTACACCCAGAATTAAGTATGAGAGAACAATGGGTATTTGGACAAACATAAACTTTAGGTGACATTTTTATCTTTAAGAAGTTATTTTGTATATGTATTTACATGTGTATATGCACATATATGTGTATATGTACGTATGTGTATGTATTACAGTTACTGTAAAATCTGTGTAGTAGGCTGAATATTTTCTGAATGTAATTTTGGACTCTCCTTCAAGCTTTTTATGCTTGTGTTCATAGTTATTTCTAAAACATCTGCACTGGGTTGTTCCATTGACCTGTGTTGTTTACTAGAATAATATTGTTCAGCTTTTGATTTTTGTCTAGATAATGAGATCTTTCATTTTTGGCCATAGCTATTTCTCACTTAACTCTCTTTTTCCTTCAGGCATCTTGTATATCCATAGCTCCTGGGGCAAATAATTTCCAATGACAACAGATTTTGTCTCTGCACTAGCTTTGTCCACATTCAGATCAGAAAGCAGAATTATGTATTTTTTTCTTTTTAATCTGTTGTGACCTATGAAGACTAATTAAACACTCCTTAAAACTTCTAATTTTAACCAGAATACCATTAAATAATACGTTTTATTTTGCAACCAGGCTGTTATAATGTGTGAAAAGGACTTAAAAACTTTTATTTTTGAAACTGCTGTAGAAAAATGCAGGACTTGTTGCCTGTCACCTTTCCTGAATTCATTGTTTGAGGAATGGATATTTGTTCTTACCAAAAGAGCATTGCAATTTGTTGTATGGTTGTTCTGTCTACATACAAAATGTTTAATTTTCAGATGTTTGCTGTTTATGAAAACATTTGTGTGAGTAGATGTGTTGAGATGTCTTTTCCTTGTTAATAATTTAGGCCAGTACGTAGTTTTTCACTTACTTCAATATGCTTTTCACTATTCAATTAAAGTTGTTTTCAGTACTTTTTTTTATTGAGCAAGATTTTGTTTTTGAAGTGGCCCCACACACTTAACTGGTTTTAATTCTACAGTTCATTCCAATGAGATAATGGTATATGCCTAGTTAGAGCTCTTTGGAACATTTTTGGGTGGATCCGCTACATTTTATTTGCTAGTCCTCTTATATTTGAATACTTTGTTCTTTGCTGTAAACTTACAAGTGTAAATATGAAAGGAAATGTCATGAGTTCTCTTTTGGTTCTCAAAGTGGGCTGCTGTCAGATTTCAAATAAAGCTGGGTAAACTGGTAGGTGTTTTCTTCTCTCTTGTGAATAGCGATGGCAATAAGACCCAAATTCAACCATAAGAAAACTGTTGACCTTTTTCTTGCAAAATGTTTGTTTTGAGGCTACATTGATAAAGTCAGTGGGTTGGCTATAGTATTCTGATATTCCCTGTGACACTGAGTGTAGAAGATGAGTTCCTCCAGAACTTTGCACAATGTGGATCTCATGCCTCCAGAAAAAGATCAGGCAATTGAGATAGTTTGTGGTATAATGGGGAAATCTGTGTGGTTAGTGGATATTTTTTTGCTTGGTATGATTTATCAATTGGAGTAACAAAGTGCTTTAACTCCAGTTTGAAATGATCATAATTCTCTTGCACTACACATGAGGAGTAATTTATGAATTATGCGCATAACAGCATCAGTCCAGGTGGAGGAACTGAGGTAGATTACCTCAATGAAAATTGATTTTTAATTGTCTGCTTTAATTAACAAAGCCAGTGTTTAGACTGTCATGTCTACTGAACAGATTGTCTGTATATGGAGAAGATTATTCCAGGGGAATAATGAAAAGGAATCTAGGAGATTCAGGAATTTTTGTCTTGCAGTATATGTTGATATAATGTACTTCTAATGCTGTCTTCATAGGTGAGAATAAAACAGAAACATACATTAAAACTACAGCCAAATTAGGAATCATGTCTGTGACAAATATCTCTTAACTGCTCCTGTAACTGGGAGATTTCTCTTAGAGATATCTGAAAAGAATGCACAAAAATAGCTTTGAATGTGCTTCCTTTTTGAGGAGGGCAAGTGCTTAAATCTGATTATTCAGGGCTCTGCCATTATTAGAGCTATAGAAACCATCAATTATATGTGTTTCTCCTTCCCTGTTGATTTCTACCCTCTGTGATCATGGTCACTGGTTCCAGTGATCTCCTCAGCTGCTTGTACAAGACCTCAGCTGGAAGATTTTGTGGTTATTGTTAGAAGAATATGATGAGTATACCAGAGAAAAGCATCCTTCTGGCTACAGCTGTTTATTTTAAGTTAATTCTACAGCTGAACAAAACTGTATTTAGGTAGTTATTTAAAAATTCTCAGTATTTTGAATTTCATTGTCTTGGCAAACAGATTGTGCTAAGGCTTTGCCATCTCTTGTAAACAATGTTTTGTTTTGAAGGTAGCTGTGTTTAGATTTGGAATAAAGTAACAGAAATTGGGAGGGGAACAATTAATGTGTCTAAACCATCCTATAATGATTTTAGTATTGTTTGGGGTATTCAAAGTATCCTTATGGCAGAGTGGAGAAAACATAGTCAAGATAGGCCCTGTTGGACAGCAACTGTAGGCCTGTAGAGATACTGTAGATTCTCTGAAATAATATCTGAGTTCAACCTCAGCTGACAGAGTAAATTAAAAAGGAAATTTTATCCAAAATGAATGAAACATAACAGGGACACAAGTCTGTCTAGAATTAAGATCAAACACATCATCAAGCCACAGAGGATAAATCCAACTGTTTATGCTTAAAAATGTGCAGGAATAAAGAGAATACAATAGCATTTGTTGGTTGTACAATCTGGAAGATTTGTTAACAAAAGCTGAGGAGAAATAGTAGTTTATGCTGTACTTGTCCTTGAGTTACTCATTGTTCTGTTTCCCTTTTAGGTTATGGTCAGACTGGTCCAGTAGTTCAGAGAGGTGGATACGACGCCATTGCTGCTGCTGTTTCTGGTCTCATGCATATCACAGGGCATGAGGTATAGTGCAAAACTTACAAAATTAATAGAATCTTTGTGCCATATACCAAAACTGGCTGCTGCATGGAACAGGTCAGCCTATGCTAACATATCTGTTATGCAAACCCTCCTGAGTCCAATAAGAGGTTTAATCTCTGGGAATCTAAGTAAATAATAGTTCTTATATACTTCAGGTACCTCACTCCAGGCCTGTAAAGAAAAATGCTCAAGAAACAGAAAATTAAAGAAAAAAGGAAAAATCCTAAATCTTCCGTGAATAAATTTACAATGTATGCTAACCTGTTAATGACCACTTGTGGTCACTTCAAGGGCTGTAGTAGGCACATTATTGACACCCGGATGATGGAAACATACATATGTGTGTTAAGCCTCCCTGATGCTTGGATACTGATATTCCGTATTAAAAAGAGGGAATTGTGAAGCTATCTAGATAACTCTGACAAAAGCTGGATGTTTTTCAATCATACTGCCTGAAAATAGCCAGAGAGATGCCGTGCATTTTTGGAAAAGCTTTATGTGCTGCTATTCCCACTGATACCCAAGATCTTTGGTAATTGTGGCAGTGCAGGAAGCATTATAGTAGTTTAGTATCTGGATTCTAGAGGTACATAGAATGTGTTTCTTCACCTCAGAAAAATGCTGGTCAAATAAGCGTTTGATTGAACTGTCTTGGATTGCCTACAGATGCAGGGAATGCGGTCCCCAAATGTCCCTTCTCAAGTGAGGTAGTGTTACAAGTCTGTATTATGCATTATAAATGCTAGATATTGTTCTGTGGTGGTGCTTCTTATACTCTGGAAGCAGTAGTGCAGGTCTTGTGAGTACGATGCTTTCATGCCCTAGATAAACAAAGAATTCATTAAGTTTCTGTACTTAGTGTCAGATATTCCTGTTTGAGTAGGTTGTTGAAAGCTAACCACACATGATCTGGACACAGCTCTATTGTAGGGTTGATAGTCTGTCAATAGACTTGTTTTCTCCCAAGAACAATGGCAAACATCAGAAATTTGTACTTCTGGCAATGATTGTTACCAGAGTTGTTTTTATTAGGGGGAAAAAACCAAAATCAAGCATTTTTTGACTGAATAAGCTGAAATGTCTTATGCCTAGTGTCCTGAGACTGTCTCTTTCTGCTGTGTTATTGGTACATAGTTATAGGATGTCCCATCTCAGAACACAGGAAGACAACAAATTGAGTGAAGTCCTTACAGACAATTCCTTTCAAATATATAATTCACATATGCACTAAGCAATGACTGATCACCGTAACTGTAGTGTAAGTAAATTTTGCATTGTGTCTGTAGAATACAGAGGTTAATACTTCCAATACAATGCCAGAAACTTCATGCACACCTCAAAATATACCAAACAAAATTAAAAGGGAGTGTAAACTATTAGAAAGGGGCAAATGTTGTTAGTACAACATGAATAAAGGCAAGTATATTGAAAAATTGAAAACCATGGGACTCTTGTACAGCTTTCCAATGATATGTGAATGCCAGAATAAATAGCTGTTGTACTGAATAATTGCATGGAAGTTATTTTATGCAAGTAATAGTCCTCAGTGGCTGTTATGAAGATGAATTTTATTAAAAGATTGTGTTAAGATCTACACTGGAAAACCAGATGTTTGAATCACCTCACCAAGACTTGAGGCAATGTAATCATAGGAATCATTTAGTCATTGTCAGTAACAGCTTTGTCTGTTCATTGGGGCTTTTAACAATTCCTTCAAGCTTAGTCACTCTTTTGCGTGATTAAAATAAACATGCTAAAATTTGCTTATTTTTCTTTATTTGAAATTGTTCATATAGTATTTCCTCAGTTTCTCAAAACCATTTTTTGATGTACAGAGGGACATATTTGTTTCAAAGGCTTTAGTCAATGACTCCAAAGAAATAAATGTACTTTTTGTTGTTGTAGTGAAAATTTACCCAAGTAGCTGTAAAATCATATTGTATGCTTGTTTGAAAGTTACTTTAAAATAGCAAAGTATTATGAATAGTAAAATCTTCCATGTTTTTCTTACATTTATGTCCATGCAACTGAATTGTATTGAAAATGTCACAAAACTAAGTCTGAACAAAAGTAGAAAACCTTGTGTTTCAGTCAACGTGTAGAAAAGCGAACAAAGTAAAGAAAAAAGAATCTTGCTCTTTCATGCTGTTTTGTTTTTTTTTTAAATAAACCTTAAATTATTTATTGACCACATAATGTGGAATTAATATACTAAAAGTAATATGTTCATTTGAATAGATAGAAAAGGGAATGATTTTAAAAAAAATAGAAAAGGCTTTACATGAAGGCTTTGGAAACAAAAAGAAAAAGAAAAGTTATAACAGATGGTTGTTGTTTTCGTATTTAATTTCAGTAGGTATAGATAATCAGCACAAAATCATAAGTGCAACAGTGCCCTTTGGAAACGTTCCTTTGGTAAACAAACCATTGAAAGGTTGGTCTTAGAGGCAGCAGCTGATGCAGTAGACAAATTGTAATTAATTTAAACAGCAGCAACAAAGCATCTAAATACATGACTGAGGTGCTTAATTTTGAGGTATACATATTTATTTCAAGTTATACATATTTACAGCTCCTCACAAAGCATTTTAATAATTGGGCACTAAAATTTTGTCCTGTATTTGACATACACAAAAATGTATAGATCCAATAGCAGTATACATTCCTGCCTATAAAAAAAAAAAAGAATGGCTTGCTTTTTTTTCTTTTTCTTGACATCACTTAATGCTAATAACTTTGAAATGCGTCTGAGTGATATTCTGAACTTTGAAATCAAGCTATAACTTCTGCAATATTGCAAAATTATAGGCACAAACACCTGCATTTGTGCAAGTGTTATTTTTGCTGACTGTACAAACCCAAACATGGTAGAACACTGTCTTTAAATCATATTTTCATGTACAGAAGCCTGCATGGAATTCAAGCTCTTACACATGTGCTTGATTACTTCTATATTAGAAGTGTATCGCACCTGTGAAATTTGAAATTCTAATGTGTTTATGGGGGGAATCTGTTTTGTGTAAATCGCTAACACAAACCCATTTTGAATGAAAGTAGTTGCTTCAGGACACATTCAGGTTTTCTTAACATAAATAAATATGCCAAAGGACAAAGTTTGCACTGATGACAATTTTATTGTCCTGAATGATACAATTTATAGATGTTTCCTGTTTAAACATCACTTTCAAGTTTCATATTTGATGAACAGAAAGCTTTTACTTAATGAATATCCCTTTGATGAAAACTTCTATGACTCATTAAGGCAATAACTTGAAATTAATTAAATAAAGCCCAATTTGAATACAAATCCCCTTCCATCTCCTAGTGGATTATTACATCTGGTCTTCAATATTCGCAGTACCTTTGTAGTGGTGTATTCTTTTTTGCAGAAAAATACTTTTTGTTTTACTGAATATGAGACAGCATTTAGTCTACAATCCAGAGAGGCCATTCTGTGGTGTAAAACCAAACAAACTGTAACGGAAGAGTACACATGGTATATATACAGAGCTGTTAAAAAATACTGCCATTGCTGGTTCATATCAACTTCAGCAATTATTTCACATCTGTAAAGACTACTGGACTTAGAATGCTTTTATTAAGCATGTTATTTCAAAACAATTTTCAGTTTTAATGGATGATTTTTATATTATTGATGTAAGTTTGGGAAGAGAAATTATGTCAAAGGGCAAAAAAAGACTCAGGAAAGGAAGACTCAGGAACTAAAACATGTTGTGGCTATATCTGGGTCAGAATATGGTGACAAATTGTAAGGAATTTAGCAAACAGCAAAAATAAGCAATAAGAGTGTAAATTATAAGACTGAGCAATAGCAAAGCACAGTGATTTAAAAACAAGAGCTTTGCTTTACTGGTATGAGTCTTCATAATTTCAAATGTGGAAAGCGGAGGTGCTGGTGCTGTGCCCAATTTAGGATTCAAGCCATTCAGCCCTTGAGGCTGGATGGCAGCTTTGTTTGCTTAAGGAACATTCTCGCTGGCTAGGGCTAGATTTGGTCTTCCTACCAGAACAGTAATATAATTTTTGTTTTGCTGGGATGGTGGTGTTTGTTGCTTTTGAAATAATTTGCTTGAATAAAAGATACTGTATAGACCCTTACTTTGCCCAAGTAACTGGTGTAGTTAGCTGCTCAAAAGTACTGCTGAAGTCAGAAGATCTGTCTAAAGGAAGGTATTTCTGTGTGTGTGTAGTTTTATCATTCATGTAAAGCAGTTTCATATCCCTTGTTCTGTAGGATAGCAATAAAAGCCTGAAGGAATTCATTTCACTGTACTTCCACCTGTGCATCCTGCCACAGAAAGACTCGTTTATGGCACAGGAGCTGATTAAAGCTGAGTGAATGGTGAGAAATGGCAGCTAGTCACAAGTCTTGGTAGAAAGACTAAGGAAGGCTGGAAATTCGGTGAACTGGTTCAGAACTATAGGTCGTGGAGTGTTAGGATAAAGTAAAGCCAACATGTTAAAAATAACATTGCAGTATAGTGCTGGTGGTTTGAAGGAGTGTTCTGTAAGGGAAAATTGTGGAAGTATTTTTAGAAATAAAGTTGAACTTTTTACTGAGGCAAAGGAAGTGTTTGCTTTTAAACATTAGGTAGTTTGGTACTTGATGAGGAAGGTTCTGGAATTCATATATAACAACCTATTAAAATAATCCCAATTTCTCCATCTTCAAAGCGTACTTGTCTCCCTCAAGGGTGAAATTAATGACACTTCGAAAACAGTGGAAAAGTGTTTTCAAGCTAAGAATGTTGCAGCGCATCTGTTTGCAAAATCTAAAGTCTTTTTGATTTCTTCTCAACCCAGTGAATGTAATGAATTGGCTATAATGAAAAAGAACAGTTTAACAATAATATGGGTTAATTTTCATGGTTTGGCTTGGGCTTTTGTGTGTGGGATTTTTTGGTTTTGTTTTGTTTTGTTTTTTATTTCTCAGTGGTAGTTCTGAGGAGCAAAAACATTTTCACGTGCTAATTAGTTTTTTTAGTAGGCCTATGCATATGAAAGTGAAGAACTTTCCTGTTTTTCCCTAGAGTTGGGTACAATGAGAGTGGTAAACAGCTGGAACCTTGGAGTTGTGTTTTCTATTGGGAAGCTGAAGTAGCTTAGTGTAGAGTGTGATGAAGGAAGAAATAAGAGATTCCTAAAAAAAGTGGTACTTCCTAAAGCAGTATTCACCTTAATGTTGTGTAGTTTATATACCATCCTATGGATATCATGGCTATAGATATTCACAGACTGAGAGACTAACTCAGAGACTAACTAAGAAATTTTTAAAACATTGTTACTTTTTATGTAGATTTTATAATTTTTAGTCAATTTCATATGGCTAAAATGCCAACCTTTTCCATCTTATGTAGAAAATACTGTCCTACTGTCTTTTATTTCAGAATTGCTCTATTAATGATAATAAAATAAAAATTTTAGAAGAAAAATATAATAACTTATATATGACTTGATATCAGGTAAATCCTGTTGAAATGCAAAAGAAAAATGATGGCAAAAATTAGTTTTCTTACATGAAGCCAAGACACTCTTTTAAAAATTATTATCATTAAACAATTCTTGCAATATTAATTAGAAGGTTATTATTAATTACACTTAGCAGTTTAGACATAGCTAATTAAAGGAATTCTGTAAATTCAATTTTATTAAATTTATGCTACATTAGTTTGAATACATGTATGGTAACTTTTCAAACAGTTATTATTTATCAATTATACTAATTTTGTCTTATGGTAGGCTTACTTGGGTGCCAGAACTCTGGAACAGTCTCATTAGCTTTGGACTGCTATTTTTTTTCAAAACTTGAAAATTTTTTTAAAAAGCAAACAAAAAACAAGACTTCAAAATAAGGAACTGCTGTGAAAATCTGATCACCTGACCTCAAACTTTTCTGAGTAGAAAATGGGAGAATATTTTGGAAGAGGCACTTGAAAGTTCCTATGATACAAGCCTAGCTGGGCTGAAATTAGTTCATTTTGCCATTGATTGCAGAGGGGACACATATAATGCCAATGATTACAGAAGTTTTGAAACACGATGTAAAATGAAGATTCTTCCCCCTTGATGCTAGAAAAGGGACGACACACAGAAAAGGATATTAAAAAAAAATAACTTTGCAGTGACTTCAGTCAGAAGGTCATGAATTTGCATGTATTTGCATGTGTAATATTTACATGTGTAAACAAAAAGTTGGTGTTTTTTTCTTACTAGAAGCCTGGAGTGTGTATACTGGAAAGTACAAAACTGAACTTTGCCTGGGGGAGGGACTGAAGAGGAGGAAGAAAAAGGGAGTGAGAAGAACGAAGCAATATGGTTCTGCCTTTTAAACAGACAGACATCTGTGTCAACATACCGGGGAAATTGTTTGGGCCTTTGGCTTCTAAACATAGTAAAATTCAGTCTTCACTAGCGTCTCTTGTCTCTAACATAATCTCTTTTTGCAGTGGTGAGTTGAAGCGTTGTGCTATTAGGGACAAAAAATTGCACAATAAATCCTTCATGATTTGCCGTCTGAGGCATCACAAAGTGGCAGTTTTGTGTACATGCTGCAAGGATATCTGGTTTTCAGTGGTAGTTTTTATACTTCAGTTCACTCAAAAATACTAATGTCTTGCACTGACTGCAACTGAGTGCAACCATTCAGCCAATTCCTTATCTACCAAGTGGCCAGTTTAGAGGCAAGCATGTCATGTGGGACACGGTCAAATGCTTTGCACAAGTCCAAGCAGATGACATCAGTCACTCTTCCCAGATCTACTACTGCTGTGACCCCATCATAGAGGGCCACTAAATTTGTCAGGCACAATTTGCCCATAATAAAGCCAAGTTGCCTGTCACAAATCACCTGCTTATTTTCCATGTGCCTTAGCATTGCCTCCAGGAGGATCTGCTTCACAATCCAGCTGGATAAGGAGACTGGTGGGCCTACAGTTCTTTGGGTCTTCTTTTTTACCCTTTTAAAAAATGGTTGTTGTGTTTCCCCTTTTCCAGCCAGTGGGAACTTCATTGGACTACCATGACTTCTCAAATATGATGGATAGTGGCTTAGCCATTTCCACTGCTAGATCTCTCAGGTCCTGCAGATGTATGTCATCAGGTCCAATGGGCTTGGGCACCTTCAAGTTCCTTAGACAGTCTTGAACTGAACTCTTCCTCCGCTGTGTGGTTCTATGTTGTTGTCTCTCCAACAGATATTGGGGTGATTGAAGCCCCTCATGAAGACGAGGGCTTGTGAATGCAAAGCTACTGCAATCTGTCTGCAGAGGGCCTCATCCATTCTATTTCCCTGGATAGGCACACCTGCAACTCCATGTGCTCCAGCTGGTCATTGACATAGAGGGCAACACTGCCTTCTTGTCTCCTCTGCTTGTCCTTCCTAAAGAGCCTATATCCCTCCACTCCAATGCTCCAGTCATAGGAGTCATCCTACCATATCTCTGCCATGCCAATAAGATCACAATCCTGCACAATGGTATTGTCTCTGCTTGTTTTCTTGCTTTTAATTTTTTCTTTCTTTATTGTTTTGTTTGTCTTGTTTTGTTTTGGGGTGTTTTCTTTTTCTTTAGGATGGTGAGCCAGTTAGACCAGGAGTAGCAATGACAGACCTTGCTACTGGGTTGTATACATATGGAGCAATTATGGCTGGTTTACTTCAGAGGTATAAGACAGGAAAAGGACTACACATCGACTGCAATCTCTTGTCAACTCAGGTAGGATTTTTTAAAAAATTGCTTTTTGTTGCGTAGATGTTTGAACCTAAGAATACCATTTGGCTATAAATTAATGCACATTAGTTGGTACAACTAAAGCCAGTAATGATATTAGTGATTGTTCTCTTAACCTGCCACTCTGGTAGTGACCATTTTATATGACATGGTTATAGCTACTACTGCACTAAGTTTGGTTTGCACTTTTACAAAGGACTGCCATGTTCTTTGAAAACACAGGTTGATCAAGGTTTATAATATCCTTGAGATTGTAACAGTTGTAGTAAGTGGGACAGACCAGTAGTAGTAGTAGTAAGTGGTGAAACCGGTGTTGAAAGGAAGGCTTTGGCACTGGGTAATGTTGCTTCCGGAACAACTGAATAACTTGTGCAAAATCACCCAGAGTAATAAAGTACCCAAGCTTCAAAGTAATGTAATCCAGGAGGTCTGCGTTTTGGCTCTGGGAATTAAAGAATGAAGTAAGCTTAAAAGTGCAGCATTTTTCCTGGGTGCTTTAAAGGCAAAGTTGTTTTGATCATGAAAGAAACACCATATACTACAAATAATGAGAACTTTAACTCTTCTTTGAATATTTAAGCATCATTGGTGCAATAATTTATAGTTTCTAAAATGCGAGTGACATTGGTTTGAGCTGCATATGACCAGATGATAACACTGTCTTGCTGATGTAGGTACTTGCTGGTACCAACTAGGCATATGGTACGGAGGAATTTTTATTTACATTTTAAAATATACATCAAAATTGTATGCATTCTAATTAGAGCTACTGCAGTGTTCCATTGTTTTCATCTTTATTCAATTGTATTTTTCTACACCTTATACCTGTCAGTACAGTTGAGAGATGACAGTGCCCATTGTGCTAAAATTTGGCCCAGGCATGAGCAAGAGGTTGGACAAGATGACCTCCAAATGCTCCTTCTCACCTATATCATTGTATGATAACAATGATTGAAACTAATGATTGAGGTTGCTCTTGTTTTAGTGCCTACTGCTTTTGTCAGAATAACTACTGAAATCAAAAAGGAAGGGAAACCCTTGCTTAAATCAACAAAGAACTTTTCATTTGTTTCGGAACAAATGTTTGTAAGAACTAAACTTTATACTTAAATATATTTGTAAATGTTGTGTCTGTATTGAAAAAATGCTTAAAAAAACAGTTCAGAAAAATATTTAAAATGTGTATTAAATGCTTATTAAATATTTTATATATATGGATGTGGAGGGGGTTATTGTTAAGGTATTGTAGTGTTATATATTATGGCAGCTGGTCCTTGATCTTTTTAATTTCTAATTTTATTAAAAATACTTCTGATAATATTTATTAATTTCCAGAGTAATTCTGGGGTTTTGTTTAATTCCTTGTTCCACTGGTTTTTGGCCTTTTTAAAAAGAAGTCTTCTTGATTATTATTAGGCATTTTATCAAATGGTGAAAGCAAGAAGAGTTAAAGTTAGGTGTTGCTGTAGCTCCCTTATTTCAGCTTATTTTGTTACCTCATTTGTCTTTATAGTATTTTTCCTTGATTTGGGTAGATTTTTCTATGCACAGAAGTGTTCTTATATTGCAGAATTTCCATCCTAACTTCCACATCATTGTCCTTTAGGTCACTCACTGGCATACACAAGAAAGAGATTGAAGACATGGATAGATGTTAGTGAGCAAAGCATGTGACATGGGGTTTGTCTTCTACATGATTAGTTGAAACAGTACTAAATGGTCAAGGAAAAGCTTAGTAATTTTTAGGGCTTTTTAAAACATTAACCCCTTCCATGCTTGTTATCAAATTATGGTTATCTAAAAATTATTAAGAAGTAATTCCGTAATTGCACAGTCTCATTGAAAGATAAATGTTTTTATTTACTTCAGTGTTGGGTTAATGAACTCAAATAATTTGGTATATTGGAACAGATTATACATAAAAGAGATTATTCAGAAAACAGCTCTTTTGTTTTAGATAACCCTGTTGCTTGAGTCCAAATTAATTTTAGTGTGTTGGCCCAAGACTGTAATGAGAACATCTATTAAATTGGAGGAAGTATTTATGGATGAGGTTCTAAAGTACAAAAAAAATAAAGCCCTGTGGTCAATCCCATTAAAAAGATGTGTTAAAATGAATGAAGAAAAACATAAGTGGCAGCTGAGTCTCTCAGACTGAACATCTAGTTTCTTGGTTTGTTTTCTTTCCTTTTGTAAGACTGGTGGTGATGTGTAAATCTTTAAGGGTGAATGACTATACTGAGTAGTACAAATCTGAAAATTAAGGTAAATAAATAAATAACTCTTGCAATACTTCTGATGGTAATGAGTTTTTTAAAGGAAGTTAGACAATTACTGTGTTACAGTTAGGTTCTTTAAAGATACATGTTTTCAAAGAGATTGTAGTTTTACATGGCAGCTAGGTATCTAAAGCTAGCTTTTCCTCATGTGATGAATGTTTAAAAAGAAGGAACTTTTGAAGTTTCTCATGGATGCTGCCAAAAAAATAAGGAACCTAAAGTTTTAGACTTTCAGTATATTAGGTTCTTGTTGCTGTTGATTAATGGTTGGAGGTCAAACAGATATGTTGTGATAACTTTCCTTCTGCATGAGTTTCACTGAAGTGTAGTAATTTTTGATGAGAAGAAAAGGAATCGTCTTCTCTGTGTGTAAAACAAAAGCATTACTGAACCATCCTATTTATAATACTGTGACAGCAGGGTCTTGTGTGAAACTTCTTGGTTCTGCCAGCATTTCATGCACTCAGCTAATATAGCAGTGTGCTTGGGCCTTTTGTCCATCCCTTCATCTGAACTGAATATTGTGAACCTGGCCAATATATATGTCTTCATTGGTCAGTGTTGATGACTTTGACTATGTCACAAAAGAGTAAAAACCCCAGGGGTTAATACACTCAGGTAATTAGAAAATCTTGAAAACTGCTTGGTTTCTTTTATAGCAGAAAACCTAGCATGTAAATATCCATCTTTGTCTGCACTATAACTTTTCTGCATGCAGTGCAGAAATGCAAGAGCATTTAATTTTTTTTTTCCAGAGAGGAGGGCTCAAGAATGCTTTTGATACTAATTTCCTGCACAGATATGCAAATAACAAAGAGCATTGAGCTGAATTCAATTGCCAACAAAAACGATCTGAAGCTTTTTAAAGAACTAACCCACTGACTGGCAATTTAGTTTCATATTTAAGTGATCTGTGTAGAATCAAATGGTAAGTGAGATCCTGTTCTTTGAAGAAATATTATTTCTAGAATATCTTAAAATACACCTATTTATTTAAAATTCTGTGCTTTAAACACTTATTACTACCAAGAGCATTTGTTTCCACACAACAAAATAGGATTCTAGGTTTTTTTGAACAAGAGATATGGTAATTCTTAGGATGTGGTTTTGCAGTGAGCAGTAACTTTCTGTATCTCTCATCTATAAACTTTTAACCCATGTCGTATGATTCCTTTGAAATTTTTGACTTCTGGATGATTCACAGTTGTCAGCTCCAGACCTTTCAGCATCTAAATAGTGTCCTTTAGATGATACTGGTAAATAAGAAGGAAGTGGGGTTTGGTTTTGGTTCCAATTATGCAATTGTGCCTTTTCTTCTGTTGTGGCCTAAAAAAATCTCTTGGAAGTTTTAATATCCTTCCTGTATTTAATTACAAACAGGCTCCAACAAATATTGTAATAAGTTGGTTTTGCTTGGATTAAAAATCTGCAAGAAATATTTAACATTTCTGCAAATTTGAAGTATATATTTTCCCAGATTCCACAGACAGGATAATGTAGTTAATATTGTTTGTATAATGATTGTTCATCAAACACTTCTCTGCTTCTAATTACTATGTTTTAGTTTGTATTTGCCATAGCAAACAATCTTCCTAAAATTTTGGAGTGCCTCTAGAAAAACTTAGAAAATTGGTATAAATTATTTTCTTTATTTCATCTTCATGCTTAATTTGACAATTAGTTTACTGAGGTAATGATGAGGGTTAGAAGCTATTAGTTTTTGTTCCTGCATCAGGTTTTCCCAAGACCATTTTGTTTAAGGTGCTTTTGGTTCTATCTATTCAGGGCTTTCATGGCATGTGTTTTAGCAATTTTTGAGTATAGGTGAAATTATACAGGTGAAACTATATAGATGAAACAATTGCATACTGCCTGGAGGACATACATGGCATCATGGAATCCCTGAGCAGTAAGTTGTGTGGAAATATCAATCTTGGAACTTAAATACTGGTAAGGTGTCTTGACTGTATCTTGTTGCTTCTCCACTTGCTGAGAAGCAACAGTTGACTGAGCACAGAAAGAATATAACCTTTTTCAGAGGTTATTGCTTCTGGTGATTTTGGAGGCCAACTATGAGGACTGTTACACAGTTGTCTTGGTTTTGGGTATGGTTTGAATAAGTGGTTTTTTTACAAGCTTATAAACCCTCATCTTTGCAAAACATTGAATTCTTAATCTCCATCATAATAAAAAATTGAGCATGTGCTGTATGGAGATGTCATCTTTTAGCTGTATACTTCTCATATGGAAAGATAACAAAATCCAAATTAATGTGAACATTTCTTTAAACATATACTGAACTTTAAATACTTCTTGGCTACTATTCTTGATAATTTCCACTGAGGACATCTGTATAACAAAGAACAGAACTTATCCCTCTGGGTTTCAAGCAGCCAGAATTTGATTGAATGCTAATACGACAGTAACTCAATTAAATATTGGCCTCTGTGGAATGTGTGTTATGATTTCTAATGATTAGTTATGCAGTCATTGATAGAACATCCTCCAACTGCATCTTGGTTTTATTTATTTGGCTTTCTTTACTCTGTAAATAGAGTACATATTCAAATTGCGAGGGAATTTCTTCTTAACTGCTACCTAACAGTAAATTTTGTACCTTTTTGTCTTTGCTACCTTGCTTCTTGTGCTAAAGAAACTAAGCCTGAAAAAGCTGCAGCTTCATTTTTGTGTGTTGATCTGCCTCTGTCATCATTTAAAGAAAGGCTAGAAAGGAGGTAGAAAAAATATGCCCCCTTATTACTTAAAAAAAAAAAAAAAGGCTGTCTGGAGTGAGGAGGGGAGAGAGTTTGAAGACAAAGAAAGACATTTCTTTCAATGAGTTTGTAATTTAGATGACCTTTAAATAAGGGTGTAATCTTGGAAATGGAATCAAGATGGTTATTACCAGCAGATCAGATTTCGGAATCATGCTGAATATTAGGAGAAGGATAAGCTGGGTAATTGAAAAGAAAGAAAAATGATTTAAGAAGCTAGTAGGAGAATAAACACATTTCGTGTTCACCAAAAACTCACCTGCCCCTCTAAACTCACAGAAGTTTTAAGAAGTCATTCTGTAAATTCATCAAACTAGGATAGAGCCTTTCAACACATTATGCTCCATTTTGTTATGTAAATAACAAGAAAAAGGGTTGTAACTTGGTGGAAGAAGTTTCCGTTTTCTGTCATGGAAAATTTTAAGTTAGCAAGACAACTGATTTTTATGTGCTGTTGAACCTCTGGAAATCTAATAAACCTTAACAAGTGTGGTATTTTTGGATATGCTGATGGAACTTTACCTAAGCTTTCAACACTGCTTAGTTTGATTACTTCAGATAACCCTCATTAAAATTTCTCTGTAGATTATAATTTATTAAAAAAAAGGTGAAGTAAAGGATGATGCTGAAACACATTCGAAATAATGACTTTGGTCTGATGAAGTCCTCTGCCAGAATTTATCTTTGTATTCAGTACAGGATTGTTTCTGTATTCGGTATTGGTTTTGGCTAATTAGATTGCAGACTCTTTAGAGAAGTGACATGTGATTAGGCCAAAAGTAATAATTTATTCCTTGTTATATTATAGTGAAAGCTATAAAAAAATGTGTTCAGATTCTAGTTTAGGACTTAAAAAACAGGTATCCATTAAGCTATCTGAAAGTCATAGAATCATCAAGGTTGAAAGAGACCCCAATTTTCAACCCAGAACTATCACTGTAACCCCTAAACCACATCACATAGATCCAGACACTTCTTAGACGTCTTGAGGGATGGTGACTCCACCACCCACCTGGGCAACGTTTTCCAATGCCTGACCACCCTAATACTGAATTTTTTTTCTGGTATCTAATCTAAATCTCCTCTGTCTCAGCTTAAGGCCATTTCCTCTGGTCCTCACACTGCAGACACTGTAGAAGAGACCAGCCCCCAGCTCACTACAACCTCCTTTCAGGTAGAGAAGAATGAGGTCCCTCCTGAGCCCCTCTTCTCAAGAATAGTCAAAGCCAGCCCCCTCAGCCATTCATCCTGAGACATGTTTTCCAGACCTTTCACAAGCCTTATTGCCCTTCCTTGGACATGCTCCAGCCCCTGAATGTCCTTTTTAAAGTGAAAGGTCCAGAACTGAACAGAGACCCAGTACTTGAGATGTGGCCTCACCAGTGCCACGTACAGGAGGGTGATCACTGCCCTGGTCCTGCTGGCCACACTGTTCTTCATAGAGGCCAGGATGCCATTGATCTTCTTGGCCACCTGGGTACTCTCCTGGCTCATATTGAGCCAACAGTTAACCAGTACCCCCAGGTCCCTTTCTGCTGAACAGCTCTTGAGCCACTCCTCCCCAAGCTTGTAGGGCTGCATGGGGTTGCTGGGACCCAAGTGCAGGACCCAGCAATTCACCTTTGTCCTCATGCTGTTGTCCTTAGCCCACTGATCGTGTCTGTCCAGTTTTCTCTGCAGAGCCTTCCTACTCTTGAGCAGATCAACACTCCCACCCAACTTAGTGTTTTCTGCAAATTTACTGAGGGTGCCCTGAATCCCCAGATCCAGATCATCATTAAAGATGCTAAACAGGGACCAGCTCCAAAACTGAGCGCTGGAGAACATGACTAGTGACTAGCTGTCAAGTGGATTTAGCTCTATTCACCACAACTCTGGGTCCCACCATCCAGCCAGGCTTTTACCTACGGAAGAGTCTACCCATCCAAATCCCAAGCAGCCAGGTTTTCTAGGAGGATGCTGTGGGAAACTGTCAAATGCTTTAGTGAAGTCTAGATAGAGTATATCCACAGCCTTTCCCTTATCTACTCAGTGGGTCACTGGGGTCACAGAAGAAGATCAGGTTGGGCAAGCAGGACCTTCCTTTTGTAAGTCCATGTTGACTGCGCTTGATTCCCTGGTTGTCCTGCATGTGCCATGTAATGGCACTCAGGATAATTTCTTCCATAACGTTGCTCAGAATCGAGGTAGGGCTGACAGGCCTGTAGTTCCCTGAATCATGCTTTGGACCCTTCTTGTAGAGGGCACTACATTTGCTAATTTCCAGTCAGCTGGAACTTCTCCAGTTACCCAGGACTGCTGGTAGAGGATTGGGAGTGGTTTAACAAGTTCTTTCACTAGTTCCCTCATTACTCTGGGGTGGATACCATCAATGTGAATGCCTAGTCAGAGTTCAGTTATTTGTAAAAATGCCTTGTCTTGCTTAGAATGAATTTGTGTAATACTAGATTTCTCTGATACATGTATTTGAAGTTTTTTTTTTATTCAAGCATCCTCTGTGATAAAACATTGTGGGGTTTTTGTGGTACTGCTTAAATATTTTTGTAGATTGATTAAAGAATATCTTCCTTCTTCAGGGTATCATTTACAAATGTTGCCACTATTTAAAAAGTATTATGCAGAAGTGACATATTGTTACTACAGACTCATTGGTAATACTCAAATCAAATAGAACTTAGGACCACATTTCTCTGACTTACGTGCTGTGTAACAGCTTTGTAGATTAACTACATCTGCAATGTGAACAGCTTTAAAGTACTCAAAAGAGAGTTATAGGCTTTGCTTAATGCTGCAGAGGCACAGAAATTATAATCTTGGAAAACATCCTATTTCAAACCTTTCATTCAATTGCATGGATTTGTTTTTTGCGTTATCCCTGTAGTGCATTAGCACCTAAGTACTTAATGGGCAGTGACTGGAGATTTTCAGTGTTAGAACTAAAGCTATTGTTGTTCTGCTGAGGTAATACTGTAATGAATGGGAGATTTCGCTGTGATAAGGAGACAATATTTGCACATTTCTCACACAACCAAATAGACATGACTTGTTTCTGTACGTGCCTCCCTATGTATCAAATGAGAAGTCTAAAAATTTGCATGTTTGCACTGCTGCAGCACAAGCTGTTGCAATTACTATTATGGTTTATTTTTGTATCTGTTCACTACAGATAAGATGAAAATGACATTGTCAGGAGTAGACAAACACACCTAAGATTCTTTTTTCTGTGCAGGTATTAATGTTGATAAATGTGGAGACAAAAAAGATGAGTGCTGTAAATGATTAGATGTATACATATTTTCATTGTAAATGGCACTGTTCCTAATCATAAGCTCAAAAGTGAAAAGTGCCATGATACAGCTTGTTTTCTATGTTGACAGCTTTCAATGGATAAGCATCCTTATTATTAATTAAATTAAAAAGTAGAACCCTTCACAACGTGTATGAAGCATCCAGTTTGGACCCCGTGGGTACTACACTATTGCAAATGAGAAGAAAAGCTGCTATTGTTATTCTGATGCCTGTCTTCACAGGTAATTCAATTTTATATGAGCAAAGTCTGTTTATCATATTTTTATGCTTTCTTGTTTCCATTCTCAGCTGTCAAATATAGTTACCATTTTTAGAATAGAAAAGAATGATTCAGTTTGGAAAAGAACTTTAAGATCAACAAGTAAGTCAGCACTGCCAAGTCCACCACTAAAACATGCCTCTAAGTGCCACATCTTTTAAATACCTCCAGATACGGTGACTCCACCACTTCCCTGGGCAGCCTGTTTCAATGGCTGACAACCTTTTTTCAGTGAAAAAATGTTTCCTAGTATCTAATCTAAACCTCCTGGGTTTAGAGGTCACTTCCTCCTATCTGTCCTATCACTTGTTGCCTGGGAGAGGAGACTGACCCCCCCACTCCACTACAGCTTCCTTTCAGGAAGTTGTAGAGAGCAATAGTGTCATCTCTGAGCCTCTCTTTCCCCAGTTTGAACAGCTCAAGCTCCCACAGCTGCTTCTCATAAGACACGTGCTCCAGATCAATCGACAGCTTCATTGCCCTTGTCTGCACACGCTTGATCAGCTCAATGACTTTCTGGTAGTGAGGGGCCCAAAACTGAACATAGGATGTGAGGCCACACCAGTTCTGGTTACAGAGCACTGCCCTGTTCCTGTTGGTTACACTATTGCTGATACAAGCCGGGATTCCCTTGGTCTTCTTGGCCACCTGGGCACACACTGGCCATGTTCAGCTGCTGTTGACCAACACCCTCAGGTCCTTTTCTGCTGGGCAGTTTTCCAGCCACTCTGCCCCCAGCCAGTAGCTCTGCATGGGGTTGTTGTGACGCAAGAGCAGGATCGAGCACTTCTTGTTGAATCTCATATCAGTGGGCTTGGCCCATTGATCCAGCCTGTGCAGATCCCTCTGCAGAGCCTTCCTACCCTCCACCAGATCATCACTGCCGCCCAATGTGGTGTCGTCTGCAAACTGACTGAGGGTGCACTCAGTCCCCTTGTCCAGTGTATTGTCAAAGATCTTAAACATAACTGGCCTGAATACAGAACCTTGGGGAACTAGTGACCATCTGGATGTAGCACCATTCAGCACCCCTCTCCAGGCCCAGCCATCCAGCCAGTTTTTTTTTCCAGCGAACAGTGCACCCATCCAGGCCATAAGCAGAAAAATGCTGTGGGAAACTGTCAAAGGCTTTACGAAAGCCCAGGTCGACAACATCCACAGCCTTTCCCTCATCTGCTTAGTGAGTTGCCTTGCCATGGAAGGAGATCAGGTTGCTCAATTAGGACCTGTCTTTCATAAACCTGTACTGGCTGGGCCTGATCCCCTGGTTGTCCTGCTCATGCTGCAGGGTGTTCCTATGCTGGAACTTTTAGGTGTGGCTCCCTGTAGAATGTGCAGCCTACTTAGAATTCTTTGTCCTACAGGACTGCCTCCCAAGGGACTGTCTCAACCAGTCTCCTAAACAGGCCAAAGTCTGCCCTCTGGAATTCCAACGTAACAGCACTGCTGACGTCCTGTCCTTCCTTCTGCAAGAATTAAAAATTCTATCATATCATGATTGCTTTGCTCAAGACAGCCTTCTACCACCACCCATCCTTCTCTGTTCACAAACAACAGGTCCAGAGGGCCCCTTCCCCCGTTGGTTCTCACCAACTGTGTCAGGAAGCCATCTTCCACACACTCCAGAGACCTTCTAGACTATTTCTTTGTTGTGTTGTATCTTGAGACATGTAGTATGTTAAAGTCCCTCATGAGAACAAGGGATAGCAATTGTGAGACTTCTCCCAGCTGCTCATAGAACATTCCATCTGCCTTTTATCCTGTTTGGGCAGTCTGTAAGACTGCCACCAGGATGTCTGCCATGTTGGCCTTCTTGATTCTTACCCATGAATACTCAGCCCTATCATACCATCATTCAGCTCTAGATGATCAAAACAAAAAATGCCTTAGTGTTAAGAGAAATCTGTGTACAGTGTAGCAGAATAAACTTTTTGTAAGTAGAATTTTGCCTGGACTTAGTAAAGCCATGTGAAATACAGAACACATTACATTTAATATTTCAATGCATATATAGTCTTTCTTCAGAGAGAATAAAAACTTAAGGAAATAATTGTAGAAGTTTATGGCTAAAGTTGTCTGATTAGTCTGTTATTGGCATCTGATTTAATTTAGATCTCTGCCAAAGTTTTAATTGTTTTGGCTGAATTTTCCATGTCAGGGAAAGGAAAAAGGATTTTTTTTCAAAGTTACTTTTAAAATGATTCATCTGTTTCCAGGATCATGTTATGGGAAATTGCATTGATAGGCTTATTTTATTTTCTTCCTAAGAAACTCAGTGTCTTCAGTTTTTGGGTTTTGCACCAAGTATACAGACTAACTTTGCAGTTCTTGATATTTTTAACCCTAATATTCTCCTTAATAATTTTTTTTTTTTAAGTAACAAATTCCTTAGAGAGGTTTCCGGGTTATTACGAAGCTGAATCAGAATTTTTTCAGTGATTGAAGTAGTGTCTTTTCAGAAAAAAATTACTCTTATTTTACTGTAATCAAGAAAATTAAATTTATTGTTCCTTTTAGAATGTGTCTTTCTTCAACTGGAGTTAATTTAAAAGAAATCCCTTTTTGTGGTTTCCTTTTTTTCTTTAATGACAGTGGTGTCTAATAGCTTCTATGGTCAGGATTTTTATTTCCAATCCTGCACCTAAAATTAATCTGAGTGTGTAGAAGTTTATTTTTTGTTTGTTGGTTTGTTTGTTTGCATATTTAATTGCAGACTGAGGAGGTATAGGAGTCCGTTTAACATTTACTTATGCTTGAAGCTGTGTGCTGAATAGTACATATTTTCGAAATTACAAGTCCTACATCTGTTAGTTGCATAAATCTTTGCTATTGTTAATACTAATTGAATCTTAATCAGGAGATGATCTCCATGCTGTGGGAAGCACAGAAGCATTCATTCTGGTCTTTTATAAGCTCTAAATAGCTCATTAAAAATAATTTGTAAATCAGTACTTTTCTGTTGTTGTATTTCACTGGATGTAGCAGTTCTTTGCCATGCAAATGCATTGTGTTTTTGAAGGTGCCTCAGTTTATTTATTTAGTCTAAACTATTTTTTTTAAAAATAAAGCAAAAGGTGTTACTAGCCATAATTTTAATGCAAAAAAAGTATCTACACAATTGTGTACCTTAAAGTCTGTTTTGCTCTTTTTATCTATATTAATCTCTGAGAATTCATGTTCAAGATAAGGTTTTCAAATACATTACCTTTTATTTTCTCGTTGCATGGTTTGGGATTTTTTAATTGTTTCTGGTTCAATAAACGCCTCCTAGCACAACTTTTGTGTGACTGATTTGCTGTGTGCTATTGATCAGGTAGCTTACTTGAATCTGCAAATCCCTCATGCTGCATATGATTGCTGGCACAGATTTGGACACGTGTCTAAGTGTCTGGTTGGAAGGCACTAAAACAGGAGACACTAGGAGACCTGTTTTAAAATTGTAGTTATTTGTCATTAAAGATTTTATTTTATCTTAACAAGATTCTACTTGTAACTGGGATTATGCCATTTACTGATACTTCAGTGCTAGGAGTTTTATTTTGTGAAGGGTGAATTCATGATTATTTCCTGAAGTTTTGCGTTAAAAGAAATCAGTGTCACTGAGAAGATAACACTTCTTCCCCAGAGCAGAGTGTTCATAAGGTGACCATGGATATTTTTCTAAAAGTCTCTTTAACAGTAAGTCTTGGCCTATGTGATAGTAGTCTTGCTTTTTTTTAGTTCACTTTTGCCAGCCAGATCTTCTGCCTTGATGTAGGGACACCACTGATGAAGCCGTAAATTCCTGCTCATTTGTGGGCAGTGGCTTTGCTGTGTATTTGCAGGTGGGAATGTCTGCCCTGTCTATAGGTGGATGTCGCTCTTGAACTGACTTTTAGCTCCTGCAGGTCTCTCAGCTTTGGGCTAGATGGGCAGCCCTTACAAACCCAATTGTAAGGTGATGTTTGCTGATGGCTCCTGGGGATGCTATGGTTTCGTGCTGGACCCCTGTGTGATGAGCTGCCTTGGATTGTGGCAGCTCTCTTGTCTCTGCACAAGACTGGTTCCTGCTGCCCAGTTCTTTCTTGCAGGAGTTTGAAACACAATTCCCTGCCTAAAAACTGATAGAGCAGCACCATCCATTGTGTACCACACCCTGAAACTGTTGGGTCAATGTTAAGGAATTGCATAATGAGCTGGAAGAGTGGGGGGTTCCTGGTAGAGATAAAGTTTTTGATGTGGGTTTTTGGTTTTTTTTGGATAGTGCAAAAATGACTCAAGGAGCAAGAGCTGAGTCACTCCGTGCACATTTCCATGGAAGCAGTTTCAATAAGGGCAATGGGAATAACTGCAAAAGCAAAATTAATCAAACGTTATCAGTGTCAAAATACTTACTGCAACATGGAAAAGGGAAAACATAAGAGAGTAAAATCAGTCATTAGGTAAATACTAGCATAGGATCAGAGATTTTAAGAGACCTTCTATAGTGTGCACCAAATGTGGGTTGTGGTCTTACGTTCACATTTTTCACATGTAAAGATTTTTTTAACATGTCACCAGAATTATGGAATATGTGTAAATAGAAGATTATTGGCCTTTGCACAGCAAAAGACAATGGATTTTTCTAGAATGATTTTTCCCTACAAAGTTGTAAATTAGTAATTATGTTATTACTTCTGTAGTATAGCATAAATTAAGTTACCTATGCCATTGTAAAGCACCTGAGTCTCAAAGTTCCTAGGAGTCTACATGCCTGCTTTAAGAAAAAGTAAACAAAGGATGAGACAGAAATAAATTAACTTGGCTTAGAGTCAAAGCATTATTAAGATACATGGCAGGATAGCAGACACAAAATTGGAGAGAGAAGAAAGTAAAGAATATAATTAAAATGTGATTTTCTCCTCTTTCCAGTTGCCTGTCTTCTTTTGTTATTCATGTACACTTGTGGAAATTGCATGTAAATGATTGATTGACTCAGCGAACTCATTGTAATAACTTATGTTTGATGTGCTATCTTGAAAAAAAATCTTTTGAAATTCTGTCTCTTTTCTTTGTCTGCTGACCTTGTGGCTTTTAATATCTTGTTTCCCATCTGTCTGATTCCGTCATAATCTGAGCGTAACTCTTCAGACCTTAATGTAGCTCTGTTTTTGTTCTCATTTAAGTAAGTCTGTAACACAAATATGGGATTTGGCCATCAACAGTAATATTAGAAAGGAATGTTGAAATATGTGTTCCCTTTACTGATGTGAAATAAAGAAACACTTATCTGTAGATATTTGATAATACATATTTACAGTGTATAGATCTGTCTCCACAAGCAAATGAATACAGAGATGTCTGTATCATTGTTACATCTGCTTTAATGTTACAAGTTCAAAGGTTACTTTTAAGGATTATTTCTTAATTAAAGGAGAAAAGAAATGGGTCTATAAGGTCTCAGGAAAGCAGTTTTAAATATAGATTTAAAAATGCTTAGCTGAGTATGTCATACAGATGTACCCAAACTCCAATTTGAGAGATTGATTGTAGTATAGATATTTCTACTGCAAGAAGTATCTCTAGCAGTGAGATCCTGAGTCTTGAATTACAGGGGAATTTGGAGAAACAGACTTTGTTAAAAACATTTTTCTCTAATGATTCAATGTCTGTAAAAAGGTTCAATTAGGATATCTTTTTTCTGCTTATAGTTCAACTGTTTGCTTAACAACTGTAAGATATAGGTAGACAAATTCTTTGTGCTCTTTATTAATGACATAAATTTTATATGCTTAAAGGCCTTTTTGGATAGTGCCTTTTTAGTGGGACTAAATCTTTGGAGAGACCAAAGAGAATGAACTCATCCAGGGAGAGAGGAAAAGGAAAAGCATGGCAGTCCTGGGAAAGTCTACAACAGTTTCATGGGACAGGAGAAACAGAATCATCTTCTAAGTTTGCTGAACTCATCAGAAAGTTATTATGAATGTGGTACAAGGCCACAGAGTTCACGTAACTGTGTGTTTTTACACAAAACACGAAACACTGACATATTTGCTTTGATATGGTCTATATAAGTTTATTTGTTTGGTGATGATACTGTTTACTGCTAATAATTAATTTTGGCTGGCTTATTTGACTATGAATAAGGTACCCAAATCAGAGAAGGAAGTAAAAGGAAGCCAAAAGCTTTTTTCTTTCATGATTTATTGAAAAAAGCAATAATAAGTTTCGTAGGCTACAGATGTATTCAAGCAAGTGATCAGTACTTTGAAATGGAATTATTCTTCATACTAAGTAGCAAGTTGGATAGAGATCTTGATATAGTCTGAGCAGCTGTTAGTTCCAACATCGTTGACTTCCCTGGCATTTTCTGTCTCTAGCTACTGAAACAAGTCTGAAGCAGATGCTTTAGTGGTGAAATTTCAATGTGAATGATTTCTAGTTTCAAATTTCAAATTTCTAGTGAGTATTATGTTTTAATCCTTTTTTTCCTAGTGTACTGTGAACAAGTGCTTTGGAGAAATCTAGATGTGTATTTTTTTCTTTTACTGAAAATACTACATTCATCTCATCAAGTAAGCTGAAGCAATTTGCAGCACTGTGTTTAAAAGATACCTTTTTAGGGATAGAAGTTTTCTTGTGATGAATTTTTTTGTGAAACTCCTACCCCTATTTCTACAGCATAGAATGTAGAAACAAATAGATGGAATGAAATCTTGGCTCCATTATATTCAATATCAATATCTTGGGATTTCTGTTTCACTAGATTTTAATACGCTATGTCCTTCCCAGAGTTAAGTTTGATATAGGCTTTCCTAGATGGAAAATGTGGAAAGTTAAATGCCTATTCATGCATCTTTAGAAGTAAAAGCTGGTTGTAATTGATGCATCTCACCTGTTAGTGAAATTTTTGTGTAATGTGGCAGCTGTGTAGTGTTGTATACAAATACAGAATAATAGCTAATGTTAAGTATTTCATCATCACAGCAGAGTCATTTGCTGTGGTAGAAAAAGGATCACTATGCAGTGTGACCCCAAATTGAAAAATGGCAGGAGGACAGGTCAAGGCTATGTGTTACTGTTAAATAACACCCTCTTGTAACTCATTAACTCTCTCTCTATAATCATGGTGTGTTTCATTCTATATTGCTGAGGAAAGTTACAAACTAGGATAAAAGTTCTTTCTACATACCCCCAGTTTCATTTCCTTAACTGCTGAAATTTTCCTGGGGACCAAAGGACAGACCACACATGGTTTAACATTTTAGCCAAATTAAGTCACACCTGGGCTATAACAAGCTGGAACTGACATCCAGCTACAAAACATTTTCCAACAGTACTCAGAAATAAGGATTTCTATTTGTAGTTAGTATATATGAATATTATTTTTGTCAGTAATTAGACTCTTACTTGCTATATATCTTCCTAGGTTTTCTGCTGTACTAAATCACTACATTCATGATTTGCAGTTAAATATTTTCTTTAAATGTGACAGACACATTCACTTTGCCCTTTTAGAATATATGGAAAAGGAAGAAGAAAATGAAATGGAAATTCTGGAATTTTTTTCTGGAAATTCTGATATAATTCACATATTGGAATTTGAATAGTGGACTCTGAATTAATTATGTGTTTTGTTGTAGATTAGGCTGATTAGTAGGTACAGAATAGTATAAATGCTTTGATCATCAAGATAAATTTCTTCCATCTAATGGGAGAAATATGGAGAAAATAATATTTTTGGAAAAAAATGTTCACATGATCTACTGTTTAGGCAAGCACTTGCACATACTGGTGCAGCTAGTTAACTGAATAAAACAAGTTCATTGTGTCTGATAAATTAGTGATAACCTTGCATGGTAACTGCAATGCTTTATTGTGTTACTTAGCTTCACATATCATCACACACTATATTCCCTCAAAGAATTAAGAATAAAGACATATCATCACACACTGTATTCCCTCAAAGAATTAAGAATAAAGAATCTGCCATGGATTACAACAGAACCACTGATTTTCATGCATTACTGCATCACAAAGGTTCACTTCTTTTTCCTAAGATATAATCATACTTACAAAATATATATTAAAACTCTGACATTCTGGTTACCAAGTTAGTGTGCCATATTTTCCCCAAAGTTAGTATTTTTCCAGTTCTGTCTGTCTGCCTAATAACTTGTTAAATCTCTCCTTATCTTCTAATGACAGATGATTTATCAAGGCCTACCACTTAACTAATATTACAGAATATGTGGGGAGCTGAAGAATTAAGAAATATTTTCCATAGCTTGGACATGTAAAATGAGAGGCATAGGAGAAAACAAAAAGATAATCTTGTAACTGAGAAAAAGTCCTTGTGATTTAAGCATGGGATTGAGGTTTAGGAAATGGTGAAGTGGTGAGTCCTATCCCACAAATCCGTCACGCTTCCCACTGGGCTTCGGACGAGACACTGAGTTTTTTCTTTGCTTCATTTGACCATTCTGCAAAATACTTAGGGTAACACTCTCTTATCTCTCAGTGCACTTTAATGCCATATATGTTCAGCATTACTAGTGTATGTGTATAGGGAACATATTAATTTTTGAGTTTATTTAGTTGTACATGTACAAGCACTTCCACGATATAGCTGTAGCCTGAGTTTTCCTAATAGTAAAAAACATACAAAATATCTAAAGGATACTTTTGTGACATAAATATGTTAACTTATGTATCTAAAGTGCATAGAATGAAACCTCAGAGAAGTTGTCAATGAAGTTTCAGCTTTTCTGAATACTATACTTTTTCTCCATTTTCAGGTTGCATGTCTCACTCATGTAGCAGCTAATTACCTTAATTGCAAAATTGAAGCAAAACGCTGGGGTAGTGCTCATGGGAGTATTGTTCCATATCAGGTAAGCAGAAAGCATTAGGGTTTTTTCCCTTGTAATTATTTTATGCATTATGAGATTGAGAACTGACTTTTCCCATGACCTGCTGTAGTCCGTAATGTGTCTGTGTCTAGGTATGACAAGGTTCTGTTGTTCCTTGTCATTTCTGCATTTTGCGTATTTCTTCGTCAGCAGTAGATTAGTAACAGAACACTGAAATAGATCAAAGGTGTTTGCTGAAACTGGATGACTTGATTGGTTTTCACCTGACAGAGAAACCTGTTTTTAGGGATACCTGGCTTCCATACAAGTTATAAGCTGAAATCTTTGAATCTTTTCCCTCTGAATTTTGGTAGTTTTATCTTTTGAGTCTAAAAGAGCAGTCTAAATGACCAAGATAATCTAGCAGTGCTGCATATTTGTTATTTTCTATTGGTTTTGCTACAAATCCCTACCTCAGTGAGACAACGGATTGACAAAAGGAATTAACCAGAACTCAGATCTCCTCTGTAGAATTTATACTATGCTACGTCTAATGAAAGGTTGACATTCCTTAAAATAACATGACCTTCATCATATAAACAAGCACAGGGAAAAAGAAATATCACTACCTAGTTTTATCTTACTTTAGACCAGTACGGGAAACTCTTCTAGTAAACAAAAAACTTTGTTCTTTTCTAGCTGTTTGTTTTGTGCTCTTTGATGGAGGTCATGCCTTTATGGTGACTTGAGCATATATTTAATTAAAAAAAAATCTATTCTTTATTTCATATTTTTTGGCCTTTCTCATCAAATAGTCATGCTTGCATCCAGCTAGGCAGAGCCTGTATTTCTTAATTTCTGCCCAGAGTCCTTTAAGTCATGAAACGGACAGTTTCCAGCATTTGTCTGGGAGAACTGAACATAACGCTGCTGAGTTCCTTTACCTTCTCCTTTCTTTTTAGAGAAAGTGAGGGAAAGTTAGTGTATAGTTTTCTCAGTGGTGAGGATGGTGGTGATCATAATTGAAAGATTTGCTGCTTGTGACCACATAAACTCTGAAACAAAAATTTTCCACCATTATGCAGAACACTCTCTCTCACTAGCTAGTCACAGCCAGGCCTCCTCAGGTCTAAAAGCAAAACGAGTTGGTTTTGTAAGGACTAAGTGTACTTGATCTAGGAGACTTTTTCCAACACTTGCCTCTGCATAATCAACTGTTTTGTTATGAATTAACTACAACAAATGGTAAATTGTCTCAGACCAATGGGGTGATGTTGTGGCTCTTTCTGCAAGGAGTTTAGTCCTGCAGTTTTCTTGTCTTCAGTGCTACTGATGTAGCAGGATGGGTGTGTTTTCTAGAACCAGCTCTGCATGACCCAGTGTGACCAAGCAACCATTACAGAAGTATTTATATTCTGCTGCGTTTCTGTGATGCGACCTTTTGGTGCAGGCCTTTTTGAACTTTGGTGTGTTGAAAGTATAAAACAGATCTGAAGTATCTGAAGTTTGTATAAGCAAACCCAAAAACCTGACTAAACAAAACATTTTATCTTTGCCATATGGCATTTAGCTAAATAACTGAAACCTGCATTCTTTTATGTCCTTTTGGCCTTTGTTTTTCCACAGTCAAAATGAAAAGCATACACTGAGTATCCTTTGTTTCTTTTTTCATAGACAGCTCTTTAGGTCTAGGAGATTGTTTTAGCTGTTTTTTGATTTAATCTAGATTAGTCATTTTGTAAATATTTTTTTTTTTTAAATATCCTAATAAAACAGTTCCTATGTTTCTGTGTGCTGTTTCTTCAGTAGGTATTAGAAATATTTCCTCAATATTATAAACAAATTTAATCTGAATTTTCTTGTTCATAAACCAGTAATTAGGGTGGATTTACTATGGGTGGAATTGTGTGTGTATATGTTTATGGTTTAACGTTCCATCAGCTAGCATGGTTGCAATTCTGATTGTAACCATAAGAGTAATTTGGGTTTTAGAGGGTTTTTTCCCCCTTTACTAACATAAGCTATACTTAGATTGCAACGCTCTTCATAAACCTAGATTAGCCCTCACTGTTGCTATTGTACTAGCTGTATAGTTTCTCCCACAGCTCATTTGTAATATAGTTCAGAACAGAACTCTGAAACCTTTCATTCCTCATCCCACTTATTGAATATACTGTCTTTTGCTTACTAAACTAATGACTGTCACAACACAAATTTTTACAATTTTTTTAAAAGATATTTTTGTTTAAGATATTTTATGCAAGTGAACTACAATTTGTTCAACTACTTAAAAACACAGTTCAGAAAATTGAATTTCTGTATATTTCAGCACCATTAGGTGGTAGCAAACTGTTGGTTGTTTTTTTGCATGTCCTTTATTTTGTTTTCTTTTGCTATATTATGAGTGTTTGTGCAGGTAATAAATTAAGAAGTGATACAGAGCATGCAATCCTCTAAGAAATGTCAGGTTATGTTAAATCATGGAAGACTGGGTAAACATGAGATTCTCTTAGAGATTTAAAAAGACAAAATCAAAATAACTTACATTGTCTTTCAGTGTGAGGGGTGTCTGATCACTAGAGTACTGACCAAAATAATAAAAAAAACCTGTTAAAAGCATCCTAAATATGTACATAAATAGTACTTTCTTTGCTTACAGTTGTTACATTGAGTGTTCTATACTGAATGCTATGGTAGCTTTTATTTCATTGAGCTTCACTTGAATAAATTTGTTCGAAGTACCTTTGCAAGTGGCTCTATTTTTTCCTATTCACAAGGTCAAATTTACCTTTGAACCTATCTCTGTTATTTCTCTGAATTTCCCTTTTGCTTCTTGACTGAAAAAATAGCAGTATAATTTGTCCCTGAATGTGTTCTCTAGATTGACCTTTATTACTTTCCTTTGTATTTAAAAATGTAAAAAATTAAGCATTAATGGGGTGGTGGGTTTTCTCCTTCCTGAAACTGTTAACATCTTTGAAAATTTATTTCTGGTCTGGTCTGAGATGTTAAGTTTTGTTTGCAAGGGCTTTCATACTCTTAAGGTTTTTCTCATTTGCTGGCAATGTGCTGACTTTGTGACATGATCATCTGAAAGGTCTGAGTTTTCAGTTTTATGTGTTCATCACCAGAACACAAGGGAAAGGGTTTTAATGTCCTTTGAGTATGCAATATCTTCCAGGGTTCCTGTAAAACCAACTGTAAATGTTTACCACAGATTTTCAATGGAGGTGAAACTTGCAAAGTGCAACAAAGAAAAAGTAATCTAGATTCTTGTCAGCCAAAATCAGAAATAGTTTTTTGAGTCCTGAAATCTTCATGAGAAGTTACCTACTTCGAGCATATCTGCTGTTTAATCAGAGCAATGTAGTTTGAATAGGTCACTCCTGTGATAGTTCATGTAATTGGATCCTAATTTGCTTGCTTTCAAGTGTTAAAACAAAAATCTTGAGTTCTGGGCTGTATCTTAAGTATAATTAGTACAATTTTTTAAAAAACAGTTTCTATAATGAGACACCTTGTTTAGCAACAGCTGTTCCATGATTATCCAGGGGAAATCAGGGCTTAAAAGCATCCGGTTTACATAATTGTGCTGAAAAGTAAAGTTCTTACTGTATTTCACTTGGGATGATAAGGTCTTCCCTCATTCTAGTGGTTTCAGCAATGTAGCTCTCTTACCTGTACCACACATGAGATCTGGATATTCACATTTTCATCTTTAAATTGGCCCACTTGGAATTCATTTTCCTGAGAAAGTCTGTGTAACTGGAATGTTAACAGGATGTTTCTTGTGCCAGCTTTTCACCCTGCCATAAGACACCCTGGGCAACTGGGCAGTACGTTCAGAGGCAAACTTTCAGCAAAAGGTATAGGGCTGTTTCCTCTCAGGCCATAATGATAGAAGTCTACTTAGAAAACTGAGAAAGTAAATTCTTGCAGATATCTAATGAATATGATATTATTTTTGTTGCAGATTTGGTCCTAAGGCCCACAGGGTTTTCTCAAGTATAGTTCACTGTGTTTTCAGAATGTGCAAATGACACAGCAATTCTGAATGGAGGTTGAAAATATGAGACAGGAAAGAAATTATTATTTTAACCAATTATCTTTTCTGTTGGCTGACCTATGCATTGCAATAACTCTAAATTCATCAGACCCATAATTAATTAGTTATTTTTTTTGTGTTAGAGCATCAATTAGGTTCTTTAAGCATCATCTTTCTTTTGTGCTAGGCATAAAATTTCCTTCATATGAGGAAGCTCTCTTGGTGTCAAAGTCCGTTGAAATGAGTTATGAAAATCAAAGTATAAGCTCACAAGGAAGTGAAAGGTATGAGGTGTTAGGAAGATGAGTACATTCTTAGATAAAATACCTCTGCATTATTTTTGTCATTTGCATCTCATACTTTTTGGTCATAGAATTTCCTACTGACCAGGAGTCTTACAAAGAAAATCCTATAAATGTCGCTTGTGTCTCATTACAGGAACAGAGAAATTCAATTATTGACCTGATTCATCTGGCAGAGATGCTTTTCACACAAAGGCACAATGTGCCTCAATTTTTCTAACTCAGCTCTGGAGAATCTCTCAGAACTTTAATCTTTTTTTTTTTTTTTTATTCCAGTGGAGAGGACAGCAGAATAATGTCAATCATTTAGAAATCTCAAACTGCTTATTCCATGTAAGAATGGTGATATATGCTCATTTTCTTGTCTGTCTTTATGTAGTTTTATTGTATATTCCTGCAGTTAATGAAGCTTGGAATCAAAATCAACAAAGAATAGAACTTTGATTATTTGAAAAGTTTTGTTTTGTGCATGAGACGCTTCTTTAAATAAATTCAAAATGGAAAAAATCTTTCTGCTCTATATTAACCCAATCTAAGAGAAGATGGAACTTATGCACAGGAAAGAAGTAAAATACATATTTTTTTGGGGGAGGGGAAAGTTTTAAATTCAGGCAATGCAAGATGACCCTTCTTACTCCGTGAACGTTATCTACATAATACTCACCGGGGCTGTTTGGACTGCCTTGGGGGCCCATTGTCCTTTATTTTTCTTCTAAGCAATGAAGCATATATCCCACTTGACGTTAAAATTAAATGGATTCACAAATCAACTGAATAGAAGCTTTGTGTTCTCACGCAGGAAAGCGTGTTCTCTCACACTGCTTGGATTCAGTTTCCAAAGAACAATTTGGCCATGCTCATGATAAATGTCTTTACTCATATGATGAATACCCAATACTTTACTGGCCTTGATCTACTGACCTATTGGTTTGGTTTTTAACTATCTGCTTCCTTTATATCTTTATCTTACAAGGCACAACAAAGAGTGAAACCAGAAAAGCAGGTATCATCCTGGATTCTGTAAAACAAGAAAACAAGAATATAATTTGTAGGACTTTCCCCCTTTCTTTCTTTTTGGACAAGTGTCTATTTGTAGATTTCCTTACTAGATTTTTTTCAGAAGTTTCTTACTATGGTGTGATGAGGTTAACCACTGACTGCACAAATGTTTTGGTCTTATTGTGATTATAGAGGACTAGAGTTGGCATTCTACTTGGTAAGAAGTGCTGGAGTACGGAGTCTTTGCCATATTAGTAATTGAAAAAATATAGTAATAATCTGTGGCAATCTCCATAGAAAGCTGCCTATTTATGAGTAATTAATTCTGGTTATTCAAACCTGACAACATTGTACTGATACTTCTGTGGGAATTGTCCTTCAGTGGATTGTCAAGCCTCTCTCCTAGCAGAGCAGCTCTCTGGAAACCAGTTCAGTAGGTTTGCCTTGGGCAGTTTTAGATATGCTCTCAGTGTATGATGTGAGATGTAGTTATAAATTCATTCATATACATCCTCTCCTGTGAGAGATGCACTTTCAAGAAGATGACCTTGTATGTACATAGAATAGACAGCTTCTACCTGTACACAGGAACTTTTCAGATTGAAATAAAATGCATTTTTAATTGAAAACCTGATACTGTTTTTTGTTCTGAAGGAAATCGTCCTGTACCTTTTTAAGCAATGCCTGCAAGATGCTTTTTAACGAGTCTTATACTTTGAATTTTCAAAATAGGTGTGGATAATTACAATTATTGTTAAGGAATGATAGTTGACAAATGAGACTGTCTCATTTTTTATTTCCTCCGGGAAGTGTCACAGACTGTTCTTGTATATGTACTTGTATATGTGTTTGTACTGACATATTTGTTTACACTCATTTAAACTGAATGTATATTAAGGTTATTCATCTGTCATTTGTCCATGGTCACATGAGAAAAACTTGAACGAAACTAAGATTGGAATACAGTTCAGTGTCATTTGGTGGACGTTTGTCTTTTATGTATACTGTTAATTGTTTCTTCCACATTTGCCTATTGCTGGGGTAATGGATCTAGTTTGTATTATTTACAGCAAATGTGTTACAGGGATACTGAATATTACAGATTTGCATATTCATGTCAAATTTAGTTCTTAGGGAGAGCAGTTTAACAGAGTCCTGATCAGTAGAGGGCTCTTCAAATTGTAGCTTGTTGGAAAGTGATGAAAGTAGAATCTATGGGATTGTGGAGGAGATATTGGCTGCAGTTGGATCACTGCTTTCTTCTAATCTGTTTATTGGATCCAAGGCAGAAGAATAAACTTTGTTTTTCCTTTTCTAAAGAAACATATGTTTCATAGTCATTGTATTACTATACATTACAGCCACTTATAAACTGAAACATATTTAAACAGTCTGAAAAGGAACTCAGAAATCTGTGTGCAACAGTATCATTCAATGACTCCTGACATAATCATCCTGCATATATATATACACACATAAATAGGTGCATGCTTGTACTATGTGAAGCTTTGTCAGTTTTGGTTGGGAAAACTTGATTGTTATGGAAGGGTATGTCCACTAGATGTCATTCATGCAATCTAGTTCTTGCTGCGGCATTTATTTCTGAAGAACCACGTAGGATGGTGGATACAAATTACCAGCATTATTAGCCATTTTTCTATATGCAGTGCTTTTGACTTTATATGTGTGTAGCAGGTTACAAAATAGTATTACAATTGTCTCTGTGATGGGTTTGATGCACCACTTAATCTAGAACTCCTGTCTTTGCCTCTTTTTGCTTATAATAACATTCATTGTTGCATGAGTAGATGTGTTATATAAGAGCACCCAGGTAAGCTGCATTTAGTTGGTAACTTTGCAAGAAGAGACATGAGTATAGAGGTCAGGGCATTATGCCCCAAAGGAAAACAAAAATATTATGTGGTTAATATAATTCCACAAAAAATGTGATCTTTTTTAAGCTCTTTGTAACTAAAAAAGCAGTTCTTTAGAAATGTGCCTATCTAATTAGGAAAGGAAGCTCAAATCTCAGAAACTTAAACAAGTGGATTTATATACTTACATATCTTTGCCATAAAACTATGCTTAAATATCTGAGGGATTTAAATTAGAATCGCTTTAATCTATCTTAAATAAAACACCCTGTATGTGGACGAGTCTGAAGTCCATCTGACCATTCAGTCAGGTGGGCTGATAGGATTTGCACTGACTGATACTAGCAAAGAGTTTTTCACCCCCTGCCTCCCTCCACCCATCTTTGTAGTATGGCATGTTGTTAGTAACTGCTAGACAGCTGCTGGGAAGGCCATATCCATACTGTCATTGAAGAGCAACTGCTGCAGCACTGGCCTGTGCTCTTTCCCACTTTCAGCTTGGTGCAGCTACAGTGAAACTGGAAGCTGGAGATCACAGGGTCTTCCAACAGCTTCCTTCAACCTCCCTTTCCCCTTCCATATGGAATAAAGAATTTCTCTGCCCTGTGTAGTCAGCCAGAGGGCAGGATGGGGAAGTGATAATCCTCTTGGCAAGAGCACTTGCATGAAAAATGATAAATGGTACATTGCATGGGGATTAACACTTGCTTATGAACTTGCTTTTAATGGAGTGATGCTTCTCTTTCAGCAATGTGAAGGTTCATTGTACTTGTAGACCTGATTAAGAGTCTTTACCACTGTTCAGCCAAAAGGGAACCATCTGCCACCAGAAACATAAAGCTGTTCAAAGCTGTTTCACTCTTTTGCATATTGTCCTCGAGAATGTAAACCACTTACTTTCACATGGCATTTACTTCCCTAAAGAAATGTTTGTTCTCCACATCTCATCACAATATTCTTCTTTCTCCAGCTTGAGATTGCATTTCTGCTCACATTTAATACATACGTTTGAAATCCGTGCTTTGTCTCCATGAAACTCTGAAACGGGACTATCCAGAGCTAGTTTAATGAATGGAGTTGCTGTATAAATCACATCTATTTTCATTTCTTTGATAGGAGAGTTAGTGCTATCCAGTGGGGATGTTTACAGAGTGGGTCAATCTGTGAGTGGAGTTTGTGAACTTGTTTGGTATCTCTAGATATATTTGATATTAAGCACTGCTTCATAAAGATTTGGTGCACAATTTGATTGTGACTTGGCAGGACGACCCCTTCCTTTCGCAGTGAGCTGACATTTCATCAAACCTGGTCATTAAGTTAGTTTCCAAGCACTGATGTCTGCTAATAAATTTTGTATGGGTTATATTTTTTTCTCTAAAAATATTGCTTTGCTGCTCTAATAAAGTTAGCTCCACTGGAATCACAACTGTGGTACTCCAGTGCACAGTCACTCCTGGGAATTTAATGGGAAAGGTAGTGAGAGAGCTTCTGTTCTATTTTCAAAAATTACTTATGAACTTAAGAAGTATCAGTCCTGTTGTCTTTCTAAAGTGTTGAAGATTTGAATGCTAAATCTACTTATGAAAATAAGCGTTAACTATGCAGTGCTTTTTAATGTTTTTCATACCCTTTGCTGCATTCAAATATAATGTTTCATGATGCTAAAACAGGTATTTTCACTAATCCTTTCACTAATAATATTTGATGGCAAAAAACCTTAAAAATTGCAGTCTAAGGCTTTGGCTGTTATTAAACTCATATTATTACCAAAATTGTTTTGATTTCCTTAATTTTTACTTAGTAGGAATTCTGTCATATTGAGAGTTGTATTGAGAGTTGGAATTTAGTTGCATTGAGAGTGATAAGGGTGAAACTGAAAGAAAATTTTTTTCAAGTAGCTCTCTGTTTCGACAAAATCATACTTGGTGACCATCACCTAAAACAAGCAGTACTCGCTGAGTGGAATTTACTCTTCTAATAGACATTAAGTTAGAGAAATTGATCTTATGTCTGTATCCCTAAGGGAACCTCAACCAGTTTTATCCAGTCTACACCTTCACCTTTGTTCACTTATATCTAGGATAGTTTTGACAGATGTTTTTTCCAATTTCTATTCACCAGAAGTTTTGCAGTACTTGGTACAGTCTTGTTGATGTAGTTTTCCATGCTCAATGACAGGAGTAAAAGAAATAATTTCATTTTCAATAAGGAAGATAGAATGTGGATTTAGGGATAGTTTTTTGGTTATGTAGTTAGTGACGTGTTAGGGCAGTTGATCATCATGTTGTGTCCAAGAAGTTTTTACAGATGTAAAATATATGTATAGCTCATCTACAGTGTTCTTATTCCTGGATTGGGTGAAGTCAGTTTATTTGTATTTCCCCCAAGGTTATATTGTTTAAACCACTTGTATCTTTTTGATTTTATCTCTTACACAATTTCCACTTCAATTACTTCTTCAAGTGGTGTGTCCAGATATGGCAAGTGTCTTAGGTGAGTTCTTTATGTTTCAGAGTAACACGAAGGTTTCACATGCATTTCACATACCTGAGGATGACATGTTTTAGCTTTTTAACAGCAACACATTGCTGTATCTCCTCCATCTTGGGTGTTCAGTTGCCAGGATAAGAGGACAGCATACAGCTCTACGCTTAAACTTTGTTGATTACTTACCAGCTGCAGCTTCATTTTGATTTATGGTTTAAAGTTTCTTAGGCTTCCTTTGTCTAGCCATGATTTCTATCTTGTTTCACTATGCATCATTTTGCACAATGGTTGTTAGTGCTCAGTTACACTGATGATCCCGAATCCAGTGAAGCCTGCAGAAGTGAGGTCACTCTGCTGGAGTGACCTCTAAGTCTGAGGTAGCAGAAGCCAAAGCAATTGTCTAACTGTGATCTTGGTTTATATCATCAGCAGCAAGTTGAGTGTGCTCAAATTTTGAATGAGGATGTCTGTGTGTGGTTTGATGAGCTTTTTAATTTTTGGCATGTTAGTTTTACATCATTAGTCATCTATCTCTATCAGGGTGTTTCTAGGTAGAAGAAGCTTGCGATTTCAAAAAATAGTAACCATATGGAAGATGTAACTTGTATTTAATATTTTGTCTTTTATATTTTCTATCTTTTATGTTTTAGAAAGCTACCAGCGTAAAGAGTAGAAGTTAATTTGTCTTAGTGGGAAGGCCATTCTTTAGATAAAAATAAAAAGCAGACACAAGGTTATCTTTTAATTTGCTGTCACTCAATATTAGTTGTGCTTCATGTGGAATGGCCATAATAATAAACAAATAGGAAGTTGACGTGACTTCAAGTAGAGAAACATTAGCTGAATTTATGTAAGAGTTAAATCCTAACATAAATACAAGGAATATAAAATACTAGAAATACCAATGCTAGCCTGTATGATCATGTCTCTTCTAATCAGAGACAAGTTTTTGACATTGTCAAATTTATCCTTGGCATGTATGGTTATGGTGGTGTCTAGAGACTTGTGACCATGAATAATAGCTGTAACAATACAACAAAGACTTTTGTAGTACACACAAGTTATTAACTTAACTCATTGGTGCAAAGACTGCATTTTAATTTCCCTTGAAGCTTAGAACAATGCACCCCAAGCCTTATTTTAGTGCTTTCACAAAACCAAGAATAATTTCTTCCTCTTTTGTGTACAAGCTTACAGTATTTTGTTTTACTGGAGGATTTTAAATATAGGACTGGATGTCTTGAAGTAATTCTATGATTTCACCTGATTTTCCTGATGTTGCCCATTTTTATATACCCAGTTGACATTCACCACTTGATCAAAGCTGGGGGATAAATGGGAAGTATAAATGACCATCACATGACTCCTTAAATTAGGAAATAATCTGAGATTTGTTAAATACTTACGGTGTTTACAGTATTTAATACATGAATGACAAGGAAGGCCATAGGCAGGAACAGCATGTATATTTGTATTAAGAATCTGATCAGGTAGCTCATTTAAGAGAATGCTATTAGTGATACCTCTTAGCACTCCTGCATAATTATGCTATCTTTTTACTGTTACCTTTTCAAACTCCTTGGAGATTCTTAAGTAATTTACTTCCTTCCATTTAACAGTTTTGAGTAATAATGATGATGAGAAAACGGTTAAATGGTTTCTTTTCTCAAATACCAGGTGCTGAAAGCAACTGAGAATGCCAGTGGTTTTTATAGTGATTTCTTGTGCATCTTGTGCAAGCTTCTTCAAACTTTCATCGTATAAGCCTTTGTCAGATTAAAAAAAATGAATTATTTGTAGTCAAGAGACTGGACTGAAACTAAGAAATGTAGTTCTATGTTTGCTTGCAAAATAGCTCTATTATTTCTGGTTTGGGTCTTAGTTGTAAGCTCATTTAATGTGACGCTGATTTTTGGGTGAGTGCTTGAAGCGGTACAAAAAATTCACCATTAAAGGTATTCACCATTTAAGGTAGCACCATTTAAGGTTATCCCATTTAAGGCTGTGCACCGCAATCGACAAGGAGAATAAGCGATACAGGATCAATGTGATCAATACAAGCTTTATTCCACTATTTCTCTAGGTTCTCAGACTTAAGTACATTTTCCAGCAGCTAACAGGTTTTACATGTCATTATGTCATTGGTTAGTAAGACTACTTGCCACACTATCATTGGTTAGTTGTATACAGCTACATCATCTTGTCCCATCCCAGCTCGTGTTCCCTTAATCTGATGTTCTGCATTCTTTTGACCACAATTTCTCTTTCATAAAATTCGGTGCTTCCCAAGCCACCAAGGACACTGTCCTTGCAGCTTACCCTCAAGGTTTTGCTCACACAATGCCTAGCCTGTATTCTGTGGTGGCAGACGCTGCAAAAGCAGAGTCTCTAGCATCTCGTGGTCTTGCTCTTCAAGCCATTTTTCAACAAGTGCTCCTAATCCATTTTTAATACAAGGTAGAGCAGTTTCTTGAAAGTGCCAGCTCCAGACTGCAGCAAGTAACAGAGTGGTAGTTACTTCCAGAATTTTTGCTGTTGTATTTTTTTATCACATTTCTGTCTATGTTTTGAGATTTGGCTACCGTTCTTGGGCTTTGAGTAGGGTGTTTTTAGGTGCCCCTGCTTCATCTGTAAAAGAGCTCACCTATTCCTTCTACTTTTCTCCTGTTTGATCTCTATTTAAATAGCAAGCTGTTTATAAGGTGTTGAAAAGAGATTATTCCTGTCTTGCAGGGCATGGCTGCATGGCACTGAAGAGTGTAATGTAGAGGAGCTAGTTTCAATGCTGCAAGCAGGGAGCAATCATAGATAAACAGTCTTGGATGGGGCTAACCCTTCCCTATGTAAGATAATCTTTAACAATATTGCTTTACACAGATATTTGCCTGACATGTTCTGGAACTTCACAACCCCTCAGGCAGTTTATCCTAGTGCTTCACTATTCATTATCTCAGTGGCACACAAGGCATTAAGCTAGGAATATCCAAATCAGACATTAAGAAAATTTTTCTAATAGAGTAGACAGATTTCTTCCTCTTTTCAGTAGTCTTTTATGAACTTATGGACTGGTATGTCTTGGACTTCTGTAGGCTAAACATTCCCAGCTTGTTTAATCTTTCCCCTGAGATCACACTTTCTAGAACTTACTGTTACTCTCTGTACTTTCATTTTGGAACCAATCAGTTTTGTGGCATCCAGAACCAAGTATGGTACATTACTTCTGTTCCAGTTTTATCATCTTGAAGTACAACAGAAAGAATATTTCGTGAGTTTCGTGGGTTTTGCTGATGATATAAATGCCACTTAATATTACCTTGCTGTTGCAAAGGAGCCTTTGTTTAATTCATATTCAGTTTGTGAAACCTGTAAATTCTGGATCCTTTTCTCTTGCATGTGAATTATTCATGTCAGTGAATTATTCATGCCTAGTTGTAGAACCTCCCAGCTGATTTTCCTTGTTGAATTTTACATTTTGCTTTCAGATTTCATCTCCCAGTTAGTTGCAAACATTTTCAGTTCTATCTACTCTGCCCAGCACTTGCAGTTCCGTCTAGTTTTGTGGATCTTCAAGTTTGATGTATGTCCTTTCCTCTCTCAGTATCTGTGTTTTTAATGAGAATATTGAAATGATCCATGAATAGTTGATAGTATTTTTTCACATTGACAAATGGTTCATAATCCTTTTGGGTGATATCCAACCAATTGATAGTTTGCTTTGTTGTGTGGTCTTACTTAAATTTTACTGCCCTTCTCTAGGCTGGTATGCAGAGACAGACACCTAAGTCAATCTTTTTGTACTTTGCATGACAATTTTGGCTGTTACCCTTCCTCTGGTTGTTTGGTGGGGAATGTATGTGTGTACTTCTGGCAGGGAAGTGCTGACTTATAGTTTGCTCGATTTTATTATTTTTTAAAATTCAGTTACTGTGTTTGCACATTTCTAGTATCTAGTATCTCACTTCAGTCCCCAAGATGCTGGTGTGTAGCTTCCTCTGACTCTACTTCAAGCATTCTAGAAAAAAATCTTAGCAGATTGTGACACTTGAAAACACTGTGTTTTCAGAAGTATGTTCCCAACACAGCATTTTCATACTCTAGCTCAAGTTTCATTTTATGTTGCTATGTTGGTGTGCTACTGTACCTTTGCTAATGAGTTCACTCAGTATATTTTTGTGTAGTGCAGAATAGAGTCAGTAGGTATTTTCTAATTTAAATATCAAGCAGCTACAAAGTAACACATTGTGTACTGTTAACTGTAGGCAGATGGGTTGCTCTTGGAGACTGTGAGCGTTCATAGGAATCAAGAGGGTCATGAGTTAGTTTCAGATGGCATTGAGTACTGTGCTGAGCATCTTTAGAGGACTTAATCACCCAAATCCAATTGAATCCTTTAAAAGTACGAATTTAATATGGCTTAAAGGACAGGTAAGACCTGTTGATTAACTTCTGTGTTATGGTTTATGAATTTCACCTGGAAACGGAACTTAAAGCAATATCTTCTTGATGAATGTGCCAGTTCCAGGTTTTATGTAAAATGCTAATCCATGACGTGAAGAATTTATGCGTAGAAAGACTAGATAGACAGCAAGTTTAGTATGAAATAAATCTTTGTGGAAATGAGGTTCCAATATTTAAATATTGAGAGACGTACTGATTATCTCCTTGTCTAGCATTAAATTGGTGTACTAGGCCCTTAAAATGATGAGTGGAATATTAATAATAATAATAATAATAATAATAATAATAATAATAATAATAATAGTAATGGCATTAGTAAGGAAATTATGTCCTCTAGGTTAATGTACAAGTCTTCTGATTCCACCCCTCTCTTTTGTCCCCCTATATATATTATGAGTTCCAAAAATTGCTTTGGTCAAAAAAGAAGGAAGACAGCTTACTCCTTCACCCAAGCTGACTTGGCAGCTCGTTAGACTTTGTCTGTCCTCCATTTTAATTAAAACATACTCAGTTATTTGGTTTATGCATCTTTGATTTCAGTTCCTTGGAGGAATCAAGATCCTGTTCTTGATTTAGTGAGACTTTATTGTCCAGATGTAAATGGTATTTTTTTGGTAATGTATATCAGACTCACCAGACTCATCAGTAATGTATCAACTCATCAGGACATGGAAGGGAAGAGAACTTCTCCCTGAAGCTCCAAAAATACTGAAAGAGAAAAATGCTGATAGTTTTTGTTTTAGAGCATCTCATGGCTTTTAAGCCAGCTTTATGATTTTGGGGAGATCCAACTGATTTAGGGTATGTGGCTTTGCATAATGTATTCATTCACTGTACCATGTGCTGTAATTCCATCAAGGGATGCTCCCCTTGAAATGCCTACCCAAAAACCATTTCTGATAACATTGCTTCCTAGCTCTGCACTCATGTTCTCTAGTGGATAAGCAGACTTTGATGTCTGAAAGGCTGCTAAGAGACAAACCTGGTATCCACTATATTTAAAAGGCTAATCAAGTCCATTGTAGCTGTTCTGATATCGCGCTCCAAGAATGTCTTAAAACATAAATGTAAAAGAGGTGTAGTGAGAGTTAGTAATGCTGCAGACTGAATGTCTCCGGAGCCATTGTGAAAGTGGCTGCAGTGGAACTGGCAGCAGTTGGTGATTGAGTAATGGTATGATGGCAGTTTCAGCTCAGACGGGGAAGGCACTGTGTTTGCCACGTGGGACTTCATATAGTGCTGCTTTTTTACTGTTGAGGGATTAGCACAGTATTTTTTTTAAAGAAGAGTTGAAGTATAACAGAATAGGGGAATAGCTGAACCCATATTGCAGACAGGTGCTTTTCTGAGCTGATGACCTAAGTATCTGCTATATCTGGGAAGCGTCAAATCAGAAATTAAAACACTGCCAATGCATATGATAGGACTTTGAAGATACCAGGTAAGAGCTTTGCCCTTCAAACAAGTAACCAGAAAAAGGATGAGAGACAAGAATATCTGCATGCCATTTGGACTAGGCTTTCCTGCTTAATAGCAGTTTGTACCGTAACCATTATTTTCAATGTATTTCTGGGTCCATACTGTTGCCTAAAAGACAGACTACCTGAAACAGAGGCCAAGACAAATTAGGAGTATAAAAAGCAGACAATTTATTTAAGGCCTGCAAAGGCCTTGAAGGTACATTCGGGCAAGCAAAGCCCCCTGTCGGGGACAACACCCAAAATGGACGCTGGGTCACGAGCTCTTCACTTTTTATAAGTTCTGTCTCATTAGCATATTGGCCCCTAATTCTCCAATCACACCCTCAGGTGATGATGTTAACCATTCCAGGCCTGCTCCCCCCATCTCACAGTTGTTTACATATTTTTGGGCCCTAAGACAACAAACATGTCCTTGAATCTGTATTCAGAGAGCCTTGTTTTGGCTAAAGGTGCTGGGAACAGGGGATTTTAGCACTTCGTAAGAAGCACAGAACTATCGCAAGTTACAGATACACAAAGAGTAAAAAACTAGAAATACCTGAAGGCATCAGTACTTGATGAATTATCAGCCAGTGATAGAAAATAAAACTGAGAAAATGTATTAGAGAAAAAGAGATGCTGGAAATGATAATTTGAGTTCTGAAAGTTAAGAATTTACTTTTCATCATTCTAAATCTCTGTTTTTTTTCTGATATGAATACTAAAAACTATGCATGAAGTCAGGCATGCTAGACATTTTTTCTTCATGTTTGTAACATCCATGAGTATTTGATATTCACTTACGGAACATTTCTTGCTGCGAATGCAGGTTAAGCATTAAAAACTATTGGAATGATTGCAAAACCCTCTTCTCGGTATGTAGAAAATTTACTTTATAAGAAATCAAATTCTTGGTCATTGTTCATGCAGCTACATGTAACTGGGATTTAATCAATTGATATAATTCTGTATTGAGCTGTATCACATTAAATCATGTATTAATAGTAAGGGAAACATTCTGAGCCAGTATTGCCCTTTCAGATTAATCTGTCAATAAAACTAAGAATGCAAAATTCTTAAAATGAGAAGGACTATATGGACTGCAGCATCATGCTCATTTCTCTTGGAAATCAAGTGTTTGGAGAAGCAACCATAAAAATTTGCAAAGCTACGACGTAACTTGAGCACATTGAGGCTACAGTGATTACGAAAGGAAATTGGAATATTGTGTGGCTATAATCTATTTTTTGACATCCAGGGCCTGCTCCTGTGTAATTTACTTGCCTCTTTTGATCACCTGACTGAAGACATTAAGTGGGCCACAGGGTAAGCCAGGAAATTCAGCTCTTGGCTTTCCAAGTCCACAACTCAGTTGTTTCCCCTTTCCCCTTCCCCCCTGCTCTCTTTCTTCACAGCTGGTCACCACATGCACAGTAATTCCGTAGGCCAGGTAGGGCAGATTTGGAAAGATACATGTGGAGCACATGCAAATCTGCACTAAATTTTTGGATTGCAGCAACAGGGTGAAGTTAATATAAAGCAAGATTTCTTTTATGTTTAAAGTTTCTAAAACTAATAAAAAGGAGACGCAACAAATTCACTTAATAACCTTTCCTTTTCTCTACTACTACTAGCTGAGAGCATCTGGGATTTTGCCAAAATATTACACATTGCTCAAGAAGATTACAAAGAAATCCCAGACATGCACTGGAGAGCTATTAAATTAAACATTTCTAAAAGATATTTTCAACAACTAAATACTTGTTACAGCATTGTTTTCTCCAGCTTTCAAAAGTTGCCACAACTCAGTCACAGATAAGAATTTCCATCTTTTTAATTGATATATAAATTGAGTTTAAAACCAAATCTGCTACATTTCCTGTGGTAAAGGAAACACAGACTCTTCAGTTTGGTTTGTCCCTAATTTGAAAATCATGTTCTCAGGAAATCCTGCATAATTTTTTTATGAAAACAGGAAAAGTATTTATTTGCTTGGGGCTCTGTTTGTGTGGACATGGGGGTGAGCAGAAATAGTGTAGATTCTGGAACTCATGTGTTAATGAATACATTTCAGAAAAAAGAAGAATGTTCCAGATAAGGTGATTTTCTCTCTGATTGGGGATGGGCTAGTAGGAAGGGGTTTAAAATGCTTTATTTTCTCCTTTCCATGTTCTTACTGTTTCTCTGAATTTCAGTAAGGAGGGCAATTAAAAATGAAAGGTGACAAATTTGTAGGGAAGGTGTCTTTTTATTCCTCTTCAGGTGTTCTTGCCTTGTCTGCAAAGTTGTTTTTCGTCATCTGCAATGAATGGTTTGTAGAAAGCAATTGTAAAATTGCTGCAGGATTTCAGCCCTCACATCCTTCTTTGCTCTCAACCCCTCAAGGCCTCAAATTTACTTTTGCCATTTGTAGCAGTTCAGTTGAGGGTTGAACTTCCCCTCCTGCTTCTTGTGAGCTTTCCTGATTTCACTTACTGTTTGAACAAAATACATTGGATTTTGTTTTCTCTAGTGTTAGTATGAACTCCACACTTCACAAAATTGATTTTGTTTTCAGTTAGGCAATAATAGTGTTACACATTTTGAGTATAAATTGTGCAGTAAGTAGGCTGGTTTTTTTTGTGTGGGTGGAAACAATCTGTAGAATTATTGCAGGAACTGAACCCTGTTTAGTTATAAATCTTTTAAAAGAAAAGGCCAGAGATTTTTAAGGAACTATTTGTGGATTTTTTTTTTTTTAAACCAGGATGTGATTCAAACTACTATTTAACAAGAGGACTTGACAACCTCACCAAATGCAGAGAAAAATTAAGTATGGGAGCAGGTGCATGCTTGCTTTATTTGGATTTGTTTGTGGCATTTTCTTAAAAGTTTAGATTTTAGTATATCACTCTAGCAAACTGTGGTCATGAACAGTCATAGCTTCAGGGGAAAATTGGAAGCAGTGATAGTCTTAGCAGAAATTTTAACACTGAAGTTGCTCAGAGAACATAGTTTAAAGTGGAAAATCACGTTAGTTTCCTCTTTTGTTTTCTCAAGGGTAAACTGTGAGTTAATGTAGTAACAATGAAATGATAGGTATTTCTTTATAGGTTTTTTAATTCAGTGAAACAAGCAGATTTTTTCAGTAATCATTCTAGGAGGTATTTTAAGAATGTTAACCCAAAATGGTAATTACTAAGTGACTGTATGTTGCAGTGAGAAATTCTTTGTGTGTTACGTAGCTGCACATAGCAGGACTTGCCGTGGAAGGGTATTCTCAGGAGCACTGAACATAGTTTGAAATGTCCACTTGGTGAAGTCATACTTGTGTTAGATTAATAACAAACATATTTACCTCTTCTAGGTAATATTGGAGGGATAAGTAGGTTAAGATACTGCAAACTTAAGCTACTACAGCTACCACACCTTTCTTTTTCTTACTGTATTCATTTTATAAGTACATATGTCTGAAAACTTTTATTGTATGTTCCCATTTCTCCCATGTGATCCAGGAATAGGGCTTGAATTCTGATTGGAAGTTCTTGAGACACCAATTTGAAGGAAGGAGAAGTCATTCCTTTTCATATATATGGGCAGTGCCAGATTACCTTTTTTTGTCTTTCAAACAGGTTTTTAAATGGTCCATAGTGTTATTTTTGTGGCTATTTCTATTATTTTTGAATAGATATAGAATAGAATTGAATTATTTTTTATAGATATTTTGGTGGATGATCTTGGTAGGAGCAGGATGCATTTTTTATATACAAACGTGAATTTTATTCAGAACCCTTGGATATAATTCTGGTTACCTTTTGCGTGTATTTTACTTGCTTTTAAGCCCTGTGGAAAAATGTGGGCTATACCCATGTTGTCTTTATATAAGGAAATGTTAGGACTTGCAGGGAGTAAAGGAAAAAGTCCAAATCATTTGTTATGAAAAGTTGAAAAGCCTTTGCAATTGCTTTAATCAAAAATGTCAGATGAGGGAAGAAATTTGTAGGCTACTGCTACCATGTGTTCGTAGTATACAGCTGTGAGTCTAGTGTAGGTGTCATTAAAGGGTATTTTCCAGAAAATAAGTGATAGGAATCTCTCAAACTCTTCTTGGTTTAACCTTTTTAATTTCTACTTTTTGGGCATTTTTAACAACGTATCTATGCAGTTCTTTATCACCAATGGTATTGCCTAGCCAGCAAAAGCTGCTATTGGCATATTTTTGAATACCAACTTTTTGGATGGCATAACAAACTACATTTGCTTCTTAAGTTTTAGCCACTGATAATTATGTCTTTCTTGTGCAAATTAGTTAAACTGTAGCCATAGAGCAGCAGCCCTTTTCTGACAGCCTTAGCTCAGGCAGGAAGGCTGTGAATTGTGGTGTTATAAATTGTTTGGAGTTACTGTGTTTTTAATAGTGTGTTTATAAAAGTCTTAATAGATCTAAAGAACATAATTTACAAGGATTTCATTCTGTTTATACATAGAGATATTTCTTTTTTTTATATTCCTTCCCCTTCCCTTTTATTTTTAATCCCATCTTTTAGGAACCATTAAAAAAATAACAACTTCTAGCAGGTATTGCCAAGTATGTGGGTTTTTTTGAAACAAGGGGAAGATAATAGCTTGTGAGAAGTAAAAGTTTAATCCACCTCTCAAAATTTGATGTAAATCTTCCCTTGGACTTCATGGGGTACTGCAATAAGACCAGGACCCTACTTCTTGCAAGAACTGCAGAGCTTTCTATTTTGGAAAACTTCTCAAGTTAAATTCCTCTTTGTATTCATTCCATTCAACATCATGCTCTTTCAGTTTATGACTCTGGCCGAAAATTCAATATCAACTACTTGAAATGGCAAGTCTCCTGTGTATTTTCCAAGATTTATACTTCATACTTTGTGAGATTTTTTTCTAGAAATTAATGAAAGAGAAACCAAACCCTCACATTTATTTTACATTTAAAATGTAATCTTCTTTGTTGTACCTACTTTGATGAACTTTTTACCTAGAACTATGGGTGGAAAAACAGACTTAAAAGAAAAAAATGTTAAATAAAATTAATTTCTTCAGTGATAAAAGCATTATAGTATCACATTTTCATTGGCAAAACTCTGGGGTTTTATTTGCAGCAAAATTGGCAGAAACAACTGCAGGCAATTACAGGCTTCAATTCATCAAGGTACCTAAGCATATGTCTAACTTTAATTGAGTGAATAGTCATTTGACTTCAGGGGATTATTCATGTTCATAAAATTAGACATATGCTTAAGTAACTTAGTGAATCAAGGCATTAGTGACATTATAGAATAGCGAAGATAGAGAAAGCAACTGTAACCTGCACGGTAGATGTTCTTTGTTTGTTCTGGTTGTTCAATAAAGTTCATAGTGGGTGTATTTTCTGTTCCTTAATAAAATATCCAGTCTTGGTAAGTGTATAGTTTTGTGTTCATCTTCTATGGACAGTACTTACTCTATACCCAAGGAGCAAAAAATCTCTTATGAAAAAGGGAATTGAACCGGTGGAGGGCTGTTATGACTGCTCTCATGTATGTTAAATATATTTAATAAATCACTGTTTTATTTTACAGGACAGCCGCCTAGGGGCAAGGTACTGTGTATTTCCTGCCAACTGTTGTTTGTTAAATTTGCTAATTTGATTTAGAGGCATGATACATACCATAACCAATTTGCATCAAGAGACATACCAATTTTTCATCTGAAGAGTTTTCTTTGCTAGGTATTCTTGTAAGTGATTTTGTGTTTTAAGGATGCATTGCATTAGATAATTCTGCTCAGCCTCTCCTTCAAGTGTTTTATGAGAAGGCTTAACAGATTTGTTTTGGAGGGGCAATGTGCTGATATTCTGAAGAGTAAGTGTTAACCAGAAAGAAACATAGGGATATGCACTGGACAGCCAACTCAGATTACTTGTGAATTAAAAGAGGAACATCATTTTAGATAACAGTTTGCAGTATGGACATTTATGTAGATTGAAAATCTAGGCTTTCATCTTTATGTGCAAGAAGAAGGTAATATCAAAATAAAAGCACTGATAAAGAAAAAACCTGAATGTAACAACTGACATAATCATTGATGCTGCAAGTTTAAGCAGAAGCGCCTTTTGTCCTACAAAGAGAACTATGTATTCCTATGTGTAGTGTGTAGTCAAAAGAGAGGCGTTTTCATAGCTTTGATCAAATTAGCCCTTTTTTCATTCAAGTTTGGCTTATTTTCCTGTTTCTTTGTTCAGTACCTTCTTACTTTTTCCTCAATAAAATTACAACCAAATATCTGGTATTACTGTGGTTTATCAGAAGTAACACTAAACTTTTTTTTTTTTTTTTTTTTTTTTTTTTTTTTTTTTTTTGTTACCTAAGGAACTGAATTGCAGGCTAGTGCTAGGAAACTTTCTTTGTTATGGGATTCTAGCATCTGGACTTACAAGTCAGTTCTTTTTCCTCCACTTATCAGACTAAAATACCTTCTCAGGAGTTTGACCAAGTGCATGATTCCTTTTATCCTTTTAGAAAAGTTTTAAAGTAGGAAATTGTATTGCAGTGATTTGCCAGGTTTCTATGGCATTCTGCAAAATCTGCATATTTATAAAAACTAGGAAAACAGGAATTATGATTAATGTTTTTGAGAACTTGCAGTAGCATTAATTAAAGCTACATAAAACAAGCTTATGAAACAATGAAGGTTGGCTATTGGAAAGGGAATTTTTGTTATTCTAAGAAATGCAAGTAGAAAGCAAGAAATATTTGTAAGTGGAAGGAAGTATATCCAGTTTGATGAGCTCATCAAACTGAAGAATTTGTCACTTTCATTTCCGTTTATTGGATAATGGGAACATAGAACTAGGATAATGAAGGTAATGTGATCCAGGTGTACTGGAAGGAGCAAACGAATAGAAAAGGGATGATGTTTACATATCTGATGTAGATAAAGTATGTATGATGTCTCTTATTGCCTTGGTTCCTTTCACTTGTTGGATCTTGCTGTCATTCAAAAAGAACAATTGGACAGAGTGCTATGGAGGTAGATAATGGACATAAAATTAAGCCGCTGTGGTTTTTTTGGTGAGAAATAAAATCAAAATAAAGACGTAATTTTAGTGGTTACAGCAGGCTTAAAATATTTATACTCTTTTAGGTATTGCCAAAATATTTTCCCCAAAGCCTCTGCATAATTAGAACAAATTGAAGCAGCTGCTTGATTGGGAATTATTTTCTTATCCCATTGACATACCAGGGCATGAATAAGAAGTGGTTAGTGAATATTTGATGTGTAGTCTGTTGGAATCTTGAAGCAGGTGTGTGATTCTAAAATACATTAAAAACTGCTGCTTTCGTGTATGGATGAGACTTTTAAAATTTCTTTTTTCCCTGCTCTACCTTATCTAATACTTTGTTCCATTTCAGATGAAGTGTTGCTGTCTCTCTGCTTCTGAAGTTCTTATCACGTTAGTAGAGTGATGGTTATGTAATATATCCTGTTACACTACTAATTTAAGGTATTGAGAGATGCACTGCAAGACTGACACTGCCTTGTTAAAGGAAAGAACTGGGAAATGAGGCTTGCAAGTTGTGCTTTGAAGGATGCTTGTAAAATCAAATTGTTGACTACTTGTAGTCATGTCTAAGCCAGAATTGCATGGAGAGAAAAATTTGCGGGAAAATCCCTTTGCTTTGTAGGCTCCTTGAGCAGCCAGGCTGTCAGGCTCATTTCTCCTCAAGTATGTGACAGTTGATGGAGGTGGATTCTTTCTCATATCCATAAATCTAGACCTGAACTGGGGCAAGCCTAGTTGGAATGAAACATGGAAATACAAGCAAAATTATAGAAAATGTAAGTAATAAACTTCTTATGCACTGGAGGAAGACTTAAAGACTCTTCTGGAAGACATGAGCAAATAAATAACTTTCACTGGTTTTAAATGTGTTCGTAATTATTATTTTTTGGATATAAAGAGAGTGAAGGGAAAAAATGGCAGAAGGAAGGAAAGAACAGGCAAATCTGAATTACAAGAGTGCCATTTTTAATAGTATAATCAGAAAAGCAAGCCGTTACACATAGAAAAAAATTCCTTCAATACACAAAGGGTCTCTTGAATAATTTATGGTTTTTCTGTGTCTTTCATTATTTAACTTTCAGCTGTTCTTGCAAGTAGTAATTTAAATAGTTCTGAATTATAATGTGTATCCCAATGGGAAGAAAGCTGGGACTAAGAATGTGCCACAAATACTCAAGTTTTTCTTTGAATGCCAGGAATAAAAGAGTAGTATATTAGATAGATCCCATTGGAAACAGGTGCTTCCTCAAGTTTTATTAACTATATATGTAAAAATAAAAAGAGCAGTTGAAGTTAAGCAGTACTGATAGATTCCCAACCATGAGAGAGTTCTGAAGAAAAAGATTATTTTTGTATGCTATATAATACATACTAATATTTTTTTAACTGGCAAAAGAAGGAGGCTCATTGATTAGATTAATGCTTTAAAGTGTGATAGCATCTGCCAGCTGGAGCATTCCACACAGAAAACCTGGGGTGCTTAGTCAGAACTGTTGTGGCAAGTACAGAATGTGAGTTTTCTAACTTCAGGTATGATTCTTGTATTACATAAGAGTTGTAAGAAAATTTTCTGTCTAGGTGGAGCAGCACTGCAACTTGTAAAGACCTAATTTGATCCCTTAACAAAAAGTAAGTCTTGTGTATCTTTAATCTTTTTCTTAAGGCTTCAAAACTCATTTTTCATTATATCTCAGACTAGCATAATGGTTTCAGACACTATGAATTTCTATGGGGGCCTTGTTGATTGACCACATGCAATATGGCAGGGGGATATATGGAAGTGATGTTAGGACAGAAACAACTACTGTCCATTCAAATTGGAGTAGAAGATGGAGGAGACTGCTGAGGTGAGAAAAAAGAAGCACATAGCTGGGGAAAATCAGAAATGTTGTTGGAATAATATATCTATACACACTGAACAATGTTAGACATCTTTATAGAAGAGTAGCATTTATATATTTTCAACAGTATTAGTTTATTAATCAACAGATATGCATAGATTGAATTTGTCATTGACTTCTATTGAATGGTTTCATTTCACTGAAAGAGCTTGAGGGGTAAATTAACCTAAAACTTCACATTAAATTTTCTTCTATTCATTCACATACAAGTCAAATAGAATAGGGAAATTCAAAGCTCTTTTTGAGAAACAAGAATATTTTTCTAAAAAGTAAAACCATAGAGCTTTTGTTTGTCAATTTTTCAACTTGAAAAGACTAATTTAAACCAAATTAAACTGAAAGAAGGCTTGTGGACTAAAGCTTCTGAATGTGGGGTTTCAGCCTGGAGTGTATTTTTTCATGGCTGAATTAGAGACTTCAGAAAAATGAGTTTTGAAGCAAGGTTACTGAAGTCCTTCATGGCAGTGGTAGTACAGTTTTTTATATGACATGGTATCTGTGTGTATGGCTAATAAAAAACAAGTATTGCATGGAACTGGTATCTATCAAAAGTTATTTGAAAACTGTAAACATCCTAGATTTTTGATTAATGATTTATAGATTTTTTTTCATTTGAACTCGATTTTCAAGTCTAATTTTGTCTAATAACAGTGCTAAACAAAAGCTCTTTGGTGCTGGATTGTTTAGATACTGCTTGGTTCTTAAGTCTGACTTTGTTCAAACTAGTGCAAACTTTCCTGGAAGTTCTTTACCCATGTTCTGGACACCTGGTTGGTGTTGTGAGCCCTGTAGTATGCATGCATCAGTTGTGGCAGTATTCATGCTCTAATGCTTGCATTTGTGATGTACTGCCCTAATACTGGGTAGTTTTAATGTGTGGATAAGCTTATCGATGTGAATGTTTGCTTGCTTTACCAAAAGTTGAGTGTAACACTGACGGAGATGTGCTTTTTCTTCCACTGAAGATAGTTTGTGCACCTGTATGAGCACTTTTAAGAGTGCTGCTCTTAGCAGGAGTATGTTTTCAAGAGCTACAGATTTGGCCATGTGATCCTGGAAATGAATAGCAGTGGTTTTGTTTATTAAAGTTTGTGAACAGAAAAAAAATTGCTTCTGGCCTCTTTTCCCAAGTCTCTCAACACGTTAAGGATGTAGGGACTGTATTCCCTGCACTCAGTGCATAGAGACATTACAAAAATTGATGGTGTTAAGATATAAAGGAAGATGTTTTCACAATAAATTGGTGGTTGAAAAGGTATAATAAACAGTGATTTAGAAAAGCATCCTTATGTGTCTAAACTTATGGATGTACTTAAATTGATTCACATAAATTCTTACTGAAGACAATGAGACATATTTTCAGTTGGAAGAGACCTGCTTTGGTTTAAATATTGCCCAGAACAGAAATAGATATAAGAATTTATTTAAGTGCTTTTTAAACTACAGATGATGGGGTGGGATTCACACTCATCTTGTTAAGACAGATAAAATGCATGAAAATCCAGTAAAGATCTAAAGAAGTGGTTTTGAAGGAATTCTTAAAAGTAAAACAATCACAGTTTCTTCCAAAGACAATGTGAATATGCAAGATAAAAGCCAGTTAGATGGTGTCCAACTAATCACAAGTTTGCAAAGCTCTAGAAACTCTTCACATGGATTCACCTGAAAATATTCCCATACCAGTAAACAGACATGAAAGAAAAATCTATGTGAAGTTAAATAGTGCTTATCAACAAAGAAATAACCCTTGTTTATAAGGCCAAAGATGTCTTCCTTTCCATAGGATCATAACACCTACTATTTCTGGATTTTAAGACAAATTGCTCTGATTTTTGGTATTGCTGCATCGCTAGGGAATGTTTCTGTAGTGACAGCTATACTACAGTCAGTAGTTGTGCTGAAAGCTAGCTCAGGGTCGCTGTATTTAATCTCCAGTTTGTTCTGTAACTGCAGTGTCTTTCGTTTCTTCTAGTTATAGTTCTTTAGTTACAGGAAAAAGGACAAAATAAATGTAGACCTAAATAAGTGGAGGTTCACATTTTGCTGTGGTAATCATAATACACCTGCTTGGTCCCAAGAAACATTTGTCACAAGCTGTTCTGATTTTGCTTCTGTATTTTTCTGCTTAGCTGATGTATATTCAGCTCTTGTAGAAAGTTGATCTGATAATATGATACATTGTTGAGATTCTTACCTCAAATAGAACATAATTTATGCTGGAATTTTTAGACTAGTTAGAATTATAAAGTGGTGTTCGGAGAGTTCTCTGGAAGGATGACTCAGCTTCATTCACAACCTGGTCAGCATCTCTCTGTTTCACTGTGTCATTTGCTTAGGTAAATGAAAAGCGTCCCATCTTATTTAGATGTGGTATCTGTAGTTTAACAATTTGGCATAGACCCAAAATGGCAACTTGAGTAGTGTGTGACAAAAGTTATTGTCAATTTTGCTTAAATTTGGCATTTCCAAGCTTAAAAAAAATTAAAAAACAGGGCAAAACCACTTAGATTATACTTTCAATTTGTTTTTTATACAGATGGGATTAATTGCTGCACAATGTCTCTGAAGTTAAAATTAAGTGCATTTCTGTAGTTCATTCTGTGCTGCAGAGACATAAATGGTCATTAGTACCATGTATTTATCTTTATTACCTAATACTGGATTGGAATCTGCTGTTGTACGTCTCATACTCAATCATGTCTACATTTCACAGACTGGTACATAGGCAGCAGAACCAGAATAACCTGTGCATTTGAACACTAGAAGGAAAAAAGGTTCATTCGGCATACTATAATACTTTGAATATGCTGGCTGGATACTTCAGTCTAGAGAGCTTCCTTTAAATCAACAACTTTAACTCATTTATTTTAGCCTCTTTTGGTAACATCTGTGTTTGAAAACTGGAATCCTTCTTATGAAGTCGTTTTTGCAGAGTTCTCTGGAAGAGTAACTTGGCATCATTCGCATCCTGGTCAGCATCTTTTTCCCTGCTATGACATTTGCCTGAGTGTGTGAAAAATATCCCACTTTATTTGGTTGCATAACGTGAGTCCTAATTTAGTGCTGACTTGAACTTTCTACTACACCCCCTTTTGAGCTTGTTTTTCTTCTTGGAAAGCTAAAGCCTGGGCCAGGTATACCAGTCTTACAGTCTTCTGCAGCAACTCTTACTCCAGAGATAATGTCAGTGCCAGTATAATGAAGTGTGGGTCACTCTTTATTGTAGGCAATGGAAGCATTTTCCTTTGACACGTGCATCTTCCTCACTATGCATGCTTAAAATAACACCCACTATCCTGTCAGGGAAGGGCTGCCTGCTTTTGAGATCTTTCTAGCATTTCATATCATCCATTGGATGGTCTTATGATCCACAAAGGACACAATGAATGAGTTAAGTCCAAAGACCATATTCATATATGTGTATTGTTCACCTTGCAGTGGTTTTAAGAAATATGTGTCTACAAATGATGAGTAGCCCAGAAAATCTTTTGCATTTTTTTTGTCGTGGAGTGTTGGTTTGGGTTTTCATAGGGAGTTGATGGGTAAGTAGAAATTAAGTGGGACTCACAATTTTGCTGATTAGCATAGCCCCAGTTGAATGTAAATGAAATATTTTTTGGCACCACTGAGCAGTCCACAGATACTATTCAGTCTTACTCTCATGAAATAAGGGTATATAGCCAGTATTGACCCACCCAGTCCATATGGGACATGTAAATTTGAGTAGAACTTGGTCCTTTTGCTTAATTTTTCACATTAAAGATGAGATTATTTTTAGTTATTGTTTTGACATGTGATTTGTATTTGTTATCCTTTAAAGACTAAGAATTTTCTCATGATGGTTTTTATTATTTAGAGTAAGCAAATACAGTAAATTTGGCCTTGAAGTAGATATTGCATTCTTTTGATGCTAAGAGTCTTTGGCTGCTTTTGCTATATAAGTGATTAAATCAAAATGTATTTCTACAGTTTTTAAATTTATGAGTTCTAAGGTCACTTGCAGGCAAATAAGAAAACTATTACAATGAGAAAATTCCATTCTTTTATTTGTTTTGTAATCTCAGAAACACCCATAAGATATATGAAAAGACATGATTTTTAATCCTTTTTAAAACTAATGTTCACTGTGGAAAAATTACAACTGTGAACTCCAGACAAGTAGCGACACACAATGAAAGTGCTGTAGGGTAACACTGAAAGCAGATTGTGGCTCTTGTAAACCTCTTTTTTCATTTTTTCCCCCTCTATTTTCTTTCTCTCTTTTGTATAACCTGTCATCTTTATTTATACTAAGAAATGAGGGATATTTTTATCTCCCTAATAAAAAGTGTGTTATTACTACATTGTTGAAATGAAATTCTTAGTGCAGAATGGTACATTATATTCTGCACCGAAACAACATAGAGTGTACAAGGGACACACCACAAAGAATGTTCCGTTTTACAATGTACACAGTGATGCTCTCAGTTGCTTGATTTTTTCGGGGCATGGTGTTGTAAATGTCAAGAGCCTTTGAAACATTTGAAGCAGATGTTCTACTGCCAAACTGTAGCATTTGAACTCAAAATGAAACAGTTCCCTTAAACCTTGACATTAAAGTCTTAACAGTTTCACTTCCCAATTGGATGTGGTATGAAGAAGATAAATAATAGAACTGCAGCAGGATAAAATATTTATTCTCCCATGAGGTGAGGAAGAAAAACATGTTTAGCATTTACTTTGCAATTTTATTTGTTCTGGCTCATTTCCCTCTTGTACTCACATATATACATTTCCAGGCACATGTTAAAAGCAGTAACTAGGGCTTGGCTCAGGCCCGGTGTCCTTCCTTTCCCCTTCCCTTTCAGTCTGAATTCCTCTCACAGCTTCCCTTAAACTGCCTCTTTGTCCCCATGTTCCTTTTGGGAAGGATCAAAATGTTTTCGCTTGTCCAAAATCTGGTTTGCTTAATCAAACTGATCAATTTGTATGGAAGGCAGTGTCAGCCTTTTCAAACAGGAGTGCCATATTTAAACACCCCAATAAAAAAGGCTTGGATTTCCCATGTTCTCAGTACCTGCTGCTCCCAGTGTCATTGGGAACAGTGAGGGTGAGAGGAGGTCACTGCAATGAAAATATTTTAATTAGCTGTCTACCTTCACTTTGGAAATGTCAGGCTCTGTTTCTTATTAGTCTTGTGAACATATTCTCATGATGAAAGTTTCTGTCTCATGTTAGTTATTCTACTGGCTTAATCCACATGTCTCATCCTATTTACATTAGTGTTGTGTGCTTTGCTGCCTGACAGCATTGTGTTATAAACACTCAGAAACACATAAACTTTTTAGGTGCTGTCACTCATCCTATTATTATGAAACCTATGGCAATAGTTTTGTGCCCTTCTCCACATGCTGCTCTCTTGCTGTATTCTGTGCTTTCTGATCAGAGATGCTTTTCTCCCATACCTCCCTCAAAGTGAGTCAATGCTATCCACAAAACCTTGTTGCTTGAGCAGTGTTGGAGGAAAATCTGGAACTGGGCTTTAGTGCCTTTCCTCGAAGCTAACAGCAGTCCTCCCTCCTGTGGCCACTTCTCTTTTTCTGTGAATCCCTCTGATGGGAAAGCATAAATGCTTGCAAGAGTGGAAGAGAAATTTAGTAGATAGTGGGCTTTTTTGTTTTTTTTCTTTCAGTACTCAGAAAAAGTGGCATGGACAATGATGTTATTATAATCCCTGCAGTGAAGAAGAAGTAGCCTCTAAGAAAAAAGTGGAATTCTGGTCAATAAGCACATTCACACACACACACACACACACACACACACACACACACACAGACACACATATGTATATATATATATAAATCTACACTGATAGATAAATTGATTAATTATCTGTTCTTACTAAATTTCCCCATGATTCCAATTAGACAGCAGAAAATACTCCTTGACTCTCTTGAGGAAAAGGCTGATAAAAGGTATTAATTCAAGCATCCAATTTCATGTGTAAAGTAATGGTTAAAAGGGTGATCACTCTGTAAGCTTTATACAGATACCTGTGCTTGAAAGCAATGTGTACTCTTCTAAAGCAAATTCGGTATGAACATCATTAGTGTGGTACAGCATGTCTAGTATTTGTTGATTATGGGTGTGATGTTTCTGTTCTATAAGTTCTGTGAAGCAAAGTTGGCAAGAAATCTGTACCGTATACTTGAGTAGATCTTGGAGCCAGAATGTACAAGTGCACTTTCAGTGGTAACCTTATAAAGCAATGCTTCTAAGTGAGGAGCAGTACTTAACATGGCCTCTATTAACAACTTGTACTGTGATTCTGTATTACTTGTTGAATTAGGGTTTCATCTGCACTGTTCTGTCTTTTCATAATCTGTCTGCTTTGTTTGACTTCCTACTGCAACCTTGTTTAGGAAGCAAATGTTTTTTGTAGAAGCTGCAAAGTTACGAATGTTTTCTTTGGATCATCCTCTCTTTAGCCCCGTATAGAATAAAGAGCTTATCTGTTCACCCTTCTGAAGTCCTAATTTGCTGAGCCTTTGTGATATTTTACAATCTGTCTAGGAAGGTCTTCCAAGGGGGTGAGAGTAAAAAAATTATTCAACATACACTGTTATAAGGGTGGAGTAGTGCTGTGGCATTCTGATCAAACTGCTCAGTTTCTGTATTTTCAGTGGCTTTGGAAACAAAATAATAACAAGAATTATAGATGTTATTTTCCTGAGAGTGTAGAATGTAAAGAAATTTGCTTTGTCTTGTGGAAGGGCAACTTTGTTCCTAGGACCATCACACTTTAAACTTAAGTGAGGAGATGCATATGCATGCATAAAGCAGAATAATTTTTATGGAGTTTTTAATGTGTGTATATATATATATGTATGTATGTATGTATGTATGTATGTGTATTTCTACATGTATACATAAATGTGTATATATATATAAACTTGCACATTTGTAGGATTTCCATATTACTTTTCTAGATGAGGTTAATTCATATATACAAATATGTGTATATATATGTATATTTTGATATTTTGCTTTAGCAATAGTAATTACTTATATCAGTATTGTAACCATCATTATCAAAATCACCCTTTTTTCTATCACTTTCTATCTGCATCAAAAGGTTCTACAGAGTAAGTAGATCTCATTATATATTCTATGTAAATGAGGAAGCTGAGACAGAAATTAAGTTGTCCAAGTCCTATTAGAAATACCGAAAAAGTCACTACTTTACTTTGTTTTTCTCGATTAAGCAGAACTGCATCTCATTTGGTAAGGTTGATATTTAAAGAATAATCTTATGTTCCTTATGCTTATTATGGGTATTGCTTAGCCTTAAGGGTATGTTCCAGTAGGAGGATATTACAATACAATCATATTTTCACCATGAGGATGATCAGTGAAACAAGTTGTCTGGAGAGGTGTTGCAGCCTCCATCCTTGGAGTCTTTCAAAAACTGGTTCAGTAAACCCCCAAGCAACCCATTCTGATCTCAGGGGCGTCCCTGCAGGAGGACAGGCTGGAGACTTTCCCGAATTTCTTCTAACCTGACTTATCCAATGATCCTATGATCAGAGGTTCATATAAGTAAAACATTCCCCTCTCCTCAGTTCCATTGTCAGTTGGATCAGCAGGAGAAGGGAAAATCCTTGCAGAACATCCCTGCTATTGTCCACCAGCAAAAGAGTTGTTACGGATCAGGAGCAGGCTGGAATACTGGACAAATGGGGAAAAAGACGCAGAAAGATCAGTCTCCCCACCCTTCTATAGTATAAAGAAGGTCATAATTCATGTTATTCTCTTGAAACAGTGACGTCTGCTATGACTCTGCCTGAAAACATATAGCAGCTGTGGTCTGAGAAAAACTGCCTAAAACTCTTCAAGATTGTTTTTAAAATAAAGTTTTAGCCTTTACTGTTTCCATGACAATGCTTCAGTGTTACATTTTTGAATGGAGAATTTATAGGGAGCAAATGGGAAATAAGAATGTGTCTCCAGCCCTTTGGAAAAAAGAAACAATAAAGATCAGGAGTTACTGGTGGTGTGAGCCAGAACCCTACACCAGCATACTTGTGATTTAGTTATGCATCTTGGCTCAGTTTGCAATGGTGTGAAAGCCATTAGTGTAGCAGAGGTGAATGCTGCAGGCCTGCTGTGCCTCAGCTCAGCTATGCAAAAAGTCTGCATGATGTAATGCTGCAGGTTGTATGGGACAGAGCTCCACAGCTTTAAACTGCAAGTAGGGGAGCATGGTGGAGCAGAGAGAAGGGAATTGCAACCCTATTTTTCACAAGCTAAAAGTACTGAAATAATATTTCTCTTTTATTCTACTTTTTCCATTACATAGCATATTTTGCCATATGAATAAAATTGAAATGGAAGTTTGTTTCAAAATGAGAACATTTAACTCTGAAAACCTGAAAATCACAAATGTTTTAATTACTGCAACTTTTGATTTCAGTTTTGTCTAAAATGTACCTTGTTCTTTGACATTATATGTTATAGTGAGTGTTGCTATTGACAAATAAACATTTTCTGCACTGAAAATTGTTCAGTCCTAGAAGTATCCTGACAGATCTGCCTTTGAATATAAGTATCAGATGGCACCTAGGCATAGGTAACTGTTGTACCCCTAAGCACAGGTGCAGAAATAGAAAATAAACTAGGATTAGCAGAAAAAACCTACCCAGCTTGATCAGCATATCTCCTGATCATGATGCTTTAAAAAAAAAAAAAAGCAAAGGTCAGCTGCTTTTCCACCATTGCACCATTTTTCTCTTGGCTTGATAGCTCATATGTTCAAATGTATTTTGTTTTTCTTTTCAGTTTAATTACTATTTTGCAAATGCAACTGGCTTATCTAGTATAGCTTAGTGTATTTCAAACAGAATAAATGCATATTTGTAGTAGCATAGATCCAGTTTCTGAGTACTTATAGTAAATGGTTATGAAAAAGAACGAAGGTAGAGTTTGAAAGCGTAAGTACATTTAAAAAAACCCAAACTGACAGCCTCTAGAAGTTGTCTAGAAGTAGTTGATTCACCGGGGCTCAGCAGGGTGCAGCCGTGTTTGGGTGACAGGAAGTTCTGTTTCCAGACAGCTTAAGTCCTAGTCTTCCCTGAATGGGAATGTCCAATTTTCTGAACTGTATGTTTTGTTAATGTTGACAACTACTATCTTCTAGGGACTGACGTGAGAACACTGCAGGCTTTTCTCTGGAGACATCAGATTGGACATCAACTTTTCAATCAGTTAGGAGTGACTCTTTCAAGTTGCAACCTAAGCAATTATTGTCCTCAAAGCTGTTATCTTATCTCTCTGTGTAGCTTGTTCAGTTTTTTCCCAATATACTTTATTATTTCCAGTAGGCTTCCTGTTCTTGTTTCTCATAGTCTGCCGCTTTTCTTACATGCATTTTCCTATTTTCTTTTTTTCCCATTTGAACTGTGTCATGTTTTGAAATATATTTAGGATGAAATAATTTTCTCTTTGCTGTCATTTTCCGTAATTTTATTATATTTTGTACAAAAGTGCAAGGCCTTCAGCTGCTGATCTGGTGGAAAATCCAAAGATGTGGAAGATCCAAACATTATTAAAGTCCTTCTGTCTCAAATTAAAGAGTCCCAAGCAAGTTCTGTACTCTCATATATAAAGTAAGACCTGTCAGTTTGAAAAAGCATCCAGACTGTGCAGCCTGCTGCAATTTATTAATGATACTGTATTGCAAGATGAAATAAAATATGAACCTGAACTCTGAATTCATCTGACAGAGTTGTGTGACCCAGGTTTTTAGGAACAGCTAGATTTGTAAACAGTCGAGCCAGCAATGATGTCCAGTGACATCTGCATAGTTACAGCAGACAACAGAATAAATTTCAAAAGCATAGAAATGTTGGAAGTGTGGGTATGAAAATGTTAAATTAAAACCAGAATATTTATTGAAGTGTATAGAAACTATACTGTTTAAACAGGAAGGGAAGAGAGCCCAAGATAAACATTTATCAGGCTCTTCAGAGAGTAATATTTTGTGGGAGAACATTCTATCACTGCACTGTAAAATCCTAAGCACTGCAGAGGGGTTGTCCACGTCCGTGGAACTGGTTCCACAGAATACCATGGCATAATTCTGTACACTGAAAATGCTGCTAAGTCCTTTCTCTACAATTCTAATAGAAAACGGTGTAGCTCACAGTTTTGGTAGTGCATAGGAGTGACTACTGCACTAGATTTTCAATTGCTTTTATAAGAGAGTATGTTTTCCTTGAAATACATCTTGTAACATATTGGTGTTCTCAATAGCCAAGTAAACCTCTAAATACAACTCATAAATAATTTCATCTGAAGTAGGAATGTCATTGTCCCAGTCCTGATTGAATTGATTTAGATAGGCAATCAAGTCTGACTTTTTATTCTCAGAGCCAGCTTTGTGTTCTACCAGGAGGGAAGTATACAGTGGTGAAATAATTTATGATAACTCTTTACAGCCTCATGGGAAGAGTATGCATATAGGTTTCTAGTCCATGCTGAAGTTACAGTCATCAATAGTGTTTCAAGACACAGAAAGGAGTTGATAAAATGGTGTGGATATTTTTGTGATTGATGAAATATGTGTATCACATCAGTTCATTATTGAATGTGACAGGTAAATTTTGTTAAGATGGAAAGTGTGCAAGTATCATAATTTGATCCAGTGGCCTAATTATATTTCAAAAACCATTTAAGTCTTCACAAAAGTTTTGACAGCTGTACAAAAATCCCTGTCATAGATGTTATTTGTCATCAAGATTTGATGATAATTACAAATCTGAAGATAACAGGACATGAGATGTCTTGGCTTCTGTGGCAGTTCTGGGTCTTGCTTATGAGTCGTATTATGTGCTGATTGTGTGAGTTCCTGGGTATCTGACCCATAGTGAATGAACTAACTTGTTTTTCAGAGCAAATAATGAAAAAAGAATGTGTAAAGGGTGTTTCAAACTCCTATTTGTATGTCTAGGCTTTTGTTTACTCTGACAGCTTTAATTTGGTTCAATTTACTACTGGATTTTCTCCAGTGATACAAGGGCTAGGCTAGAAGAAGGCCTACCTTTCTCTTGAAATACAATCATGAGACTATTTTGTAACAAGATTACTGGGAACCATGGAAGCAGTATGTGTGTGGAAGCCAGTGGAATTATACAGAGGAAAGACTCATGCACGTATATAAATTTTGCTGCTCAATTTTGCTGTGACTTTCTGTATTTAGAATCACAGAACTAGGGTGGAAAAGACCTTTGAGATCGAGTCCAACCTTTGACCAAACACGTCCTTGCCAGCTAGACCATAGCACTAAGTGCCACATCCAGTCGTTTCTTAAACACCTCCAGTAGTGGTGACTCCACCACCTCCCTGTGCAGCCCATTCCAATGCCTAACCACCTTTACTGTGAAGAAATTCCTCCTCATGTCGAGCCTGAATCTCCCCTCGTCGTGTTCATCGCAGACTTCAGCTGCATAGAAATGTTTTATTCTATGTCAAGCAGCTGACACTTCTTCCATATTCCCTATATCCTCCATATCCTTTTCCTAGGAGAAAAAAACATTCAGAACATTTTTTTCCACAAGATTAGGCAACATGTAAAATATAGTGACCTCAAAGCTGGCTGGACGTCTGTCATGAATAGAGAGGATCAGAAAATCCAGCTCTGAGTCTTATCCTCTACTTTTTTATTTTTGACTGTAGATCAAATTGATAGGCCTTTTGAATTCTGAAGGGTACTTATTATATGAGAACAAAGTGTAATGGAATACAATCAAATGTAGCAGATTGAAGCTCTTAATTTACTAAGATTAAAACTGTCCCAATATGAAACACATACACAAATGTGTTGTAAATTCAGGATAATTTGAATCATTAAATTAATCCAAGCCGGGAACAGTTGACTCAAATGTTTCTGGTAATTAATGCAAGCAAGACACTGGTAATTTAAAAAAAAAAAAAATTGCCTACCCCCTAATCCTCCTTCATATGATGAAAATGCAGGAACATTTTCCTTTGGCAATTGTTCCGTGTATCTTTTGTGGTGTTTTCTTCCAGTTGACAAATGGGGTATTTGGGTTGACAGTTTTTTAATAACCTTTCTATCTCACACAAAATCATATCACATGGAGACATGGAAAAAGATGATCTTCACCATTGCTTCATATGCCAAGCTCGGTTATACTTTAAAGTGCTGGCGGCAGAGCCCTGTTGGTGAGATGTGTGGGAAAATCACAGTTCAACTGACATAGCCACACTGGCGGAGCAGCACTGGAAACAGTTGTACTGGAAATGGGGTTGCTTCCCTGGCAAATAGCTGTCTTAGGAACTCAAACATCTACACCAGCAAAATAACTTTTCTTACAGCGTTGACTGTTCCTCCACCATAAAAATTGCCTGCATAAGTCTCATAACCATAGCTGCACTGTCTGGAATTCTTGTATTTGTTTCTTAAGCTGTTGATAGAACTGAAGTGTTAGGATATAGATAGCTTCTTTAGCTTCTGAGGAAAAACAAAACAAGTCAAAACAAAGGAAGACAAGAGGGTGATCAGTTTTGTTTTCAGTGATATTGTTGGTTTACAATGTGGCAGTGCCAGAATCTCCTTCTGTGTATAGATAAAGGTACCTACCCCAAAGGAGCAGAGATTCAAAATTTAAACAATACATTCTAGGTATGCAGCTAATTTCTTTAAATAATTGTGGAAGCCTTCTTTTAACAAAGATCTATATTCTTGTACAAAATCTAAAAATATTAGCAGAAACATATTTTAACAGAATTTTGAAATGAGCTTTCCTCTAGATTTTTCATGTCTTCTTGACCACCAAGCATTTGTAGCTCCATTTATCTTAATAAAAAGAAATAAGTGTAGATTTTCTGCCAATTTGGATTGCCACAGAAACTGTTGGTTGTGCTTGTTTAAAAAAAAAGACTTTACAAAGTTTTTCCTGAAGCAGATGAGAGAAGCTGTGTTAGATTAGAATTCTTTTGCATAGCTGTTCATCAGCCATTTGTTTAAACATCTTTTGTTTAACATAGCTTGAAAGTGTGATAAAAATTTGTTTGTTTGTTTGGGTTTTTTTCCAAGAAGGTTCCTAAATAGTGAGATTATTTGAATCCCTATGACTACTGATGTCCTCCATCCTGGAAATATAGTACCTCCAGAGCTGGGTTGACTGTACCAAATCTGTGGGGCCTTATCTTTCTGAAGGTGTGCTGTTACACTTCTGTAGAGAGAAAGCACACTTTAATTTTAATGCTAGATTTAGTGTCCTACATAAATAGTTAAAGAAATAGAAAGATTACATTTCACATTGCAGAATAATGTTGTTATGCATTAAGAAAAACAAATCTGTATTAGTGTGTTCTATTATGTATTGAAAAGCAAGGTGTAGTGTCAAATTCATCAGTCTGTTTTTCCATGAAGAATGCAAAAACAGTAGAACTTGCTTATGTGGATTGTTTTATACATTAGCCTATTTCTCCAGCATTATTAATTTACAGCACTTGTATATTTAAAGCCAGCATATATGATCTGTGCAGCAATAATCTATTCTTTCTTTACTGTTTCCTCTGTTGGATGTTTAACCTTTTATTTTAAACCTTTATTATCAAGAGTAATATATTCAGAGTAATAGAAATTAGTGGAAGGTGGAAAAAAATCTAAAAAGCAAAAGATCTTCCAGGTCCTATTTTTTTTTTTTTTAATTATTTAAAGTTTAGTCATCTTCATTTGCTATGTATTTTTATTTTTTAATGTTTTTTAAAACGTTATGTCTGATTGTTCCAATAGTAGGATTATGCAAGATGATGGCATCTGTTTGGGCCCAACACATGATCAGACGATATTAAAGGAATCAAGTAAAAGCCAAGCATGGCAAAAACAAGAGAGAAGGTAGTCCTCTGCAGTGACAATGAATTTGATTTTGAGAATAGCACTGGAAATGGAACGTGGATTTATGGATTGTGCCTGATCTGAATGCCAATCCACTGTTACTCTTGAGTGTGCAGACCTCAGCAGAGCCTTCTCCTGAAAGCAGACAGAAAACACATGCTGAAACTCATCTCCTTTTTATGAATACTGACACTATGTACACCTCTAGCATATGACAGGTTTTATATTCCTTGGGTAACAATACTGTTGTGTTTCTCTGTGAGAAATGGGCACCTTTGTCTTCTGTTTAAAAATGTAGGACTGGAAACAACACAGTCCAGAGATTTACCTGCCTGCAAAACAAAGAAATGACAATCTAAGCAAAGAGTCTGGTTGTGCTATTCTTAGTTATATTATAGAATGTATAGTCTTAAATGAAATTTTGAAGGTTAAGGTGCTACTCTGTTTATACTGTGGTTTAAAAACTGATCAAAAGTTATTTTAAACTGGATTTCTGCAGTGTGTGCTTTTTTAGCTGTTACTAAAATTTTAGCTGGAAAATAAAGCAGAAAGAGTTTTGAACAGCACCAGCATCATAGTTCAGAATCTGTAAGATGGAGTGGCATTGACAAAATTGAGGAAACTTAGATCCCTACGTAATATACTTATATTTAGTTTAGAATGAGGATCAGATAGAATATATCTAATAAGAAGGTGAAATACCAGGTAAATATTTCTAATTTTGAACAGTATGTTAACATTTATAAAATAATGTTCTGTTTTTAGAAGTCTATTCTTTTGTCTGAGATGAAAGGAAGTATGCTTGAAGAAGGAAATAGTGTTGGTCTTTCCACCCAACCAGCAAGAGAAGCCCCCCTTCTATGTTGCTTAATAAAAGCCAACAGTTTTGTTCAAGTTCCTCTGGAAAATGTGAAATTCTAAAACTTTTTTTTATTATAGACTTTCTCACTAGTAACAGATGAGTTTAACTTTCTTCATCATCTTCATAATTTTTTTAATGCACCTATAGTTTGCATGGCCAGTGTTGTAATAAAAAGGAAAATATTAGATTAAGGAGGCAATTAACTTGTGCAAATTGGTTTTATTTAATGAAATGATGTCTTGTTATTGTTTGTTAACTGTAGTAAAGTCAAACCAGTTTCCAATGACTGAAGGCAATCTGGTGCAGAATTCCAGTCATGTAGTCTTTATAATATAAGAAGAACAAAGGGACTTGGTAATGCTGCTGAAGGTCCTTTCCAGATATCTTTTTCCATTTGAAAATAATTTAGAATAAGTTGGGTGAATCACAATATTAGAGCCTTTAATCATAAGCATGCCATCTGATGCAGACATGGGACATGGGTGAATGAGAACAAAAACAAAATCACTTCTTTGTAATGAATCCATTATCGTTTCATGGGAAAAAAATTGATTTGTTCAACTTTGAATTATGTCATAGCATCTGTGGTAAACAGCTAGATTTGGATGATGCGTTACTTTGTGGCATCACTCAGGGCTGTATCATTGTATGTAAACACTTGAAAGAAAAGACCAAGAAAATTACAAAAGGCAAGATTAAAACACAGCTATTGTTCTCTGGCTTAAGATCATAAAAGGAAGGAAATTCGTAGTTAAGGATCCAAACCTCAAGTATCTGGGCACAATGCAGTGCCAGCCTTAATTTTACATAACCGTACCCTGTTATGAGTAGACATTGGTGGTTTGATCCTGAATGATGAGTTATATTGCTCTTAGCAGCTGAAACCAGAACAATAATTTTATTCTAATGCTTGGCTTTTTTTGGTGAATAGACTTTTTGAATCAGTTGTAATTGTTTTCTTTATGTTTTCTTGCCAATTGAAATAAAACAACCTCTAATAAATAGGATTTTTTTCAAAAGTTATCCTTAAAACTCTGCCACATAACAATTTGCTAAAATGGAAATGGGAAATTGTGAAGAAAAGCCAGTGTCACGCTTGGATTTCAGGAATGTTGAAACTTTTGTGGTAAGTTATAGCATCTATAATCTTGCAGAAGCTCAATTAAAAAAATAAAAATCCCCAAACACTTAACTGATGAAGGATGTAGTTAATAGTACTATAAACACAGAATAATGAAAGTAGTACAAAGTTTTTAAAGTATCTGCAATTAATTGAACTTCTGTCCTACTTTTCTCAAAAAGTTCTACTCCCCCCCTTGGTTCTTGGAAATTGTAATGAGGGTAGCAGAAACTGCTTTTAAGGGTGCCAGACTGTGGATGCAAAATGGAGAGGAGAAAAGGTAACAACATAAAATCTGATCTTGACGTTCTGGCCTAAGGACATTGCTTCAAAGACTCCAAAGGGGAAGATTAGCAATTTCCAGTCAAGAGAGGGAAAGGCCTTTAGCATTTTAAAAGCCAGAAGTGACCTGCCAAACAGTTAAAGAATAAAAGCTAATATCTGACAAGGTGAGGCTGACTTGAGAGAGGAATGGTTGTAGTTTTCTCAGAGTCATTTTAGTTCTGTCACTGTAGGAAGAAACCTCAACAGTGTTTAAATGACTTGCACCCCTTCTGACTTTGTTTCAGATTTGGAGGGATTCAGTGGAGAAGAGCTGGAAGTTGAAGAGGCAAAAGCCTAAAATACTGTAGCTTTCTTGCAACAGATGGAGCTCTAGGCAGTTTTGAATGGTAGTTTACATCTTCTCTTGAGTGGAAATTACTAAAGGCATGAGAAATTCACATTGCAGATAAACTAGTCTCTTGGGTGTTTCAGTGAAATGGAAAGAGCCCTGACCCACAGTCTGAAAAATTACAGCCCATGAGACAAGAGAGCTGAAGTGTTCTGTGATAAATCTTTTGGTCATCAGTATTACTGTGGATAACACTAAAAAAAGATTTACACATGAAAAAGAGAAGTATGGAGACAGAGCAACAAAGAAGACTGCTTTTTGAATATGAATGGTAGTGCTACACCGAACAGCATGGAAATAGCTATGTAGAATGATAGTACCATGGTAGAGCCACAGTACAGTTCAACCATCAAAATGTTGCCTCAGAGAATTGCTGAATGTTGGAATTTCATGTCTGTGATTACTTCTCTATTCTAGTTCTGTAATCTCTTTAATGATGCACTTATTGGGATTGTCTCTTATTGAAGGGAAACTGCCCCCTTTTTCATCTCAATGCCCATCCTTGGATTCTTCAAATATTCTCTGACATATATACCTGATGCTCTGTCTATGAGAATGTCTCTGAGGTCCAGGACTGGGGATTTCCCTCTGATTTTCTGATGCAATCTCTTTCATTCCTATTACTCTTTTTTCTGTTGTTGGGGCAGACCTGTGTATTGTGATATCTCTTTCACAGCTGTGTTGGTTTTGTTTTGGTGGGTTTTTTTTTTCAGTTTGGTTTGGTTTTGTATTTTTTTGGCATAGTTACTGTAAGCTGCTTTTACCATAAAGCACCTACTTGTAAATCCACATGCCTGTCAGACCAGACTCCTGTGTCTACATTGGCACCAGGCTAAGGTACTTCACTAAGATATGTCCTGGTATGAATTTTTCTGCAGTGTAATGTGGGAAAACTTTTCATCCACAGGCCACTATACAAAAATGTTTTTAACTTAACTAATTAAACCATGTCCATGGATTTTGTAAAAGCCAGTAGCAAGGCATGGATCCAGCTTTAGATGATGATGTTTTCCATCTGTTAGCATGAATGCAGCTCTCATTTTAGGAAGGACATATAATTCAGGGCATGTCATGAAGTGAAAAAGCATTTCAAGAGCAGCTCATTGCCCTTAGAAGTCAGCATCATGTTTTTCCAGGTCTCTTGTGTAGATATGGAGGCAGTTGAGGCAAGTTCAGTAGCTGCAGAATCCTTATGCATCTTCTTGCAGATCTGGCATGGCTTCTTCTCCAGCATGGAGGACACACTCTTAGACCTTTGTAAAGAGCTTTGTGTGCCTGTGCATAACTAGGGCATACAGAGGAAGAGGGGACTTACCAATACCTAAGCTTGTTGTGATGCTTTACTGCTGCTTTATTGTTACTTGTTTTTTAGCCAGTCCTTTGCTGATGCCCACACTGTGTAATTATGTATTTTAGTGACTTCTTCAAAGCCAAAGGCTGAAAAAATGTTAATGTCTCTGAAATTACATCTGTTTTTTAAGAGAATGTGTGAGAGTTCCGATTTGCCCAGCCTTCATCCAGAAAGGATAATATTTGCCTGTTACATAAGTTGAGGTTATCCAGATAAAAGGCTGCTGAATGGAGGTATGGAGGAAGAAAATGTGACATAGAGATAATCTGGAGACCCCATCTTTTTATTATTTTTAAATTTACCAGCAGTTTTTTTATTTCTGCCTTGCATGTGGAGTCACCAAGTCCATTTAGTTTTTTAATGGACCAGCAATTCTCAGCCACCCTGCCTCAAAAAAAAAAAGCAAAATGTGAGAACATCTGGCAGCAGGAAAATTCTTTGTGTTCTTAGTATATAGTTACATGCTGTTAATATGATTTGGCCAACTGAGGCAAAATGGCATGGTCAACAAATTTTGTTGACAATAAAGTTCTTATGTGTCTGCTCACATTAGACACATGCTACCTTCGTGACATATCTGAGGAGATAGATGGATTGATGGATGGATGGATTTCACTGGGAGTTGATTGGTGTCTATAATATGGCTACAGGCTGTTCATGACTCTGTCCATACTAAAAAGTAAGCTGTGCTAGAGCTTGTATTTTATTCCCATCTAAATGCCAGCCGGGCCAGGAAAACAAACTGATCTCCTGAACATTATTACATCTTTTGTTCCAAGTTTGTGTTTAGAGCCACATTTATCTCTGAAATGATGACACTTTTTCCTGTGCTCCTTTTGATTCTTGCCACCTCTGTGATACTCTAGACAACAAAGGCACTTGCAATCAAATTCTCCCCCAAAAGGTCAATATCCACATCTAACTCTTAAATTAGCTGTCAGTTTTCGAATAAGTACATAATTTTTGAATGAGGTTTTTTTTTTTCATTTCTGTGTGTCTAACAAAGTTTAGGAACTCCTGTGTCTGTCATTGTTCAAGTTGATGCTAGCCTGTATCTGCAAAATACTTCCCTGCCAAACCTCTGACTTGGACATCCAGCTATGGACAATTGTGTGGAAAGCACAGTCTGTGGAGCAGTTAGCAGAATGACTGACAGCTTGTTAGGGTTTGCATAATTCCCATCCCAGAAATCCATGTCCTTCCTTCCCTTTCTTATGTGAAGAGATGTTTTGGGTAGGAATGTTGTCCAGAAAAATGTTCCAGCCCTCTCACTTTTACTGTTCACTACTTCTGCTGTTGTCTGTATGGGAACAAAGATGATCCCAAGTACATTATAATAATGCTTTTACTTTCCTTCTCCTGACATGCCTGTGCCTTCTACCACCTCATATGTGATCCTTGTTTTAACACACCTTTGTGATGTAACGTCTTTTTGATCTCTAAGTTTACATTCTGCTAACTGACATGAGAAGAGAAATGGAAACCCCAACCGTGCCCTCCGAAGCTGGCTGTCTTTGTGCAAACCGTTTCTTGTAGGTGGCATTTGAACAATGTAAATGTAATAATGATCAGTGGAAATCTTCATTCCCTTCTCATTGCTGTCTAAGTTCATACTTCCTGATGTCAACAGCAGACTAGAAGCAGGAGTTTTACAGAAGCATCCAAACAGGAGATGAGCACTCCTGTTCAAAGAGATATGTGCTCCTCTCCATAAGTATTATTGAAATACCTCTGGGTCCCAGCCTGGGTAGTAGTAGTAGTGTATTCATTCTGTATTGCCTTTTTTAAGTACTTGTAGCAGCTCAGGAAGATCAGGGGCTCGGTTCTCACTCTTCAATCTGGTGAAAACCAGGAAAAATGTGAAGTCCGTTATCAGGGAATAATAGAGTGGCTTGGGTTGGAAGCGACCTTAAAGATCTTTAAGTTCCAACCCCACTGCCATTGGCAGGGGACACCTTCCCCTAGAAGTGGAAGTTGTCCTTATTCTGAGTTGGCCTTGGTACTTCTGCAGAGTCTCTTTAAAGGAACAGAGATTATCTAGTCTAAACCTTGAAATGCCCAAACTATCAGGGTAAGCAATCATATGCCACCATAGACTTCCTGTTATTTATTGTTTCATCATTCATTTATTGTTTTCAATCCAAAAAGATTTTTAGTGGGTTTTAAACTTCTTTGGGGGATGACCACCCACCTGTTTTATACATTGGAAACTCAAAGTTTTCTTTGTACGTGAAAAGAATACAAATCTTACTCTATAAGATCTTCATTTTCATCTGGAAACTGAAGTCCAGTGCACAACCATATGCCCCACTCATTTCAGTTGATTTTCCATTCTTTATGGCAGCCTAAGGTTGCTTTCTGTGCTTACTGGATGTATTTTGTTTTAACTTGTGCAGATTTTGAAAAGAAAAAGACATATCGAGTAGCTGGAGAAATACATTCTTTGTCTACAAAATCTTATGCTTCAGTTCATAACTTGATGTGAAAATTGGTATGTCTCCCTGCATAATTTTCTCTAGCAGCCATCCTTCCCACTTATAAGTGCAGCTTTGTCAACGTCTAATAAAATGCCCAAGCTTGGTAACTGTAAAAGGAAATGTATATTGGAAGGAAATTAAATATACCAGAATCCCACTGTTATTGAAAGCTGTCTCTGTATTAATTAGTGTAACCATTTAAATGCATTTTATTACTCTTCTCTTTGTGTTATCTTTTGGTACTGTTACAAAGGAAGTTCTAAAACATCCCAGTGCTTTCATCAGCCCCCCGGGGGGAGGAAGAGTGCCCTTATAAATCCTTGCACCTCTTCTCCTTGTTTGGTCCTTCTTCCCCCTCCCCAAGTGAAGCAATCAGATATCAGCTTCATATAATCGAGGGGCAAGAACCTTTTTTCTGTGAAAGATCATTTCATAGCCAGCTCCAGGGAACAGTGAGCAGGCAGCACTTCAGGCTGTCATCAGGGATGCAAGAACAGGCCAGCAGCCCATTTTAGTCCTTCCCAGCACAATGGCAGGTCTGTGTGCTGGACTTGCTGCTGCCTATTTGATGCCAACCCCAGTGTCACCAGAAGGTCATCTGGATCATTAGGACATCAGCCCTTTGACTTCGCTGATGCAACAAAGAGGGAGGCAAGAGCGTGATGAAGGTCAGGTGCCAGGCCGCTCCTCCAGACTTGCTGGCACCATCCCTTTGCCATGGCCAGGCTGGGGCCCTTGGGAGCTGAGATAATTTCTGTGACAAGACTCATTTGCTCTTTATGAGATGTTCTCTCTTACAGGAAATCTTTGCTGTTTGCATGTAGACTGTAATATGACTGTGCGTGCTGTGGTGTATGGATGGCAGTAGATGGATAGTGTTAAACTTGTTTGGCTACATGTGACTAATTAATTAAACTAATTTAAAATTATGCTATGTTTGCTTTGGGTTAATTTCTCTAAATTACTTATTATTAATATATGTGAAAAAATGGTGGTTTTCCCTAAAGACTCCAGCAGAAGCAGTGTGTTTGCTCACTTGTTAGTTGGTTGAGGTGCAGTGATGCTGTTACAGTGTTCTGTCCTGCTATAAAGAAGGCTCTTCAAAAAATGGAGTGGAATAATTTGTGAGTTTCTCAGCCGCCACTCAACAGAGAAGAACAAGGAATCAAATTAGCACTGATGCTGATGAAAATCAGCAGAAACGTCAATGAGGACATAACAAGTAACAGGAGTGCAAAACTGGCTGTGAAAATTTTAACACTTTCATAATTTAAAATAAACAGTTTATGGCAATTATCTGTAGCAAAAAATGCATTTTTCCTGATGCAACTATTTGGCAGAGGTACATATAGTCATACTTCTTAACCTTTAAATTCACCACTTTGGCTTACAATTGGGTTTTTCTTTATGAAAGTTAAAAGTAAGGGTTTAGATTGACAGTGAAAGTAAATTTGCTGGTCATGCCAAGGAATTAAAGCTCTGTGGTACTGGGTGGTCTTCAGAGTCAGAATCCTGCCCTAAATAAGCCCAGACTGCTATGAATCTCCCATGATTAAATCAGAATTGTCCTCTGGGTGTTCATACTGTCATGTAAAAGAAACAAAGCTGCCCCTCAGCCATCCAGAGCAAAAAAAAGTTATGGCATCGTAAGGCAAGACGAAACCTCAAAATAAACCTAACAATTAATAAGAATCAATATTTTGTTAAAGAACAGTATGGTGTACCTGTGAGTGAAAACTTAAAGGTTTTTTCCTTTCAAATCTGAAGGGGGAAAATGGGGGATCATTTTTGAAAACTGGAGTTTTCTACTTCTCTTGCTTTTGTCTCCTCGTATTGTCTTTTCCTACAGTTTTACTGGCATACTATGCCCATCAGACTTTTGGGGCTGCAAGGGATACTAGGAGATGTTTTTATACAAAGGTGGATGTAGATTTTAGGGTGTGATAATAGAAGCACACTTAAACTGTGTTGGTTCTCCAGAACGTGTTCTTTTGTAAGTGATAATTATATTTGCTATGCAAAAGTCCTCTCCGAGCAATAGACATGAAGATCTATGATAAAAAACAAAATAGAGCTACCACTATGCAGATTTCCTCAGCTCTTCATGGGTAGATAATTTGACAAATCAGATAATAGAATGAAAAATTGGTTAAATATTGGCCAGCAAGATAGTAAGTTGACAAAAGGCATAATATTTTGATTTCTAATTGTAATGATTTTCAAACTTTAACAATTTAAATAATGTTAAATTTTGGGAAGATAAAATTTTAATTCCAGTAATGCGATCTCAAATTTCAATATTTCTCTGACTAGAGGAGATGGTTAGATAAAAATACTAGAGAAAAGCAGAAGTCTAAATTTTGTAGTTTTAAGGGAAATTAAGAGGAAAGGGCATTCTGATCTTTTTTAGTCATAATTAAGCATTCCACTCATCACACTCATCAAGTGTGGGGTTTTTTTTTTCTTTTTCTTTTTTTTTTTTTATTTAAATAGGTCTTGCCACCATTATTTTTATGGCCTGGCAATAAATTTTTGGCATATATTCAGGACTTTAAATAATGTGCGTTCTAGATGCCTGGCCAATATTTAAATCCTTGATTAGAGATGAATTAGTGTTTTAAACTAAAACAGACTACGTGCAACAAACCTTAATGAATCTGCTGACTTGAAACCACAAATAAAGGATACTGAAGAGTCAAGGTTGAAATACTTGAAATCCATCCTTGGTTCACTGTGCTGTGTTTACTGAGAAGGAGATAGGAACACACAATATTTGAGAGATATATTTGTTGAAAAAAAAATCTAAAATAGGGCAAAAGCACATTAACAGAATGGAATTTAGGTTTCTGCAGCAAAATGGCAGTTTTCAAACATGACTGCTGTTTATTTTAACTTATGGAAGTGCCAAATTCTGAAACACAGCCAATTTTGCACCCCTGTAATTGTTCTGTCATCCTTGGTGTTTTTTCTGATTTTCATCAACATCATTGCCAGTTTGATTCCTTGCTCTTTCCTGTTGACTGTTTGTTGAGAAACTCACAATTTATTCCAATTAGCTTTTTAAAGAGCCTTCTTTATAGGAGGACACTAAGTTATTGAGACCTGTAAGTTCTTAGCACTGCCTGCCCAGTCTGAGTTCTTAGTTTACTTGCACGGGATCATCTGTCTGCAGCTTGAAATCCCAGACTGATTGGCTCAGTATGAGTTACCAAAAAGGTAGTCAGTAAACTAACTAAAACTCACCTTTGTAAGCTGTACTGCTATATCACTTAATGTCAAAGAGTAGAAAGGGAAAAGGGACAGAAATAGTGACACAAATCCTGCTCTGATGATTTCTAGTAAAAACAGAATTAAGACCTCATGTAGAATTAAATTCTAAATAGCATTTTTAAAACCTTGTATTTGAGTACTCAGATTTTCCAGACAGCTATATCTTATGATTATTGGAAGGCATAAGAAACATTTGTCATTTCTGCATCAGTCATGCCTGGAGGGCTGTATCAGGATCAAACTGTAGTCATGTGTGTTGTTTTTCAAAATAAATGCTTTCATTGCATTCTTTTACTTTAAAAGTGAAATAAAAATATAATGCTTACAATCCCAAAATTGGAAGAAATTGTGTGAACTATTGTGTGAGAAGGAAAAAGAATAAGGAAACATAGCTTGGATTCAGGCTTTTGAGACATTATTGTAAATGTCGAGAAAAATATTGTTTAAAAAATGGCTCTGCAATGCCTTTTAAAATCAGTAAGTGTCTATTTTAATTCCCATATAAGTAGTAACTGGCTGCTGTCTGTATATATACTTAAATGTTGCTTGCTGTATAAGACTTTGTTTGCTTAATTTCAACATAACTGAATTTTTATGGCTGTGCTATAAACCTCTTCAAAATAGTGGCTTAAATGGAAATGCTGACACAACATTAATTACACTGGCTCCAGTGTGATACCATGATTAAAGTTTATTTATTTTGTGTATGCGTCTGTGTGTGTGTGTGTAATTTCATTGTTGAAAAACTAATGGAAAGCTAATGTGGCAATGGAGAATGTGATTCTGTGCCCAGTATTTTTCAACAGCAAGAAACAGTTTAAATGCCAGTTTACAGTACCAGATAATTTATTTTTAATTGAGGTATAGTTTCGGTATTTAAAATTCTGGAAATTTGGGAAAGTGATAAGTTTCCCAATTTAAAACTGTTCACTGTTCTTCCAGGAGTTTTAAAATGTCTTTTTAGGTGGTGAGGCTAAATGTATATTTCATTAGAAAATAAAGAAAATAGATTCATTTTCCTATAGTATATGTTCTTTGAGAAATTCTGGAGAAAGGTCTTGTTTTAAAGTATGAGGGTATGCAATGAAAAGTTAACATTCATTGCATCATTGAATATGAAATAACAGCTATAAAAGTCTATTTGGTAAATAGTTTGCCCAATTGATTCTTTTAGGTTCCAGATCTATGTGCTGCATCTGGTCAACAGGGAAATGAACAGTGCAAATACCGTATGGCCAGATGAAGAGTAAGTGAGAGAGAGAGAGAGAGATCCTGTCTGCAATCTGTTTCTTAGGACAGTGAGCTGGGATTGGAGAAGCCTTGGATTCAGTCTGTTTCCAGCAGTTTATAATTCTCACATTAGGCAAGAACTGGAGAAAAACATGACATGGTCTGAAGAGCAGTTTAAGCTGTTCTGTTTCCTGAAGGAGGGTTGAGAATAATACACTACAATGCCGAATACAGATATCCCTGTCTGATGCTGTGATTTATGTAAACTTTGCTGCCCCTTTCAGGAAGGTACATTCAGAGCACTTTTGATGGTGAATCAGCTTTGCTTGTGGATCAGTCAGGCAACATCACTTTTTTCTGGGTTCATGCATATATGGAACTTGAAGGCTGATCAGAAAAAATATCTAATGACTTGTGGGTTCTGTAGAAGTGAATCATCTTCCTGGCTGGTAGTCTGGTCGCTTTCCTTGACATCAGTGCCGGTGTTCTGCCTCATCTCAGAGACCAAAGTAATCATTCCCACTCTTGCCATAAACACCTTTCTTAGAAGCTTATGGCATCTGGTCAAATGCTTTTTTTTTTTTTTTTTTGCAAGAGAATTATTGCAGATATTCTTAATGCTAGTCTGTCTGGTAGACTGATAGCTGTGAAGTTGCAAGGTAGCATGTCCTGCAACATAACAGGGAAGCAAGAGACAAGTAGTGTAGGTTGAAAAGATCAGAGTGGAAAAGTGAAATCTTTGTATGGAATGGCCTTCTTAAGTTTGCTCACTAAGAACATTCAGCATTCATTAATCCAGCCCATGAAATTTACATTTTTTTATTTTTACTGTTTGCTTTCACTGGGAGAGAGTGCAAAGTAGGCAAATAGTTTCAAAGTGTGTGGTCTTTATGGTTTATATGTATTGCTCAGAACTACCACTGACCAAACTTCTTGGTCTTGTTCCCATTTGTTACAGTAATTAAATATTAAGTTGTTATGAAAGGATTGTGCCATTCCCTTGAAAGAAAAAATAATGTGACTTCTCCATGGCTCTGTGGCACAGCTGATGTTTTATTCAAACTAATATGTAAAGGTAGAGAAATTATGTGCACAGCTTATGACATCTGGAAGGAATGTAATGATTCTGGATCTGAAGCAAAACTGAGGATCTCCTACACGGTAGTTCATTAGATCAGTTTGGAGAGAAAAAATCAACATATACTGTAGATACATTTGGTTGGAAGGACAAGGGAGCCTGTACAGGTCAGTCAAATACTGAATACATCACCTTCTTAGTTTTAGCCTTTAATCTGCATTAAGACTAGATAATGCTTGTCCTTAAATGACCTTTGCATTGAATTGAATATTGCGCTGGAAACTTCAAAGTCTAATTGAAGACAAATTAAGCAGTAAAATTCTGTGTCTCCAACCCTGCAGGAGACCAGCTCTTCTGTGTTACCACACCCATTAGTACCAGAGAAGCACTTCAAGCTCATAAACAAAGTCTTATGGATGGTCACCTAGTGTCTCACTGATTCTGTAAATGAGAAGACGGTAGGGAGAGGAAGGAGTGATAAATGAAAAACAATCTCTTAAAAAATTGTTGGTGATTTGTTTCAAAGCTTTGTTTGAAAATATTGGTTTGGCTTTTTCTGGTGTTATGTTTAAGACTTCTCAAGAAGGTGTCTTTGATCCGCATTGATCCCAGCTTGTCGCAAAGTTTCATTCAGCCTCCACATGAAGCTGCTTGCTCCTATGCCAGCCTTGAGAGGGAGCTTGGAGGAGTGTTCTGCCATAATGCCTTCTGAGACAGCTCCCTGTTGTGCTGACAAACACATAAATTACAGAAGTACTGTATCTAACATTTATACAAGGGTAGCATCTTTCCAAAATCTTAAGCAAGCTGCTTGATTATGCCAGTTGAAACAATCAGCCTCTTGCTCTGTAAGACCAAAAGCATTTAGCAGGCATGCAAAAATTTAAGTCCCTTTAAGTTTTGCTCCAGAAGTCACCAATACATACTGACTATCCCAAAACCTTCAACTGTTCCCTTCATGATTCACTGTTGGATGCTTTTAGGGATGCTACTTTATGTTTAGTTTATGAATCAAAAGGCAGAGCTATCTTGAAAGATACTTAAAATCCAAGGATATCTAACATTAGGTATTCCCAATGAAATGCGATTTTAAGTATCTCTACAGATCCTAACTGTTATTCACACAGGAACATGAGATAAGAAAACTCATAAATATGAGTAATACATCCCTTTTACCACATCTGATGTAGTACAAAGGTTCCTCCAAGGGGAGGTCTGGCAACTTTCAAATATTTCAACCATTGACTGCCATTATCAGTAAACAGGTCAATATGGTAACTGGTAATGAAAATAATAACTTGTTCAGATAATTAAAGCTTTTGACCTCTCCTAAATATGGAATAATCCTACAATTAAAAAAACCCAGTGATTTGTTCTATTGGTCTCTCCAAGTATTGTTTGTCCTCCAAAATCTGTAGAATGTACAAAATGGATAAGAGTGGTTGATACCTGAACCACCAAGATGTACACCATCAAGAAGGTGCTTGTGCTGCCTTTCAGAAGGACTGTGGCAAGCTGGAGTGTCAGGCCATCAAGAACCTAATGGAATTCAACAAAGGGAAGTATGAAGTCCTGCACATGATAGGGAAATAATCTCATGCATCGGTACGGACTGAGGCTGACCTGCTGGAAAGCAGCTTTGCAGAAAAAGACCGGGAGGTCTTGGTGAACAAAAAATGGAACATGAGCCAGCAATGTGTCCCTGTGACAAAGAGATCGTCCTGGTCTGTATTAGGAGGAAAATTGCCAACAGGTCAAAAGAGGTGATCCTTCCCTCTGCTCAGAACCACTGAGTATGAATAACCACTCAATCCAGTTATGGGTTCACAACTGGGTCTACTTATGGGTTTTTTGGGACAAGGACATGCTCATACTGATTCAGGTTCCGTGAAGGGCCAGGAAAATAATTAACGACTTGAAGCATCTTTCATATGAGGAGAGACTGTGAGATCTGGGACTGTTTAGCCTAAAGGGACAGAGAGGAGGCTCAAGAAGATCTTATGAATGTGTATAAATGCCTGATGAAGGGGAGGAGAGCATTAGCATACACGCCTGCAGATGTTCTAGTTGTTTTGATTTCTGTATTTTGGACTCAAATACTGAAAACTGACCTGGACTTCTGATTGTTTTGTTGGAATTGCCATATCTTTTGACTGGTCCCTTATATTTTTAAGATTTTGTAGAATCAACATGCAATTGAAACACATGCAAAGATACTTATGTATGATTGATGATTGCCATAGAACATATAGAATTAAAATCCATAAAGCAATCAATAAATACAAAGATTAATGGTTTTCATTAACACCTTCAAAGCTGGCAAATTTTGAAAGGCTATCAACTTAGAGCAATGGGAAAAAAAGCTCTTTTGGCCTCATTATCTCAGCAAGTCATTGCTTGCTCTGGTAATAACTTAGGTTAAATTTGGCCTGCATCTTTATTGTGTAGTCTATGTAGCATGTTTGGAGAATGCTTATAAACCACATAGAACATTTCTGAAGGTGGAAAAAGTTTATATGCCATGTTTTTAGGGATATTAAAGTGTTTCAGTACACCAAGTATCTCAGATATACACAGTCTTCTAGGATTAAATTTCGAAAAGTGCTGAGTCTTAATGAGGTCCTGCAGCATCTACTGGGGAGTGTGAGGTTGTGATGCATGTACAGTGGACCTTGAGATCTGCCTTTAAACATGCATGTGTTGATGTCATATAGTAGGTATCATTCATTGTGAATTTACAGATTATTTTCTTAGCAACCCTCAAGTTTTTACACCACACTGAAAAAGCTACACCTTTGAATGCTCACAATCTGTCTCTGCCTTTTCCATGAATGAGATGTCAAATAATTTTTTTGCTTGGTATTTGTTTCTTGCCTTCACCAAATGATGTGCTATTGCTCAGGAAACTGCATGGGAGTAGTGAGTTAACTCACGCTTGTGCACTCAAGAATCTTACCAGAAGGCCTCATTCTAGAGAAAAAAAGGAAACGAAAAAGGACTTTTGCCTTGTGTGTATCGTGCCTCTTATTGTGCTAATGTGAAATGATTCGATGTGATGGACAGCAGTTTATCAAAACAAAATCTCATTAAAATCTGTCTCCACTTTGCCCTTACTCTGCTTTGTATAATAGGATTGTGGAGCTTTCTGTGACCAGATGGTAACCTGTGGTAACCTGTAGTGTGTGTACATTTATGGGTGATGAATAAAACCATTGTCACCCTTAAATGTTGGCATAAATATTGTGTTAGTAACATTTGGAAGTTTCTGCTTTATCAGCAGCAATGACTGGCAAATAATCAGCTGTTTTGTAATGGGAAGCTTAAAATAGCAGCCGAAGACATTTGAGTTAAGCTTCAAGGAAAAAAACACTGCTGCATTTATTATTATACCATTTTTGTTGTGTAAGGATGACATGATTGTTATTTTAGCTTTTTAGACATACAGTGCAATTAAGAATAATCAATTTTCCCACACATTCCACAAAGCAACTGAACCACACATGCTAATAACCAGGCTCTTAAATTTAGAGTGACTTCCGCTGCTGCCTGGGCAGCCAGTGGGTACAGATGCATGCTTCACAATGGTATGCAGCTATTGTGTGATTGCAGCCTTCTTACAGAGATGTTAGTCTCAAAAGAAGTTGTTGATAAATAATAAAGTCTCTAAGATTTGCTCATACTACCAATATAAATACATTTTGGAGTGTTGAGGGAGGGGATCTGTGCATATGACACATACTGTGAGCTTTGTAATCTGTCACAGGCATCCAGACTAGAAGTTTAAAAGACTGTACAAAAGAATTCTAATCTGTGTTTACAGGAAGTAGTAGGTGGTCACACCAATAAAAATTATACTGTGTTACATACAAACATGGATACATACAGTGTTTAACCCATAATTTGTGTGGTGTGGATGAGGCTGGTTTTAGAGCTCAGAATATCAGCAAAGGCAAATCAGTATTTGGGCTGGTTGTTCAGAAAACAGATTTTGCCTGTAATGAAAGGTAGTAAATTTATACTCAAAGTTTTAATTCATAACTATTCCTACTAAAACTAAAAGCCATTTACTGGAGGGGAGGGGAGAGTCTTACATAGTCTTATATTAGGGTTTGCCATTATTTTTTTAGACAGAGGTCTTTATGAACAGATTTGTCTAAGGAATGTTTCTGTGTTCACATACAAATCTTATTTTGTATTCTCTTCTCCATTTTTTTCCTGTGCTTACTGCTCTTCTCAGCGTGAGTATATAGTACCTTTATATTATGTACGTTGCTAAACTTTTACTGTATTGGGGCTAAGTCAGAGGTAATTTTTGGCATGCTAGGGACTAACTGCTGAATTTCATCTCTGCTTGCTAAGAATCTTGGACTGAAATAATTAAATGTGTGAAAAATAATGTGCTGAACTTTGTAACTGGCCAATACTATTTACCATGAAATGAAACACAGAAAGAGCAAACAGGTGATATTTTAACTATGTACAGTTACTTGCACTTCAGTGGACATGATTGTCCACATACAGTTTTAAAACTTTCAGATGGCAAAAGAGTCTTAGTGAATGTGTTTGTGTCTATATGAAAGATTGCAAGATGAGATAGCCAATTGCTGCCTGTGAAGAAGAACAAACCACAGCAGCATGAAAAGAATTTTAATTATTAAAGTGTTTCCATGCCAGGACTTATATTTATGTGTTATTTTACCAAAATTTATTGTGAGAATTCACACCTTTAAATCAGGACATGATACCTCATTAAAACAAAACAAAACAAAACAAAACAAAACAAAACAAAACAAAACAAAACAAAACAAAACAAAAAAACCCCAAAAAACAAAACAAACAGAAAAAAAACCACAACAAAAAACCAACAAAAAAAAAAACCCACCAAAAAAAACCACAACAGGTTTCTAATAATGGAAGATAAATTTTGCTCTCTGCAAGAAAGTATTGCAAGACCTTGCTACCATTAGTGCACCAGCCTATGCTGGCCTCTTACACTGAAGTCAAATTAATAGTGAAAGAATTTTTTCCAAATGTTTGCAAAAATTGGGCTTGTAATATGTATGACAAACTGCAGTTACACACCTTTGTATAAGAGAGAGGAGAGGTGTGTGAGAAAAGAGGAATCTGTTCACATTATCCAATTCTAGAAGACACTCTAACACAATGGTAAAAATTGAGGATGTTGCCAATTACAGATTTTCTTTTTTCCAGTGAAAATCTGAGATGGTTTAGACTGAAATGAAAGCTGTTATGTCCTACCCAGTTCAATATTATGTTCACCATGAAATGTGCCAGAAATTCTGTAATGAAGACAAAAGTGAAGAATAAATCTTTAAAGCTGGAAAAGAAAGTCCCATTTTCTCCAGGAGATCTATCTTGAAACCACTGTCTAAGGAGATAGCTTAATCTCCAGCCAAAGAGCTGGAAAGATGCAGTCTCTCCCTTTCATTCCCATGGGAGTTTCTAATTTGTAGTTGCTATTTGTCAATAATTTTTTTGGTATATTTGGTCAGGATGTGTGACACTTCAGTGCAGCTGTCTGCTCTGAGTCAGGCTAAGAGTGAAGCTGAATAAATACCTCCTGGCAAGTAAACATTATCATGATAATCCTTCTCAGTCCAGTAAGTTTCAGGGTGGCTCATGACACATTTTCAGCAAATAAACTGTCAACCAAGATAACTTCTCAACTCTAGAAAAGAAAATCAAAAGGGCCGCATCCATCTTTGTGGATGGATGACTTTGAACCACTTTTATAGAACTAGATATTGGGTCTGAATGGAAATGTTTAAGGAAGTAATTAGAACATTATTTACAAAGTTTTACTTCAAAGATGTGCTAACATTTTATGGTTTAGTTACAGCTTATTCATCTGTCTTTGTTCTTCCAGGCCTTTAAGACCAAGGATGGCTACATCGTAGTGGGAGCTGGAAATGATCATCAGTTTGTCACTGTGTGCAAGGTGTGCTGGCCAGAGTACAGAAATGTGTAATAGTTTCCATTCTCTAGGAAAATTAAGATGCTGATTGCTTCTTTATTCTCTCTCTCTCCCCTTTATTTATTTTTTTTTTTTTTAATGGAAATAAGTGGTGAGTATAAATTCTAACCCTGCAGTTCTGGCTGATCATCTAGGGGACTGATATGGAGTCTGTGTTTTTGCCCTGAATTCAGAACAAACCAGTTCTGAAACTTGTGGGTACTGAGTCCCTTTTGAAGTCTGTGCACATCTGATAAGTGAAAAAAAAAGAACAACCTCACTACCTTCCAATTTTGGAATGGTGAATGTCATGTAATTAACACCGGTGTCTTTTTCAGGAAGAACTGTGGCACTGTTTCTCCACAAAATACATGACAAGCAAAGTATTAACAAAACAGATTTAGGGGGTGGGTTGTTCTTGTGCTACTTGAATCAGTACGGAGTGCATTGTCCTTTTGAGCACTACCATGTGCTGATCTGTGCTCGCTGAGAAACTTGTGGACTTAGAAATGTTACAGGGCTGTGGCCTGATTTTGGAGTGGTGCAGAGATACAGTGTTGAAGAACAATCTTAAAAAGAAAATTGTTCTAAATAAAATGTATCAACATTCCAAACAAAAGACCCCAGTAACAGGTGAACTGGGAGAAGAGAAGTTTTGCATATAGCATTAGACATAATTTTTAAAAATTACAGTTCTACCTTTTTTGGCCATTGTGTTTTTTCTCTAGGAACGTGGATATTTAACATAAATTAATGGCACTCAGGAAACCGAGCATTATTTTCCTCCATTTGTTCATGTCAGACATTTCTCTGGATGTTCACCACTAATAACTGGAATATATAGTAAGAGGGCAGTGCTGTTTTCATTCTCTTTTAGTACAGTTTGGGGTACGTATCCACACCTCCCTATGTGGAGGGGTCTGCTTTCACTTACTTGAATTGGCTCTTAACCCCTCAAAATTTACTCAGTGAGTTTTCTTGATAAAGGTCTCTGATTACTGGTTAAGATAATGGTCATTATCTTAACATGAATGAAGACTAATAGCTGAATAAGCGTCTACCTGCCACAATTCATTATCTCATAAAGGAAATCTTTCCAAAGTGTCCCAGTACATAGCTGTGAATGTCTTTTTGGTGTTTTAACATCTAAAGTGAAGAATTGTGCAGGAAATGCTTATCATCCTGCCATCCTTGCATAAGACAGAGCTGAAGATCTGTCTCAGTAGGTTCTGACATCTTGATGTGAGCTAGCAGGCACTAAATCTTTAGACCATATGCTTCACCGCACTTCAGTGTGCAGCTGAGAGAATTACAGTGTGCCTTGTTGCTACCTATTCCCTCTGTAATCATGAAAGAGTGAATGGAACCCCAGAAGATGAAGCACGATTTTAATGATCTGTGTTACCCCAGAATCTATAGGACAAAAATTAAGTGAGATGATTAGCTCTGGTCTAGAGGCTGATGTTTTTTGTTTAATTATTATAAATGTGTTCCGGTGTTTCTACAATTGAAAGTAAGCGGTAGAGAGCATGGAAAGATGATGATTGCTTGCATTTCAAAGGGGTTAAGAAAGCAGAAAAAACAATTCAAGTTTTGACTAAATGTTAGATTTTTCTATACAGCAGTTATCATATTTGTTTCTAAAAAACCCCACTTTTTACCCTTATCAAGATGTTGTAGGTATGGATTTGGGCTGTTACATTGCCAAGAAATGAAATGATGTGGAACACAGTGGAATGCTGGAATGAATACCCATTAGAGATATGCTCTGTGCTAAGTCAAAGGTGATTTGGAACTTAAAACACTGTGAAGAGGGAAAGCCAATAAAGGAAAAGAACTTTATTACAGGAAGTCCTGTAACATCCTAGTGAACTTTAGTAAATAGAGAGACCACTAATTCAAACATTGTAATTGCTATTAGAGAATCTTTCTGAGCTGAGCTGGTGCTGAAAATACAGGCTGTATGGAAGCTGTTGCCCTGAAGACACATACTCTAGAGATGTAGCAGCTGGCTTGAGCTGTAAGCAATTGCAAACATCCTGCTTTAACTATATCTTTTCAGGCAAGCAGAAAGAAAAATCTGGAATAATTCACTGTGATGTTTTCAAAATCAATGGTGACTAACTGTAGCTTGTTTGAGGTCTTGGATAATTGCAGAAAAACTTTGTAACACTGCTGGCTGAAATGCATTTCATTGTGGTTAAGTTTTAGAACAGCACATCCTGACCTGTGGCTGATTTGGTCTGAACAGGAATACTGAGTGAGAGTCTTCAGAAGACTGAAATTTTGTGTGCAGCAAAGGAGAGCGCAATAGGTTTGCTGGTGTTGCAGGACAAAACACAGAGCACAGAGATTCTGAGTGTACATTTTAGAGCTTGAACAAGGCCTCAAACAGAGAATACCATTTTCATTCCAAATGTTCACAGTGAAATAAAGAAAATAATATTGGCAACATGATGCAGAAAGATGAATGGTACATTAATGAATAACTTCTCAAGTGTGCATTTGTTAGTCACAAAAAAATTGAGAACTTATATAGATATGCAGCTTTACAACAGATGGACATTAAGCTAAAACTGAAATCAGTAACATTAATTAAAACAGTAGAGTGAGCAACTCCATATGATCATTTTTCATATAACTCATAAAATGATTTTCTGATTAATTTCTTGGTTTTTTTAAACTCACATAAGTATTCACTGTCAGTTACTTTGAACAACATTGCAGGATTTTTTTCCTAAAGCAGTGACTTGTAACTCCAAAATAGCAGTATTTAAAAAAGGAAATAATTTTAAGGGGTACCAATAGCACTGATAAAGATCCAGATAGGAATATTTAGCTATTTTCTAATGCTAAATGATAGTCTAATGCTAAATTATGATATGTTGTGATTTCCATAATCTAGATTTTATAAATGCAGAAGGAAAAGACTATATGCTGTGAATTAAGTAGTGATGGAAGATGCTAGATTGATGTTTTATGTTATCTTGCATATAAAAATTGGCAGAAAATTATGTAACATCATCATTGTTCTAGCATAACTTACCTTGGTTTCCATGCTTAGTTTTGTCACTATAGGTGAAACTTTTGTCAAAGGTGACTATCTGTTTTGAACATCTCTAAATATCTGTTGAAAGAAGATCTCTTTTGCTAATGATTTTATTTCATCAACAGCTATTTACTTGTAAAGGAGGCTATATCCTTATTCACTCCAGCAAAGTCAGGAGTCATAAAATGATAGTGGCCTTGGTCTAAACCAGTGTCAGAGGAATTAGTAGAAAGTTATGTTTGAAGCAAATATCAGAGAGATTGACACCAACTTATGTATCACTTATGTGTGGTAGTGCGTAGTAATATGGATTCGAGGAGCAACGGAATATGTTAATAAAACATAAATCCATTGTTGACTGCTAAATATATTGAAAACACCTCAAACTCAGAAATGTCCTAATCAAAAGAGGACTGGAGTTTGGGTGAAGATTAAGGAAGTGTTGTATTTACTGGTCCTGTTCTTAAACTCTTCCTAAAGCATCAGCGCTCAGGCAACAGGCAGAGGTAGAATGATGGGCTATAGGAACTTCAGGTTTGAGACACTGTATTTGTTTTGTAAGCCATCTTAAAAATGACCCGATAAAAATGTAGCATGTGTATAATGGCTATAAGACTCATTATAAGAAAACCTGATCTTTAGTGTGTGTTAGTGAGTAAAAATACATTAAGAATATATGACAGTCTCTATAAGATTCTATTCTGCCTTTCTGTGTAGCTGAAGTAATTGAGGTATTTTTAAATTAAGTTTAGAAATCACATTTAATTATGTTTATTTATGTTCCATAGAAACTAATTTTGCATAAATAGGTAATTATATTAATTTTCTACACAGCTGCTTTTTCTAATGAATGCCTCTACAAAATTCTAAAAATCATTCTGCATATATAATTCCCTGTGTACTATAGTATACATTGTCTTCACACGTTGTTTAAATTTCTATTGTGGCAGGTGGGATTTACACATCAAAGATATGTTTCTCCCTTCTTAGAGGTTATACCACCACTTTTCTCTATTCATTCTTTTGGAAAAAATAATAAAGCAAACCAATGACGTTTCAACAGAAAAAGACTTTTTTTTTTTTTTTTGGACAGATATTGCTGAAGTGGAAAGAAATAATCTTAGACAAATCTTTTCTCAGTCTAGTGTATGAAGTACAGATATACTTCTAATTCTGTCACGTATAACTTACTGCAGGATGATCCCACAGATCTATCCTACCTCATGGTAATAACTTACAATTTTAGTGTTCTATGGTAAGAATTTCTCCTGGCTAATCCAGAAAGCTGTCAGCAAGGATTTGGATATTCAGTTTGATTTTTCTCCTTTTCCTTTACTCGTTAAGTAACATTAACTAGGAGGCTTTTAAATAAAAAGGACTAATAATTAATTTTTTATTTCTTAATCTATATTAAATGATTGATGACAGGTAGTGATAATTGGAAATCAGCAAGTAAAAAAAAATCAGTAATTATCTTTTTAACTATACATATATCTCCTATCAAGCATATTTCTTACTTATTTTTATTTTTACTTAGATCCTGAATTTGCCTGAAGTTAGTAAAGATTCCAGATACAAAACTAATACACTCAGAGTCCAGAACAGAGAAGAACTTCTTGACATATTGTCAACCCGGTAAGTTAATTAAAATGGAAGAATCTTCATTTAATCTTTTAATGCAAATAATGATGTGAAATTTTTGTTTTACTCTTACTCTAGTTTTTAAAATAGGTATCACAAAATTTATTGATTATTTATTGATGTCAAATATTCTGCCTTTTGCAGACAGACTATAGTGTGGACTAAAGAAGCCAGACCACAGATTTAAGTTCACAGAAACTATTTTAACATTAACTTGAATTTTAGTGAAACCAGTTCTTTCTGCTTTCCTGGATAAATGTAGGTCTTGGAAAAAAAACTTGAAGCACCATTTGGTTTTGCTGTGGGATTTAAAAGTTTTCACTATTCTTGTATCCAAGGGAGTTCCACTTGCTGCTACTCCCTTACTGCTGGTTCTGTATTGTGGCACTCTGTGCCCCGGATCCTCCCTGGGCCATTCCTTTTCAAATCGAAAGGATATGTGTTTAGTTTTGTATTTGGGAATCCTCCTATTAAATACTTAATTAAATTTTTTTAAGAGGAAGTTCAAAAAACCTTTTATTTGAGAGATTAAAATAGCTTAGTTATCTCCCTCATTCTGTTTGGGAAGGCCTTACATCTGTGGAGTGCTCCTCTGTTTAATGGAGAGGATGATAAATTTATGTAATCAAAGAAAAAACTAATCTGTGTAAACCTTCCCAAATGTGGCTTCAGCAGCACCTCATCCTTCAGAGGACAAGCAGAAGAAGTGGTGTATTTACTGTTGTCACTAATCCAAGAAAAGTCATACTCTCATGTTTACACTTGGCCTGTATGAGTCTTCGTCAACAAATGCATCAGTTATCACTGAGGCAATTTTACTGGGGGGGTTTAGAAGCATTAAGTCAGATGTTTCCCCTTTCCATACCATCCAAGAAAAAGAGTTTCCGTAGCACATCCACACCCCCCACTCTCAACCCCACACATTTTTTGTATATTGAGAACCAGAATCATGAGTCATTAAAGAGTGTAGAGAGACTGGTTTTGCCTCTTCTGGTTGCACTTGTACTTCTGTCTCTCTCTTGTCCGTTTTCAGATGTCCTGGCCCTGGTGAAGTACCAGGTGACTTTGGATTTTTAAATAATTATGGTACAACTGTTCTTGATTAACTTTTGGAACTCTTCTTTTACCTTTCTTCCTATAACAAATGCATTGTGATAGCACAGGCAAGGCCACGCTTGCTATAAGTTATGAGCCTGTGAAAGTGCATAGTTTATCTTTTAACCTACTTTTGAGCTCTTACATTCTTGATGCATAGTCTGATATACTCTGGTACCTTGGGAGAAGGCTGTTGTGCCAACCATGGGTCAGTTACTTAATAGTTCATTGCTTCTGGTTAATTTTGGATGTTTTTTTTTTTCCTATGGGCAATGTCTGAATATGAAGATAAAGTTCAAGGAACAGCTGTTCTTTGAATTAACCAGAATTTCAATTTGTTTATATATCTGTAGTTATTTGTTAATCAGATTATATTATTGCTCTTCCAATTACTGCTTTATGTATTTTTTTTCCCTCGGAGTTTGTGTTCTATTATTATAATTTAGACTGAATTTCTGTGCATTATGTGCAAGTTTGTGAATGTATACACAATTTTGGAGTAGACATTTCGAAAGTATTCTGTCATATTATTGTGAATTCATCTGGCAGTCAGTTATGAAACACAGATATAACAAACACCTTTGGCATTCTAATGGAAATTGAATATGTTTCCACATGCATTCCATGGTAACTTTGCTTTTATTCACTAATGCAGTTTTTTGTAAAATTATATGAAGGTTATTTTTGAAGTTACTTAGAGAATTAAATCAGTAGTTTCTCAGTGCTGAAAAATGTCAACCCTTGAGAAATGAAGGGAAATGACAAGACAGTAATAACAGAATTTCACTGAAAAATACCTTAATTTAATCACTGATTGCTTGATAGTATTACAGCTTCCAGCACATGGATAATATAAACCTAAGGTTCATTACTTGGAAAAAAACACCTGCAGACTCTTCCATTCACTCACTATATGTGCACTGCTGTCCGTCTCAAAATGAATATTGTGGAGATATGAGCTGGAGCAGCTTAGAAGAAATATTCTTAGACATGGCTTTTCTCAGTCTAGCATGTGAAGTACAGTTGTGTAAAGTACAGTACTTTTGTTAAGATGAGCCGCTCCTTTTGTCCCCAAACTCTCCTGCTGCCATTTTCAGTTTATACATCCTTCCTGTTCCCTTAAGTCATTGGTATTTTAAGCAGCATGTATGGCAGATGCTTGGTACTTTGCAGTTGCTTGCATATAGCGCTGCTGTTGCACAGTAGATGTATGCATATTTTTTTTCAAGCCTTTGATGCTGTTATAATCCTAATGACCTGAGGTGCCACCAGAACCTAGAGCAGGTTTCCATTGACTATCCCCTTGCTCTTACCCCTTCTGAGCTATTTCTGGAGCTATGTTTTACCTATTCCAATTTTTCTTAATTTTCGAAATGAACTACCTGCAATTTATTTCTACCTTCTGATCATTTACTAAGGGCTTATCTCCTCCTTTTAGAAAAAAGGATTTGTCAGCCTTTGTATAGGAATGGAAGGAGGTGTTCAGACCTACTCAAAGGGTCAGTAACTCCCTGAAGCCTTGAACAATTAATTTGCTTCATGTGTGGAGCTGAAATTTTTGAAAGCATCTGAACTCTGAATACCAAGGAGACACTTGATAGCTTTCATTTGCTATAGTAAAAATTGAGCAGCTGAGACTCTTTGTCCAGAGATTTATTCTAGATATGAACCCAAAGGAAACATTGGTACAATTGGTCAATGTTAAGGAATCCTGGGATTTTTTAAGAAAAAGGCTGTGTCTTGGGGATTCTTGATTCGAGTGACCTCTAATTTAGATCAATAATTCTACTCGCCACCTGTGGTAACCACGCCATATTTCAAGGCAGTTAGGTAACAATGGGGATTATGCAGCGCTTAGAAGAAATTGACCTTTAAGCAGAAGACTTTTCAGAAAGGTGTGAAATAATGTATTCATCAAAGTCAGATGTCTCAAACTGAGTGAGAATACAAGATGGGGATGAATATGGCTTGAGACATACAGCTCTGAAAGGTGTGAATTCCTCCATTCATTTCAGGAAGAATTTTCTCACCCTCTTTCTTCTCTGACAGAAATGAAGAGTGAAGCACACCTGTCCTTACCTCTTCAATCCAGCTTGCTCTCCCTACATCTCAATTTCCTCTGTAGGGTACACATGAAAGGTAGAGAGGGAGAGCAAGTAAGGAAGGATAAGTTCACAACTGCAGAGAATGTCAGATCTCAACAAAAGTGACTGGAAGGTAAACTACTGTGGAGTGGTATGCTGCTTCTAAGACAGCCAACCCTCACTTTGGAGCAAGAGGAGGGAATTACAGAAAACAGTTCCATTTGAGACATGGAGTGTTTTTCAGTTCCATGTGCTATGGGGAAATGAGTAAAATGCAAGGACCACTGGTTCATAGGATATTCACAGGGAAGAAGAATATAGGCCTATGGGGTATTTTGTACTTGTTTTGCTACTGCTTGTGTTGTCCCTTTCCCATCTCTGGTCCTCTTCTTCTATGCTGTGTTTTTCTTGTGCCCATCATCTTCCTCCACTCTTTGCTTAAAAAAAAACCCAAAAAAAAACCAACCAGTGCCTTCTGTGTCTTCCTCTCTGTTTAGGTTACATTTCCCCCAAATGGCAAGAAAGTGGAACTCTGACAAAAGCAAATTACCTCTGCCTTCCTTTCTTGTGTATGTGCCAAGAGTCAATGTAAAATGACCCTTACCTGGGTGGAGGTCAGGTTCAATGGCTACCACTGAGGCCCCTGAGACTCATAGCTCATGTGAGAGCTGACAGACTACAAAGCACTCTGTTTTTTAAGTTTCCAGTGCAAACCACTGGTTTGTGAGTTAGATGTACATCTATCCAAGAGAACCAAGTTTTAACTGTTGCTCCGTTTCCCCTCCACCTCCCTTCCACTTTTACCTTTGCTTCCAAACACAATAGTACCAGACACAGTACAGATTATTTTGTATGTGTGTATATGTGCATGCATATGTCAATACATAGATATATAGTGTGCACATGAAATTTAACATGCATCTGTGAAAAAGCTAATATAATACCAGTTTTAAAAGAAGCTGCTTTGAGAAATGGGGCTTAATCTGTTGACCTTTTTCAAATTACTCCAGAATCTGAGCATTAATCCTACCATGCACTTCAGTAATGTAGACACATTTTAAGATAGGGCAGCTAAATGTGTGCTCCAAGGTACTTTGGAAAATTAACCTGTAAATGGAGCAGAGTGAGGGGGGTTGTATGAGCACAGGGGAAAGGTGAGTAGCAGACATGCCCTCAGCCTTTAAAGTGAAGCAGTTCACATAAAGAAGAACACATAAGTTCAGCATGATTAGTGCTCCTGCAGCTTTAACTAGATTATTGTAGACTCAGAGGTGTTAGGGCTGGAAATGATTCAGAGTGGAACTTCTATTCCTAGCACTTATATTTTAAACCCCTTATTCTTGACTCTGCACTGCAGCTGCATGTTGCGCATATAAGCATGAGGGGAAAAGGAATGAGCAGGAAGGAAATGCAGGAACCTGATCTTCGGTTAATAAAGTTACTGCTAAATGGTTTCCACCTAGTAATAGGAGGGCACCTAAAGGGGAAAGAGTATTGTAAGATGTTTTATTTGCCTGATGAGAAGCATTGTTAAATTCACACTCGTTGAGACACACCCAGTCTCTGTAAATCTTCACTATCCCCACCATTTCCTTTTCTAAACCAAGAGCCTTGCTGACTGAAGTCACTGTTGATACCATTATAGGAATGAGCGTCTGGTTGTTTACAGCTTCAGCAAGACAGGTGTCTGAAGTTTGAAAGGCAATTGGCTTCAGTGTGGCACAGCTGGTAAGGTTTACTTTCCCCAGTCATTTACCTCACCCCCATAGAGGGCTGAGCTGTGTGGACAGCAGATACCAAATTGCCACGGTTTGCTTTCAAATGCTTTGCTTTCAATTGCTATTAGTTTTATGTTGACTTCTATGTATACAACTGAGAAAGATCAAAATGTCTCAAGCATCTGATTTTTGGATTGGGTACACTAACATGTATGTTTTGTGTGCTTTTCTCACCATTTAGTAAACCTCTAAGCATTTCCATACCTTTGTGAATTCAAAATACTTTCTGAAAGGGAACTTGCCATTTTTTTCTGAGGACATACATTACTCACTATGAAGCTGCTGAAATGAAGGCAGGTCTTTTTATTGATTTTAAATGAACTTTTTGACCTGACCCTTGTTAGCTCTTTAATCCCCTTGAGTTAAAAGAAAAACAGCAACAAAATCAATACAGCTTTTTGTTATTCTCAATGTGCTTTTATTGATGTGTGTTTGCCTAGCTGATTTTCAGTTAATTTGCACTTCTTTTGTTGTAACTATAAAAGTTACAGTCCTTTTTTGTATTTGAGTAAGACAGAGGAAGGTTGGGGCAAAGTAGTATATTTATAATGTGTGTAGCTTAACATTATCTGAATACAAAAAGAACTAGTTCTGTTACATTCTGGATTAACTACTCAGTCGCTGTAACAAATACATTTTACAAGATAGATGTGTTTCCCTCTGTCTGGTATGCCATTCCTTAAAAATCATATATGGCTTTAAAGCAGCATGCAAATCTGGATAGAGGAACAAGAAAGTTCATTCATCTCTAGCACAGATTTTTGTGCATAAGGGTGAAGGTTTATTAATAGTTCTCTTAAATGGGTAACAATATTTATAGTATACAGAAATATAAAAGAATTTTCAGGGTGAATTTGTGGTACCTACAAATCTCTGGACAGTATTTTATGAAGCTACCACTTATAATCTACTGTAAGTGACATCTTTTAAAGCAGTTGAAATATCCATCAGCGAAACCTGTTGGTACAATCATGTTGATCCGAAATATTTTAATATTTTGTCTGTTGTGGGTTTCCCAGTGATTTTTCAGTAAGAGAGTAGACACTAACAGAGGTATTTACAGACTATTGAGTAAATACTATTGTATTCACTTTGAAAACACAAATTCTATATTCACTGTACACTAAGGGGTAATGATCCGTTTTTTGAATTTTCCAAACAATTATTTTCTATGGCTTTTATTTTGTATAGTGTCTTTCATAGATGCTAGCTAGTAAGAAACTGTACAAACTCTTACTCATTTAACTCCCATTAGAGAGGTGTTGAGTAGTGAAGAGAGAAAATATTGTAGATATTTGGAAGTAAAGAGACTGTTGATAGAACAAAATGAAGCAAAAGCCATAATGCAGGCTTGGGCTGTGCTAAAAAACACAGGAATGCTATTGTGGACTTTAGGAAGAACTGAGGAGCTTTTTGTGATTGACCGCATGTAAAAAGCTCTTACTAATCCTCGATGTTGCTGTTCCATCTGTATTTGGTAGCTGTCCAAATTACTTCTCTAAATTAATTGCCATAAGTTTCCTATAGAAAAGAGCAGTATTTTGCTTCAGTATTTTTTCTAAACTTACTTTGTGTGGAATGGGATGGTTTCATGCATTAGAGAAACATGGTTGACCTTCCACATAGGATGTAGCAAGGATTGAAGGTTTCCTAGGAAATGAAGAAAATGGAATACACATAAAGTGGATTCATTCATGCTTTTGAAGTCTTTGTTTCATTGAAAGACAGAATATTGCTTAAAAAAAAAAGGAAACAAATTTTTCATTAATAATGATCCAGATTAGAAAATTCATATATTTTAATAGCACTTGTGTGTGTTTCATTGAAGCAATTTCATCCAAATTGCACAAGTCCAGCAGACAGATCCATGCAGACAGGAATGTACATCCTGTTTTTCAAGAAGCAAAACTTGTAGTTTGTGTAAGAAAATAAGGTGTAAATCATTACATTACAATTTTATTTACAATTTTATTTTATAATTAATTTTGTGCCTTTTGGAAGATTTTTCCTATATTGTGCTGTAATGTTTTCTGATGAATTTGCTGAGTCTATAGTTTAAATTTAGATGTTTTAATTTAATGATGCCTGCTAGATTTACTAATTGAAGAAAAATATATTTAGTTGGATTTCTTCCAACTTCAATTATTTCAGCTTATGCTACACTTTCTATTCTTAAAATATATTTAAGCATGAAATATATTTAATGTTAAATGTTCCAGAATCTGATGCCTCAGTGCAATACCGCAACTTCAGTATCTTCGTGACTGCTGTGTAATTCAGTGCAGAGGAGGCTTAGAGCATTGCTTAGAATGTAAATAAGACATGATGGAGACTTTGACCTCTTAATGAAGTAAGCCTCAGTTCAGGCTTTGCAGTAAATGTCCTAGCATTGGGTTTGTTCTTCGTTGGGGTACATATCCTTCCTTTTTCAGAGGTGTTTGCAGAAAGAGCCTGCATTCAAGCTTCATACCACAAAGTAGTACAGTAAAAAGCAAATCCTTTTGAGCTTCTAAAATACTGGCAATTGCAGGAAGCTAAGCTACACATTTAAAGCATTTCTATAAAAAAACATAGGTAATTTAGATGGCATTTATGTGATTATATGAATATGTGGCTGATGGAACATTTTATAGGAAAAGGCATCCATCTGAAAGAAAATATATGAAGCTGTAATGTGAATTGCAGTGTTGAGCTCTCCTGCAGTCACTGAGTACCACTGAGGTAAAGATTGTCTTGCAAGTGTCATGTTTAAGAGTTTAGATGCTCTACAGTCTTGGTTTTTTATTGTTTTTTTTTCCTACTAGCTCAGGTTTGGAATATGGGCCATTGCTTAGCCTGGTATGTGATTCCATCAGTTATTTTGTTTAAATATGTGCATTTATAAGGAAAGTAAATAATTTCTTTTTCTTAAATGAAGAATATGCAAAGTAAGATATTTTTAAAAAACAATGACCAAGCATAGAAGTAAATTTTAAAATACGTGTTAAGAGAAAAAAGATTGGCCAGACCTTCTAAGTTTCTGCTGGACAAGCTTTCATTTTCAGGAGTGAATATCAGTCTTTTACTTCTTGGAAGTTTTTGATATATTTGGAGTGCTGAGCATGTTATTAATGGATACTTAGCAACTGAAACATCAGCCCTTCATTTTAAGCAAAGGTTATGGTATTTATTTGTGTAAGAATTATAAAAAAATGTATTTAGTTGGGGGAATAATACATACTGGTTGGTATAACAAAAATCAAAGTTTGTACAACTGACATCAGAGGTAAAAACTGATTTTTTTTATCCATGCCTTATCTTTTATCAGATTTTGAAACAGTATTTCTCCCTTAATGATGTACAGCAGATGTTTCAATATATAAAACATAGTTGAATGAACAAAATAGTTCCATGCCGTTGCTCTCAAAATCTGAATACTAGGCCTTTATTGGCAATGGTGATGTTCCATTTTGGTTTTAAACAGTTTGCGTAACAATATGCTCTCTTTAATACAAATAAAGGAATCTATTCCACATCAGAGTTAGATCAAGAGTTTTGATTTCAAGGTGAAATGCTGTGTGTGTCCCTTGAGGATAATAGAATGTGTGATTTTACCTCTTTGAGTTGAGAGCTTTAAGGAATTATCTCCAGCCATCAATAAATAAATTAATGAATAAGACTAAGACGAATGTTAGATCCATTCAAAAGAGGTACTTTAAAAAACACACAATCTCTTGTTTTCTACAAAATGGTGGGGTTTTTTTGTCTGTTACATAGGAAGGAAAAGCCTAAGCACAAGCTAAAATTGTAGAAATTCTTGTAGAATCACAGAAATTTTTCTTTACATATACATGTGTTCTGCAACATACATGTACAATTCGACTGCATATTGAGTCACTCACAACGGTGTTACTGAAGAAGAATGTATGTCTTGAAAATTATCCGTATTTACCACAACATCAGGAAGTAGCATACTGGTTATGCAATGTGGATTATAGACTCTCCCGTTGAAAATACTTCATTTTCAGGCTATCCTTTAAATGCAAAAGTTTTGGTTTTTTAGACTCGGGAAGATATTTATAAACCCTTTCTTAAAAAGAATGCAGGGGTGTAACATAGCGGGGCTTATTCATTGCTAACAGATCAATTGAATGCTGATATGTACATTAAGAATTGCAAAAATTTTTTAGTCACGGTCTTCAGCACCATGGTTATGGAAGTGAGTCCAACATTCCTCTTGTAGCTGTCCTGTCCTGTTAGAAATGAGATTGTGGAATTTGAGGTGTCAAAAAGTAGTAGCTGGGAAAAGCTTTCCATTTATAACAAGGCAGTTAGTGGGCCATGAATTATGAAGTATCTCGGTAGCAGGGATCAGCATAGTTTTATATAAATAACATCAGCAACTGATGGGAAACAATTTTTCATGTGAATCATATTTCCATTATGCAGTATTTTGAGCCCCAAACCTTAATAATAGAAGACTACGGATAACAAGAATATAAGGATTATGAGAACTGTTGTCAAATGGAGAATACTGAAGGGAAACACAAATTGTATTTCAGACTAAAATCATGGTATCCTAATATCTGCAATTACTGAGGAAGGAAGGTTATCTGCCTTTCTACTTTTCCAGTTTCCTGTAACATATCTGGTTCTAGATATGGAAAGCAACAGAGTACTAAACTGGACCAATTTAGGTGTGTCCAACAGCAGCACTATCTTTATGGCTGACTATATCTTTACCATGAAATCACTTTACTCTTCAATGAAGAAAATTACATATAATTAGACTGTGCAATAATCTTATATCTGTTTTCTTTAGAAGCTATGCCGCATTATTCTTCATTTCTTCACAAGTCATGCTTCATTTTATAATACATTTTGCACTTTTAAGGCCTTTTATTTTGATTTTTCTTTTTTGTTGCTCTTTCTATTTCTGCTAGAATTATTTGTTGACTTAAGGAATAAAGCTTGTAGCTCTGAGAAAGGGCCATCCACAACTTGTGCTAGAAGTAAAGCTGAATGTTACTGACATTGTTCCAAATTACACTTAAGGAGCACCAAACTGGTAGCTGTAGAATACCAGTAATTAGTGTCCCTTTTAATGCTTTCTATTAATTTAATTTCCATCAGGTCTTTAAATTGCATTTAATTTCTTTTCAGTGTTGGGTGTATCATGAAGTCAATCTTTGGTTTCTCATAAGCTGGTGATAAATACCTCTGTGGTATTTATCCTCATGAAATTTAAAATACTCTCTCTAAGTAAGTTCACCTTTGATTCAGGATCCCAGGTGACTACAGAAAATACCATCATTCAGTGACTGGCATTGTTTCAACAGTGTGTTTTCTTCATGTATGCAACTCTACTAGGCAGATGAGGAAAGAAAAACTATCTAACAAAACAGGGGAAATAGTGATGCTACGAGTTATGAAATTGAATGCTTAGAAAGAAATAAGCTGTGTTTTTTGCATGTGATACAAAGACCTGGAGAAATGTGTTTGCCAACATATAGGCACATCCTACGTGCTGTAGGATAGGTTGTACAGCCATAACCAAATTAATATATAATCAGTCTTGCTATCTGACCTAAAAATATGCTTGCTAATCCTGATGTATGTTTTTGATGGTGCTTTACATCAGCTTTTAATGAGCGGTATTTTATGGTACTCACACTATATCTTTTTGTTGTTAAATATGTACATAATGGAAAACAAATGTGAAGCACATTAATGTAATTAAGGACTGGAAGAAACCTGTTGATCCTTATTTGAAACTGATGATAAATTTAGCTTTACATCAGTCCTGGATTGCTTCGGATGATCAGATAGAAATAGAAGTCAGTTCAGAGATGTTCTTTCTCCTATGTCTTTGGGTTTTGCATTTCTGAAGAACATATGTAGTACATTTTTGTTCTGTTGTTCACTGACTGGGAAGAAATCAGTGGAGAGGAGTATGGAAGCAGTGAGAGGAATGAGACATGCTGTACATTTATTAGAATCTGAAAGCACAGTTTTGAAACCACATTATTCTTGTTTGCTTTTAGGTTTTCAGAAAAAGCGACGATTGAATGGTTGCAGCTCTTTGAAGGGAGTGGGGTTCCATATGGCCCAATCAACAACATGCAGCAGGTGTTCTCAGATCCTCAGGTTGGTCCTCACCAAGTCTTTTCTGTACATTATTACACCTGTTTTATGAATGCCAAGTAATGATCCCTTTTCCTGCCACTCTGACCTGAAATTGGCTACTTTAAAATGGGATTTGAGAGGTTTATGATGGATTGAGTTTAAGCCAATAGTATGTCAGATTAAGAAATACAGATCCTTAAATAAACTATATGCTTGGGAACATAGATTTTGTTATAATGAATTAAACCGTAGGTATTCCATGTCTCATTTATAATTATAAAGAGTATTTTTATATTTTAGCATCTGTAGAGTTGTATCATCTGCATATTCCCTGATGCCTCCCCTGCTTTTTACACTCTGGCTTAGGATGGGTTAATGGGCCCAAGATAAACTGAATTATACTGTCTTGAGTAGTGTATCTGAGTATTTTATGGACATTCTAGTGTGTGATGAATCTCCTCTAAGTTGACTTTTACTAATGAGAATCACAGGAAAAAATTATTTATCATTGACTGCTTTTGTTTTTTCTTCCAATTTTGTACATATCCATGTCTGCTGTCAGAAGTGTTTGTCATGACTGTGATTGTAGTGTCTGGAAAATAAGAACAGCCAAACAGTCCCTGTCATAAAAGAATATGTTTACAATAAATATGTTTGTTATAAATATTATTATTATATTTTAAAGGCATAAAATAATATTTGTTAGGTCAGATTCAGGGAAAGAATATTTTTTTATTAAATAAATACACTCTTTCTTCTTAAAATGATGTAGTATCATGCTGTAAAGTATGCATGGGCCAAATTTTTCACTTCATAACTTTCTCAGGGATTAAAGTTGGGCTTTGAAGAACATACAGCTAGAGTATTTTACTCAGACTTGGCTCTACTTGGGGCAACATTGGAAAAATATTCTGTGCTTCTTTTTGATGCTGTGAATTTTAAGAAGACCGGTGTACTCTGAAAGAGACTGCTTTTTAAAACATTATATGTCATGGGCTATTACCTCCCAAATTGAAAAGAGGTTAACTTGGTTACCTTGTTCTTGTTAGAGTTCACCTAAATATTATTTTCACATATATATTATTATAATTATATATTTGTTATTTATTTGTATGTGTCAGGTTATTACTTGATTTAGTTAGCCTATTTATAAATGGTATCATGGTGCTTTGAAGTTAGATATGGCATGTTTTTCAAAATATTTTCCTATAAAGGGGCATGCTAGTCTCTTCCTCATGAAACTGCTTGAAAAGCTTCATCTTTTCTACACCCTTCTCTGAGATACATGGCACCTGAACACTGCGTTCTTCCTGCTATTGGAAACTGAATGCCAATATTTGTGCATGTTATACATTTGTTTCATTTCTGAAAGAAGCATTTTCTCACAGCTATTTTCAGTTCAAAGGAAGCAGGGGAAAAAAAGACCAACACTGTCTGACTGGGGAAGTTTATCACCTGAGAGGCTGTAATTTAGGTATCCTCTGCACTATGAAATCCCAGGTACAGTAGGGAAAAACCAGCACCCACCAAGAACATATTTTCATCACAGCAAGATTTTTCATAGAATCGTAGAATATTTTGAGTTGGAAAGGACCTTTCCCAGGTCATCTATTCCAACAACCCTATAATCTGCAGGGGTATCATCAACAAGATCAGGTTGCTCAGAAGTCCCATCCAGCCTGATCTTGAATATATTCAGGGATGGTGCATCTACCACCTCTCTGGGCAGCCTGTTCCTGTTTTCCCACCCTCATTGTACAAAACTTTACTATAGCTAATCTAAATTGACACTTTTTCAGTTTAAAATCATTATCCCTTGTCCTATCATAACAGGCCTCACTGAAAATCATTATAGTCCCCTTTCAGTTACTGGAAGGCCACAACGGGGACGCCCCAGAGCCTTCTCTTTTCCAGGATGAACATTCCTAATTCTCTCAGCCTTTTCTTGTTGGAGAGGTGCTCCATCCAGCCCTCTGATCATCTTCATGGCACTCTTCTGGACTCCTCCAACTCCCTTTTTCCTGTACTATGGACCCCAGAGCTGGGCACAATGCTCCAAGTGGGCTCTTATGAGAGCAGAGTAAAAGGGGAGGATCTCTCTCTTGACCTGCTGGTCACACTTCCTTTGATGCAGCCTAGGACACGTTTGGCTTTCTGGGATGCAAGCACACATTGCTGGCTCACGTCCAGCTTCTCATCCACCAAAATCCCCTATTCCTTCTCGGCAGTGCTGCTCTCAGTCTACTCGTGCCCCAGCCCATATTGATCCTGAGGGTTGCCTCAACCTAGGTGTAGGACTTTGGACTTGGCTTTGTTGAACCTTGTGATGTTCCCATCAGCCCACTTCCAGAACTTGTCTGAGTCCCTCTGGATGGCATCCTATCCTTCAGGTGTGTCAGTTGCCCCCCTCAGCTTGATGTCATCTGCAAACTCGCTAAGGGTGCTCTTGGTCCCTTTGTCTGTCATTGATGAAGACATTAAACAGCCCTGGTCCCAGTGAGCGCCCCTGAGGGACACCACTTGTCACCAATATCATGTCTCACTGAGCCATTGACCAATACCCTCTGGATGTGACTATCCAACCAATTCTTCATCCACCCGTTCATCAGTCCACCCATCTTCTTATGTGTAAACCTGAACCCAGTCATCAAGAATGAAAACTTCCTAACAATTCTTCCCAATGCTCCCATTATAATGTGGTGTTTTTTTCAGTCTCCATTTAAATCAGAAAATACAATTCTAAGAAAGATCTAATTTAACTTGAATTTGATAACCATGCATACTAATACTATATAACAACATGTACAAATAGTGTTAAGTAAAATTAAAGAATTTATCATAACACAGTAATCTGCTTCTCATTGCCATTTGCTTTCAACAATTGTGAAGACTCCAGAAAAACATCAAATCCAGTAATACTTTGATTTAGCCAAACTCTTATGTACTTCTAAAAGATAATATATAGGCTTTGCTAACATCTTCCATTTTGTGTGTTACCTTCAGGATTGGATCTAAGCATTTTATTTACTTCATTTATTGTCATCATCTTTCTCTTTGATCTTTGGATTTTTGTATCCCTAATGCAAACAACTTTCATTGTAAGGGTAGTCTTCCACCATTAGTGACCGAGATGCACTGCATGGATGTCAGCTCAGCTGTCAATAATGCTGTAAAGGATGCTCTAGGCTGGTACTAGATGAAGACAGAAATCCTGGGAGGGGGCTGGAATAACACAAGGGATGACTAGAAACAAGTGTGAGGAAGAAGGGGGAAGACAGCTATAGGAGATATTTGAAATGGTCTAATGGAACTCAAGTGGCTGAAGGTGGGTTGTGTTTTCAAATTTTATTTTAATTAAAAGGACCACAGAACTCCGAAGGCTGAGAGTGGTTTATATAACTTCTTCTATAAACTGAGATAAAACAACACATTTTTTGATCCCAGGACATTTTGTTAATATCATTAACAGATTCAGTCGCTCTCCAAGTGAGCTGCCAAAAACCAGGAAATTTCTTACTAAGTTGGAGTGCCAGGTGATACTGTTTTTCCATGAATGGAGTGAAATGTCCACTTTTCCCACTGGTTATAATCTTTTATTCATTTGTGAAGTTAAAATGAATACCACAGGCATTTGCACTGCTAAGTCAATCAGTCTGTGGATAGATGTATGCATGTGCTTGTGCATATATGGATAAAACGGCTGAGAGAAAGAGGAGATTGTCTAGTTAAGGGAACAAATTTCTTAAAATGTGAGAGGGAAAGGAATGTTTGTGAAAGTTCTTACAAACTCTTAATAGTACAGTATAGACTATTTTAATGAAAATTTATGTAGTGAACGTTTCTTAAACTATTTTAAAAAAAGTGCTCTTTTAACCAGTCCAAGACAGTACAAACATTAAAAGAATTCTTAAAACATTTAAAAATCTTATGAGTGACCTCAGTATGGTCCCATTTAACATGCCCTGGGGAATATGTGTATGAAACAAAATGTGGTTTGAAGCTTTCCAAACAAAACAAACTTAAAAGAGAATACCATTTTTAATAGAAACTATCCAAATTCTCCAAAAAGATAAAACAAAACAAAAACAGGTACGCACTGTACTAAGTATGCAACAGCAAAGATCTTTGCTGGTTAAGTGAGGAGACTGATGGTTGTTGGTTTTATTTTATTTAGAACATTGCCCTCCTCTTTCTTGCACTGTGATTTTTTTCAGCATTCTTTTATACAGTGTTCTTAGTTTAATTAAATGGCTGGCATATAGAGAAGGCAGTAAAACAACCCAGAAAAATGGGCAGTTTAATAAATTGTAATCTGGTCTTTTACATATTGAACCCATTCATGTTGATGAGTTTTACTATATGAATGTTGTCAGCTGAAAATAAAATGCAAACCATGCAGTGGCACTTTCCCCATGCCCCCCCAACAGTTACAGTCATACCACACAAGTTGAGTACATCAGGTGTAAGACATCATCCTGATGCATCACTTCTGAGAAATATGAGGAGGGAAATATCGGAGCTGAAATATCACAGCTGGCCCTGATTTCAGCTCCTGCCAAACACCTGCAGACTCTAAAAGGATACCATAACAAAACTCCACCCTGTGGCAAGAGGCCATCCCTTAACAGCCCTTCCCTGACTTTGCATCACTATGAAAATGAATTTAACATTTTTTACAGAAACCTTGGTCTTCCTGTCCCAGAAGGCCATTACAGTTCCTTTAGCCATTTTTCTGAATATGTCTCAGAAAAAAAGTTGCAGTAAATCGAATATTGAAATATCTGATAGCTGGCAATTATTTGATGTTCTGAGTTTATTATTTGTGGAAACTTAGGAAGGTGGTAGTTTGTTTCTTTTTTCCATTAACCTCCAGATTGTCTCTTATTTTGAAAGTCATTTCATACGCAACCTGGCAAAAATTTCCTAGCATCTGGTAAAAGCTTCTACATTCATTATTATGAACATATAAAACAGCAGAAGTTATAAAATGTTTAGGGTATTTTTATTTTGGTGGTGGTTCCTTGGTTGGCTTTTTTTTTTAAATTTATTTTTAAGCTTTGTGTGTTTTTATTGCTGGTTTGAGTTTGATTTTAGGTGGGTTTTTTTTGTCTTTTTTTAAATATGACCATATCTTAATTGTTATTCTCTATTGAAATAGACTTTTGTGGCATATTGAGGGCTGTCCCAAGATGAATGAAATTACATTCATGTCCATAATACTGTAGGGAGGTTTTCTACATGTAGAAGTTTCTGCAACTGAAGAGCAGCTGATTGAAGGCCTGAGGTAATATGATTTGTTTGGAAGTAATTCCTAACAGACAAGAGAGGAATCAAATTTTGCATATGTCTATTAAATAAGTACTAAAACTGGTTGGAAATCTTATGATGGAATGTTTTTACATTTCAAAATGCCAATTCACTAAAAGTGAAACATCCGGATGAACACGTCTAAAATTAAAGTGTACTTTGAATCAGAAATTGAGCTGTATTCCTGCCTCTCTTGCTAAGTTGAAAATGTGCACTGCCTGGCATTGGTGTCTCAAGACAAATTTTTACTTCAATTTTTAAACTGTGCAGTGAAAAAATACCACACCACCAGCCATACCCAACCCTTTAATTTTGTCAGGAGTAGCTCTTTTATACTAAATTACAAATGTTTTCAAGCTTTTGGTCTGTGAGAATCTTATAAAAGTAGATTCTGTTCTAAAGGGAAATGTATTAAGAAATGGAATATGTTTTGAAGAAGTAAAATGGAAAATCCAATTCAAATACAGTTTGTAGTATGTGATTTTCACATATACAGAACTATGCAGTATATATGTAGTGTAAGAGAGTTCTTATATCCAGATATTATAGGAAAGTCTCAAAATGAAACAGCACTTGTATTTTGGTATGAGGAATATTGTAATACGAAGTGTGTTTTAAGTTTTGGCTGTAGAGAAATCTAATCTATGACTGTGCCATGTTTGTGCATGGCCTGCCTCTGTTGCAATGACTAGCGAAGAGCTTATAGTGGAGAAGTCTTGAAAAAAACCTGTATGTTAATGACAGAATTTTGTCTGTACACACATTTAATATGCAACTATTGCCTTGATAAGAAAAATTGTAATAAAGGAGGGTAAGTCAACAATTTCTATTATGAGGTTTTGTTTTTGCTTGCCTTTAGCTTTACAGAATTTCCACTGCTGGTTGTCTGCTTAAATCTCAAGTACATTGGAAACATTTCTGGTAAAATGACCCACTCATGGGGAATAACAAGTTTCCAGAAGTATGGGGGTATGTTACTGTATCAACATATTTTGACAATTAGTTTTTGCCTGGGAGCTCTCCTGCTCTGTCTTAGAGCATTAGTTCTTTCTCAAAGAGACTTGAGCAGAAAGTTGATGGCAGTGTCATAGATACACTCTTTTCTGTTTCGTGTTTTTAAGGTTAGTGGAAAGAGGCTTTTAGTAAAGAGGACTGGAGTCCCACACAGTGCATGCTTTTACCTGCTGCCACATTCCACAAGTCCTTTCTGAATTTTGCAAGCCCAAAGGCACAAGTTTTGCTGGAGACCTAGATGAGGAATTGTCTAAACTGCACTACTTTGATTTCTAGAAATGCTACAATAAATAAGAACAACACCAACATGAGAAATCACCATCAACTTCACTGTTAGAACCTCTAAAACCTCTAATTTATATACACTGTGATATTTTTAAAACAGGTAACTGTCTTTCTGCTGTACCCCCTTCCTGAAGCATGCAGGATGGACTTGACTGATCATTAAGAGAGCATTTAGCCCCTTGTGCACCAGGTTGTTGTCTGTCAAATTCTTAATCCATTTGATTCAGAGTATGAAAGTAATGAAAAAGGTAAGAAGTTGCAGAAATATGGCTTCCTTTTTATAGAAGTTGAATGCCAGAAGGGAATCTCTTCCTGCATTTGCCACACAGTTCCCACGTGGTTTTGGATAAGTCACCTCAATCAAAATAGTCAAAGGTCACTTATTGTGTGTGCCTCATGTTTTGAGTAACTGCCTTGTGTTTCCATATGCAAAATACGTAGCAGTGCTGAGTTCTCATGGATGTAAATGAAACTGTTTAAAATATTATTTGAGCACCCAAAAAGTGGGATATTTTAAAAATATCTGAAAAACCTAACATAGTGGGTTTATCCTTAATTTTCTCTATTTTGGCTTCTTAGCCACAAAGTTGGAACTCTGAGATGCAGTGTTGTAAAGATGCAGTAGTTATGCTTCTGGAAAGGCTAACGTCTGATGTGAGAGCACCACAGAATTTGGGGAGTTAAATTTTTTATCATGTGATTTAAGTGGTGTATATTAAAATAAAGTCATATGAGAAATAACAGCACTTTTGAACGTCTTTACTGAATGATGGAAGAACCTGTCAGGAAATAAGTTGAGCGTGCCCTTAGATTGCACTGTATTTCCTTTGTGCAAGCAAGCAAGTGATGCTTAGGAGCAGTATTTTTACAGTGCTCTTCTAAGTGTGTATATATATGAAAGGTATGTCTTTAGCTAATGCTGTTTTCACTGACAAAAGCATGATCTAAATATTTGTTGGTTATGGAGAATATTAAGTTCTCAAAAAAGAGCTCCATTCTCATAGGATACTCAGTTGTGTTTAAAAATTACATTGCAGTCACAGCTGTTCAAAGACATGAAGAGTCACCTAGCCTTTCTGGGCATTTCCTTCTAGAAGGACACATGTCAAAAAGCCATGCTTGAGTATGAAGCAAAGAGCCTATTTTCAAAACCTCACTGTTTTTCTTAGGCCTCAGTGTTAGGAGTCTATAATATATTCCCTTGGGCCTCAAACTCTTGGATTAGTTTCTGTACTTGCAGGAGTTACACATTGATTCCCTAACCTTGCGGCTCATCAAAGTGGCTTCAGTTAGTTTCAAAGAAATGTTATTTGCTGTCTCACAATACCAGAGTATGCTCAGCATAAGGCCATCAAACTTTGATATACTGAGCTAGATGATGTGTAAGTTCTGAGAAATCCCCTGCAGAGTGTGAGCCCAGCTCTCATTTCTGTTTGTATAAACTGTGTAACTGTGGGGTCAAAAAGGGGTTTTTAATTAACCCGGTTGTTGCATTTATTTAAAGTTTGATGAGTGTTAAGTCTGTTGCATGTATGCGAAAGAAGGGAATACAAATATATATATCTATCTCATCAAGTCTCTCAGCCTGAAGAGAGTTTAAGTGCTGAAGTAATTGATTCTTTAGAAGTTAATTTTTGTTTTTAACCTGAACATTCACTGAATCATCATCACAAAGTAGTGGTGGGTTTAAATAGGTGTTTTTTCCTTTCCCCACAGTATGGAAGTTGTGAGACTATCTATGACTGTTGGTTGCCTGACTCAAATCAAATAAGTATATCAAATCAAGTAAGAAAACATCACTGTTTGTTTTAAAATATTTTTCTTAAGTAGATGTGACTTCATTTACTAAACAAATTTTTAGTAGAATCAATAATAAACACTGGGATTTCAGACCCTTCCTTGAACAAATGGTTGCTTTTAATGTTTCTTACTGTATTTTTTTTGTTTTCAAAATTAATTGCGACCTGATTTTCTTGGAGTTCATTGGAAAATAGCCTGGAGGTTTTTTTTGTCTCTGTCAGAGCCCATAAAGGCTAGATTTTATCCTTGGTCTTTATCTCTTACATTGATTGCAAAATAATCTATTTATAAGTAGTGTGCTGAAGTTTTGCAGTGTGAGTTAAGTTTTGTAGGCATAAAAATACTAATGATATTCTGGAGAATACATATTTCAGAATCTCTCAGATGGTAGTAGCTACAGATGATGATACGTGTGTTCCAGCAAGGAAGAAAATAAAATGGAAAATCCAATGGCAACAACAAAAACTGTGCTGAAACTGCAGAAACTGTGCAAATCAGGCTTTACTTACCATTTGGTCTTCAGGTGCTCACCTGAGTGCTCAACTTGATTTAAAAATCTTAGCTCAAGCTGTGACCCTGGCCCGTCATCCTGAAGTGACAAGATTTCCTGCAGTCGTTAGCCTAAGTTCGTCTTAGAGTCCCACTCACTGCTGAAAAAAAGTGGTATTTTCAGAGAGACGCTAACAAGTTTACTTTACATTTTAGTTATGCAATAACATTTTAAAAACCAGTAATGTTTTAGTTTTATGCCTGTTACTGACACAGAGGAATATCTGAGCCATGAGAAGACAAGTGTATACAGGCTGCATAGGAGTGGGTATTTGAAGACACAGACTTCCAACCACCACGAAAAGGTATTAATTAGTCAGGTAAGCTTTCTCTGTCATTGCTATTTTCTCTCTCATCTCTCAGTGGTTTCATGTAGGTTTCTAGGATGATTCAAGTAGACAGTTTATGAAGAAGCAGGAAGTGTTTCCTCACTGTGCATGGCCAGTGAGGCCTGGAATACAACAATTGTTTTTAAGAACTCATCCTAAGTTTAAAACTGTCTATAGCATTCAGGTATCAACACTCTAAGCAGCCAGCCACATGCTTAAGTTTTCTTCACACAATTTCAATTGGCTTGGCTAGTTAGCAGCTGTAGCATTTAATTATAACAATTTCAATCAAATACTGTGTAATTTTGTAGTATTTGTTTTAGGGGTAAAACTTCTGTTGAATTACATATAAATCTTGATTAATATTGTTGATCTGGAATGTTGTTCAAAACTTTTTTGAAGTCCTGAAAAACAATGTCGGTTTATCGTTAATTAGAAAACCTGAAACAACAAAAAGCCAGATTTTAATCAGATTTATAGACAGAACTTTGGGATGACTCAGCTGAATTTTAATTGTTTAGAACGACACCTGAAGCTCCTCATAGCTCACAGAATAAGAAAATTAAAATGAAATTACATGGAAGGTCACCTCAGTGTGAAGCAGTGGATTAAAGGTGATTAATAGTAACATTAAATATGAGATCATGACTCATAAGTGAGAAAAGAGAAAGAGAGAAATGAGGAATTTGAAGCCAAGTTTACAAATGTTAAGAGCGAGACAAAAGAATAATTTGAGATGCCAAGCAGATGGTATTTACACTGTGGATCCCAGTTTAATTTCTTAGAAAAAGAGTTTTAAAAAATCCTCTTTTAAAAAACAAACAAAAACTGCTAACAGTTCCTCTGTCCTGTTTTTCTACCAATGCTGCAAACATTATATTCATCTGTGGTGATTGTATGGATTGGTGATCAGGTAGTTTTGAGAGTCAGGCTAACAACATGCGAGGGCCAATTTGAGGGGCTGCTATGAGTTTCCATGAGCTGAGTTTTGGAGAGAAGCTTCTCCTAAATGTAGTCTGATGTTCGCTTGACATAGAGCAGGCAACTCTAACACATTTTCCTTCAGTCCTCAACTCGCACCCAAAGTAGACATGAGGAGAAATGCTGTTTTGTATTACACATCTTGTTCTTCCAGATACTGTATTTGCACAGGTTCACAAATAAGAAAGAGAAGATAGGATTTCTCTACTCCTTCCTGTGATGCTCAAGACACCCATTTCTCTAAAACTGTTGGTCTCCGTGGCAGTCATCAAGATACAGGCTTTGAGTTTGAGAAACCCTTTAAATCAGTTATGCAATAAGAGATTTTGTAAAAATCTCCCTCTTCTTCCTGATTCCCCTGAAAAATTGTGAAGTGAGAAGAATATTTACTGATAACTTGAATGTACAAACACTACCTCCCTCTTTTGCCCCTCCCCCTCATTCCTCTGTTGTGATGGTCCCTTAGATTTAGAAGACTTAGGAATCCCCCATCTTTCCATGACTTTACTGAATTGGTTTTGGATATGTGATTTCTTTCATGTTGAAAACTGCTGTAGGAAATTGCACTGCCCATTTTTTCTTCTTCTGTACACCCTGATACCAAGACAAGTTAACAGTATACAGATGCTTTCCTACTGCTTTCATGGCATTGCTTTTCATCTTCAGGTATTTTTCTATTGACTCGTTTTTTTAACATTTCCCCCGTGAATTTAATATTAAAGCTGAAACTTGTGTTTATATGTCTGTATAATATGTATTTTTTGGTTGTAGCATTTATACCCAACTTATCCAATTGAAAGGTATATTCTAGTGGGAACTTAAGTTCTGTGGATACAGTATTCTGTATTGATTACTCTCCATCATAAACTGTTATATTTGAAAAGAGTTATACTTTGCATGGTGAGCCCTATTGATTGTAAGGACCTGTTGGATTTCTCAGTGTTACGCATTCTTATTTTTAAGGTGTAAGAATATGCTCTTAATAGGAGTGCATACTTGAGGATTTCTAAGTTGTGTTTTGAAACAGAATATATATCCTTGATATAGACTGATTTTTCTTTAATTGCCTTTTTTTAAAATCTTAAGGCCTAACTTCAGTAAATACACAGCTAAAACTAGTGTCAGTTATAAATATGTGTTATTAAAAGAAAGTGACATTTAGTGTCTCCACAGTGAAATTTCAAAATATTTGGAAATTTCAGTAACATGCTTTCATGTGTTTATCCTCTGAATATGCCCTTTCAAAATCTAAAAAATGAAAATTATTCTGAGCCAAACAGCTATTGTAATTGAAATTAAAGGCACAGCAAGTCTAGTCCAATTGCCAATCAAGTAGATAGCTAACTTTACCCTTTATTGGATGTAGTTTTATAAAAGCATAAGCAAATTATGGGTTCTTGTGACATGTTTGCTCTTCTACCAGATTTTTCAATCATGCATATTTCCTATTTCAGAGCAAAATGCAAATGCATTCATTTCTCTCTGTGTATGTTTTACTTCACTTTTAGATGAGTGGTGGAAAAATAAGCATGAAATGAAAGCATTTTCATCATGTGGAGATAGTTAATTTATATCTTCACAAGTCATCTAGGAGAGGGTGTAGAAAGAAGTGTCACAACACAAAGCACTTTTCCCAAACTTCTTGGCTGTTTTAAGTGAATTTTTGTTTTGAACACACCAAATTCTATGGATACAAATCTTCAGCTGCTTCAAAAGGAAAGACAGATGCACTCCTCACACTGTAGTTATACTCTTTGAGATTATTGCCTTTGCATCAGTTTAGTCTTTGCAAATAAAAGGAGCAGAAGCCAGTGCTGCCATCTTAACCATTGTAGCTGTCTAACTGACCATCTAAATTACCTCAGAACTCCGTGGGGTGATGGGTGAAACTGAAAAAAATGTTTACATAAGTGTGAATATGGTTTGTATTTGGATATGTCCTTAATTGAAAATTAATATGCAAGCCATGTGGATGTTAAAAAGATAACAAAGTACATTAGATAGCCAATGAGTTTTGTTTCTTAATTCACTGTTTCCTTTATTTCTGATTAAACTGCCAGTAGGTAGGCCAGTCTTTGGCTTACCTACTGGTAGTACTGGAAAGAAACCTCAACCTGAGTATTTAACATTAGCTCACAAATTAATTTATAGCGGCTACTATTTTTCTAGAAAGGGTGTGGAAAATTTAGTGATAATTACTCAGTCTTGACTTCTCAGCAGGTCACAAGAAAAGTAACAGAATTCTTAAATAGATTTTTGGTTTTTGAAATAGAGGTATTTTTTCTAGATTTGTGTTAGGAAAGTTTTTTACTGTTTTTTGTGCACATTTTCCAATTAAATGGGAAGAAATGGATGTTATACCAAAGTATGAAATCTACAGACAGCAATTAAAGACTTGAAATTTATATATATATAGTGTAATTAGGAGTTATTTTACTAATTATAGAATAAGAGAGTATAGTCTTGCTGCAGAGGAATCTCTCTGTGGTTACTTAGTAAGACATCACATTTACCTGAAGTTTTCAGTCAAAAAATGCATGTAAAATTGCATTGCAACTTGATCTAACTGGATTAGAAATTATGAAAGGGGATATTGTGAAATTTGTTCTTAGAAAACCTCCATCTTTTTATTTATGCTTATGAAGTAAGTTATGATCTCCTCAAAGATATTGCACCCCAAATTCATGTCTAATTTTGGCATTTGCTCAAAGTCTTCAGAGCAGTTAGAGAATGTAATAAAAGTGTGTAGGGAGATAGCAGTGGCTGATAATTAATATCCACCATGTTTTCTCTGTGTAAGGCCCGCGTGTTTTAGTAGGTTCAGTTAAACAGTGAAGCTCTCCCTTCTCAGTCCCCTGGAGTCATTGCAGCATACCAGGAGAGTAAAAGACTAAGCATATTTGCTGACCTAACAATGTTTTCTATTACTAAAGCAAAGGATTTTTCTAAATGTGTGTAACCTCGTGCTGATATGTGCTTTTCCTAGCAGAGAAGTATTTGATGGATAAAAGTTTCTTTACTGCTTTCTTGAAAAGCTGATGTTATGGCCTGACTCTTGCTCCTGTTAGGAAAACATGACTTAAAAGCTGGTTGTTGGGGTTTCTTCCCTCCCACCCCCCAGTTTTTTGTTGTTTTTTTTTTTTTCCCTTTTACATTCTCTGTCTTAGGTTTTTGCTTCTTCGGACAACGATTGTGCTAAATAGAATGCAACTAACTTTTTTGGTGAATCAGTCACTAGGAGTATGGTTATGGAAAAGATAAAATTATTTGTAATTTGTATCAAATTCATGAAATAATTTTAAATATTGTCAAAAGTTTAAATGTGAATAAAGTAATAAGGAGACAATCAAGCTTTTTTCTTTTTAATATACGCTATCCTGGATCAAAAGTGAGATCTGAAGAAATGTTTCCCTTCACTCAGAAGGATGCTCACTAGCATAAATGTTATGATACTCTATTGTGATTATGGTACAGTTAAGGTGGGGTTTTTTTTCCTAAAAGAGGAATGATATTAGTGCTGAGGTTAAATTAATCCAAGTAATCTATTTTTCTGACCCAGTGAGCTGCCTACCAAACAGCTGGAAACTGCAAAATCCCCACCAGCTACTTTGGAGAAGTCTAGCAGGAAGAGGGTCTGTCAATGGAGTCTAGAAGTAGTTCACATCAGAGATATATAAATGGTTATCTTTAGTTGAATTAGAACATCTCATGCATGTCGTACAAACTTGATCCCTTTCTTCATACTGGGGAGATCTGAGGTTCGTTATCAATTATTCATCTGTCTGTGGTATTTAGAAACTTTAACAGTAACTTCATGCCAAATAAAAGTTCATATTTTTAATAAAACCTCGCTCACTTAGTGCCCCAAATATGAGCATTCTGACTTTCCATATTCTTTGGAAGGTTTATGCTAAATTCTAGATTTTTGATAAAATGTTACTTTTAAAACACAATTTTCTAAGGAAAATTTGACTCCATAGTCCCCTTTTTGTATTGTGGAAGTAATACATGCATTTGAAACTCTTGAATTTTTTTGGTTTTTTACAGGTGACTTAAATTCAGTTACATTTGTACTCAGTGTTACATGTTTGAAAACGCTTCCCTTTTTTTTTTTTTTTTTCCAATTGGTGGTGTTTTATACTGCCATAAATCAAGATAAGCATAATGATGAGTAACAGCAGAAGGCAGAATAGGAAAACTATTATTTCATTTATATTCATTTTTAGGCAGAAGGTTCTTCATAGATTGTGTGAAGTTGGTTTTCTCCAGTAAGTTGATGATTTAAAGCAGCAGCTTTAAAGTGTGGCTAACTTTGCAGCTTCGTGTACAGTGGCAACAATTCACTGTCGATTTGTGCATTTTGTTGCTTTTAAACACCTGAGAATCAGATATTTCTGCAAGGAGTGTTTTATGAGCAATTTAACCTAGCAGGGCTTTGGAATATATTTTCTTTTTTTGTAAGCAGATAAATACCAAGAAAGAGATAGCTACAATATAAACAATTTATATATGCTTTTTTCAGAACAAGATGGAATCTTCACCTGCTTGCACTTTGGCCTTTTCTTAAACTCAAACAGCTCCAGGGAGTTGAATCTGAAAGGTGCTGAGCATTTTTGACCCCAATCCATCAACCATCAAGCTTCTCATGCACTGTTGCATTCACAGCAGTGTGATTATTCATGCTTTTAAAAAAACTTTTTACAAGTCTGCACTTTACAATGTTTAATAGTTTCCATTTCATTGTTGAATTTCATATATTCTTCCCCCATAAAAGATTTTCTTTTAATATTTTTGTTTTGTTGTGACTGCGCTTGCCTCAAACAGTTTGTCTGTGTTCTGCATGGATGAAAAGCTATGTGGTGTTGCTGGGTTGCCTTCTTTTTGGAATTATTTGCTATGATGTTCATTCTTATATGCCTAGTGTCTTTCCCTCTGCTGGAATGCTGTCTGTTCCTATTGCTGCTATTTGCAATGCAAATTCATTGGGTGTTTTATATATACGTGTGTGTGTCTATAAGTACATATATTACCTATTTTTCACAGAAAATTGCAATTTTAGTATCTAGATGCACTCATCGAATTTTCTGATGTGTTGGCTGATACACTGTCATTTTTTCTGGTGTATTTTATTGAGATTTAAAAAAAATTCTTTGGATCAAGGAGTGCACTTCCACCATTCATTTACATGCCATATTTCTCTGTAGCACTGAATACCTAGGAACAATACCAGCAATGTTAATTAAAGGATATGCATCAATGCAAAAATGCGTAAATGCCATTATAATATAGTGAAAATTCTAGCCATTGTAGTATGCTGACTACCACAAAATTATTTGTCCAATTTAGTGAATTTACATATTTTTATTAATTGGAAACTTCTTTTATTTCATGCAGTGTTGCATAGATCATACAATGTAGTTTGTGAGTTCAGCCTTTGTGTACCCAGTGGTATGTAAAATACTGTCTGTTTCCCTGGGGTCCCTACTGGGGCCAATATTGTTTAAACTCCTCATTAATGACTTGGATGGGGGAGTGAGTGAACCTCAGCATGTTTGCAAGTAACACCAAACTGGGGACAGAAGTTGATACATTGGAGTGTAAGTGCTGTTCAGAGGGACTTTCACAGGCTGGACAAGTGGTCTAGCAGGAACCTCACGAGAAAAGCAAATATGGGGTCCTGCACCTGAGACAGAAAAGGCCCAAACAGCATTACAGCTTAGGGATTGACTGGACAGAATGCAGATTTACACATAAAGACCCAAAGATCTTCATGGACAGCAAGCCAAACAAGACTCAGCAGTGTGCCCTTGTGAGAAATACTAATGCCGTGGAAATTAGTAAATCATAGCACCAGAAGTGGATGTTGATGTGACAACAGGCAACAGGCATAAGTTGCAGCAAAGAAAATTCTGATTAGATTCAAGGAAGAGAAATTCTGAAATGGTTTAATTAGGTTTTAGATCAGACATTCTGTGGAATCCTCATCCTTGGAGACAGTCAATACCTGCCTGAACAAGACCCTGAACAGCCTCTGCTTTACAGGGAGTTTGGACCAGAAGACTACCAGTGGTCTGTGATGATCTACTAATGATGTATTTAAAGTATGATTGCATTCATTGTTTCAAAGACAAAAGTGGTGGCCTCTGAGCAAGCATGAAATCTAACTTGTATGATTACGCAAACATTTCTTAATAGAGGTTTGTTAGAGTGCAAGCAACAGTTAAATGGAGAAGGTAGAGGACTGTCAATATCTCAGTCGTTTAGAGGCATGTTCAAGCAGAAACTTCAGCTGGTCAGCTTTTATTTTTTTCTTTTTAGTGGTATCACTTCTGCCTGTTTCTACAGTGGATGAATTTTTTACACTAAGAATTTGGATCAGTTTGCCAGCACCTGCAGAATAAGGAGAAGGAGAATTCCCTGCCCAAGAGATATAATTTTTTTTTTAAGTCTAAGGAAAAGAAAGAAAAGAAAGGAAGGAGGAAGTGATTTTTAGGGTCCACTGTATAAGAAAAAAGTTAAAGAAAAAAAAAGGTGCATAAAACAGACGATTTCATCTAAAAACATCCAGAGCTGATAAAGGAAAAAAATTGAGATACAACACACAGGCTGCAAATGCAGTTCTCATTATTTAAATCTGGAAGGCTGTACAGTACATCTGTTTAACATCTTGCAGTTTCAAGAACTGTGCCTTGAAAACCTTCTGTCACAGTGACACATGAAATAAAAGGTTATGTTATGACTTTCAGATGCAAACCTGTAAAAGCTTTATCTAATAGCATACCATCTTTTATTAACCCATTGCTGCTGCTCACCTATAATTCTCTTTTGCCAGTGATATTTTGTGAGAGATTCTACTGTACAATAAATGTCAACTCTGACAGCAACAATAATTTTGTAATTGCATTAAATTACTTATTTGCTGTCTGTAAATGGAAAATTTACATCTCTGTATACCTCCTCATCTGTTTTCTCTATTGCTCTTAATATTCAGCTGTATAATTCTTTTTAATTAAAGGAATAGAACAGATTATTCTATTTCTGTCATAACCTTTGAGAACAGAGTGGCTTAGAATAATTTAAACAGTTTGAAGATTTGTGATATCATAAGGGATAAAATACTAGAATGGCTTAGAGATAGTGTTCTTTATTCGGAGCTCTGATGTTAAGGCTATGAAGTTAAAATAAATAAGTGTGCAATGATTGCCTGCTCATTAACTTTTGGTACTTCTGCATCTCAGAATTTGAAAAAAATTATCAACCTTTGCTTACAAGATGAAGGTATTGCATAAAAGTTGTGTTGTCAAAATCTTGACAGAGCTGTTGTAGGAGGTGTTTACCAGGCTAGGCTGAAGTTTGCTTAGCTATAGAAAATGCAATTAGTACAAGAGGGGTTCTTTGGTGTCCTACACAGTAATTGCCCAGTAGGAGCTGAAGGAGTAGTATGATACATTTACTGGAAAAATTCTTTTAACCTCTTAGTATGGATAGTGGAGCAAATTGCTCTGGCTTCCCCACTCCTGGCATATTAGTACTAATATTGCACATTGATTCAAAGAGAAATGAGGGGCTTTATCCCCCAAAGATGCTTCATACCTTGCCAGGTCAGATTGTGCAAACTTCCATCTAAACATAATGATTGAAGTCTGGTGGTTCAAAAAGTAGAGTCTGGAGGCTGATCATAATGTTTGTCAGTTCCGTGTTTTTCCAGAGTGACCTTGATTAAGTTATTCAGCTAGGTAGTGCTGTGGTTTCCATACTTAAAAAATATGGAGAGTAATATTTACCTTGCTGAAACATGCTTTATTCATTGTCTGCGAAGCACTTTAGAGATCTTTGGCTGAAATCTCAATGAGTGCTGCTATTTAATATGTTGAAGTGTAATTTGTTGGTTTTCTTTACAAGGCACAGATGGTCACCAAGAAACAATGGTAATTTCTTTACCTCAAGAAGCTGATGCCACGCATACAGCAGAAACATCACAACAGTGAGCTCTGCTGTGTGACCTACAGTGAGTGGGTGTGTGAAAGAGAGAGAGATAGCATTTCCTTCATAGACATACACACCCTCTGACCCAGACTAGGGAAGAATCTGCTTTGCAGAAGGTTTGCTTCAAGGGATTTTCCACATGTATTTTATTATGTTAAAGCTGATAGTGGTGACAAGTTGCACATTAAGTAACTGTTTCTTCAAAAATGTCCTGTTTATATTCTTTTTAGGAAAAGTGATGTAATACTGAGTTTCTCAGATAAACAAAGTCATTTGGTTATAGAATATGTTACTCTTGCATGTGAACCTTGCTCTCATCTGCCCCATACCTATTCATTTTAGGCCTCTGGATTTATATGATGATTACTTGCATGTTTACAAATGCATTCATATTCACTAAGTTAGTAGCCAGTGGTTTTCACCAGGGAAATAAGTTTAGTATGCTGTTAGTAATTTGGTTTCAAAAATATCGGCAAGGACTTCAACATAAGAGTCAGTGAAACATGTGGTCCTAATCATTCCCTTAAGAAGGAGACATGGTCTATTTTCCATTAGTGATGGTGCTTACAGCAAATGAATAAGTATAGAATGAAATTTACACGTGTATTATACTTTAGTGTGTGTGTGTATGCATTCAAACATGCATGTGGCATGTCTATTCTTAGGTATACTCCCAGTGAGTGCAACATGATGACTGTGGTAACAGAGCCAGCCTTGGAGAACAAATTAGTTGGTAGATAAATAGGAAAATGCAGCTCTTTACAAATTAATTTTTCCGTCCTTCCTCAGGCAGCAAAATTCAAAACGTGCATTTGCATTATGTAACTGGAAGAGCTACAGTCAAATTTCTTGTAGCGGTGTTATCTTTTAATATAGCCCTTACTCAGAGTTTGTAATGGCAGAATTGCAGCCCCCACCCCCTGCAACATGCTGTTTGAGTACACAGAGTTAGAGACCAGCCTCAGCTAGACTCTATATGACTATGGAGTATGGCACTGGGAAATGAAAGTAGAGAGAACTGCTATATTTGGTAGAAGCTCTTTTATCCCACTGAATTATGAGGGCACCAAGAGTCTTTCTGTTGATGCCTTACCCACTTACCTCTTAGAAGAATTGCCATAAGAGCATATATGGACTGGCGTAAATTAAGTCCTGTTTCTCCTTTGCCTTCTTGCAACCTTTCCACTGCTGTGCCTGAAGCCTTCCAATGGCAGAGCAGCAAAGCAGAGCCCTATTCTGCATTCCTCATTGTTAGGTTCCTGTGGGACATTGGAGCTGGGGCCTAGATATTATTTCCGCTTTCTCTGGTTTTGGCTAACTTTGTCATGCCTGATGCTCTATCATGCACAAGATAAAAACCAAGGGAGAAAGCAGTGCTTGGTTCTGCCTTGAGAATATTTGTGTAGACCAGGTGAAAAGCAGAATGTAAACTACAGCTTTTTTAGTGAAGCATTCTGCCTCAGCTTTTCCCATTGAATTTGCTTCTGAGATAGACTGTTCAAAGCTGACTGAAAATATTCCTGTTCTTCTGATGCTGTCATGAGCAGCATCTAACCTACAGATGTACATATAAATTGGTATGACAAAATGCCTATGAAAGGACACAGTGCTCCATCATTTTCTTCTAGGCTTGGTAATGTCTGTGTTGTTACATCACTCTTGGTCATTTCTTTGTTTTTAATTTGAATAGATGACTACATATGATCTTGCTAATTGCTAACTGGGAACCATCTTAATAGTATATCTCAAAGATAAGAATTCACAGTGATTAATTCTAAAATGTCATTCACAGAATTCTAGAAGTTTTTGAATAAAGGAAGTTTCTTTCACAAGCACTGAAACTGCTTCATCTTTGACTAAAAGTAAATCCATGAACTGGATTTACTTACAGTTGAATTTATTTTTATCATACACTGTGGGGTTTGTTTGGTGTTTTGTGTTTGGGTTCTTTTTTTGGGGGGCGGGGGGTGGTTGGAATAAAGAGACAGGAGACAAACCTGTCCTTTTCATTTAGTTATTGATTTATTTTTAAATTTTTTTTAGAAATGCAAGTTAACTAAAATTAAATTATGATTTTCAAGAAGAGATCAATTTTTCAGGTACCCCTGTGAATTTTTGTCATTTTCTCCTCTCTTGTGAGCTTTCTATTGGTGATTTAATGGCATGCTGAATCTGGCATCTTTGGAATGGGCAGGTCCAAAGCTGCAATATTAGAATAAGTTTAGGGTCCAGTGCTTACGTTGTGAGTCCCCATCGCAAATAGAGTTTTGTGGCACAGATTTCAAGTCATGTAATAAGCCTTATTTTCCAGTAGCCTTTCCTTTCCCTTCCACATACTATATTTTGCCTGAAGAGTAACTCTAATATTTTTTCATGTTGAACTTGTGAATCTTCACTGCTGCAGTGTGGTGCAATTTAAATGTGAAAGGTGTTGCTCTGATAATAGATCCTTTCATTGGTGGCATATATAATATAGTCCCACAGCTGGTGACTCAGTGTTTACCCACTCCTTAATACTTGTGTTTCAGCTTGAGGAAGCAGTACATCAGTTCCTGTCTTTAATTAAACTGTAGAGGCACCATACACCCTGGTCAGGTATTATTGTTGTCTGAGATAGTTTAAAGATAATATATGTTTAGCTGCACTGCAAGCTTCACTGTGGACATGCACTCCCTGTGGTACATTTTGGAGGCTGAAGTCATTGGTACCTTAACATTCTCTGATTTTTGTTGCATTTATGTAAAGTCCTGCATCTGTCACTTTTGGCACTGGTTAGAGTTATGCAGGTTTTCCTGCAGATTATCAAGATAAATCTCTCCCTTTTCCTCTGACACTTGCTGGCTGTATTATCATCACTGATTCCCAGTCTTGTGTGTTATTCATGGTCTTGTTTTCAGATGACGGAGGACATTAATTCACAAAAATAAATGTGTTCATATAAGCTTCACTCAAGTCAACATTTTCCGTTTAAGAAAACTGCTTGGGCAAGTCCATAACTTCAACAGGACTTTCAGCATGTTCTTAAAATACTTAAATGTTTAACTGGAGAGGGGTGGACTAAGTCTTTCCTGAATGAGAGCCATAATTTCTGAAGCGTCAGTTACACAACCTATTGCAGAATATGCTTTGACAGATGGATCTAGGTAATGTGAAAGCCATAGAAAGGCATCTTTGTGGGAAGTTGTTATTTCTTCTTATATTTCATTTTTTCCCCCTGTGTTCATCCTGGCAATAGCAATTACTACTGCTTACTTTTTATATATATTATGTTCATGTATATATGTATATGTGTGTATATATGTCTGCATATCTGTGTGTGTATACATATATAAATAAAAATAGATTTCCCTATTTGCCTTATGTTATTAGGACTTGATAGGTGCTATAGCAGAATTTTTTTTTCCTTTGCTGTTTAATGTAATAATGTACAATGTCCTAATGAAGCCATAAAAATTTTAAAAAAATAAATTGCTATTGACTCATCTTTCCAGAAACAGTAAGACTTGACCTTACATGTTCTCCTACATGGCTGAACATTGCTGCTAGTGCCTCATTTAGTATCTGTCTCTAGACAAACTGGAGAAAAAGATCAATAAAAGGTTAAGGAATACAGGAGGAAATGTGAACTGCTATCAGTCCTAGGTGCTTGGTAGAAATACCTCTTCATATATATTTGTCCCTGAATTTTGGATGATTCAGGTAGTAGCTAGTCTGTGGAAGAGCAAAAAGGTTTCTAGACATCATATAAATATTCACTGAGTTAAGGGAGTTCAAAGGCATCTGAAAGAGGCCGAGCACTTCATTTTCAGAGATGAGCTTCAGAGGGAAAGGTGATGGTTTTATTGGATGAACTAATAAAATTAGTTTGAGGAAAATGCATCAGCAGTCCCTGCTAAAGTCAGTAGGAGCTAACAACATTCTGTTTCTCAAAATTAGACCACAGTATTGCAGATTAAAAGAGAGACACATTCAGAGAAAAGATGCTTTGGGGTAAATGATCCCTGTGGGCAACGTGTTGCCCTTAAGATCCTTGCTATTGGTAAGAAAAAATTTAACCAGAGGGAAATGCTACAATAAAGTATATTACTCTTGTAATAGGGCACTTTTTATCCACTTTTTATCCACTTTTTATCCATCCAAAAAGATGCAGTTCCCTCCACCATTTTTCTGCTTTTGACATGTAGACAGTAAGCAATATTTCTATTTAGTTTGCCTAGTAGATATTCAGATTACAGTTTTTAAAGAGCATCCAAAGACAAGGGAATTTCTGATGTTCATCAGTGCCATTGGATAACACTTACCACATGGAAAGTGCAGCTGTCCCAGTTGGTGGTGAGAGTAGAACGTGTGTTTGTACTCAGCGCCTCACTTTCCCCTCTGAGAAGTTTGACAAAGATTGTTTTCTGTTCTACCCTGACTCTGTGTGCCCAGGTTTTGGGTTTTTTGCATGCATGGAAATGGTGAGGTAATGCACTAATGTGCCTTACTCATTGACACAAAAGTTGTTTGCATCCCATTTGTTGTAGTTTGTAAGGAGATTGAAGAGCATCTGATGTGTAATAACTCATCATCACTTGAAAAGCTTTCAGTATGTTAGTGTGCAGTCCTATTTCTTTTCCCCCAGAAATACTGGCTGTGGAATTTGTATAGCCTCCAATATAGAGAATTTAGGAAAGCTATCCTTTCTCAAAGAGCAGGCATGAGATCTATCTGTGACTTTGTATCTAGAATGGTATGTATAAAACTCACAAAAAGAAGCACAAATTAATTTGTATTACAATTGTGTCAATCTGAAATCTAAGAACACCTTATTCTTGGTCATGGTTATGAACTCAGAAACCAAATTTTTAAAGCTTCCCAGATGAAGTCATATCTAGAAGCCATACAGTATTGCTAAGTAACCAAAAATATGGGCAGTTAGTGTAGAAAATTTCAAAGACAAAACTGAAAGTACCTAGTGTACTAATTTTTCTAGTGATCAAATGTTTGTTCACCATATCCCACTTGATTGTTTTTACACCTGTGTTTGATATAAGTACATACTTCTAAATGAAATAACCAACTCTATAATTTAGCCATTCCCTAGTATTTCTTTTATATGCATCTCAAAGCTCTTTGCTGAAGAGATAATTGTGTCAGTATCCCTATGTAACAGGAAATGGAAACACTGGGGCACTGAACTGGCTTTACATCAGTTGTATTGTAATCAGGATAAGAAATGGTATCTATTGTGTTACAGCAAAATATTGCTTAAATTTTTCTGCAGTTTAAAGATACTGGGAAGGTACAGGATATTTCAAAATTTTCTTTGCTTATGTGGGTTGTCTTTCTTTGGTTGTGGTTTGTGGTGTGTTTGGTTTTTTTCCTACAATCTGGTCAGTATTTCAGCCAGCAAGGTTAAACTGCTGTTAACTAGAATTGTGCCAGGTAGCACTGAGTGACTGTTGATGTAGTAAAACATGGTGATTTCAAATTGGGTTTACCATTTATTTTCAAGTTTTCTTGCATCTGAAGTGTGAAGCAAAGCAAGAGAATACAAAAAAAAACTGGCAGAAAGAGTGACTGGGGAATAAAAATACTCAAGCCACACTCAACTTCATAGTATACCTTTCTGTTGGATAAAGAAAATGCAAGCAGTATGCAAGTGAATCAATACTATTCAGTAGAGAATTGTGTTCTTGGTTCATGTCATTAAGGAAATGAAGAGAGAGAGTGTGTTGTGACAACTCTGTCAAGCAGTGATTGATTTTGAGCTGTTTTTTTACATTTTGTTTTGTTCTTTTACTGTATTTGAATTGAGACTTTCAAATCTGCTTTCCTATGAAAACTACTTCCTCGAAGAATGAAATTGACTGCCTAACTCAGGACTGAAATGAGAAACCTCTGCTTGGCTTTTCACTAATACATCACACAGTGCAGAGATGACGCTTCTGTCCAGCTGGAAGTATTCAATTCATTGTTCATCCATCGTGATCAGGATGTGTCATGGGGGTTGCCCTGTTTGTTCTATTTTTGTTTCGCTCCTTTTGCCTGCATGGTTTAATAAGTTTAAATGCAAAAATGATAACTGGGACTTCATCCTAGTACATATGTCTATGCAATGTTTTTATCACTAACACTCTTTTAGTGGGAGAAGAGGAGAATGTACCTCATTTTGAATCATAGTCCGGCTTCCACTGGGTTTGCATCCTGCTCCCTTTCCTTCTCCCAGCTATCTCCTTTTTTTTCCTTTCTTCAGGGGTTTATTTTCCAACTTGACCATGTAGAGAGATCTTTACTGCATGCTATGTAGGGGACTATGGTATCTGAGGGATTAAGCATAAATCTGTCCAGGAATATTATGTGTTCCAATTAAGTTCTGAGGGTGATGTACAGTTTGGTATTAGGAAATTCACTTAACAGTGCATCCTAAAAGGTAAAAAGGTGTGTTAGTTAACATAAGAAAGAACATATTCAAAGCAATTCATGATGAGATGCTAACTGAAGACATGTTAGTTTAGAGTTTTTTATGTCTTGTGATAGGAGGAAATGTAAAATAAATGCTAGGCATGATTCTAGGTTTGGCTCATATAATTAACATGGTACCACTGGTAAAAGACTCTTAGTCTTCACCATGTTTTCTCCATGTGTTAACTGACATTATGAGCAATTGGAATGCAACAGTATTATTCTTTGTGATGAACAAGCTCTGTGAAATACAGTTTTGTCTTTGGAAAATAGATGCAGTACTTCATCTCTAACTTATGTTTTTAGAATTTGTACTTATATATTTATTCATACATGTATATAATACTATAATATTATATAAAATTTGTGTCGGACAAGAAGATACTAATTTCTTGATGTGCAGGCCTCTTAAGTTCACATTAATTAATTAATGTAAATTAATTAATTCCTGAATTAATTAAGGGATTCGTGTGTCTGGGGGGATTTTGAGGGAATAGCTTTCTTTGTCTCATTCTCCTTATAATTTTTTTCATTTTAAAATATAATGTAAACACATTTCTAGGAAGTATGAAAATGATTACTTTTCATTTTATGCAAAAGCAGATAGATCAGAGACCAGGTAATGGTCTTACATAATTTGATTCCCTAATTTATTTCCTCTGCAAAGTACTGATGGGAAAAAAAGAAAATTTACAGTCAAAGGAGATGAACAATTTCCTCTACAATGGATATCTATGATAAATCCTGGCTTTCAGAAAGTACTCTATGAGATTTTGGTATTAACAGTTTGAGCAATGTCCTACATGTGTTCACTACTTCGGCAATAACGAAGAAAGAAGCAGTGCACAGTTGCATGCTGAGTAAGAAAACAGAGGGAAAGAAAGCTGCGCAACTTACAAATGTGTGGCTTGTGCCAATTTTTTGGGGAGAGAGTATAAATATGTTATTGATCACTTGCATAGATGTAGAACTTAGTTGCCAAATGTATAGAATAATTATAATAGCAAAAGTGTAAATTATTAAATGTTTCTAGCAATTTGTAGATGTAGCATATAAAAAACTTAAGTGGTAATCTTTTTAACCTTCTACTAATTGCTTTAAACCTTTAGACTGAGATTTGATGTATTTTCCTTGTGTTTTTGGAAGAAGAGCTTAATGTACTGCCCTTGTGCACTTAATTAGCAGCAAATCAGCTTTTGTTATGCTTTGTAATGTTACATACAATCCAACTGAAAGAGGAGGGAAATTGTGGGTAAACATGAATAAATAAGGAAGTGATTAGATTATATGAAAATTGTTTAGATTCTGGTGGAAGTTTCTGTAATCTGCTAATAGCAGTAAGCACAGTTTAACTACTAATGCCAAAAAAGGAGGCTGAACATGGAAGGGAGGGAATTTTTCTACTTGTTACCACTTATGATTTTCTAAAAGCTATCCATTTGGGTCCACTTGGTCTGGACTTATATTCGAGTTGGGCTCTAGCCAGATGCTCCATCTCCTTGAGCTTGCACCTCTCTATAGAGCTCTAATGTTCCCCTGAAGAGTACTTTTTTTTTTTGTAAACTCTTTAATTTAGATTTGGCAGTTGAAGCATGATGGCGATTGAATGTTTTGAGAATGAGCAATAAATAAAGCTTTAAAACTTCCATTGTTTTGCCTCTCAGTTGCTGTGCTATGCAGTTGCATAAGCATCCGTAGGCTAATGTAGTGGAAATCAGATTGAATTGCATCTGCTAAGGTCACATTTTGGTTAAGACTTCTTTCCTTTTTTTTCCCCCTCAAAATCTCCAGCTATCCTCATTTGTATAATAGAGAAATATAAAGGAGGAGTGTTTTTTTTTATGACCCAGTGTTCAACAAGGAATTAGTTGAATGAAGAAGGTTGTTTGACTAATCTGAACAACATACTTGTAATGAAACATGATTTCCCCACCCCATTCCCTCCTCCATATGAATACCATGTAATCCTCCTCTCTTCCTGCACCATGGTAACCTGTTGCTGTGCCTCTGCCTGTTCAATGTTTGTTATACATGTCATATGGATCTTTCAAGCTGTGCAACCCAATAAATCTCAGAGATCTGTGCATTTTTGTCAAATCAGTCTAACAAGGCAAAAAGCTACTATCTTGTGGAAAACACAAGGTAATCTCTAAGGTGGTAGTGTGCTCTCCACTCTCCTGCAGTGCTTTGAAGGCAGCAAAGGAGAACATGTGGGATTTTTTTGACTGTATGGAGTGAAGGTAGTTGTGTTACCAACTCACATCCAATATCCTGGTCCTGATACTGGGATTGTAACAATCATGAGAGTTTGTGGAGTATAGAGCCAGGGCTGGGAGAAATCACACGTAGGTCGCTGTACAGGATGTTGATTTTGAATGTCTACATGAAAAGGTGGAAGTTTTGTGGTTCATTTTGTCTTCCACTCTCTTGTGCAGTATAATTTTTTTATGTAGATATCCAAAACCTGAAAAATGCTGAAATGACATTAAATCTGCAAAACAATTCACACAAAACAGTGGTCAACTAAAATAAGATCAAGAAATTGGGCACGTGCAAAATAGTTCATACTCTGCCAAGTAATCTCTAAACTGTTTATCTGTAGATTCATCTGAAGAAACCCAGAAATACCCCTTAAAGATGTAAAAATTAATTTTATCTGATTCAGACTCAAGATCAAAACTGGGAATCACCAGGTTCCATCTTTAATGTTCTCTGGAATACTCTAGTGTACTTATTCGACCCCCCGAAAGGGGGCTAAGTATTTTTATTTTATTATTATTAAAAGTTTGGATAATGTTCTAAAATGTTTGGATTCTACAGAGTTTGCAAAATCATACTGGAAATTTCATAATGTACTTGCAAAATGTCTGACCTTTTCTTCTTCTGATTGTGCTGTAACAACCATTCTTACAGTATTCTGGAAATTATCTTTCTTGTTTTATTTAGAAGCAGGAAATGCATCTGATTTTGAAAAGGAGGGGTAATGGTTACATTTTTTAAATTTCAGAAACAGTTCAAATTAAGATTTTTTCTTTCTTTTTTTCCTTCCTTTCAGGACTCTAGTTCATTGCAAACACAGTTTCGAGTTGGAGTAAATTATGGCAGCAGGATGAATACAAACTGTCCTGTAACAGAGGGAGGGTAGGTCAAATACGTGCTACTGCATTCCCTCAGGCATTGTGCAGGCAAATGCAGCCTTCATCCTTCCCACCTTTTCTATCTCTCAAGAGATTCTGCCCAAGGGCAGTGTATTCTTGATCCTTTGCTGTGTTCGTTCTTCAGCCAGCATTGCCTCTGTTTTCATGGCTGTGTTCTTCTAGAACATGTTTGTAGTTTGATTGTGCCATCTCTTCTGCTTTTAGCCACTGTGGATGGCAGAGTATTCTGAGCCTCTTGAGGTCAGTTATATGTACAGCTACAAATCCTGCTAGAGTCTAAAACTGCTTTGAATTAAAATATTGGGAATTTGGGTGGGTTTTTTTTTCTGACAAGAAAGCCTTTCACAAAAGAAGTGACAATAAGACTTCATAAGTGTTTCATTCTAGCATGCAATGTGGATGCTTTTATTCTCAAAGGCAGCCATTTTGTGGTTTTCCTTTCAAAGGGACTAAGTAAAACAATATAAAATGTACTCTTTGAAGTAAGCAGAGGGAGCTACTGGTCAGTAACTGCTTTTGGGTATTTTGCCAGTTGCTGACCTTATTCCTCAAACCCTAAATATTTGATTGCATAGTTCTAGAGAAATTTTCATCTCTTATTTCTCTCATGGTATAGATTTGACCTCAGAAGATTTTGCCACCTATGGGCTTGACTTGTGTTTCATTAGCACTTATCGACCAAGTGACCAAGTGGGTTGGGTGAAGGCTTCAACTATGTCAGTGAAGGACATCTGGGCACCTACATGTCACAAGAGTGTGTTTAGTCTTAATTGCTGAAATAGTAGAGGTGAGGTGTAGGGTAAGAAATCAACAGGATTGGTAAGTGTGAAACATCTGATATGCTGTCAGGCTGAACTGATATTTCCTTTATTTCAAGACTAAAGGAAAATGGTATGCCCTGTAATTTTATCTTCTTCGTGCTTGATTATATATTTAAGGAAAGAATACATCATTCTTCTAATAATTTCCACTGGTTTTATATTCTTGTCTGTATGTGGAAGGACTCTGTGACAAATCAGGAGACCAATTAATTTTCTCTTTGTGGTTTTAAAATCACCTAGGAAAGATGGATTGATGGATATAGGCGGTCACTGTTGAACAGATGAGAAAAAAGGCACATTTAAAAGTGATCCAAGGACTCAGAAAAGCTCCAGCTTTACTGTCTAAACTCTGTGCACATAAATAATAAGCTTTTGTTAAAGCCCCAAGGCTGCTAGGTAAACACTGAAAATCCTGATAAATTGGTTATATAGTTCTCAGAATAGATGACTGTAGACATGGAACTGAAGCATTTTAGCAGTCCATTAGCCATTTTATTTTTCTCGAATTTAGAGGAAAAGCAAGTAAGTGGCAAAAACGTGCTACAAATATTTCTTTAAGTGTAAGAGGTTTTTCACATTTTGAAATGCCTTTGAAGAATGCCAGTATCAGGTCTTACTTTGTTGGTTGATGGACTGTCTTGGTTTTGGAGACAAAGTGTCAGGAGGAAGTGCTCTGGGATGAGCTCCTCCTCCCCAGGGGAAAGGGCTTCCCCTCTTCCCTCTGCCAATGAAACAAATTAACCACAGGAAGTGAAAATGGAAAAAAACCTGAACTATATTTTAACGCAGGAAAAAACCTGAACTATTTATTCACACAAAGTGAAACTGGGAAAAAGCAAAGAGGGTGGAAGAAAAGGGAAAAGGGTGCCCGCAGGAGCTGTCAACACAGCTGGCGAAGCTGTTTGACTCGGGTGACTCTGCTCCCTTCACTCATGAGCATGGCCTAGCCTGTGGAGTTTGCCCGCACTGGGGCCACCTTGCAGGCTCCCCAGGCTGGAGAGGAGGGAAGGAAGATAGGGAGGCCAGGGGGAGGAAAAGAACAAACAAATAAAACCTTTTTCCTAAGCTAGCAGGGAAAAGCAGTGTAGAGAGCAGTGCCACAGTCTCTCCGAGAGCCGTCGACCTCGCTACCTCTCTCTCCATCTCCCTGTCTCTCTCCATCTCCCTGTCTCTCTCCAGGCCATTGGACCGAGCAGCTTTTTATAGCCGGGGCTGTTGGGCCAAGCTGTTTAACCTACACCTCCAGGTGCCGGTTCAGTTGAACCAACCTTGGCTCCAGCCCCGCCCCCAGCTCTGTTGGCCATTGGACTGAGCTGCCAAGTGCGGGCTCAGTTGAGCTGACCGCTGGGCCGGCCATTTAACTGACCCCCAGGTGTGGGTTCGGCTGAACCAATGGTTCTGTCTGCTGTTGAACCAACCCCAGCTCCGGCCCCCCCCACCGAGTTCATCTTAAAGGCACAGTAGCTCTGAGCATTAAGCAGGCAGTTAAGGAATAATGTAGCTTCCTAATGTCACCCCAGGACATGGACTCTATCCTATCCTCGCAAGATTTTATTTTTTATTATTGTATGCAAAATTCTCTACCTTGTTTTTTCTTAATGAGAACCTTCTAGTTCAACATTAAGCAAAGTGATTAACATCTGTCACAAGTTTTTCATCCTTTATCTTCTTCTCAGGAAGAGGTTGGTGCCTTAAGAATAATGTACAATTTCATATTTTGGATTTTTGGATGTGTTTATCTTACTTTAGATGTATCTCAGGACAGTAAGGTCAAAGAATTTTGTTTCACATGTATTAGAAAGTGGTGAAGTGTTGAGTTCTGCAGGGTGACTAGCTTCCGTCAACTGATACTCTTGAAAACTTCAGGTTTTAACGCTAATTCTTAGTGTCTTCTGACCCTTTTAATCAAGGTCAAATAATACTGCTTCATGCAAGAAATTTGTTGATCTTGGTGTAGATCTTGGGACAATCTAAAGCAATGGAAACCCATGGCTTTTGTGTTACAGATCCAAGATGAGAAAAATGGCATAAATATATTTCAAAATCTCATTTAGATTCTGCTTTAGGCTTATAGGTGTGATCACAAGTTGTGCAGGTGTCTCAACATCCAGTTGCTTGGAGATGGTTCTGCTTCTCTAAATGCCAGTGAAGTTTTTCAGCAAGATTTACATAACAAGTGCCATTGGATTCTTCTAAGAAGGTCCCCAAAGAGGCCAAAGTTAGTTCTCCTGTAGTCTGCAGTTGTGATTGTACTCATTACCCTGCTTCCTCCTTGCAGGATGCCAGACTCCATGACCTCATGGTCACTGCAGCCAAGGCTGCTCCCTCGCTTCACACCTCCAACCAGGTCCTCCTTTTTTGTTTGAGCAGCGCATCATTCCTTGTCTATCACCTATATCAGAAAGTTATTGTGAGTGCTTTCAGGCACCTCCAGGAATTTTTGTGCTTGCTGTGTTGCTTCTACAGCAGATATCAGGGTGGTTAAAGTCCACCATAAGAACCAGGGCCAGTGTCCGTGAGGCTGCTTCCACTTGTCTGTAAAAGGTTTCAACCACTTCTTCCTGAACAGGCGGCTTCTAGCAAATACCCACTGTGTCACCCTCATTCGTCTGCCTTTTACACTAATCCAGAAACTCTTGAGTAGTTCATCATGTTCCCCAAGTTGAAGCTCCATGCATTCCAGGAGTTCCTTTATGCAAAGGACAGCTTCGGCCCCACATCCTCCTGTTCTGTCTTTCCTAAAAGCATTTAGCTTTCATGACAACATTACAGCCTTGCAAGCTGTCCCACCATGTAAATGTGATGAGATGAAGCCCTGTGACTGCACACAGATCTCCAAATCTTCCTGTTTGTTTCCCATACTTTGTGCACTGGTATACAGGCACTTCTGAGAGGTATTCAAGCATGTTCATTTCCCAGGAGGGGTGAAAGGGGATGCCAAATAGATATGTTAGGCTACACAATAATTAACTGTTGTAAAAGAAGTCTCTTTGCAAAGTGGGTGTGGATCATGGAGCTGTTTGTTTCCCCTGAATTTCCATTGCCCTAGTGGCTATTGCCAGAATCTTTTTAGTCCAGTGCTAGTATAGGATTCTGAATGGATAATTTTCAGTGATGGATTTGTACATAAAATGTGGATGATCAGAATTTCCCCCCCACCATGTTCCTGTGAGAAAAAGGTGATACTTTCTTCAAAACAAAACAGGAAGGTGAAGCTAAGCAATAGCAAAACTTCTCCTAAAAAAAGTAGTATTTTCCATGTATCTATGGATATGGAGCATCATTTAACATATGTAATACAAAGGCAATCATTGACTTTGTAAATGGCTTTGAGGTACAGGAGCTGAAGCCAATAGACTTCAGGCTGTCATTTTGAAAAGGTAAAGTTGAATCTAATTTGGATAGAGTCTGCTTTTAAGTTTTGTTTCAGTTTTGATTGAAATAATTTTTGTCAATGAAATCTCTACTTTTGGTAATTTTTAAATTTTTCTAGTGGAAAACATCATTGATATGAGGAACTTCAGCAAGAAGTATGTAAGCTCCCCCGCACTCTTTCCCAGTACATTTTCCAAGCACTTGGAAATTAAAAAATTTCCCCCAAAATCTGAGAATCTAACAAGTCGTCTGTCAGAGATTATAATGCTCCATTACCTCAGGTGTGATAAGCAAAGCATTCCTTCACATAGTTGTAATAAATCTATGTACAGATATACAAGTCAACCTCAGTGGAAGCAGATGGGGTATTATGGTGTCCCACTTCATTCAAGTCAATGTTAAAGATCCATTGACTGGATTGTTGATCTGTTTATGCTTTTTTGTGCCTTCAGGTATGTTTCTATATCTGTTGCCCTCTGAACAGTGATGAATTTATGAAATAAATTTAGGAATAAAATAAAATCTAGTCAACATTCTATTCAACACCAATGGATGCAGAGTTAACAATGGCCTCAAGTAGCTTTATTTAATGGCACAGCAGTACCAAGTGTAGCTTTGCTGGCAGGTGTGAGACCATAGCTCATGCTATGTATGATACTTAAAACTAGAGAATGCCTTTTAACAGGCAAGTGATTGGCCCTTCATGGTCATCTTAAGCAACTAGATTTCAGAGGATTTGCTTCTGGTTTATGTTGTATTCTGTACATATTTTGTGGATATTGTAAAATATGTTCATACTGTGGTCCAGAAAAGTTTTTTTGAAATTCCCTGTATCATTCCTCCCAGTTAACCTCACAAAATATTGATCATCATCTCTATTTTACATAACCCCTTTCAGCCTTCATTCTATTTTTGAAAAATTACAATAGGTAATCAGAGTTTGCATGATAGGCAGTGGGTTAGGAGCTGAGGATGAAACAGCATTCAAAATAAAGAGGTTAAAGGGGAGAGTCAGGAGAATAGGGGAAGAGTGTTCCGTGCAAACTTTGTAGGTTATTTTGTAAATCTTGTGTCAGTGTAATAAAAGTGGCTTCTATGGGTTAAAGAGTGGGTCTTAACCAACATGTACTTCGAGAGGAGGGGTAGATACTGCAAAATTTTACCCTAAATTACATGGAACTCAAGAGAAAATGTGAAGTGACCTATAAAGCTAAAAGTTTCAGTCTTCTTTCTTTAAAGTCCTATGCTCTTGCCAGTGAGCCAGCTTTATACTGTTAAAAACTACAGCTGTTCTGTTCTATTACTTCCGTAGATGAAACTTCTTTATTGTAATCGTAGTTTCAGTTAAACTGAGATTGTTTTTTGATAATATTAATGCACAAAGACATAAATTCTCCTTCCTGTTCCTTGAGTCCTGGAGGCAGGAGCAAAAGAATTTTAAAATCTTTTATTTAAGTAGCAGAGAGACTGAACTTTGTTTACCTGCTTTTTAAAAAGTTAATTTTGTAGGCATTATGGCTATATCCGCAAACTGTTCATGTTTGCCTTTCCTGAATGTGATTATTGCTCATAAAAGCAGTTTTAATTGAATACTTATGTCATGAATGGCTTGTAGCATGCTTAAAACTACATGCCTCTATTTATATGACTATAGTTTATTTTTTAGAGCTCCCTGTATAACAATACTGGAAAATTACTAAAGGATTTTTGCTATTCAGCTGGGTCATTTTAAAAGATATTGCTGTCATATTGGACTATTGGCATTGTTGCTTAGGAATAAAAAGTTAAGAAAATTATCCCTTCCCCCTTTCAAATAAAGCCGCGTCTAAAAAGGTCACAAAAGGAAACACACAATTCAAATAATCTCCTTGCTAAATCTGAGATTAACTTGGACGCAGATGTTTCAATTTATAGTTTGATCTGGCATAATATGTACATTTAACAAAATCCTGTATTGTATTGCTTCTATAAACACTAACGTCTGATAAAAGCATGCTGGCTTTTCTGCCATCTACTTGAATCAGAAACCTCTGAGCTTAGAAAGCAGGAGTCTGACATTCAGAGACCTAAGTTAACTGTTTTAACCTTTGGCTGCAACTTTTCTTAGACTTTTTCCTGACTTTCAAAAGGCAAATCTATTTGTGGTTTTCTCAATTTAAGCTGCTGTGGATAATTATTAGGCTTTGTTCTTGCTGCATTTAAAGATGAAATGATCTAATGCTGTTCATCACAGCTCATTTCCGGGCCACACTGTAATCATTAAATTTCTGAGGTACTATCTGAGAAATCACTGACGTTGTTCATATACCACAACTAAAATGTTTCCTCCCCTCCCTGCTGTTTGCCAGGCATCAGCCCACCTGACTGTAAAGGGAAATGGCTTTGGCATGATCAGAATCTTTACGGAAGATCATGAACAAGCAGTCTTTGTCCTTTCTTTGTGGAAAGTTTCCCCCTTATGTGCAAATAGCATTATCTAAAAAATTAATAGCTTCCTCTGAATCACAGATTTCACTCAGCGATCAGCTGATTTTTATATTCCACAGGTGAAGTTTTCTCACTTCTGATTGTGCATTTCCCAGCAAATTCTGTTCACAAGAAGTGATAGTAGGTTTACTTTGGAAAATAATTACGATACACTTTACTATTTTCAGCCAATTATCCAAAAGAAGCTGAGTACAATAACCAGAATATCTGACAGATGTCCAGTGAATTCTGAGAATGTGGAGGATGATTGGATATGATATCCAATGTCTTGAATTTATCCTCACAGTTTAGTCGGCACTGGTAGTAAGGAGGTCAATAGTGTTTTACAATGAGGTTTTTCTATGTTTTGGTAAATATATGCCTGTCTGTGAACTGACTTTATGTTATGTCCGAAGTCGGAGGATTAAATTTTGCAAGCTTCTTACTCTTTGTATGTCTGTTCGTCTTGGTAGTTATTACCTGGGTGGTAAGTGCAGAATTGTTCCCATATTCCCTCAGCTAGGATATGACCATGGCATTTATGAAAATTTAAACAACTGTTATAGGTCTGAAGGGAAATTAAGGAAACAACAAATGAGTAACTAATGAAAGAATGATCATAGACTTAACCCAAAGATTAAAAGCTTGAATGTATAAGTGACAGATTCATGGAATCATATAAAACCATGCTTGCTTAGATATACTTCTCGGGGGGCAGGGTGGGGAGTAAAAGGAGAAAAGCATGCTTGGCAAAATGTAGAAGTACTGCTTTTAGTGGTACTCCATTACATTGCAATGAAGCTGGCTTGAAAGGCAAAACTAAAGGTAAAATGTCACACAGCTTACTCCTGTATTGATAAGGCATGAGTTGAGTGAGATTAGTTCAGCTGATTGGAGCATGGTGCTTGTCCCCACCAAGGTTGTGTGTTCCATCCCTGTATTGTCCAGGCACTTAAGATTTGGACTTGTGAGTCCCTTCAATTCAGATTATTCTGTAATTCTGTAAGTTTACTGTCTGGGCTCCTTTAAAAGTCAGCTTATGTATGAGCCTTCTGAATCTCCCAGCCTGACATAGGCAGGGGTAGTGCAGGCAGTGGCCCAGGCCCACTCAGTTCAAGGTTTTGATGAAGGGTAGATGTTGGTAGGCTGCTATGTTGCTTGGAGGGCTTGCAGCGAAGTAAGCCATCTATCCATCTTCTTCACCTGTTTGCTCTGCTAAAGTCCAGATCCAGCTGTGGACATGCACAACTGGTGTGGTTGGTCCAGGCCTCGAACATAAAGAGCTCAATTAACAGATGTAAAGACAGACAGCATCATGCCTGGCAAGCTGACCATGAGGAGGAAGGACTTTGGAAGCTGAGGCTGGAGAAAATGGTCTACAAAGTTGCAAGAGGGAACCATTTTTTATTAATAAACTTTGCTGATTTTTCTATGTAGCCTTCAAAAAATTGAGGTTGGCCTTATATCTGAAGCTGACTTATATTAGAAGTCACCTTATATTTGGGTTGGTATGGTAATTCTGGCTAAATCCATGAGAATGGCCAGAGTCTATATGGATAAACCACAATGAGGTGGAGAAGAAAGCATTCAAAATTTGTTTTGGCAGAAATTGGTTAAGTAACTCTGTTTAGCATTACACAAGACCTTAACTTGGCCAACTTGCTATCTTTGTTAAATATGTAGCTTCCCAGAAGTAAATCTGGATGAAATGCCTTAGTATTGTTTAACTTATTTTTTCATAGTGAAAACACAAAAAATTGTGCAGTTGCATATATTAGACCGAAGAAATATATAAGTATGCATTTTTCATGAAACTCTCTTTTCCAGAAAGAGGAAAATCTACAAATATAGTTATAGGTTTTAGGTCCTATATTGAGGGAAAAGGAATTATTTTGTTAGGCCCTGTCACCCCCAAAACTGGAACACAGATTAAAACAGCAAAAACTGAGAGTGATATATTAGTGGTAATGTTTTATGAACATTGATACAACAAGAACAACAAGTCAAGACCCTCCTCAGTGTTTCAAACAGATTACTTTGTGCAAATAGCCCACATATTCTTCCAGCTGTAGCAGCTGTTGCTAGACTTACATTAACTAATATCTCTTCGGGTATGACTCAGATGATTGAAATACATGTATTGAGGCTCATGGCAGTATTTTCTGACTGTAAAAAGTATTTCATGGAGAAAGAGTATGACTCTGAGCTGCCAAATGGGCTAAAAGTGTATATGGAAGACCTCGAAGGTACAGGATATTATAGGCTTATAGATTTGACAATTTATTGTATAGTTTACCTTTGACACACAATAGACTTAAGTAGGTTCATGGTCTATTCTCCTTCCCAAACATAGGACTAAATCAATGAAAGCATAGAAATAATTTAAAGAAGGTTAATGGTACAAGGGGTACTTAAGAGCAGTTCTCTGTCTCAACATACAGTTCTAGAGGTAGTTTACAAAATCATTCAGTCAACTCAGTTAATTTTTAAAGATGTCTGTTAAAAATAGAGATGGACTCTGGGAGTAAAAAACCTAGAAAAAGTAGTTTTGAAGTAGTTTATAGGCTTTTTGAGGTAGAGAATGTAATTAAGAGTCTAACAGTAATTCATTAGTGATTCAATTTAAAAGATATAATTAAGATGTAATTCTTCTGCCCCTGTATTTTTACCATAGCTATGCTGAGAAAACAAAGAGCTGTCCCTTATGTCATGGATTTTTGTGGTATAAAGGAAAGTATTGGGTGGTAAAATTTTCAGTTTCCTGGTCTGTGACAGTCAAGCATTTTCTGTTGGTTTTTTTTTCTAATGGACTTCTACACCCCTCCCTCATACCCCCTACCCATTGTACTATGAACTTGTAAAGCTTAAACTTTGAATATGATTTTTACAAGCAGAACATGAGGAAGAAAGTGATACTGATCAGCGTTGTGAAGCTTTTAACATTACCTCTTACAGTGAGTAGAAGTTCAAGTAGCTGTGTAGGTTTTGTATGTATTGTACATAGGCACCATTTATCAATCCATTGCTATCTTGCTATAAAACTGACCAAAGTCTTTGCCTAGATTATGCATGATTGACTCAGATTTCTTTTTTAATGCTCATTGTATTATACACAACTTTCAGTAAAACTGAATGAAGTGATATAAGCATAGAATTCCTTATACAAATGAAGAAACTGTTCTGCCAACACTAACTCCTGGTTGTGAATGTAAAGGTAATGAATGGCTGCTGTAGTCTATTTCCCATCTGGTTTTAACAGTCTGTTTCTTTTTTATTTTCTAAAATGGGCCTCTATTTAGCAGTTTTTAGAAGGCTTTACTTTCGTAATCAATGAAGCACTATCATTTTCTGGTATACATCTGTGGAACTTTTTGGATTGTTATTGTGTCGCCATGGTAGGACAGCAGCTTGAGTCAAAGCCAATGATAGCTCTGAATCATTTGGTATCAAGGTACTAATGAGCTCTGCAGACATTTCAAATACAATTTTTCCATCTTCAGCAAGGTGTGGCTTAATCCACTCTATTTTTCCCATAAGCAATATGATGTCCAATATATAAACTTTTCCCCATACTCCAAAAAATGTTTTCAAAAGGCTAAAGTCATGCTTTTTGCAATATAGAAGAGACTTTGCTGACTTCTCTTTTCCTAATGTTAGATTACTGTCCATTTCCACCCTGAAATTTGATGGCCTGAGAATAAATATTTTTTCTTAAAAATCTCAAATCATGAACAATACTATTTATGTGTGTGTTTACTGCCCTTAAAAACTGTTTATGAATCAAAGAAACAAAGCTATTTCTAGAAGGTTAATACTCAGGGTAAATTTTTCTAAATTCCAGCTGCAACTGTGAACAAATTAAATTCAGATACCAAGGAAATAAATTAAGGATTTCAAACCGTAGGGAAAGCATTGAAGTAATTGTAAACAAATTTATCAGGAATTCATTCCTCTAAGTGGAAACATGTAGGACATTAAAAGGATCTTGTATATCTTGACAGTATTTGCTGCTGCTTCTTAGAGAATGTATACATGTTCTGCTATTGATTTGTTTGCAGCCAGATATATTTAAACTGTAAAACTTCTGTCTGCTAACATATCTGTGTAGATACCACAGGAGTTCTGTTCTTTGCCCCAGTACCAGGAGAAAGGGTGTGAGCTTATGCCTCAATATTTTTGACCCATTCCAAGAAACATTATTTTGTCAGCGCCAATTGCCAGAAAGTGTTGGCTCTGCTATTTAAAGAAGTTAGTAAGTTTTTCTCAAAATTGGTAGATAGTCAGTATCTTATATTGGTTCAGCATGCCCATTGTAGCCCATTCATTTTCATCAGAAAACATTCAGTTTAGAGGTTGCCATCCCTAATATGTCACCCAAACTCATTCTATGGTTTTATTTCCCATGTGGCAATTCTATGACATTCATTATGTTAATCAGTCCAAAGGTGATTAGATTTGGGATTAAATTTTTCTCGTGGGGAAGTCCATAAGTTTTGCTTCAGATCAAAATTGTGAGCCTCCACATGTCCTCTTGGTATTAACAGATAATCCCACAAAGCACCTGCATCTGCTAAAAATACTTAATTGAAACAATCAAGACAATACATTATTTGATAATGCAGTAAAGACATGGCTGTCCCTTGGATATTTCCTTGCAGATATTTCCTTTAGTACAGTCATTTGAAGGATTAAATGTAGCAGAGAAGTTTGTTTCGTTCCTTTACTATCAGCCAAAGTGTCTATCCAAAAAGACAAATGCTTTGTTAAAAGGACTGCATGTACAGGTAACTTAAGGGTACTTGAAAATCTTCTTGAGTACCTCCATATATCAAGGTTTTTTTTTTTAAATCAGCTACCTGTCTTGAATGAAAGGAATTCCCACCCAAGGAAAAATAACATCACATCATGATTATTTTGTGTTACTGCCCCAATTCATGGGTTTTTTCCACAGATAAAAGATACACATATTGGAATTCAAGAGGACATGTTTTTCTATCTTTCTTGTTCCTATTATCAGTGATAATTCCACTGATAACAGAATAACATATCCTTTCTTTGGGTTTGGTTTTGTTTGGTTAACAGAAGCACAAGCAACTAAACCACAAAATCTAGAAAGGGAAGTTTAAATGTATTTTTATAGGAGCGGATCTGTAATAAAAACAATAAAACCCAGTGTTTAAGCTTTATAGAAATAATTTAATGACCAGCTGCAGCAATAAACACCTTTCCATTTTGATTGGGTCTTAACTCCTCCATCCAGTGATTAATTGCTCCATGAAAGACAAAACACATTACATTATACATTAAGTGTAACATCCTGTTTTAAAGATTCCACTAGTGCAGTTTAAATGTTTTTGATCCTGTTCAGATTTTACAAGGATATTTTGAGGATTCTCCATTTATTATTACTCCTTGTATAATCATGACCAAGGCAGTAACTGGCCAGTACTTTCTTTCTCATGTGCAGCTTCGGCCTTACTTGCATTTGTATTCCTCTTAGATAGAGAGTAGTGTAATACTTGTACAACTTGTTTTCATTGGAAACACCATGGAAACTAGAGGATGGAGATTTCATTTTGTTTAAATTATGGGGGAAATTAGGACTGCTTAATAAAGTTATGTAACTGGTTTCTATGCAGGATGGAGCATGCATTAATGCACTATTATAAAAGCCATACTCATTACAGATAACAAAGCAACCACTAACATAGTGATTTTAATATATTTTGGATATAAACTAGATTTTAGCTGATGATCTAAGAGGCCAATAATGATAGTCAAATCTCTAATTTATCTACTCTCTTTCTTACACAATTAGGCTTCCTTTCCTGAGGAAGCATGAAAACAGGAGTGTGTGACACGAGCAGTAAGAAATCTGGAGTACATTTTCAACAGCAAAGGTTGTATCTGTATCAGAAGTAAGAACTTGGGTTTTTTTGAATTGCATTTTATGTCACTTTCTGTTGCTATCTCCATTTGAGAGTATTATCTTGAATTTCTTTACAGAATCACAAAAGGGTTGAGGTTGGAAGGGACTTTTCTCGTCCAATCCCTGTGCTAAAGAAGGGTCACCTAGAGTCAGTTTCCCTGCATAATGTCCAAATGGATTTGAATATATCCATCGGAGGTGGCAGATCCTGTTTTAAATTCTCAGTCACTGTCACAGTAAAAAAGTGTTTCTTTATGTTCAGATGGCGCCTCCTCTTTGTACCTGTTGCCTCTTTTCCTGTCACTGGGCACCACTGAAACGAGTCCATCTTCCTCTTCTTTACACTCTCCCTTCAGAGATTTATATCCATTGATAAAATTCACCAACATGACTTCTCTCCAGACTAAACTTGCAGAACTCTTGACCTCTTCTCATATGAGAGGTACTCCAGTCCTTTAATCATCACAGTGGTCCTTTGCTGGACCTGGTCTCAAATAGCTCCATATCAAGCTTGATTTTATTTTCTTATATTTTGCATATAAACATTTGTTCTGAGATATGTCTTTTTGAAACATCAGCACAATCTAGCAATTGTTCCTTTAATGATTTCTCTGATGAGCCCATCCAGAGAAACAATAGATTCTTGAATGGGAACAGGGGTAGAGGTAAATCTGGGGATCATTTCTTCCTTTTCCTATCATAGTATCTTATCATAAAATGGCCTGTGTTGGAAGGGATCTTAAAGACCATCTAATTACAATCCCCCTGCTGTGCACAGGGATACCTTTTGCTAGACCAAGTTGATCCGAGCTCCATCCAGCCTGGTCTTGAGCACCTCCAGGGCTGGGCCATCCACAACTTCTCTGAGCAGCCTATTCCAGTGCCTCAGCACCCTCACAGAAAATTTTTTTTTCCTAATATCTAATATAAACCTTCTCTCAGTTTTAAGCCATTCTTCCTTGTCCTGTCACTATATGCTCTTGTAAACAGTCCTTCTCCATCTTTTTTGTAGGTACTGGAAGGCAGCAATTAGATCACCCAGACACTTCCTTCTCATCTCCAGGCTGAGCAAACCAAATTCTCTCAGCCTTTTCTTGTAGGAGAGGTGCTTCAACCCTCTAATCATCTTGGTGACCCTCCTCTGGACTTGCTTCAACAGGTCATGGTCCTTCCTGTGCTGGGGACCCCAGAGCTGGACTCAGCACTCTAGGTGGGGTCTCACCAGATGGGAGAAGAGGGGCAGAATTCCTTCCCTTGACTTGCTGGTCATGCTGCTTTGGATGCAGCCCAGGACACATTTGGCTCTCTGGGCTGCGAGTGCACATTGCTGGCTCATGTCCAGCCTCTTATTCACCAGCACCCCCTATTCCTTCTCAGCAGGGCTGCTCTTGATCTGCTCATCCCTCAGCCTGTGACGGTACCAGGGGTTGCCCCGACCCAGGTGCAGTGCTTTGTGCTTCATCTTGTTAAACTGCATGAGACTCCAATGAGTCCATTTCTTGAGCTTGTCCATGTCCTTCTGGATGGCATCCCATCCCTCAGGTGTAGCAACTGCACCACTAAGCTTGGTGTCATTGGCAAATTTGTTGAGGGTCCACTCAATCCCTTTGTCTGTGTCATTAATGAAGATATTAAATAACACTGGTCCCAATACAGACTCTGAGGGACACCACTTGTCACTGATGTCCATTGCGACTCTGAGCCATTGACCACCACCCTCTGGATGTGACTGTTTCAAGTAAGTGACACGTCAGTGGTTAATGCACATTCCTTTGCTAAGCCGGCAGTCTGCCTGCTTGCTGTGCTTTCTGGTAGCCACCTGAGAGCCCAGAGTGAGTGGAACTTGAAATAAATGTTTATGAACTCAGGGAAATGAGGCGCTAATACCAAGATCCATAGCAGCTGGGTAACAGCATCCTGCTGGAAGCAAAAGGTGCCAACTCTAAGACTTCCACAGAAATCTAGAGCTTAAGGGTAGTGTTCAGTAACCAAGATGGATATAGTCACTTTGGCCACTGCAAGAAATAGGTTAGTTTGAGATAAATCCTTCTACTCATTTAATGATCTAAAAGACTTGACCAATCTAATTTAAATTGCAACCAGGTGAAATTAACCATATTAAGCCTTCTGTAGTCTATAGTACAGGTAATATAAAGTAAAAATCAGATTCTTCATGCCTTGAGGTACAAGATTTTTAGAGCCAAAATCAAACATTAGGTAGAATAATATTTGTCATTGGGCTTTAGAAATCATAAATTTACAGTTAACACCTACTGACATAGGTGTTGTGATTTGTCTGTTTTTTCCAGAAAAGCCAATTAGGCTATACAAACATGAATTGCGATGTTTAATTAGACTGTTTATTTAGGTATTCAAATAGGAAAATGTCAATCAAACATTTAAATGATATTAAAGACAGTGGGTCAAACTATTTCTTGTCATTCACTTGTACTTGGTGACAAATCTGGCTGGATTTGAGTCAAGGAGTGCAATAACAAACTACTTAGCTTTAGTATTTCTCAAGGTAATTGCTGTCAGATATTTAGCTACATCTTAAAAGCACAAACTCCTTGTTGCTAACAGCTGTTTATTGGTTCCCATCACAAGTACAACATTATTTGGGATTTCAAAAAAGGGGAGCAACCTGGAACTTTCAGTTAAAACAGTGGAAAAGTATAGTTTAAATACGCATACAAGAAGATAGGGAAACAACCAAAAATACAATAAGTGATAAAAATTCAGCAATAGAAAAATGTTTGAGTCAAATAAAAATAATTTTAAGTCAAGATATCAGGTAAAAAATTCATTTTTTCAAACTTCCCTTTTCTTTGGTGGAGGTTTGTTTAGATATTATTTAGATAACATTTTTTCACATGATTTGACAGATGAAATATAAAAATACGTTAACTTTTTGTGGTGGTAAAGACAAATTTTATTTAAAACTTATGTTTTCCATTATTTATGTGATAGTTTGTAGGAATCTTTATTTGTACTTCTCTATCTTCCACAGAGATCAAAGCAGTAAAACCAATCTAAAACTGTGTATGTGCAATATTATCATATTGCGAACTTCATAATCTGAATCCATGTAGTTAGAGATCAGCAAGACATAACATGTATAGCAAGTGGGACTCCATGTGTTTCATTCTCTATTCACCTAATTTAGCTCTTGGTGTTCTAGATATGAAAACGTGTCTGTGCAGACAGTATACTGTTAAGAAACCAATTCACCGTGTTTTGAAATGCATTTGTATTGCAAGCACAAATGACCCTGCAGGACTCATCATCATCTGTCAAAGCAGGGTTAAAATAGGTTTTTCATGCTCAGTTTTCGTCAGTGTTAAGGTTTATGTGCTAGATCCTAGATCTTTGGAAATATAACTTGTTTTTCAGAATTTTCCTTGAAAGTGTTCTGTTTCAGTCTGTTTGATTTTTTAAATATCTTTCCTCTTTCAACAGTTATAATGTTAAAAGTCAACTTGTTTCAAATTAACAAAAAACCTGAGGCCTATATTAGAATTTCCATCATTATAAAGAAGCCTTTCAATTTAAGATACGTTCATGTTTACATACGCTGTTAATATTTTGATCCTTGTTATTATTCTTTTCTTGAGTGCTAGTAATTTTTTTGCCTTATACGTTTTGCACAGGATATTAAGGGCAATATACCACTGATAAACTGTTTTTTTAAGTTGAAGTATTTCAGTAGTTCTCATTACTGTAGATATGTGTAAACTTGTATCCATGGTTTATTCCTGTGCAAGGTCATGGTGGAATCATCCGCTTAATAGTACGCAATAAGAGCAGTGTAAAAACAGTTGTAGCTTTTGAACTGATATGGAAAAATTGCTGAAAATAAATGCTCATCATATCAAGAATTCTTTTGAGCAGTGCACCGAAAAGTTGAAAATATAAATTGACAGCAATCAATTCAGAGAGCTTTCAGAATAACTTCTATTTGTCTATCGTGGCTACTATCAGCAGCCACAGTGTAGAGTGTGACAGTGCTGAATGTGAGCCAGCTTATTGCCTGCCCCCAAAACAACTGGTGAAGGACTGGCCCAGTCCCCTGAGGCTTTCCTGGGAATCCTCAGATAGCTAGGAGGAAAAAGAAAAATATCACATCATCTTGCAGTTCCCAGCTTCCGGAGAAGTGAGGGCAGGAAAAACAACCCAACAAATACCTGAAGATTTCTGACTTTGTCCCAGGAGTGTGGGTGTCCTTTTCCCTCCAGTATTTACTTACATTCAGTAAAACTCAGATGTAGCCTAGGAAGTGGGTCAGCTACTGCTGTATTGAAGAATATTATTAGTCCATCTGATGGTTTGGGGGCAGACTAGCCCCTCTCCTCCTTCATTCCCTTTATAATGCATCTGGCCAGTTGTGCAATGCTAACCAATGAACAGCTGCTAACAATGAGGAAATTGTATTCATAAGAAGTAGCACAGGATCTGATGATTATTATCTGGGGAGAAATTGAAGCACTAGGGACTTGTTTCTTGCCAGGATTTCACTTCACCGCCCCGCCCAAACTGAAAAAGTTGACTCTGTGTTGAATTAAACACTCTTTATCTCCTCTGATTATGATTTTGTGGACCTGGTTTCTTTAGAGGTACTCCATTTCCCCATCATTTCCTCTTCCCCTTCCCCCTTTCCCTCTCCTCCCCCACCCCTTCATAATCCATCAGGGATGATTAAGGATTTTACAATGAAAAATATCTATGCTTTGGAATAGCTATTTATAGTCTGATGGGTAACTTTTCCTAGCAGTAATATTTATCTGCATTAATGTTACCCATATATGTGTATGCGAGTATATGGATGAGAATTAGCATTTGGAGTACATTTTACATAGAGTGTGTGTGTGTAGCAAATATCTCAAATAGCCTCTCAGGACAGTCCCATTTTCTGAGTATCTATCCCTCAGTCATCTTGTAATACTTAAAAAAACCCCAAAAAAGCCAAGCAACAAAAAAACACAAGAAAACCCAACACAAAACCTGAAAGGAGAGGCAAGTCTTTAGGCATGATTGAAGCTTAGCTAATAACATAAGCAATTCCATCTATGAAGGGAAATCAGTTCCTTGAGCTTGAGAAAATAAGCAGATATTTCTAAACTCTGGTGTTGTTCTAATTTGAGAAAGTCTGCCATCCTTCACAGCCTGAAATAGGCATGTGCCTCTGGGAGAGCAGTCAAAGGAATCAGTATAAATAACGAACATACTGAACTATTTTCTTTGGTAACTATGAAATTTGTACATTGACTCATGTCTTTAGTCTGGTAGACTCCTTTAAGTATAAACAAGTTCAATTCGGAGTGGCTAGTCAGGAGTTTTGGAAGTAACTAGCAGTATTTTACCACTCTATGTGAAAGTTGTTGTCTTTTTAACAGCTTCAATTGATTTAGATGCTATCAAGGGACATATAGCAATCATTATTAATTTATTAAAGCATTATTTTAGTACATATTTCTCTGTAGGGCTTCCTGTTTCATATGAAAATGATCCAACTGGAATACTCTGTCACAGTTTTATTTTTCACATTGAAATAATTCTTACCAACTGACTACACCTCTATACTGGCATAAGAAAGTTAAAACTGTTCCTGGCTTGATAGTATGTCTGTTATAATACAAACAAATATGTATGCTGTTCTGTATGGAAATATGCAAAAAAGGATTATCTTATAAAATCTGCTATAGCTGAAAGAGTTTTCAGAAATGGATAGAAAATAAGCGATCAGTAGCAGGCATGATTCATCATCTATTTAGCAATGGTCATGGTAAAAAATCCCCAAATCTACTAGGATCACATTAAATACAACTCATTTTCTCAGTTCTTCATCTTAAAATAGCCTACAGACCCTGTCTGAAAGAAAATTGAAAAAAAAATACAGTCAAATTGCCTCTCTTCTCATCTCTTTCTGCAATGAGGAAGAAAGGAGAGCACCTGTGATGTTCTGAAGATTGTGGCTAGGCTATCATTGAATGGACGTCAAGCGTGTGGGCAGCCTATTCCTAAATATCTTGACATTGTGCTTATGGGCTGAATTTCAGTGAATTTGTTTGTTCTTGTGATTTGTGAACCTGCATGTCGCCAGTCCTGAAATAACTGTGAACACTTTACTTGGAAATTTGCGCTGAATCTGACATTTTTAGTCATAATTATGGCTTCTAGATGACAATATCTGAAAGTGTGCCTTACAAAAAGCAGACTTCCTTGGAATACCTCCAGCTGCCTTCAAAATTAGAATTTCTGATGAGATCAGCAGAATCCATGAGTATCTTGCTATGACCAAGGAAGCAAGAACTAAACCCTGAAAACAAGCATCCCAAGCCTTTCTCTGTTGGCTTGGTTCGGGCCAGTCACAGGGAAAGCATTTTAAGCCTTGAGGAAGTTCTGACTTACCACATAGATGACGAAAAGTAATGAGACCATCTGGCCTTCATAACAACTGAAATCATCTATGCCAGCTTCACAGAAGACAGCATTCCATCATTCCTAAGCATGCCTAGCTAATTTTGGAGAAGTGTACATTCCATGCAAATGCCCTCATAAATTGTACCTATGCTTTTTCCTATCTCATGTTCTGTCTCTTTGTTTTAGCAAGATTGCAGAGTAGTGGATGGCAACTCATTCTCTGCAGTATCTTGATTCTGTTAGAACATGTATACCATGAGGTGAAAGAAATGGTGTAAGCTCCAGGTGAAATAGCAAATGTTCAAATTCTTGTTAATGCCACTTCAGCCTTTGACTGTGTATGTACAGCCTATGCAAGGTAGAAATACAATGTACGTTCACTCTTCTAGGAGGTATAACGAAACATTTCAAAGGCTATGCCCTTCAACTCATACAGATATTTTTATTCCCCTTTAATATCCAGGACTTTTGATAACAGCTGAATACCACAGATACTATGCTGTACAATTCAAGCTTGCAATGGGACTTAAATGCAATATATTTTCCTTAAAATATTATTTATTAATGCTAATGTATTTGAATTTTAATTATTTCAAGATATGGAATTCCAGACTAGATTATTTCATTTGTTGTAATGGTGCAAGCCTTGTCTAACTCCACAGAGACGAGTAGAAATACTTTGTAATTCTTCAGTCAGAATCCAGTCTGCAAATACCACTAGCTGCTGAGCCAAATGCAGCTGTTATTTTTATCTGCTTCCTGATGTTTTTATATATATATATATTTGTTGTTGTTGGGGTTTTTTTTGGGGGGGGGGGGAGCTGGGGGTGGGGTGGGGGGTTCCAACAATGTTTATTTTGCTCACCAAAACCTGGAAGAGGCTTTTTTTCCTGTCACAGCAGAGGAACACGTTAAAAACGCATTTTAAGAAAAAGGGAGAAGGTTGCTGTGAAAGACTTTAACACAAGAGATTTTTGGTTTTGCAAACAAACTACTGCTTAAACAATTTTTAGGCACTTCTCAAGGCATGACATGCTCAGCATCCATGCTGAATGATTAATTTCAAGATTGTAATTCTTTGATAAACATATGTCAATTTCCAAAGTTTCCTGTGTGGAGAATGGTAATAACTTAGCCTTATCGAATAGCTGCTAGTCCTCACTTTGCATAAGTCATGATTTTCAGTTGATGTGGTGTTTTTCAAACATGAGTCAGTGTTTTGTTTTGAGCATTCCTACTTACAAATTTTTCTACTTCATGGTTCATTCCTATTCCTCTTAAGATTCTGTACTAGCCGTTCTGATCTTAATTTCCTCAAGGACACTTGATAAGAATGTATTAGGGTTGGACATATTTTATTATGTCTTATAGAGGCACCTTTACCTATACAAGCTTACAAGCCATTGTTGCTCATGCAGTTAGACTCACTGAAGTCAAGAAGAACATTTATCTGAATAGAGGCAAAGCAAACTCCCAAACATCCCAAGGTATGAAATTTAATCTTGTTAACACAAATCTGGTTTGGGACTGTAGGAGAGAACCTGCATGCATCTGTTTAATCCCCGGAGTTTTTACATAATTTCTCTGAATTAAGTGAATATGATCCACACTTTTCCCCTCCCCCCTGCTTCTTTTGAATCATGGGAGAGTTTAAGATTTTATTTTTGATACACTTAAAAAATCAAGCAGCAAGTCTTCTGAATTAAGTACATTGTACAATATAATTCAGAACATAAATAATAACAATAAACAAATAAATGAAAATAAACAAAATAATACAAACAAATCTATTCAGCTATCAGGAAAATAAACAAACCTATTCAAGGATCATTAGTAGAACAACCTGATAACTTGGTCTCTTCAAGAAACTGATGATTTTCAAAAAGTGAGAAGAACAAGTCAGGCAGGCTGGGAACCTGATAGGGTACATCATCCCTTTCTTTCTTTGTCTTCCTAACTGTTACGTCTCATTAAGGATTATTTTTAATACCAAGAAGTGTCAGAGTTTTAGCTGTGCAGTCTGTTGACTTCAGAGTTACTCTAATAATGTATGCTTGACTGCTGTTTGTGCGTGTATCAAATCCCAGATTGCAAGGCTATAAAATTTCTTTTGCAAGGAAGCAGTTGAGGTGCTTCCCAGTGTGTACTGGTGGTGCCTCATACACATACTGCTGCCTTGGGGAGGACCGCCCTGCCCTTCTCCTTCCCACTCCTGGCTTTGCCTATCTGATCTGGCTGAGGCTAGGAAACAATCTGAATTCTCCCGATGAGGGGCAACAGAGGAGGAGAGGTGCAAGATTAGATTTCCACAGGCCCTGTTGCGCTCCCCCCAGAACCTGCCCTCTCCCTTTGGAGCTTCTCTGGCCTCAAGGTTGTGATTCTGAAGGCTGCTCTGGGTAGTGGAGTAATGTGAATTAGTTTCTACCCATAGCTTTCCCTTTGTAGCACGCTCATCAAGCTAAAAGCAATGAATAATTTAAGTTCTACTTAGAGTCAATCTTTAAAATCACATTTCTCACCTGTCCCCAATTATGTTCCTTTAAGAAGGAGGTTATAGGGAATTACAGAGCTAGATTTTCACTCACTACTTGCTGCTTAGAAATAAAAGCACAAACAGTGACATTCTGTTCAATAGCCCAGAATGCTTTTGACACCTGTATTTCAAGCAGGGCTGCAGAAAAAGTAAAGTGTCATGCAAATCATTCAACGCTATGAGTTTGTAACAAAATTCAGAATGACATCTTACTAGCCTGTAAAACAGGCTTCCTTTTTATAGTTTTTTTAGGATTCAGTATTGTGAATTTTAAAAGGTATTTAAATATACAGGCAAGCATTTGTTTTGGCATGAGAGTAGTATAAAAATGGTAATATATTGTCAAACAAATGAATTATATTATTGATATATAATTAATTTGTTGTTATATATTGATAATATAATGAATTATATTATTAAATTATATAGAGACAGGAAGTTGCCATTCAAAGGTATTCAGAATTTTTAAAATTAATCACAGAATCACGAAGGGGTAAAGTCAAAAGCGGCCACAGAAGGGGTCATCTGGTCCAACCTCCCTGTTTAAGCAAGGTCATCCCAGAGGCCACGGCACAGAAATGTGTCCAGACCATTCTTGAATATTTCCAATAAGGGAGACTCCACAACCTCTCTGGGCAATCCATTCTAGCGCTCAGTCACCCACACAGTAAAGAAGTTCTTCTTCATGTTCAGGTGGAATTTCCTGTGCCTCAGCCTCTGCCTGTTGCCTCTTGTCCTGTTGCTTGGTACCATCAAGAAGAGCCTGGCTCCATGCGCTTGACATCCGCCCTTCAGGTACTTAGAGACATTAAATGAGGTCCCTTTTCAGTTGTCTCTTCTTGAGGCTGAACAGGCCCAGTTCCCTCAGCCTGTCCTCATATGACAGGTGCTCCAGTCCCTTATTTGTCTTCGTCACTCTCCACTGAACCTACTCCAGGAGCTCCATGTCACTCTTGTGAGGAGCCCAGAAGCAGACACAGCACTCCAGATGTGCTTCACCAGGGCTGAGTAGAGGGGCAGGATCACCTCCCTCAACCTGCGGGCAATGCTCTTCCTAATGCACCCATGGGCCTTCTTGGCCACAAGGGCTCATTGCTGGCTCATGGACAGCTTGCTGTCCTCCAGGACCCACAGGTCCTTCTCTGCAGAGCTGCTTTCCATCAGTTTGGCCCTCAGCCTGTACTGGTGTAGGGGGTTATTCTTCCCCAGGTGCAGGACCCGGCTATTGCTTTTATTGAACTTCAGAGAGAGAAGACATTATACCAGTAGCTGTTCTGTTACTGAAAATCCAACTTGCAGCAGTCTATCTCCTCACATAGTAATAGAGGTCTGAATTAAAAATTATGCAGTCTTTAATATAAAATTGATCTGCTTCAGCCTCCTAATTATCAGCTTATTTGTGATCACATACTTTTTTTATGTGTGGTCATCCCAAAGTTGTATACACAGAATAGTTTTAGAACTCTATATGCTCATCTTTCAATGTATGTATGTATTTCATTTACTGAATAATATTTTGTGATACTGGAAGTGCCTGGAATTGTAGATCTGTGGCAACTTGAGGCTTGGCCCTTTATATTATCTGTAACAGGCCATACCCTGAAAACCCACTGTGGTATAAGTATGACAAGATAAAAACCCATCTAATATTTATTTCCTGTCTGGTTTTTTAGGGGCCAAGTATATGCATGTAGCTACAGCCCATTGTCCTGGGGTCAGTTATTGGATAGTCTTTAGTGACTCCAAGAAATGGGTTGATGTGTTTTAAGATGAGTTTTAAATATCACTGCTTGCTGCTATGAAAGTCGTACTACTACACTCATCCCTACATTATTCTATGGGGAGCCATGCATACAGAGGTTATTTGAGCACTGTCAAATTTTTATGGATAACCCATGTATTTGTTTTGAAAAGAAGGTGCGCTCTGGCTCACTTCTAAGGGATGAAGCATCTCAAAGTGAACTTCAATTATTTGCTGAGTTCAGTGTTTAGGAGTGTGGTTTTGTTACTCTCTTGCAGGTTGTATGGTCTTGCAGTCCTTGACTGAGTAAAAATATCAGTTAAGTAGCAAGATGCACAAACTTCAGGATATCATCAAAGCCTGGAGACAACCAAACATGTTCAAACAAGATGAGTTGTACTATGGGCAAAATTCAAATGCTACATCAGCTGTAACCCTCTTGAGGCCAATAAATGTCATTTAAAAGTGAATTGGTATCTGACACTCAGGGGAGTTGTCCTTTCATTCTGTTCCTGTGCAGTGTGACCATTTAGGGTTGTCCTCGTATTAATACTTGGCATTTGAAAAAGTAGCTTTTGTATTTGTATGAGTATTTACTAGATGTTCTTTTTCACATTGCTTTGAGATTCATGCCTGATCCCTGGCTTGGGAAGCCATCCTAGGTGATTTTTCCAAACTGAGTTGCAAAACATCTGCAAATGTTGCTTTCACATTCTCAGCCAGTGTACAGATTATTCCTGTCACCATATCTTTTGACAGAAAAGGAACACTAAGTCAGCCACTTGCTCATGTTGTGAGAAAAGAACACTTGTAGCATTTCCCTTGTCACTGAAACAAATAAATTCTCTTGTTTCATGAAATTGGACTGCTTTTGCAACTTTAAAATATACTAAATAAAATGTCTCTGGAGTTTTTCAGAGCAAAGCAGCGATTTTCATGGGATTTTGAAAGGATGTGGTAATTTGTTCAACTTTCACAAGAAAAAGTTCATGTGCCTTTGTCCTGTAAGTCAGAAAAAGTTCTCTCCAAACACTGCAGTAGCTTTGCCAGATGAAGTCTTCATTGACCAACACTGCTAAAAAAGCAACACTTGGGAACAAGGCTCATCTACGTAAAAAGTCAGAAGCACCATTCCATTTACTTATCTCAGAAAGGTCTTTTCTCTTTGACCATCTCTTTTGGTTCCATTCTTGAATGTCTTCCCCACCCCCAGCAGCATTGCTTCCCTGTGGTTTCTCTGCTGAGTTTCTTTTCCAGTTGATTTCACACTCCTAGTCTGCAGACTGATGATCCGTGATGAAATGCCTTTGTGGCTGTGAATTGTCTAATGCCACAGCTTTTCTTTCACAAAAAAAAAAAAAAAAAAAAAAAAAAGAAAAAAAAAAGAAAAAAAAAAAAGAGCAAAAACCCGTAACTAGTTGTATTACAAGCTGCAGTTTGATTCTGTATTTTTCAAAAGCATTTTTATTGCTGAGAATAGAGCCAGGCACAGGCACTGCACTAGATGCAAGCTGAAAAGTTTAAGAGTGAGTGGAGTTCTGTGAAATGATCCGTGAGATCAATACCACCTATTACCTGCTTTGCTACTCTCTGTGTATTAGTGCATGTGACAGTGTTATGGCTTGTCTGATTCTGTGACATTTTCCTGATTTTGGTCCCATCACCCAAGACTGTTGGGTTCTGCTCCTTGACCCCTCTCTTCTCCATACATTGCCTAAACAATAATTGCTTTTCTTACAGACAGCACTACTGAACACGAACTATTAGGTTTTTCTTGTTTAGAGCAATGGTGGCCATTTTTGCCCTGAAATGACATCTCAGCATGCTCTTTCTCTGCTCTTTTCAGTCTGCTTGATATGTTTTGTGTGTCTTGCATGAAGTCAGAAACAATTCTTTTGATACTTGACCCCACAGATTACTGACAGCCCAGTTCTGCTTTACTTTCTGATGTTGTGTAACCCTATACTGCTCAAAAATGCTATTTAAAATAATGTGATCCAGGAATTTAGCACAAATCCTGAAATTCATAAGCATGCTAAGTAGTATTCTGTTTCACAAGTGATCCCTTTGAAGTTGGTTGAGTTACACATGCTTACATCATGTCTGAACTTGGTCCACTGTGTTTACAACATGCATATTTGATATTGCACAGTGGGTGTACATAACTTAACAGTAAAACTTTTATTACTTTGAGTAGTGTTCACGTTAAAGAACAGATTTTCATTTGCATTGAAGCTCCTTGTGTTCCTTTGGCTATGCAAAAGGCCTTAAAACTAGCATAAATTCCATCAAAGGCTAGTTGAAAAATCCCTTTTCACAGCCAGCACTGTGTAAAATGGTGCTGCATGTAAACCAAAATGGAGCCCTTCCCAAAAGAGATTTTTTAATTTCAAGAGAATATTTTCACTTTTTTGTTCTATTTTCCTGTAATAAAAATATAATAGAATTAATCACTGCGACATTTTTTTTGCTTATTTTTAATGTACCATCTTGTAGTAAACCTGTGATTAGCAGTTGACCTTTTTTATCTCTGTGAGTTTCAAATCAAATGTTATCACTTTTTCTATTTACCTGCAAGCAATGTTGATATAAACAGTAAAAAGGCTGCCTATTTCTTGAATTACCCCAAAGAAGCAAAACCAAAAAGAATTAATCCAAGAACATAATGTCAATTGGAATCTGGTTTTTTTGTGGTTTTTTTTTTTTTTTTTTTTTTTTTTTTTTTTTTTTTTTTTAAATTTGATTTTTATTTCTGTTTGCCAGCTTGGGAAAGGAAGGAAATGCATAAAAGCATATTTTTTAAGAATGCTGAGGTGGACTTTTATGTCTACACCTTCTCAAATCTATGCTTTGTTTTTAAGCTTCAGTTCTGGTTCATATGTATAAATAAGCATTTAAGTGGCTGCAAAAATAACCTACTGAAGCTTAAGGAATATGGACAGTCTGGGTTGATGGGCCAAGGCTCAACAAGGTGAAGTGCCAGGTCTTGCACTTGGGTCACAACCTCATGTAGAGCTATAGACCAGGAGAGGAATGGCTTGAAAACTGCCTGGTGGAAAAGGACCTGGGGGTGCTGGTTGACAGCAGCTGACCATGAGCCACTATGTGCTCAGGTCGCCAAGAAGGCCAATGGCATCCTGACCTATATCAGGAATAGTGTGACCATCAGTACCAGGAAAGTGATTGTCACCCTGTACTCAGTGCTGGTGGGGCTGCACCTCAAATCCTGAATCTTGTGTTCGGTTTTGGGCCCCTCAGTGCAAGAAAGACATTGAGGTGCTGGAGAAAGTCCAGAGAAGGGCAACAGAGCTGGAGAAGGGTCTGAAGCACAAGTCTGATGAGAAGTGGCTGAGGGAGCTGGGGGTATTTAGCCTGGAGAAAGGGAGACTGAAGGGGGACCACATTGAGCTCTACAACTGCCTGAAAGGAGATTGTATCGAGGTGGGGGTCAACCTCTTCTCCCAGGTAACAATTGCCTGAGAGGAAATGGTCTTAAACTGAACCAAGAAAGAGTTCAATTGGATATTAGGAATAATTTGTTCCCTGAATGGGTGTCCAGGCATTGTAACAGGCTTCCTAGAGAAGTGGTAGAAACACCGTCCCTGGAAGTGTTCAAGAAACATGTAGATATGGTACTTGGGGATATGGTTTTGTGGTGAACCTGGTGGTGTGGGGATCATAACTGGCCTCAGTGATCTTAGATGTCTTTTCCAACCTTAACAATTCTATCATTCAGCTTCTGCAGAAAAAAACAATAAACAGCTACAAGTAGTGTAAGTGTATTAGTTGTCACCTGGTAAAGAAGTATTGCCTCTAGAAGATGACATGGTACTTGAAACACTAGACAAGAACTTGTGGTATCTGGATCCATTTTTTGACTGCAGCACATTAAATGTTTGACTCCTGTGTTAATTCATTTAGTCTCTGTTCTCCACTCTGTTGGTCTGTCAGCCTGCCTATCCACTTGCCTGTTGATCCTGCCTTGCAGAGGTGGTGTAAGGCTAATGCCACTTACACTTTGCATACAAGATACTACCTAATACCTGTATGGAGCTGCTAGGGTGGGAAAAAATACTTTCTGCTATTGTCAGTCTTCCCTGACTTTTCGTGTTATTCTCTCCACCAGAGAAAACCAAATTGGCTGTTGCAAATCTTAGGGGAGGACTGTGCATGTGAAACCAGTGTATATCTGTACAACTATGTTTGAAGACCTTTTAGTAGGGAGATCTTCTCCCTTGACATAAAATATTTTGTTTCTGCTGTATAGAACATTTATGCATACACAGCTAGTTTACAGCTTTCCTATATGGTTCCTGAATACATCCTTCTCATCTTCCTTTTTCCTTTTTAACTGGGAAAATAAGAAGTGTATTGGAAATTATTCTTTATGTGCTGTAGGCTGCACTTAAACATTGAGGTCTCAGTAATTTATGTTTTTAATGGATAGGGGTTTTTCCTTTTGGGTAATTTTCACAGAGCAACTTAGGTTGTCCAAACATATTCTGAAATACGTTGGGGGATTATGGTTTCAACACATGCATGCCTAGGGCCAAAGTATGAGTAACATGAAATTTTTGTTCCATTCCGTGAACAAACCACTGTTTTGTGGTGTAATACAAAACATATCGAAGCAGTTTAGATCAGTATCAGGCATTACAACGTTAGGTTTTCTATTTATGTGACTACCCAAAGCTCATTAGAAACTCATTTTGTAGCTCTAGGGAAGTAAGAATAAAAAGCAGTGAAAAATAGTACATTGTATTCTGTTCTAATTATACTCTATTTACTGTACTTACTAATATATATCAAGTGTATAATTTTATACTTGCAGAGCCAAACTTCCAAAACTTGTGAAGTCCAGGATTGTTCATAAAACTGTTGTGCATGCAGCTTAACTGTGCAGCTTTGATTGGACAAACTAGCTTTTTGTGCAGGCAGGCAGACTGTTGATTGATGGTGCCTTCATGGAATATGAATGTCCTTGAAGTGGAGTGTTCTCTAGTTCCTCCTCTTCACCTGCTCTTAGGCCCACAAGAAAACTGGTGGTTGCCAGGCCCAGAGGGATCAAGAGAAGACAGATCTGATATATCAGAAAACATTTGCAAATATAAGAGATCAGATTCTGGGTGTGGATTTTCACTATTCAACACAATACTCTGATTGGGGGGGTGAGTCTCTTTATAAAAATCACATCAGTGCTCTCCTTAGTAATGCAGACAGAGGTTTCATGTCTTCGTCAGACTAAGCTTGCACATGTAGGAGAAGTCTGATGTGTTGACATAAGGTATTAATGTATGAGAATGTGATAGTAGAGCAAGGAAGGGAGGCAGAACATCCCTTTGTAAGGGACAGTATTTTTAATTGCTTCTTCTTGGATTGTCAAATTTTTCTTTTAAACTACAGCTCTGTGCCCCCCACTGGCATATTTGTCTCAGCTTTTAATGAAAGGATAAATGCTGAATACAGCATAGACAAGTACTAAAGATTCCACAGTTAAGGGCAGAGACAGGGAAAAGAAATCCATTAGCCAATAGAGAAACCCAAGGTTTTGGGCAACCTAGTTAAAACCCATTTATAATCTTCATATTTCCACTCTGTTGTTCCTCACCAGGAATGAATTTTTGTAATAAAAGGATAACATGCATAAACCCAACCAAAATGAGTGTTTAAATTTTTTTAAAATGTAAAATGAACCATTCCCCCAAAAGTAAAAAGCTTATCCATATGTGCATTAGTGGATTAGAAGCACACTTCACAGGTGGTGTAATACACAGGTCTGAAGTGCACTCAAGGCATACCCTGAATCCTAGAGAGGCACACTCAGTCATGGCTTGTATTATAAGAGCATATCAAACAATATTCCATGTTATGTAGCACTTAGTTTTAAAATAAGATGTGTAAGCTTGTTATTCTATCAGAATGTGTGCTTTAAAAGAAAAGCTGTGCATGAAAATGTTCCCTAAAATTCAGATAGCAGAAACCTTTCTTCATGCTCTCAGCATATTATCATAGCAGTAAAGGGAAAGCACCATGCTGTGGAGTGAAAACAATATGCCTGTTACACAAAATCCATGCTTGTTTATTAGTCTGTCTTCTTGTGCATTTCAATGCCCATACACCCACTCAGAATGAGATGCCACTAAATTAAATCACAGATATTTGTCCCCAGATTAAGGTCACTTTCACTTCTAGACTGTCTTCTTATTTATTTTAATTCATGAGTGAAAGCTCTGTTTTTCTTCATCTTTAGCCTTCTTTCAGGCTTGCTGTTATGCACCTTGTTATAAATTCCTTGGCTTCCAATCAGGGTTTTACAAGCATGGAGGATTGTATTTAAAAATAAGGATTCTGAACACCCATATGTTTTGAGGTACAATTCCTTTCCTCAGGGGGTATGTAAAACATAAAACAAAAAAGCCTATTTTTTATGGAAATCTGAAAACAATCAGTGAGCCTCTTGTTCAAAGTAACACCGGGTTTGCTTTAATTTTCAACAAATTCAATTTTCTTTAAAGTGCCGTTTATATGCCCATGTTGAATTATAATAGTTAGTAGTAATTTATTGGGGATATTATTCCAGGAATTTTTCTATCTTCTGCCTTTGACCCTAGGGATGCGATAGCAGGGTATAAAGAATGTATGGTGTAGTATGACACAATATATAGTGCAGGAGAAGGAGCATTACAGCAGAAAGCTTGTTTAGAAAAGACACACTGATTGCATTACTTCAAGTTAAAACAACAAAAAAATCACTTCCATTGTGTTTATACAACATGAGGCTACTATCTACTATTGATTTTTTTCCTTTCCCCCCCCAATTAAACTGTCTTCACAGCCAATGCATTTTCTTGCGTGATTCTAGAAGAGAGTCATTGTAGCACAAAAATTAAGCAATGTTTGTCCCAATTCAAAGCTAGTGGTAACAAATAGAAAGTGTCTGCTGTGGGTTTTGGATGAAGAAAAGAATATTGTTTTTCTTCTAGTTTCTCTGTATAAGCTAAAGGTTTTGTGGCAGGATTTGGGATTTTCTTCATGTTATTTGAATCTTGACCTCTTTTAATCTTTTCAAGCAGAGCCTTGCCATTATTTTCTTGTGAACTTTCTGTTTAAATATTGCAAGATACTGTTCATGCTTTCACAGAAACAGAATCCACCAATAGCAATTTCTAAGACTAAAAATGGGAAAAGGTTTTATTGGGCTGTATTTATTTGTAGTTGCCTCTTGTAGTATGAGCTCTGTTGGAGATCTGCAGGGAAACTGATACTTACAAATGCATCTGCACTCTTTATGCCTGGCATCAGGACATTGCCCCATATCTTTGTAGTAAGTCTCAAGAGACCATTTGAATTAAGAACTAATGCATCTTCCTTCCCCAGCCTTCATCATGTGACTGAGATAGAGACTGTTCAATTCTGTACAATTGAAATCTCATCCTATCCTTCAAGTTAATTTTGGTCCTTCTGTAAGTGAGACTGACCAGCCAGAGCTATTTTTGCTCTTGTTTGGGGGATTTCTTTGCTCATGATGATAGATTGCATTGGTATTTGATGAACATGTTACCAAACACAAGAGGGTTATTTGAGATCTGAGAAATATTTTAAAAGCTCTGAAAGTAAGAAATGGTAAGATTTATACTAAAATGTCCCTTAGCCTCATACGGTGGTTCAGGGGATAATACGTAGTGTTGCTGGTTCTTATTCCCACTCTACAAAACACTGTTGTAGAAAAGGACACAAGCCCTGGGAGATAAGATTCCATTTTCTGTGGCCTCACAAAAATTTGATTATTCCATTTCTCTTTTATCTCTCCTCAACTAGGAGACCCTTTGCTTAATGCTTATCTTTGTGCCTGTAAGACTTGCCGATTTTGGTTGTCAGAAACAGTAGTGCTAGTGCAGCTGATTTAGCAGTGTCATTCCTGCTATGCCCCCCAAAAGAGCAGTGAGCTGGCGGTCAGCCTATAGTCAGGTGTGCTTTGCTTGTAGATGTGCTCTTCTTATACTGCTGCCATCGTTCCAGTAACACATCATCACTCCTGCACTGTTTTGATGATATAACATGTTTACAGATTGCTGGAGCAGCAGCACTCTTTTGACAATGTGTTATTGCAATACATCATGAGAGACAGCTATTCTCAGTGTGTTTTACTCCAAGGGTGCTTTCATCTCAAGCTATACAGCTGATCTCAGGACTGTGTTCGGAAAATGTTGGGACAAATAAAACTCTGTCTTTCAGATTGACCCATAAATGACAGAAGTGTGAAGGTGCAATGTCTGAGTCACAGAGGACCATGGAGTGACTCTGTCTTTAAAGGGATTTTTCGTGCAGCGCTCTCATATCCTCCAGGATCCCTGAGCAACCCTAATTTGTGTTGTTTCTTGTTTTACAGTATAACTAAAAAATTACTGTTTGGTGAGAAGTAGCCTTGTTTTGTTTTAATCATTAGGTGGCTTTTAAGTTGTGGGCAGAAGCAGGCATGAAAACAAAGGGCGTCTGAGCTCTGAAGACAGGGAGTGTGGTAGCAAAGAATAGCACTTTGGTAGAGCACATGGTGGTACAGGATAACACTTTATGTGACGGGATACAGACCACATGGCAGGCAATTGGCACCGCAGAAGAGCACTTTATATAACAGGAGAGATAATCAGCATGTGGCTGGCATCATGGCTTAGTAACACATACCATGAGATGGGGAACAATTGCATTCTCTCTCTCTCTCTGAGAGGTTACTGAGGGGAAATCCCTTCTTCCCACTCTGAATAGGCATGTGATATTAGATATATTTACTGGGGGAAGACAGGGATCCAATTCAATTGTGCTAAGCTTTTTATTTGTCTTAATTTATTTTTAAAAACATGCCCTTTGCTCACTTGCTACTGTTGGGGGGACAGACTAAACAATTCAAAGCTTTTCTAAGAAAAAGAGTAACTTTTTAATGACTGCATCGAGCAGTAATTTTAGGCAACACTATTATGGTACCAAGAGGCAATTTTAATAAAACAGCCCAGAGCTTCAGAAACTCCTGAAGTACTAGCAATTTGAAGGAAATATGAGGATATATTTCTTTCACTGCTTCTCTTTTTAAACCTTTAAAAGAAAACCACAGTGCCCCTTTGGTGCCTCTTAAGTGGACACAACTGTTGATTTAAAAGAAAGATGAGCTGGTCTTTATGGTTAGGCATTTCAGTCCAACACCCTCTTTTAAAAAGCTAAGTACTTTAACGTTTTGTTTAAGGTTGTTCACTCAAATCCAGAGGGACTGGAAAAGGTTGGCTGTGGAAAGCCAACTTCCCTACACCAAAGTTTCTTTGGTAGGACTCCAGGAAGGCTTTGGGGCATGCTGATTTCTGTCCACTCTTCGGCTTATAGTATTTCCTCCTTGCCTAGTGAATAGATGAACTATTTCCCCCTTGCTTAGAAAGAAATGGCCCAACATATGTTTTGCAATAGCCGTTATGCTGGTGTAAATTCATATATGCCAGTGTCAGGGAAAGCAGAGTGAGTTACACAGAAATATCTGTGGTTTCTTAGCGTACCAATTATCTGTCTTATTGGATATCATGTTCTGATGGAGTCACATAATTCAGTCTGCCAAAACCTTTCAGATTAAGTTGCACTCTGTAGTATTGTAGATTGCAGGGGTAGGTAGGTAGGTAGGTAGGTAGGTAGGTAGGTAGGTAGGTGGGTAGGTAGGTAGAAACAGGGAATAATTTGTACCTATCTCTGATAATTTGATGGCCGTCACTTGATTACCTTTTGGAACACATGGTTTATAGATCTCATTTCCAAAATCTGGAACCTGTGCATATGAAGTTTTACACAGGCAGATACTTAAACATGTGCATTTCTAAATTTACCATCTGAGCATAATATTGAGTGATTCTTGCAATTAAAGCATTAAGAGTATTGGTTAAAACATGTAAGTGTGTAGTGCAATACCTCAGTCATTCACAGAATTGCAGAATCACAAAACAGCTAAGGTTGGAAGGGACCACAGGAAGTCATGTAGTCCAGCCTCCCTGCTCTAGCATCTAATGCTGATCCTGATGAAAGAATTGTGTGAATTTCTGCTTGCAGCACTGTTCTTACTATTCATTGTAAAAATGTATGTTAAAAAAGTATTACAGTCAAAATTTAAGTAAATGAAAGTTACTCATGTAAGTATATATTACATGCATGGAACACAATACTAATATACACATGCAGCTGAAATCAGTCTTAAGATGGACTCAAATGTAGCCAACTGTAACATGCACATGTGCTTGGAGATCAGTATCTATAGCTCATTTTGGGCAGAATGCAACTTCAAATCAATGTGAAGACTACTGTTCACTTAAATAAAATGTAGATTGTACTCTAGGAGTGAAATCCTTTCTTTTCCCCTTCTTTGCAATTTTTTGTTTACCCTTTATGTCCAAAAATGTCCTCCAAATACAGTATGTATACATACATATAATTTTCCACTCACAATTGACATGTTCATTTGTTCATTCAGTGCTCTTTGTCAAAAAGTGACAGAAAAGTGACCCTCCATATGAGTAGGCTAGTTATCTTTTAAAGGGTACATTAGTGAAAAAAACCCCAAACAGCCCTTATTCTCAATGACATGTGTCCAGCTAACAGTTCTAAAAGGCTTGACAGTAAAATTTTTCCCTATTTATAATGAGGTCTCGTTTAGCCTCCCCAGAAACTGACCTACAGATGATGTCATTGCCCTAATAGATGAACTATCCTGGTTTTAAATCTGGCTGTTTCTTGAAATATTCACCAGAGACAGAAAGACTAGGGAAAATATATATTATAAGCTTATTACACTTCACTTACTTATGGCAATATCCCGTCTGTTCCTTTACTGAGAAGGGAAATTCCAGCTCCTGCATTAGGCTCCTGTCAGAGGTCTGATGAGGAAGTTGTCAGATAGCCAGGCTTTTCTGGGAGGGTTACAGAACATTAGGACCATTGTAGCAGAATGTGTGGGAGCTAAGCATTTATTCTGGGTTTTTGCAAGGTACCCAGGAGTTGCTTCTCCTTCAGTCCAGAACCTTTTAAATTAATAGATTTTCAATACAGAATAGCAGTAGACAAAAATAGACAGTTCATTCAGTTTTCAGTTATGTAGCTCTTCCACCCCATATACCTTGCTTCCATCTTGCTCTTCCTTTCCTTATTTATTTTCCTGACTTTTTAAAAAATACATTTATATTTAGAACACACTTTCTTGACTTTATAGAGATCTTGATGGGAGTCAGCAAGTACTGCAAGTCACCATGTTTATTTTTTAGCTCTGTTCTGCTTTAAATTAGTTTCTCTCCTAAATTTAAAAAACATACTTTCAATTTAATTTTATAATTTCTGTGTAATTTAATGGTGCAATGTCTGTAGAAATCACAATAATGACAGGCAGAAAAAGCCATATACAGAAAGAGTTTTCCAGTTTATGAAACAGGTGAGTCTATGCACATTTTGCTTGGACTTAAGTGTGAGATTTATTTTAATTTCATTAGTTAAAACAAACCAAGTTATTTGCAAATGTAATAAAGACAGCCCTCTGCAGGCTTTGGGTTATTCAAAACAACTATTCAGGGTTGTTTCTGAGAAAAATAGAATAGTTTTTTACCTGGGATTAATATATCAACTAATGCATAGATATTGCTCTTGAAGTGTGCAATGAAGGTGACCTTTAATATCTTTCTTTTTTTAAAAAAAAAAACCACTCCCAACAGAAAACCTTGAGGTTTCAGACAAAGTTGGGTTCCTGTTTACACAGTGAAAAATGCCCACGAGATGTATAGCTCCAAGGACCCTGGTGCTGATTCAGAAATGAAAATATTCCAAGATGTGGGAGAGATAGTGAAGCTTTAAAGATCAGTGATCAAGAGAGATTTTTCTTTAAAAACCTAGTGAATGTTGTCTTCAAGTTGGATGTGTTGTTGAAGTGTACTTGAAAATTTTCCCAGTTCTTTAGTTGTGTAGGGCATTGTAACTTCATAAACACTACAAGCAAAACATTTTTACATTAAAAAGTATTTTTTCAAGTTGCTAGCTTGTCCTACATTTTATTCCCAGCTGTATCAATCTTACTTGAAAATTAAAAGAATTTCATTAAAGCAATTTATGAAAATTATTTTTATTATGACATATATATACAAGCAAAGGCAGTAATTATTTTTTTTCTCTTGAAAAACTATTAGAAAATGGGATCTAATTGGAAAATTATGTTCTCTTGTATTGGTTCTTAACAGCTAAGGATTTCACTCAACTCATGTACTTTCTGTCCTCAGCTGCACTTCTGCAGTCCTCTTTATGGTGTTTCTAAATGAGAGCACTGACTTTGTATTTGTCAGTTAATTTAAAATTCTATTGATTGGAAGTTTCAGAATACACCTTTTACAGACTATTGTGAGAGTTCTACACACATTTTAAAGGGATGTACTTCCAAGTATAGTAGTCAAGCTTAGGTATCAGTGCCCTTGATGGAGGCTATGGCAAAAAGTTATGCTTAATAAGCTTGTCTGTGAAAAACTAACAACAGTGAAATACAGTAAAACCTAGTTTCTTGCGAATTGAATTATTATCAGCTGTAAGGGATGACTAGCATTAACCAAGAAAGTAGGTCTTTTGAACTCTAATGAAGAGCCACATTTCTCTCCTTGCAGTGGAGGGGACTTGTTATTTCTTTTTCATTTTCAAGTGAAGAAGGAAGTGTTAGTGCCAGCAGGATGAAAAGGCATCTTCGTGTTAAGTTTGCTTAGAAGCAAAATGGACAATACTTGCATCTTAAGTTTTGGAGTCCTGGTTTTTCATCTAAGAACCACCCCAAAATTCAAGAGGTTTAGAAATTTTATGAGCCCTTCAACATTATGGAGTAATTAAATATTTTTAAGGAGCTTTCTCTGTCTGATTTAGTGCATTTTTTCTCTCTTTTTTTTTTTTTTTCTTTTTTAATTTCTCTTTAGTCTGGGTGTAATTTTGTAGAAAACTCCTAAAATGCCATTGGCAGATAAAATTTCTGTAAATGGAAGTATTATTTGTTTTTCTTCTAGCTTATTATAATGATTAAGGATTAAAATATGTTCACCCAACAGTACAGGATAGAAAGAGCAAAACACATTTCCTCTGCTGAGCCTGTTTGGTTTATGTCTTGGTTGGTGGAGAATATTGCATCTGACCAAAGGCTGTTAAAACACTTTTTTTAAACTTGAATTAATCTCTTATGCAAACACTTGATCAGTCTGATTAATATTTACAGTAAGCACTTCAAAACTTGAAGTACGTATTTTAAAATTGTTTTTATTTTTCTGTCTAATAAATTTATGTATTAGTCAGAGTCACTAACTCCAAAGAAGTGTTTACAGTATAAAAGACATGTGGGGGCTTTTTTCCTTTATTGTAAGAATTCCAAAGCACAGCAAAAATTTGCATGCTATCCATGCTTCCGTGATTTCCTGGTTTTAACTCCTTTACTGTAACACTGAAAAAAATTTCTTTTGTTTTTCCTAATATAAACAATTCAGCATAATGAGAATACTTTTATTTTTAGTGACTCTAAGAAATATGAAATATATGGCAAAACATCTTAAACAGTACATGGAAGGCACTCATCCTTCTTAAGTGATGTCCAGGGAAATCTTTTTAGAACACACTTTACTTGTCCTTCCACAGCCAGTGTAACTTCTTTATTATGACAGGGACCTGTTTGAGAAAGAAATGCTTGCACTTAGTCCTGATCTTGTTTCTGGGGTTTCTGTGGGTTTTAATTTTTTTGGGGTAAACTAGTACTAATGAACATAGAGCTATGATTTTCATTCTCTCTGTGTAAAATGGGATAGTCCTACTTCCTTTTTCACTATTTATCCATTTTATCTACTGACATTGAGAGCTTTTTGGAGCAGCTATTTGTTTTATACTTGTATTTTAACTGTACCAAGCTCAAATATACTCCTGGCAGAAACCACTAGATACAGTGAAAATTATTTAAAAAACAAGCAGCAGTATAGACTCCACATAGTGGAACAGATAGATTTGTACTGCTTAACCTCATATGCTTTCCCTAAAAGATACTGGGTTACATCTGTATAGTGCCCCAGATTTCCATCATATGCAGAAGAAGTTTTTGCCTGAGCTAGCACTTGTAATGTTTAGATATTGCTTGGTGAAAAAACATAGCAGTACTAGAAAAAGGAAATTGGGCTTTATCCTTACAAATACATCCTGAAGACTGTGTTGTGGGTCTACTCCACTGGTGCTTACACTGCTGTGTCAATAATAATGCATTATTGAATGATGATTCTCCCTCTTTTCCCTTGCCACATTTGTTACGCAAGGTCAGGGACCAGGTTGCACAAATCCCTTTTAAAAAAAATCTTTGATTTTCAAGCTTTTGAAATTTGGATACACTGGTTGGGTGGAACTAGGCAGATAGGAAAGCTCTGCAAACAATTGCACTGCTTTTTTGCAGCAGGGTTAGTTAGGCAGAATCAGAAGTCCCATACCTGCAAAATTCCAAGAGCACTGGTGCCCTTTGAACCCTACTTTTTGTTTTTTCCTTTTAGCAGTTTTAGTTCAATTGGATGCACAGCCACAATCTGTGGAAATGGACAGATGCTGCATGTATGACAATAAGCTGCCAGAAATAGAAAAAAACACAAGAAAGGGCAGCCTTTGATGTTGTATCCAGCTGCCTGCTGTGATTTTTTTCACTGAAGCACTTAGAGGGATTTACCAAACTCGCTGCCAGCTTTACATGATCTGAAACAGGCTTTAAAATGGATATTTTTTCATTCTTCTGTCTACTCTCCATGCTCTTTTTCTTCACCCTTTTTTGGCATCCACTTCTATCAATGATGATGAGATAGCTAACTTCAGGTTTGTTGCTACTGTCTTTCAGGTGAAGCCAGAGGATGAGAATCTCTTAGATGAAAAGCATTGGTTTCATTTGGCCCTGTAATGCTTGTGTTCATGGACAACATGTACAAAGTTACTTGGCTAGCAGGAATATTTATCCTAATAGTGACCATGAGATCAAGTTGTTAGTGCCACTAAGGGTACAAGCAGAGAAGTGTAGTACATGTGTCATATACTTCCAAATTAGTTTCACTCCTCTGTGTGTTAATGTAGAGCATAGATGGGATCTGGGCCTTTCTACTTCTCCTGTGTTTTATGGTTGGGAAGAAATGAATGGGTTCCACGTTTCTGAGAACAAGTTATTGTGAGCAGCATTTACTCAGCTGTATGGAAAGGGGGAAGCCTTTTGCTCACCTTGCAATTATCTAGTGACAGCTCAGAAACATGTCTATAAGAGAGTCTGGATCATGAAGCCTGAAGAAGTAAATGTTTTTTTGTGTGTGAGGCAGTGAGAATTATGCCCTTCAAATCAGGGAACTGACATATCACACAGTATTTGTGTCTCGTGTCAAGTCACTAGCCCATCTCTAACACCAATATTAGATTTGCTGTTTGTCCTTCAAGACGATTCCATAATTCCTGGAAAGCTTACAGAAATTATTCAGTGAGTGATTGAAGAACATTAAATAACCTGCATACAACTACTAGACACTGAACAGTGAAGGAGTCTTTTCTCAAATTTTTGTTCAGGGTTTATTTGATTCATTTATCATACTAACAGGGGAAATGATAGTGGAGAAAAGGAGTAGATAGAGAAAAAGCAACCAAATCTGAAATGAAAAGTTTAAAAAAAATTGTCTGAGAATTCATATACAAACTAGGCATGTGCTATGAGATTGTGCTGTTTCTTCATGTGGAGGTTTTCCTTATGCAATTGCCATTTTGAGAACCTTCTTGAGACAGATCAGATCCTGAAGCACAGCACAGTGAGCATCAGGCTAGTACTTACCAAGGACCTTAGTAGGTCACTGAAGAGAATGGGCCTTAGTGTTAGAGAAGTTTAGAATTTTATCCATCTCTTGTTATAAGATGAAATTTTGTATGTCCATTGCGAAAAGTGAATGCAGCTGTCTGAAAAAAAGAGGGTAGAAGCATGTAAGTTGCGGTGAGTGAAGACTGGATATTTGAAGGTTAATACTCAATGTGTAATCTGTTTTTCAGTCATAGCCCAAGGTTTTCTCCCTGGCTCTACCACCGACCTTCAGAGAACACAGGGAACAAGTTTTTTTTTTAATCTTATCAATTTTTTTCTAGGATGTAATATATAAAATCTTCCTGAATCCCAGTGCCTTGTAATTCCAGAGTATTGCATGAACAGGCCTTTTAAATTCCTCTTTTGAGTATTGTTACATAATTGCCCTATTGTATATCTATTTAGTTTTTATACAAGTAATATTGATATTGTCATGTAGGATGTTAGAAGAATAATTTAAGATTTTTTAAATTGCTATCTCTGTGTCTCTTAAGGTAGTGCAAAAAATATGATTTATATCAGACAAACCTAGGTAAAATTAAAGTTAATATTCTATTTTCATGAATGATCAGTGGGACATTGTTTAGACATAAAGTAAAAGTGACTGGTAAATAGAGAAAGGAACCAAGACATTGTTATGCTTTGAGACTTTTTATGTGGGGTATTTGGGGGGGCAAGAGTACAAGTTAAAAAGTGTTCCTTGTAGGCTTACAATAAACTCTTTACTGATGTTTGTCACTGCAGAAGTAGTGGCAGAGTCTTGGAATCCTGGGTAAGGCATGCTTGGTTCTAGCTTCTAGCCTGAAATGAGGACATTTTTGAAAACCACATTAATTTGGAAGTATTGAACTGGTGACCATTGCTGGTAATCTCCCATTAGCCATCTGCGTAATAAACACATTCATTTTTTTTGCTGTTTAAAGGATGAAAGATGGTTATTTTGATAGTTTTGAACATTGAGTACTCTGCTTTTTGCTGACAGAGATTTCTCTGTGTCATGTCTGAAGCTTATGGGCAAGAGAAAGTAGCAAGTTAAGCTTTCCTTGCTGATATTTTGGGATGAACAGAAGTTTTCAGATTTTAGGGCTGTCAGGCTAATACTGTAATGAGAACCAGCTTGAAACAAAGGGAATTGAGAGTAAAATAATATGTTTCATTTTGCCAGCCTAACAATATTTGGGTTTCATATTTTTTTTAAAAAAAATTATTTTTGAACAACTTAAATCTTGTGTACATATGAGGCAAGTACAGATCATTACAGCAGTTGAGATTATTCTTTTGTTCTCCTTAGTATATTTCCAACAGAAAGAAGAAGAAAATCTATACTTTGTGTACAGATAAAAATTATTCAATTATCAGAGGGGATTAGAAAATAAGGGAGTCTTTGTTCTTCACCTTTTGAACTACAAGCTGCCAACCACTGCTAAAGGTAAAGCTGGTACAGAAGATATGTAAGAGCTCTGATGTATGTGATAAGGTCTATATAGTTCATACTATGAAGGTAGAAGAGATGCAAATGTTGGTGTAATATGTAGCCTATGTTTCTTCTGAGGTGCCACACTAGAGCAGCGAGGACTTACTTTGTTTTTAGTTTCCAGCTACTTAGAGACATAGAAGAATTCAACATGCCTCTGTCAGGCTAGTTGTTAGTGCATGATGGACTGTTGATCCCTGAGGTGGTTGAGTTCTGCAGAATTATTTAGGAAAGATGGAGTAAAAGGGTCAAATGCAGGAGATGTAAATATCAACAGTATGTCAAAATTTAGTCTATACCTCTTCTTTAAACAAGTAAACAATAGAACAGCTATTATCTGGAATAACCATGTACTAGCCCTCCCAGCAGCTTCTATTATTTCAAGGTGATCATGATGACAAGGCCTCTGCAAGGTAAATGTTGACTTGTACTTAAAACAAGTAATTCTGACTTTTTTCTTTTTTTTCCTCAGTTTTGTATCCATTCTGTCCTTTTACTGAGTTAAAACTAATACAAGTAAGAATTAAGTCAAGGTCTTTGCCATGGTATATTTGCTGGTATGTGTCTGGACTGTTCCATCATGCTACTGGGAGGGAATATGAGTGACTAGTTCTGTCAATACTGAAAAATATATTCAGCTTGCTTGGGCATTTCTGTGCAAGTCAGATGAGAGGAAACTATTGCTTTTGAATATGACTTCTATGAGTTCTGCTCTTAGTGCTACGTGTTATGTTGTCAGTCAATGAACTCAGGATTGTTTTGTGGCCAGAAAGAAGAGGAAATTGTCAGGGGTTTCTGCACGTGACCATGTATAACAACTTCTGGAACAATGATTATTGTACTTAGGAGATACTTAACATATAAAGAGTTGCTTTCATTTAATTACCAGTATGATAAAAAATTAATTTCTGAAGTGGAAAAGTACATCTGAACCCAGAAGGTACTTCTTGAAGTGTATTACATCTCCTTCTGCCTGGTTTATATGTATTGTATCCTTCAATACCCCTTTCTCTTTCTCACCATAAAAATGTCCAAGTGTTTTTAGGTTCATTTATATAATTTACTTTGATGAATAAGCTTGTCATCTTTCCCCATGTACTCAGTACTCTTGGAGTGATATTGTATTGGAGTTCTAACTAAATTCCCTTTTTATTCCTGTAGAGCTTTACATATTTGCATTCCAACCTGTCCCAGACAGCTTATTTCTTTTTACCTCCTCAGGCTTTTAAAGTATTTTAAATAAGATGGGCACTGTGTTACCTTGACTCATGTCCTTGTTATTTACTTTTGGCTTACATGTGTCAATTCCCTCAATCTCGAATTTTGCTCTATTGTATTTCTGAAAAACAAATTCTGATGATTCCTAGTAGGAGTGCAATGGATTCACCCCTTGTCATACTTGTCCTGCTGCTGTCAGAGGTCAGAATCTGGTCAAAATCCTATTTGAAATTGGAACTTTTATAAAATGGACTGAATGAGGCAGTGGAAGCACATATTTGATTTTCATATTAAAGTAACAATGTTAAGAAATCTCACATGGTGATTGTGAGGAGCATATGCATATATGTATACATTAATATGCAGTCCAGCTTTCCTTTGCTTGTACCTTTGCCAAGCCTAACACATATCAGCTCTAACTAATCACTAAGAATTGTTAATATGTATACAAACATAACTTCATATGGTTGTTAGCCTCTTTTTCTTCCATGCGCCTAATTTAGTGAATATATTTGCTTTTCTTTTTATGTTTCCCTTCTGCTAACATTCTGCATTCCATTCCTTCATCTGTGTATTTTGTATTTATGTTTAGGTTGGTTTTTTTGTTTTTTTTTTTCCACAATTAATTTGATGCTGCAACACTAGCATTCTTTTTAAGTGTCTTTTAAAGAAAGTAAGAATTAGAGTGGATTTTTCATTTAATTCGTATCTCTGGACTATGCAGAAGACATGTATTTTGACTTATCACAGTTTTTAAATAACTACTAAAAATGATACTGTTTGAAGGTAAGACAGACCTGTGATCACCTGTTTGCAACCCAGGAATCTAATAAATTCTGGCAAGGTAGGATGCACACCCTTGGAAAATGGTTGTGCACTTGTGCAGCAGAGGCCACCGCTGACAATAAATGCAGTTATTTCTTGTTCCTGTTAAGAACACTGACTGCCAGAGCAAGGAAAGTAAGAGTTCTCCATTCTTGGCAGATTTTACAGTTTTCCTTTATAGTGCTGCACAATTAAGTCTGATTTGAGTCAAGGCTCAGTTATAAGTTACGTTAAAATACCACTAGAAACTAATAATAAAGCTGTTAAACAGTTTACTTTGTCTCAGATCTGTGTTAATGCTTCTGCATACACCAAGGGTCATTGGTGAACCAAACAAGATGTTAATTTTAGTTTTTTAAAGGTAGAAATCCTTGAATGTTTTTGAACATTTGTAGTTACTAAGGAGTTTCTAATGCTTTTCATAAAAACACAGGGTGATACACTCTAACTTTTATTTGCCTCTGTAATTAGGTATTTGTTGGGTATGGGCTTCCCAGCAGAAAGGCCAGTGAAGTGCATGAAAATACCTTTTATCTGGCTTTGACATGGATTATATTCTGTCGTGGGTTTGACCCTGGCTAAATGCCAGGCACCTACGACGTTTGCTCTCTATGCTCTCTCCTGCTGCAGCTATGCAGAGGAGAGGGAAAACTAACACAAACACTGGACTTATGAGTTAAAATCACTGATAAGCAGGACACACGAGATTCAGGGCAAAAGCAGGCGGGAAACTTAAAGTTGCAAAAAACAGTGATTTATTGATCTAACAGAGTCGGAGGATAAATCAGAGGTAAAAATAAGCTCTCAAAACACCGTTTCTTCACTGACCCCCCTTCCCTCTTAAGGCACTGCTTCCCAGCTCACCCTCTCCCTCCTTTCTAACTAACCAACGACTCCCGGGCAGGGGCAGGTGTGGGGTTTTTTCTTAAGTCAGTCTATCACAATTCTTTTACTACAGACACTGTTTCTCTATTCACCCTCTCTCCCTATTAAGGCCATTTCTCAGCTCACCCCCTCCCTCCTTCCTTCTAACCAGCAGCTCCAGGGTGGGGGCAGGGCATGGGGGTTTTCCTTTGGTCAGGGTCAGTCCATCAGGGGGAAGAGTCTTCTATTTAGCCATGGGGGTCCCTCCCACGAGAGACAGTCCTCTGTGAACTTCTTTAGCATAAGTCCAATATCACGAGCAGCACCCACCCAATTGCAGCAGTCCGAGATTCTTCTGTCCAGGTTGCAGAATTCCAAGTCGAGGCCAGGCTGTTTCCATCCTGGGAGCAAGGCCTTTCTCACTCCTGCAAGGCCTTCGCAACTCTCAGTCTCTGGGACTCCCACTGGATCACAGCTTCCTCCAGGCATCCACCTGCTCCTCTGGCTCCACAGCCTCCTCACGGGCTGTGGGTGGATCTCTGCATCCCCTGGACCCCGTGGGCTGCAGGGGGACCACCTGCTCCCCCATGGTCTTCACCACAGCCGGCAGAGGGTTTTCAGCTCTGGCACCTGGAGCACCTCCTCCCCCACCTTCTCCACTGACCCTGGTGCCTCCATGTTGTTCTCCCTCACGTATTTTTACCTCCTCCTCCTCCTGCCCTGGCTAAAAAGAAGTGCGTGCTCACGTTGTTTTGATTTCTTCTTAAATATGTTTTCACAGAGGCGTAACTAACATCTCTAATTGGCCCAGGTTTGGCCAGCAGCATGTCCATCATCTTCAGAGCCATCAGAGACTGGCTCTGCTGGACATGGTGGAGAAATTCCAGAATCTTTACTCAGGACATGCAGGAGCCATCTTTGTGCCCCACCCTATTCACTGGCAAAAACTGGGCCAGGCAAAACTACCACATATTCTCTTTTCACTTGTGCATAGCCAACTATAACAGTAATGTAGGTATGTTATGGTCATTGGACCATTGCACAAATACATCTGCTGCAAGTTGTATTATGAGGTTCAGCTGCACATCTTCAGTTTCTGATACTGCTGCTATATAAAGGTGTAGTTACACAATTGTGCAAGTTAATTTCCTCTTTGCGTATCTTTTCTTACCATCTGTTAGTGAATGAAGCAAATATGTTCTCTTCCTGTTCTCTTTAAATTATAGAATGAAAACATAGGATTGCTATTTGAACTTTCACAAGTTCTCTGTGGACATCCAAACATCTCCTGTTACAGAAGTTAATAAGATAGGAAATTTTGTAGCTAAACTAGTTATTCTGTAAAAGGCTTTTCAGGAAAATACTCAAAACCTATTTACTAATTTTGCCTTTTGATATTGAATTATGATCTTGTGTATTTTACTGTTTCATCTCTCTTTTATAGAAGGATTGAAATCAAATAAAATCCCACATCTGTTCATTTTTGACTTTGGAAGACCCAAGAAGAGAGAGTTATCAATACTAAAATCCCCTTTATGAAATATTTAGAATAACCTAATTTTCTTTTAGGAGACCATTAAGTTGATTTTGATACTGGAATTGAGAATCAACAGTTATTTTCCTCCCTTGTTCTATCTTTTGCAAGTCTCTAAGCTCTTAGTCTACTCAGACTTCTAAAAATTTGAGAAAAAGCTGTTTTAAAGTGAAGTCAGAGAGGAAGTTCAGTTCAGATCCACGGTGTTGTTTGGACACGTGATTGGCTTTGAAGAAAATAGAAATTGTTTTCCCAGGTAGTTAGTAAGTTTGGATGGAAGTGACTTGTCCAGAGCAGCTAGTGACATATCGCAGCCATACTTTCGCATCTGTCAGCTTCCAGGCTTCAACCAATCTACCCTTTACCCTACATACCATGTTTTAGCTGCTAGAACTTTGTGTTTTCACCTGAATTTCTTGCTGCACTGGGACCCGGCCCAGTGACCACTGAGACTTGGTCAGAAGTAAGGTGGTTACCACTTAGTGGTCCAAGTGCTGAATTCATCACAGTGGACCACAGGAAAGACAAGCAATGAAATTAAGTGTATTACTATGCTTCTTAACTGAATGTTATGAGACAAAACCTAGTGGAAATAAATCATTGAGGAGTGGCCATTTTAATAGAGTTAAATATCATTTTAACATTATATAGGATGCCAAATATATTATGCCATTAGCAAAAAAAAGTCACTATAGTCCTGTAATCTGCTGTATCTGTGAGTTCGTTTTCAAACTCTAAATCCATTTATTTAGGTATCGAATTCTGTCAATACTGCTTTTGTACATACTGTTATCTAGAAGGAACTTTCTTGCCAGCTTCATGAGACTTTTGAATTATGGTATCTGTTAAAGGATGTTATTTTAATATGTATGTTGCACTAGTTTTTACAGGACAGTAACATGTAGGAACAGGGAATGAATGTGCCCAAGGATGCCAGATACAAGTGCTCTAACATGAACTGTTAATATGCTCCTATGTGTTACTTAGCATTTTGGAAACCAATTCCAGACATTTTTATTGGAATGGAAAAATAAAACAAAGGTCTTTATTGCTCAGTGCTATTTCCAGTGACATAAGTTCCAATAATTCTAATCTGACTGTTTTAAGATTCCTGCAGAATCTGAAAAATCCATAATTTTCCTAAACTTTCACAATGTTGCATATCCCATTATGGTAGTTTTTGCAGAACTCAAAGAAACTGGTTTAATTTTGGTTTTTTTTGTTTGTTTCTTCTGGGCGAGCCTAAGGCCAACCTTCAGTTGTACTAATGCTGTAAAGTAGTACTGAATAAAGGCTTATATTTTCTGTGCCATAGGTGCAGAAGCTGCCTCACTAACTTTATGGTTTTACATAAAAGCATATATATGCAGCCATGGAAGATGGAACTTTTTATTATGGTTGGCTTTATCACTAATGGAAAACATCCTTCAATATATAATTGTTAGCTGTTAGATTCTGGTGAGGTTTATATTGTGCTGGCTGCCTTTCCAAAGAGAAAAACATGGCATAATTTCTGTGTCAATATATTCACAGAGCTTAAAAATGATATGTGTTTACACTGTCAGTGCCCATGTAGTCTGTGTTAACTTCCTGTCGTATGAAAGAGGAAACAAGCAATTTTAAAATAACCCTTTTTTGGCACCTGAAAGAAACAGAACAAATAGAACCGTTTTCCTTTCAGCTTGAAATAGTTACCTATGTTGGTAAACATTATGGTTCTCTTGAATCAGTAGGCAGACCAAGTCTGTGCACTGGATGCTTCACCTATAGATGTTATTTGGTTCTTGTTTCCAGGATATTATATGGGTATCAGTACAACATCTCATAATTTTAAAATATCCAAAACCTGTTGGCAATTGGAGTAAATAAAGAAATTAGTCACTTTTTTATGATTTGCACTTTTTTCTTACAATTCCCATAATACTTTCAGGAAGTACCTCTTTCAGGTTTCAATAAAATTCTGAAAGAACTGGAAAATAGGTCATATATAGCTATTTTCATGTGAGACAGATTTATCTTGTACCTACATGGACATTTTTATTCAGTTTTTTACCTTTTATCCTCCTTTAATTTCTTTCAATTTTCCGCATCTAGACTTGACTTTTTGATTAGCAATAGCCTAACCAAGTGTTTATCTACTCTGCTGCTGTCATGCAGTCAGAAAAAGCTAAACTTGCTTAAATATCAGGAAAAACAACAGCATGTCTTCAATAATATGATAACCACTATAGCCAATTTCTACATTATACAATGTCATTGTAGAGGTCATTAAAATTTGTGGGAATCTTTCACCTGCTTTCAGTCGTCTTAAATCAGATTGTATTCTCTGTTTACCCTAATACTAACCCTTTACCTGTTGTTGGAGGTTGGGGCGGGGAAGTGGAATTTTTACCATTCTGTTGCTAGGCTAGTAACGATCAGGGCCATTTACTCTCACAAAAGAGACAAAGACTTTTTGGCTGGGTGGTACTGGAACAAGAGATGGCAAGACTTGATAACGGCACACTCGCTCGCAGCTCTCAGAGGAGAGAGGAGTGGAAGAAACAGCTCTCTCTGCTTTTTTTGGCTGCGACTGCAGGAAAAGAAAAGCCTGGCTCCGCACTAACTTTTCTCTACCTGCTGGGTGAGCTCTTGCTTTTGAAAAGAAGGGCACGGGACTCCAATCCTCTCGTCCCCTCCGGGAGGGTGCATCTCCCAGCTGCGCTGCAGCGGAACGGGACCCCTGCCTGCCACCACCCCGCACCCTGCCTGCCCCAACTGCGGAGTTTCCTGCTGCCTCCTCTGCTGGCTGGCCCCGGTGGGCTGATCCGGCCGTTCCATCTCCCGGGTCTGGGCTCTCTGCTGCACCCCGGTCCATCTGCACTCCACCCGGCTCTAGCCTGTCCGCCATTACGCGCGACACAAATCCAACCTCGCGGCACAGCGCCATCTGCAGCTTCCTGGGAGTCGTCGCACCTGCCCTGCTGGTCTAGGAGCCCAACAGCGCCCCTGCTGGCCGTGACCGTGACTGCACCGAACAGGAAAGTGCCTGACAGCCCAGGGACATTTGCCACCGAGTTTTTTCTGGTTTTGTTTACTGTTTTTTACCTTGTTTACTGTTTTTTTTGTTACTAATTGTTTACCTCATTATAGATACTAGTAAAAAAACTCTTATTCCTTTTCCCATACCTTTGCCTGAGAGCCCTTGATTCTAAAGTTATAATAATTTGGAGGGAAGGGGATTCACATTCTCTGTTCTAAGGAAGGTTACCACCTTCCTAAGCAGACACCTGTCTATCAAACGAAGACACCTGTTGGTTTAGATTTCCTGAGATTCGCAGAAGCTGGCAGAGGAAGCAGGCAGATGGACCCAAGATGGCGAAAAGAGAAACTTTATTTACAGAAACTTCTTTATATATGCATTAATAATCTAGCAACTATTGGTCAGCAGGGAATCCACCTCCTAAAACTATTGGTCACAGCTATACAACACCTAGTACCAAACACAGAGATTAAGATTAAGAAAGTACAAAAATGCAGCTTATCTCTATTCACCCTGAGAAAGAAGAGAAAGATTTCTAAAACAGTGCAACTACATTTATCAAATCATGTTTTTTCTGTAATCTTCAGATTGTTTCAGAAGCCGAACAACACAACAACTGAAATCAAATTTTGAGCAATGAGCAATACAGCAATCTAAAATGCTATATAGTTGCCCATTGGAAGGAGCAGATTTTTATCTCCCTGAAATACTGATGATAATCAATCCATTTACCAGTACACAGAAATAACGAGCATTTTTGCAGCCTAGCAAGGCGATAAGGCATGCTGAACTGCAGAATTGAAAGAAAACAATTATATGTGGTCTCTATGTTCTGTGTAAACTGTAATACATTTTGAAAGAGAATAGAAATTGCAACAATTTTGGACTATGTACAGTTTCCATCTGTTCAATGAACTTCCATCATTGCTGAGGGGAGATCTGTATTGTGTTCAAGAAAATTACAGTATCTGGTTCTTGGTGACTAAAATTGCAATTAACAGATTTTTCATGTGCATCTCACTGTGTGACTTGTTGCATGGTACACCACCTCTGTATTTTGGTTTTAAAATCTATTTGTCTTAAGACAGTTAACGACTGGAGGCTCTTGTTCATAGCTCTGTCCAGTAAGAAATTAATTACTCCTTCAGTCTGCAAAGCAGGAGCTCAGTACTGAAGACCCTAGAGAGCACTTTGCAGAGTGGCATAAGAATTTTCACCCTTTAAGTTCCCACATTAGAGGTGTGTTTGTTTAGATCCTGTTTTCCAGTTGAAAAGATTTGGTTTGAGTAATATTTTGACTTCCACAGAAACAAAATGTAGGTTGTAGGTTCTATGCTTGTGCACAGGGTTTTGATGCCCCATTCCAATAAAGGGAATTGCCAAATCTTAAGATGATATGGATCTTTCTGAGTAACAATAGCCAGAGTATACTTTGGAGGTATGCATGGACCGTGGTCAGAGCCATGCTGATATTCATTAATTTCTCAAACTTTTCCACTCTCAAGGCCAGCAATCTTTACTGACATGAGAGCACTGAGATTCCTCTTAGTTACGCTTAGACCCCAAATTGCTTCCAGGCATTGCTAGCACAGAGAAATGCAAAGTCACTTGTATTGCCTTCCCTCCTTGGTGGTTATGGTTGTTTGCATTTTAATTCTGCATATCTGTGACCAGTGCTTGGTTTGCTTTATGAGATGCTATGAGATGCCACTTTGAATTTTCAGATGTGAAATACCCATATTCTACAGTTAAAAGTATTTCCCTTATATATACTTTTCACTGTTTTTATCTAATGTAGTTTTAAACTTGAGCTCTAGATACTTAGGCTGTCTTTCAGCATCACATGAAAATGTTTGCCTAAATACAGGTGTAGAAGTACTTGCACTCAAGTTTCAGAAAGTACCAATTGTTGTCATGTAGCATGAAAAGACAGTGTGGAGACCTTGCAGTGTCTCCCAGCACAGGCTGTTGGGGCAATGCATACAAAAAAACTGGTCAGATCTGATGGTTAATGCAAAATGATTACTTACGAGGTGCAGCACAGCACTGGATTTTTTGGGTTTGGGCCAATTCCTGAAAAAAGTCCCAAGGGCAGCTCTGCAACACATTTACCTTCAATACAGCAAATAGTCCTATTAGGATGTACATATCAGGTCTGTAATAATCATATCTGGACTCTGCATGCAGTCTAACGTGAAATGCAGGGCAAGAGGAAATGAGTCCAGGGCAGGTCAATGTGCAGAAGAGCTAGAGCTTATAGGCTGAGATAAACCTGTCCTGATGCAGTGTAGAAGCACAGGGGAGCAGTTGCAGCGAATTTCCTTGTGCTCTGGTTCTGAGGAAACAGTGCAGAAACGTTTGGATTATGTATGCATGGAGCTAGATTGGGGTTGGCAGGTTATTAGTTTTGAGCTGAAACACAAATGATTGTACTCATCCAGGAGCCAAATTTGGATGAAGTTAAGTAAGGTTTGTCTGGAGCCTCATACCTAACAGACCCTTCCAGATTCTAGGTTTCTTGCACACAAGCTTGGGCAAGGTACCCATCCTAATGTGAAAGGTGAGCAGCCAGAAATGTTGGTAGAACATGCGCATTTACAGGCAATAGCATTCAGTAAACAACATAAGATTTATAAGAATTTTAGGATTTCTTCCTAGCACCTTCCTTCATTTTACATATGTTATGAGGTCATAGAAACAAAGACTCAGTTGAAATGAATATACACAATGGGATAGAGTTAAGGTTGCTGTGGGAATGTCAACTCTGAATTTTCTGCTTTTGTTGTGATGAAACTATGGAATGAAATCTTTCATTAATATTAGGTTTTAAACATTCTTTAACATAATTAAAATAATTTGTTAAACTTAACCCTTTAGACACAAGTGCCACTGTAACAGTTAACTTTTACACGTGCACAGTACTATAAAGGGTTTTCTTCCTAACTGTGTTCATAATAACATCATACTGAGCTCTTACTAAGCCTGGACCCAAGAAGTAGATTGTTACTTTTGCTGAAGAAAATAAATGGTCAGCTGTAACAGAATTTCTGAATGCTTGTGGAATATAAATAATTACAATTTAAAATTACAGAGTAAAAAGATTATGCGTTGTTGTGGGAAAATTTTGTTTGTTGCAGTTTTGTTTTTTGTGAGGCTTCTTTTGGTATGGTACTGGTATAGATTTCTTTGCCTGAAATAAAAAAAGTATGAAAATTGTCCAGCAAAGACCATATCAATTTCTTTGGATGTTGTAATTTTTCTGTTTCAATAGTGCCTAGCTCTACAGCAGGGTTCTGAAGTTACTGATAAAATAGGTAATATAGGTATTTATGGGCAACACAAACAACACTGTTTGTTAGTACTGACATAGTTTCTCTTAAATGCTGTGGATCTTTCTTAGCCCTAATGAAATGTGTATATTGCTGGAGTTTAAGACAAGAGATGTGAATCACATCAGAATGTAGAGGGAGAAACAGTTTTCATGTAGTAAGTAGACCTCACTGGAAACATAGAGTTAAAAAATGCAAAGTCAAAAACATCCCAAAGCAAAGCAAAAGGCATATTTATTTAGTGCAGACTGCAATATTTGTCTGGTGTTCTGTTTGGGCCCATATCTCCAGTGTAGACTTTGGGAAATTTGGGCTTCTCCAAATACCAAGGATAAGATTTGGCCTCACGAAAATAGTAGTGACTGACTTTGGTAGGACTAAGGGTTTTACCCAAAGCAGTTATTTTGAAAGTCAGATTGTGTGATTTTTATATCAGTTGATAACTATAGATAAGTATGCAGGTTTTGGCCCACAATAAATGAAATAAGAATAGGTACCAGTGAGTATTTTTTAAAGTTTTTGAATTGTTTTTAGACTTTCCTTTCCCGTGTGGGTTTACCCTGACTTGTGGAAGCAGGCTAACTTATCTGGCATAACCCCTTTTTTTGAAAAAAGATAGTCTCCATACCAGAAAGATAAGCTTGTGGTTCATATCAGTTTTACAGTGGCTCTTCTGGAGAGTGATTGGTCTGCTCTCATTTGGTTGTACTTGTGGCTGAAAAGAAGACAAGTCCCAGCATAGAAAGAGGCTCGGTCAGAGTGTGCAGTTGCTGAAACTTTCTTTAAACTGCTTCTACACATCTTTTCCTTACGCACAAAAGGTGTAGTGACCCCACGGAGAGTTGCTTGAGATCACATAATGGCTGAATTTTTAAATTTTCTGGCCAACAGAATACATCTGGCCAAGGGAATACATTTGGTTTTCAGTCAGAGCAGTTAACAGCATTCATTTTCACCTTTAAGTTTGGGAGATGGTATGTTCTTCTTACCTCGAGAAATGAGCTGAGCTGGTCTTGTTTACATAGATGTAAATTGGAAAGAACTTGTGATTTTAATTCAGGAATGAATGCTAGCCCTATCTTTGTAAAAACCTATTGAAATCATTAAGTGTTCCACACTTTAGCTTCAATTAATTAATCAATTAATTAATTTATTTCCATCTCAGATGCTCTTGTGTGTGCAGGTATGTGCCCTCTAGATCCTTCCCTTTTGTTGTGGTTTGACCCTGACCAAATGCCAGGCACCTACGACATCTGCTCTCCCCACTCTCTCCTGCCACAGCTGTACAGAGGAGAGGAAAAAACTAATGCACACACTCAGGACTCATGAGTTAAGAAATTGGTGAAAGAACGCACTGAAAGAGGACAAAGCAGGTAGAAAACTTGAAGTCGCAAAGTGATTTATTAACCTAAACAGAGTTGGAAGATAAATGAGAAGTAAAAATAAACTCTTAAGACACTGTTTCTTCACTCACCCCCCTTCCCTCTTAAGGCACCATTTCTCTGCTCCCCCCCCCCGCCCCTTCCAACCAACAGCTCGGGGTGGTCAATCAAGATCCAAAATTCCTCCTGTTGCAAACACCGTTCTTTGCTCAACCCTCTCCCTCTTTAGACTCCGTTTCTCTGCTTACTCCCCTCCCTCCTTCCAACCAACAGCATGGGGAACGGGGGGACAGGGTATGAGGTTTTTCTTTGGTCAGTCCAAAATTCTTCCACTGCTTACGGAGAGGAGGGAGTCCTCTACTTAGCCATGGGGTCCTTCCCATGAGAGACAGTCCTCTGCAAACTTCTTTGACATGGGTCCAATCTCACGAGCAGCAGCCTGCCCCAGTCTGCTCTCTCATGAGTCCTTGTCCATGGGGTGTAGTCTTCCGAGACAATGCCAGGCTGTTTGCATCTCGAGAGCAAAACCTTTCTCTCTATATGGGACTCCCGCTGGATCACAGCTTCCTGCAGGCATCCACCCACTTCTCGGGCATAGGCACCTCCCCATGGGCTGTGGGTGGTTCTCTGCATCCCCTGTGGACTCCATGGGCTGCAGGGGGACAGCTTGCTCCCCCCATGGTCTTCACCATGGCCCACAGAGGGTTTTCAGCTCCAGCATCAGGAGCACCTCCTCTCCCACCTTCTCCACTGACCTTGGTGCCTCCATGTTGTTTTCCCTTCACATATTTTCACCTCCTACTCCTCTGGCTAAAAAGAAGTGCATGCTCACATTGTTTTGATTTCTTCTTATACATGTTTTCACAGAGGCATAACTAACATCTCTAATTGTCCCAGACTTGGCCAGCAGCATGTCCATCATCTTCAGAGCCATCAGAGATTGGCTCTGCTGGGCATGGTGAAAAACTTCCAGAACCTTTGTACAGGACACACAGGAGCCATCTTTGTGCCCCTCCCCACCCACTAGCAAAAACTGGGCCAAGCAAAACTAACACACCTTTGCAGGTGATTCTACGTAATGAATTACTAAAGGACAAATTTCAATTTCTCTGGAATTCATGCTACTTGTATTTTGCATCCCATGGAGCCATGTTGGCAGCTGGCAAAACTGCGTGTGCTCAGAAACATGTTTTCAAAGATAGTCTGCTTTCTTTCCTCAGTGGAAAGGGGATAAAAAAGTTCTGTGTTCCACTGTCTGTGCTCATGACCTCTGCCTGTAGAGGAGATGAGAAGCAGAGACCCAGGTGAAGCAGCATCTGTTGTTTCAGCTCATCTCCCAACACCAAGACAAAATTTCAGGGGAAAGAAATGTTTTCTTTATCTGAATGTCTCTTAATCATTATTGTAATATTTCTGAAAGTATTTGCAGATTGGTTACACAAGATGAATGTACCATGTTGTGTACAAAACACTTGTGCAATTGTTAAAACAGCCTGAGATCCAAGGCAGAACCTGCACCAGCCGAAGAGCATCACAACAGAGTAGTGGGAAATATTTTTTCACTCTTGCAGTGAGAAAAGAGTTGTATTTCTTCCCACCTGTCCATATTTAAACTCTGGTTATGCTCTGCCATTGCCACCTCATCTATGTAAGATCAATTAAGAGCAGTTTGGTAGTTCATAAGTGTGTATGGACTTTTAAGTATAAGGGACTGAATATTTTGTAGGTAAACTTCCCCTAAAGGAGCATAACCTTTATGGTAACAGCCTGGGTGTTACTACAAGAACGAAGCTATGCTAATGAAGTTGTATACCAAATAATAAAGAGAACATCTCTTCATAACCAAAATGATGGTCACACTTTCAGCTGTGGAAACCAGCAGAGGTAGAGGGTTGAATGTATTGTTTATGCTTATTATGAAGATTTCCTTTGTACTGGTCTTTTTTTATTAACTATTCAATCAATTGCCTTGTACTTGGGAAGACAACTTATACACACACATTTGTGTGACAGTTTGCTATGATGCAAATTTCCAACAGTCTGGACTGCTTCCAAGAGCACTTTGGGAGCAGGAAACTACTTTCTGGACTCGACTAAAACATTCATCACTAGCCTTGTCTTTTGCATACAGAGCATTGTATCATGATCAAGCTGTCTGTCCATCTGTCCATCTGTCTACCTGTCTAAATCAAATGTCTGCAAATGTACATGTAGACCTAGCTAACAAAAAGTTTTGTTTTCTGGGACAAAACCTTCAGGTTTTGATTGGCTGCTGTATCAGTAGACTGAAATACTTACAGATGTCCTCGGAGGCCTTCTATAAAACTGCAGGTGTTCAGCTTTTGTAAATAGTTCTTATTATATAGATAGACTTTTGGCAGCTAGTAATGATATTTCCTGAAACTGAAAAATTGTTTTCTACCTTACACGCTGGTTTTACATTACTGGAATTTTGGAGGAGAAAACAAATACCTCTCATCAAGTAGTACTGAAACTGGTTTTGGTAGTTGTATATATTTTCTGATTTGTATATTTTATGCTGGAGTGTGAGCTTTTTCCTTAACTGTTGTGGTCAAATTTGAAATCTCTTCCAGCAAAAGTAAAATTTGGAGGAATTAAGGAAGTGCTTGCCAACAGAAGGTTTATCATTGTTTATACAGGACTAGCAACTGGCTTGCAGTCAGTGTACCACCAAACCCCGAGGTGAGAGGGCATCGCAAAGCATTTAAAAATATTAACATTATAATAGAATACTTTTAGAAGCTTTCTTTTCTTTTTGGTATCACTGAGTAAGGCACATACAAAGATTTTATGACTATGTATTTAACCCATTCCCTACCACCATTATATAGTGCTGGAAGAAAATGATGGATCATTTTGCTACATTCCTTTGGACAATGAGATTGATGGCATTCAATATCTCACTTCTGGGGAATTGTAGTTTAATTGCAGGGAGTTAAACAACTTATTAGAATTGTATTTGTATTGTATTTAATGATCCAAATTCTTGACTGGATAACTTGGTGCTCGTGCTTTCTTTACTAAGCCTACTTGACCTTTACAGTGCTGAATCAGTACCTGAAGCCTGGTAGCTAAGGATTCTTCTCTCCTAATTTTTATTTAATTTCTAAGATAATACCTTGTTGAAGTAGGTTGAGTGTTTTATGTGTGCAATATTGGGTCTCAATGTACAAAATTTAGTCTCTGCTAGACACTGTATGTGTGTCTCAAGTCTATCTTATCAGAATGCTTCCTCAGGGTAAGCATCAATCCCTTAAAAAGGTAGTACTGGAAAGTTGTCAGTATCCTCTCAAGGGTTTAGAGGACCTTAACCATCACTGTCAGTTTTGTGCGGATATCTTTGGATGTTATGTGAGTTATTATAATGAGGTTCTGAAACTATAGAACAGTTGGGCAGCAGGTTTTTTTTGGTTTTTTTTTTTTTTTTTCCCATGAAATAAAATTACTGAACACAAAGTAAATGGGAATTTCTGACTTCAATAAATAGGGGCTGTGCAAGCCAACTCAGCATGCCCAGGAGACCATCCAAGTTCTGGAAGAGAATGCAAGGACTGAAGGTGCTTTTAATTAATTTTGTTTATTTTTATTGATTTTTTCAATTTTTGAATACATAGTTGGTTTTTTTTTGTCAAATGTAATCCAGGAAAAAATGTCTATGCTTTGCTTGCTGTATGTTTGAAACCTTGACAGAGAGAAGACACCAAGTGCATCTATTAAGTGTAAACCTTGACTCTAAGATCATTTTATCTGATGCTAATCCACACTGCTACAGACATGAATTATTGATGATATGGCAGAAGTATATTGCATAAGTATATGGCCATATTCATTGTAAAGGTTCCTCTTTGTCTCCTTACCTGTATTCCCTCTCACATTTCTCACACCCATTTGTTCATAGCTCTCTAGGCTTTTTCATCATATGAAAGTATCATTTTCAAAGGTTTTGCTTCTTGCATTCATGTCAGTATTGTAGATCAGAATGTGACAGGGAATACCTGGTTGCATACTTTCTTTAAACCTGAGCCAGTAGCACTGCAAAATGTTAGGGAGACCACTCTTTCATCTCACACCCTCCACCACTTTAAATTGAAAGGTTTGTTGATGTAATCCTGTTTTCAATCTATAGAGGTCACCTGTAATGCACTGATCTGAGGATAAATGCCTAGTACTCTTTGATGTTAGAAGTGACTTTTTTTTTTAAAGCATGTTTAATGATATTGTGTTTAGCCAGGATACTGTTGAAAATTTTGAAGACTTCAGCTGGTTAATCAACTGTTGTTAACCTTCCATTCAATTGTTAACAATCCTTTCCAAACTGATATTTTCATTATTTCAATGTTTCAAAAATTTTTCTTGGAAGAACTGAAAACTTCGAGGTAATCTATGATGCAAGATGCTGTGACTAGAGGCTAGGTGAAAGTACATTAAACTAAGTATATATTCCCTTGGTAATCAGTGACAAAGATAATATTGATATCATTTGAAGAAGGATTTCATCCTGCCAGTACATTACAGAGTAATGAAATAGAAATCTTAGTTTACAATATAGTACTTAAACAGTTGCGAAACTCGCATCAGGATTTTTAAAAATCTCTTTAAATGCCCTATTGGTATGTACAGGTCATACTGTTTTTCCCCAGTAAAAGGGCAGAATTTAATTTCATAGATTAGCTGCACCTACTTTTGCTAGGAAGGCTAAATCAATTAGAGATGGGCTTTTTTTTCTTCATGATCCTGACTGCTATCAGTAGATGCAGGTTAGCAAAGACTTACTGTAGCCCAGATGGGCTTTTGGGTATGCTTGAGGATTTGGCACATTATAGAAGGAATTTCTTATCTATAATTCTGTCTGTTTTGGTAGAAGAATAAACCACTCCACCTGTAAATTGTTCAGCAGACAACTTTCACAGTGCTAGAGCTGCACATGAATGTAAAACACTTCCGTGCACTTTTCAGAACTGGGCTCCCTGCTTGCCTAGTGTTCAGCAGCGGTTCTTTTCTTGTTACTGCTCTGTTTCCTGACCCAAGTAGTCATGTGGGGAGTTCAAATTAGGTTAACAAGAGCAGGCTGACATAGAAAAGGCTTAATTTCACTTGATTCTACACTGAATCCTGTCTTTTTATTGTTAATGCCCTTTTGTTAATTTTTGTTTCTTTGTTTCATCTGCCAGAGAGTTCAGCTGGCAGCAGGAAAAGTTTCCTGAGCTGACTTGGCCTAGTAAATAGTTTTTAAAGGCTGTTGCTGCTTCAGGAGGAACCCACTTTCCAGGGCTCTGTCACTTTCCTTCTTTTGATTTTTGTATTCAGTCCCTTCCTTACCATTCCCCACATATGGTATGCACAGTTGCAATGACTTGCATCTGTCCAGAAGTGTGACTTTCTTAGAGCTGATTCTCCTGTTCCTTTGTACATGAGCCAAAAAAGGACTGTGTTTTACACAAGGCTGCCAGCGCCCTTCTCCCAAGAGAACATGTGTGGTCCCTCACATTCATCTGAGTTCCCACTAACCCCAAAGATCAAGAATGTTTAGACTTCTTCCTCTCTCTGGTGGCCACCATTATCAAAATGACTTAGTCCACTCAGAAAGTTAAAACATGCTGCTATTACACTTCCAGTTCTATCAATGATAAACTATGGAAAACATCAATGTCATATATTGTATTTAACATGAGGAACTGTTTGACACAGTGTATCCTTGAGATGTTTATAGCGAGTAAGCAAAACTTTGAATTCTTTTAATAAAATCTCCCTTTAACCTCAGGAATGGAGCCTGTACATGAAGTTTTATTTCTCTCAATATTCAGTCTTCTCATTCGAACTGCCAAACACTACATAATAAATTTAGGCGAGGAGACTGTCTCCATTTTATTATATCATTTCATTGAATTCCCATAACACTGAGGTCAGTTGGCATTCCTGCCCTCTATATTTCACTCACAATGGCTTCTGTCTCTAAGGAGAATATTGGTGACAGGAAGAAGAAAGTAGCATACATTGCAAACTGATTTTCCTTAGGAAAGCATTTTGTTTCCTTCTTAATCGCCTTCCTTGCTGGCTATTCATGTTGTCTCTTTGAGAAAGAACTCTTATTTGAAAGATCTGAACAATTCTCGTCCGTGAGCATCTTGAAGCTTGTTTAAAGCACAAAGCAGTATATGAGACAGTATAATGCGATGTCTTTGTGACGTGGAGACTGTGAGAAGAAGAGCTGCTCAGCAGCTTTGGAGGACGCAACTAGTTTGTTATGAGGGGAGCCAAAATGATTTTAAGAGAATGTGGCAAAGCAGAATTTTCTTAATCCTAATTTCACCTTACTGGTATATGTCATTATCCCTCCCTGAGCTTTTGCTAAAAGGTAGGTTGGCCACTGGATGGCCAAAATTTCCATTACAAACGTCCTTAGATGCAGCTGAACTGATATTGATTGTAGTTGCCTCAGTGCTTCTTTCAGCATACATTCCAACCACAGGAACAATAGCTTTAAATTAAATACTACACAGACATTCATAATTTTGATGTTTAGTAGTTCTGTATAATAAGAGCTAAACATTAACAAAGCATGCCAAAGAACATTAAAGGACCTTAAAAGAGGTACCTACTTTTCTCTAACGGGGAACATTAATGGACCTCTTCCTCTCACTTTATCCCAAGCCGCCAGAGGAGGCAGCAAAGGAATACTCTAGTATGCTTTTTTATGGTGGTGTTAAATTAAGTGAGATTGATTCACTTGCTCTGAAGAAGTTCCAGATGGAAGTTGCCCTGAGAATATGCTGGAAAAGTATCTCCACATATTTGTCCTCTGTACAGCCAGACATTCTTCTCTTGGCCACTAAACTGCATGGACTTTTGATTTGACCAGCCATTCCTAGAACTTAACGTGCACTACATGTGGAAAAAGAAAATGGGTCATTGAATAAGATACACAACCTTCTCTTGGGTGAAAATTTGCTCCTCTGTTTAAACAGATTAGCTTGTATAGTATATTGTGCCTTCCCCATTTCACTTTTTTAGCCAGATAGGAGATTTTTTTAGTGGAATCTTCTATGTAACACATGTATGATTTCATTTGCTCCTTACAGGCCTCCTCTCAGGCCATAATTCTTGATTTCTCCTAATTAGTTGCTGTGGAAATGGTTATGTCATAAACACAAACAATGGGAATATAAGGAGCAGATGAATTCTTAGGAAGCAAAGATTTGTTTTCCTGTAAATGACAAAAAAAGCCTCAAAAACCAACAACCCAAAGGAGAGGCATTATAAAACTTTCTGCATTGTCTTTCATCTCAGGATTTTACAGTACTTCTCAAGTATTAATACATTAAAGATTTTTTGAAAAGCTGCTGCAGGAATGGTATTGAAACCTTCCATCTTAGTTGTCCCTGGTAACTCATGATCAAACCATTGTTGCTTGCAACTGAAATTAAGTTTTACTTGCAAACTGAGCTTTTGCTCTGAGAGCTGACTGGGTTCTTCCCAATGTACACGTCATCACTAGTTATAGAGATTCTGTTGACCAAGTTATTTACACCTGTGCAGTCCAATTTTTTTCAAGGTTCATTTGTCCTGCCTTCAGATTCTTTCCCTTTGAGATTTGTAGGCAGTTCCAACAATTTTAATAGCATTTCCTCACTGTTGCTGCACTATGTGAAAGAACTATGTGAAAGAAGAAAGTAAATAATTATATCAAAGGAGTACAGGGTGGAATGGAGCAAAATCTACAGCTGTATCAATCACAGCCATGTTCTGCATGACTATTGAGAGAAAAATCAATAAAAAAATATTTTTTTGCCACTGAAGTCAGCACATGTGGATACGTATCCTCTGGGGAATGAAATCCATCACTCTACACTGTATAGTGATGTTCTCATTAAGTGCTCAAAATGGGGCTTGTGTAGCGTGTAGGTCATGTGAATTCACATGTGGATTTCGCCAAGGGAGAAGCTCATTGAGTCAGAAGATGCCTTTTTGCATAGTCACTTTTCAGAGTTGTCTTATATTTTTGGCATTCACAACACCTCTGTCATGTGAATATTTATAACTGGTGCCTTTTACAGATGGAAAATCCAAGGCACAGAGAGATTAAATGACTTGTCTAAAAGAGCACAGTTGGTTAATGGCAGAGCGAACACAGAGCTCAGGATTTCCGACTCTGTCTCCTAGACTCCACAAAACATTTCTAGAACAATATTGAAGTGATGTAATGTGTAAACAGAGTTGTTTCCAAACAAAAATATCTGTCAGGTTACATTAAATATCTGCAACAGCTCTTTAAACATTCAAGAACAGATTGGTTTTAAATGTATGTAGTTTTTTCTTTAGTGACAAAAAGGAACACATTCTTAACTGTTAAAATATTTACATCTCCCATTGATTAAAAAAATTGTAGATATTATCCTGCTCTTAGCTGTGGAATAGGAAATCTACATGGCTTTTAGGCTTCCAGCTAAAAAGATTTTTGAAACTGAACCTGTAAGTGCAAGTTAGTAAGTAGGACATTCTTGTCTGCTGCCAGCATCTGTTATTGGAACTATACACTAGTACATTTCCAGCATTGCCTTACAATATGCCCATGGCAACTTTATAGAACTCAAACATGCACAAGAAAGATATGTGAAGAAGGGCAAAATGCTTTTGCATAGTTTTTATATTATTCACACAACTGGAATGTGTACGGCATAGTACAGAGTATAACAAGAGCAAATGCTGAACCACATCAAGCTGTTCCCTTGTTGTGCATGTCATTTAAATATCAAATCTATAAGGGAGTTTGCTGTGTTCTTCACACACAGAAAGACCACAACTAAGTGAGTTAAAAGTATCCCATGAGTTTTTAAAAATGCGGACAAACAACTCTCTTCTTTTTGATAATTGCAAATACATTGTTCCACTCTGTTGGTTCTGCAACATCTGGTGTTTTATAAAGCATTTTAAAATGTCATCTCCCTTCCCCGTTTGCCCACACCCTTCCCACTGCACCTTAACCCCAGTGTACCAAGAAACTTTAATTAGTAAGAAATCTGTGGAAAATCTTGCAAAATAGAGTTAAAGGATTGTGTCTCTACAGATTTGAGCTATTCTTTATATTGACAAGGAAGCTGAGTCAGCAATATTACTGCATAGAATGATTTCATTGAGGAAGAGGAACAAGATTATGGGGTGATTCGGTGGAAAGGTGTTATGAAATTACTCTTGCAGAAGAGATTCCTTAGAATGTTCTGCTTGATAGTGTTAATTTGATAGTCTTGGCATTCAGTCTTCATAAAAAATCACAAAGCAGTTTCTCAAGAATGAAAGACTGTAATCCCCCTTGACAGTCCTGGTATGTATCCAGTGTTTGATTTGTAAATTGAGTATAGTTGCTTCACAGTTAGCAAGATAGTGAACTTTATAGTTTGTGCTTCAGGATGAGTTTACAGGTTCAGGAATCAAAGTGGGTGAATGATAAGGCAATTACTGTGTACATTTGTCCATATATCAGGGTATTTTAACATTTTTTATAGATGTTGTTGTCAGTCCATTGCAGAGTACAGTGAAAAAAACACTTTGAGAAGTAGGATGTGAGTAAAGGTACGAATCTAATAATATATGAATAACTGCAGAAAAATCCCTAAGCAAGGCAACTCTATAAATATCATGAGTTGTGGGAAGTCATCTTGCCTTATTTTAGCTATCAGTTGGGCATATGATCTCAGCAGCTTGCATAGCCTCCATTTTCAGTGAAGAGAAAAGGAATGGGGACAGCTCTAGATGGCAGTTCATCCTGCCTGTCTAGGTGAGATTGGGTGCTCACTTTCCATCTGACTAAATCTAGATGGGTTGGATCTCACCTTTATTACTCAGCCCAGAGGAAAATGCTTCACAATCCCATGCATTTAAAGACTTATTTCCTTAGGTCTTGAAGTCCAGGGAGGAGAAGTTTTCTTCTGTATACAAATCATGAGGGTTAAAGAAGAGTAAAGTGAAAAGTTTACTCAGTGAAGTTGCCTTTTTCATAAATGCACTGTAAATGTGGGTCAAATCCTAAAATAAAATACATCTAGCTATAGTCAGAAGGCTATGTTAAATAATTTGTTTTAGTTTCTTTTTACGTAGCTGGTGAAAATTGGTGAAATTTTTTTTCATAGTGACCAAATGTAATGTTATAGTATATTTTTTAAAGGACACTGACATATATTATACAGGTGATTTCTGATCATGTGCTTCGTGATGAGGATATTCAGTGTTCTTGTCCTCATGGTCACACTGGCACAGCACTTCTCCACCTGCTGTAGACTAAAATTACTAAGTACTACGAGTGCCCTAGACAAAAATTTCTTAAGAGGATGAATAAAAGTGCAGTGTTTGAGATATCTTATTCCATGTTCCGTGTTGCCTTAGCTAGAATTTTATTAGTATCCAAGGAGATGCACTGGGACCTTATATTGTTAAACTTTTCATGTCTGTTTTGCCAGAGCTTGTGTCTGTCAGGTAAGTAGGGATACAATTTAGCTGTTTTATTCTCAGTAAAGCAAGTAACAAGTAATGAAAGTACAGTACAGTAGCATTGTTTCCAGCATGGATTAGAAACCAGAGCATCTGTTTTAACCTCACAAATAAGCTTGTACCTGTGTGCTGTCATCCGCTCTCTGTTATAGTTAATTCCTTCAGATTTTCCAGTTTGTGTTCGATTCAGACTTTCAATTTCCTAGCACATATACTCCTTATAAAAAAGAGCACTTCTTGTTTCAATTAACAAAACAGAAATGACAGAGATTACTTTTGCTCCCTGTAAATAAGTTAAAGGGGTAGGTTTCAGAGTGCAAAATGCATTTTTACAAGTAAAGTCATAGTAAAACTTTTCATGAGTATATTTAGGCTAAAAGACAGAGAGTGATGTAGAACATTTCCGCAGGGGTAGTGGACACAAGAATTCTAGCTACAACTGAACTTGATAGCTTTAAGAATGGGTTTATGGAGAAGGTTATGGTCTTGAAGTAGAAACACCTGGATATAGACACCATGGTCGAAAAGAACATAGTGAGCTTTTCTTCTGAGAAGTCTTGGTCTTTAAAATTCTTGGGTCAAATCATGCTTTTTTATAGTTTGTGGATATAAACTTTGCTAGCTGCAATCTTCAAGAATTTGGCAGTTTCTACTCTAACCTTTATTTCTGCTTTCTGTGTTCTCTGCTGTGATGAGTCACTCAGATGATTGTGATACCAGCAGTGTATGTGCCATCAGTATTGTGAACTCAAATCCTGTTACTATGCAAACACTATTTCTGTAGCCCTAGAAGTTTCACAAAAAAGGGAAATGATGCTTCCCTTTCAACCATTAGCCACGTGACCTTTTGTTCTCACATGTCTTAGTCCCTCTTCTGTACATGACTTCCACTTGGGAGTTTTTTGGCTTTTGTCCATTTTATTTCAGTTAGCATTTATTTCGCACATCGTTATGAGAAGCACTGGTTATGAAGATACGCAGCTCTTGTCATAACAGAAGTATTTCATATGCACCTGCAATTTGGCTTTTGTGTTCAGGGAATATTGCAGAGTGAATAAAAAAACTGAGATAATTTAGGGGGTTTTGGCTCCACCTGCTATGGAATTGTTGTATTTTTGGAGGAAGGGCATTGAGGTGTTTTTTTGTTTGGTTGGTTTTTCTGAGGGTTTTTTTTTGGTGTTTGGTTTTGTTTTTTTTTTCCCCAAAAAACAATCTGAAGGTGTGTTTATAACGTTAGGGAAAAGGTACATTGTAGGTTACAATGCTATAAGCAGAGAAGAAAGGAAAATCTGTAAGACAAATGTCTATTAACATGGTGGAAATAACCTATTTTTAAATACAAGGGGAAAAAGGTGTTCCATATATAGTCTTCAAGCTGGAAGCTCCATGTTTGTAATAGTACCATGGCAATGTGCAAGTATTAATCACTTCCTTTGTGCTATTTGTAACAGTAATATCAAAAAAACTCTGTTCTCAAGAAGCTTTATATTCTTGTTGTTTTTGATCCTTTTTCTTCAGAAGCATCTATGCAGATACACTGAATTCCTTAAGACCACCCTAGCTGCCTTTTCTGTGCATGTGCAAATGCAAGGACCCAGAACCTGCTTGTACCCGATCCCTCAGAATCCCCCTTCCGCGTGAAGCTGTTTGCCACTGCGCTCAATTGTCCCACCACCCCTTCATCACATACTGGAGGCAAGAAAGGGGAGGGTTTCAGGGTGTGCTGCAGCTGTGCTCTGCTGGGTCTCAACCAGGTGCTCACAGAATTATGGAGCTATAAATGGCTTCCTGATAGCGTTCCCCAGCCTGCCTCCTCTGAGTGAAACTCTGCGTAGGAGAGTGTCTGGTCCGATAGCACTCACAAAAACAACAGATTCTTGCTGCTCATTGCAGTCAAAGGCTTCAGAATCAGAATGGGCTAATATTTCAGCAACTGCAGTGAAATTAAGAGTTCAGTCTCATATATCCATGTTAAGTGGAAAGACAAACAATTTGAGTTACGTTAACAATGCCTCTGTAATGGAAAATGTTGATACTTATGCTGATGGGAATTTTCTCTAATTTATCTTCTGCATCAAGGAACTGTTGTTGGAAACTGGTATTTCACACTTTCATACCATAGTGATTGTTACTTACTAAGTGCTTTTATACCATGATGCCTGGGAGTAAAGGGTCCCCAAATACATGTTAATGTTAATCCAACTTGTCAAGGTTTTTCGTTATGTGGTGTGACTTGAAAATGATCTGTTGTGAGCTTTGCTTTACAGTTTAATTCAAAGAAAATTTAAAAAGTAGTATCAATGTTTCTTTTTAGTAGTTTTACCATTTCATTCAGAGATTCTGTTTTTTGGGGGGAAGGGAAGGAGGATGTTTTTGGTGGGAGACTTGCTTGGCAAGTAGTCGTGGTCTATTTTTGTTCAAAACTGAGTGTCAAGACTGGACTCAAGTTGCAGTAAAGTAGCTTATGGTACAAGGTAAACTGTATGTTTCCATGGAATATATCCTGTGACGAAAGCTTCTTTTTAAGTAGTCATCTGTAAATAATGCATTCTTTCCAGATACTGTTGCTATTTTGTTCTTTGTCAGGTAATTGCAAACTTACTCCTCAGAAAGGAAAAAAGAGGAAAGTAAGAAAAGAAAAGAGGAAGCCATACGCGTACAGGAAAGCTTTTAAAATGTAGGTCCTGCTTGATCTAGTCTAATCTTTGTTTATATAGATTCATTTGTGTTTTGAGAGCTTGTTTTTCACATTTGAAGCACCCCTCTGTATTTATTTCTCTGAAACTTTTTTCAGCTCTCATACTATGAGAAAAAAAAATGCTGGCAGTGAGTTTGTGTATATAAGCTGAAGACTTTTTGAAATGCATGATTTTTTGCCAACTGTGGTTCCTGTTTTTAACTGACAAGCTATTATCATCCATATAGAACAGTGCCCTAAAAAAAACCTAACAAGTTTGCAAATGATGTTTGTGAATTCATTCTTGAGTTTGAATATAATGCTTTATCTCCAAATGTGCAGTTACAGAACAATGTAATTTTTCATGTACCATGAAAGAGTCATGAAACAGATAAAGAGAAAAAGGAAAGGAAGATTTAGGGAGAGGATGTGACTCAGGGATTCAGGATCCTACCAGATCAATAGGGCAGCCTCAGAAAGAGAATGACATCCAGCTGCTTCAAATGGACAGATGGAGAAGAGGCCTAGGATAAAGAAAAAGTGTGAGCAGAGGGATAAATGTGGCCAGAAGTGGTGGGCAGAGTTGGTCCTTTATGCATTTCAAAAATGGACGGAAGCAGTTGGATTTGGGAATGAATAAGATCCTAATGAAGGCAAAGGAGGATTGCCTCCCAGAGGGAGAGGATTGTTTGCTAGGTCTGACTTTTTCATTTTCTTTTCAGTGAAAACAAAGATATAATCCTCTTTTTGGGTGACATGAAATAGTTTCCTGCAGTTGGATATGTATAATGCTGTCACCCCAAATAATCTTGCTTGTTTGATTTGGTTTGGTTTGGTTTTTATTTTGGCTTTTTTTGTTTGTTTGTTTTTGGGGTTTATTTTGGGAGGGGTTGGGGTTTTTTTTGTTTGATTTTTTTGAGGTTTTTGTTTGTTTTTATTTTGTTTGTTTTTTGTTTGGTTTGGTTTGTTTTTTTGGGGGAGATTTTTTTTCATTTGGATTTTTGTTTTAAAATACTTTTAAAATTCCTTCTTTCTCTTTAAAGGTGAATTTCAAAATGGAAATGTAATTTGGAAGCAGTCACTCTGGGATTTGTCTAAATGATGTATTTTAGGTTTTGTGGGATTTTTTCAGTCAAATATTGTTGATTTCAACCTGAAATAATTTTCAGGTGAGCTGAAAATGAATACATTTTTCACTGAAAGCACTACCCAGCTGTACAAATCATTAAATACCTTAGGTCTTTTTTCAGAAGGAAAAGCTGTGTGCAATTCATCATTGTTTTCACATCCTATAGATACTGTCTAATCCAAGTGGCCTTGAATCCAACCTGCAGTTCTCAGCCCCTAATTCCATGCCAAATACCTACCTGTGTCATTTGAGAGTTCAGATTGTTAGTTCATAGTCAAGAGAAGAGTGCAGTTTGCACTGTGTCAAAGACCATGAGTTTTCTGCGGTTTCCTTCTTCCAGAATCAATTTTATTTGCTGTAAGTACTGGGTCATATACCCTTTATTTGTTGTAAGTACTGTTGTAAATAAGGGTCTTTGTAAAACGAGGCTCTTTAAAATGGAAGCACTCCTAGTTATTTATGAAAAATGTCTAAATTTCTTTGGCTTGATCACAATGAGAAAATAGAGTGAAAGAAAATGAGTCCTCTAAACAAAATGAAAAAAAATGCTTATTTTAGTAATTAACTGTAGGCTGCTCACTGAGTGCTAGTAGCATCCTTCCCTTTTCTAATAATTGTCCCTTGGGACATTCATCACCGTGTGCTGCTTAGAGGCCTGTCTGATAATCTTTAGCTAGCTTTGAATCACAGATTTCTCCATGTGCAGGCCACATGTTACAGAAGATACTGAAAGTTCATGTGTGCACACACACACACACACACTCTCTCTCAAAGGCTTTTAAACATCCACAGGTATCCTTGAACGATGCACGCTAAGAGAAAAAGTTAATAGGGTGTGGTACAAGAAGGAGTTTTAGAGCAAAACCAAGTCAGATACTCATAGAGGTTGTACAAAGTTAGGAGAGAATTCTGATTTCTCTTTCTTCTTTGCCAAGACCATGTTGTATTCACAGCCAAAATGGAGCCTCTTGGGAAATGGTGTTTGTCACTAAGACCATTGCCTTTAGGAATTTCTGGAGGATATTTGTGATAGGTGTTGGAGTAGGGTAACTTGTTGGTGACATAGCATTGTACTTGCATTAAAATTTTCTGGCTAATTTGGACTTAATTCCTGTAATCTGAGAAAGAAGAATCTCATATAAGTGAGTATCTGCTGGTGCTGCTGAATACAGCAAGTTCTTTCATGGATTTCCCATTGAACACCTTTGCTGTGTCATGTCACTCCTGTGGGTTGCCCTGATATGAAATAGAGTAAAATTGGGTGGCAGTTGTGTCACTTGTGTGCACACAGGCACGGTGCACTCATATGCACTGTATACACTCTTACCAAATTTCAGGATTTGCTTCCAGTAAAAGTTTGAGAATTAATATAGAACCTGTTCTGGCTCTTCTGTGTGGGTGAAATAATTTATCCAAAATGTAGGCTTTTACCTGAACATAAAGTTTGTATTTTGTTTGAAACAGCCTTCAGGTAAAAATAACAAATTCTTGTAGACAATAATAAACTTAGGTTCACACACTCACTCACTCACTCACTAGTCAGCAACATTAAAAAATTCCACTGAAGTTACCTTAAGTATGCAAACAAACCTCCATCTTTTCAGTGACTAGAATAAGAACTGTGTTATGGGTAAGTTTCTTCTAAACTTAACCTTATATCTGACTTCAAACAATTTTTGTCAAGAAAACCTGACTGTGCAGAAGGGCTATGTTAGTATTTTGCAATTTTGTTGTCTGGCACTACTCAGCGAGGAAAATAAAAATCCTTCCTGTGTTTACAGTAGATTTTCCATCAACTGAAATAAAAGAATACTTGTCAGGTCGTGTGATAGTTGTTCAGCTGTTTGGTATATATTTCTCTTCTGTTGTCTCTGTAACACTCACTCAATGTGGACATAGTGGGGAATGTGCATCTGCTCTCCATGCTCCAAGAACGAAAGATATATGAAAGATTCAGCAACACCCTCTTGTTCAAAGGCAATGCAAGAGTAAATTTTGGATACAGGGTGATGTCACATCCTGGGAATAAGTTTTTACTTTGTTGTGTTGACCTAAAGATTTAAACCACCTGTTAGTCATGCAGGGTTTTTTTGTTTTGTTTTGTTGTTTTGTTTTTGTTTTGGGTTTTTTTGTGTGGATGTTTTTGTGTTTGTTTTTGTTTTTGTTTTTGTTTTTGTTTGTTTCTTTTGTTGCCTTTTTTTTTTTTTTAATTATCCATCAGAAATGGATTTGCATTTAGACAGGCTGTTAGTACATATACGCATAATGAAGGAAAGAAGTCCACTGTTGCTGAAATGAACACAGCCATTATAAAATCATGTGCTTTAAAATTTCTAACATGTTCTTAAAATTGCGGAAGAAGACTTTTCCCTTTCAGCTTTTGTTGGTCCTCCTCTGTATTTTGGGAATGGTTTTGGTTCTTGTTACACTACACTATAGTGACCGTGACCCCCTCAGTGGGTAGAGTCAATGTGTTGGTGGATGTTCATGGGATATTAATTAATACCCTTAGTCATCAGGAGTTATGTCATGATGATCTTTCATAAAATATATAAACCAGATTATTTAGGAAAAGAAAACCTTGGATGGCTAAAGATTATAACTGGCAGGCAGAGAAATGATGGATCACCATAGGAAGTTCTTACTGAAGGAAGTGAGCACGAAGAACAGTGTTGGCATTGACATAGTTTGTCATAAGCCATATTGGGAACACTAGTTTTCCATGCTGTTGGCTATTCCAGAATGCTAACAAAGATTTTGGTTACATTCCAATGTATTTTTCATAGTAAAAGGTCTCACAGTAGCAATAATTTCAAGTCTTCTGTGCAAAAAAGCCCACATAAAAATAGTCTATCTTTCAATTCCAATAAATTGGAAAGAACTAGAAATGTATTTCTTGCATCCACAGAAGCTGTTGGCATTTTTCAGTAGTTAGAAAAATGGCCAGTGTGACCAATTTGTGTTTAAAATGCAGATTCACAGTGTCAGATGGTGTCTCAATCTGAGCAATCTTGTCAACACATCAGGGAACAACATATTCTGCCTGATGTAATATGTGGATTGTAAATCAAACATTACCTCAAAAAGGCCACACCCCTTTTTCTATAATTAACTTACACAAATCTAATTTTTCAAGTCATTATATTAGCAAGTACTTTTTGGAATGTCAAAGGTATAAAATCCTAGGAATCTTAGGGAGAAGGGTTATGGTAAGAGGCCAAACATTCTGAGCATGTTGTATGTGTGTGTGTGTGTGTATGTATCTGTATATATTTATGAATATGAGAGAGAAAAGGGTCTACATCTGAATTAGACTGTTGCATTGGAACACAAAATACTGCCAATGCAGTGCAACAATAGAGCAGGGCATAAGACCTTAGGCTAACAGGAAAAAACAAAAGTTTTTTTGAATCTGGGGACGTTTTTAATCTGTTTTTTCAGAGAACTATGTAACAGCTCTGTTCAGCTCCTCACCCAGTGGAAAACTCTTTTCATTTAACCAGAATTAAAAAGGAAAAGCCTTTAAAAAGATAGGCTGTCCTTAAAGTAGCCCAATACAGATATGGGAGGGTTTGGATTTTTGACATCAGCTTTCTTGTTTCTCCTCTTAACAGGTAAATCAAGTAAACACTGTTTATTGACTTGGCATAGAGTTTATAAAAATAATTAAAATTCTGCATTTGCTCCCAGTGATTCTTAAATTTTAACTTATCTTAAAGAAGTCCTCATTATAAGATTGCCATATAAACAGAATATTTTCTGTCTTTAATATGGCAACAGAAATATGATTTTTAATGTGCAAGCAAATGGGGTCTTTAAAATAGATGTGTCTAGTCCTTCAGTGGTCTTTTTCAGCTTTGTGAATTGCTCATTTCACCAAATGATCTATTTTATTTCATATGATAGGAGTATTGACTACTTTAACTGAATTAAACCCTAGCCTTACGGGACCTGTGTGGGAACAGATAGTTAAAAGATATTTAACATAGATACGCAAGGAAAAGATCCCCAAACCCCGAGGTCAAATTTTAGAGCAATGTTATTGAACAGGATGAGTATTTCTGACATGATAGATGAGACAGCAATTCTTTGAAAAAAGCTGCCTGAACAAATCAGTGTGAACAACAGTAATGGTGAAATGTGATTTTTATATAGGATTTGTTTTATTCACATTTGGCAACCAGAAGGCAAAAAAATAAGCTAGTTTTATCCCATGGTGCTTAGACCAAAAGTCAAGTTTTCTTTTAAACTCATTTTAAATGGGATATTTGGTGGAGGCCATGAACTGCTTTAATACATATTCCATCAGTCTGGGCTGTATTTTTTTCTTGTTTTTATTCACTTTTGTGTTCTGAATGATTGAAAATCCAGCTACAGCTAGCATAGGCTTCATTGTTGGAGCTGAAGCCTTAGATGTGCACTGAATGGCAAGTGGTGAACCCAGAAAACTTAGTGCTGTCGAAAGGAAGAGAAGGGCCAGGGTAGTTGGATGAATACTTAATTCCTTATATCTGTTTTATGTCTCTAGTCAGCTTGGAAACACAAATTTCCTAGTGAAAGAGCTACATGGTCTTTCCAAGAACTCTGCTTTCTTGCAAAAGAAAAGATTGGCTTCTATGAAAAGTGTCGGCAATGACAGAAAAGTAGGAAATAAAAAAGATATTGTGTAGTAGCAGCAGTAGAATTACTTTTAAAAAATAACACTCTTACTGGCACAACCTCCTGGCCTATAATAAAGATTAAATCCTCAAATGACAGAACACTTCATTCCCTCATGTTAGAAAAAACACACTGTCTAGCAAAGACTTTCAGTTGCCCAAAGCAGTAATTACTAGCACTCTCGAATGAGTCAAGAAATTTTTTCTTTCTCTTCAATAAATTCTGTGGCAAGTATTTAGTATCCTTTACTAAAATTCACATGACATGCCTGTGGAACTGTAAGAAAAACCAAATCTAACCCTTCCCCAAAGAAATAAGCTTTTGCAATTTTTGGATTAAATTTGTAGATTCTGTCAGTTTTCTTCCATCTGTCATTCCTTGCATCCATAGCTTTCCATATTTAAAAAATAGTCACTATAATTTACCACTTATCAGTAATAGTTGCTTATGTCAGCAATCAAAATTTTTACAATAAGAGAAGGAAATTAATATTTTGCTTTATGTTTTCAAGAATTAATACATATGGTCACCATAGTAAATGGCAATTCCAGTGTTTAGTTTTTTATTTAATCGTTTAATGAATAACTTTGTACTTCTGCTCATCTGGGATAGCTATGGAAAAAAAAAGAAACTTTTTTTTGGATTCCTTTCTGTTAAGGGATGGAAAGGCAAAAGCACCATAGCTTGGCATGGAAACCCATCTGGTTAATTCAGTGGAATAATTCCCTTTTGGCCATCATTATAATTATTGTATTAAAAACATATTCTGTTTCTTTTTCCAGTCTGACCTCTTGTACATACACAAATATACAACTGAGAAATTGAAAGATTCCACTTAGGAAGAATTTGACATTTTTCCACCAGTTCCTTTAGTCCTGGAGTTTAATATGGATTTTTCACACAGAAATATAGAAGTTTGCTTGTTAATGTGTCTCCCCTTATTCTTCATGGTCTTTCTTCCTTAATCACGTTTTTCATATGTCTTTTCCTTATGTTATCAAGCCATTTTTATTGATGCATCACACTTTATATATATATTATAAATCATTTTAATGGAGCAGGCTATGAGCATTTGTCCTTGTTGAGAGGAGACCTGCATTGCTTTGACAAAAATGTCTCTTGTAGATAGGGTTTTATGTTCAAATTTAAGCTGTTTGTTTTTTTTTTTTTCCATTTATTCAGTAGTTGAGAATTACCATGTCAGAACTGTACAAAACAACATGTACAAAAACATAGGGCCATCCATAGCAGAAGACGTGGATCCAACCAGGTGAAGTCATAAAAAATTCAGCTTTGTGAATCTCAAGCTAGCTATTGTGGCTTTTTTTTCCTGTTATGGTTTCCCCAGCAATCCATTATGGATGCAAACGAGCATGGAAATTATGTATCTTATGCAAATGTAAATTATTGTCAGAATAGTAATTTAATATAATTTTGAAGAGTTCCAACCATAAACAGACACAATCTTTTATGTCTGTGCTACATTATAGGGCCCATTTTAATTGGAATTGATTCTCAGTTTTGTCAGTCAATCAAACCTTTTTATCTTAATATTTTGGGGATTAAGTATTATGTTTTAAATAAGGCAGAAGGGGAGTTTGAATCTGGATCTTTTGACATTACAAATTCATTATCAATATAAAAAATATGCTTTACAACAGCCCTCTCTCTGACACAATACAAAGGGAAGCATATATATTTTCTTCTTTTTTTTCCCAATAAAGCTTGAGTTTCAGTCAGACTGGGATCACAATATAGTTTTGACAAAAATACACAAAAGATTTTGCATTCATTATAATACAGAATAAAAGAATTTAATGAAACATCAGAATTTGCCATGAAATGGAGCTGTCGTCTTCACTGTTGTTACTTCTAATCCTTCTAATCAGTTTTTCTCATTGATTTCAGAATTATATGGTAAAGTTCTAACATCAGAAGATCCATTTCATACTCTTGACTTACATACCATACTACAGCACGAACAATATTTTGACAATTCTTGGCTTTTATCTTTGGTAGTGGTAGACATGCTCCCCCTTCAAAAATATGTGTATTAAAAAACTGTTTCCTTTAACTCTTGCAAACTTTGGTTGTATCCAGTATAAATAAACTGAATATTGAATGAAAACCTTCCATTTTTAGGTAAGTTCAGCCATGTTATTTATTTAAGGCACATGCCTTGCAAGACAATTATGATCTAAGAAATGCTTGTAGCTTTCTGCTTTTTCCTAATTAACAGATATGAGATCAGAGCTGAGGCCTAGGGCAACTGATGGCTTAATTTATTCAGGATGTAAGAAATAATACATTTTTACTTTGCCCAGATATTCTTGTATAAAGTCCTTCTTACTTATATGAGGGGTTAATGAAGATCATGTTCCAGCAGGAAGAAGAAAGCCTTTGCATATAATACTAACAGGATTTTTTTTGACACAAATATATTTAATCACCCAACACACAAGTACAATCATTCAAATTAATGGTGTTCAGCCAAATGTAACATCACAAACACTGAAAGGCTTGAGTTACACATTCTTTCAGAAAGGATAAAACCATTTTTTTGCTGATTTTACAATTGAAAATTGTTAGTCTCTGTGTTTACGTGCCAGCAAGTACACTTGGGTGCCTCTTGTCTGATCAAGACTGTCGCCTTCTGTGTCCTTCAGGAAAAGAGAACTGCCAGACACCACTAAAGGTGACATTTGAGCAGACAAGGTGCTGAGCTGAGTCCATTAATCTCTTATTAATCACTCTTGACATTTTAAGGGATGATTTTCTTGAGCAGGGGAAAGAAAAATTCTCCCAATAGCTTACTAGCTTACTAGATATTGTGAGGACTGGAAACAGGATGGGTAGTCAGAAGCCAATGATGGGTTGAATTTTCTGTTACCAAGAAACAAAATAAAGAAATATGTTTCATCCTGGGAATGTCTACCTGGAGAAGAGTTCTCAAGAGGCAGTCATTTGCCAGACCTTTTGCTTCTTTGGATTGGGACCAAGCCCCCGAGATAATTCCAAATTTTGGACAGCTATCTGAACCATGTTTCCCTATCACTTTTAGGTACATGTACTTTTTCTCATCACTAAGCTTTTTTTAGTATGTCTGGACAGATAGGTTAACCGTTTGCTTCTGCATTTCACATCAGCCTTCAGTTTATTGACCAAAACTGTTTATTGTTTGAATCTGCTGTAGTAACCAGCCCTTATTCCTGCTTGACAATATTTTCTCATATTTACATTCACTTACATTCATACCTGCACAGAATAGATTCAGGTACAGTTTCAAAAGTGATCATGATTGGGTGTCCCTGTGGGAGGAAGGCAGTACTATCTTAACTGTCATCGCATTTTTCCTCGGATCTATTTATTGGCTTTTTGTGTTTGGCACAGGAACAGGACTGTGCCCTTACTGATCAGGAATCACATAAAACTTCTTTGCATCAATGCTTAAGAGGTATATATATTATTTCTGTCGTAATCTTTTTTCTCTAGCTTATTATTAAAAATTCTGTGTCTCCTAGTCACAGTCACAATCACATCAAAAGCTCCTCTTCTTTTTTTTTTTTTCTTGTCTGTCACTACACAGCACCCTAAAAAGGTGTGTTTTACCACTTACTGCTCTGCTGATAACAAATTGTGTGGGGCCTAAGACACAATTTAGACATAGACACTGCTGGATATATTCATTACAGACATCCCTGTAAATGTTTCCTGGGATTCTAATGGCTGTAAGACAGTATTTTTTAGAGGCAACTGCAGAATTAGTTGATTAATTTTTAATTATTATTTTATTTTCTGGAAGTTTTGAGCTTTTACTTTTACTTCTAGCAACTATAGGAGTTGCTTATTGAGACAATATGATGATTTAAAGCCCTTCCTTTCCTTTGCATTTCCAGAGAACTACAAACAAATAATATCAAATATAAAATTGCTTTTCTACCAGCCCTCAGGATTCATGCAGCTCTACTATATTGATGATGCCTGCATCATTATATGTATATAATCTATAAGGTAAGTTCTCCAGTAATTCCCAAATTCCCGTGCAAGTTCATCCAGCCCTGACAGCATTGCAGCTCCTCCTGTCAGGTATTGCTCTCAGGAGGCGTTTCTAGATGTTACAAAATTCCAGTATAAATGCTTTATGTGTAGAAGTCACCATTTTAAAACAAAAAGAAAACCAACTGAAATATTTTCTCTAGCAGAGCAAGAAAGTTTAAAACTTCTCTACCTGATGTGTTTTGGAGTGTTCTCACAATAGACATATGTAGGTAAAGTTAAAAAAAAATTCAACCACAACAAGTCCTGATGTTAATGTTTATGATATTTGCTCATTTTTCTTTCTAGTATCTTTGGAAAATCTGTATCTATCTAAATATTTTTATCTATTGAAAATAAAACACATTACAATTAAAAACTAAGTGATTTGCATAAGATTCAGACTCAAATAATAAAAGGTCTACATAGAGTCTGTAATGGTAGGGGGTTTTACCTCCAAAAGTTTTGAATATTTTTATTGCTGTATTTCCAAGTATCATATGTCATATTAACAACTCTAAACACTTAGGATCATTTTAGCTTTCATCAACAACTGTTCCAAATTGGTCAGCTGAAGTTCATATGGTGTAGCTCAGATATTGCATATCTGTTGCTCATATTCCTTCATTTTGTGATTTGTATTTGAAAAGGACAAACTATCCCTTGTTCTGATTGTTGTATTTTCACAGTCATCCAGTCCCAAAAAATTTAGTTTAGAAATGAGCTTATAAATTTCCTGCAAATAACCAGGGAAGGAATTTTACAAATCTAGACATAATTAAGTGTTTTAAAAATTCACAGGTTTATTCAAAAGCCATCTGAAAAATACATGTTATTATCTTCCTTGGACATGGCTGTGTGATTTTTTTCTAAGCAAGTGTTAAATACAGAGTAAAGAAATACACGTAAATTAGTGGATCAAAACTGAAATGAAATTTTGCAATACAATAGTAAAAACTATTCTACTATACTATTGATAAAGATCCTGTCACTGTCTATGTCCTCTTTTAGTGCTTTTTTTCTTCCCTTCATGGATTCCTTGCACTGCAGATTAGTACCTATGGTATCTAACAATAATGATAACAATAATATTCAGAACAAAATTTGTATAACTATGTTTTTATAGATGTACATTATTGGAAAGTGCTGAAGCAACTCAGACCATAAAATGTCTTGAATATAAAAACTGCAATCTGAACATGATTTGAAATTAAGTGGAATCTACTGTAGCAGCTGTGATTCTAGGCAGATCTGCCATGTACTACATCAGTTGGGATTCTTGAGTCTCTGAAATATCCATGTCTGGATAGATTGTCTTGTTGCTGGTTGAGTGAGGAGTTAAAGGGCCTTGACATTGTTAGTTATTGTGGAGCAGTCTTATGCCTTGTCCAGGCTGACAGAAGATTAATAGTGATTCTGGTCAAAACAGAGATCAGCTTAACAATATACAGTGTTCCAGTACTCACTCATTAACCGCTGACATGCATAGAAATGGTAAAGTGGATACAGGCCCCTGATTCTTTTTTCTCTGTCTTTCTTCCAGTGTAGCTGTAGTTCCAAGCTGTTGCTCATGCTGGTCTGTTGTGGCAGTAGTTACATGACTGATGTGGGGGGTTGCTGATAAAGTTCTGTACTGTTTACATATTGCTGGGACTTGATTTAGCACTATTTCAGATTGTTGTTCTATGTAGATATTGAAAATAAACTGAGGGGAAATAAATAGTTTAGAAACCCCACAATTAGTGCTGTTATTAAGAGTTTTAGGTTACGCAAAGGACTGCCACCAAAGTCCTTGTTTATGCTAGATGCTGGATAAACAAAGGGGTGTCGATCATCAGTAGCCAAGGAGCTCACAGTCCAAATAAAACGAGGGTAGGGTGGGGTAGAGGTATGAGACAAAAGCTGCGTGAACAATGTGATATTTGGGATAAATGTCATTTCCACAGTTCTTGGCTTCTGTGACTGCCCACACAGTTTGAGGAGTCCATTGGTGGAGGTAGTTTCCTGTCACTACTTACTGGGCGTACCTCTCCAGGAAGGACTCATATAATTTTAGAGCTCTACTCTCACTGCAGAGGTCCAAGATGATGGGAACGGATATCAGTCCTTTGCTCACTGATGGGTGGAGAATATTCATCAGTCTCCTAGGTGGTGTCAGTTGTGTGTCCTGGCTTGACTCCAAACTATGTTGTGCCTAAAAGGTTAATTTCTACCAGATGAGAATGTCCTTGGCCTTTGACTAGTTTGTCCGTGGACTTGCTCGTGGGAAATTTGATACTGGGCGGTAGTTGGCTAGAATCAACTTATCCAGGGTGGGTTTCCTTTCTGTGGGTAAACAGAGCATGTGTATCTCCAGGAATAGGAGTTTGGCATCTTCTGACAGTGCTCAATTAACTTAGGGTGATCAAAGGTGATTTTTTTTCATTTCAGAGGTTCAATGTTCTACATAAGCAATATTTGTAAGCCTATGAATAACTAATACATACCCTCAGCTGCAGTATTTCATCTGACTTATCTAGTTGATTGTTTATATGATTTTGTACTGTTCATTTTACTATCAAGAAGCATGGGCTAAAGAACTATGCAACCTGTTTCTGCACCTTGCTTTGGTCCTGCAGTATCTGTGTATGATGAATTTAAGTTCATGAACACCAGTACTTCTATTGGAGTTGTATCCCTTTCGGTATCAGTGAAATCTCTTTTGTCTTCACTCATTCTCTTGCTGTAGCAGAATCTTTAGTTTTGTTTAATAAGTACATTTGACAGTATTTGCAGCTAAAATACAGGTTCTGATTGTTTTTTTGTAACTGTTAGGGACGAGAACATTTGATTCCTGCTTCATCGTGTATTCCCCACAGATGTACTTACAGATTTGACTTAGGGTTTAGGATGCTGTTTAGTTCATCTTTATGCTTGATTCATATACATACTAATACCAAGAATTATGGAATTTTGGCTCTAAAAATCGGTATCACTTAACTGTGATGAACAGTGAGTCTTGATTTAAGTTTTCAGCACTAACTTTCTCGAATCAATGGAACAGTTGACAACTGGAGTTTTCATTGCAATCACAGGAAGCTCTACTGAAGGGATCAGTACTGTGCTAGTATAGTAATCTTACTCTCACATATTATATGTGTCAAAGCAAATTGAGCTGCTAGAAGTTGTAGCCTTTTATAGGTTTACAACTTATGGCTTCTTACAGCTTCTTGTACCATTGGTGCTTTACATCTGGTAATCCCCATTGTGACAGCTGATGATTATCTACTATAAAGTTAACACTTCACTAGTGCTACTGTGCTATACCAAGACTATATAGGGAGATTTGGTGAAATGAAGAGTTGACAACTCAAGGCAGAGAATTTACATCTAGTGTTATCTATATTTTTATGGCTACAGATGTTTTAATTGATAGCACTATTAGTTATGATGACAAAATCATGATATTGGTGTACTACTATTATTGCGCTATTGAATAACCCACTTAAGGGCAAATAAAAAAAGTAATATTATTTTTTCTGACATTATAGAAGATTATCATATCACTCTGAAAAAGACTCATCATATATTAAAATTGTACTTTAAATGCTATTATTGTATGTGAAAACTGAGAGGACCAAGATTAAGATTGGGATCCCATCCAAATTATGTTTTTTTCATTACCCTGGGTCTGGAATCCTGAATCTTTTTTACAAAAGGTTAGGTCTGAGGTCAGTACCTGAGTTATGTTCCCACATGTGGTTTCTATTTGATTTCAGTGGACATTTACTTGAATAAGAAGTAAAAGCTGTGAACAGAGCTTAGTAGACATTGTCCAACACAATGCAATAGAAAATTTCTTACTGCTTTCTGAGATTTGAATCTTCTAAATGGTTGTTCTAGCACATGCTGGTAGATGTCTTTTTGGTTTGCATTCTCATACACATGCTTTAAGGAATGGATTACTGTGGGAGTGTAAATTTCTGATATACCAAAATAGCACTTATGTCCACCATTCTTCAAAAAGGATCCTAGTTTTGAGGATTCGTACTTTTGCTTGCTTCAACTTTAATGTTCATTATTATAACACTCCCTGTTTGACATATGCTTTGTTTGTCCCTGTTTGATATATGCTTTACATAATTTTGATATTCACACTTGTGGTAGATCCATTGCAAAAAAGATGCTCTTAATGTCCCCCGAACATTTTTCAAGCATTACCACTGTAATGACAAACAAAACAACCTTTAAGCATTCTTTTGGTGCAGACACAGCCATTCTGCCTATTACATTTATTTCAGCCTGTAGGCAAACTCTGGCTTTAAAATCTATCATAGTCTAATTGATCACTTTCCAGGAAAACAGGATTCAAGTAATTTTTAAAGTAGATTCATAATGGATTGACCAGATTTGCCACATAAAGAAGAAATGTTTTATTCCTTTTTAACGTCAGAGAAGCTGATATGCTCTGTTTAGCAGCAAAACCGCCAGAATAGCTCAAGCATTTCCTAGCTACACAATCATAAAAGCTAGATGTAAAACAGAAAGGAGAATTTCAGCCCAAGACGTAGTAATTTTTGTTCTTAAAACTGCTGGATTATTACAGGTGAAATAATGTTTAAAAAGTAGGTCTTGGTAGACTTATCAGAAGTACAATCCTCTAGAAATGTGGCACGTAATATTAAGTAAAAATGAAGGTGAAAACCCTACTTCATTGAATTCAGTGGAGGTTGCACTGTTGAATTCTAGGGTCCAGAATTTTGCACAGTTATAGAAGTGTAATTTTTTGAGTTTACCATTTAACTGAAGCAGGATTGATTCGGGTTGGCTGAAAGATAACCTGAGTTGCTGTTGAGGATTTTTGTTTAACATCTAGGAAAATAAATCTTGTCTGTCCTAAAAATAGAGTTAAGGACTGTCATTTTAGATGATCTTGATATTTATTTAATGTTTTTCGCTTAAAAAATGGCTGAACTTGTTTACTTTAGAAACATATGCTGTGAGTTGCATGCATGTTTATGCTTTCCTCTATAACTTCATCCTGCTAAGTTGTATCATAAATGTAAAGGAATTAACACTCTCAATAAATTTTAAAAAATGCTTAAAAAAAGAAAGAAATTAAAATATGACAATGTTTTTTAACCCTTGTTAAAAATACCAAGAAAATGCTAAGGAACTGATTTTTGGAAATTAGTCCCCTTCATGGCACCTCATTTTGGATATCTCAGCTCTCTATGACAGATGAGAAAATGTTCTCCAATAACTTTTAGTAAAACACTGATCTAAATCAGTTTTCAAAGAATCATTCAAACATTGCAGTTAACTTATGGAAAATAGTATTTTCTAATAATGTCTACCAGTATTCCCATGGTACATTAAAGGGAAAGAGAGTTTATATTTTCTTTTAAATCCCATGTATTTAGCCATTCTTCAAAGTAAATAACTTAAGAGTCTAAGATGCAGTGAGTGCTTTGTTAAAGGGCCCTCTTTACATACAACATGATGTAGCAGCCAAATAAATGAGACAAACTTTTTCAGTGAGACTTGCCTCCAGCAGGAATAAAGGCCCTCTAAAGGCCAGCAGTCTTTTCAGGAACCTAGCATTTCTGCTGTGACAGCTTACTGTACCAGTTGGCCTGTTTTCCTGAAGTTCATTGACATCCATTAATTGGAGACCAGTGCTTTTGCCTAATATGAGGTAGACACTTTCTGCTCTTTCACCTCAGCCTTACATGGCAACCACATTTTAGCTTAAAATTAGCAGCTCCTCTTTGCTGTGCAGTTAAGTGGGATAACTCCTCTTATTATTCTTTGTAAGTCTGCAAAGTAAGAGTAAATTATTCTGCAAGCAATTCAACGGGAGGTGTGGAGGTATGTGCTGTCATCAGCTGAGGTTGGAGTGATTCTATCACTGCTTCAGTGATGGCCTGGTGTCAGATAACTGTGCTATAGGTTGACTTCCAGAAAAAAATCATTGGTGTAGACAGATTTTGAAGATATTATCATATTCTTTTGCCAGGTTTGCACAGGTTTTGCCTATGCTCTGCAATTTATGTGTTGTATTTAGCCTTTAAGATAATACAGTATAAATAAGTGATGTGGAGTCAGATAATGACAACAACTCATTGAAGCTGTACATGTTTTTGCAGTCTTACAATGCAGTAATGTTCATATTTTGCAATGCTGCATTGCCCTTTAGGAATCACTTACACTAATGTAAACAGTTGTAATTCCTTTTCTTTAGAGCAAATATGAAAACAGAGCAGATGAATGACACCATATTTGTTCTTAGCATTGTTGGATAGCCATCATTATAATCTTTTAAGTCTTGATGTGTTTCAAAAAGTCAAAGAAAAAAGGAGTTATGACAATAATTACAGCTGGTTGTCTGAACACTTTTGTGCCTGGCACAAGTTTGGATTCCTATGCCTTTACAAATAGACTTCATTTTCTGTTTTATGGAGGAAATTATTTCAGTTATGGATTTGCCATTTGAACTTTTTGCTTAGGGAGTTCATGATATAAAATAGAAATCTTCTGTATGTTTAAGATTTGTCATAAGAATGAAAACCTTGTGGCATTCTGGAGATTTGCAGCAGTGCACAAATTAAAATATGTTTCTCAACCTTTTCTGGTACTAAATGAAACCATGATTTTTTGGTGTGCTTTACGGATTGTTTCTGAAAACCTGTTTTATAGGGACCCATAGTATCATCTGCCTACTCAAAAGGTAAAGTGAAAAATCTTATTCACAGTATTTTCCATGATCTATTTCCCAGCCTTCAGTTTACGAAGAACATTTCCTTTAAAAAATACTTTTCTGTCTTGCAGTTCAATTTCCTGTAGCACTGGTTATGTTGAGAATCACAAGCAAAGTATTCTCTTAAAGTTTGTGGATCATGATATGCAACCTAAGCTGGGAGGGGTAGAGGAAAAGGAGGGAGGGTGAAGGTTCCTTCCGTTCTTAAAAGTAATTGTCCTGATGTGATGGAAATTGCAGTCACCTGCCTAGTAGTGGAAAATCTTGAGCTATAAGGAAATCTACAGCAGCATCACTTCATTATAGTTCCTAGCAACCTCATGCTGGACAGCAGCTTTGATGGGACTGATAAAGGCAGAGCTATTGAAACAACAGACGTGCTTGGGGGACCATAGTTAAACTTTAAAGTGCTTCTTGGTAAAGCTACTGCACAAAAACTGTATGTGCTTGGATATTGTACTTGAGCAGAACTTTGGGACTTAGGAATATGTAGCTGTACATTTTTTCAGAGATGTCAAACGAATTATTCTAGTGCTGTGTGAGTAGAAATGAGACCAGATTTCAACCTTATGTTTTAATAAATTTTTATTTCCAATTTACCAAGAAAGCTTGTGCTAATCATGACTGTTATTGTGGTTACCATGGCTGAATATCCAAAGCAACTTATCTTCATTACTCAGCACATTTCAAACTGAGCCATTAACTCTCCTCCATCTTAATTGTCCATTTTTAAAATTACTTGACTTATAGTGCTGCAGTTCTACAGTTATTTTTGTATGTTTTATATGGGTCTCCTACATTCTTTACCCCATAATTGTATACAATATGCTGCAAAAACAGTCCTTTGGTTTTTAAATGTAAAGAATAATTCTTCTTACCATGTAAACTCTCAAAATACGAGGCAAAGATGATGGGTGTTCCTTTTTACCGATATCAGTGCATCTCTCTCCTTTGTTCTGCTAATTATTTCTTAGAAACATCTGGTAACTTTCTGCCTAACTGTCAAATTTCTATTTCTGTTTTATTAGCTGAACACCTGCATGCCAGCTGAGCATGTACAGACATTCCTGAATATCAGGAGTGTTATTGCCTGCCTAACTTGTAAGAAACTTGCAGTGTGATAGCACAGTAAGATTGTCATTACTCCCATATTATTAATTTTACAGATAAAAAAAGGAATCTCATAAATCTTAGTACTTAAGGAATTAGCTTATTAAATCACTAGTTTATTAAATCTCTGATACTTCAGTGCACTACAAGTAAAATATAATATTTACACTCAGAAGTACAGTGTATTCCTGCTTATCTTCTTTATTCTCTTAATTTCACTTTGCGAAAAGCTGTTCTGGCTGCTTTTCTGGATGATTAGTTAGGCCAGCATAAGCTTAAGTCAAAAGCTGTATTTTGGAAATCTTAAGTGAGCTGAAAAATCCATATACAAATAGTAAACTTAGTTAAACTGTGTCAGGCCAGTGGCTTAAGATTTAACCACAATGTGAACTAAAATCTACAAAGAGGATGAGTCAAATAACACTTTTATTGAGTTAGGTGCCATTTTAAAAATAATAGCTTAAACACTAGAAAAAACTATGTACTTTCTATTCATATTAATAAATGAATATATGTGTATATTCATAAACCAATTAAAAAAGAGCTAGTAATTTTAAAAAGTACTAAAATAGGCCTTCTGTGCTTGTGAGCTTTTGTTTTAGATATATCAGTTGAGCTAGTAAAAGATATTGTGTCTCTTTCAGATTTCTGCTGCATGTAATTATTACCATTCCATGTTCTGCATTGTTATTCTAAGAATGTAATAATCGAAGACAGTGATTCTGCCTTTGAATCTCAATAGAATAATAGAAATCTCTTTTGTTCCAGTCCCCTGATTTGTCAAATGGGATTGATAGCATTTCCAGTTGAGTGTTACCCAGCTGACTGTTTCACACATGTGCTCAGTCAAAATTTTTTATCATGCCACAGTCCTGCTATTTGACAGCAATCATCCAAGCTATTGCCTCTTCTCCTTGTTAGCTCTACCTTACATACCCTCCTTCTGCAGGTCTCGTCTCCAGGTGCCTTTCTTCAAGGCTTACAACCCATTCCTACAGTCCTCTGACTATTTTCCTTTCTAATCACATGTTGGTGCTTAATCCCAACTGGGTTATTTATGTATGGCTGGTCCGCCAGTCCCTTCTTGGCTGTGTTTGCTAATTCTGGTCTGAAATCTGAGTTCTGATTGTCAGTGGGGACGTTTTCTCTCCCTTGATATCATCTGAAGTCACTCAGATAGAAGCTCTTTAGTGCCTTATTTGTCTTTTGTTTTTCATAATTTGCCTTTTGTGTCTTTTCTTTATCTTACTTTCTCCTGCATTATTTGTCATCTTGGATTGCGCGAATGGGGATGTTACACAATACAGCAAAACTCATAGGGCAGAAGCAGCCTAAGTGAGATGGCATGTGGTCAAGTCATGGGTGATGAAGTTGGTTTCTTAAAGGGAGAATGTAGACTGATAAGCAAGAGAAGAGCTGCTGAATATCAGTCATTACCCTGCAAATGAAACCATAGGAGATTCAAATGAGACTGGAAAATTCAGCTCTGTAAGAAATAGATGGGCCTAAGTAAGAGAATGGCCTTGATGGCTGACCAGATTTTTAATGTTTCTTATTCTTCTGATTCCAAGAGAGAGTGATGAAGACGGAGGTGATAAGCCAGAAGGGCTGTTTTGTGCCGGGCATGAATGATAGAAAATGCAGCACACTCAGCTGCTCAGAGCAATCAGAAACTCATATTGGAAAAATCTTATACAGCAAAAGGTTAACTATGAGACTATAATTCTTAGAAAACATATTAGAATTCATATGAAAAAGCTTTAAGGGCTTAATTTTAATCGACCTTGGATACACACCAGGTCATGGCCTTTTATGGAATTAAAACCAGAGTGTTCATCAGGGAACAATACAAGTTTAGAAGGTCAAGAACTGATTCCTAACCATAAGTGCAAATGTTCTCATGTGTGTTTAATATGAACTGGGAAATACTTTGCAACGTGTTGGTCTGGAAGAAATTGGAGCAGAAGACTTAATATGTATTTTTTATATTAAATATGATATTTTGAATATGTTGTTTAGTACCTTCCTAAGTCATGACAAAGTGCCAGACATAGCTATAACCACATGCTTTTTGTAATAATGAGATCAATAAAGAGCTGAGGCAATGCCCTTCCTGATGTGTTGTTGAAAATTTAATTGTGAAGACATCAGTTCTAACTAACTTGTTTTACCAAAACAGGAAGGGGGAGTGGGTGCAAAGAGTTTCCCACGTTAAATTTAGGAACAGTCAAAATAAAACAAATGCTAAAATTATCCAATTTACTCCAGGCTTTGTGAGGAAGAATGGGCAAGTAATTGTCAATTATGGAGTGGGATTGGAATGCAGGTTGTAGAGGGATAATTAATTGAGAGATATTTCATTTTGATTACCGTGGCTTGAAAAATTGCCATCTGAAGTGGTTTCAGGCCTGGAGGGCAGTCTGCTGATGATGGGCAAGGGACTGGCATGCAGCACTTTAATGGGGTTATGAGGGAATTAGAATCTATTGCATTGCTGAAAATAAAATAAAAGATTGAGGAGAAAATGCAGGCTTATGATCAAGTGTTAGGTCTCTCTACCGGGAAACCTGGGATTGTTCCTAACTTGTGCCTCATAGTTCCTGTGTGGCCTCTGGCATGGAGCTGGTGTCTGGATTGCACTATGGTACAGGATATAAAGGGTATAAAGCAGCTCCCCTACCAGGATGATAACAGTGTTCCCTTCATCGCTGGTCCAGGTTAGCCATCAGGGGAAAGGGGGGGATAAGAGCATTAGTGGGTTTGCTGTTGGTACTTCTCCTCCTTCAATCTCAGTACGTGGAGTTGAGCTGGGCAGTGGTCAGGCTCATCTTTGCTGAGTTTTTCCATCCTGCATGCTGACCCTCACCTCAGTTAAAGGGCTGCCAGGAGGAGGTGTGATTCTGCTAGTGCTATAGGTCTTTTCTAGGGTTTTGATAAAGCAGCATAGGTGGAAGTGCATTCTTCTGTTTCATATCCCTGCCTTTTGCTGTTCTCTTCATAACCCAATAGAATATTTGGAAAAGATAATACTTAATGTGATCAGAGGCTTGTTAATCTGGTGCAAAGAATACTGAGACCTTTGGGAAAGAAGACACAGTATAGTTATTAGTTTGCTTAAAATAAACAATTACAAATTTAGCTGAGAGAGCTATTTTCATCTTGTTTTCATTCTGGTAAATTAATGAATTTGGGAACTGAGACTTTGAGGAGAGGATATACCCTCTTTGTCCTATGTTGTCCCAGTGAAGACTTCAGGATGACTTAGAGCAAGGCTCCAAAATGGAAAATGTGGTTGCTCTGAAGAGGCATCATTAGCGCAGTATGTGGAAGCAGGCTGCCTACCTTCCTGCACGAACCATTTTACCACAAACAGATTCCTGTTCTGACACACAGCTTTCAGCAAAATCAGCCAACAACTGTTAGCCAGACATGAATGTCTTTGGCATTCAACAAATTACTTGCACATCAGACAGTGCTGATTACAACCGGAAAACAGTATAAATATCACATTTTATATTGCACTTGTAAAATTGATTCTTTCCTCTTTGAGTTAGTATGCCAAAACATTTGTTCATTGAGTATGGAGTTCAAGGGGATAATTCTGGCTGCAAAATTGCTAATAAATGAATTAATATATGTGTCATTATAACGTTCTTTGGCTTATGTAATTTTCACTTATCACAAGTTTGCCTTGTGCAACTCCTTTGTTCAAATAGAATTTTAAGTTTTGCTGCATTATGACATATGTATTGATTAAATATGAATCAAATGATACATTTTTATAGCCTTTCCTTGCCTTTCTAAACACATTAATTGATTTCTCAATCAAATTACTTTAAGGTCCTAATCTTTATAAAATATTTAATTTGAATAGTGCTTACAAGGAAAGTCCTTTGAAAAGTTCAAATGAATACTTGATTAGCCAGATTATGGTATTTTTCAACCTGAACAGTTTGGGAAATCTTTAAATAGATTAATCCGAAAAAGAAGAATGAAGCATATTCTTATGAACATATTTCTTTACAGCCATTAGGAATAGGACAGCTTAGAACTTTCATCTCAAAGTAATGTTTTGAGATCAAATTCATTTATATGTTATCAGAACATGAATACCAGTACCTAGTTTCCAATTGAAAGAAACACATTTGACCCCAGAATTCATTCTTTTTATCCTTTTGGCTCGAATTATGGTTTGAAAAAGGAACTATTTGGAAAAGGATAATGCTAAAAACTATTCCTTTCTTCTAGATGACTTCAAAATCTCTACAATACCTCATTAGAAAAAATAGAATTTAATTCTACTGATTTTAAAATTTGTGCTATGAAAATACAAACTCAGTTGCAATTGCACATATGATAAGCATAAGTAGTTTGATTTCCCAGGAACATTGTGCATGGATAAAGCTACTACATTGTTAGTAGTATTTGAATGGTTAAATCTCCTAAGTTTTTGCATCTAGTTGGAATGGCAACAGAGGTTTTGTGGCTGCACAGTGCCTGAAACAACATATTCTCTAAGCACAGCTATACAAAATATAATTTATAATTTTTGTTTAAAATGCTTAGAAGCTGAATTTAGCTCAAAACAACATCAACAAATAAAACGAGGGTAGATAAATCTTGATGCTTCTTGTGTTCTTTTCCTCATAACAAGTACTTTTGCTGGATTGAAGCTGCTGGAAGTTCTTAAGGTCAAAAAAGCAGAAAGAAAAGGAGAGGCAGCCACCTTGATAAGTAAAGTAGATTTCAGAAATGGCCATTATTAATAATCTTTTTCTGAGCCCAGAGCAGAAATAAAGAAAAAAATTGAAAATTAAGAAAATTAAATGCAAATGGCATCAGTTCATATATTTTGTCCTTCCTGTTTTCCTTAACAATTGTAGAACTATTGGGAAAATTCACTTTCTCGTTAAGCTGAGAGTTATGTAAAATAGCATATGAATAATCAGGTGAAAGATAATTGCAGCTGACAAGATCAACATCCTGGCACAAATTTATTCAAGCCTGTAGTTGAAAACATGAGAAATGGGAGAGGTACAACATCTACCGCTTCAAAAGTCAAGGATCCTTTAAAGCTCCTCTCTGCCTTTGAAAGGAAAATCCTCTGAATTTCTGAAGTAAGACACATCTTAAACCATATGAACCACTTTCTGTGCTGACAGAATTTGTTTAAGCTCGTTATGTAAAAAGGTGCCATAAGGAAACTTTATAGAGTGAATGCTCTTTATAAACTGGAAGTTAAGGTTCAGCCAGTTTCCATTTAATCCTCCAATATTGCCTGCAGCAGTCAAGTAAATTTCATAACAGTCTTTCTCCACCCCAAATGAAAACCATGTGCCTGCTTCACTTTTTACTCCTTTCCTAGTCCCTCCATTCAAATCTCTCCTCAGTGTTTTAGAAATCTTGCAAGTATTGATGGAATTGATATAGCAGTTAACTCTGGTTCTTATTAATTAGGCCACGTTAGCACAAGTACTGTTCTTCGTAAAGAAGCTGAATTACAGTCAAATTGTCATGGGTATATGGCAATGGAGAGTTTTAAAAAGCACATACATACATTGTCTTTTCAGCAGCTTCCAAAATTAGGATTTTCATTCTCCATAGTGAAATTGAGCAGCAAATCAAACGGGCAAAGCACTGTGATTTGACAAATACTTATTTTATTGAAATTGATCTATGTCAAGAAGACAAGTATTGATTTTGGACTTTTTCTTATAGAGTATTTGAATATCAACACATTTAGAAATAATATATGCATTGCTTATTAGCCAAGTAATTTCAGATTTTTCCCCTGATCTATGTCATTTGAGATTTCTCCTCTAAGAGAAAAACATTTTCTGAACAACCATAGACTTTTTTCATGACCATATCATGTTTTCACATATAACTAACTACCAGCAGGCATTAACAATCAGAACTCATGAGGGTGCCTGCCCTTCTTCTAGATCCTTGTTCTGTCCCCTGGCACTTCAAAGAGTGCCACCTTAGAATTGTAAAATATCTTGAGGTGAGAGGGACCTACAATGATCATTGAACTCCAACTACTGGTTCTGCACAGGAGTCACACCATGTGCCCAAAGCATTGTCCAAATGTTTCTTGAACTGTCAGGTTTGATGCTCTCTGGGGAGTCTTTTCCAGTGCCCAGCCACCCTCTGGGTGAAAAACCTTTTCCTAATATCCAACCTTAATCTCCCCTGACACAAATTCTTGCTGTTCCCTTGGGTCCTGTGACTGGTCACTGCAGGGAAGTGCCCGCCTCTCTGCTTCCTCTCATGAGAAAGCTGTAGATTGTTATGAGGTCTCCTCTCAGCCTCCTCTTCTCTAAATTGAACAATACAAATTACCTCAGGAGCTCCTTCTGTGGTTTCCCCACTATACCCTTCCCCATCTTTATATCCTCCTTTGGATGGTGTCTAATAGCTTCATATCTTTCTTATACTGTTGCACCCAAAATTGCCCCCAGCACTTGAGGTGAGGCCACCCCAGTGCAGAGCAGAGCAGGACAATCCCCTCCCTTGCCTGGCTGGCAATGCTGTGCCTGATGCCCCCCAGGACAGGGTTGGCCATCCTGGCTGCCAGGGCGCTGCTGACTCACATTCAACTTTCCATCAACCAGGACCCCCAAGACCCTTTCCTCAGGGCTGCTCTCCAGCCTCTTCTTCCCCAGTCTGTCTGTACATCCAGGGTTGCCTCAGCCCAGGTGCAGAATCTGGCATTTGTCTTTGTTCATAGGGTTGCTGATTGCCCAGCCCTCTGATTTGTCCAGGTCTCTCTGCAGGGCCTCTCTGCCTTTGAGGGAGTCAACGGCTCCTCCCAATTTAATATCATTGGCCAACTTACCTAGGATCCCTTTCAGTCCAGTGTCCAGGTCCATTTATGAAGATGTTGAAGAGCACAGGGCCGAGGATGGAGCCCCACTAGTGACAAGTCGCCAGTCTGATGTCACCCCATTCACTGTAACCCTTTGTGCCCGACCCATGGGCCACCCCCTGCATATCATGGTCAACCACTGGCAGCTGACCTCATCATTTCAGCCCTGCAGAATGACGCAGATCCGCTACTGACTTTTCAGATTGCTAAGGGAACTAATACTAAGAATGATGACTCTGCTAATCCTTTTTTAAGGCTGAAATGCAATTTTAAAGTACGTTGTACATAAAACTATGTATCTGAAACTCTGCATATAAGGACACACAATTAACTATCTATAAAAGTCTTAAACATATATGAGAAAAAGTCTCAAGAAATTTTTAGGAGTATTCCAGAGCAGTTTTATGTCTGCTAGAATCCATTATTCAACCAGGGTATTTAAAAATGATGGAGCTGTACTCTTCTGCTCAGATTGCCAACATCTTGATGAGAAAACAACACTCATGTTTGTCTTTCATTTTGACCAGAGTTTAAAACAAGACACCGAAAAGCCCTTCATGCCATGAGGACCATGCACCTAATGCTATGTCTGCTCCCACGTCTCTAGTGACAGGAGAAGAATTCTTCCAACACCAAGTAAAAATAAAAAGAATTCTTTGAAATATCAGTGCAAAGAAGGAGAAGATAGCTTTGTGAAGCATTTAGGGTTTCTTTAGTGATATTCAAAGATTAGGAAAAATGTTAAAAATAGAAGATCATATTCTGAAGCTTCCATTTGGCATCACAATGAAGGGAAGTTAAAGCTAATAGGGATAATTTTTTTCATTAGAACTAGTTTTTCTTAATTTTTTAAGGGTGAATGATACTATTGCATCTTTGAATTGAAGCTTAAGTCCTCTTTTGTTTTTAATATTATTTTTCTTCCTTGACAGCACTATTGATAGTAATTTTAATTGCTGATTTCTAGACTTCTGTCTTTACATGTGATAGAGAATCACATTACTCTGTGATGATTTTGGGAAGCATTTTGAATGCATATTTACAAAGTTAAAGGGAAAACTAACTGATCTCTATTTTTATTTGATCACAACCATCAAATTTTTAACATATGATTTTCATGTTGTTTTCCAATTTGCAAATCTTGGCATTAAATAGCAAAAGAAAAAAATATACTTCTAAAGACATCTCAGTACTGCACAGTAGCACAAGATTGATGAACTATTGTGTGTTGTGTGTTTTATTATATAAGTCTCTAATTTAAAAATATAGCACTACCATAATCCACCAAAACCAATACTGTTTTGTAAATTTGAAAAATAAAACTGTACTATTTATATTGGTATAAAAAGAATACTTTTTTGCTGTTAGGTTCCTCTTAGAAATTTTCTATGAGAACAAGAACTGGACTAAAAAGTTTTGGAGGGGTTTCTGTGTTCACTCTATTTGCATCTCAAATAATTATGTGGTTACACATATTTTCTAAGACAAAATAGATGTTTTTAAAGCACTAAATATTTTCAAGCCTATTATTTTAATTCGAATTTGAAATACCAGTTGTTTCTGAACTTAAAATTAGTTTCAAACTGACAGCTTTTGCAAACAGAAAAGTTTCAGGAGAAAGATTCAGGCAGCTAGCTTCAGTGACAAATCACATTAGTGATTTTCAACATCACTAGAGTAGCAATACAAAGAAAACTTCTACATGCCTGAAGGATGCCTTTAGCTTGTCACTTAGAACTTACACCTAACTAGATGAATGATAATGGACAAAATCTATTTACTACTCCAGTTTTGCAAGAGACAACTATAAATGTCGATCTGTTATTCATCATCATCAGGCTAAAATGCAAAACCTCACTGAACAGGAGTCTCCTAACATGTTTTGGGGTATGCCATGATTCCTGTTTGCATCAGTAGAAGCAGAATCTGTTGTCTTGCTAGCTAATCAACACACAGCCACAGGTAATGTTACACAGCTCCTTGTAAGGATCACCAGTAACACATATCTCCTTGTAAAATCATTCCTACTTAGAGTAGGAATTAAGCATTTTAGGTCTTTAAAAGCAAATCTCCATTTACTATGCTGTGCTTCACCTGTGGAGCTAACTCAAAGAAAGCAGGCTGGATTGCTTTTTTTCCCCTGAAAAGACTGCAATCAAAATTAGACAACTACAAATTAGTAATCAAACATGAGGTAAATATAAGCTAAATATCTTGTAGCAACATTTGAGTGTCAGTTACATATATGGAACATTTCTAAATAATTTTTTGTGGTAGTACCATGTTTCTTAAGTTTGAAAATGATCCTAGCTTAGGATGATTTAGCTTCATGCAGTTCAGCCAAGACTTCATTGCTTTGAATAGCTGAGCAATAATAATAAAGCAACAAAAGAACAAGCATCAGAATTATGACAACTCTTCTTTAATGTCTTCTTGAGTGATATGTTTATGTTTATGTTTACAAATAAGTAAACTGTATCTCCATGAGGCCTACTTGAAAAAACTCCAGATTTCTTCTGGAGATGGAGTTTCTCTTTTCTCTTCATGTATGTGTTGATGGCTTAAGGGAGACTGCTGGCAGGCCCCAAATGTCAACTGCCTGTAAGTAGAGCTTGAATGAAGACTGAGCATTTGTCACTGCTGAAAGGGAAAACTGGATTGTACACATAACTGAGCTGTCCTTTAACACTTTAGATACCACTTATGCAGGTCACATTTTCTGAATGCATTACTGCTTTTTCCTTCAACCCACAGAGTATTGATTCTAAGCCTGTGAATATTCTGTTATATGGAAAAAGGAAACAACTGATAAGGAACATATGTGCCAATATATACATGGCAGCAGTGACAGTGAATCCAAGAAATACTGAGGATTTTATTATATAGTGAAAATTCATTTTGGCAGCCTGTCTCACCTCTGCTGCTGTAAATGAGAAGACAGATGACTTATGTCCACTGAACTGAAAACTGCCCAACACCACGTCCTTCCTCTATCTTTCAGTGTCCCATGTGCTTTTTATTCTTCTGAAAAATTGTGGAAATACTATTTTCCACATTTTTCAGATGAGGAACTGATAAACACAGTCCTGGATACATCTCTGTACTAAAGCAAGCATTTGCATGAGATTTTTGAGGTAGTTACATCCTTATTGTAAGATCACTCCATCATTAATGGAGTGATGTCATAATTGTAGTAATGATAATTGTAGTCAATTATCAGAGACATAATTGCCCTCTGGATGTGTCTTTCTCTGTTGCCTGTATGAGGGAAACGTGTTTACTATCTTGCAATCCTCAGTCAAGTGTTTAATGGTAGGTGAAATGAACATGGGTCATATTGTTCATTTCCAAAATCCTCCTATGCATGCATGGCAGAGAAGAAATCCCACAAAGTGACTTAATTTTTTAATAAGAAATCCTTCCTTTGATTGTCTTTGCTAATTCCCCAGGTTACATATTCCATTGCAGTCCATATCAGTAATAACTGACAATTAATTTCATATGGTTTTCTGTAGCTGGAGGATGGGATGAGTCAGGTCAACAGAAATAATCTTTCAAAAACCAGCTTTCTGTTGAATACTGGCAGCTGTATACAGGAGACTAAGGAATACATGAAAAAAGCCCAGAACTTTTAGTTTTCCCAAAAGAATATTCCTTCAGGTATAAGATTGAAGTAAAGGATATGAATGTTTTGGAATACTTTTTTTTCTTCTTTTTATCTAAACTAAATGGTGTTATTGGATGAATGAGAAAATGTTTGCAGGTGTACAGATTCAGGTGTGAAGGAAAAAAAAAAGCCTGTCTAAGTGAAGCCAGTTTATTTATTTATTTATGAAGAAATCATGCTAGATGTTTTATGGGAATGGATTTCCAGTAGGTCTCTGACATGACTGGGTCCTCAAGGGAAATGCTATGATATTGGTCTTTTACATAATCACAGAACATAGATACTAGAGGTGGGTCACACCACTGAAAAATCGTTCTGTACTGTGATAAGACAATGTTGTTTTATGAAGTGCATTTTCTAATTTTTTACTTAGTTTTAATCTTAATTTTTTTGTCCGTCTAAATCAGCATAGAATTAGATATTAGGAACAGAAAATTAAAACAGTGCTAAGGTTGTGTTTTTTCTATTTAATTTTCATGGTTTTACATATCAGTGCATCCCCACAACTTGTTGTTCCTTGTCTCCAATTACTGTTACTACTGCTTAAATATTTTAAATGTTCAAATATTTCTTCTGTGACTCTAATACATCCAGAGAAGGGCACCGATGCTGGCAGAAATGTGCTCTGAGGAGTGGCTGAGGGCACTGGGCTTGTCTGGTTTGGAGAGGAGGAGGCTGAGGGGTGACCTCACTGCTCCCTACAGCTTCCTGAGGAGGGGAAGTGGAGAGGGAGGTGCTGAGCTCTGCTGAGCTCTTCTTTCTCTCCCAGTGCCAGGACACATGGGGAATGGCTCAAAGTTGCACCCATCAGGGGAAATTCAGACTTGACATGAGGAAACATTTCATGACCCAGAGGGTAGCCAAAAAGTGGAACAGGCTTCCTGGAGAGGTGGTCAGTGCCCCATGCCTGTCAGTGCTGAAGAGGCATTTGAACAGTGCCCTTATAGCCACACTAACTTTGATCAGCCCTGAAATGGTCAGGCAGTGGGACTAGATGGTCACTGTAGGTCTCTTCCAGCTGTTCTGTTCTGTTCCCTTCTATACTATCCTCATTGGTTGTATGGCTCTTACTTAGCATATGTAAAAGTAGTCACCTCCTTCGATATTCCCTTCATTGTAACTCAATTTTTGTGACTTCTGATCCGCATTCTTCGTTTGCTGCTTTGTTTTCTGGTTCGCTCAAACCCCAAATACTGCAAAATTGAAAGTCATAATATTAAAGAAACACTTCTAACAGTTACTTAGACTTGTCTAGGTTTGGGATTTACAGCCTACCTCAGTTATTATTTTGATTTCAACATTCATATGCCTCAGTTAAGGAATAAAGGGCCCTTTATCACCTGCCTTTTAAATATCTCTGGCAAGCTCTGCATTTGGTTGACTTCAGATAAGCAGACTACTGGGGAACAGAACCTTCAGACTAATTAAATACCTGAATAAACAGGTGTTTGAAACAATTAATTACAACAAAAAGAAACTCTAGTTTTATGCACTCCACTGTATGTAACATTTAGATACAAATTAATGAGATACAAAAGAAATGTTTTCTTTTTTAGAAAGTATCCTGTGATGCGCACCTCAAATATATGATTTACAGTTATGTGGCACTTGATTTCTTCTACAGTGCTATTTTCAAACTAGCTTAACATATGGAACATTACAGTACTTTCTGTTTTGGTTTGAAACACCAAGCATTTTTTAATGTTAATCTCTCCCAACCGTTTTCTTGAACAGCAGGTGATCAACTGGAAAAATGACAATAACTTCAGAATATGGTTACATGATGATAGTAAGGGGCTGGTTTCATTCACCAGCAAAATTGTATTTAATTTTACTGCTACAGTATTATTTAATGATTTTTCTTTTTCTAAAAAGTATTGAAGATACTTGCTTTGATACTCAAGTGGGATTATCTACACAAACATCTTGTGACCTGCATGGAACAGTATGGTCTTGAAGACATTTAGTGTCCAAAAGTAGTTCTGGAAGAAGAGTCCTTTTGCAGGACTGGAGTTTACTAGATAAATTTTCCATTTGTAGGAAATACATACTGTGTAATACACTAGTAGCATTTTAATCAGAAGAGTCAAAAAATGGAATTTTGATGCTTTTGTGTTATATTTAAATTTAACCAAGGTTGGATCTAGTCTCACAAAGTAGCTACAAGATGAAGACCATTCCTTTTATTAATTTTCTTTTTCATTTTATTAGATGTCACCCCTCTGCACATTTTTTATAGTTTGAATGCCCACTTCAATAGCATTAGACAGAATATAAGGTCTTAATACAAAGCAAATTTTCAGAATAGTGCTTATGGCTTGACTTGAGAGAGTTTTTCTGGCTGTGCAACCTGCTTTAACTAAACTCAGAAACAGTGAAATGTTGCAAATTGATGGTATTATGAAGGCCCTGAAATGGTTCAGAATGTAGATATGGAAAAAATGCTTTTCCAGTTATGTTGCTCATCTGCTTAGATCTACATGTTTAGAAAAAATGCTCTTCCATCATTACTGCCAGTGATGCTTTTAATGCTATCACATCCTAGTATTGCCTTATATAATATTATGCAACAGGTGTCACTGCTGAGGTAGAGAAGAAACCCTCAACATACAGCTGAAGAGACAAAGTTGAATATAACTTCCAAAATACATTACAACATTTGAAGATATAAATTTACACAGGTGAACTATTTAGTTCCTGTGTTTGTGCAAATTTGTGTAAGATTTTAAGCAGAAAACTCTGTCCTTGGTATTTTCCTTTTTCCATCCTTAGTCCCTCATAGCTTCTCTAGCAACTTGTATTGCAAAGTTCATTGGAAGCATCATATTTAAAAACTAGTGCTATATTTTTGCTCAGAGTTGTATATGTACTTCACACACTAATTGCTTTTTACATTAAATTCTTACAGAGCATCTAATGCACGTTAATGACTAAGTAACTGCGAAATGTAGTATTTTCAAAACTATATTTTGGGTTATTGTAATGAGGATTGTTTCTGAAAGAAATCACCTCTTGTCTGTGAACACTCATAGCCCTGAAATACCTTCCTGGCTTTAGTTTCTTCTTGCTTTACTGCAACTTGGAGAGAAAGTTGATGGCTGGGTAATAAAATTCATGACTAAATGCTAATGATGGAAAAGTGGATAACAGTAATTAAGTACTGAACTGCTAGAAAGGAGTTGAAGAAGAAACTGATACAAAGTGGGAACTTCATCTTCTCCAGATACATCTTGTGCCTAGCACTCTTGAATCCCAATTTCTTTGTGTAGGCAAGGTTAGGAATTCTCTATCTTAAATGGGTTTATTACAAAGGCTAATGTTAAGGGGCTGAAGTATAAATCAGGAAAAATACCCATGTGCCAGAGCTGCTGTTGATGAAAGTTCCTTTGCCCAGGACATCTAGCAACACTCAACAGCATCGATACAGTTTACCAGTGTAGTCTGCATGTTTCTATATAGAACTCTTTTGACTTAATTTAAAATACCATGTTTAAAATTTAAAATACCGTGTTTAAAACTACAGTCACAGTTCCTTTTCTAAAGGGCTACAAAGGTCAGTGCAAGAGTATGTAGAAATAAACCACTTATGAGAGGTGTGGTGAATCTCTGCCTGCAGTGGACTGAGGCTCTGCAGGGAGACGGTCTCATCTGGATGTACTTTACAATACTAATCAGGTGCCAATGTTAAGTGGCATTCCTCTTTAGATGAGCAAGTTTTGCAGTCCTGGGAAGGGCTAAGTACTTGGAGTTGACAGACCAGCTAAAATGAAAAAATTATGTGTAAATGAACCATAACACTTTCATGGCAGGTGAAAGATGGATGGAGGACTCTAAAAGAAGGCTCTTGGGAGCTTAGTGTGGTGTGCAAGGTTAGACTATGTACGTTGTATTTGGCGAAACAAGTGAGATTCCCAAGGACCAGGAGAAATCAAGTGATATTTTAGCATAATGGTACAATGCTGTTGTTCAGTGGTTCCTGTGCTTACTATTAGCCTGACATTAAGTTTGTGACTTTTTGAGGCTTTCTGGCTATTGAGATATATTTTCTGTCTATGAGTGTATTCTTGCGATAACATGCATATCCATCTGAGAAAACACGTGATTTCTGTAACAACTCTTAGTAGGGTTCACTGTGCAGCTTGGTTGAAGATTGCACATTTTGAAGTAACGGTACCCTTACATGGTGGACAAACACCTCAGCCATTTTTCAATCCAGAGTTGCATCTGCATGTGACTTATTTCAATACCACATAGCAAAAAGTGACTTCTGAAAAATCTCAGTTGTCCAAAGCCTCATCAGAATTTTCATCATCTCCAGCTCCATAGGCAGGTCTGTATATGATTCCCGATGAACGTATCAAACGGTCACAGAGTTGTTATGGAAACAATGGCCCCAGAAAGGTTCTTGGTATTCTTACCCCACCAGCCTCCCAGTTGTGGCACACAGTGCTTGAAGGTGTGTCAGTTCTAGCTTATTATCAATGTAATAAGTTAGGAAGTACACTCGCATTTCATTAACAAGGCAGCTTCCAGAAAAGAAAACATCTGGATACTTATTTTGTTTTTGTTTGATATAAGAGATAAATCACAATGAAATAAAATAAAATTAAAGCCTTTCATATGGCATTCTGGACACCAAAATAATTTAACCTATATACAGTCCAGGATACTCTTAATTTTTCCATTCACTTGCAACATTAAAAATTATTTGTAATCAGGTTTGTCTATGCTTTTTGTTCAGAGAAACTGCAAACATAATAATTAAACGCTGAATATAGTATTTGTAATAATCAAAGTAGAAAAAATACTATCAAAAGCCAGTGATTTGTAACACCACTGCTAGCAGAAAATTACTGGCCATTCTGACTGAAAGAAGCAAAAACCAGTCAGTATTTCAGACCGTTGATAATAAAATCAATCTATTTCTGTAGCACAGAGGGTGATCAGTGTGGAGTTATCAGTGTTAGGAAAGCTCTGCTGCAGCTGGAGACAGACTCTTTGATCCCAGAGCCAGTGCTTTGAATAAAGCCACACCCCATCTTGCTACCAGCATGAGCCAGGTCTTATATCCAAATAGGAGTACAGCCAACCATCTTTGCTAAAATATTTCTGTGAATTTACACATTCAAACCCACCAAAAGTATGGTTTTACAATCACATCAGTTCTCAGGGAAAAAGCACATCTGAAAAATATATGTATTTTTTACAAATAAGGACAGATTCTTTCCTCTGCCACATTTCCAGACTGATGGTGCAAGATTTTGTCAGGGAGCTATACTTGGGTATCTGAGGGAAGCAACCTGATTTTTGAGCACCCAGAGACCCCCTTGAAATCAGGGTCAAGTCTGCAACCTCGAAAATCAGAGAATTTATGCAATTAAATGCAGACTTGTGTCCATGCATTTTTGTATATTTTGGCCCAAGTTATAAATCTTATTCTCTTAATCTCCTTGCTATTTGTTACAAATTTTAAATATACGCTAATAAACTGAAATACTTCCTTCTCCACAAGAGTTAAAAACCTGATTCTTTACTGTAATATGGTCTGCTATTAGAAGAAAAGTGCCTTCTTTTACTCTTATTACTTTTCAATACATCTGATGAAAACATAGGAGATTTATATAGACTTATTTAGCAGCTGTCTCATATTTACTTAAACTGTGAGATATAAATTGAATTTAGTATTTTTTCTTAAGAATAAGAATGTGTTGATGGCAAAGGTTTTTGCTCTGTTAGAAATGGTTTTCATTGTTTAATAATTTTCAGGTTGCTTAATGTCTCTTTTGTGCATTATACTGTGGCTGATTTAGTACTAAGGATTTTTTAATTTTTAATTTTGTAGTAGGAGGTGCTAGGGGAAGCAAAGCATTAATATGAGAACTATTCTCAGTATCAGGGTCATATTTTACTTTGATTACAAATTTGACAGATGATTTAGGAAATTGTATTACTAAAACCATTAATTGCCTGTTCCTATTGGCCCCAGAAACAGTTTGCTGAGTAGATACTCAGGGTGGAAGAGGGTGAGTCTGTGAAGAACAGACTTTAATAAGGTGCCTTAGAAGAGGTCATTGTGGTGGTTATATTCTGTGCCTGGACTATGAACCACTAAAAGAATCCTGGAAACGTATCCAATTTCACCAACTTTATGCTTCCTTCTGAACTGAGTTCTAATTTTAGTCTAATGTGCAGGTTTCATAATTTCAGATTTTTGGTATCTCAGTTAATGGATGACAAGTAGGATTTCCATTAGGATACTTACACAGAACTTCGTGGAGGAAGCTCAGTGGAAGCACTTGTCTAGAACAGTAGTAGAAATAGATGTCTGGTGCAGGAAATTAATGTGTGGTCTCATGCAGAGGCTGAGGAAAAGCTGATCTATGAAGGCTCACACCATTTTAAGACATCTGTTAGTGATGTCACTCATACAAAAGGTGTAAGGGACAAGAATCAAATGTGCAAGAAAATTGAAAGAAGAGGAATTCTGGAAAGGTAATACAGTGTCAAATTTTAGTGTTAAATAAAAATGTCATGGCCAACTCTTTGCTTCCCCAAATGAATACAAAACCTATACATATCTCTATACCAACATGAGCTGTGTAAGATTTAAAAAGGTCACTTGAAATTCTTGGCAAAGAAGAAGAAGAATCTTGACATAGTAGCCATTACTGAAGAATATTGGAATGCCAAAAATCAATAGGAAAGTGCAATACCTGCTATAAACTGAACAGGAAGGACAGATTAGGTCATAGACTGCGGAAGCTGTACTAGGGCTATACTGTTGAGCCTTCTGATCAGGAAATGGATATTGAGTCCAAAATGTTGAAGGAGATAAAAGAATCCTCTAAGCCTAATGAGGTAGCAATAATGGGTGAATTCAACTACATTCAGCTGGTCAAATGTCACATTGAGACAGAGTGTAAGGGAAGCAATTTCTCATCACTCTCAGTGATTGCCTTTTGAAACATTTAATTCTAGATTATGCAAATGGAAATTCTTGACTTAAGTGACATAGAGGAATGCAGGTTAGGAGCTCTTAACTCCTGTATCAGAATGCACTTTTTTGGATTAAAGTTGTGGCCACTGTAAAACTTAAATTCAACATTGAAGAGCCTATAGCTAGATTGTAGAACCACTATGAGCTAGAGAATACAAAAACTCTTTGGACAAAAGATGGTAAATAAACAAGTAAGGAAATTAAATCCTGAGAATCAACAGGGAATCTAGGTGAGGTGATCTGTAGTAAAACAAGAGACTCAGCAGAAAATCATGATGTATTTGAATAATGTGACATGGACCAGGATAAAGATGTATCCCCAGGGATGTCAATAAAAAGTAATTTTGTCTACAGCATATAGTAGCAAATAGCTTTGAAGCTGTGACATAAGAAGGACTTTGTCAAAGCCACCACCTCATATGCACAAAAAAAAGAACAATTTTGGTAAAGCAAACAGTCTGTAAGACAGTGGCTTACAAGAAAGCAGCAGTAGAGAACAGGGACATTCCAGTGCACTGTGGTTTTCCTGCGTGTATTCATATGGTACCACAGATGTGGTGCTAGGTATCTAAGAGACTATAACATACAGTGTTCTCTGCGTCAGAATAATGGACTGGGAGAAAAGAGGTAAATTAATAGGCTATTGGAAACAACAAAGCCAGATTTTATTGATTCAAAAATTTGTAAAGAAAGCAATGTTTCTTTAAATTATGTCCTGTCTCATGAAATGGTGAGAAACTTCAAATATGAGAGGTAGATGCAGGTAAAATGAAGATATATATAATTCATTTATACAATACTTAGCTACAGCACAGATACCTTCTCCAAGTGACCCCTGCATATTGAAAACTGTGTTTGGAAAGAAGAATAATAAACTTATTAGTGATGAAAGACAAACTTTACAACAGAACTTGAAAATATTGGGATTGCTACATTGGAAAAAAGGTGGAGGGGAAACATGTTGATGTGCAAACTATTCTTCTGTGAAACAACATTCTAGAAATACAAGACCAAGCAGAACTAGGCATCACATGGGGATATGTTTAATATTCTTTCCAAATTTCAAATGAGTTAACACATTTTTATTTGGAAAGGGGTGCTCTTAGGCTGTGGGATACAATTCCAATATGGCATTTTGTTCACAACACGTGCTGTTACTTCTTCAGGGGGTGATTATGGCCATTGCTCTATGTTCAGCATGTACAGGGAAAACTATTATTACTTTTTTGTGGTTTGGAGGCATGAGTAGTAATTACGTTTACCAACAGCCAGCTATCTTGTGGCTACAAAAATATGGAGAAAATGGTTACATCATTTCCTTTGTGGCCCTGAAAATCCTTTTTACTAAATCCTAGATGAATCTGTGAAAGAGTGGTACCTGTACAAATGCATATTTTGAATGCATAGCTCCACATTAAACAGAATTTCTTAAATTTGGATCAGGGAAGGAGGGAGGTGGGAGCTACAAGATTTGATATATTTGTGATTCCATCATCTACTTTGATAGGGGTTTGGAAGCTTAGCTTAAGTAGAATGGACTTGAGACCTTGCTGGCAGTTCTAAGAGAAGCTGTGTTGTCATGGGTGGTTAGTTGCATGCGTCATCACAGTTGAAATGATGTCTGTATTTGGAATACAATAAAATGGTATCACAGAATCAATCAATTATATTGGAAAAGACCCCTGAGATCTTAAGCCAAATCCATGACCGAACACCACCATGTCAACTAGCTAGTTGCCCTTCTCTAGACTTGTTCCAGTAACTCAATGTCCTTCCTGAACTGAGGGGTCCAGAACTGGGCACAGTGTAGCCCAATTCAAGGCGCAGCCTCACCAGTGCCGAGTACAGGGAAAGAATCACTTCCCTGGTCCCGCTGGCCACACTATTCCTGATACATATTAAAAGGTTTTTACTGAAAGACTGAAGACTGTGCTTCTGATTCCTTTAAAATGATCTCAGTGTAAAATGCCTCCCAAACATTATTTGATTCAGAAAATCTTAAATGGTAACAGATCACATAGTATTTTTAGCCTGAAAAATAAGCCATATGGAAAAAAAAAAATATTTTGATCTATTGATTGCTATAATCTTTTACATTATTCTCTTGGTTCATCAATTCCTTATTACGAACTCAGGTGAATAAGACAAAATAGAGGGCTCTGCCACATCAGAAAGATGATGAACATTTGAATAGTACAAGACAATGGAAGATAAACCCTTTGAGTGGTGTTTCCTACCTTTTCCTCAGATTTTCCTTGTCTTTGATGATACAGGATGTGAACATTATGTACTCCCATGGCTTAATCTGCAGTAATCTTATATGTTTCCTTCAGGGAATTTTAGAATGCATATGAGATGTTGGTGAAGTTGGTTTTTTTAAATTTCTTTTTGGGAATCCTAATAATAGAATGCATGAAATGGCAAATTATATAGTTATTTTAAACAGTGTTGCTGATGTAGGGGAAAAATATCCACAGTTTTTCAGCCAGTCATTGTTTGGGGATTGTTTTCTTCAAAAGAAAAGTTGGAACTGAGTCTATCAATATAGGCTTAATTACTGTAGAAAATACAATTAATAGAAGTTTTGGTGTTTTTGAGTAAAGAATATATATCTGAGACAGAAATTCAACACTTATCATGAACTTATAATGAAACTTGTAATGTACTTATAATGAAAATATTAAGGAAGCTTGGCAGCATCTTAAGCAATTATTTTAAAAAGAGTAGTGGTGATCTTCAAAGATACTTCAGGGTTTTTGCAGTTCACTCTGTAAAGAAAAGGGATTTGGAATCTGAGTCTAACAAAAAAAGATTAAAAAAAGTCTTTAAAAGCAATTTAGGTCTGTGTTATGAGAATATGAATTTAGAGACCCAGAACAGATAAAAACATGATTTTTGTGGAGCGCTGAGTAACTGCTAGACAATTTGTGTGTTTTTCTTTAACCAAATGGAGCCACTTTTAGGTACATTCTTTAACTTGCCATCTAAAGAATTGCTTATTCACCTGAGAATGGTGTGGATTTCAAATGAATGTGTTTTTTTGCATTCAGGTCCCAAATAACCAATTCAATGCATAAAGCAAGCTCATATAAGAAAGGAGAGAAGGAAGCCAACTTTCGATACTGTTTGATTAAGAGTGTAACTGGAAAAGTTCTAAATATGAATTAAAACAAGCAGTTATATTTTCTAATTCTGTCATTTGGGAAAAAATTCTGGATGTCTCCCTTGAATGTCTACCAAAATTGCCTTCAACCTTCTGAAAGAGAAACAGAACTAATGATTTGGTATACCGCCAAACAATTAGACCAGTGAACAGACATTGTTCCACCGGCATCTATTATCGGAAATATCTGGATTTCTAAATGTCAGCTAAATAGGTTCACCCCACAAGCTAAGAGAAAGCTGACCTGACCTTTTGACACCACCTGTTCAGGAATGGGAATTTTTTAAGCAGGCTATTCTACAAAGATAAAGGGTTCACAAAATCTGACCTGGAAAGAATGGTTGAAGGAATTAGTTTTGTTTAGTCTAGAAAAGAGCAGACTGAGGGAGGATGTGATTACAATCTTCCAGTAGATAAAAGAATGTTATAAAGATGCTAGTGATTGGTTTTCTGTGTCCTGTTGGGGACAAAACAAAAATAAAAATATTTAATAGATATTTAGATTATGCATCAGGAGAAAAATTTCAAATAACAAAAATAGAGAACAGCATGCAGACTACATGAGAAAATTCTCATCTCATTAATTGCAAATTTTTAAGATTAATTAGACCAGCACTTGCCATTAATAGTCAAGGTTGTTGTGCTGTTCATGGTGCGAGGTGAATAGGTAGATGTATTGTAGGTACATGTTGGTACATGATCACTTAAAAGGCTTTGCCCATCTTTCATTTTCCATAGCTGATACATTTGGCAAGACATTTTACACTTGTTACATTGGATATGAAAGTAATTGCCTAGTGGGTGGCTATTTATTTTTCCTAAATAATTTTGATTATATGATTAAGTAATAGTGTTACAAGGATGGAAGAATAATAGGTAAGGAAGTTATAAATATGGATTATTGGCTTTGGGTGCAGAATTATATTGACAAGAGCAGTGAGTTTGCTAGTATGAACATCTTTTTCTCTGTTACTTGGGAATTTTGGTATCACAAAATGTTTTCTGGCTGAGGTTAACAACAACGATGTGAAAATCATGATGAATTATCATCCCATATAGATATACACAGGGCTGAAGCATGGCATGCCCACTCCAAAGAACAGAAAAAACATCAAAATTATTTAATCTTTCCAAAATGTTTGCAAAAGCTATTAAGACAGCATTTTACAGTATGCTCCATCACAAGCTCAATACTAACAGTGGAAAAGCAAACAAGATTTTATGTATAGGCCTTTAGTTAATATGAAAGGGTGTTAAAGTTTTAATAGTCATTCTGTGTTGGTCCCAGTTGTCTGGTGGTTGAAAGCATAACATGCTTGTAGCACAGTTTCTTATGTTTGATGATGAGTATTAGAGCTTAAAGGTATGTTAGACCTGCACTCTTAGCGAAGCATTTATGTAGATGCATAAATAAAAAGTAGTGTTAAACCTCAGAGCTTTCATTTTACACATTAAGCAAACTACTTGTGTTGTAGCTCCTTGTATTTTCAGAGAGTCTGTGAAAGAACATGATAATGTTTATCTCTTTTTCTCCTCTTGAGTTTAGGAACTGATTGTATTTTATATAACATACATGTTTTGTTTTGTTTTGTTTTCCTAGGTACTGCACAATGGACTTGTGATGGAAATGAATCATCCAACAGCCGGGAGGATAGCTGTTCCAGGTTAGATGCTTAATCCTTTTTGCTAAATTAAATGCTACATGACATCCTGAGTGGTTCCGGAACTCAGCTGAGGACATGACACATCTTCACATTTCACTCAAATGAACAAAAGTTTAACCAGGCTGACAATGCTCATAGTCATTCCAGCAGCAGAAAAATGGGTTAAAATGTATGTCAGAATAGCTTCTGGTTTCCATCGGTCAGTTGTCATAAAACATAAACATGGATTTGATAATTGCAAACTCCCACAACTCCCACTGCTAGAAATATTACTGCTAAATCATCTACACGAATATGTGAATCTGTTTTTTATTTAGGTCTATTTTGCCAGCTACCCAGGCTTCTTTTAGGGACATTTCTGGGTTTTTTTTTTGGTTTTTTTTTTGTTTTGTTTTGTTTGTTTATTGTTTTTGTTTTTGTTTGTTTGTTTGTTTGTGTTTTTTTTTTAAAGAAGACGAAAGAGGAAGGAAATTTGTACTGAAGACTTAATGAAGCTCTGCAATGATTAAGTTTTAACTAGTCATTTTCTACTTCCAAAGAATACAGAAGTAATAAACTAGTCTCTCCTCTTTAAAGCTCTGAATGGACCAGGAGCTGGTGTAGCATTCCTTCCACTAGAGTTAGCTACGTAATGGGGCTAAGTTCAACCAGAGCCATTATGAACATACAGATGTTGTATGTTGTATGCAGTTGGCTTGGTTTTGACAATTGATCCTTATCTGATAATCTATTAGCTATTGGGTCAATTTTTCTGCTTCTCTCTGCTTTTTTCTCTCCCAGGTCACATTGAGAATTGTTTCCTCCTTCATTCAAAGCACTGTGTCATGTTTATTTTTATATTAACTTCTCCTTACATTGTGATTTTCTGTGCCAATTCCACCCTGACATAGCATGCAGTTGTCATCAATTTCAGTTGACTTGAGTACATGTAGTGTTAAGAAGAATTTGACCCATAAAATTTTTCTTAATTTGCACATCCTGGAATCACACTGGGATACAGAAAGAATTATTTGAAAGAAACCAATCTCATATTAGATCATGTTTTCCTCATGAATAGAGGGGGTGTTAGTGTGTGTGGATGTGTATGCTCCATATTTGCTCTTTATCACAGTTTGCATTCCACATTTGGTCTCACTAGACTTGGATGTTTGGCTGACTGTAAAAATGCTTCTCTAATTTAGATGCACATATCTGGAAATAGCAATCCTTTTAAAAAAAACTTCTTACAGAAAAGTAATCGTGGTTTATTTACCCAAAATGAAAAGACAAATAAAAGGTTTTGACTTAATTCTTTTTTAAGAAGTAGAAAGGAAAGCCTTGCAGATGGTAGAGGAAGTGTGTAAGGTTTTCATGTTGTATACAATTTATAATCTATCTTAGAGAAAGCAAATACTCCTCAAGGGGATAGGTTAAACTGCAAGAAGAGGAAAGAGATGAAAGGAATGTTCTAATGTCTGTCAACAGCGATAGAATGTATTGGCAAGAGAGTGAGTTTTTACATAGGTAAGCCATAGTACTTCCCAAATCCTTAGTTATTTTTTATTTTATTAAAATGGTGACACTGCACTGAACTAAAATAAATCATTCTAATCTCTAACGGTTTGCCATTTAGATGGACTTCTATGAAGAGTTTCTTGTATTGAAACAGATGGCTGAAATGATTATTGGATATTTGAGCAGGAAAAGTAGAATTCCTTCCTTTCCTGGCATGGGAGGATAAGGAGGGGAGAGACAGGGGAGGAAAGGGAGAAGAACACTCATTCAGTGTGAGCAGAATGGACCTATTGATATCACTGGAAAGACAGTGTGTTACTCTGTCCCAAAACTAAAGTGCATAAGTGGATTTGGCCACAGTTGATGGTAGGTAATAGAAATACCTCGAATTTGTCCTGCTCAATGATATATCTAAAGAATACAGGCAAGAGTGTACAAAGAAAGCCTACAGTAGGTAACTTCTTCTCAATGATGGTTAAAAATAGCAGGGCTTTTTTTGCCAATATGGTTATATTTTAATATCTTGTATTTGGTAGAGAACAAGTTTACTAAGCTCTCAGTTTCTGTCTCAGGATTGCTTATTTAGGAAAATTAAGCTATTAATGTGAATGTTGAAACTGAATAGAGTGAAAATGTTTTTCTTTAAAGAGACTGGTGAGACTCTGATCAAAATAAAAAAAGGTTGCTGTTATTTCTTAACCATACAAGCGAGATTTTAATGTGTCCTTTAGTAATTGAACTGGACATCACACTTGGGGCTCTTCACAGAGGTCCAACTTTTGCTGCAAAGTAAAGCTGTGAGTGCAGCAATATGCACTTATTAAATGAAGCATGCTGGCAGATTTCAGCTCCAAGTATCACAAGTGGCCTCTCCATCTAGCGTATTGATTTGCAGTAGTCCTTCTCCAGGCCCGCCCCCAGTTTGAGAGTCATTTCAAATGTGTGTATGAATCCTCCACTGTAGATCTTGCAGCTTGAAATTCTGAGAGATTTTGCCATTGACTTTAGTGTAAGCTACATTTTTAATGTTGGACTTGGTAATTAATATTCCTCCTTTGCTTGAATATCTTTTGATATGGTATTGAATTTGGCTCTTTCCTCACCTAGTCAATGTTTCCCCCTTGCCGTTTTTGTGATTCCCAACCTAAGGTATACTGTGTGCTGGTCAGTGCACCACAGGGTACTGGTGAAAAGGGAGTTGGAGGAGTTGTACTACAAAAAACATCTTTCTAGTAATTTTTCTTTTCAAAATGTATATTTATGGTAGGAGAGAAAGAGACCTTGTCTTATCATAGCTCTTGTTTCAAGTATTCACGAAAAATGTCTATGCACATATACATATATTGGTGTTACTAGTATCAAGATATCTCAGATTCAAGAACAGATGTGAAAAAGGGAGTTTATTGTGTCTAAGAGTGACTGTAGAAAAGGTTGTGAGAACATTCTGAAGAAAAATATGGTTCTGTGGTAGTTCAGTGGTTTCCTTAGGATAATGTTTCACCTATATAATTCAGTATATTCATGTAATGAAGTTATTCTAGAACTGACTTATACATGTACTTGACATATCCTATGTAGAATGTGCAACACTGTGAGAGAGACCCGCTTGAGTCATTCTTGACAGGACTGGTTCATCTGATTGTAGGGCTGAACTAATGAATCTTTTCTGTCTCTATACCTGAAGGCAACTTAATCGTCTTTAGTTCAGGGCAGTGCTCCAAAGATCAGGAGCAGGAGCAGCTCAGCTGCAGAGGTACAGCCTGGGGAAAAGGCAGACTCCGGGGGGCCTGTCAGAAGCCCTCCAGCACCTACAGGAAGATTATCAATGTGAAGAGCTGGGCTCTTCGCAGCCGTGCATGGTGAGAGGATAATGGAAAAGAGAGATTCAGCCCATACATTACAAAAATATTTTTCATTGTGGCAACAGCCAGACAGTGGAGCATGTTGCCCAGAGAGGTCATGCATACTCTGTTCTTAGGGCTTTTCAAAGAGCAGCTAGATAAAGCCAGGGGCAACCTGACCTGACCTAAGACATGACTCAGACCTGACCCAAGCAAGAGTGGAGTCCCCCTGAAGTCCTTTCCATCTTGGATTATGTTCTTATTCTGTGATTAACCTTAGTATCTCTTCCTCAACTTTGTTGTTCTTAGTGCTTTCCACAGAGATCTGGAAAATGAAACAGTTTAATCAAATGAGAAATGTACAGCACAGAAAGTACTCTTGGGGACAAAAACAATCATGTTTTATACAGTGCCAGATTGCAAATTATGCTGGATGGCACAGAGACACTACAGGTAAGTGAAGGGACAAAATTTCAAGAAGCTTTAGCATCTGGGTTAGTCTTGAACTACTTTGCCAAAGAGCAATGGACTTTTATAAAGAGTGGTAGCATGTGGGTTTCTGGAAGCCACTGAGTATTCTGAGTGCCAGTATAGACCATAATGGATACCAACCCATACTGATTACTTAGGAAAAAACTAATGGATGTAATGTAATCTTTCCCAAAGCTCTTCAAATACCATCTACTTATGTAGTTTAGGAAACTCTAATAAGAATATTCCCAACTTCTGCCTTACCTAGTCTGTAATGTTGACTTTTAAAGGCTGCCAGTTGTTTTTTAAAGTCAAAACAGTGTTTGTAACATTATTTTTTTAATGAAGAAACCACAATGCATTCAGCTGTCCCTAAAAAACTAACCTTTGTAGAATTTATTAACTAGCAGGAACCTTTGTGAACTAAACATAATTTCTGACCCCTTCTAAGCCTTGGCAAACTGGGGATTTGGATATAAGCCTAGACTTCAGAACCATCTCTGATCAAACAGGAAATAATATAACTGTAGAAATTGTGTAAATCACCTCTTCCAGACAAAACAACTATTCTTAGTTTTGATAATGTTTATGCTGTGTGTTCTCCTCATCTCCATTTCCTGAGTTGATAAACACTATGTCTGTCCTTTGGCCCATGATCTGCATCAAGGATGACCTTATTGCGCAGAAAGGCCAATTTCATACCTGGGTTCATAATTTCCTTTGTGCTCTTGAGACAAAGTATTTGGGGGACTACTCCAAGCTCAGTTAGGAAAAGCAGTGCAGGATTCCTCCTTGACAGATTTCTTGGACTGAATTCAGGCAACTTATGCTAATTAATCAACCCACTCAGGAGAAATGTCCCTTTTTCCGGTCTTCTCCTGTCACTGTGCATTACAAATATACTACTGGAACAGGAAAGAATTTTTTTTTCAGAGGTAGGCTTTTCCTGTTGTATGATTCATTAAATGGTGTCATAGTTCCATGGAGACTAATTGCTATCAATCTCTTAGAAGAATGGTTTTAAGGACTAAGACAAAGAGGCAAGAAATCTAATAGGACTTCCTTACTGTGCTGCAGATTTCTTCCTTAACCTTCGACAAATCATTCTGTGTCTTACTAAACTAATTGTTTGCAGTTTTCAGATCTTGGTTAATAGTTGAAAAATACTTTGATTCCTAAGGGAAGTGATTTCTTGGGAAAACTCTATTTTTTATTTTAAATATTTATTTCTATTTGTTATGTATTCATTTATGCTTATTTTCTTCATTTATGTGGAAGACTAGTTAAGGAAACAACAATGTTGTGTCTATGTATTTGATCAGTGCACTTCAATAAAGAGAGCAGATATGGCTGTTAGTGATACATGCTGGGTTTTTTTGACGATTAAATGTATGTGTAGTGGAGGAAGCTTCAGTAGGACTACATATAAGGCAGAGAAAAGTGACTTCCACAGGGAAGAAGTTTGCAGGAAATTAAGGAAGTCTGTACTCCAATCCATTGTTTCCTGCAGCTAGGAGATCCTAAGAACAACAACATAAAAAATCTCAGCAATTTTTTTTTCCAAGAACCTCTGCTTGAACTTCTGGTCCTGTCTGATTCTCATCAGGTGTTTTTTCATACGCGTGTGTGCGTGTCTGTGTATGTGCGTGCATACGTGTGCATAACCTATGTTGATTGAAAAATTTTAATTTCACTTCACTATTTATGGTACATTGGAGAAAAACAGTTTCAGCAGAATTGTTACCTCATTCACCTTTTTTAGTCATCAGGGCTGACTATTTATGTCTTTTACATTCACAGAGCTGATTTCAATTTTAAGAAATTCATGACCATTACAGGAACTTACACAAATGATGTATGAGAGCTCACCTAGCTATCCTCAAAATACTTTTAAAAAGTCTTACTAAATATACAAACAGTATATTCATACTGATTGGAAAAGCAGAAAAGAGATGGTGGGAATGGCAAGGAATATGTTATTGGCTTCAGGATTATGTAGAAAGACTAGTACATCTTTTTAATGAATGATGCTTTTGATTTGGAATCTTTCAAGGTTCCATTTTAAGTAAAACATAAATAACAAACCTTTTAATATTTTTGCTCCTCTGTCATATGTTTCCACAGTATTTCTCTACCACAGGTTTGAAAATTTGTTATACCTCCTGGAATGGTCATAGTGCCGCACTTCATACTTTTAAAGTTGATGTTTTTAGGAAGAAAAAGTAGCTGTTTCTTACCTAGTTCTGGGACTTCAGCTGTTGGAGGGAATTAAGAAATAGTGGAAGCCTTTTCCATCAGTCTCAAAGTAACTGAGTAGCAGTCCTGATTGGGACATGTACTGACTGTGTCACTCAAGCAATGGTTCTCCAGGACTGCAGTTCAAGGTCTCTTCTCTCATCAAACCCTAGGTTTCTCTGTCTGTCTTTAGGATCTGGGAATCAAAGCTGTTTTTCTTGCACTGCGTATTTTTTACAGGACCTGGCACTGCCATATCATGAGGGAAAATAAAAATTTTTCAGACAACAAGTGAGGAAATTTTCCTGCTCTGTATATAATAAGTCAAATAAAGTTGTGGTTGAACTATTGCTGAATGTTGATTGGTAATTATACTTCTAGTTACAGGAGAATATTTTCTTTATATTTTCCTCCATGTATCCTAAACTATACTTGGTTTTTCTTTAAACTGGACATAATTCTTATGGAGAGTTAACTCAAGAGTATCCCCTTGCTGTCAGATGGTGGGGGGAGGGAGAGGGAGAAAGCTGAATTATTGACTGAATATCGAATAAAACTAATGAGTTTCCCACAGATGTGATAGTCCTAGAATTCAACTTTGTTTAAAATGATGTGGTTTTTTTCTTCTGTTTGAATGTGTTTCCCACTTCTTTCTTTATAACTAACAATTACTTAGTAGTTTCTTAACCCTCACTCTATAACACGCACAGCCAGGTGCTCACACAGTTCAGGGTGTGTGATTATAAAGATACGTTTGCATGCCTCAGGTGTGTTGTAAAACAGCCAAATTACTTCAACACCCATAAATTTTTCACATATCTTTATGATCTTTAATAATTATTGGATAAGAAAAGGAATCTACTGTCCGTTAAAAAGAGTTTGGTTTCATTAAATGTAAAAATATGTTTTAAACATTCAGACAATTTTACTTAATCCCTAAGATACTGAGTAGACTAATCCTCATTTGTGTTTACTCCACATTGCCTTGACCTAAGCCCTGCCTTCCCATCAATGGAAAGAGTGATTGGACTTACCCTATTTTCTGTGAACCTAGACTAAACAATTTCGTGGTCGCCAGTGGCCATTAGGTCATTTGCTTTGCCTTTTTATCACATTGACCATAGAATATCATCGATTTAATTCTTTCACATACATTTGACTATTGTTTGTCTTTACCAGAAGTCCTCAAGTGATGGAAAATACACCAAATATTTGCATCTTTCTTTAAAGGCCTGATCAAGTTAATTGTTAAAAGCCCCATGATCTCCAGTTTAGTAGATAAACTTTTTTTTTGTGTCTTTCATGGGGTTTAAGTACTTTTTGTGCCCATGAAAGTACTTTCATGGTCAAAGTTTCATCGAGATAAATTTTTGATCAACTATGTAGGGTAAATTGCCCAGATCTTTTCAGGTCTTGAGTGTGTAAGTACAGTGCAGTTACAGCTTTGTAACTCTGTCTTTTTTATACAGTCTGTATAGATACAGTAAAAATTGTAGTTGTATAGAGTGCATCACAAACTTCCTGCCTGACTCTGGGCGAGTCCTTTCGGCAACGAAGTTAGGTTTCTTACTTCTTCATACAAAAGATTGAGATCATAGAACTCACAATTAACTATAGAGCATAAATATGCTCATTTTTTTCCAAATTATAATAATCACAATAGGTGAAATTTGATGCTATTTTTCCTTGTAGTTTATGAGAATAATGATTGGATAGAAGTAAGGGGCAAAATAAGGCTTATACAGTTAACTTAGTTGTTCAGTTGAGAGCCAACCAGCAGTAGATAGTGTGTACCTGTTGTAGGTTAGTAAATTTATCTATAACTCCTGAAGTAGGGAATGTTTAAGTTCTTTTAATCACTGTGAACTTGAAATTATTTTTGTTCCTCATCCTTGTACTTACCACTCTTCCTAGTAAAGTCCAGCCCAGAAATTAATGTCATGTTTCATCAGAATCAAAACCTAGAATCATGATTTTGACCCAAGTATTGAATATTCTAAATGATGCCTTAATAATTTGTGCTATCAAAAATAAAGCATTACTGTCACCTCTTTTGCCCTCTGCCATTTTGCTAACTATTCTGGAGCTCTTTTGGGATTCTGGGAGAGAAGGAAATTCTTCCTGACACAGAATCCGTTACAGTACAGAACAGAATTCCTTAAGAAAACACAGAACCTCTGTTTCTTTGGCTCTCTGAAACTAGACTGAACATAGAAAATAATGGCAGGTTACCCATATAAAAAGAAGATTCATGTTCTATTAAATGTAATTGATAACTTAATGAATTAAAAAATTTGATGTGACTTCATTGCTTTGAATTAAAGTTATTTAGAGATTGTGCCTTTGGCAGGAGAATAAAAACATATTTTGATTTGCGTGTAAGTGGAGTGTTCTTCGTGGGTTTTGAACTAGATGCACAGATGAAACGAGGCAGAAGTTTGCAGATTAGAACAAGCTTTTTAATATTCTTTGCAGGCTGTTTTTGGAAACATCACAGGGAACAGAAGATCAGGCCCATTTGTGAAGAGAGGCAGTACAATTTATAAACATGTGGGGCAAACAAAATTTTAAAGCTGATGATGCACAAATGCCCAATTTCAGTCATCCAATTTATATATATTGAAAGCACAGCTTCATGCACACATCTGCTGTTTCTAGCCTAGGAACACAGACATATTTATACAAGCTTGTATAGACTCATAGCAACTTGATAGTATTCTAAAGAAATCACAAGATTAGTGCAAAAAAATTAAGCTGCATTGCTTTGATTATTAGATTTAGATCGCTATATGAGTGAGTCTATGACAAAACCTCTCCTGTAATATAAAATATTCTAGTTTTTATATTTGTTCATAAATAGCAGGATAGAAAAGACAAAGAAGGGCCATAGATCTTTGTGTTGGTAGTATTTACCTTTGGTACCTTCTTAAAAGGCTGGAATAAGGACTTGTGTTGTAGCTCCTGAAAATAAAGTTTTATTTTCTGACTTACTACTCACAAATCAATGTCTCCACTGTATGATTTAGTTGTTGTTTTATCTCAAAACCGAATGTAGAGTTTAATAGATTATTTTTCTACTCCTCATTTTTGCTTGGACTTCCTGAGGAATAAACATCAGAAAATGCTGACCTGTCCTTTTGTTCCTTGTAGGTTCAGGTAACATGCTCTAGCTTTTACTGCCTCTAAAAGTGTTGTAAGAATACACGGGTAAAGTTTAGCAGCTTTGACATGGCTGCGTGACAATTTCAGATTGCAAGGGACCACTTTAACTTATCCTTCAAATACTTTTGTAAGAATGACACTGTATAGAAACCTACTGGAGGAAAACAAGATAAATTGGGGGAGTAGCTCAGAATTTAAAAGAAAACCCTTGGTCTCTTCTAGTTAAGCCATTCACCTTCTACGAGGCATTATTCTGACAGATTTCAAGCTTTTATAAATATTATCTCGTGTGATGATACTTTGGAATCTTCCTTCTAGTTGACTTTAGGAAAGCAAGCAATACCTTGTTTACTACTTTAATATGACTTTTAGATTCTCACTGCTAGGTGGCTCACCACTCAAAGTAGCATCATCCACAAACAACAAGGCAATGCTATAATTTCCATGAACTTGCATTTACTTTTTGACTTTTACATAATTTTTTGTTGTCTTGGTTTTGGATTTTTTTAATGTAGGAAGTTTTCACTCAGTTGCTATATTTTGAGGCATAGCATGTACTTATTATTTTCAGGTACTTTCATAGGTTGGTACTCTTTTCCCCAAGTGTACACAGACATGAATCAAAATGCTTCATTGATTGTATTTAGAAGCTATAAGTCTAAAGTCTTATCTTAGTCTTGGAATTTAATCTCGTACTGGACACCAGTTCCAATGAAATATAATAATATACTTCAATAACATAATTATCCATTACGTTTGTATATCACTTATGAATATATTATAAACTCTTCTAGCGTTTGACAACCCAAAGAGGTTGTTTGGTGTTAAGCCGTAGTGAGAGAAGAATTAGGTTGTTACAGTGCATATAATTTATAAGTAAAGGTGATTCATAAAATTCAGAAATCTGAGTATTTTTTGTTTAGTATATAAATGTTTCTCTTTTTTCTTTCTTTTTTTTTTGTTAACTAAGTCTTGTATAAAGCAAATTATTGTAATTGAAAGGAAACCTAATCCCTGGTATCATACTGAATTTTTACCTGCTCACATTTGAGCAGTATTTATATGTAATTATATTTACCTTTGATATCTGAGAAAAAATAATTTCAAAGCCAGGGAAAAATAATTATTTATTTATAAAGCAGATTTCCTGAGTAATATTTACATGTTCTGGTGATTTGCTGTGAATACACTGTTGATATTAAGTGCCGTAGTAAATTGTGGATAATTTTTAAACTTTAGATGAATGAATTAAACCAATGGTGTCTTATTTACAGTAAAACATGTCCTCAGTAGAAGTGGTCTGCTCGTTTTTGAAGACTCTATTTGGAGCTTTGATATATAATTTTTCTAAATTTACTCTAAGTAATCAGCTGAGTAAGATATGGGACCTAATATATGCAAAACAAAATTTAAGCATTCCTATTCATGGTACACTTTGTAATATACTGACTGATAATTACACCGAAATATTAAAAGAATCAATTTGTAGAGGCTCTTTAAAAAGCCAAGAGATTTAAAGCTCAATGATAATCTAGGAAATTTCTAGTACTTCTAGTACTTCTAGTACTTAATGTCTTTACCAGAAGAGTTTTAGTAGTTCAAGATTTAGTTTTATATTTGAATAATGTAACCATTACCACCTCCTACCTTGCAAAAAGAAATTCTCCTCCTAGTGACCAGGATGTTTGAACAACCACTTTTGGGAGGAAGGACCGCATTTTAGTTTGCCCATCATGCTGGGATAATAGCTGATTTCCATTTCCTTGCTGCTTTTAGCTCATTAACTAACAATACCCACCCAGACACCGATTCAGGCAGGAATGTGATTATATTTAATTCCAGTGTTATTTCTGGGTGCAGATGTCATTGGTGTACCACTCAGCCTTTAAAAGACTTAGGACTTTTGATTATACATTAGTTTCTTCCACAGGTCTCATATTTTCAGCTTTTCCTAAATATTGCAACTGTGAAATATAATGAGACATGCCAATCAAGAAAAAAATTTTGCCCTGAACTTTGAGATATAATGGATATAAAGTTCACTAACAAGTGGTCTTCTTCCACTGGTAACATTCAGCCTACAATAAAACCCCAGCTGATCAAATGGATTCACATCTACGTAGCTGTAAGAGAGCTATATAACAGGAAAAAACACGAGTTACTAAGACATGCACCAGAGTACACTCTCATGTAACTACTCACCATATAGGATATTACATAAATTATCTTTTCTAATTCTATTGCATCTACTGGCGAAAAAGAAGAAAATATATTCAATTAGATTTTCTTTCCTTTGTTCTTCTGTTTCAAAGGCTTAAAAAATGGATTTAACCCATACATGTTGTGCATTGTGTGTATGTTATCTATATGATGTTGAAATTTATTTTGTCTGTGTAAAAAAGTAGGTAAGTTTAAATTGATGTGTTTTTTCCGTATTTTTCTAATATTGTGTATTTGAGTTTACTGCCTCCATATCCAACCTAGTTTCTTTGGTATATCTTTTTCCAGTAATTTTATTTGTCGCAGACATCTATAATGTGCCCACATACACTCTCTATATATTGTATACTAAAGGAGATCCTGCACAACAGGATATGCTGAGAGTGGTATTTATACTGTCCATTCGGATTAGAAGGAATTAAGTAATTTCTCATGAAGGTGTGTTATCCTTTGAGTGTTCCTTACTTTATTGTGTAGACTAACATTAACATATGTTATGGATGACAGGTTGAAGGGCAGGGCCGAAAAGGTTAAAATAAGCAGAACAACATCTGTCAGGTGACCAGTTATCAGTGGTGCTCCTCAGGGCTCAGTTCTAGGGTCAGTTTTGTTCAATCTTTTTATCAGTGATCAGGAGGCTACAGTTGATGCACGCTGAGTAAGTTTGGTGATTACATTAAACTAGGATGTGCTGCTGACTCTATTGTGGGACAAAGGGCCTTGTAGAGGGATCTGGAGAGATTGGAGCATGGGGAAATCACCAGTGACATGAAACAAAAAAAGACTGACCAGATGCCAGATTCTGCACCTGGGATGGAGTAATTCCAGAGCTGAGTCTGAACTGGGAGAGGAGTGGCTGGAGAGCAGCACTGCAGAACGGGATCTGGGAGTGCTGCTTGGCAGAAAGCTCAATGGGATCAGCAGAGCGTGTGCCCTGGCAGCCAGGAGAGCAAACCTCATCCTGGGGTGCGTCAAACACAGCATCACCAGCCAGCTGAGAGAGGTGATTATCCCACTGAATTCAGCACTGGCCCAGCCTCACCTCGAGTACTGTGTGCAGTTCTGGGCCCCACCATTTAAAAAGGATGGGAAGGTACCTGAATGTGTACCAAAGGGCACCAAAGCAGCGCAAGGGGCTGGCAGGAATGTGCTCTGAGGAGCGGTTGAGGGCACTGGGCTTGTCTAGTTTGGGGAGGAGGAGGCTGAGGGGTGACCTCACTGCTCCCTAAGCCTCCTGAGGAGGGGAAGCGGAGAGGGAGGTGCTGAGCTCTTCTTTCTCTCCCAGTGCCAGGACACATGGGGAATGGCTCAAAGTTGCACCCATCAGGGGAAATTCAGACTTGACACAAGGAAATTTTCTTTACCCAGAAGATGGTCAAAACCTGAAATAGGCTTCCTGGAGAGTTAGTCAGTGTCCCATGCCTGTCAGTATGCTTTAAGTCATGCTTTAACTTTTATCAGCTCTGAAGTGTCAGGCAGAGGGACTAGATGGTCACTGTATGTCCCTTCCAACTGAACTATATTCAATTCTATTTTATTCCATTCCATTCTATTCTTCCTGAAGTAGGATGTGCTCATCAAATGAATGGTTGCAAACTCCTGGGAGCTCCTCTTGAGGCCTGTCCTGGGAGTCTAGAAAGCTTCATTCACCAGATGAAGGGGCATGAAGGCACCTTTGTGGAGCATGAGCAGCAGTACCTGGCCAAAATGGCCCAAAGGGGCCCTGACAAGAGGCCATGCTCAGTGCTTCAGAGGAAGGTAGAACAAATCTCAGGGACACTTGCTAGTCCACCACGGGCAAAAAACAAAGCCGTTCTCCCCCAAGCTGCAGGGCATGAGAGACCATCTTCATGGAGCATGAGCAGCAGGCAGCAACCCAGCCAGAAGGGACTGAAGGAGCCCTGACCAGTGCCAATCTGCTCTAGGGAAAGTCATTCCTGACCTCAATACTGGTGATTGGCTATTTTCTGAGCACGTGAGTGAAACCTGTCACCACCCTGCCCCACAGGCTGGTCACACTTTCCAGGAGATGCCCAAACCCTAGTCTGCCCTACTTGGAGCCATCTCAGGGGCTTCCAAGAGTGGCCAAATGCCCCCGGTCTGATCTACCTTGGGGACAAAAATCCTTTCCATGTCTGACAGGGCACCAGTGGGCGCTTCAAAGCACTGGGACCCCTGGCCACATCTCTGCATCCCATTTCATACAGCTGCTGTCCCAGGCTCCCCAGGGGATGAGGATAGCAACCTCTGCAGTGTTCAAGGTGTTGCCCTGGTCTTGCTACTGCTATCCAGCTGAAAAGGCCTGATGGTCTCAGGCACATCCAGGGGTTGGTGGGTCATGTCCTGAGGGGTTTGTCCTCTAATGAAGATGACTCTCACAAACTGGGAATATAGCTCATTGCTGCTATTGCCATCCCATCCCCTTGGTCCCACTGAAACTAAGCTGCACAGCTCCTCTGTTAAACAGAACCATTGGCTGTGCTTATAAATGGTGCAAAACACCCTTCAGCCACAGGGTAAAACTTTCAGAGTTAATTTCTCCCTTTAACCTTTCTAAGAGTTATTTTCCTACCTTGTTTTGTGAGAAGATGTTTAGGTCTTAGCTATTACCCTGTCAAATCTTTGCCTTCAGCATTTAAGAATTGAAGTAATGAAAGATTAAGGAGGGTATTCTTCTTGTAATTTTTTATCTTGGTGCCAAAATTAGTACGTAACTTCAGACTATGTAAATAAGGGCATTTATATAATGTATAAATATTTTTTATTGTGATGATGCCAGAGCTGAAAGGCAAGGGTTTGGTTTCCTAGGCATGAAGGGATTTAAAGAGAATGCATGATTTCCTCACCAATTCACCAAGGAACTTTTACCACTACACTGTTTATGGTGAGGTTGTCTTATTGGAAAGAAGTCACAAATTATTTTGTGTTCTTTACCATATTTTTCCTTGCACTTCAATATATCTTTTTCTTCCTTGGCCTTAAGGAAGGAATCCTTTTTGGAATTTCAAGAAATCCCTTTCTTGAAATTCCCTCTGAGCTCCTTCCAATTTTAATTTTCTTCTGTAGACCCTAAGTCAACTGCTTAGTCTTTGCCTGCATTCACTCCAGATGGAAGTTATCTTTCTTGAACCTGAAAAATGAGAAATGTCCATAATGGTACAGGTGAGCTCGCATCAGGGCTTTGCACAACGCTTGCCTTTCCTATGGAAATGCCTTGCCTAACGCAAAAGAATGCATTTGCCTGTGTCACATCCATGGCTTACAGTCATCCTGTGATCTACTCATGCCTCCAGGAACATTTTTCTACTCTGATAGTTATAAAAGTGGAGCAGAAACTTGTGTCACTCCACCTGACATGGTGGTACCTATTTCCAGCCTGCAGTTCCTCATGCAAGGAGTGTTTATTGATGTAAGGGATGTCTCTTCTGTCAGAGTTTTTGCTGGTGGGGAGAATGGGGGCTATAGAGCTCTACCATGAGACAGAGCTGCTTCTGCCTCATGAGTGCCATGAAATCTTGAATATTATGTGGACAATGAAACCTACATTCCTTCTGGGTTTTCTGAAAATTAGATTCAAAAGATCTGACCATGAACTTCCCTGTTTCCTACATTTGATGACAGCAAAGCTTGAAGGGTGGAGCCTGAGGAATGTTTTAATGAGGCTTCTACCCGTCAGTAGCTTGCTGGAGTCAGATCCACGCAGTCACAACCAACAGATCCAGCCCTCCACTAGACAGCTGAAGTGGTGAGGCAGCTAGACTACATGTTATCTATAGGTCCCTTCCAACTCAACTATCCCATTTTGTTCTACTCTGTTTTTAAAACTTCTCGATTTACATCTTCCTTATATCTTCTCTCCACCTGTGTGTCCACCCACCTCCCTCCAAACTTACTTTCTAGCAAAACAGACTTTTTTATTTCATCAATTTAATTCTACACTACCAATCTGACATTAATATTTGGGATATATTCCACAGGCCATATTAGATGGGCACCTGATAACAAGACAGCCTTTGTGAAGTTTCCGTTGTATATTGGTTCTCTGACGTACACTAGAAATGTCTCCCTGAACTTTGGAAGTATCTCTTCCAGGCTTGCTCATAAAGACCAAATGCATTATTCTTTCTCTCACAGTCATAATGTGCCTAAGACCATCAGAGGTTAAGAAACTGGGTTTGTTTGGCAGATGTTTCTTGTTTTTCTGCCAATTAAATCAACAATAGGTATGCAAAATCCTGGGGAGTCTTGAAGATCATAGAAATTACAGGGCAGGCAGAATAGCTCATGCACAAATAGCTGAGAAAGAAGGCAATCTTTTGGGGATTCTCCCCCATCTCTTTTATTTTGCTTCTCCTAGGGGCTGTCATCAGTCAGTGACATTGTGCATTGTTCTGGCTGCAGTGTACAAGGTCCTGAATGGCACAATCTCTCTTTTATTGTTTCAGGGGAGATATTCTACTACAGTTTGTCTTAGACTCAGCTTTCAGTGCTTTGTATAAGTATTAAAATATTTTTCTCAGCAACCAGTTTAAAATAGATTGTTGGAATACTTCTTAAGAGAGAATGGGGAACCACCATGGAATAAAGATAGCAGTTATTGTGAGGCAGTGTGTGGTGTAGAGCCATCATTTGTTACTTTACTAGTATAGAGAAACTCGTTAGATTCTTATTTTCTGGTTTTCTCGAAAGTTTATCCTTGCTGAGCAAGACATGGAGCTGGCAGAGAGAAGCACTGACCCTGAGAGGAAAAAGGGACTGGGAGAAGTCATCAAAGAGCTAGTTTGTGTGCTTGTGTCTGGGATGTTAATGACAATTGAATGATCTCTGCAGGTAATTTAATAGAGTACACTAGATGTCTCAGATGTGGGGCACTCTCTGCACCCCATATGCAGTAAAGAACAGTGTGATACAACAGTCAGTTGAGTGAGACTGACAACAAGAACAAAGCATTATAGAAAGCCAAAGCAAGAGCTTTAAAGAGAGAAAAGAAGAAGCCATGAGGCAATGAACAGCCATGAGACTTCAAGTCCACTAACACAGATGAATTCCCATATAACAAATCCTTACTCAAGCATAACAGTACTAATATATAATGAATAAAGCATTGGCTGGGGAGTGTAATGATGGGAAAAGTATAATAAAACATTTCTACTATCACTTCTGGTGAAAAAGAGAAGTGAATGAGACATAGTTGGTACAAATAATACCTAAAACATTGCAGCAGCTAATAAAAGTATTTGATATACCATGACCCTAGAAGGAATGTGACTGTGTTTTTATCTGGACCCAAGAAACAGAAGGGGCAATATATGCCTGCCTCATAGTCACATAATCCGACATCCACATGTACTTTTAATAAAAGATTACCTGATAAGAGACAGAAACATATATGGGGCAAATGATTCCAGCATATAGGAAATGCTGCTGAAAGAAACAGAGAAATTTCTTCAAATGGCAAGGGCAGCTGAACAGTCTAGCAAAAGGAACAAGACAGGGTTATCAGTGCAGAACAGGGGACAAACTAAAAGAAAATGGGAAGCAGGACAGAGACAGACCAGATGGAAATGCAAGTATTATGTTGCAGGGTATGTACTGAGTGGAACAATACACAAGACAGTAAAAAACCTGTCTGGTTCACAGGAAAAAACTCATAAAAAGCAGAAAGCACAGCAAGACTTTATGTCTAGTGTGTTACACCTCAGGAAATATAGAAAGTGATAATAGGTATGGAGGACATACAGATTACAGTTAAAAGAAAGATGTCTTCTGGTTGTATTTTGTAAGTCCAGATAAATTAATTGCATAGAAGGATGCAGAAGAAGGATGTCAGCTATTCTGTTTATTCTCAGAACTGTTCTATCAGGTCTTAATCAATTGACTCCAGTGGGATGGTGAAGCCATCAGCAGTCTAATCCTACCAATCTAGTTAGTGACAACTTTAATCTGGAGAAATAAAATTCATGATGCAGGTATTTGAAGACAAAGAGCAAATGTGGCCTGTGGAGAAGTCTGACAATCAAGAGATGTTACATATGCAAGGCATTAATTTCCTGAGCCTGGGAGATGAGAGACAGTGTGTGTTCTCTGTGTGTGTTCTCCTTTTCAGAAAATGTAAGATTGTATTTCAAGACATACAAAAATGAAGTGGAAGTCAGAAATAAACTTCAATATAGTGAGATGACTAAAATTCAGTTTTTCATAATGGAAGAGTAATAACAAAATTTGATAACTCTGCAAGAAATGACATTATTATTATTATTATTATTATTATTATTATTATTATTATTATTATTATTATTATTATTATTATTATGTCTACTGAAGCTTTCAGAGAATGACTCAGATGCTAATTATTGCTGAGGAAAATTTGGAGTAGACTGAGGATATTCATTTAGCCAAACCCCTAAACCTATCATTGCATGTATGTATTATCAGCACTAATAGACAATAGATTCTATATGCTATCATCCATTTAACATCACTGTTTGTCAGGCTAGGACTGAATTTTACCATTTTGTGACATGAGCCATGTGGCAACACTGATTACACCTTTTGGAAGATAATGGCCTGGTGTAAATGCTTTTGACCTGTGCCCAACTTCTAAGGTGTTGCAATGTAAATTGAAGCTGGGAAGGATTCCCAGACATGTGGCTTGAAGCTGATGACAGAGCTATTAAAAATTAATGATCTGACAAAAGAGACAGTCAATGTCACTATGTAATAAGCAAAATATGAAGTTGAATGTAGACATGTAGAACTTGAGAAAAACTGTTTTCTGTTAGTTGACATCTAGAGAGATGTCAGCAAGACCCTGGAAAAGTCAGTGCAATTAGGAAAGCACACAAAATGAAAGCAGTCCAATGTCTATTAGACATAGTGATTTTTTTCTTGAATTATCTGAGGTCTTTAAAACAATGAGGTACTGCTCCTAAGACTCTATAGCGTAGCTAAAGCAAAATTACTTTGTTCTGAAAGAGGTTAGGAGCAGGGCTAATGCAGACCAAGCAGCCCAGAACATTTACTTAAAGGCAGGAAATAAAAAGGAAACACAGAGCCATGCTTTCTGGAATGCAGTTCCCTCAATTCTCCTTTCAGCACTAGCCCAAAATCTGCTAGGAGGAACTTGGACAAAACTGTGGGTTTGGACCCAGGTTTGTTTCTCCATAAAACTGTAGCAGTAAAATAGGAAAATAAGGTACTTCCCAAGAAAATGCCTGCATCTGGTAGATGCACTCAATAGGACATGCTTTCCAGAATACTAGATATGATTTTATTAGGCAAAAGCTGCATCTCCAGTGGTTGGCTTCACACAGCCCCCTGAAGAGCAGGCGTTAGTAAACCAGCTTTTGTACCAACCGGGGCAGTCTGAAGGGGCACTTAACACAGAAGAAGTTACTCTGTTTTAGTCTGTGGGAGATGAACTGCATAAGCAAAAGAGGTTTTTTTTTTGAAGGAGACCTAACAACAATCCTAGAAGATGTAGAGGGTGCTATAGTGTGCCTGAAATATACTTCAGACCTACTGATACAGACATGAATGAAATGCCAACCAAGAACGTATGCCCCGATAGGAGCAAAGAAATAGCAATCGGAGGTGCTCAGATTTCTGTCTGACCACAGATTTTACAGCTTCATGAAATATCAGCCGTGATAAAAATCCAAAGAAGAAAACAAAGGAAAACAAAAGAATAAAACCAATAGACAAGCTTTCAGCTGCAGCTGCTGTAAGGGTTGTTGGAGGACATGTGAACAAAGATGGTAACAGGAGCTAGGGCTCTCAAAGCATATCTGAAAGCATATTTTGCAAAGCCTGAAGTACCAGAGTGTCTGAAAACCTAGGATGCCTAGCAATAGACTTGAAACCATCTTGGGAATGTCTTTTTTATCCCATCCTATCTTTGTTCATTTTTTTCTTTTGTGTCTGGGGTGGTCATTGTGTTTGCCCCTCCGCCCCCCGGAAATATCGCGATAAGAGGGAAGCTGGCCCGGGATTTCCTGCGAGAGTTGGGGGCGAGAGAAGGGGAGCTTGGCCCTTTCTGACAGGCAGGTGGTTCAGGCAGCCAGGCAGCGGGGTCTCTCTGAGGAGAGATACTGTTGCACCTGAGTTTCCCTGCTTCTTTTTGGTTTTATTTTTCCTTGGGCGCTGTGACTGGGTTTACTGGCTCGTTTTCTCTGCCTCTCTGCTGTTTGGGAGCCCAGATCCAGTGCGTGCTGCACGGGGACCTGGGACCAGGATACCCCTGGGACCAGGATACCCCGTCCCCTGCTGGGAGCCGCGCCACCTTTGCGCAGCCTGACCCAGGGACTAGCCACTGCTGGTGAGCCATAGAGGGGAGAAATTGCCTGCCCAGCCCCCACGGCGTTTTTTTTTCCCCTGCTACCACTCGGGGTTTCTTTGCTACATTGAAACCTAACACCCAGTGCCTGCCGGGACGCCGCGCAGCTTCTGCTGCAGTTGAGGAGTTCCTGGTATCTCTTGCTTAATACTCCAGGTGAGCCAGCCCTGCCATGGCAGCGTGTTTCTCTGAAGTCCCTACTACAGCCTGTCCCGCCATCCAGCCCATCCGCCATTATCCACGGTTGGAAGACGCAGCTGACCTCGCGCCACAGCGCCCCCTGCAGCCGCGCGGGAGTCATCGCACCTGCCCTGCCCGGCTGGGAGCCTGACAGCGCCCCTGCTGGCTGTGACTGTGACTGCACCAAACGGGAGGGTGCCTGGCAGCCCAGAGTAGGCTGTTGCTGGGTTTTTTTCTGGTTTGGTTTGTTGTTACTACCATTGTTGTTGCTTGTTTGCCTTGTTATAAATACTAGTAAAGAACTGTTATTCCTTTTCCCCAAGGGGCCTGAAAGCCCCGTAATTTGAACATTATAATAATAAGGAGGGAAGGGGGGTCATATTCTCCATTCTGAGGGAAGCTCCTGCCTTCCTCAGCAGATGCGTATTTTCCAACCAAGACACAAACTTGGCCCAAAATAAGTCACATTAGCCTGGATGCTCAAAGGCAACAGGAGAGTCAATCTGGCAATGAAGAGCTTGTAAACAAGAACAGTACTGATGAGTAGTTCTCACTTAGCATTGTTCATCTTTCACATTGCTGCATCTCCTTCCCTCTAGCATCTTGCTTTCTAATTTTTACCTTGACATAGATAAACCAAGTCTACAGTGCAAAAAGGAAACAGTAGACAGTGCAACAAACTAGAGAAAAATCAGTAAAAAATGTCAGTGATTTGATACCATTGTGTAGATGAACAGGTCTGGTTCAGCCGTTGAAAATCCCCTTGCTGCAATAATAGAAACGAAAGGCTGATGTTAGTAGCAGGGAGAAATCTGAAGATAGTACCCACACAAAATCAAAATCTAAATCGAAGTCAATAAGCAATATAAAGGGAAGTAAAAATAAGTTAGTATAATCAATATGCCAACAGAAGCTCAAAATCGCATTTCTTTCAAAAGTTTGCTTGAAGGAAAAGTAAAATAAAAATACGTATGGCCATGGCAATGGCAATATTAGGTTACACTCTTGATTCATTGAGTTTCAGCATAACTGTTCTGCAGGCTATTCTGAAGGTGTTCTGTGGTCATAACTGGTGACTGAACAGCTGTAGCTGCAGGAGAATGATGTGGTGTAGATGTTCCCCCCATTCCATTATGGTGTACCTGTAAGCTATTTATAGGGTCTCACATACGACTAGAAAAAAACCCTCAACTTTAAAAACACTTCAAATTTCTTTCTGCTTATCCGCTGTACCCTGCGCAACATCAGGATAAAACCCAAAAAGTGAAAAACATTTCTCTAGTTTTGAAGTCAAATCCTTGGCTTGAGAGAGGAGGTGCAGCCTTCCAAGAACGTGTCTGACCTGGCAGATTAATTCTGTTGGTCCTCAGTGCTCTGAGAAAGTGTGTGGAATGTGCTTTACACAGGTTACGCAGAGTTTTGTGTTCAGAACCTCACTGGAGAAAGAAGCATTTCATTAGGCAGCTGCCTGGAATCAACTGATTATGGAAAAGTGAGAAAGCTTGAGAGATTTTAGAGTCTCTGAGTATGTAATTTCTTGCTGTTTCACACAGTTACACTTATGCAGAGGTAAACTTTTCTGAAATGTCAGGCTACATTTTAATGTGCATATGTTTCTTGGGATGAGAACTTTGCCCTGGCTAAAATCCTTCTCCCAGAGAAGAGAAACCATCCTTGCAAACCTTGATAGAGAGTGGTTTTGTCAGAGTCATCTCAGGACTGATACTCCTTATTGAACAAAAGCCTTGAACTGTCATGACTGTTAGTCCACTCTGGATTTAATAGTAGTTGTGGATACTTTTGGATGTGTCATGGAGCACTTTTACCATAGATCTCTCTGCCAGTATGTTGATTCAGCCCCAGAAGTGAGTGTTCACAGCACTCTCCTGCACTCAGGGCGATTTCCTCAGCTCTCTTCCCTCTGCTGCCTTGTCGAGAGGCAGGTAGTGCAACATTGCACTAACAGCACCACAGCTGTGCACTGACAAGCAGAGTGGGGTTCACATCAGACCTCTTGGGAGTCTGTTGGCGTGTATTCTTTTCCTGTGAAACTTCACAAGACTTGTGGGACCTTTTATCTTCATATTTACTTTATATAGACTGCCTGCGTACTCATATTGTTAGATGCTGTATTTGGATATGAATGTTTAACTACATATTTGACATATTGTTAGATGTGAAGAACTTGGCAGATGATACACAAAGTATGTGCAGTTTAAATGATGTTAAAAATATTCTGAAAATTGGAATAAAAAAATTTGAACTAGTCAAGTGGTCTGCAAGGGAGTGTGGGTAAACCATCATTTGGGACTTGGAAGAGTAGGCTGGACAAAGCATCAACAATTGATTTTTTTTTTAAGAAAGGAATAACAATTGGAAGTAATTTGTAGTGATGGGAGAGCAGAACATAAATGATTTCTTAGGCCTTTTTTAAAAAACCTTATTATCTTAAATTATTTATTTGAAAGGCTTTCTCCCTGCTTTAATGTAATGAATTCCATAGCAATGATGATTAAGTATTTAGAGACCAGGACCAGGGATTCTTTAGAAGAGATGATGAATGATTATTGGCTTCAGTTGCTAATTGACACAATAATCCATGCCAAGGGATTCCTCTCTAGTTTTGAAACTATATTCTAAAAAGAAAAGAGAATTCATTTGTTAGATAACACACTGATCTTGAGATTAATTAAGCATGATGAAGACTCATGCCTCTCATTTTTTTCTTAAGAAATGGTATAATTCTTGTCTTTATGTTGTTGTTTCTTGTAATTTGCGATAAAAAGGATGTGCGATTTTAACATACAACCTAGGACAGTAACTTTAAGTGGGATCTTCAATATGCCAAAAAAGAAGAAGCTATAGAAATTATCCTATAGCTAGTTTGAATGTGCTAATTTTTCTTAAAAAGGAGAAAATGCGCAAGCAGAACAGGTTTGCCCAGCTACCTTTTCTGTAGAATCACTAATTTTCACACTGCAGAGGTCAGGCAGATTTGTGGGATAAAACAGGGCCTCAGGCCATGTAACATGATTGTGAGCTAGTCAACCACTCATTTGTGCCAAGTAAATTTTGGAAATGATTCTCCTTTGCTGTCAGTACCCTCATTACCAATTGTGTAGAGTAATTTATCAGGCATTTCTTAAAATAAACCGTTCATTTATGCTAATAGGACTTGGCAAGGAGGAAAAATTGGCAGGACTTGAAGTTCCTAGTGTTTTTCTTTTTTAAAACAAAAACTGTAAAGTCCTTAGTATTTGGAGCAACCGTTATCACAGCCGTGCATATAGTTTATTAAAGTGACAACTAATTGCATAATAAATTTTCACAATGGGAGAAAATTATTCCTATGTTAAGTTTACAAAAGCAAATAGTTTGGTAGTATTGTAAAAGCACAGTCATTAGTTTCATACTTGTACATTCTTTATTGGCTAAGCTTCTGTTATTAATGAATCACTTAACATCTTTTCCATGACTCATCTATTCTCAGTGCAGTACCTCATCTTGAAATATCTTTGTTCCTTACCCCTCATGTATTTTCTGTTTGGTAGCTTCCTCCAAGGAGATGTTTTCTTTCTGCTTCATAGTGGGGCTTTGATCCTGCAAAGATCAGTAACTCCTGAAGTGAGTAGTCCCATTGAACCTATAGGACTGGTCAATGGGTACAGCTACTCACTTCTACATGTTTGTAGGACCCAACTGCAGCCACTGTATAGAGTTTAGCTGCTAACCTTTGCAGCTGAATGAACTTATATTTAGTTCAATACATTTCACATTCAGTTGTCTTCAAAAAACAAAAAGCCATCCTTCCTAGCCCACAAGAAAACATCCAAAGCTCAAAATAAGAAGAAAGCATGCATTGAAACGCACAAATAAGGTCTGCAGCACTGATAAAATGACAGCTGTAGCAAATTGTGACTCACCAAAAAACAATGCTTTAATCCAATGCCTGCTGAAGTGTAAGGGGAAGTCTTCTGTTAACTTCACTGTTGGTTAGATCTGGTCCTCATTTAATAAGACAAAGCTAGATGCATCTCCAATTGTACATAAATTTTGTGATAAGGGTTTTTTTTCTTGTTCAGTTTCTCAGCAAATGGCAAAATCTGTTATATCATCGGGTAAAACTGAAGTGATGTTGTTTTTTTGCTTTTTAATGAAAGTAAATCTGGCAATGTGTAAATGCAATTAGTACAGAATATACTGTGCTTCTTATAACAAATTGAGCAAGACACATTGACCCCAAATTTTCATCATGCCTCAGCCTTTAACTGCAAATGCCAGAAACTCAGACTGTCTTTTCAAGGACAAAGCAAGCAGCCAAAGTGAAGACTGAGCCCTAGGTGTTTTTTAATAATCAGATTTTCCAGGAAGCTGTGTGATGGTCTGATTTAGATTATGGCTTTAATTTTTTTGCTGTCTCGTGCTATTGTACTTTGTAATTTGCAGAACTGAAGGGACCCATATCTAGTACAATGAAGAACAAAGATTCACTAATATTTTGCGAGTCTTCAGCTTTTTAGACTTGAAACTCAAATTTAAAGTGTGAAGATCATTCCATGAACACTTACTGAACCTGGCCTTTTCTGCTACATCTCTATTACTCAACATCATAATTAGAATGTCCCTGCAATGGGTCTAAATGTTTCTGCTAATGTTTTCCACTTCTGTCTGCATTCTTTTCATATTCCTGCCATTAATGCAATAAAAATGTTAGCCACAAATACCAGATTCCTAATGGAAAAGCAAAACAAACTAAAACCACAGCCAGCACTACAGCTGAGAAATGTTATTTTTCCTTCATATTCCAGATTTTTACTAGGCAAACAATTAAGTGAGGTTGCATATACAGTATGCATTGTTAACTAAGTTACATACATTTTTCATACATGGAAATCAGAATTACTGACACTTATTGTAACTGTTACAGGGTAGTTTCGTGCATACTTTTGGGTTGTCTGACCAGATAAAGATGGTATCTTGTTTAAATGAGAAGACCATAATTGGTACTTTTGGCTTCTCCTGCTCTTGGAAAAACGCCACAATTTTTAGTTAAACATATTACTTCTTTCAAGCATTACTTCTTTAATGTCCTCCAACATACAGATGTTTAAAGAATTTATACTTTTAATTTACTACGAGTTCCTAAAAGGTAGAAGGCTCAAAAGAGAAGATCTAAATACCTATTCTTAATGGGAGAGAGATGGTTCTTGTAATGTGTCAACTTATTTGTAAAATTCAATGAGTAGCCTCTCTGATTTTTTTTATTTTTTTCATTATTTAAACACTTCAAAGATTCTGTCTGTTTTAAAATACAGTTAGATGAAACGTTTCTATTTAATTTATTGACATGAAATTGGTGAGGAAATGAACTTAGAAATCAGAAATCTGTATAGGACTAATTAGTGATGGCAGTGAAGTTCCTAATCTCTTTATTATAACATATATGTTTGGAGAACAGGTCCCCATATATGCTGTTCCCTCAGCATACCTAAAATAGAATAAAAAAGTGGCCTCTTCCCTGTGGAGTTTGTAATCTTAAGTGTAATACAGGAGCAAAAATTCATCAAGATCATGAAGAAGCATTGAAATGCCGATCATCATACAGAAGTCACAGGTCTTAATACGAATATTTTAGTTACTCATTGAAGATTAGTTTTCTGACAAACTCCTGAGTTGCCTGTGGTAGCGAAGGTAAAAGGTACAGGAGAGAAAGACTAGACGTCTGTACCTCATGGGTAATTTGACAATATATTCTCACATTATACTGTCTCTTAAGAAGAGTGTGAGGTACAAAGAGCAGATTCTGTCTGGTAGGAGTTTAACATAGACCTTGGATTATGCAGAAAAACTGATAATTTTCCATCTTTTTATTTCACCTTCCAGTTTAATACATGTATTTCAGTATCTCTTGTCATATTTTTCAGACTCTATTGCTGTGCAGTTCGGTAGTTTAAGTTCAGTCTGTAAACTCTTTGGATTAAGGGTAGTTTTCTTCCAATTGTCTGTACACTTCTTGGTTCAGCTGAGCTTCTAGTTTAAAACAATAGCAATAACTCAAAATAAGTGTGTACTCAGAAGATGCCTTCAAATGTTCCATTTTTTAATGAGAAAGTTATGGAAAATTGCAGGAGGTTCAGAATACAATGGATCCCCTATGCTTCCCTTATTTAACTTTTCTTCTTCCTGAACTTCTTGGTGGTGATTCTGGAAGCATTGCAGCATAGGAATTGACCACTGCTGAGGAGTAGCCCAGTTTGTTCATTAGAAGGGCTCTAGTGCCTGTGGGGAAGCTTTGCTGAGACATGCTATGCACAGGCTAGATTTCATCTGAAGTGTCAGGTCAAAATTCAGGATTTGAAAAACAATTATAATTGTTCAAGCAGGTAGCTGATATATCTCTCTGCCTCATGCTCTCTGAGAAGGGCTATATGTACAGGACCAACATGAGGAATGGACTTTTGCCTAGACCTAGCTGCCAGCTCCTCTCTGCATGTCTGTGTACTGTCATTATTGTAGTCACTGACACTATGAAGGTATTTGGTGCTCACAGGAGGACAGCAGTGAGACTGTAGAAGAAAGTGTCAGAGTTGCAGATTTACCTTCCCACCAATCCCTGTTAAAAAAAGCCCAACAACCAAACCTAACCTAACCTAACCTAACCTAACCAAACCAAACCAAACCAAACCAAACCAAACCAAACCAAACCAAACCAAACCAAACCAAACCGAACCAAACCAAACCAAACCAAAAAACTGCAAAGATGCTTTCTCAAGAGTCTGCCTTTACAGGTTTTTGCACAGTGGTGTATAATTTGACACTATATGATTAAAAAAATTGTGCCACTGAATATTGTTTTAAAGGACTCTGCACAGACATTCCAGCTACAGCAATACTTCAGTAGCTCCGTCTGGATTTAGTCTCAGCACATCAGCAATAGCACTGAAACATATTAACACTCATGAAGCTCTGTGTTCAAGATCTTTCATTTGAAAATATAAATGCAATGCCAAGCAAAGTAAAAGTTGAAAAGGTTATCCTTTATCTTCTCAAACTAATGGCAAAAAAATCCAAATCTAATTTAGTTTGCATGAATGTATCATTTTTTGGCCTCCCTAAAAAATGACTGTTCTTCATTTTTCTCCAGCTGTAAATAATATGACTTAAATAGCTCAGTGAATCAGCTCTCTTATTTACTGGTCAAAAAATATTATAAATTATTTAAGGGTTTTTATGAAAGAGGTGTCTGAGAATTGTTCTTCCAATTGAAACTTTAATGTTTGTGACATATTGCAGGGGCAATGTATATCCATAGGCAGACAGAAAATCTGAAAAATTATCCCTTTTTAAGGGTTACAGGTTTCTGTTTTCTCAGATTTGCAAGTATTTAGTATATTTAAAACACGTGAGTTTTTAGGAAATTATTTTTGCATGCCATGGTTGAGATGCTTCTAAGAAGTGAATTGATTTTTAGACACTGCTTACTGGCCTGATTGAAACCAAGCCTGTTGGAACAGGCGAAACCATACAATGAAGGATGAGACAGGGACATCCAGGAAGTCTTCAGAATCACAGAGTTTACTGCTTACAAGATGCTTCACCCACTCTAATTTCCCCCATGCAAATGGGAAAGGATTGCAGACCATAAGCCTTTTGAAATTCAAGATAATATGTTTGCATGACACCTTGGAAAATCTTAAGCCATATTTCATATTTTCCCACAGTGAAAGCAGGCAGAGCCTTATGAGAGATTTGATTGAAAAAAATCAATTTGAAACCTAGTCATCATTTGTCATCATCAAAAATCATTTGAAACCTAGAATCTCATACATTGCAGGTTGTTGTGGTTTAGGAACGGTAATCTCCAGTTTAGTACTCCCACTAAAAACATGCCCTCTCCCTCCAATTTGAGGCACAAAAGGTAAAGATGACAGTTGAGATTGGAGCAATTTACTGGAAATAGCAATGAGATAAGAAAACAAACACTAACACAACAATACTGATGACAGAGGGTATAAGGAAAGAAATTATTCTCCTGGGAAAAAAACCCCAGTAATAGACAATGCCAGACAGCTTCCTTGGCCACATTCTCTCAACTGGAAGGAAGCCTTTTTTCCTTGGAATGTAGTCCCTTTCCCCTGCCCCCAGCAATAGCCTGAGGTGGTATAGAAAAACCTCCAGGTCCCAGCCATGCCCCTTCCAGGGTACTGCAAAAATTAGCCCTATTCTGACCAGAACCAGGACACAGGTAGAACTGAATCTTATTAAAAGTTATGTAACACCATGTTTAAAATCTTTATGGGAAAGACAAGTTCAATACTGAGCAGTACAGAAGACAGCACCGATGGAGGCTCTTTGTGATCCTCTGGATTTTTTTTTTCAGATTTTACCCCATTTCCCTGTGTCAGATACTGAGTTTACCACTCTCACTCCCTTATCAAATGAAATTGTTCAAATACCAGCTTTACCTCTGCATGTTCTTTAGTCTTATTTGCTCAAGTGAGTCATGAATGCCCTGCTTAACTAGGGGCCTTTTACCAAGATGGGCTGCCAGGACATAAATACTGAAATTGTTCATACTGGATTTTCTGCATCCGAGAATCCTGCTGGACAGAGCAGGCTATGTGCTGAATTCAGACCAGGTTGCTTGGGGCTTTGTCTGTTGAACCTTGAAAACCTCAAGGATGGAAATTCCACAGCCTCATCTGAAAGCTATTGTGAAACCTGCTTTCTGTACACAGTCCATGTTGGAGCAGTAGGAAATAAATCCCTTGTTCTCTTTTAATTATAGAATTGCCAGGTGTTATCTGAAACAATAGTATTGAAAAAAATAAGAGATCTAGCATTATTTAAATATTGACAGTATCACCTTAAATTGATTATGTTCTAAATGTTTTATATGAGTGCTGTGGAACAGTAACACATGCACACACTCTTCCAGCTGGACTGTAAAATTTATGAACCTCACACTTCTGTCACCATTGGTATCACTGAAAGGACAATGGTTTTACAAGAACCGTATTTGTATTGTGATATTTTGTGGTTCTATTATTGGAAGGGTAAGAAGACATGGAGTTTGTTTTGGGATTTTTTTTTTTTTTTTTTTTACAGTAAAAGATTGATTTTAACTTCATCTTTTTATTTTTAGGCAAATAAGATCATACATACATATGTTTTTAAAATATTCTTAAAGGATATATATTTTTTCTGTCTGCAGCTTTATCTTTAAAATAAATTCATGTCTAAAAGCACTTATTCTTGGATAACTGCAGAAGCTGAGAATGTATCTTGAAGTTGCTTTCCTTTTATTTCTGTGTAAAGCTTAAGCCCATGCAGTTGACTTTTTTCAGACACAATCCAAATTAGCTTTTTTCTTTTTGCTGTCTTTTATCAAATCGGCTGTTGGCCTCTACCACACTGTCCTTTAGCTCAGTTATTTCATTCCTATTCCTAACTGCATTATTCACCGAGTTAACCACAGTTGGCTGAGCACTGTGTTATGAAAACTTCTTGTGCTCATCAGAACTTCCTCAACTGCAAGTGATGACTCTGCTTCATATCTCCATCTTCTTGCTCCAGCGGCATTTCTTCCGAATCTCAATGGTAAGCATCTCAGTTACCTTTTCATCACTTTTACTATCAAACTCTCTTCTCCTCCTCCTGCTCTTTCTCGTATTTTGGGCCCTAAACATTTCACTCTTTTTTTTTTTTTTTGCCTCCATAGCTGTGTACTCTCTCCACTGTTTGTGATTCCTTCCTCTAGTTTATAGTCTCCATTATAATTTTCCTAATCTATAGCTCTTCCAAGAAAAATTTTATGAATGGTTCATGCCTACTCAAGACCTGGAGTCCTCAACCTATGGCAGATAGAAGGTCTGCATCTCATCTTGTCTCTGACAATGATCAAAATTTTGGCTCCCCTGTCATGAAAAAAAAGAAAAATAAAGCCCGAGCTTCCTTTTCTGATTATTTCTCTCATCAGTTAAGTTCAGGACTCCTTCGACATGTCTTCAGAGCAATTACCTGAAACTCCTCTTTTTGTCCCTCCTCTTTTTTTCAGGAAAAAGCATGATGGAATTCCTGATGGCTAAATTTTGAGTTACGCTCTGTTCTCCCCAGAAGTATCAGAATCTCCCTCTCCAGAAATGTATCATTCCTCGAGTTGAACTATGGGAGAGACCCTTGATGGTTGCAAGATTTTTTACCCTGTGATAACAAATGACTTTTAGGCTTACGTTTTGAGAGCAAATATAAATGAAGAAGGTCCTCTTAGGAATGACATGAACTGAGTTAAATGTCCCCCTTTTTCAGGGCTGCAAACTCAAATCCTGCCCTTATGATGCACTATTGCATTTTTTTTCCTCTGAGTGACCCAGCTGGAGTTGTGCCTTTTCCTCACTAGTCTGCCAAGGAACCTTTGTGCTGAATCACTGACTATTTCTACTGTAATTGGCTTGGACTTCTAGGGTGAGGGGTACACTGAATACGTCTCCTTTTTTGCCCACTAATTGTTTTCTGTGCCTCATGGGGCATTTTCTTCAGATTTTCAGTGCTCCTGTAATATTTAATTTGGATCTGGATGTGTAACAAAATGAAAATTGTTTCAATTTGATTAATTTCTTAAATGTTGCTTTTCATTTTAAAGAAATATTAAGCAGTTTTTCTTCTTGCTGAAGAGGGAGTTTTAGACTACCTTAAGACTCCTGAAGGTAACCAACTGTCAAAAAAATCCTCAACTGTTTTTTGTCATTATTATTCCAGCCAAGATTTGTATTTATCCCTTTATTGGTCCTTTCAGAATAAAAAAGAAATAATGATAATTGTGCTTACATTGCCCTATTCCCTGCTTCCCAAGCAAATCAAGGGTGTCTCTCAGCAGCAGAAGGATAAGGTAGAGTTGTGACTAGAGCCATTATGTGGGGTAGCAGGAAGGTGATAGGAACTAGTGTGCTTTTTCCTTAAGAGCTGTATTTCAGACTGCTCTTTCTGTAGCAAAAAATTAGTTTTTTAGCAGATGGATCAATGCTATAGTATACTTTGATTTCCATTGCGTTGGCATTGTTTCCTCAAGTTTACTTGGCATCACTGCAGGCATGTGTGTGTGCACGAACACACTTGCCAACTAAAATTACAGAAGCCAAATGATGGGGTCAGAGGCAGAGGTGCAGGCCTAGCTGCAGATGACAGCCATGTAAATGTGGTTGTTCTATGAATAGGGCAATCCTTCTGTTACAGATGGAATGCTGGGCATCACCCACATTTTGGGGAGAAGAGGACTAGGAACAGAAATTATTAGAAGCCTATGTGACCTCACTGGCACATCAACACTGAAAAGTCAATCTATGTGTGATTTGCAAAAAAAAAAGCAAATCTTTTACAGAGATAAAAGCATAAAAAGAAAAAGTTACAATGAAATGCCTGCTGTGAGCAAGTTAGTAAAAGAAAGACTCCCTTGGTTGGTTGTAGGTCCTATCAGGTTTGACCTCCATTCTCTCACCAGTTGAAGTGCCTTTAAAGTGCAGGACATGTCCTTCTTAGTCAAGTTTTACCTGTTTCCTTAGGAATGTACCGTGTGAAAGTCTGCCTGAGAACTTCCAATTGTTTCAAAGTGTAGTTCCTTGAAAGAACTCACATAGGGGGAAAAAACCCCAAACAAGTGTTGTCTGATAAAGGAAATCCTTCCCTGTTCATGAAATATTTGTGTTATTTGAGAAAAGAGGAAATTGCTAAGGATTATGTTTACAGCACATGAGCATGTCTCGGAAGTGCTACTCTGTAAAGCTTGTCAAGGAAAAAAAAGAAAATAAATCCCAGTAGGCTTCCAGAGTTTTGCATCCTGTAGTTTATTACATTTGTCAGTAAAAGCAGCAAGGATTATGAAAGAAGATTTATTAATTTTATAAAATCCTGGCACAAAGGACTGGTGGCCCTTTGATAGAAAATGAAGTGGAACTATTTTGCAAAAGACAAACATTGTGTACTTGTAGTGAAAAGTTATTATTACAGCAAACCTGTTGCAAATAAATTTCTCTAGGAAATCCCTTCGAAGTTACTTGCCTTAAAGTCGATGGGATTACATTTTATGTCTCCTTGTGTAAAGGAAGATCCTTGGTTTCAATGAGTGTTCAAATTCCTTTGGGCAGTATACAGAATTAGAATAGCTAATCATAACCATTTTGGAAAAGTTTCCTGTTGCTATTCTAGCCTCTGTTATTAATGCCTTAAAGGCACACTGCTAAAACGAAGGTTCATTTTCTTTACACTTAGTATCTCACCCTTCATGTAAGGTGTCCTTTGGAAGACTTTATAATATTTGATTCTTTTCAGAATCTGTCACCTCTCTGTTGAGAGGAAACTGAGACAAAGACAGTAAGTTGTACTATAAGAGGTGTTAACTGAAACATGAGGATTAGACCATTTTCACATATGACAAAAATACGACCATTGAGATCTGAATTCCTAAAAGCCTTTTCTCAAAGTTCTTAAGTCATATCCATCTGAAAGCAGTTGTAAGCTACTTGCATAAAATCACTTCAAGGACACTACTCTGGTTTAGTAGGCAGGTAGTAGGTATGTTCCTGACTAGGTACCTGCATCAAAAGATAGCAGTTTCACTTGTCTTTAATTTGGCACTTTCCATCAGTATTGGAAAAAAGTCCTATCTTTTCCTAGAACTGGTTCTCCACAGGAGAAGGTTAATGCCTGGGCATAAATGTTGAAATTTTCTCTTTGAAATAAGGAAGGAAGTGCCCATTGTGGTATTGCAGTATGCTCTTAGTAATCATAGCAGTCTATTTCATTGTTATCACAAGTACTAATTGCTTGAACTCAAACAAAATTTAAAAATAAGTTTGGCTTTTCATTTGTACTAATATTAGCCCTTTTTTCGTAAATTTAATTGGAAAATACAGCTCCATTTTTCCTAAGATACTTTAATGGATCTGTTATCATTGCATCAAAGCAATGGATAAAATCATAAATCTCATCTTGGGAAACCTTATCTTGGGAACCATTTAAGAACTGTTATCCCCATTTCACAGGGACAAAAAGCAATTTCCCTAAGGTCACAATAAATTAGTTTCTTGTGCAGCAGTCCTTAAATACCTACTCATCACTGAGCCATGCTTTCCTCACTGCAGAGGAGGAATGACGTGTTCCAGGCTCTGGTCTGTCACTGCCTCTTCTCCTGCTCTTTATGTCTGATCTCTAAGAGTCTGTTCTCTGCAATCTAGGTACCTTCACAGCTCAGAGATCCAGCTGGCTACACAACCCCACTCTCTGTGATCTTCACTCTCATTGTCCCTTGCTCTCACCTGCCCTAATTTCTTTTGGAAAGAAGAGAGGATATATCAGTACAAATGAGACAAGGCCATGCCTAGCCAGACTGTGGACAGTATGGAGATTAGGGCTGGGTAGGACACACATCATAAAGGGAAGACACTAAGTGTAATGTTCTCAAGCCTGTTGCAACCAGGCAGATTTTCATGGATCATAGAAAAAAGTTTATTGTTGTTCTAAGGGAAGTTTATTGGTCTACCATTGATTTTGACATATCTGGATGAGGATTCAGATGTGGATGAACATAAGAAGTTGTCCAAAATAAAAAAAGCATTTTCTTCCATTATTTTCCCACATTCACAGTTGCTTCCTCTTTTCCACCTTCTTTTTTCTTCCTTTCTTAAACACTTTCCTTTAACTGTAGTTTCTCCCTGAAAGGTTATTTTCAACTTGGCACTAGTTTATAATGGAAATAGCAAATTATTTGTATGTCTTCATTATAATTTTTATCCAGAAATAACAAAATAAAGAAGTTTTAGTCATCAGTGATTTACTTTCCCAACATTGTCAGTTTCTGGCCTCTTAGAAAGGGACCTTATTCCTGTGCTCAGAAAATCTGAAAAATAGCCCAGATTCACCAAAGTATGTTGGTTCCTGAGGTATTTTTTACAATCCTTTAAATTCATTTTACACTGTGCATAAAAGCCTAAATATTTCTTGAATCTGCTTCTAAATCTTTATTTGAAAGTATCGCTATTTATGGTCTTTAAATGTAGCAAGAGTCAAAGCTTGATTAAAAAACTTAAAATTTAACTCTATTAAAAACTGTTCAAGCTGTAAAATATAACTTAGTATGAGTGGGATTAAGGAAATCATCACTGCTTTCATTAAAAATAATGAAAAAAAATTGGGATTGTCCTTTCTGTCTTTCTCAGTCTAAAAACATCCAATATGAGCAACTTCTGTGAAACTTGTGGATTTGCTTATATACAAATGTAAGGATTATTTACACGCTGTTCTTTGCCATAGATTGCAAACAGCAGTTTCCACATGTCATGGAAAGTACACCATATAAAGCAGACATGTTCTTCATGCATGTAGAACAAACATGTCTGTGTCTGTAAACCAACCAGAACACAGTTATTTTAATAGAATTTGGAGTGATATTGTATAATATTTTTAAAGGATTTTAAAATATTTTAAAATAGTTTACAAAAGACAACAGCTAGAGCACAAAAATACTAATTAGGATGAACTTTGCAAAGTTGATAAGTGATTTGGTTTTTTGATTTTGGTTACCCAGCTGAAGATATATTAAGGCTTGAGCTTCAGTGAGTGCACTTTCTTTTAATTAGGGCAACCACAAGCAGCTCAAATCTAATAGTAAAAGCATCCTGAATTCCTACACAGTCATTTGTGAATACTATGTTCTTATTTCTCTCTAGGCATGTTATGAGTCAAAGTTGGTTGGGAATAAAGATGGAAGGGAAGCATTTGCTCTCCTGGATTAGCCAGTTGCAGTGCCATGCTTATGAAGCCAAGTATCTAGACTTTTTCTATAAAAGAGTCCACTTCTGTTGGCTGACCTAGGAGAGTGTATAAAGATGCAATGGCCATGTCTTTGAGTCACTCAAGAAAACAGCATTTGGATTTCCCTGACAAGAAAGGCTGTTTCTCATATCTAATATAGAAGTCTGTGGTACCCTAAGATTGCTGTTTCATGTGCATAAATGATAGGTTCTCTGAAAGCCCTAAATAATATAAAATGAAACATGTTCACCCTATTCTTTATCTGATTCTGGTTTAGTTTAGTTTGTGGTCAGTCTGTAAAGAAGACTGGATGACCCAGACAGAAATTACGAAAATTCTCTCTGTGTGTTAAATTGGCATTCCATCTTTCAGCATGAATTGATGTTCTGTTAGCACTTTAAGGAGTCATTAGTGCTTTGCTGAATTTTCCCACACCTGCTTAAACACGGTGCAGTGCATGCTGCAAAGTGGGGTTACTTGGCTTATCATTAAGGACAAATCCGAGTTGCAGAGATCTAACAAATCTAGAAGAAGAATTCAATAAATATGGCAAATTTAGTCAGAAACACTTACTGATCTTTCTGTCTCAAGCATTGCTTTCACAGTACAGTATGCAACTAGTCAGCTTTATGAAAGGAATAGGGAGGGAGTACATTAATAAATGAAGAAACTGGAAAAATGTAAATAGTGAGGAATATAAAGCATTTAGAGTATACTATTTTTAAGGTTAGTAGAAGATTTTGGAGAAGGAATGGGAAAAGGAGTGAGTGAGAATAAGATTTAGGCTTCAGTGGAAAATGCCATGGAGAGCTGTGGGCTTTGGGAACAAAAAAGATCATTATAAGTTGATGAGTAATTGAGCTATATGGGATAGATTATCTCGTGGTGTATTAAGTTCTTTGTGTTGATTAACCTAAGGATGTTTAAGTAGGTGTTGGTTAATAGGAGACTAGGGAGAGGGATTTGGGAAGAACAGGGCAGTGTGCATAAGAGGAGGGTGGGATACTGGAGCTAGATGGTAAATTGCTAGAAGCTGTAAAAATATTGTGGGGAAATATTGGATGTTCCTCCTGTATTCTCATCTGCCTTCAAGAGTGTCTACTTTTAACCATTGTCAGACAGTAGTCTCACGTTCTGAGCCACTATGAATGTTTTTCTGCTTTTATGTTAGCTTTTACGGTCTCTGTGAAGGGGTGAATGTTTTTCCACATGTGGTCATAGCTGGCAAATGACACCAAAGAGTAGTGCCAAGCAGAGAAATATGGAAATAGCTTAGCTGGAAAGGCAGATTTCTCTGTGGTAACAGGTGATTGGTTAGGCCACCTTAGGATAAGGGTAGAGAGGAGCTGGAAGGTGCTGGGATTAGAAACTAAGGATTGGGATCATTACCTTCTCCTCTAGAATCCTTAAGCCTATTCTCTAGTAGAATTGTGTTTTCCCAAACACAAATGTGTTTTTGTGATCTCCTGAGCATAAAAAGCATTTCTTGCCACAACCCACTGCATACCTCATCCAACTCCATTCGCCCTGTTCACTTGGCTAACTTTCCTCTTAAGTTTACTAATGATTTCTGGCATGGAGATGTGCGTCAATATTGCAAAATATAGTAGAGAACTCTTGATTCAGTGGTACTGCTTGTGTTGGCACTGCAACCACAACTATAAAAATTAGATTGAAACAAGTAACTTTATCAAACAATTTAGATTTTCTTGAAAAGTGTGGTTGCCTCCAGCATTTTCAGTACATTTTAACAATATGGGAATTTTAGTATCTTGTTCGCAAGATGTCTTTTGCCTGGAGAGCCCTAGGAAGATGAGATATACTCAGAACAATTTCTGAAGTATTTCCTCCACATTTGTGTTTGGCAGTCTGGTATCTGCCTGCTCCACATGCCCATGGGAAGAAAAGATGTTCGGGGCCAGCTGTTTCTAGAAGCTTGCCAATGGGGTCTGTGTCATATCAACAGTGTCAGTCAATCACCTTGGAGAATGTGTACATCCACAGAAATGAGAAATATTACAGCAAAATATTATATACAAAGATATACTTTAGATTTTAAAAGTTTCAAATCTCTGTGTCTTTGTAAAGTTAAAATAATCCTAAGATGTTTAGCAGAAATCACAGTTAATTTTTCAGCTCTGTGTGTTACTTATTTGAAGGAGGTGCAGAATTCATTACATTCAGCACAATTGTCTCTGCCTTCAAAGGGTAACTAAACCAGGCTAAGCAGTACTGGAGCCACTAAAATCTCAATAATACTTTTTGATAGCTAGTTATTATTTAATTTTAATTTCATTATATTGCATAGACAGTTCAATAGAGTGCCTAAACATCCCAGTCAAAATCAGGGTTGTGATGTTCAAGGGTTTGCAGACAGAGGCCAACATGTGTTTTCTACCACGTTATGGGAAACTGTTTCCACCCAAGAGTTAGCTAAGAGTTTAATCCTGCAATTAGTATGCTCTCTGCCCAGAAACTATCACTTCCAGCATGGCAAGACAGATGTATTTTAGATTAGAAAGAAATCTTTCCCACAACAGTGTAATGCACAGTTTATCAGATATAGCTTGGGATGGTGGTTCATACTCCTCTGAAGCATTTCTGGGAGACAGAATATCAGAAAATTGTTATTTGTATTTCATTCTAATATAAAGTGGGGCCCATTCTGTCAGTCACTGTATAAACAAATAGCAAGCAGTGACTGGATTTCCTAACATCTTATAATCTAAATGCACAAGTCTAACACAACTGTACAGGAAATACAAAGATATGGCAATGGAACATGATTTGCCTGTGATCACAGAGTTGAGTGGTTAAAGTCCAATTGTTTGAATTCCCAGCTCAACAGTCTGTACTATGGTTGACCTTACTATTAGATGATGATTAGTTTGTTCTGATAAGTTTAGTATATTTTCATAATTTTCCTTTTTATTTGGTGTCATTTCTTTATCAAAATTGCTCTACTAAGAATGAGCCCCAGGAGTAGCGGGAAGCTAGTTGCACTACTTATGTGAAAAAGAACAAAGCTGTAATAGATCTACAATCAAGGTAGATTTAAATGTTTGTATCTCATGGCAACAAGTTCTTCTTACTGGAATGTAATACATATATAGGTATATATGTTTAAAAAGTGTACCATCAAGGATTACTTCAAACAGAAGTAGCATCTGGCTTTGAAATTAATGAATAGAATCTGTAACAGGTACATATATAAAGCATGAAGTAATTCCTGGTATTCTTCTGTTGATACAGTATCTGAAAGTTGGGGAGAAAACATTAGAATCCAAGAAAGCTACACAAATTATTTGATTTTATGATTTTTTTTCCCCTGCAAGTGGATGAACAAGCATTACAAACATGCCCTACACCTGTAGGATCTAGTTATATGGCAGGTAGCTAGGGAATTACTCTGGTTTAAAATGAAATCTGCACATTGAATCAGTTTGAGAACAGCTGGTTTAGAAATCAGCCTGAGAATCAGAATAATCTATGAAAGGTATTTGTGTTAGCATTAAACATTTTTGAATGCTCAGTGCAGAAGATAGCCTCTGAGCTTTGTGGATTAAGGAAGTGGCTGGTATAGCTTTCTGAAATTGGGCTGCCTTGTTAAGAATGGAAAGCTCAGTTAAAATTTCATTATGAAAAAGCTATGTGAGCCCTTGTGATTTAATGCTGAACCATGCAGAATCGTATTTTAAAAGGCACAGTTTTCAGTCAAATTCATGTCAAAGTTATTGGCAAATAAAGTTATCATCTTTTCTGCAGCATGTAATTTCTTTTTGGGCAAGACCTATATACTGATATGCAAGCATATCAGATAAGCAATAGAAAGGCAAATGAAGAAAAAAGCAACTGTTCTTTAATAGTTAAATACAAATACACTTGGAAGACTAACTGAAACACAAACTTTGGAAAGGTATTTCTGGATACAAGGAATCTGTTCCATATACTGAAATTGTAATCTCATTATTAGACTGATATTAGACTGACTTTGATAAATGGTACTGCTTTCAGGAGCAATCTACAAGCACCATGGCAGACCAGTCATTCCTTTGCTTCAGCATCTCCAGTTCTAATGTTAGTATGTGAATCCCATTTTTTCAACAAACTCCTTTGACACAGCTACTTTTAATCCGCACTTTTATATGTGCGATTTCAATCTGAGTATGGATGCTTTTTCCTTGGATTTTCCTTGAGATTAGGCCTGTAAAAATAATTTACATTACCGCAAAAAAGGCAATTATGAGAGGAAAATTGACTGAAGGAAAATCAACCAAAAAGCCAAAATTAAATGGAAACAAAACCTGTTAGTATGGAACAAAAGTGCCCACACACAGACTTGCTCAAAATAACTAATTGTATGAACTAAACCCAACTGATATTTTGGTTCAGGCTGATTTTTTTGTTGTTGTTCTTTTTTGTTTCTTGGTTTGCTGTTTTTTGGGGGGTTGGGGTTTTTTTTTTGGTTTGTGGGTCTTTTGTGTGTGTGTATGTGCAGAGAAACCCTAGGAGCTCTGGCAATTAAAGTATAATCGTTCCTATGGTGCAAATACTTAAACCAGTCTAAGGCCCTTTCAAATTGGCAATGCAGTGTAAAGGAAACACAGCACTGCTGAAAATGAAGTCAGAGAAAGCAAGACCAGAGGCAGCAAGGCCCTTCATATTTTGTATGGATTTTAGGAAACAGCACTTGCCAAATGTATGAGGTAAAAGAAAGAAGAGTGGTTGAAGGGTTTGCAGTGAAAAAGCAGATTGCTGAAAGCAGAAGAAATACCTTAAGTGAAAATCCACAAAAACAAATGGCAAAGGATAAAAGGTGAGGGGCTGTGTAGGAGGGAGGTGCAACTGATGATCCCAGACATTTGGGGACGGAAAAATTAAAACTAAGCACCTGCTGCATAAGATTTGGGCTTCAAAATTACAAACCATGTCATTAAAAGCATTTTTCTTTGCAGTTTAAAGGGCAACTGAAGGAAACAACTGAAGTATTAAGAGAAGGAAAAAGAGAGAATGGGAAAATATTTTATTAAACTGATCTACACACATTTAAAGTGGAGTATTGGTTAGGCATGGCTGGTTTCAATTTGATTTTAGTTTTTTTTCCCAGCTTTTCAGTTGTCTTCTTGAGCAAAAAGAGACTTCAGCTCCATTTAGTTTAGTAAGGGGGTAGGCAACCATTCTTTGGATGGCTTCCTAACCTTGTGCCTCATTCCTCTTCATGGGTGTGTCTGACTTAAATTTCTGGTTGTTAATCCTACTCTAGCCTTTGTGGGGGAGGATAGATGATTTCTGAGTCTTTTGCCCACTGTAGGGTAGAATGCAAAACTGAAATCCTTCTGATGGAGTAAAGGCTAGCAAATATTAGAAACCACAAGAACTTTGACAGAGAACCAGCCTATACTTAAGTGACATTCACATGCTTGCGCTGGCACGCCCGCAGAACCGAAAACCATAATGAAGGCTGCTCGGTTTGACATGGCTCTTTCTCCTGCCACATACTGCTTTGATATTTGCAAGAAGATGAGTTGAATATCACATGTCAGGGATTGGCAGCAGACAATGGAAAGCAAGAAAAGCTATTCCCAGCCCTCCACACTGAGACAGAATTGATCAAGTTGTCACTTAAAAATTAAAAATCCATTGAAAACCCAGCCTAATCTGCAGTGTGCTTTTTCTCTGGCCCCACTTTCAGACTCTGATTTAAGCACACTGCTTCCCTTTAAAGAACTTAAGATTAACCTGATGATTTTTCTTAAATAGGAAATTGGAAAAAAAAAAGAAACTACTGGAAAGAGTTATATGTCTAGAATTTTACTTTCCCCTGCTCAATGAAGTATACTCTCTCTTCTTGTCTACTTTGAATACCAGATGTCTCTGCACAGTAAAATTGAGGTATCCTGAACAGGAAAGATTTTCAAATGTCCTCAGCTTTTACTGGAAACTGGGCCCCTTTAAAGATGTCTTGAGTATGACACTCGAAGAGTCATCCCAGATTGCACAGAGCTTTTTAAAACTCAGCCAGCATTTTTAGTAGCCTACGCCGCAAGGAGTCTGGGCACCTTACCCAAAAAGAGCTAAAAATGTAATTTGCAGTTCTTCAAGTAATCCAAAACAAAGTATCAAATCCTGTCCCATCTTCCTTTGCCAGGGAAAGTCCCTGTGCACTAGAGCTGGCCTCATTCTGCTACACAGGGGACAGCAGAAGTAAATGGAGGGTGGAGTGGGAGAGCTTTTGGAAGAATGATCAGGCTGTGCATAGTGCTCAGCCCTACTTAATCACAGATGCCTTGCTTGAAAATCGAGTTGCATATATTTCCATGGTTCTCAAACATAGAGTTACCTGGCTGTCGTCTGTGCTGAAGAATTTCAACCAACAGAATTTCCTTGGCTGATCACTTTTTCCATTGTTTAAATACTCACTCTGCAAATACTTATTCTGTGTGGCAAGAAAGTATCGATACTTTCTTGCCAACCAGGCAAGAAAGTATCGATCAACTGTTGAATTTTCCAAATGTGGAGGTTTATATGCCTGTGTATTGTGACCACAGAAGAACAGTCTGAAGGCGTGTGGAATAAATGAGCATGGCAATACCCATACAGCATGACAGTCATATGATTTGACATTTAACTAAATGTCTGATCTTTGCCTTTTTATAACAATATACTCCTTCTGAGAGTTAATCCTTTGGCTAAAACAAGGGATTGTTGAGGAAAAATTAATCAATGTAAAAGCCTTAAGAAGTGACTGAAAGTAGTTCTGCCACAGGTGGACTGAAGAAGGCTTTAATTTCTCAGTTTCTTTCTCTTAACAGGCTAAGATGGATATCGTAAGACATTCATCATCCCATATAAATGAATAAGTAATCTCTAAATGAATAAGTAATCTGTAGTAATATGAAGGTGGATTGTGGTAAGGTTAGGGAACTTAAAGCAATTTGGTAGGCTGCTCTTGCCACAAACCATTTGCCACCCAGTTCACTTTCTATTCTGGCTACTAACCATTGCTGCCAAAGGAGCTGTTACAGTGGGGTTTAATACCGTCAGACAGGAATGCCAGAATTGACTAGTGGAGCAAACACCTCTGGTTTTGAAAAGAGACTTAAAGTAGCATAATTTGAGCCATCAAAAATAATCATCTTAACATAAATTCTCATTACAAGATGTAATGAAAAGAGCTGGTCTACTCTTTAGAGGCATAAATAGGGGACATAAAAAAATTATTTATCTTCTGCGCAATAATCTGTGCTGTGTTCTGATGTCCAGGCTTACAGAAGTGTACATAAAGAACTAGACAAATTCTTATAGGACAGGCTACAGAAAAATATTCCCTAGGAGCTGGAAGATCAGGCTTGTGAACCTTGTCAGGGCATTTGGGAGCAATAAATGCAATTTCAAAAGTTGCTTAGGAGAGCTTTATAAATATTCCTTTGAATTTGTGTTAATGGAAGGTTCAAATGTTTTTAATTTTTAGTTTTTTTAGTTATTTTTACCAGTTGTTTGGAGAAAGCTTAAAGCTTCCTATCCTGAAAAAGTGCCCCTTGAGTAAGCAAGACAAATCATACCCCGACTTTGGATTAGACTCTGCAAGTCCTTCAGCGTGCATTGTCTTGCATCTCTGAATTATCAGCTTCATGTATCTGGGCTTAAGCAGGTTGCTTAAAGAGTAAGCAAAAGCTCATCTTCAAGGAAGAGCTCATCTGCTCCCACTCTGATGATGCACAGCTGGCCAAGAGGATTACTTTTTGGGTCTCCAAAGAGCCAAAGAATCTAACTTATAGCTGGAGACAGGACACAGGAAAGGACAAATTGGTGTACTGAGGAGATACAGACACTTTCTGGGTTGGCTGGTGTGTCTTATTCCAACGTGAAAGCTCACACTAACCACAAGGCATGGGACTTGGAAATAGTTTTCACCAGACTCAGTAGGAGAGCCTCCCGGAGCTGCTTGCCTTTCTGTTCAGCTGGGGGCATGATTCACCTTCCAGATCATGTGAATGTGTTGCAACTAGGCAATGCTCTGTCCTTACAAGAGGCTCATTTCAGGTGGCATTTTGATTTTTCTTGTTCCATGCTGTGAGCACACTTCTCACTAATTACTCTCCATAACATACAGTAGTTAAGGCCTTTAGGCTTACAATAAAGATGCAACATGAAACAATATGTGGCTTGACCTTCCAAGTATCAGAGGATGTTCAGATAGGCCATATTAACCCCAGCCCTGCTGTGTGGAAACAGTTTTACTTAGGGGCATTTCAGAAATTCGTATGTTTTTTGCTCATAAATAACCACTATGATCATAGTATGATCTGACCTCCTGTGTAGTACGAGTTCAACCTCACGCTGTAATTTCTGCATTAGGTACACAACCTGTGGTTAACTAGCATCCTGTGGTGGGACTATGTATTGAGTTTTGTATTGATTAGGTTATGACTTGAGACAAATTATGTTTTTAGCTTGGATGTTCAATAGTTTAGGCTTGCCCCTGCAGGATTTTTCTTTTGCAGGGATTTTCCCATCAACTCATCTTTGCCATGTAGTTCTTCAGCTCCTTCCTGTAAGAACAATAAAAATGCCCTAGAATACACCTTTTGCAGTACCGTAGAGGAGATGCTTAGAAGAAGTTCTGGAACTAAATATTGTTTTCCTTCAGACTTATATCCATGATAAACTCTATGTGTAATCCTTATGATGACCTGATAGAGATGAGTCTGTACTTACTGGTAAGCTAAACATGATATATAACAGCTGCATTCTTCAGGGGTTTTTTGAATGTCATCGGGGCAGTAATTTGGGCACCTGTCCTTCAGCAGCTGCCTTTTTTACAGCACTGTTAAGAATTTTATTTTCCTTGGGATTTCTACACTTTTGTCAAGATTGACAGGTTCAGAAGTTACTGTGTGTGGCAGGGACAAGGCAGACAAACAGACGATTAGAAAGACAGCACAGAGACATAAACTTGTTTCCTTAGGAAATAGAGCTACGGATTATTACTTAGGGAATTTACAGTTCTTTAAAATTGCTTCCTCTGGGTATTTTACTAGTCATCTTCCTTCCTGTCTTTCTTTGAATCTTCTCTTAAGGTCTTTGGGGGTTTCAGGAAGGAGCGGGACTATGTGAGTCTATACAAAAAGTTAGGCCAAATTTTCAGCATTGCAAGGTGATACCCATGGGGAGAAGTAGGCACCACTGTAACTGCAACTTTTTTTAAAGCTTTTTGGTGCTAAGAGTCCTCTCAAAAAATTGTGCTACTCAGATAGGACAATTATGTGGGATTACTCTCAAATATGCAACCAGAGTGATTGATAAATTATTTCCTTTACTGCAGCAGTCATGAAATACTAATTAGCTACAGTTAGTATTGTGACACTTTGAAAATGTAAAAAGTTATATAAGTGTTGAGTGGTATTTACACTGATTATATCCAGGATGTTGGTTGATAGGAAATATGTAAAGTGTTTCTAAATGCATTTCTTTACATGAAGCTTCAGGTGAGAATCTACTTCGATAAATGTACTTGGCAAAGGCTTTTCAGAATTGTGTAGGGGATGCTTTGAATGCCTAAGTGTTGGTTTAAAAGGGGTCTCATTATTAAACACCCATCTATGGCTATCACAGATAATCTGTATTTACACTCTGCCTGTCAAGTCATTCTTCTCACAATGCTTCAGTTTTTAAATTCTTGACTTTCGTGAAGTTGGGCTGTCGTAATAGCTCTCCTATGGAAGTCAGTATTGTCCAAATGAGAAAAGGTGGCTTGTAGATATTTCTAGTATTGACACTATTTACTACCCTACCAATTTTACTGCTTAGCATTTACTGATTATTTATATGTGTGTTTGTATGGCACCTAGAAAAAGGTTTACTTTTTTTATTACAATTTGAAAAGGTTTGTCCATCCTCTCCACTCTCAGTTACAGATTCCTACTAATCCTGCCAAAGTTTTCCACCCGCTCAGCGGTGCTGGGTGCCAAGTGAACACTTTGTGTGACTGTGCTCTAAGTGGGGGAGGAGGTGGAAGCAGCAGTAAGGAAGGAGTAGCAAGACTTTGAATACTGTCTCCTTAATTTCTTTTTTTCCAATCTGAGTTGTTCTTAAAAGGTAAATCACCTGCTTCAATGTAATGCAAAAAGAAAATATTTTTCCCAGATATTAAATAGATTCCCAAAATGTCCCCCAAGCTCCTAAACTTTCAGATCTATGGTAAAAAAAAAGAAAAATATGGGAATTTCCCAGTTAAGATGGAGTAGATCATTAATTCTGGAAATTATCTTAAAGCCTGTGTGCACTACTCATACCAGGAAATAGCTTTTAATGAGCTTTTTTTTCTTGTGTACTTTTCTGCTGTGAGTTGCATCAAGGGGAAGAAGCCTCATGTAAAGTGGTGTAGGCAAGCTGTGCTGTGCTGTGTGCTTGGGCACACCATCTTTTCAGATGGGAATAACAGATTGACAGAAGTCATGGCTGGGACCAACGGGAAGAAACCATACACTCAAAATGCAGTTTCCCTGGTCTACTCCACATATCCTATCCCTGCACACATAATTTCCAGCACCCATATATTCTTCATAGTAGCCATGAAGCCCTTCTCATTGTCTTACTTTGTGTTGCTTTCCTTTTCATTGCTTTAAAAGTCACTGCTTCTTTCCTGCTGATCTTCCTTTAGGCCAGTTTCATAACCAGCTGATTGCATGCTCCAAACACTTGACCTGTAGCATATAAGGGATCTGCGTGCAAATGTGTTGGCTCTGGGCCATCATTCTTAACTGTTGATGATATTTCACTGGAATTGCAAAACTGCTGTGTAGCAACACCATGTTATTGAAAGAGGCATACATGTTTGGTTTGTGTGGTGGGTTGACCCTGGCTGCACACCAGGTGCCCACCAAAGCTGCTCTAGCACTCACCTCTCCTGCTGGTCAGGGGAAGGGGTTGAGATAAGGACATGGAAAAATCACTGTCATGGGCAAAACAAACTCAACTTGGGGAATAATTAATCAAATTTATTTCCAGTCAAGTCACAGTAGGATGAGAAATAAAACTATATCTTAAAAACCCCTTCTCCCTACCCTTCCCTTCTTTCAGGCCTTAACTTTACTTCCAATTCTCTGCCTTCTCTCTCACAGTGGTGTGGGGCAGGGGAATGGGGGGTTGTGAACAGTTCATTACAAATTTCTGCCGCTCCTTCCTCCTTAGGGGGCAGAGACCTCACACTCTTCCTGCAATGTGGGGTTCTTCTCACAGGATACAGTCTTCTACGAACTTCTCCAACAGGAGTCCTTCCCTGAGGCTGCAGTTCTTCATGAACTGCTCCAGTGTGGGCCAATTTCACAGTCTGCAGTCCTTCAGTCTGCTACAGTGTGGACTTCCATATCGTCGCAGGTCCTGCCAGCAAACGTGTTCCAGTGTGGGCCCCTTTCCCCACCAGTCCACAGGTCCCACTGGAAGTCTGCTCCAGTGTGGATTTCCAAGGAGGTCACAGCTTCCTTCAGGCATCCACCTGCTCTGGCTTCATGTCCTCCAGAGGCTGCAGGTGGATCTCTGCTCCACCATAGACCCCCATGGGCTGCAGTGGCACAGCTGCCTCACCATGCTCTTTAGTACGGGCTGCAGGGGAATCTCTGCTCTGACACCCAAGAGCACCTCCTCCCCCTCCTTCCTCACTGACCTTTGCATCTGCAGAGCTATTTTTCTCGCATGTTATCACTTCTATCTTCTGGTTACTGTTCTGCAGGCTTTTTCCCCTTCTTAAATATGTAGTCCCAGAGTCACTACCACTGCCCTTGATTGGTCTGGCCTTGTTCAGCAGCGAGTCTGTCTTGGAGCTGGCTGGCATTGGCTTCATTGGACACTGGGAAAATTTCTGACAGCTGCCAGAAGCTGCCCTTGCAGCCCTTTGCTATCAAAACCTTGCAATGCAAACCAAACACAGTTTATTTTCTTGTGATTCCTACATCTCTATAAAATACACGGTAAGCTAGGGTAAACTAACAAGTAGTGCTGGGTTTCTCATTGCTCTTTTTGTGCAAAGGTAGATGATCTGTTTCAAGTAAAATGTATACACATCCATTAGCTCAAATTTTCCCTTTCTTTCCCTTGTCCCACTTGAATAATAACAAATAATCATGACTTTTCTCCTAAGCTTGGCTGTCCCCAGGCCTGATTCCATCTACATAGTTTGAGAGTTAGATTGCTTCAATATGCTCTAACCTGTGCTGTAGAAAACATATTATCTGGTGATGGCTGCACAATGCTGTAGGACTGCTATTTGTCAGGACAAAGCAAAGATTATTACCTTTATCCACTTTTATATACTATGCTTTGCACATTTACTATCATTCAAATTCAACTTTAATTTCTGCTACTTTTAGAGTGAAACTGACTTTGCTTCTGCAGCCCCAAATCTCAGCAATGCCCAGAAACATTTCCAAAGACTGGTGTGTGTTTCGCCTGTTTAGAGTGAATGTTCAAAGGCATTTCATTCTTGCAGGTCCCTTCCTCTGGACCTGTTTCAGTGGTTTAATCTCATTTTTCTCTTTTGCTTTAGTGTGATTGGTATGTCTTTAACTAATAGCTCAGTATGATGCTTAGCAGTACCATAGTAGATAGGCCCCAAAGAAACAGGATTTTTTATGATGAAGCTCAGTTCAAGTATTCAAGATGTCTTGGTACAATTGTTATTGTGGTTGCAACTGATAAAAAATTTAATTTATTTTTGCACTGTTAACTCTTGTAGGTTATGTGGTGTGCACAGCATGTGTTTTAGCAATGTGTCAAAATCAAAATGATGATAATAATAATAAAAGATTAGCCTAGAATTTAAATGTGGTGAAAGAGCTCTTTGTTTTACTGGCAATGATGATCTTAGCAAAAAGAGAAACAGGCTTCTTTTAATTTAACAGGACAAAGGTAAGTTACAGCTACCACTCATTCCTCCATTGCTTTTTTCAGGTGACAATATGTACCCCCTTAACTTCATGCTTGAATGGAGTATAGTGCCCTGCTGACAGCCAGGATGCACAGGTGACCACTACCTTACATACACACTCTCACCAGTCACCCTGCTTCTACCCCAGCAAAGGCCTGTTTTCATCTGCAAGGCTCCCTGTAACTCACCCACATGCAAATGTTTTTGACCTTAATTAAAGCAGTTCACCTCTCTCTGCCTCTAGGGATGGTTTCCTCATAAGGCAGTTGTGTTTAATTAGCATTTGCATAGCATTCTGCTGGTTGCTTTCCTGGAGCGTTGTTCAGTAGGAGCGTGGGATTGCTGAAGCCTGACTGGCAAGCTTTGCACCCTCCTAATTGACACAGAAGCCAAGTAGAAGTTACACAAGGAAAGAACAGAGAATCTTTAATGATGGATCATTAGCAAGTAGCTCCTTTGAATGAATGTAGATAACTTTATAACTCTATCAAAGTGAAAAGTAGCGTGATGAATTATGCATCAAACAATAAAAGCTCAAGGAAGACACTGGTTTTATAATTGCTGTGCAATTTTCTAGCATGCTCTAGTTTGTAAGATTAATTTTCTTTGGGAAGCATGAAGCATTCTATGTCTGTTGCACACTTAATGTCAGTTTTGGTTTTCTCTCTTTAGAGATTTTGTTCTGCAACTTTTGATATCACTGCAAAAACTCCCAGGGTTTGAGATCCACAATTTTTATGCTAGCAAAAAATTTGCACAAGCAAATGAAAAGTCTGTAGCTACTAAACCAGTTTCTTTGAGGGTTTGCTGATTTCTCGGTGTAAAGAGTTCTCAGATACACACACCTGAAATAAGATTGCTTCGTATATTTTTTTTTTTTTAATAGAAATTGCATAATAGTTTTGTGGCTATGTTGAATTTCTAGACTAATTAGTCTCTAAAGGGCATTTTTGCTTTGAATTTTTCCTCACAAGCATTTCAGCAGGCACAGAGATCATTCCTGTGGCTTGCTCTAGTGCCAGTTCTGCCCTCCTAGGGCTCCTACTCATTCCTAAGAAGAGAAATTAATACAAATATTGCCTAGTGATGTCACCTTTCCCTTTAAAATGTACTGATCTCTCACATGAGGTTTCCTCTGAAAATTGGACTCAGTGTGTTCGAAGTAAGAAGAATCAGAGGAATAAGTTAAGAGAAAACTTGTCTCTGATATGATCTGTTTCTTAGCTTTCATATTATAGTGGGTGAAAGGGACATGAATTAGTGGGTGAAAGGGTCTGTGAGAGACCTACTCCACCAGCAAGCCCCAGGGATCAGCTGTGGGATCAACTATGCTAGAATAAATCTCCTTCCTAAAGACCTGATTGATACAAGCTCTGCAGCCTCCTTCCATGGCTTGTTTCAGCATTTTGCTATCCCTACCATTATAAAATTTTATTTTTTATTTCCTACAGTTTCCTTTGTTGCAATTTAAGTCAAGTATTTCTCATCATGGACATGAAAAATCATTTATTTCATCCTTCCAGAAAGCTTGCATGGATTTTGGGGGATTAGCGTTTTTTTAGTGTTGATGGTGGGGGTTATTTTTAACACTTTTTGAAAAGAGTTTTGAAGTTGTTTTTTTCTGGCCTTTCTCTTTAGGTCCATGATCCCACTTGGTTCATTCTGTCATGTTTTCTCTGATAATTTCAGTTGCTGTCCTGTGGAAGGTTTCAGGTGTTCCAGATGGCTGTGCAGTGGGGGCCACACACCAGACACTGGTCCAGCTGTGACTTGCCAGCTCTAACAAGCAAAAAGATTATTTCATGTGTCCTGCAGGCATCTCTCTTGTTTGTACATCCCTGTATGATGCTTGCTTTTTTCGCAACAGCATGATGTTGACTCATCTTCACTTCATGATCGAGAATAACCCCTAACTATTCCTACTTTCCTGTTTGTCCCCTGCCCTGTATTTATGTAATGAAATATAGTTCCTTCCCCTTGACAGTATTGAATTCCACCCTATTTTTCAGACCATTTTTCCAGTGTAGCCAGGTCATTGTGAACTGTGCTTCACTGGAATTTTTAGCTTTTGAAGTCCTCAGAAACCTGAGGAGGTAAGATCTGAGTTCCATTAGCCATCCAGGTAGAAATAAACTGGTAAGTGCTACATGCTGAACAGATTCTTCTGGAGCTCACTTGAAGTGTTCCGTTTTAGAAGATTCCAAAAAGCAGTTCTCGTAATATGATTTCCCTCTGTCTTTGGGTTTATCTAGACCTTGTTTCTTAAGTCAGTTTATGGAAAAATAGCAGAGAATTTTCTTTCTGAAAGTCAAATCTTGATTTGGCATCCTAGCCGTTGAAGAGTGTGCTGGTTTTTTCTGTGGTGGAGTTAATTTTCTTTACAGTGGCTGGTATGGCTGTGTTTCAGATTTTGCCGAAATATAGAGATATTTTTTATTATTGAGCAGGGCTTACACTGCTTCTCATATTACCACACTGGTGAGGAGACTGGGGGCACATGGGAAATTGAGAGGAGACACAGCCAGGACAGATGACCCCAAGTGACCAAAGGGATATTTCAGATCATATGACATCATGCTCAGTACATAAAGTGGGGTAAAGAAGGAGGAAGGGGGGGAACTTTTGGAGTGTTGGCATTTGTCTTCCCAAGTCACTATTACATGTGATGAGGCCCTGCTCCACTGGAGGTGGCTGAACACCTTCCTGCCCAGGGGAAGCACTGAATGCCTGTTGTTTATGTGCAAGGCTTTTGCTTTCCCTGTTAAACTGTCTTTATCCCAGCCTTTTACCCTTTCCAATTGTCCCTCTGATCCCACTGGTGCGGGAGTGAGCAAGTGGCTGCGTGGGACTTGGCTGTCACCTGACCTGACGTCTGTGTGGTAAAGCTTTGCATCGAAGGCACTTGTCTATCTTTTCCTTTATGGAGAACAGAGGTGATCGCAATTCATCTGACTAGGTTTACTCATTTAACAGAGTCTTAGAGTACAGTGTATGTCATTTCATCGTCAGCATCTCCGAAGAGTGTCTAAGGAACTAAACTAGATTAGATGACATCTGAATTTAGGTGGGATGTATCTCACCTCCAGCCCTTTTCCTGGTAGAAGAAAAAAAGATCACATACACTATTTGTTCCTAATAGGTACATGCTGGCTGTTACTCATCTCCTGAATATTTTAATTGTGATTATTTTTTCCAGTATTGAATGGAACTTGAAGTTAAATTATTTGGTCTACAATTCCCCAATTCTAACTCCTTTCCTTTTTAAACTCAGAAACCATGCATAGAATCCTAGAATCATCTGGGTTGGAAAAGATCTTTAAGATCATTTAGTCCAACCATTGCTTCTTCCAGGAGCATACTTGTCAAAACTGTACCTAATCAGCTTGAAAAAAAAGTTATTCTAGGCACCTTTTATTTTGTCCTTGATGGTCAATACTTTACCCTTTTAAACATTTGATTACAGTTCATGAAGACTGGCAAAAAATGAAAGAATGGCATGTTTTGGCATCTTGACTGACTTTTGTCATCATCTCTCAATTAAGTAGTAGTTTCAAGTAGTAAATTTACCAGTTCATACTGTGGTTCACTTCCCTTGCTGGTCAATATTCTATTTCTTCAGAAATAAAACAAACACTGTTCTGCCTATTGAAGTGTCCTTTATATGTCTTTACACTTCTAAGTAAAGCTGTAGTGTTGTGGACAAAGATATAAATAAAAATAACCTTTTCTGTGAATTCTTTTTGATGATGTAATAAAAGCTACTACTATGAACAGAGGAATCCTTTTGCCAATTGCATCAAAGGTTTTTCAGTTTTGTATTAAAGTTTTCAATTGACAATTAAGGAAACTATTGTCCTCTCTTTTTCCATGAAGCAGATAATCTTTCTATGCATGTGCTGGGTGAATACCTCAGTTCTGATCCCAGAGTAAATTTGTGGCTCATTCCCCTTTCTGAGTCTGGTAGTAAGGGTGTAGCTACTTGTCTGCAAGGAACTACTCTGAAATCAGTTCACTACAGAGCATCACTAAAACATGACATCTGACTACCTGCAAAGGAAGAAAACACAGAAGTCTTCAAATCATTGCCAGCTACCATATTTCCACCTTTGAAGTGATTCCTGCCAGAGCAAATAAATCATTGTTGGTTTTCTTACTGCTACCTGTATTTTTGATTAAAAGTGTAAACCAAGCTGGGGAATACCACATCTGTTGCAATCCATCAGTTCTATGTCACTGCAGGATAATGGAGCACGCCACAGAGGTACTTGAGCTGCTGTCAACTGGAGATGATGCTTCCCATTGTCCGTGCACAGTTCTGACACCAGTTACTGTGTTAACATGACATGTCGTGTCCTTATGCTTGTGCTGCCTCCTGTTGTAGACCTGGGGATTTCTGCACCACATCCTGTTGAGTGGGCTGGGCATTGCTGTTCAAGTAGCAGAGAGTGGCAGACCTGTGACATCATATGACTCAAAGAACCCTGATACATATATGTGGTGGATTTTGCTTCGCCCAGTTTTTGCCAGTGAGTAAGGTGGGGTACAAAGATGGCTCCTGCATGTCCTGTGTAAAAATTCTGGCAGTTTCCACCATCCACCAGGTTTCACTGGGAAAAATGGGCAGACTTTCTTAATGTTGGGTGAATATCCAGCAATTCTGCATTTGAGTGAACTATCTAAAATTGGCTTATTGTTATAGTGTTTCAAACTGGAATATTTTTTAGTCTGTAATTTCAGAATATAACATTTCTATGATAAGGACTGTGATTAGAACTGTCGTGAAAATGAGGTACTTTCCTTTAAACTAATAGATACTTCAATATAAATATGGGTAGTAACTCTGGAAAATAATTTTCCTCCTATCTGCATTTTTTTTACAGGACCAGGTGTCAGATACAGTGAATTTGCTGTGTCACATCCAAAACCTCCTCCACTTGTTGGACAACACACAGTGGAGATACTGAAGAGTATGCTGGGGTATGAGGATGATGCTGTAGAAGAACTGCTTCGCACTGGTGCTGTGGCTCAGCATGAGGTCAGATAAGGAACATTAGCTACATTCTTTCAGACTGAGTTCACATTACTTTGTCCTCTCTTTGCTCCCTTCAGTTTCCCTAATGGGACTCAAAGAGAAGACATAATTTAATTGCTAATTTTTTTCCACGTGTGTTTGTATGATTTTAACACTGATGTATCAAATAAACAATCTCATGCTGTCTGAGTGAAAGATTTTCTTGGGGGGGTTGGGAATAAATGTAATTATACAGTCCTGTGTGACTACTCATTTTCTGTACTTCATATGGAAAATGGAGTCCTTATCATAATTATAGTAATTGCCTAAACATTTGTCCCCAGAAAGACATGATGTTAGTGAAATGATGCAGAACCTTTAAAATCTGTATACTAGAATTACCACTCACAGAAAACTGCTTTGTATTTTAATAGAAAGTAATTTATTTAGAAATTGGTGGTTGATCTGATTAATTTTGAATAGAATTATCCATCTTGAGCACTTTGTTCATCTCTATCTTAGATCAACAGTAGAGTAACCATTGCAAAATTTAGTTCTATTCCCCAGTATTCCAAATTACTATTATGTCTTTCTATTGCATAGTCATGACAACCCCAACATGTTAGCAGAAAGAAGCTGAAATTGGCACAGTTTTTCAGTTATGAAAAAAAATCCTATTCCAAGACCAGTTGAAAGACAAAGTGTGGCTAAATAGTCTTCCATAATTTTATTCAGAAGGGCCCAGGGTACTGGGCCCATTAAACACTAAACCACAGAAAACCACATGCTGAATGTCTAATACCAAAACTTGCTAGATGTCTCAGTCTGGTTCTGTGGGTAGGTACTGATCCCTGTCTCTGACTCTAGTTGTCATCCAAACCACCTTCATTATGGAGAAAACACAGGTGGGAATCTGTCCCAAACTTTTTTACTCAGTCCTACCCTCATGATTAAAACATGGTGAGAGGTGACAGATCTTCCTCATATTTAGTAATACCATATCCTTCAGTAGGATCCTGAATGGTGAGATTAAGGTACCATGCAATGGAAGAAGGTGGAAGAATTTGATCCATGAGAAACAGTAAGGAAAAGATTAAAGGACAGCCATATCTTCTCTATAAACTGATTTGGCAGTTTTTCACTCACAGAAGACATCCCATGCTCGTCTGTGACAGTATATAATTTAAAGCTAAAGCAAACTCAGTCTATGGGAAGGGTTTAACCTTTGTTGTGTGCACAGTGGGAGTGAGGCAAAGCCTTGCTATTCCTAGAACTGAATAAAACTAACTCAAATCGACACTCAACACGCAATGTCCATGTTTCTCTCAAAGTATCAGAAACTGATCTGGCATTATAACTATCTTGTCACTTTGTTTCCACTCTAACAAACAACTTCCTCTGTATTAAATTTGAAATGCACAACTCTGCATTACCTTCTGGTGGAAGAAAAGAGGTCATTACATAATCAAATTGCAGTGGAACCCCACTGTGGTTGCTCATTTTTGAAGCCCAGTGTTTTGGTTCATTTGTTTGCTTGTTTTCTCTGGTTTTGTGTTCTTCTATTTTTTTTTTCTTGCACTGAATTCCTGGAACAAAACACCATGCTCTATCCATGTGCTAAAGACATCATGAGATCCTGGAAGAGCGACTTCTAAAATAAATATAGAAATAAGTCTGAATTGAGAATTGGGATACAGTAGGGGAAGAATTGAAACTGGATTGGAAGAGGTTTTGATATAGTCCACCTTCCTTTTAATCTAAGGGGAACATCCCTTTTTTAATGAGGAAAGCAGAAATTTGAATTCAGCTTCATATAAAATGGATAACCTGATATTGGACTAAACTTTGTTTATTAATGAAAAACACCGTCAGATAACATTCAGAAATAAATTTTCTGTGTTTACTTTCTCAAGTGTTCTTTTCTTCACATTTCTAAGAATCATATACATAAGATATAGTAAAATATTTGTTTTGTTCAAGGATTTCTAAAAACGTCAGGATTTTTTCCATACTTTTCCAAGCAACAGAAACAGTTAATCACCACATCCTTAGCTACAGTAAATTGGCAGAGCTGCTTTGGCTTTAACATAGTAATGCTAGTTTAAATAAGCTGAATATTGGGCTTTAAACTCCATAGAGTATCTTGTGCAGAGTTCACATGCAAACAGTGTTTCCCTTTCTTTTTCTTTCTTTCATTAACGTTTTTCCTTTTCAGTTTGCTATGCTGACAGTCAAATCCCTAAAGGGATAATCGGAGACATTATTTTGTCTTACCTCCAGTACTTACTGCAACAGGAGAAATCCAGATACCATTTCTTAAGAAATGGTGTTTAAGTCAAACACTCGCGTACAGACTGATGCTTACTCTTTAAGTCAGAAATAAATAGGTGGGTGTCTGGAAGCCTCAAATGTCCTGTAGCTTCCAAAATCTGAGCATGAAGGTTTGGTCTTTTGATTCTGGATGATTTGGAAGCCATTTAAATAATTGCCATGATAACATTTAAGCTGTTATAGTACCTTTTCCTTTAAAAATGAACAAATAAATGCAGAAAAGAATATTTACAAAATTTACTGCACTCTTCCCAAAAGTCTTCAGGGAATGGGTGTCTCTAGAGCTTAATTGCATTTTGACAACCTTGTCATTTCAAAAATAATTTCAAAATTTTCTTGAACTGCAAAACTTGAAATCAACCATTACATGGGATTCTGGAGCTCATAAACTGAGATCCCTCCACTTTCAAGAAAGAAATGTAGTTTGGGATGACTGTGCACAGCTACTCTGCAATGAATGTTTGTTTTTCTCTGCTTAATTGGAAAAGAATCTTCTGCTGCTGCCACGATGTGAGAGTGTGTGTGGTATTTACTTTTACTTGATTTACACATCACTATATTTAAAAAAAAAAAAAAAAGAAAGAAAAAAACCTCAAAAAGCAAAAGAGTGATACATGACACACCTGTTGTTTAGTTCCAAACTGAACCCACTTATTGCTGTTTTCCAGGATGCTTTAGCTATCATTGGAAAAGGAGATTTCCATTTTGGCATCTGTTCTGGAGCCATGGCCCATGGCCCCTTTGACTCCATTATCTGCCTTGGGGAATCCCATTGTTCTTGTATTATCTTCACTATTAAAAATGTTTCCTCAGCCCTCCTCATATAAATATCTTCCTTTCTTTTGGATTTTACATGGCCTGAGGATCTCACTGAGGGATATTTTTATTCATCAAAAGAAAATTCCAATCAAACAACAGTCAAATGGACAGTAATGGATTTTTTTCTTGCTCCTGCATGGATCTTGTTCCTGGTAACTCTTCCCCAGAATCTTCCCATGCACTTGGGAAGTCCTGGCATACTTGCCTGCAATGGGTGCCCTGGAACTGACATTCAAATGTAGGTGTTTTTTGATTAGTGGGCAGGAGGAATAAGTTGCTAACTATCAGAAGCCCACCAGCCTCAGCAATGATCCAGCTGATATGCAAAGGCCAGTGAACCATACTGATGTGAAGAACAATCTGTTAAAGGGGATCACTTAATTGTGCTGGAAGGCAAATGCTCTTTTTCTTCTCAGGTCTATAAAATCAAACCAAAGATTTATTGTATAATTTTTGTTTCTTTTAATATTGAAAGAAAACACAGAGAAAGGGAAAATTCCCATTCTTGACTTACATGCAAAATATGAAAATCCTCTCTTTTAAGTTCATTGAAATAGATTGATGCCTGATGATATTAATCAGAGTTTTTGTATTGGTTCTTCATAGATTAAAGCTTGTCTCAAACATGTCTAGTGACAATGTGTTGAGGCTAAACTAGCAGTCAGAAAGAGTTGTTCCACGGAGTGCACATGCATACTCAAAAACTGGGGAGAGCATTTTCATTAAATTGCCATATAGCTCTGCCACCCACAGAGCACTGTAAATCCTCAGGTCTGGTGAACCTGGAGATAAAAGGCAGCTAGGCATCTCTGTGATTAAAATGGTCTTGATTTCTTTTACTACCTAGATGACAAGACACAGTTAATCCTTTGACTTTTCTAATCTTATAGCACTGTATTAAAAGGTATTTATTTCCATAAAATATATTAAAATGTATTTAATTTTCAAAAGACAGAGGAAAGGTAAAGTACTTTCAGAGTTCAGGAATGCTGGCACAGCTGCTCACATTTCATGTCAGTGACATTAAACAGTGCCAGATACAGTACTTTTCTTAACTGCTTGTACATTGAATTTAATGTGGCCTGGTGAAATGCTAACACTATTAGCTGGTGAAAAAAATGCAGCCAACCTTAGAGCAGTTCCTGCAGGATCAAGTAACCTCCCTACACAGAGGGCTCCATGATACTGGCCAATTTGATCAAAATACACTGATAAACAGGGATACAGTCACCTTTTTAAAGCTGACAACCAATCAATTAAATTACAGTATGTTTCTCTTGTGGCTGGAATTTAGAACAGACATGAGAAAAATACCTGGGATCACATATGCGAAAGGCCCATGAAACTTTTGCAAGGAGATCTCCTTTTTTAGCACAGACTTTGTTAAGCAATGAAGGGGGACCAGGCAAGAGTTAAGGTGGAGACAAGCTGTTGATTTTCAGGTTTTTTTCTATTCCCTAGAGCTACAGATAAAAGTGAATTAGTAAGTGCCAATTAGTCCCTAGTTGGCGAGAAATTCTTAAAAATCATTGGGTGAAGAGTACACTAAACTGTCTGCCTGGTTAAAAAACCTTCAATATGGTTTAATTTACAGTGAGAAGTGTTACACTGCTAATTGACAAAGTACTCAGGGAAGCAGACTGGGGAGGAGCTCACTTCACTGCAATTGATTTGGTGCTTCAGCTATTTCAATATTTGTCTAATAACTACCCCAAACTTGCCAAAAGAGCTTTAAAGTACAAAAAGAAATTTGAAGATGTTTAACCTGGTAGAGGAATGCATATGTAGCTCCCATCTCTTGGAGATCCATATTAGGAGAGCATAAAGCTTCACATTAAAAAGTTGTGTATAAAAATGCAGAGCAGTGTGTACATCTCCCACTGGCACTCTCTTCTCCTGGTGGATTGCACCCTGATTAAAGCAAACATGAGAAAAGTGACAGTTCTCTGATAATTTTTTTTTATCTTTAGTCTCATTAAAACCTTTTCTCTCCCAAAGCCAACAGTAAGGATTTTTAGCAGAAAGATTCAGGAAAGCCACTGCAGAGTTTTCTGCAAGTCACAGTTTAAGTGTCTCATGCCCCTTTCATCTTCAGGCCAAATGGCTTTGGGATGCTGGTGACATATGACTTGTGCTCATCCTGTGAGTATACTGTGCTGCTTATTGGGAAATACAATTTAGTGAGAGAAAAATGGGATGATGAAGCAGTCACTCTAAAAACCTCTACAGGTGTTACTAGGGTAAAATTCTTCTAAATTCTTCAGGAACAAACCCCATTGCCCAACTGCCTGTACTCTGAGGCATTTCTGCCCACTCGTATCATGTCCATGTTACTAAACTCTCCATGCATATTTGATGTGGAACAGGTTGAGATAGAAAAAGGACCTTAAGAATAACCAGGATCAAGGAGAGAAAACACTGACTGAGACTTAGTTGCATCCGTGTTGACAGAAAACTCCAGATTCTGTAATATGATAGTAGGGCTGATGCCCTTGTGTGGATCCCGAGTCTTCCTGCACTTTTGTAGAACAGTTCTGGTTGTAACAGCAACACATCTGACAAAGGTTGACATGACCAAACTGAATGGCAGAAGATCCTGTCTGCAAAACAAAATTAACTACCTGAAATTCATCTGGCGACCTGGTGAGGCCTGTTACTTTTAGTCAATGACGTTAAATTGGTAAGAAGTATTAAGCTGTTAACAAATTTGCAATTGTTAATACTTTTGAAGAGTCTGTTCTGCTTGCTGACTCATTTTGTGTCATTTTATGGACTTGCTTTCTTCAAATTGCCTCCTAATGCACCAGTTGTCCTCTCTCCTTTGCATTTGTGAAGTTTCAGAGCACAGGTTTCCGAGGCATTGTACTTCTGACCCTGCAATTCATTCTCCTAAAGCTTGAAAACTGTTAGAATACATTACAGATCTGTTTTGCACCATAAATATTGGACAATTAAAAAACCTAATCCACTGTCCTTTAAAGGCAATGAAGGGCCATTAACTTTGATTTCAGTAGGGTTGGAGCCTGCACCTCAGTACCATGAGTTTTTGCTGTCCAGGCACACAAAGCCTCACTGCTTTAACTTCCTATGGGAAAAGCTCTCAGCCTTTTCTATGCTCCCACCCAGAAGCCTTAAATCATCAGGGTCTTTATCCCTTTGGTAGGGTCATTGAACTTTCATTTTAAATTATGATATAAGGATTTAGGTGTTTCTTACATCAAATTCCACCCAAGGCTTTATACGGTATTTGTACTTGCCTTAATGACCATGCTATTAGCAATGTTATTAGGTGAGAGCAGTAGACTACTCATTTACTGAACTGTGTTTGGAGAAGAGAGAAATTCTAACCCTTTTTGTATAGCTTTTTGTGAGAAATTACCAACCTTAAGTACTCAAACCCCATCAGAATCAGAACCTAAAATAATCAGGAACAGTTAAAAAATTCAGAAGAGAGTTCAAAAATATTATGATAGAACCATATACCTAGATGAGATTTGAAAAGAAGCTATAGCAAGATTTTTGATAAAGAGCTGGCAACATCTCTTGTACATATTTGTCCATGCAACAAAATGCAGGTCATTGCTGGCTTACTTGCAGGCCTGGAATTTGTCCAGCTTTGTTCTTCTAGCTTTGGGGAACTGATATTTTTAGAAGTTGTTTCTAGGAAATCATTGGAAGTGAATTATAACGATGATTTTGAAATCTCTGGTTGTTGATATTAGCATCTGGATTCTAGGATCAAGCTGATTTTATTAGCTAAATTGAAACAGGCTCTCTTTCATGTTATGCAGCATGTACTTGATAGGCTGGATGTGAACATTTGCAGTGTTACGAAAATAAGCACTGTGTGACTGAAAACAGTTTTAATTGAACTGGCCAAGTGCATTCTCCACCTCCTTCTACAAGTAAAGTCAAAGGCAGTTCTTCAAATTCTTCACAGAAAAAGGAGAGAGAAACAGAACTCTTAAGGTGCAATGAAGATTGATAGTAGCAGATATAGGAGTACCTCTTGAAATGATGGAATTTATCATAGCTCTTTTGGCTCCCATACATTTTAAGAATTTATTCTCACATGAGGAGAACTGATCCAGTGGTTGTTGGGCAAACTGAGAGCTATCAGAAAATCTGCATGCCACAGATTTCCTGTTTGATGCTGGGCAAGCCCCATTCCCTTCCTTTAAGTTATCTGTATGTAGTTTGGTACTTTCCATTCATAAGAACAAAGTAAAGATTGCAAGCTGACCGGATAGCAGAGGCCATCTCTGTTTAGACAGATGGAATCCATTGTCTGTCTTGCAGAACCATTATGTTGATTTTAAAATGCATGTGTTGTAGCATAGCAGAGAAGTTAAATTCTTTTGCAAAGTGAGGACATTCTATTTTTCCCGTAAAACCAATATGAACAACCACAGTTTCCCAATCTCCCATTACTGAGACAGAGAGAAGCCTTCCCAAAGGGCTTGTGAAAGACCTCCACAGCTCATTTGGGTATAAACAGATAGTATCTTTGTACCTAGTGGTTGCTTACGTATAAAAATGAGATCACAAGCTTTTAGACCTTGGCCTTTCTGGCAAAAACTGCAAAATGTTCAGGAAGTTAATCTAATTTTTTGACTAGGATAGGGAATTTAAGATTAAGGAGATTAGCTGCAATGTATATTCCCAGGAAGAACTACTGACAGCACTAGCAGAAGCTGAAAACAAAAGGTTTTACATCTAAGATAGAGAAAAAATAGAAGAAATGCCAGGCCAAGGAAAAAAAAAAAAAAGAAAACAAAGAGAAGAGGGAAAAGAGAAAAGAAAAATGTAAAGAAAAAGGAAGAAACAAGAAAATAAGGAAAAGTGAAAAGAGAAGAGAGAAGAAAGGGAAAAGAGATGATGAAATAAAACATAAGAGAAATTACAAAAGAAGAAATAAAAGTGGGAAAGGGATAGAATGGGAAGGAAGGGAATGACCTTGGTATACTGAGAAAAATCTGTCATATACATGGTCCTGTGGTTGATCCTTGTGTTAGCTTGAATAGTGATGCATAGCTTTACAGGTGTCGTTGAGTGATCCCAGCCATGAAAAGGCAGAGAGCACTAGCAGCGACCTGGGCTAGCCTAGTAGAAAAATTTTAGCAGGGTTGCAGGAAAGCCTTAGGCACTGCATGGTTTGGTCCCTGGAGTGCGCCTGGTGGTTACCAAGCAGAGGGGTGAAATTACACAGGGGAGAAGGGACACATGGACAGATAATCAGCCTCTACAACCAGGCCAGGGAGGAGCCCAAGGATGTCTAACTGTAGATGAAGCTCTTTGAATCTTGGAAAATGTGCTCAGATTACATAGGCAATTATTCTGGATAAGTTCCCTGTGCTGACCACTTTCTTGGTTAGAAAACTTCTCTGGAAGGGTGAACAAGAGACTTTGTCTTTTAAAAAGCAGAAGGTAACACTGTGTTCTTTCCCATATTCCTCACTCTGCAAAATTTCAAATGAAGGGCCTGATCCTATGCCAAGTGGAGCACATGGAATTACTTCCTTTGCCTTTGATACATTCTGGCTCAGCATTTAATTAATAGTCCTGATTTTATAAAGTTTTTAGTTTTGAACTTTTCACTCCACCTTTCCCAGATAGAAAGATGGGACCCACACTTACCTCATTAATTTCAGATGGTTTGTTTCTGCTTTCAAGGTGTGCGTGTGGAGCCCTCTGAACTTCCTGGACGCAAATGAGCATTAAATCTGCCTACACTTGAAAGTACGTCTCAATAATGCCAAACTTTTTGAAAGTGAGTTTCAATCTAATTATATTTGTAATGCTCATATGCATTCCAGGAAATACTGACATATTTGAACTCCAGAAGAACAAGTAGCAATGAAAAGTGGACTGAAATCTTGCACATGCAAATAGAGAAGAAATTTGAAACTGTCGAAGGTGTGCTAAGCCTGTCATTTGAGCCAATTAGTTACTGAAATGAGCCATCCAGAAGAAAACAAAACAAAAAAATCCATTTGATTTCAGCAAATATCCAGCTTTGCAATCTGCACTCAAAGTGAAAACTGAAGAGAAATTACATGACCTACACCGTCATGTCAAACCATACAGTTTAAATGTTCAGCTTCCATGCAGGTCAGGGTGGAAATGCAACAGCTTCTAAAGAAAGAAAAATTAGGAACTCAGGATGTTGTTCAAATTTAATGTCAGTAATTTATCTTTAAGCCTGCCATGCTCAAATCATAATTTTTCCCATTTAAAATCCTAAAGAGACTGAAAATATGTGAAAATGTATTTGGGCTCAAAAGATACTTAGTTTTGACATCACCATTTGAAAAATACCCTTGCTTTTACATGTCTGGACTATGCTGCCAATGCAAAGGGGATTTGCTCGGGAAGAGAAACTGTCTGTGGGTGCACCAACAATGGATTTGCAGTTTGACTCCTTTGAGAGCAACCCTAAAACTGAGCATTACAGCAGAGGTGAGGGGTATCAGTGGTGTCCTCCCTCTCCTGCAGTGGTGGACACTGCAGTGGGGAGGGACACCTGTACCCCTCAGCAGCATGTGTTGGGAACCAGCTGGGCTCACAGACCTTACCCTGGATGAGAAGTAGGTCTGCAGGGAGGATTCAGTGTAGGCCTGGGCTGGAGGAACAACAATTTGGAGGACACAGCGGAGGGAGGCCTTGTGGGGTATTTGGAAACTGAAATTTGGGTTTGTGCCTCTCTTGGAAAGGAGATGACTCCAATGCAGTCACGATGCCTTGTAAAACTATGCAGGGATGAAGGAAGGCTTCCAGGCTGTGGGGCAGGGTAGGTCCTGCTGGCTGTTAGCTGTATGGTTTGGGTCACTCTGTCATGACAAGTCTACAACTGCCTGCCTATGGAAAAGAAAGCCAGAAAAACTGCCAGAGCATTAGCAGCCCTGCAGGTCTGTAAGTGTAAAATACCAGGGTGCAATCATGTGTCTCACCTGACACTAATGCCCAGAAATTTATGGCAGATAATCTGAGGGCATAAAAGGGCATCCCCTGAGCCCTTTGCTGACTGGCTTCAACCAGGATTTCTTTATTACACTTGCTCCTCCTGTTCTCTGGTTTATCCAGATGCTTTGCAATGTCTCCGGGCAAGGACTGTCCTTGAACAGGTGTTCCTGTGTGTTTGATCAGAGTAATGAGGTACTGATTTTACTAGGATGTTACAGTGATATGAATAACTAGTCTTTTGCTCATAAAGTCTGAGGAAAGTGGCTGTCCTTCTTCATGTGCTTTTGGAATTTGTCACCAAGAAAGTATCTGATTTCTTCTATCACTGTGAATTTGGGCTACACTCAAAAGGCCTGGATTTCTTTTTGTTTTCTTTTTGCTTTTGTTCCTATTTCATATCATCAACTCTCAAAACCGCCTAACACTTGTCCCTTAGATTTCAGACTTTTCCCCCACCCCATGAATGTTTTCAGTTGTCAGAAGAAGAAATGTGATTATTTGGAAGGTTCACAGAAAGCATGTTTTGTGATTATTGTTCTTGTTATCTGTCCAATATAAACTGCTTTAGAAAAGCTCTGTTCCAGCCACTCTAATTCACTTTTACAGAATACTGGATTTGATGTTGGCTAAAAAGAAGGGCTTTTCTTTTAATGGGTACTCTGAGAGGAGTGCAACTTAACTGTTTGGTTTCTGTCCTGACTTTTAGCTCTGCTTCATGGTGCTTGGGGGAAGTCCTATGTGGTTAACTTAAAACTAACCTTCCTGTGACACTATTTTATTGTTGGAAAGGAGCAAATATGCCCCTTCCAGTGCTTTGAGTGTTGCGGTAGGGCAGTTTGAGAGTGCCCTATCTAAGCCTAGTTCCTCATCCCTAGTGTGGTCTAAAATAGTGACAAAGGATTCTGTGTCCTCCAGCTGCTGCAGTTGGGGAACAACTGCCTACGCAGGCTTGAGAGGGAGATTCCCACAGAGCCTCTGCATGCAGTTGTGTTGCAAAGCCTTGGAAGTGCTGGTGGTACCTGGGAGCACAGTCCCAAGGGAAGAGCTGAACCATGCAGCTCAGCTTTCTGTGGGTGGGATGACACCGGTACACACCAGCTGGGAACACAGCTTGGTTTCACATTCTGGCTCACTTCGGAGCCCTTACACTCAGTGTTTACAAGGTTGCTGATGCTTGCAAAGGCAAGGCTAGGTTCCCACAGCTGACTTTTTCTCACTGATCCTGGAGAATTGCTGAACAATCTTTGGGGTGTATGCCAACTTGATAGGAAAGAATTGCCTTGATTCTTTCTGTGTTTGCTCTGTTGCTGTGGCCCCCTGGCAGCAATCATTCCAGGAATTAACTTTTCTAAAATAACAGGCCATTTGTTTTCTCTAATCCTCTAACTTTTTTAACTCTTGCCAAATCAGAGCAGAGGTGGTGGGGAACTTAACTAAGTCTAGTTCCTCAAACTGATCACTCCAGTAGCTGGACTTGTGCTTTCCATTTTCTCCCCCTGGAAACTGAAGAGGTTATGTTCACTTGGTACTTCCACTGTGTGGGAGGACCCAGGGCCACAGAGGGCCCATACATTGTACCGAAGGGAGTGTGCAGCAGAGCACTTCTGTGAAGACAAATGGTGACTAGAGGGTAATAACTCAGACTTTGGTACCTGTGACGGCAGCACTCACCACTAGACGGTAATGTCCTATCTTTCAACACTGCTTTCAACATTTTCAACACTAAGAGGGTTGCAGGATGTAAATTTAACCTCCCAGTGAAACAGCCAAAGCCATGTTGTTTAAGGGCACATTTAGTCCCAAATGCAGTGGAGCTATGGAGTGTGGTCTCAACCACCATTTTTTCCACACTGGTGTCATTGCTAGACAAGTATCGATCCATGTCAGTGGGACACGGCTGGAGTAACAGTGATGCTAGAGTGAAGGTGCACTGTTTCTCTTGCTAAGGGACACATATTTCTGCTTTGCAAACAGATTCCTGGGAGATATCTAAAGAGATGCAGCTATAACCTGTAGTGAACTTAAATCATGACACTTCACTCTTCTGAATTTGATATAGATTGCAACAGTTTTTCCTCAAAAGGAGCTCTGGTTTTGTTTGGTTGCATGGCAGCTAATGGCAGTATAACAAAGCAATCAAACCTTGAAAACCTTTCTGATTCAGTTCAGTTTCCTGCTACTCACTCTGATGCATCTGTTAACCTTCAGAAAGCTACGTGGGTGTTTAGAAGAATAAGGTGCTCTACATTAAACACATTCTTTATCTGCCTCAGATAAAGAATGGATTTTGGCAAGAATTACAGAGGCAGAAAAAAAAATAACATGCTAAAATAGAGGGTTGGTGTTTCCTGACCTTTCTTTGTAAAAAGCAGAAGAAAAAGTTGGGGTTTTTGTGGGGGTCTTTTGGGTTTTTTTGGTTGGTTGGTTTTTTTGATTTTTTGTGGTTTTGTGGGGGTTTTTTGGTGGGTTTGTTTTGTTTTGCTTTGTTGGTTTTTTTTGTTTGGTTGGTTTTTTTTTGTTTGTTTGTTTCATTTTTTTTGTTTGGTTTGGGGTTTTTTTTGGTTTTTTGGTTGGTTGGTTGGTTGGTTGGTTGGGTTTTTTTGGGGTTTTTTCGGTTTGGTGGTTTTTGGGGTTTTTTTGGGCCGGGGGGTTGTTTTCCTTTATTTTGGGTTTTTTCGTGGTCTTGTGTTTTGTTTCTTTAATACTACTCAATGCGTATGGTGTAGTTGCTGTTTAAAAAAAAAAAAGTTGTGTTTTTTTAAGGAACTCAGCTAATGCTTGAATAAATTAAATTTGTATTTGTGGATTCTGGTGACACAAAAAATTCCATGATTTCTTGCACAAAAATCAAGAGCTACCTTTTAAATTTGTTTCTAAACATGATATTTCTCTTCTTTCTCTTGTTTTTACTTAGAAATTGGATATAAAGTAGGATTACATGACGATGCATTTTTTTTCTTTTTTTTTTTCTTGTCACATACTGTTACTAAAACATTTTGGTACATGCAATTAATCTAGTTCTTCAAAATTAATAGTGGATTCTTCAAGTCTTGCTGACTTGAAAATTCTGGAGCTCAGGTTGACCTTTAAGCTCTCTTCATTGATTATATAATACTATATGAGTAATTAACCCCTAATTGTTACTTACACATGTGGATTCCATATGTCCATTAGTTTTAATTCATTCTTTTTCATGGTATGTGATACATCATGTATTCCTTTTATGTAGTGTGGGCTTTAGTATTTTCATCAGTAAAAAGCTCTGGTCAAAGTTCTGCTCCTGTTTCACAGATAACTGGACCTCACAGCTCTGTCTGGGACTCCCATATATTTTATGCTAATCTGCATTTCACTAATGTGTCTCTTTGTTTCACTGAAGCATTCAGAGTATCTACTCGGTTTGTGATGTCTTCTGCCATTAGTGTCCTCCGTGGGGTATTGTCAAGACTGGAGGTCACTTTTGTGGAGCAAGTGACCTATGCACTATGATGCTCTGGGCTGCAGAATGTAAGAGCAAGATACAAGGTGTATCTAGACAGCAGGTACCTGACCTACAAAGGCTAGATAAATTGACACCTTTTTGTTTGAATGCAGAGATGATACACTTTTGCCAATAAAAATCCATTAGGTGAAAGCTTGGAGTGCTTAAAGGGTAAGTCAAGTTCTTGCTGTGAATGTATAAAATCTTTCTGAATGACTGAATTAATACATTACTGCTATTTATTTTCTAATTTAATTAAGTAACACTTAAACATCATTGGTACTTGACATTTAGGTCCCAGTTTGTAGCAGCATCTGCTGTTAGGCTTGGGTATCTCAGAAGTTATGAGTAGCTTATGGCCTGATTTTTATTTATATCTTTAAATAAAAATATATGTAAAAGTGTACATGTGCATGTGCACACATACAGAATATATATAATAGATATGTCTATATATATACATATATATATGTGTGTATGTATGTATATCTATATATATGTTCTTAGATATTTTTATCTGTATCTGTAAATATCAGCCTTACCCTAACTGGCTATCCAGAATTCTCAGTTGCTTTTAGGAAAACATGGATCTAGGTCTTTGGCCCCATCTCTCCCTGTCTGTGTGCACTGGAGAACCCCTCTGTAAGCAGGCCTCGCAGTTGCTTATTCTGTCTCCATTTATGCCAGGTATGTAAACACAAGCCTCATGTTAAGCATGTTTAAGAGATCTTGTTGATTAAAATGGGAGTGCTCCCACAGCTTATAGCTGTGCAAATGTTTACATATCTGGCCTGCTCTGGTCCTATATAAAGATCTGTCTCCTTTTCCCTGCAAAGCCTTTTCTGTCTGCTGCTTTGAAATTTCCCATGCTTCGCGCTTTCCCCTAGTTGGAGGGAAGCTGCCCAGATCCTTACTAGGTGAAGTCCTTGTGTCAGAGGTTTGAAAACCGCAGCTCGCTGGGAGTTTAAGGGCTGGTTGAAACAACAATCCACACCTCAGTAAACAAGCACATGCTGGTAATGAGCTTCACACTACTGGAGAGGCTTTGGCCAGTGTAAAGTCTGTCAGGTTTTGTCAGTCTTTGGATTTGTTCCTTATTTCCCTGCTGTCCCTGAGAATAGCCTCACATATGGGTCCACTCCAGCTCCTGAATATTCTGAGATTATTTAATCACAGTTACTACATTCTTAAAAAAAGGACAAATGAACTTTGTGTGCACCACTGTGGTTCACAGAGAAGGTTGAATGTTGGGGCCATATATATAAACACCACTATTCGCAATTGACATTAATGTATGTAAATATGAATATATATATACATATATATATGTATATAGTATATATGTAAAATGAATGTACACATACAAAGATATCATCCTTTCAAATAGGTTTTCTTTCCATAAGCTAAAATAACAGGAAGACCATGGAAAGGAATAACTTGGGGTTTCTTCCAGGCTGTGAATGCTTTTACGTTGGTGGAAAACAAGCCTGGCCTTCAGTCAATCATTCCTTCACTTGTTCTGTTTGTTTGATGATTACATTGTTGCCCTATAGAAGGAAAAATAACCTGTGAAAAGAGTCTTTTCCGGGCTGAAAAGATTTATGCTCTGCTTTGTTGATGTTTTGCACTAGCACTTATGTCAGTCCTGCTCTTAAACTGAGTGTGATAATGATCCTTTAATACATTTTAAAGTGACTTTTACTACCTCAGACTTTAAGAAAAAGGAGTACATATATAATAGCTGTACAGGCTTAAGAAAGTACCTTGCTGTTTATGTGCTGTAACAGCATATGCAGTCAATGTTTACTTTCGATCAAGCAAATTCAGTGTGCAATAGACTGCTATGAACACAAGCCTAATTTTAATGGCTGTGATACTGCCCATGTCTATGATGAAGGCCCTGATTCTGCTAAGCAGCTGGACAGGTGTTCACTTTCACCAAATGGCTCTTTCATATTTGTCAGAGCACTGAAACACCAAGAGCTTTCACTCAGTGATTTTATGTCCCAAAATTAGTGGCATGTGGAAGTGGCAGGCATATCCTTATTTCCAGACTTCTCCTTGAAATACAGTGTTGGGGCTGCAGCTATTCTGGAAATGTCAGTGATAGTGGCCTGCAAGCAGGCCACTGATGGACAGAAGGTCCCGAGGAAGATGCCAGGTTAGACCACGCATCCACAATGGGTAAGCAGGCCTTCCAGAGTGCCATGATTACTCTTAAAGACGCTTAGGGCTTTACCTTGTGCTTAATAAATGTTTATGTGGTATTCTCCAAACCCACAGTGCACTACTGAGAATGGTGGATTCAGTATTCATGGGGTTTTCTTAAAGGATTTGTATCACTGCAGCTATGTCATCTGCCCTGGTGGATTGTTTTCCCTCCTACTGTACACAGTGACCAGTCCGTGCTGGGAATTGAACTGTCTCTTAATCTGTTTGCAAAATTACACTGGGTTCATGCTTAAAGGAATATCCACAGACATTCCTTTAGAGCAATTCTTATGCTTGCAACAGAAAACTGGTACCCTGGGTTTTGTGGTGGGAGATTGCTACGGAGGAGCTGTCTTTTAAAGTGTTACAAACGCTTCCAGCATACAAGTGCGAGTCAGCTTCGTTGGGACCTAATCCTTTGGAATAAGCCTGGGGCTGCGCGTGGATAGGGCTGATAGACAAACACAAGTGAGTGGGAACATTACATCAGTCAACATGTAGTGACAGCTTCAATATCTTTCAAGGGATGACACCAATCCTGTTGGTAGATAGCTACAGCAGGATCTGACAGGTCTGAGCTAAAAAAAATAAATATACTGCAGCTGTACTACAGGAATCCTACATGACCTTGAGCAAGCTTAAGTCACTCCCTGATTTGGGCCTGTATTACTCGAAGCAAGAAAAATATCTCCTGTATCTCCTGTGTTTATATGGTGAGTGATTCGGGATGGAGCACTCTCACTATACTACTGTGCAGCACATAACACAGGGGAGTTTTAAGCAACTAATATAAATAAGAGAAGTTCTTCTTCCAGCTCAAGGGATAACAAAACCTTTAGAAATCTAGCTTGTTTAAATGAAGATAAACAGATTGGATTTGGTATGATAACTATTGGTGTGGCAACTATCTGTCACTACTGCTGCACAAGTAGAGTCTTTTATCTGTGTGGAAAAACATAAAAATAAAAGGGTTATTAAGAATATTGTTCAAGCCTTAGACTGCTTTTTTGGTATATTTATTTTAAACCAGCAACCATACCCGTAGACACTCTATTCAACCTTCCTACCCCTTGCAAGACAAAAGACACTGGGAAATTGTGCCCACTTACAGTAAATTAGACATCCCAAGAATCCCTAGTGCCTCACTTCCCTTCCTGTTTTTGGCTAGTTCTATTGAGAAAAGGAACACTAATATTGTTTTACGAACTGTTATCAGACATGTACACTTACTTTAAAGGCATGGTCAGTTTTTACTAAGTCTGTATTTATCATCTGAGCACATTTAGGTTCTTTTTCGTAATGCCTTTTAAAACAAAATATGTCCTTATAACAAAACACAACTTAGAAGCTTTCAATACAAAAACTGATTATAGACTCATAGAATGGTTTGGGTTGGAGGGGATCTTTAAAGGTCATCTAGCCCAAGCCTCTCACCATGAGCAGAGACATGCTTAACTTGATGATGTTGCCCTGTGCAGCCTGACCTTTGGTGTTTCCAGGTGTGGGATTTTACCACTTCTCTGGGCAACCTGTCCCAGTCTTTCATCATCCTCATTATAAAAAATTTCTTCAATATATCTAGTCTGAATCTACCCTAGTTTGGTCTAAAATGGTTCTCCCTTGTCCATCTAAAATGATTGTCCCTTGTCCCTTTGAAATATGCCCTAATAGAAGTTCTCTCCCCATCTTTCTTAAAAGCCTTTAAGTATTAAAAGGCTGCAATTAAGTCACCCTGGGGTCTTCTCTGCTCCAGGCTGAACAACCACAACTCTCTCAGCCTTTCCTTGAAGGAGAGGTGCTCCACCCCTCTGATCGTCTTTACTGGGAAGAGGTGAAAGAGGTCCACTGTCTTTCCTATACTGATGACCTCAGAGCTAGAGGTGGGACTCCAGATGGGACCTAATCAGAGCAGAGCAGGGCAGAGGGGCAGAATCCCCTCCCTCACCCCTGCTGGCCACATTGCTTTGGATGCAGCCCAGGACATGGCTGGATTTCTGGACTGCAAGCCCAAATTGCCAGGTCATACACAAGTTTTCTTCCACCAGCATCCTCAAGCCCTTCTCCTCAGAACTGCTCTCATTCTCTTTATTCCCCAGCTTATATTGATGCTGGGGGTTGCCCTGACCCAGTTTCAGGACCTTGCACTGGGCCTTGTTGAGCATTGAGGTTCAGGTGATCCCACTTCTTGAACTTGTCCAGGGTGCCCTAAGTGACATCCTGTCCCTCAGCCATGTCAACTGCACTATTGAACTTGGTGTCATCATGTCAAAGGAAACATTTTACCAAATAGCTGGCCATAATTTAAAGTAGACATAATACAGTGTACCTAATACCTAGGACCTGGATTCAGATTCTGCTCATCTCAGTGGAGATGCCCATAAGCTGAGTGGTAGATGATGAATTTGAAAGCATTTCTAACCTTCTATGAAGTGTGGCTCTTGTTAGTACTGCTTAACCAATTGTAACCTTGGTGCTGCAAAAACTCCACACTTCATGGCAGTGATCTGTGCCATAACTATCTTTTTCGAGTTGCAATTGTTCTTTGGTAGAGGAGCAAGAAGTTGGAAAAGCTGTTTGGTGAGTCACTGTTGTGGTTTGACAGACTGCTAAGGAAGGTGGGAACCTTCCTTAGAACAGAGAATGTGAACCCCCTTCCCTCCAAATTATTATAACTTTGAAATCGAGTGCTCTCAGGCAAAGGTATGGGAAAAGGAATAAGAGTTCTTGACTAGTATCTGCAATGAGGTAAACAATCAGTAACAAAAACAGTAAACAAGGTAAAAAACAGTAAACAAAACCAAAAACTCAGTGGCAGATGTCCCTGGGCTGCCAGGCACTTTCCCGTTTGGTGCAGTCACGATCACGGCCAGCAGGGGTGCTGTTGGGCTCCCAGACCAGCAGGGCAGGTGCAATGACTCCCGGGAAGCTGAAGATGGTGCTGTGGCGTGAGGTTTGATCCATGTCACGCACGTAATGGCAGACGGGCTGGACCAGGCTGGCGCGCAGCAGCGGGATGGGGCGCAGCAGGGAGCTCAGAGCAGGAAGATGGAGCGGCTGGGTCAGCCCACCCGGGGCCAGCCAGCAGAGGAGGCGGCAGGAACTCCGCAGTTGTGGCAGACAGGACGCAGGCCGGCGGCAAGCAGGGTGCAGGGCGGCAGCAGGCGGGGGTCCCGTTCCGTTGCAGAGCAGCTGGGAGATGCACCCTCCCGGAGGGGAAGAGAGGATTGGAGTCCCGTGCCTTTTTTCCCAAAGCGAGAACTCACCCACCAGGTAGAGAAAAAACAGTGCAAAGCCGGGCTTTTTTTCCCACAGTTGCAGCCAAAAAGCAGAGAGCTGCTTTTTCCCACTGCTCCCTCCTCCAAATCCTGGGAGCCAGTGTCCCTGTTATCAAATCCCCAATCTCTTGTTCTCGTGTTTCGCCTAGCCAAAAGTCTTTGTCTCTTTTCTAAGAGTAGATGGCCCTTAAGTATCCGGTCGTTAGTTGCCTAGCAACAGAATGGGAAAAAATTCCACTCCCCCCCTCAACCTTCAACAGTCACAATGAGAGAGAGTGGAACAAGTCCCAGAGATCAGATTAACTCAGAATTTGAACCTTCTTAGCAAGCACATTAAAATACTTCAGTAGCATTTTTCTCTCAACAAAAATTTTGTAAAACTTGGCTGAATATCAGTAATAACTGCTTAGAGTGATTAAGAACCTGGACTTTTTGGCTTTTTGGTGTTTTCCATTGTTGTGGTTTTTTGGTTAGGGTTTTTTTATTATAATATTCGCTTGTTTTTGTGGGGAGGATGGTTTCCTCCCAAAATGAGAGAGAAAAGTTGAAGGATATCATAAATCTCACACAGACCTATTACTTTCACTGCCTAATCCAGGAAGAGTAAAGCATATATTCTTAGACACTTGACAATAAAAGACCCTGAAATGATGGATAACCTTTTATTTTATTGTCTCTAAGGAGACAAAGAAGCAAATACCTACTTCTCCCAGATGGAAATTTACACTCCAAGCCATGGTAATAGGCATGTTGGAGGTTTGGCTTTTTTTTCCCCTAAGGTTTAATTTTCAGGAATAAAGACTCTGCAAGACATTTTCAGACTTTATTTATGTGTTTAAGAGGGATGAATGAAAAATAAGACACCAATGTATAAATTTTGAATTCTTGCATCTCACAGCTTTAAGCTTTTGTCAGGATTTTGTGGACGCTTGTTGTGTTGGAATGTTGAGTTTTCCAATTTTTATGAATATTTTTTCAAAGGTTCTTTGCAAGGAAACTGAGCATCCAGATTTGAAGTTATCTTTGAAATATCCATTCCTTCAGCATTTCTAGAGTGTTTCAATTTTCGATGTAGATGACTGCCAAGTATTTATGTTGTGTTAGAGAGCATCTTCAAAGAAATATCAGCTGCTTCTTGAACAATATATAGTGACATTCATGTGACTCCACTAACATTTCCCCAAATTTACTGAAACAAACAAAACAATCAAGCAAACAAACAAAAACTCCAACCCTGAAATAACACCCAAACCAACCCTCCAAAAAGCTACAGGGCACTTTAAATAAAAAGGAGAATCTGTAAGTTTGATGTGCTGATGGTTTCTGAGAGAAGTTCTTATAGTAATAATCTCTGGTTCAAGATTAGGAGTTCTGATTTCCACCAAATCTGGGATGTTAACCTTCTTATTTTACTGAAAGGTAAGAATGGAAGCCCACCCCACCACTTCCTTTTTTTTTTTTTTTTTTTTTTTTGGTAACAGAGTAATTATTCTCCGAACTAGTAAGGAAGTTGAGTTATTTGACCTGAAAGGACCCAAGCCGGATTTCTAAAATAAAGGTATCCTTTTCTATCACTTCAAACCTATTTGTTGTTAAATTTAGTTTTAAGGTTTCTGTTCACTACATATAAAAATACATATCAATGAACAGCTGTGTGTAATCACTAAAAGCATATAATATATCAAACAATAATATTATAGTGTACATATTGTATTTATAAGACCTGGTTGCTGGTTGCTACCCTCAGCATCCAACCTGTGTGCAACAGTCCTGCTTGCTGTGAATATTGTTATGAGAGCTACCAGAATCATCTTTTCATTAATAATTTGTTGTTGCTGTTCTGTTGGCTGCTGCCCTCTTAGGTGCTGCATTTATGTGTATTCATAGGACTTGAGCCACCTTCTGGTGCTGTGGAAGTGCAAAGTTCCTGATAATACAGCCCTGCACTTACCATCTTACTTGAATGGACGGGTAAATCTGGGACCTGAACTTCAAGATGAACTATATCTGACATATATTGTTGGTGATTTGATGATGCAGCAGCAAATTATGTATTTCTTTTGTGATGGTTTGAAGTGTACTTTTCTGTTAAGACTAAAAAAGGAGAAAGTTAAATATTTGTGCTACTCGGTGACATGTGGGTAAAACATTAAAAGAATGTTGTAATTAAAAATTAGATTTACATTTCAAAGAAGTCCAAGCATGTGAAGGTAACAAGACAACCAAGGCCCAAATGATGTTTTTAGTTCTACCTTAACCTGATATATTATTTTTTGTACCATTATAATAGCTATAAATATCTGTTCTGCAGGCCACTGACAGTTCTTCTGGTATTGCAAATTTGGCAATGTGAGCGAGTGAGAATATATGGGTTTGGGTTATTAAAATGTGTGAATGCTTTCTAAACCTTAAGGACAAAAAGATGTGTTTCATGTAGAGGAAGTGACCCATATATGTGAGTGAGGATGGTGGGATACTTGCACAGGAAATTCAGAGGGAAGGACAAGGAAGGATTTTTCACTTGTAAACCCAGTCTAGCTCCAGCTGGTAGTATGGTATTACTCTTTTAGGGTAATGTGAGGATTGCACCCTTCATGAAAGGGAAAGAAAGGTGCTTCAGTACTTCTACAGCTCTTTCTCTTAAATCTGTGCCTAGCAAAAGGCAAGGATAGAGATGACTGGGCACACTCATCTAGGGAAAACTCAGAGCACAAGTGTGGCAGAAGCCACAACTGCTCTCAGGGCAGATGCCAAGGCAATGCATGTGAGGTAAAATAGAGAAAAGGGAAAACGGACCACAGGGAAGTAGATCTCATCAAGTAATGCTGATAACTTAACTTACTACTTACTTACTTACTACCTTACTATTACTTGTTGTTGTGTTATCTCATCTACTCTTAGCTGTTTAACTCATCTATTCTCTTAGCACCATGGGCTAATGCCATCTTGTTGCCTAATGCATTCCCTGGTGAGCCCCTTAAGAAGCATCCTTGGTTGGCACCACAGGGAAAACAACAGTAAGAAGAAACATCTTGAGGATGCTATTAATACATTTGTATTCTTAAAACATGTTCTGTAAAGGTTAGTGGCTGAGGATTCTTGAAGAAATATTTATTCAGGCTAAATGCTCATCAGAGATGTAGCGTGTGGGCAGCTACACTTTGTCTCCAAGAGATTGCCTCTTTGGGCACTGGCTTCAGGGCTACTTCTGGAGAGGGGAAAGATAAAACTATGAGCAAGACAAAATGCTCCTCAAGGGCCTCAGGTTTCTCCTGCTGCCTTAGTCATGCCATGTACGTGCACATATTACCTGCTGCTCCACTCCTACTGCATGGCTGTCACAGCTGGTGAGAGCAACACATGCAGCACGCTGCCTGCTGCTCTGGGATTTCTGCTCCATATGACTGATTATTATTTTGGTACAGGGTGGCTGAGAGTGGAAGAGGATGGCTGTAGCTCAGCTGTGGTTGAAGGGAAGCACGCTGGAAGGCTGGGCAGCACTAGTGCAACTTGGAAATGTTAGTGTGACAGCAAAAGGTTCACCAGCCTCCAGCACATCAGTGGTTCTCTGCTGTGCAGGGGCAGCAGTGGTAGGAGGAGACAGTGAGCCGATCTATTCCTGTCTAAATCTGTGGATGTGGATGGATGCATCAAGACTAATATCTGGAGGCAACTTCATCTTTCTCTGTTTTCAAAATAAAATCAGATGCCTGGACAGAGAGCCTCTTCCAGTTAGGGCTGGGGGAAGCTGGAGGAGGAGAAAAGATCAACCTTGGTGGAGCATCTCACTTTCTTGTTTCTTAATGGTCAGCATTCACCTTAAAAATGAGACGTTGCACACATGCCAGTGAAAATTCCCTCTTCAAACTATTAGGAAATTGCAGTGCTGAAGATTGGAATGACCCCCTTAACTCTATGCTTACCTAAATGTGCAGACTCTGTGTGTGGCTGAGTTTTGGACTAAAACCACATAGTTTACTCTGTCTATCTTATTCTAGCTAGTGACGTGATGAGGATGTAATGGAGGTGAAACTGCAGAGAAGTCAAATATGTCAGGCAAGGCACTGGTACCATTGTACAGGACACTGGAAAGCATGTTTTAGAATATTGCATACTTACTTTAAAATAACTGTATTAAAGTTGAAATAAAACTAGAACATATGGAAAGTCTAGTGTGGATATTAAAAGATTGAAAAGCCTATCTTATGGGAAGGAACTAGAAGAGATTGGCTTGTTTAGTTTAGCAAAATAGAGTTGAGAGACTATTTGACAGCACTCTATAAATACGTCCAGGGCTAAATGCCAGAGAGGGAAAAAGCTATTTAAACCCAAGAGCAATATTTGCATAAGAACAGTGGGCATAAACTTGGCCCTGAGTAGGATTAAAATGGAAATCAGATGATATCCACCCCTCAGTATAGTGAGGTCATAAAACTGCCTCCCAGCAGGAGCAACAAAGGCACGCAGTACTTTTTGTAGACAATGAGAGGGACTGTGTTCTACAATGCCCACAATGACCCGAACTTCATTGCTACACAGTTTCAGTCTGGTCCTATGTTCCTAAGCACTCACACTGGTACAGTGGTGGCAGGCATGTTCTGCCACTGTTGGTCATCCCCTGACATGAACAGAACCTTCTTCTGCTGAAAATGAAGCACTGGTGATAAATTATGGCTATATTAATAGTGTCCTTTAATGATCTGAGGAAATGTTTTGCACCACTTGCACTTGTGCTTGTAACTCTCTTGCCAAAATGCTTACTGATATCTTAGGGGCTTTCATATCAATAAGATTCCTCCTGTAAGGAAGAGATGCAGGATTAGACTTGTAATTGTTGTAACCCCAAGGAGGAAAAGTAGCTTCCCTGACTGAAAAGGGCAGAGGTCTCTCAAAAGTAACAGTACAGAGAAGAAAGTTCTTTTTTTCACAACTAAAATTACCTTTTTTTATTGCGGCAAAAAAATCATATGACCTTTAAAGCTGATGCTTATGATTAAACATTTCTTTCTATGCTGCAGTTAGACTTAACACTGTGGTCTTAACACACTTAACAGATAAAGAAACCAGAGTGTATAGGATTTTGGGATTTGGAGGTTGGCGTGATGATGTCGAGATGCCAGGCTTTTGGTTTTAATTGCAGGGTCTGCCTCTTATACCATTAATCCTCTTGAATGACAGCACCCATGAAACTTAACTGTCTTTCTGGTTTTGCCCACTATTTTCTGTCACTAATTTCACTTGGAATCTTTGGCTTTTGAGCTGAAATTTTCCAGACTTGTTGCTTTATTTGTCATTGGTATTTTAGGAACTTCTCTCTTTCCTAAAACTCAAAAAGTAAATGCCTGCAAATTTGGTGGTGGACCTTTCTGTTGCAGAAAGAACTGAGGAGAAAAAGCTGAAGCAGGCACAGAAATAGCCTCCTGGGAAGCAGATTGACACATAGTACTTTGGTAGCTTTGATTTGAGTCAGATGTAACTTGCTGAAATTTGTACTCTGTGCACAAAGGTACTTTCTGTACTGAGAGTTAATCTGGCAAAATGCATAGCTAAAGACAACCTTAAAAAAGATTGCAGTGGTACTCAGTCAGCGGTGTGTCAATTATAGTAATTTTCCCTGGGTTTTGATTGCTTTTCCTTGTGCATAATATATTCCTTCAATGTAGGATGTGTCTCATCTTCACGTTGTCCATGGTGTGCTACTGTGTTGTGCCATTGATGGACCTTAATAAGGCAAAGGTATATTTCTGCTGGTGAACACAGCCCTGACAGAGTGAAAAAAACCCTTTTCTGGTACTGACCTTCATCATTAAGCTTGCTTCTCATGCATTTCCCCCACAGCATGGTGTTAAGAAAAAGGGAACCTGGAGCCAAATATTGTGCTCTTGAATTCTCCATAGGTGTCTGTGATAAAGGCTTTTCTATGTATATAAGGTATTCCCAAAAATTAGTTTTAGAAGGTTTTTAGACTTCACATATTGGGCTGAATGCCAATCATGTTTTAATTAAAGAAAGAATTGAGTAAGCCTCTTTCAACATTTTTTAAATAAAAAGTGTTACTTGGGAAATGCAGAATTCCTTCAACATTTTTGAAAAATATTTTCTTATGCTTTGTTTAAAACAAGACTGTTAAAAAAAGAAACAACAAACAAAACTCTGACAGACGCATCTTAAATAACCAAAATAGCTTAAAAAGAAAAATAAATCCAAGTGAAATGGAATTAAATTTGGGAGGAGAGGTATCAAACTAATTTGAGAGTTGGTATCAACTTTTTTTTTTTTTAGTTAAGAAAGTCTGTTATTTGTCCAGCACTACTGCTTGATGATTCAGCTTCTATCATTCAGAGCAAGCCATTTTCCTTCTTAGGACTTTAAATTATGTAAAAATACATATATCCACGTATTTACATTACAGACATCACCGTGTTTTCTTGTCAGCATCACATTGTCATTTAGTGTATTTGGAGGAGGAAAAGGAGTTTGTTTGTTTATGATTTCAGCAGAAAAGTATTTTGGCTTATTCAGTCTTTCTTTCCAGGAAAAAAAACAACCCAAAGAACCTTTAAATTCTTTCTGATGTTTAAAGAATCAAAAAGCTTTATCTTGGGAGAGTATAAACATACCTAATTACCTTTTTCCATAGGATCTATGTCTGATTCACAGCACCTAAATTCTTACAGTAATCCAACTTCCAAGTGGTTTTTTTTGCCTATGTAAGAACAGAAAATGAAATGAGATAAATTGCAGATTAGCAGATGGCAAACACTTAGCAGCCTATGTTAAATAATTTTTTTGGTATTATTCCAGTTCCAGGCGGATGGATGTCCTCATCGCCAAACCTGCCATAACAAATTGCTAAGAAAGCTGAATACTGACTCATTTACCACCTACTTTGGGGAGCTGTTCCCAAAGTCAAAGATAAGATAAATTTTGGAGGGGTAGTCTAGGGATGTCCACAGACATCTTCCTTACCCATGTTTTCCCTTTCTGTAAATAAATAGAAGCCTGCAGTCTCTATGGCTGTCAGTGTAGCACTCCTTGCAAGCTTTAAAATTAATCTTAAATAATAATAAAAAGCTACTATATAGGCACAACAAAATTTACTATAAACGGGTCTTAAGTGCATACTTACATGATAGACCCAAATGGCTCCAAAAGAGTTGCTCCAGGCTATTGTGTAAGCAATACTCCTTTGAGAAATATATAAATACATGTAATTCAGTATATAATACACATGTTAAAAAACTACCTAATTACACATTTTCCCAGGAGAATGAAAAGGCTCCATAAGAGCTACTCCAGCCTCTCCAGTACACAATGTGTGTTTTATAACCTTTCATGAATCTCTTCCATTCTTTTTCCATTAGGAGGGGAAAAAAACAGTAAGGAAATTAAATACAAAACACCTACTGTACATTTAATTTAGAGGACAAAATGCAATGTTGAAATAACATTAAGGGTGTGACGCAAACCAAGGAAAGCCAGGAAATTGAGTGTAAAGGCTGTTACTCCATCCTTAACTCACGTCACTTATATAATGTTTCAGGCCACTGTTCTGTACTGGCAGATTTTAAATTTCATCACTTAGACCAGGGTTGTGGCCTATCTACACTTAGAGGTAATTACATTGTTTATACTGCTGGAATACTTGCATACTCTTAATGTATTTATTTCTGTGCAGGCATGTACACATATGGTTTTAGTACCTCTTTTTTTAAAACCATCTTCTTCCTTTCCTTGTGCTGAAATTACTGTGGCGCTGTATGTGGAGCATATGTTCATGTGTACAGATATGATGAAGGGAAAGAAAGAAATGAGTTGTGCCTTCAACTGGTGATGGTGAGATCTGTGGCTGCTCTGGGGATCTGAGCTGAGGTCTGAATTCAGCTTTGGAGGAAATCCCGCTGCCCAGATTTACAAGCCCCTTTTACTGGCTGGCAGTTTTGTTAGTGCAGGGGCGTGGATGTCCTGGGGAGAGAGACAACATCACAAGAGCAGTGCTGGGATCCCTGTGGGCATGGTGAGCCTGCTGTGCAGGCTCTGAGCTGCACGCTGCCTCTGCAAAGAGGCAGCCTGGAGAGGGTAGTGATGGTCTGATGTGTTCATAGCAACCTGGGTTACTAAGTAGATTATTATAAACACTGTTTTCCTTTAGAGCAAAAATATAATTTATTCCCTCTTTTTTTGCACTGTTCCCCAAAAACAAACAAAATAGTTCATATGTACTTTATCATTAGAAGGACATGCTACATGCAAATATATTTCATAGTATTGTATATTAATTTCACCACAGAACCCAATAGAATATGATGCCATTTGCTTAATCTGTTCTGGATTTGTGAATACTGTTTGTAAAAATCATACTGTGAGATATCTATGTTTATCCCAAGTGCTGGCCCAGGCAGAACAACAGGATTACAGAAGACAGATCAGTTTTCCATTCTTATTAAAACATTCTGAGGTTTTTTAAAAAAAATTATTTTATTATTATTTTGTTAAATAGCTATGTTCTCTTCATGGGAGTGAATCCAAGGCATTTCCAAACACCCTTTTAAAAAAAAAATTATTTTTCCTCACAGAGTGAGACAGTAGTCTCCTACTATAGATATAGGGCTTTCACCTGGGATGCAGGAGACCCAGTGAGTGTTTGATTAGCAAAGCAGCGAAGTTCCCATAGGACTAAGCCAGAGAGTCTTGCCTGAGTATAGACAGGTGTCCAGACTAAGTGCCTGGCAAATGAAGTCTGTCAGTGTGTCTGTGGCCTGAAGGAGGCAAACATGGCTTAGGCCAGGTCCCTGGTGTCCTCATGAAGGGCTGTTTGGGGAGTCTGTAAAGTTAAGTTCTGATCAGAACTAGGAAGATTTCTGCTTAATCCAAAGCTGCCACTTGTCCATGTATCCTTGCTGATTCAGCAAATCAGTACGGTTTATTGAAAACCTGTTTTATCCAAGTGCTCTCAATTAGCTCTAAACTTTCCTCAGATTTTTGACAAGTGTCATACATGAAAAGTAGTTACAGAAAAATTGATTTTTCATGTTCATGGAGTTTTTTTAGGAGAAACTTTGAAAAGTTTCTTAGGTATGTTTTTTCCTTGTAGTTCTGACAGTGGGACTGCCTTTATGTTCATGAATCCTGTTCCTTTGGATGGCAAGAAAAGGTGATTTTTTTAAAAAAAGGAATTTTAGCTGTCAGGGGTCACAAAATTGGACAGGCTGAGAGGAATCTGCTGTATTATGCGAAATAGTAGGTGAGGTAAAAGAGCATAAAAAAACACCTACAGGGTGTAGCCTTTACCCTGGTGTGTCAATCTGCATCTAAAACTGGATTTAACTGTATTTTCCAGCTGAGTGGTACAGTTGGTCATTAGCAGCCTTCAGAGCTGGAAGTGCTTCTTTTATATCAACAGACCCAGAGCATTAACTAGTTGGTATTTGCTTAATAGCTGTACAGGTGACAGAGGGGAAATGACAGATAATGCCTTTCTCCCACTTTCTCTGACGGATATGCAGTGTTTGTACATTGGGTGTTTTTGTTTGATTTGGCAGCAGGTTTTGGGTTAGAGAAGCACTGCCTTGCTGTTAGCCCTGGGACTGCTGGTCTTGTTTGCAGGCACCTGAAAATGTTTGCATCCCAAACAGGAAGCTGGAGCACAGCAATGGGATCTGCTTAATGCAGCCTAGCACATCAGCAGTCTGCACTAGCAGGGAACTTGCATGCTGGAGTGCAAGAGAGAGAGAGAAGGAGAAAGCACTGTGGGAAAACACCATAACCTGGCACAACCATCAGATAAGTTGGCATCGGGCACCTGGGTGAATTACTGGGTGCTGGCCACCCTGCAGTATACCCCTGCCTCCTACCCTGCAATCCCCTTAAATGTTAGGTACCAAGCAGCCTTTTGAGCTGTCTCTCCTCTTCTGCTCCTAATGGTAGGGTGAAAGCATCCAGCATGGCCTTTCCAGTTCAGGTCTTGCTCTGAGTGTGAGGTTTCCTGGTTTGGCATTGAAACAGAGCTGGCCTATTGTTCTAAGTACACATACTTTTAAATCTGGATCTAAGCATTGGAATGGTGTGGATCCTTACTGCTATCCTCATTCATATTTCACTTGAACTAGCAAGGGAACGTTGAAGTCTGGAGCCACCGATGGCACACATACTGGATGATTTTTTAGCTCTGGGCTGTGCCTGGTTCTAATTTTAATAGCAAATATATGTGCAAGTAAAAACTAGACACTATGCTGGCATCAGGCAACTTATAATTAGAGACACAGATAGTGGTAGGACTAGAGTGGTTTTAAACTAAAAGATGTGAGTTTTAGTTCAGGTGATAGGAAGAAATAATTGACTCAGAGGGTGGCCAGGCACCGGAACAGAGAGCCCAGAGATGCTGTGGATGCCCCATCCCTGGAAATGTTCAAGGCCAGGAATATTGGGGCACACAGCAACCTGATCTAGTGAGAAGTGCCCCTGCCCATGGCAGGAGATGTTGGAACTAGATGATCTTTAAGGTCACTTCCAACCCAAACCATTCTGATTCTATGATAATTACTGATTTTTACTTTCCATAGCAACAGCTTAGGATGCGGCAAACAAAACTGTTTGATGAGTTGGATTCTGGTTCCAGTTCTGCTTATAGAGCCCCAAAATATCTCCATTCATTTGTACCAGCTTCATTATTCAGTTGATAGAGCGGCTAAATGGAGCTTTCATCTGGCTTTCCTGACTTCTTTTAAGAGGCAGTAAAGGAAAAAAAGATGACTGTAAGGAAAAAACAATTGGAATTCTGACCCAAAATTCTAACTAGGAGAATAGAAAATTAATTGTTTAAGAAGATGAGATATCCACAGGTTACTGTTGAGTTTGTGTCTGAATTTATAGCACACTGGTTAATCCTTTACTATTGTGTGTGTGCTTACTGTTTTAGAGCAGAAAATTTAAAGTTTATTCCTATTCTGTAAAAAGTGCAGACAGCTTTACAGGGCTCTGTAAGACAGATGAATTTAATAAATGAAAAAGCAGGAATAATATCTACCTTGTCCTATTTGAACTTATTCTGCCTTTTAGGGTTAGACCCTACCTCTGACCCCCTGATTCATAAGAGAGACCACAGTACTGTATACGCAATCAGGAATGTGTGTGTCGAATACCAGAGTACTCTTTGTTGCACTGAGAATAAAGCTCCACTTTGAAAGATCATGTTTTACTTGCACAGCTGGTGAGCAATTCTAGTGCTACGGTCTCCTGAAGTAAATGCTTGAGTTTCATTGAATATGAGGAGATGAATAATGTTCAATTGACAGGGCGGTGGCCTTGGACAGGGGTGACAGAGGTTCAGGCTTCCAGATGATCACCTGAGCAGTGGGCCTTGCATCGCTTCAACTACCTCATTATGAAATAGGTTTAAAAGAATGGAAAATGAATGCATCTGAGGTGTTAGGCCTGTGAGGGAAGACACATGAGTACTGCAGATAAGCTGGAGTGCTATGGGTTGAAAAATGCAAGTGAATATGTCCTTGGAGACAGGCTCTGTCCTGAGCAAAGAGGAGACCAAGAACATGCAGAGGAGAAGTGTCTCCCGTTGCAGTGCTTGTTGAGGTTGGAGTCATGGCAGGCACATTGCCAGTGCATGCAGCTGTCATCATGCTAGGGAAGTAAATAAGATGGGCTGCTCCAGATGTTATGGTGTCTTCTGCTGCCCCTCTTGTCAAACGACTTGCTTTCTTTGAGGGAAAAACCTTGTTCATCCTCATGGGACTTGAGCGGCTTAAGAACAACATGGAAAGCCACTTCTGCCAATTCACTTGTATGTAAATAGTCATGGCTGCAAAATTGTTACCAAGAGTGATTTGGGACCACCAGGTTTCTTTGATATGTCTGTGTGTTATGGACACAAGGGAATATGTTCATTTTCCAAAAATAAGGTGCTGTCTGCATTTTTAGGTTTTCATTTTATTTTGCATTTTACCCTGAAACTGTCTTCACAGTTCTTCAGCATCCCACTTCTTGGCCCATTTTCACATCACTGTTTAGTTAACGGGGCTAGGAGCTAGAGAATTCACTGTACAGACTCACCCATTTTCAAGATGTTGGTGAGTAGCTTTAAAAGGTCAGGATACTTATATTTTTCCTATATGATAGCAGTCTAGCTGGGTTGAGCCACTTCTAAAACAACCACTGTGTCCTATGCAAACATTTCTTTTCTGACAGCCCCTCCAAATGTCCTCTTCTCACTTTATCTTTTTTTCCTGGATTATCACCACCCTGTAATTTTGCCCCCAAGAGCTGGAGATTAAAAGAGAAGAGGAGGGTTACATCCACCTGAGTTGTGTTTCATCTGTTCCTGCTCATCTGCCATACCTTGGTCCCTGAAAAGCACTCATCTCCAGGCTTTCCTGGTGTGACCCAGCAGGGGAATGGCCCACATCCTCACTTGGAATAGGGTAGCAGTGCTGTAGTGTAGTGGAGCAGCAGCACTTTATTTCAGTTAAAGACTGAGTCTTCTCCAGTAGAGCAGAATTCATGCAAGTCCTTGAATTCAACTGGTTTTGGCCTTGCTGAATAAATTTTGCTTTGTAAAGCAAGAGCACTAGTCCTTGCTGTGATAGGAGGAATTTTGGAACCATCCACCCTGCACATACTCCTGAGTGAATGTGATATTGTATATGAGATCATACCAAAATTCAGAAGTACAGCATGAATGTTTACTGTGACTTAATTCCCCACTAGTTCTAGTTGTGCAATGACTATTTTTTCATCCTTTTAAAAACATTCCTCCTTTTGACTACATTCCAAGGTAGGTGTGAGATAACTCACTATACCCCCATTTAATTTATACATTTGTCAGTCATTCAGTGAGTCATGACTTTATTAGTGCAGGAATTCAACCCACAAACAGATTTCCCCCTCTTCCCCCCACCACCCAGCTTCAGTTTGTTTGGTCCCAAAGAAAGCCTTGGTGCTGCATTGCCCAACAGACAATTACAGATCATGTCTCTACCCAGGGCTTCTGTTGCTGCACTCTATGCCTGATGGTTTTTTGTATAGCGTTTCCCCCCCCCCGCCCCTTGCTTCATCTGCTTTATCTTCCTTTCCTCTCTTAGTATTCAAGTAGCTTCTCTGAGTATTTTTTTGTATTCTGGTGCTTGCAGCCTGAGCATGCAGAGGCACCTTGGAATTAAGTGTCTCAAACCTACCCCTGGTCTGTGTTTTTGCTTTCAACCATTGTTTATGCAGTAGTCAAAAGAGACAAATAGTGTGAGCACAATCAGTAAGAGCACACTGGAAATTGCTACCTCCTCCTCTCTTCTTCCAGTCAAAAACAACAGTATTTGTAACCAAAGAAAGCCTTATGCAACACACAAGCATCTCAAGTATGGTAAATGACTTCCAATTGTTCCATGTGTCTAAGTAATTCCTGGTCCCCCACTTCTGATATATTTTGTAATTTTTATTAAAACAATCAGTTATTCTTATTCTATTAGTGTCTGGATGTTTTGTGTGGACAGTTTCCAGCACACTGCAGATACTTTCTCTATCCTGACAACTTTGCAGCCTCTTTAAGTATTTAAAAATAAGAACACATGAAAAAATTAGGGATGGAATACATGAGAAGTGCCAAAGTGGAAATAAATTTATTTCCTCTATATGTTTCCAATCAACAAAATTGCTGGGTGGATTGCTGAACTGCAACAGGTTTCTGATGTTCAGTGTCTCCTGACTAATTAAAATCTTTCAAAGGGAAGCTCCTCTTCCATTTGGAGCTTTGTTGAGAAAGTACAAATCATCCTGTTGGAGTAATTTTTTTCAAGAAGTTGGGTGAACCTTTCCAGTCTGTCTGGAAGACCTCAAAGCACCTCTGGATGGACAGACCACTTTACAGGCTAAGATCCAGAGCCAGGTTTTACAAGAATTGACAGGTAATTTTGACGTCCTTATTTAGGTCCTGAATTGGAGTCACTTCAATTTTGAGAGAAACATGTTATTTAGTCATATATTTTGGGATAGGTCTTCTCACCTTCTTGTTTAGTATTAAAAAAATCCAACCAAACAAGAAGCAACTACTCCTTCTATTAATTTCTAAAATTTTAGATTTAAATGCTTCTATTCTTAATAAAATTAGATGCATATTAAAACGATGTCCGTCTCTTTATTTTTTTACATGTCCCCTGAATTTGCCCTTTTCCCCCACTCACTTTTGTCTAGAAAAGACCTCTAGAAAAGCTAATAAGGATAGTCTTTTTAAATTTCCAGCATAAGATCATTTCTTGGAGATTTCTTTATTAACTCATTCTAGTGACTGGATTGCTTCTCTTCTGCTAAAACCTGAATTGGTTTTAAATAAATCCTGATGCTTTACACCACCAATGTGATCACAGTATCACTGGGATATGTTTCAGGATCATGTGCTAAGATTTGTATTTTACTGCTTGTGATTAACACCGTTGTTCAGTGTGCAGTGCAGTCAAGTCACCAATTTGCTGTCATAAACATGTCTGTGAAAGCTTGGACTTCATGTATGTTATTTAGGATATAGGAAGGAAAATGGTCATGGGTCACTGTGGAAAGGCTGGAAAAATACAAACATGAGGACCATGGTATCTGAAGCTGGCACATGGAATCGAGGGAACAAAGACTAGGATGTGGGACCTAGGGTTATATTAGAAGCATAAGAAGACTTTCAGCCTGTACTTACAAGGAGAACAAAATAGATTCCATACAAATGTATAAAAGAAAGCTGTCTGGCTTTTGAGAGGTCTCATTTTGCAAACCATTGACTGTCATTCAAGAAAGAATTGCTTATGACCTTATTCTGTCGAGAAATTCTTGAAGCAAAAGTTTGTATGGGAGAGTCTGTAGAGCAGAGGAAGGAAAATCTTCAGAATTATGCTTTATGGCCCAAATAGGTGACAGTGGTGGACTCACTAGGCTGCCCCTTTGATAAGATGTTGAAAAGTCAGAGAATTGTCTGCAGTAATATCAGCATGAAGAGTGAAAAACATCACCAAGCCTGCAGATCCTGAAATGAGAAAATGCCAAAAGAAACAGAGATTTTATTTCCTCAGCTGTTATCATGATATCACAATCCAGTTGAGCAGTAGAGCAATGCTGTTTTCTGAAATGAGCCACAAATTAAGTGATCAGAGGCAAGATTTTTTTCTGTTTTTTTTAATTTTCCTTATTTTTTTAAAGTGACAAGTTGACCTGTGGTATCAAATACCCCTTTTGGGGTTTCTAGTGAGATGCACTTCCACTGGGTCTTTTTTTTTTTCAGACTGTTTCAAGCACTTCCAGTGCTTCCACCAAAGCCATACCTTGGGTTGTGTAAAGGCATCAGGTCTATAGGGATTTCTTCTGAAGCTAATCTACAAACAGCAGGGGCTGAGGGCTCCAGCTCTTAAAAGTATAGAGGAACTTAAATGGATGGGCTGGGGTAACTGGGAGGGAAAGACATCTGTTGAGTTGTTGAAAAGACATATGCTCCCAGCACTTCCTTTGTCATGCATTTTGGAAATCTTTTCTCTCTGCGTTTATTGCTAATATTTAATTTAAAACCAAATTTGGATTGTTGACAAAATTATAACTTGTAAATTGATACATCTCCCTTCTTCCCAGTCTTTTCTGGGCAGTGCTCAGATTGCTCCCCGATTTCCTCCTCCTGCTGGTTCTAGCTCGTGTACCCTGGGTTGTACTGGAGAAAGGGGGACCTCACCCTCACTTTGGCCTTATGTGAGAGGACAAGGACGGCAGGAGAATAGGAAGTGGTGGTTTGCAAGTTGGTAGCATCTCGTTCCTCCTGTTCTCCTTCAGGACCGTAATCACGTTTACATTGGATGGAAAACGTGACTTTATTTGTGTGTATGTGTGCGTTTGTGTATGAACACTTAATGACATTTCAAGGCATCCGACAAAAGCTTAATTCCTTGGATTGGTTTCGTCAAATAATAAAGTGACTTGACATAAGTATAATTGAAAGCAGATGTGGAAATATGGACTTTTAGCAGTCATTCTGCCCCCCCCCCCCGCCTTTTTTCGATTAACTCTCTGTTCATGCCAGAAATATTTTCATTTTTGTTTCCTTTTTCCTATCTGCAGAACAAAGCCTGGGGAGGATGAGTTCTGAGGCAAAGAACCAAAGGATATTCATTTCGCATTTTAATGTCTCCTTGTAAAATTTCCACCTTTTTTGAGTTCATTTTCCATTATGAAGGAAAGTTCTTCTCCCCTCATCCTGAAGTCATCTGCTCTGTTACATAATAATTCCTGCCCACAATGGCTGCTTACTGTTGTTGCTTGAATCTGAAATTGTAGTTTATGTGTTGCCTCAGCTATGCAAGAAGCCTACATTATGTTTTCACCTTCCCCTACTGGCTGGACTAAGTGTTGGATGCAAGAAATTGTAAAGATGCAGAAATGAAATAGTAAAATTTGCACGTGGGCAAAAGGTAGAAGAGTTTCTTCCTGGAGTTTTACTCTATAAAATACATAGTCTTTATGGCTGCTCCTTAGCCTGAAAGGAATAGGATGTAAACATCAGTGGTGATCATAGAATCATTGTATGGTTTGGGTTGGAAGTGACCTTAAAGACCATCTAGCTCCCATCCCCTTTGTGGCAGGGACGTCACCCACTATACCAGGTTGTTCAAAGCCCCATCCAACCCGGCATTAAACACTTCCAAGGAATAAGGCAACCACAACTTTTCTGGGCAATCTGTTCCAGTGCCTCACAGTAAAGAATTCCTTTCTAATACCTAATCTCAGTTTATCCTCCTTCATCTTAAAACCATTACACTTTTCCTATCACTACATTCCCTTGTGGAAAAGGTCCCTGTCCAGCCTTCTTGTAAGCCCCCTTTAGCTATTGGAAGGCTGCTGTAAGATCTCCCCAGAGAGAGACACAACCCCAATTCTCTCAGCCTGTCGGAAGCAAAACTATTATCAGTACTATTACAATAACAAAACTATTATCAGCTGCTTAAATGTCAGCAGTGCCTTTGTCAGTGGAGCATCTCTTCCCAATGTGTCAAACCAGTGTGACTGGAAAAATTAAGGGCTTGGAGTAACATCAATGGCAGTTTAAAGTTAACATTTATTTTCTTGAATCTTCAGCCATGCCAGCATCATGGTATCATTGTTCACACTGTTTTTGGAAAAAATGAGACTTACAAAAACTATTATCATCGTTGATTTCATAATCTTTTGAGAAAGGGGGTTTTGTGCTTTAGGAGAGTGAGATACTCTGTTCCCATTTCAGTGGGATTCAAGCATAATATCCTGTCTAAATCCCAGCCTGGAGCTTTAACTGAGGTCTTTTAGTATCAAGATGCTTGTGTCTGTCTATCTTCCCTGTGATTTTGAGCCCTCTGACCATTGGGGAAAAAGACAAGTAAAACCAAGAGGGCTGAAAGTCTCTAAGTTGTTTATGGTGCCATAAGTTGTATGCAAATGGATGGTTAGTTAAAGGAAAAGCTGAGAGAGATGCATTGCATTACTTGCTGTACTAACATAGAGGCTGACAGCACATAAAATGTCTCAACTTGTCCTATCCTAGAATCCAAAGTCAGCCCCATGTGAGCCTCCAGTCCACCAGAACTGAGGGTCGATGCTTTCAGCTGCCCACGAGACTGATGAATCCTTCCTTCAAGGCTGAGGTTACTGGTCTATGTGTGAAGAGGACTCAAGTCTGCTTTTTGAATTCTGAGCATTAGTTTTACTTCTTCATCTGGGGCGGGGTGGGTCTGGTTTCCAAGAGCACTGAGACCACAGAGCTCCAACTGCAGGCACCAGTAGTTACTGTTTTTAGAAAGTCTCCATTAATAAGCTGTGTTAGTAATACAATGCCAAGTTTAAAAGCAGCAGATAATATCTGAAGCGAGATCATAATTTGAATTATGAAAGGTGAAATACACAGGCTGAAGTGCTCAAAAATTAGTCCGAGTGCAGGAAAGCAACTGAATGTATTTAGAGTTTAGAAAAAAGAGATGGGGAAGGATGGTGAAGGTGAAGCCAGCCAAAAGAGGAACTGCCAGGAATATGTCAGGAGGATAATCTGACAAAAACAGTTCAGCAGAGGTGTTTGTCCTGCAAAAAAGTGACAAAGAGGAGAGTGTAAGTTAAAGCAGCCCGCTGCCTTAGTGTACACTTGCGTGTGATAGACACACCTGCCACTTCCAAAAACACCCTCCAATTTCAAGCAGGACTGCAGCATGGAAAAAAGTCTACTATTAGACCAAACACATTAAAAGTGTTCTGCTAGCCCATCTTCTACTGCCCTGTGAATCTTCCGGCTCCTCTGGGCTGCTAGAAAACCTGAAATAGGAGTGCTCAGGAGACATCAAAGTTTCTCTGTGTTGGGCATCTGTTGTGTCAGGTGTCTTGAGTTTACCCGGGTTAGCATGCACCTCCTTGCAATGCACTGCACATCTGGAATGATTAGTTTGTGCCATGGAGATAGTGTAAACTTCAGAAAGCTAAAATCAAGAGTGTGCTTGGTAAGCGTAACCCTGTGCTCAGTTAGAATACTCATTTCAAGAAAGCAGATCTTCTAATGAGTGTTCATAATATCTTAGAAGAGGATAATGCTTTATTAAATGATCATTTATTTTTTAAAATTAGTAATAGTAATTTGTTAAATGGTAGAAATCAAAATTTCTGAGCCACTGACTTTTTCAGGTAAGTTTCATCCTTTTCAATACCAGTAGTGCTAAAGAGACAGATCTTACATTTCTTCAGGATAGTGCAACAGGATGTGAATACTTACACAGTTAATAATTATGCTTACCTGTGTAACCACAAAGCATCTTGGGACTGGCCTAGGGAGAGAAAAGTTTAAAGTCTATGTCTCCAATTTATCTTCCAAGCTTGTCGGTAAAACCATCCACTTGTGAAGCTCTGATGGCATGATTCAGCTTGCAGGATTGCAATTTCTTCGCTGTGCACAAACTTGTCAGATTTGTGTGGACAAAACAGAGACTTGTACAGTATTTATGGAAAGTTCATCTGTGTATTTTCTTTTTTGCCATATCAAAATGTCAAGAACGTCCATCAGCTTTTCACATGTACACACTGTTCTTAAGTTTGAAAACATAATTAGTGGAGGCACGTAGTCATCATGTCCATCAAGTTGTTTTGTCTTCTGTAGGCTTCTGTGTAGTGTAGACCTTAGGTAAGTTTTCTTCAGAGCATTTGTTAAACATGTAAAAGTCAAGTATGCATCTCTGTTTTCTATACTGGGCTATTTTGGTATCCTAGACTAAAAGTGTAATGACAAACTGAATGTTTTCTCCCGCTAGGGGTTAAACAATGCTGGCCGCAAATATTCTTGGTTCTTTTCTGAAGGTGGTAAGTTTATGGCTGAGAAGAAATTTATCCCACTGTTGAAAGAACCCTCAAAGCCAAAACTCTCTGGATCAGGACCCAAGGCTAAGTGTGATTTAGCTGGGGTGACAGTGGGAAAAAATGCCATGAGCTTTAACACTAGGTAGGTCTTCATATGATACTCCTTTTCCCTTGCAAATAGCGTGGAAATATAATTGTTTCCCAAAACTATTAATACTGGCTTCTGCTTCCAATATTTCAGTATCAAGTCCTCTAAGCTGTCTGTTTTGACCTGACGTTTGAAGGAAGTTTCAGAACTCCTTACAATATATGTTTGTGTTATTTCAATTTGTACCTCCTTTGTACTTCCATCCCATAGTTACTCTTCTCTCCTAATCCTCCCTCACACTTCCCTTTTCCAGGCCTTTCCATCTCCATTGCACCTTTAATCATGCTTTTGTATAGCAGTACATACTGTGGGTGCTCATTCTACTGCTTGTGTCCCACAGCCTCTTCCTTTGAAGGCCTTCATTTGCGTCTCTTCCCTTCCACATCCTTCCTCCCATTATTTGGGAAAGTGTTTGTTGGGGAAGTGCATAATAAGCTCTATTGGAAAGATGGGATGGAAAGAGATGAGGGAGTGATACTGTTATTTCAGAAAGCACTAATGAATGTTGTCAGCCAAACCTTTGACCTGAGAGGGAGTGGTGGAACGACAAAGCAAATGTCGAAGTTTCTTTGTGTTCTCCACTACTGTTGTGCTGGTTTTCCTTGGCTGGGAGCATCTGGAATAGTGTCTAACATTTTTAATTGAGCAAATGCAGCATTCCCAAGCTGTCATGTGACAGACAGATAGACAGACAGACCTACAAAGAAATGCCATAATTGTGGATTCACAAGATTAATCAATTATTCACAACTAGAAAAATAAGGTTATATAAATGGGCAAGATTTTTTGGGAGTGACTAATTGTTTTAGATGTCTTATTTTTTTGACAATTCATTAAAAATACCTTAAAAGGGCTTGTGGTTTGAAAAACAAGTTTCCATAATTTGAAAATTGAAGGTCCTTAGAGATATGATGGACACGAAAATCCAGAGATTATCAAAATCAGTTTTCATCTAAAAGTGTTGGCAGCAAAGTTATGCATAGGGGCATTGTTTTCTGGTTTATATCAGTTCTGTGAATCCTCTTCACATGTTTCTATACAGACCTTACAAATAAATGCTAACACCATGGTTTATAAGCAATGTTGTATGTGAAAACACTTTACTAGAAGCAGACATGGTTGTAATGGTCTGAAAGGTTGGGACAGGAGGCTTAGGAAGAGCTCATCTGTTAGGTCTTGAATGCAAAACTGTTTACTCCCTCCCCCAGAAAGTATTTAAGAGGGAATAGGGTATTGCTGGTGTCTGAAGCATGGGAAAAGCTGGGTGGTGTAGGCCCTAGTAGACCTTTTTTAGGGTCACTATAGAACAAGGGTTGCCTGAGGTAGGCAGGATTTCTGTGGACACAGCCACAAAGTGGTCACTTGCAGCACCCTGGGAAGAGGCTGAAGAAAAGCAGCCGAAAGGTCACACAATCCATCCAGCTAAACAGTCCTGGTGGGTGGCAGTCTGAAATAATTCCTGAGCTATTAATTAGGAAGATGCTCTTCCAGGTTCCGGCCAAAGTCATAAGACATGCTGAGGCAAGGAGCCAAAAGATCAAAAGGACACTAAATATTTTTTTTAAAAACCATTCTGTGGAGAGAGAGAGGAGAGAGCTGTCCGGGTCTGGTTCACACAGGACGTGCTGACAGGGCTGGGCTTTGCTCTAGGATATGAGGAAGCAGAGTCTGCCTAGCCCTGCTTTCCTTGGTTTTCACATAAAAATATGAGTGTGGATTTTTTTTTTAAACTTTATCTTTTGTCTTAGCTCTTCTTACAAAACTTTCATGCTGGTACTTTTTTTTGCTCTTGGTGTTAGGGTGCCATTTCTTGATTTGGAAAGGCTGTGTGTTACCTGTGTTAGCCATTTGTTACAAGCCCTTGAGAAGGAGTATTGGAAGTGATTCCAAGCACATTCTTATTTAAGCATGCGTAAGCCCATCACATTGTTGCTTGAGACTCACCTTTAATAGCATGTGAAATATTGAGTTAATCCAAGAAAAGACAAAGCAGTGATGCCCAACTCTAAAGAACAGAGCAGGATCTACATTGCTTATACGGAAACAAGGGCCAGGTTAAATCCACGTTTCATAAAACAAGTAGTTAATGAATAGCACAAACCAGACAGTCTTGTTTACCACAAACTTCTTTAAAAGACTTCTCTTGCTCTACTCATTTCCATGACTCTACTCTTTGTATTCTCTATGGCAAAGGTATGTGCTGAAACCTTTCCCACATGGGCTCCATGTGCCAGTTTTCACTCACCCCACACCCACCATTCTGCCGGACCTAGCTGAAAATGAACAAGGAAGTTGAAATTCATTGGGATGAAACTGATATGAAAAAATGACTTGGTTGACAATATGGTATCTTGAATCCTTATTACCAAAGGATCTTGGCTAAGCAGGGTAGGTTTGGGAAACTGAAAGCAGCGTGGAATTGATTTTTACAGCAGCAGCCTGATAGGAGGGACACCAAAGCATCTAAATTTGCTTTGTGTACCATGGTTTTGTTTCTTTTGTTTTTCCCACTTCAAAATGCAAGGTAGGACTTGATTGTGGAAGTAGAAGTTGGGCACTTTTTTCGGGGAAAAAGATAGCCAAAATTTTGCAACCCAAGCAGGAAACTTGATGGTAGCTCGCGATTGTACAAAATCTTTCTTCTTCTGCCATTCCTCTCGTGGCTGCACAAGGGAAACCCCCTTTTAGTGGAATGTTTTTTGTAGAGTCCAAACTGAGATTCCAGTGTGGACTCTGTTGCAATTTTAAACTTGGAGCAGCTGACATCCCTCCTTAATGACATCAGTGACATTATTTTGATAAAACAGAGCAAGTTCTCACAACTTTGGTGGAACTCACATAGCCATATAATGCGAGAATAATATTTTCTTTAAATGTCATAATTTTTTAAAAATGTCATCACATTTTTTTCAAATGACATTGCAGAAAGGAGAGGTCAGATAATAGATTGCAGTATGCCTCACCTGAAAATTTTGTGTCTATTTCTGATTGTATATGCATTTATATAAATATTGGAGAAAATAACCCTTTATAGTAAAATATTATTGAAGGGTTCATTAACATATTTTTTTTTCCCCCATACACTTTAAGAAGGAAACAAGGAAAAAGGCAAACCTACCAATTATTTAATGACATTTCTGGTAGTGAAAATGCACTTACTTAAGATCCAGAAGAAAATAGTCTGCTTACACTTTCCAAAACCACCTGAAGGCCTTAGGAGTGCATGGCTTCTTGGAAATAAGATTCAGATAAATGAAATTTGAGCTTCTAAATGACTCTTAGATTTGGAAAATACCACTTGTTACTTTTTATGATGGATAATGATAATAGATTCGTATAACGAACCAAATAATCTAGGATGGTATTAACTTTCAGTGAATGTAAACTTTTATTCAGATTCAGAGGAGTGACCACAGTCTTTCCTCTACAGTAATCAAACATTGTTTACATTTCCACTGAACTTGCTGGAATTGCATGTGTAAGTGAAGTTGATTCTTTGTCTAGTGCAGGGTCTGTAGAACACCAGAAGTGAAAGGTCACAGTATCAAGCCGTTTATTCTTCTCATTAGCTGACAGATGTGAAACTAGTCCTCTTAACATGAAATCTCATTTTGATAGTTGATTTACCCACAGCCCCCACCAGAAATATGCTAAAGTTAGTATTTTTTAAAATTTGATACAACCATCCTTTCCTTCACATAACTAAAACCACCTTTTGTGTTTGATGTTTGAAGCTATTATATTATGCTTTATTACTCTAAGCAAGAACTCTAAGTTCTGCTCCCACAGTTTTCTTTTACCTGAGATGCTTAGCTAATAATATTCCCTTTAGAAAGAATCACATTCTCCTGTTGTTTCAGTTTTTATAAAAATGAAATTTGTCAAAATCAGGCAGCTGTACACCTTTTATTGAGCTGAGGGAGAGCTTATTATTAATTTTCCATTCTCCATAAAAATGCTGCCTTATAAGATGTCTGAGTGTGAGAAATTTATAGCATTGTTCTGCAAAATGATAAAATTTGGCATGATAGAGGGATTCTGTAGTTCCTGAGATAGCAAAGAGGAGCAGCCCTTCCTTTTCCACTACTCAGACTCCTGATAGCTGTGCATTTATAACATATTAAAAAAACCAGTTCCCTCCCACAACAATAACAAATTGCAGAGCATCTACCAAAGCTTAAAGGACAGCACTCAAAAAGTGACAAGGAAAAGAAAACACGTTTGGAGTAATTTTGTTTCACAGGTGTGGACTTGAGCACATGTTGCCTGTAGTTTCCAGGCATATGTACAGTAGCTTGTTATAAAGATTAAACTTGATCCTCATTGACAGCTATGAGACTGAAAAATATATTGGGGCAGGATGTAAATCTGTACAAATATTTGAGATATAGCAATGGAAAAAAAGAAATCTTCCCACAGCAGCACTGAGGAGGAAATGCATATTTTGAACTAAAAGGTTAACCTTCAGGATAAGCTCTTCTTGATGCTGTCACATGAGGCATTGACAGAAATAAGTGCTAACCTGGAATCGCTTATTGAGAGACTCTGTATGGTCTTTGTGGAAACTGCAAATCTAGGTCACAGAATGAATGAAACTTTGTCAAATATGGGCTGGATAGTGGTAACCACACAGCACAAATCCCACACAAAGCCCACTCTTGTGACCTAAAGTGAGATTACCATTCAGAGTTTCAATGCAACCTGGAGACCGCAGATGACTCCTGAAAATTTGTATTCCCGTATGCTGGGGCAGACTGTGAGCTTTCAGTCTTCATGTTGAGTTGCAATGTGTCCAAAGCACAACTGTGTAGACTGAGTATCAGTGTGGTGCAGGCATTCTCTACTGATTGATTCTTTGACAACTGAAGACCTTCATAAAGGTCTTGGGCTGGCTAAGAGGTTACAAGGCCAGATCTCTGTCACTGACGCTGATGATATAAGGCTTGCCCTGACATGAATTACTTGCCCACTTTGAGTTTAGAAGAGAAAAATGATTTCATGGGGGTTAGTTCTACAGCTAAAAGCTGCTGTTTCATTGTTCCATGGGCTGTCTTCCTCTGCCTGGCGCTGATGCGGCAATATTCTTGGTGCCCGGGAAGATTGTCATTACTGTGTGATTTTTAACAGAGTGACTGATAGAGGCGTATCTGAGAGCAGATTTTGGTGTTCCGTGTGCCAGCTTTGTTGACAAAGCAGTCCCAGGTCCTTAGAGTCTGGGCTCTCAGTGCAAGCTTGGCTGCCCTCTCCCCTGAAGGAGAAGGGTACCAGCTCATGATAAAGGTCAAGTGTCAGGAATACCTCTCCCACTTATTTGTAGCTTCTTGCACTGTAATCTCCCAGATATAAGAGGGAGAACTTTTATCCCCCTGAATATTTACAAAAAGGGAAAAAAACTTTCCTTGGGACCACTTCTGTCTTTTCCTCTGAACTTTAGTTTCTCATATACCTTTATACCCAACATCTGTTTGTTGGATCTGATTGTGGGCACACACTGGATGCCTCATTATGGATAGATTGTAATCTCTCTGTACATAAATTAATAATTTTACCAGTCTAGCTTTGCTGTCAACTTGTCGTGTTGGTGGCCTTTGAGATTCTATTGCACAGTCTGCTGATAAAAGAGGGAAAGATTTGCATTAGAAGTTATAAACTCCAGAGCCAAAGGAAGAGACAAAATATGTTTGTAGAGGCTGTTTCAAAGTGTTCCAGGAGAGAGGACTAGAAGAGCAGGTGACCAGAGTTTCTTCTGCTCCAGAGTCTGGTGGCAGTGAGCAGAGAGTATTTTGAAGAGAAGATAAGGGGAGTGCAGTGTTTCCTTACATCCCTCTTGCTTCTGGCAAATTTTAGGAATGAGCTGAAGAATGTTCCCAAACCATTGTATTTAATAGCTAATGACTTTTGGTTAAAGATATGTAATCCTCCCTTTGGACAGTAATATGTGCTGAATAGTGTCTTCAGACCCCTGCCAGCCATGTCTTCCATGAACCTTTGAAGATCTGTGGAAACTTGTGCTTATTTTTCAGTTTCTTGTTTTTCAGACCAACAGAGCTGCTCCAGCTGAGGCCATCTAAGGATGTGACCTTTGGATTCATGTCCGTGTTAGTGTGCTCTCTGCCACGGCTGTGGTAGCATTTTCGCCACTCTCCTCACTGCAAATAGTTGAGTAACGTCAAGAGTCTGTCTGACCAGCAAAATAAAAAGAAGCAGAAAGAGAAGGCTGTTTCTCTTTTCTGCATGGCCTTTGGGACTGAAAAGACTTTTCATTAGTTGTTAGGTGTGTATATATATGCCTGTATATTTGAGGAATAATTTTCCAAAATTTTATGGTCTCATAAACACGCTGGGTTTCATCTTTTAAAAGCATGGCCCTGGTACATGATAGGAAAAAAAGAGCTTTTGTTCTGAAAGAGTTTTCTCAGTCATAAACCATGCATTTAGCTACAGAACTTGCCCACATTTTGTTACTGTTTTCCCTCCAAGTATACAATACAGTGTCAGATTAGACATTCTACAGTGTATTACAAGTCTTCCTTTTAGTTTCACATAAACAAAACTGATAAATATTGTCAATCAGTGTTGCTATTTTTTAACTGCATGTGGTGAAGTTGTGGTCATGAGCAGTGTAAGCCCAGACAGCTTTTGTAGCTCCTTTTGCTGACACAAAAGGTTTCGTAATTTTCTTATTAATTTTTTGAACTATAGAAGGAAGGTACTGTAATGCTTTATTCTTGATGACAGAATATACAACAGTCCATATGCCTGAGTTTTGGCTCAGAATTGTCCAGATAGATGTTTGTAGTTTTTTCATGTGCTATTGATGATTCAAGGGTTAGATAAATTTACTGTAGTGGGAGGTATTGGCAGAAGTAATACTTGTATAAACATGATCCTTTTAGTTATAAAATAAAAACTACCACTAAATCACTTTGCTCCCGGGTGCACACACCCAGAAGTTCTTTCTCATCCCCTGGGACATGATTTAGTAAGTCCCTTCTGGTCATGATCTTTTTCAGAGGATAATTTAAAGTGTAGATAATTCTGTTGTATTCTATTAGGAAATGGGTTAGCACACCAAATTTAACACAGTACATTTGCATGCTGCTTCTCAGTGCTAAGGAGTGTAATAGAGATATACAAGGATGTTTGCTTTGGTTTCATATGTTAAGGTGGTCAATAGGTCACTTGTTAGTACCTGGTATGTTGTGTATGTCCACGTGCATCATTGAAAGTTGGTAAACCCATATGTAATAGTTGTCTGTTATTGACACTAAGACTGCTGATTAATTTCCAGATGTAATTCCCTGCCTGGGGGGCTTTATGCAGTGCAATACAAAACCTTAATTGTAGTATTTTTTTGTTGTTTGTTTTCAATCTAGTTGCTCACTAATTTGGAAACTTCCTCCTGTGCATTATGCTTAACTGTGTTCCTATAGCATCAAGTTTTTATGGCAGAGACAGAAATACTGCTTAGTGCAATATTTATTAGTGGCCCCCAAATGCAGATCCAACTTGAATATAAAATGAAAGATAATCATGCCTTTTCCTAACTGGGAATGACCTTGTAGGTCACTTACTGGATTTTTTGACTCAGTGAATGCTTGATTTGTACCTTCTTTTATGTCCTACCTTTGCAGGCCCACATGGTAACTATTTCTCATAAAAGAATGTTCACAATAGCTAAGCAGAGCTCAGCTTCAGAGGAGCAGTAATTGCTTCAGCCTGTTTAGGTGGGCTCACATTTGCCATCAGGAGTTGAGAGGTCCTGGAGGGCACCAGTTCAGTTGGCCGTTTATGTAAATTTTTCGTTTGTGTTGGTTTGACAAAAGTAGAAGATATTAACTAGTGCCCCCAAATACAGAGCTAGAAGCAAAATTTTAAGAACTATTTTCAGATACGTACACCTAAATGCTACTTTGTATTATTTTAGGTGTCTGTGGAAGAATATGCAGTTGGTGTTTGTGTGGGTACTTCCAAATTTACCCACGTATATGAGTATCTGTATGGATACATGAATGTACAGCATTTGATATATGACATGAAGGCATGTACAAAATATGAGAAAATAACAATGCTTTGATTGAATTCAAGCTATGTTTTTATAGTTTCCTGCTGGGAAGGCAGTGCCATTAATGGTGTCCTGGGAACATGCTTGCCACATTCTTCAATGGATCTTTATCAATAATCACATGATTCAATAGATCTGGAGGCCCAACCATCACAGGACATATCAGAAAATTGCATTGTTGAGGTTATGGTTCTTTGGGATGCTGGCCACTGTCAGCCAAAGCAGCAATCCCAAAGAATCTGCAAGAATTACTTGATACTTCACAGCATAGGGTGTTCTGTTCCCTTAGGCTCAATGATTATATTTGGGGAAGGTTGAGTTGAAAGGCATTATTTTATTGGATTGAATTCAAAAAGTATTATACAATTACGCACACAGCTTTCTCCATATGACTTTGGAGTGTGGTTTTTCTGACTATGAAACGTGGTGTTATCTACAGCCCAGAAAGGTTTTGTTTGACAGTTCTGGTAATCCCTTGTGAACATCACCAGATTACAATTTTGATTTTGCTCTTTAAGTTTTTTATCCCCACATCTGGCCACACTTTCATATATGCTCTGTATGTATACATAGTCAAATTGTTTGGTTGTAGTGCCATGACTTACGAAAGACAACTTCAGGAAGAAACTGTAAGCAAAGTTTATTTGGAGAAGCAGTGGATGGCACTGTTGGATTATAATTATAAGGCAATAAAACATGCAAATCATAAATTACAATTTTTTTGAAAAATACATGAGTTACAAGTAATGTGATATAATTCTCAAAAGGTACGAATTGAAGTTAAACTTCAAGAGAATGTGATATTCAGGTGAGTACTCTTGCTCTATGGTGTGTTATACAAATCATTGGGGTCAGTTGAAGACAGACCAATTCAATTTGGGTTCCAACATTTTGTGGTGTTTCCCTCTTCCCAGAGCTGCTGCTTATAAAGGACGTTTTATTCATCAAGGGCTCCAGCTCCTGAGGGGGAAGGAGGGCTCTGGTGGCAGCAAAGAGCTGGGTTAGAGTGCTGGAGCAGAGCTACTGCTTCAGCCTGTTTAGGTGGGCTCACATTTGCCCTGAGAGGTTCTGGAGGGCACCAGCAGTCTGCAAATATTTCATGTAGAAACAGGGACATCTATTCCCATGTGGTAAAAAAGCCTATGTACACCCTGAATCCCACTGATCTTGACCTATGCTAAGAAAAGAATAAATTCAGAAATAATTTTCTGCTGATTGTGTGTACAGAGTTGAATTTTAACCTGCCTTAATATTCCTTTCTTGGGATACTTGTCATTCTCTGCTTTACTTGTTATGGGCTGTGAAGGGACATTTGTAACATGGTGGGCCTGGCTTTTGCCTTCTGTTGTAAACATTTATTTCCTTTTTCACCACACTACTTCCAAGGATAGATTTGTGGAGTTCTGGATTACAAGGAACAAATATTTTCAAGTGTTTGTTCCACTGCAGCAATCAAAATATTTCCCATTATAAATTAACACAACCAAATTGAAAAGAAAGCAACAGCAGAAATAGGTGAGCTTATGTTAAACTGCAGCCTGATGAAAAATCTCAGTTCTTTTCTTTGCAGTTAGGCAGATGTTATGGGTTTTTTTCTGAGGTCCTTCTCAGGTGCAGGTTCCTCCTTCACTGCTTTTGTTCGGGTGTGTTTCTATGTAGTGTGTTGTGTCAATCTCTGGACACTGCCTGTTAACTTCTACTTTATACCATGTGCTTTTCTGGAAGAGAAAATATCTCTCTGCTACCTTTGTGATTGCCAGACTGTGCAGAAGGGTGATACAGACTGGAGGCCAGGGAGATACCCTTAGAGGTGGTTTCTCTCTTCTTTTGGGGAGTGCCAGGCCACACAGCTGTGTGGTAGAAGCTGTCTAACCTGCAGCATACAGCTCAAACCTTAAGTGTTTTTATACCAGAGTCAGGCTGTCCCACTCGTGTTTTGAAAGGGAAAAGGTGGTGCCGCTCAAGAAAGGGAAAGGGAAAGAAATAAAGGAGGTTTAAAATAAAATGTAATGTGGTAGCCTGGAGAAAAATACCTGCTGAACCAGCCCTGAAATTAAGCAGGTGCTTCCAGCCAACTTCTCAAAAAAGGGAAAAAACCTAGAGGTCCTGAAGAGATGAAGCATGGTAGGGACGAGGGAGTGAGAGGAGAGTTGAGGTTGAGATGATGGGATGGAGGGTTGTGGGATCACTGACTGTACTTCCCCCTTAGCTACTGCCCTTACCACAGGTGAGTGGCATCCCCCTGGCATTACCAAAATGGGAATCCATGTTGTATTCCTTATGGAGGAAGGGAGAGGGGAGAATAGAACCAGATGTCAGATGGGGGTGGGGAGGAGGAGGTTTGTTAGAAATACAAAATACTGGGGTTTTGGTGGGGGTTTTTGTTTGGTTTTTTTTGTTTATTTTTTGTTTGCTTGGGGTTTTTGTTTGGTTTTTTTTTTGTTTGTTGTTTGTTTGTCTTTTCAGTTTTGTTTGTCTTTGTTTCTTTCTGTTTTTTTAATTTTGGGAGGGGTTGGATGTTTTTTGTTTGGCTTTGTGGGTTTTTTTGTTGGTTTTTTTAAAATAAAAAATAGTAGGAAGCGTGATGAAGGAAGCTGAGTGTAGGCAGAGAGGAGTGCAGAAGAAAGAGAAAAGGAAAGGAAGGGGGAGAGGAGAGATCTGAGGAGAGGTGAAGGGGAGATCAGGGCAACGCTCTCTCCCTTAACTCGGCATACCATTTGATATGTCTATATATAGTTAAGAAATGTTAACATATGGCACTCATATAGCATATGGCACTCAAAATAGTTAAGAAATACACTTGTCTTGCAGCCAAATGCTGCTTTCATTTGCATGGGTGTAAGTGAGGATAGGATTTATTTCATACAAGAATGTTTCTAAGATTCCTCTGACTGTTAAAATAAAGTGATGGGAGGGAGCTTCCCTTCTATTTTGTCTTGAACCCTCTTTTGTCTATTTGCAGACACTGAATCCCAGGGCAGAGTGAGATATGTGTAACAAAAAGGTTCCCTCCAAATTTCCTGTCACTCCCTGGCTTTGAGTTCATAAAGGTTCTTGCTGAGGGTTCACAGAAGTCAATAGAGAGACTTACAGTCATTTCAACAGCCATTTAGTAGACTCACAGTGTCCACAAACGTGAAAAAATTTTATAGGTTTTATTTGTTTTCTTGGTTGAGCTTTGTCAAAATGCTTTTTTAAAATTTGGAGATTAAAGAATATGCTCAAAGCCATAGAGCCAAAAGATATCTTGCTCCTTTCCTTCAAAAGTGTATGAATTAGTGAATTAAATGAGAGTGGAAAATCCTTATTTATGTTTTTCATTCTGTCCCTGACTGGCCTTAGTAATCATTTGCATCTGCAGAGCAGTTCTTAAATTTCCTGTTTCGTGGCTGTATTTAGAATTGGAGGTGCCATTTGAAACACACTGAAGGATGTTGCATACATATATGGGAAAAAGTAGTCCCTGTTCTTTAAGAGTTTATAATATAAATAGACAAGAGACAAAGGGGAGTGAATGGAAGGATTATCATCCCAGGTGAAAAGCTAATTTTTTCTGTATGGATGAAGCATTTCAACACTTTGCTACTTAAAGAAGTCCTTCCACTGGAATCTGAATGCTTACAAAAAACATCCAACATTTTTCACCAATAAATGAGAAAATAATATTTATCCTGTCCAAGGAAGGGGGTTCATTTTCCTGCTGTTGTTTTTACCAAATGACGTGACTGAGAGTCCTCAGCTACTGCTCTCCTATTCAACAGCATGGTCAAAATAAGAATTACAGCTCCACATATTAGGTCTCCTGATCTTGAGTCCTGAGCTGTGTGGTTTTAGAGCACAGGAGCTTCTTCAGTCTAGCTGATTAACTTTTCTTTGCTCACTTAGACATAGCGATGGATATTTTCTGCCTGATTCTCAGTCCTGAGTCCTGCTGTTCTACAGGGGTTAGTTGAGGCTATCTTTCAAAACATGCTCATTACTTAAGGGGTTAGTTGAGGCTATCCTTTAAAACATACTCATTACTTCCATCCCTCAATAAAAGGAACACTTTAAGTAGGCTTAGAAATGAAGGAGAAATGCAAATGTGAGACATCATAGTCAGTTGTGCCAATTTCATGCTTGGCACAGATGATGAGTTCGTGTACTAATAATTGCACAGGGACATTGATGAGATGTGATAGATTAGGAATAAGTTGCAGGAAGGAACCCACTTTGCTCAGCCTGATTTTTTTTCGGACTCCTCAGACTTGTGTCTTGAGTGGTACCTTTGCCATCTCTGCAGGAAGCAGGGAGTACATGATCATCATCATCATCATTAATAGTAATAAAAGTAATAAACAACAATTGCCCTCATTCAACTAGCCAGTGGAGTTCTTAAAGTGCTATTTGAAGTTCTATGTAATTTTGTTTACAAGCTCAGCTTTAGGCAATGTTTTGCACTGTTTTGTAAAACTTAGTTCTGGTCCTTTCAAAATAAATCTACATAGGAAACAGAGTTCTAACAACGATGAATGCGTCAGGAAAATAAGGCTTCCTTTCTAATGCGTCTTCCTGCACAAAAGTATGCCATGAGAAAAAGCTGGGGATCTGTCAGTCCCCAGTCAGTCAGTTGGTTGTAAACAATTGAAATGATAGTCTGCATTTCCCTGTTGTGTTAGATTTAAACACACTATAAACAAACAACCATGTGTATTACACATCCTATCAGTTTGGTTGAGATGAATGAAGAAATGCTATGATAAATCCATAACTAAAAACATGTATAGTTTGGTACTAAACTCATATAAACCATGAGGACAATTGCCTTAGCACAAGCCATCCCTTCAGATTCATAGATCAACCAGAACAGCCTGAAACATGAGCACAACTTGTATTATCTGAAGTATCTTGCAAGAGGTCTGAATTTTATTGAAGTCTGCTATCCTTTCAGGGTATGTGAACTTCTTGCCTCTCTAGGACAGTAATGTATCATACAACCCAATTAGATTTTTATCACCATCACTCCCTATCATTCTACTCCTGAACTTTTATTGCTTCCTCCACCTGCACATCCTTCTTTACCATTGTAGTTTTCATGGAGATTTCCAGTGTGAGCCTACACACCACGAGTTGACCTGAAAAGCCATGCCATACAAAGTGCTTAGTGATGTGCGTGTTAGTCATCAGTCTAACTAAAAGTTACACTTACGCCAGTTGCTTGCAGATACCGCAAGATGCTCTTTTGCTTACTATAATTTCTCATTTAGAGCTCTTAGTCATTTCTTAGTCAGACCACCCCCAAGGGAAAAAACTCTCCCTCAGATTTCTCATTTTTATATATATATATATATATGTATGTATATATATGTATATGTGTATATGTATATGTGTATATGTATATGTATGTGCATGTGTATGTGTATATGCATGTGTATGTGTATGTGTATATGTATATATGTGTATATATGTGTATATATATGTATATATGTATATATATATATATATTTTGTTGGTGGTGGTGGTGGTTTTTTAATGCAACCTCCAGAGTAAGCAGCTTCGTGAACGCACCTTGGAGCTTTGTATTAGTCAGAATGCTCTAGTAAGTCATGTCATGTTCCTTGCTCTCTGTAGTTTTGGAGCAAGTGAGAAGGGCTAAAGCATCTATTTTCAGTGTCTCCTTCTAGACAAAGAAAATTAACGTTATTGAAATCTTCTGCTAAGGAATTAAAAGTGAATCTCTTTTGTTTATGAAAATCCTTAGAGAAAGGAGATGAAAATGAATCTGTGATTAACAACTGATTGCTTCTTTTTTCTATTGAAAACCTCCTTTTAAAGCAGCTATTTCAATAATATTAACATGCCTCCACTTCAAGACATGTAGGTCATCAAGCTTTTGATATCCTTCCCCCACCCCCCAGTACACAGGTTTGTTCTACTGTTTACTTCCCTTGCTCTTTTCTCAGTTTTGTGTCAGCTGGTGCCCTGCTTGCCTCTCTCTGTGGCACAGACAGGCACTAATGGATCTGTCATCAGGTCATTGTTGCTTTCTCCACCACCACTGCCTGCCTTTAACTATACTTCTTCTCTGAGTCTGTTGTATCAATTACATTAAAGAAACTGGAAATAAATGTGTGCCCACTCCAGAGCCTTAAACCTACACCACAGGGAGATGTTTCCTTTCAAGAAGAGGAAAGAATCTGAATAGCTTCTCCCATGAATACCCCATAGTCTTTATGTAACTTTTCTAAAATTAAATTCATCCATGTTATGTCTATTCCTTTCCAATGTTTTCCTGATTGCGCGATGTGATTCTTCCAGTGAAGACAACTGGTTTATATTCCCTTGTGAGCAAAGTGGAAACTTGTTAATGAAAATGTCATCACAGCAAATGCTTTTAATTCTCTCATAACCACAGGCAGCAGTATGTATAACATTCACTTGCCAGTCCCCTGTATGCCTTTCCATTGCAGCTACTGCTAGCTCTGGGGCAACTGTTTGGTTGTCTCTCTACAGATGTTAGAAAAGGTTTTGGCTTTTCAAGGAAGTATGTTCAAGGAACTATCCATTTCATTGGCTAAATTTTGACCTGAAGGAAGCTGTTTTCAGAATGGTACCCAGCCAGAGTCCCGGCTGCTCCTGATACCTGAGAGTAACTCCTTGACTTTCCACAAGTGATATAAAAAATAAAACATCTTAATTGGTAGTGCTTCTCTGTCCACATATTCTAATGAAATTATGTAAGTATTTAGATATGTTCCTACCCTTAATAATTTGGGTCTACGTAGCATACTTACAAATATTGGTATGACCCCTCTCTGGGCCTGAAACCCTGTTCGCCACAACTTAGAAGTACCCGACTGACAGAAAGCCACACTGAACTCAGTCCCAGTGTCAAAGGCAACAGATTAATGCATAAAAGGTAGACGCTAATGTTGTCACAAGAACAGCGTGCATGCATAGCTCCATAGCATGAATAGATGGCATATCTACCTGGTTTGGTGTGTATGCTTGCTTACTTGTATATCTACCCATGTAGCTCCTCTTCAGGCAGAAGCCTGCCAGCCAGAAGACAGTGCTTTAACTGGCCTGGGAACAGAAAGAGAGTAGAAAGGTTTAAGAAGGTTGTTTACAAAAAATCCCCCAAGTAGAACTCTAAGCAGTAAATGGAAATACTACACCAATATTTTTGTGCTTAGTAGGTTGTTGAAGATGCAGCTGCCAGATTTTCACCTCACTGTTTAGGTATTCTGGTGTTCAAATCTTTTTCCCAAGGCATGTACCTTGTATTTACCACCAGATTAACCCCCATCCTCCTGGTATGATATGATGGCTGTTTCCTGGCAAACACAGTTTGAGTTGTCTTTTTCAATAATTCACACTTCATTTTATACCCTCATATAGATTGGTACCTTTTCAGTCCAGCTACTATTTTTAGTAGAAAATGTTTTTCCTTATGGAGCCAAGGAGATGTGAAGCAACAGTATTTGCTAAAAAATCCATCTGTCCTTTTTTCCCCTCCTGATTTTTAGCAACTTTTTTCATGTGCCTTAATATAATCTTCCTACACACATATTCCTTCCTGTCACCATTCTCCCAATAACTCATATAATCAGTGTCTTAGAAGACCTGTTATGGTGCAGAGCAGAACTGGTTCTGCAAAGGTGAACAAACAAGGTCTTCAACACAATCAGAGAAACTGGGGAAACCACTTCAGTGGGTTGACCAAAGCTGTGTGCTTTGTATTGTATGGGAGAGAGCCTGGCCACACTAGATACACAGGATTGCAATTAAACCAACTTTTATTCTTTTTGTTTTCAAGTAGTTGTTTAGCAGCTGCAGCAGCAGTTCAGTTTAGCACTGTATCATTCACTAAGGGCACAGACCTGAAAAGGTTGTTCCAAAGTAAGTATGATGCTATATCCTTAAGTTAAGGATAGAGAAGTGCATCAACTGCTGAAGCACTACTGAAAGAGTTTTAAGTACTTTTCATTATTATGCTGAAGATATCTAGTGGCCGAAAAGGGGTTGGGGTATTTTTTTTGACGCTGCATTTATTGCATCAACTCTGTTGTTTTGGAAGGACAACTCAAGTTTATATATTGGTATACATGCCATCAGGACTGTGGACACTAAAACTTATATTTACAGATTTTCTTGCCCTTCTGACTGGATTAAGATCTAAGACAAATGTGTGTACTGTTGGTATACGGCAGATAGAAAAGCTATATATGCAGTATATGCCACTGATGAGTTCAATTACTATGTACACTACCAAGTGTAATCTGAGCACAATGATCACAGCAAAATTAGTTAGATTAAATATGTAGAAAAAAAATACAGAAGGAGAAATTTCTCTATGTAGTTTAAGAGTCTCCAACATCCCACATTTCAGCCAAGCTGCTTGTTTTCAGATCTAGAGAAATTTAATTCTTAGTATAATGTGTTTAATAAGCGAATTTTGACTGCTTCTCCTCTGAGCTACCTGAGCACCTTCCAGACAATAACAGATTAATCTCAACTATCTTTAAGAATTTTTTAAAAACCCCTTTTTACTGTATATAATCAGGGATGTCTTAATCTTCATAGCTGCCAGGGTTTAACTGTACATCTGAGTTCTATGAGCTAAAACCATCAAGGGACCTCCAGTTTTTAGGCATCTTGGTACTGTTGACTCAACCTGGAGTCAGGATTCAAGGCTGTATGCACTGTTAGTGGGAGCAGTCTTCAAAGTAGGATTCACAACAGCTACCTTCAATGATATGGCAATAAATTAAAAGGGAACAAATTTATGTGTTTTGGACTGGAAGCGGGCTGATATTCACATATGAGGGGAATTGGTAAACTCAGTTTGTGTGCATTTATCTCTAGGTACAAGTGCAGCTGGAAGCTAACTGACTGGAGATAATGTGAATTTTTCCTCTTCAGGCTTAGGAATTTAATTCTGGTCTGTAACAAGGTACCTCCTTCCCTTTGGTTTTGAAGACATCTGCAGATCTTTTGGTGCTGGATACCAGGAAAGATCAGAATACAGCCTCCTATGAATGGAAAGGTCTCCATTCCTTTATCAAGGTGAAAAGTGAATTAACTTGGGTCTTCCCTATGCCCATCAATTTCTTATTAGTTTCTGGTGCACAAAGGACATTATTAGCAAAAAGAATATTTTAAGGAATAAGGGAGTAGTCCAAGCGAGGCGTCAGGCTTGTAAGCAAAGAACCTACATCATGTGCAGTCAGAAGAATTAAAAAACTGCTCCCAGTCCTTAACATTTTCCACTGATGAGCATGCTGGTAGCTTTTGCTGGCCACGGCTAGACGTCTTCCCAGCACTGACCTCCCCAAAGTGAACAAAGGACTATCAAATAAAAGAAAACCGCAACCCAAAAAATCAACCCCAAATTTTATTAAAACAAAGGCTAATAACATTTTTTAAAATTATTATTATTATTAGAAAGAGCTTAAACTAGTGTTATCAGAAGAATAGAAATTTTAGAAAGTTTATGCACGTCTTCATCTCACCAGGTTGGTTATTGCTTCTAGCCAACATGGCGATTTTCCTAGCAGCAGCAAGTGTTAGCGGATCACAAGAAAGTGCTTCTTCACACCTTGTCCCCTGTCTATCTCTTTCATCCTAAAGACTCCCACATCATTTGAGACCTTCTTGCTTGCTAATACACCTTGCAGGCTCAGTACTTGTCCAGGTAGGTCTTTCCACTCCCTTTTATAATGGCACATGTAACAAATAGCTCTCACAGCAAATTTCAGTGTTTTTTTTTCTTATCATGCGGGTTATGGCAAATTTCATCCTGATGCAAGTGTCTCCATCCATAAAATAGGAAGTTCAAGCAACTAACTAAGAGCTGCAGTTCCTAAAATTAGGCTTCAGCTGTGTGCAGCCCAGAGTTGTGCACTTAGAACTGGAGAACTAACCTAGAGCAGACCCAGAACATGAATATTTTATTTTTCATATGACCAAGAGGAGACTTTCCATGGGTGGCCTGTCCTGCATTTCAAATTCAGCTTAGATACAAGCACTATTTTTACTGGAGACGGTTACTAAAAACAGGTGTGCTTTGAAACTAACTACATAAAAGAAATACAAGTGTCAAAATGTAAGAAAAGTTGCAGAACTTCCACCACTCTGCTCTTCTGCCTGTCAGAGAAAAAGAGGTTAAATGGTGGTAGGAGAGAGCATGCTAACAGGAAGTTGATTTTTCTCAAGTGTGGGAATATTGAAAAGTTGTATACCATAATTCTGATAGCACTTGTGCATACAATTTTAAAAGAGAGCAAACTCAATTTAGAATAACTGCTTCTAAGAAAATCTTTTAGGTTCTTCTATAATGTTCTACTATAACTAGGATATTTGATAGAATATATTTAGGTTAGCTGAAAAATACTAGGCCTTTCCCATGAGAAGAAAACTCCCCACGTCTTCTGTCTAATGTGACAGTGTTTAGTTCTTTCCCTTTTTTCTGTGAGCAGTGTTAAAGCAAGGATGTGTTTGTGTAAGCAGCACAGGAGGAAAGGCTCCTGCTTCAAAGGGAATGGAAGTGTCTTTGGGGTGTGAAGTACAAGCGAGGGTAAAATCTCACAATCTCACTAATAATAATCATATTTCTGGTACTGATGTTAACATTACATTTTTTACGCTGTGGTCTCTGTGACTACCGCCTTCTGCAAGGGTCAGTGCAAAGGCAGGCACGTGTTAGGTTAGAGCTTTGGTAGTCCATGCAGACAACAGGCAAGTAAGGGCCCTGGGTTTACTGTGTCACTTTCTTAAGCCACCCAGCCACGGCACATAAATAGGCAGTAGAGCGTGGGTGTGTAGCTGGCAGCCTAAGGAAGGATTTTAATGAGAAAGAGTGCCCTCTCCTCCTTCTCCTCCTCTCATTTTCACCTTTTCAGAAGGAAATTGCAAGCACCTTCATTAGGGGGCAGCTAGGAAAAACAGTTTTTTTATTTATCAGAGTCTTTGCTACCTCTCCAATGTTTTTTGTTATCCTGCACTCAAGCTGCACCCTCGGTGGATTCCCTGCAACACAGGAGTGCTTCTCCAGTTTTGCCACTCCAAGGGTAAAGTCATCAACCACCGTCAGCCAAACTCTATCTACCCTTCAGATTACAACACTGCTTTTTAACTCACAATCACATTCCTTCTTCCCCCCTTTCTCCCCACAGAAACATTCCATAGGTTGGAAAGTCACCATGAATTGCCCCCCCCCCCCAGGATCTTATATCTTCTGTTTTAAGCCAGCATGTTCTAGGAGCTCTGGCATTTCCAGACATTCTCTTGTGGCAGTAAATGGTACTTTACACTGTAGCTCAGGAAGCTTTCTTTTTTCCTGTGTAGCTGAGAGTGTTATTGATAAAAGTCAGTTCTCTAATGTTGCAGGACCATCTGTTACTGGAAGAGAAGAATACTTTGCATTTTTTGAGATAATTTGTTCTATGAGAAAAGGCAACTGCTGAAATGCATTGATAGCTCAGTCCTCGAAAAGTGACTTTAATGATAAATTCTGTGCAACATTTTGTATTAAATGGCATTAAATGCCTTTACAGTGAGAGTCACAATTATAAGGTCCAGGACTGACTAGGCAGGGATGACTTTTTTTTTTAATTTGGTGAGTTTTCTAGTAGTAAAAGGTCATTTGAGAACATGCATTTAATGGATTAGAGAAGACTCCTAGGCATCAGTCCTAGGACTCACAACATTCTGGAGGTGGGTGCCAAAATGTTGCCAGCTGACACATTGCTGTGGCTTATTTCTTCATTTTTCCATCCACAGGGAGGGGTACAAAGGACAGTGCTGAACTACAGCTGTGAGGTCCTGTTAGAAAGCTTGCACTACCTGCTCTTGAGTGGAACTGGCTTTGGATTCAACTAAGAACTGTGCTTTTCACACAAGCCCTGACATTGCCAAGAACAGTCAAATGAAGTGGGGAAAAACTGGTACATAGTTGGTAAATATTTAACTCCAAAGGAGGCTCTTCTTTTCCTACGGGTGTCTGTGCAGTGTTTAGGCTTGCTGTCAATTCCAGTCACTGACGGAAAAAGCCCACCCCACAGGACTGCAGGTAGGGAGGTGCTGAATTGAGGGAAAAGCTGGCAAGTATGGAAACAAGTACGGAAAGCAAAGATGACTTGTCCCAGTGAATTTGTTTCTGAATCAAAAGATGAACCGAGGCTCCCAGTCTCTTAAAAAGTTGTATTTGATAAACCAGCAATTTCCAAATGTGGCCACCAGGGACTTTGTGTGCAACCACTGTGTAAAGGCTCACTTTTTATAACTCTGTTGTGTGTCTGGCAACCGTGACCACTGTGAATTTGCTGTGGCTACATGTGTGACCACAGCACAAATTAATCTGAGAGCTCTTGAGTCAAAGGCTGTTTTCCTGCCACTCTCCTTTGGAACTCTTGTAGGTTATCATGTGCTAACATGATCAAAGGTATTTTAAAACGCTACTGCTAAAAAATAATTTTTGAAAGCTCCGAATTATATTGTAATGGACCATATTGTAGCCTGATCTATTGTAATGTTTAGGATTATAATTGGAAATTGCCTGCAGTAACAGGTGGTTAAAGCCAATATTGTAGGGACTCATTTTTAGCAGTTGTTCCTAAAGCTTTCTGTTTAAGTAGCTGGCAGGAAGGTTTTCTGTGAGTAAATGGAGCATTTATATATGCTTTTGGGTTATAGGTTTGAATTTCCATGGCTAGTCTGAAGCAAAATACCAACAACTGAGCTGTAAGTACTGGAAATATGACATCTATAACAGGCATATTGTTGCAGTCTTAGCTGTGGTAAGCAGCAGGGAGGGAGCTGTATTAGCACAGACTACAGGAATAGGAGCCAAAGAGAATTAAACTTTCCTGTTTAAAAATCTTCTACCAAGTGAACTCCTGAATATTCGATTTTCCAACTTATCTTTAATGTTATTAACAGAGGTTTTTTTGTGGCAGTGCTGGAAGATAAAACAGAGAGGCACATTCAAGATGAAAGGTTCTTTTATTGCTGTGATCTGTCATAAAAAAGTTAAGCTTTGGGGTAGGTTGGATATTCTGCTTAAAGTGAGGCTTACGGTACCTGCCAGTTCTGTGAAGGTCCTATAGGCAGAGTATTCAAACCTCTTTTACCAAGAACATTGTTGTTTATTCTGGTGGCTGTGACCCCATTATTTTAACATTTTTCAGAACACTGTAATTACTATACATCAAGCCACATTAGCACCATGTCATCTTTGGTAGGAGCCACCCCTTTTCACAAGAAGATGTAAGAAACCACACAGATAATGCCACAGGTAAACAATAAAATAAAGTAGTGGGCTTTCTTTATCCCAACTGGAGTGGGCCAAGAAGATAATACTCCCACATGACTGGCTAAGAAGAGGAGCTAGTTGAGTGTGCACACACACAACTATTAATATTGAATTTCTTTTTTTTTTTTTTTTAAATCAAAGTTGAACTTTTGCTTTGTCTTATCAATTTAAAGTCTGTTAATTGTGTTTTCCAAATAGAGAAGACTTCCATAGGATAACAGCCTACCATGTATCCAATGTGTAACTGCCCTTGTGTAAATGGTGGTGAGGTAATTCAAGGCTGAGGTGTTTAATACTATGTGAAAGAAGAATAAGCTATAACACATCTATAAAGTGTTGATAGTGTTCATGGGGGTGGTTACTAAGGAGAAGCTGACTGGAGATAATTTGGTTTTGCATCCATAATCCCTATCAGGATAACACTAGCAAAAGCGAGCATAGTGCTAGTCTCCTCAGGATGTGACAGTGAGCATATGCTATACTGTCTTTCCCTAAATGAATCCTGAGAATTAGCATGACTGTCTTAGACTTGGTGCTGTTTGGATCTGGGTAGCTAAAGGAGGTAGAACATTTAAACAGCCTCTCCTGCCCTCATTTGTCCCCATGTACACCATGAATATACACATTAACATAGGCTCTAACTGTGTGGTCACATGCCACTTGTTTCCTCCGACATCTCTGCCTTGTTCAGTGCAAGTGATTAACTTGGCAAATTAGCTGACACTGGAAACACAATAGAAGGAAGTGCGCAGCATTTAAGGCTGCATAAGAGGCATACTTTTCAGTAGTCTCATAAAATGCCAATTCCCAGTTATGACGTAAGAAATACCATAGGCAATGGATATAAAGGAAAGAATGGCGCTGAGCCTGTGTGGAAGGTTGGGGGGAGGGCAGGGAGCAAGTGGAATTTTTCCCATTCTGTTGCTAAGCAACTAATGACCGGTCTTTAAGGGCCATCTACGCTCACAAAGGAGACAAAGCCTTTGGCTTTTCCAGGCAGGGGAACGAAAGATTTACAGGATTTGATAGCAGGACACTCGCTCGCTGCTCTCGGGGAGAGAACAGTGGAAGAGACGTCTCTCTGTTTCTGGCTGGAACTGCAGGAAAAGAAAAGCCTGGCTCTGCACTAGTTTTTTCTCTGCCTGCTGGGTGAGTCCTTGCTTTGAGGGGAAAGGCACGGGATTCCAATCCTCTCGTCCCTTGCGGGTGGGTGCATCTACCAGCCGCGCGGCAGCGGAGGGCGACCCCCCCCTGTCTGCCACCACCCCGCGGCCTGTCTGCCGCTGCTCTGCGCTCTGCCTGCCCCAACTGCGGAGTTTCCTGCCGCCTCCTCTGCCGGCTCGCCCCGGTGGGCTGACCCGGCTGCTCCATCTCCCGGCTCTGGGCTCTCTGCTGTGCCCCCGTCCATCTGCGCTCCACCCGGCTCCAACCCGTCCGCCATTACACGTGTGGCACAGATCCAACCTCGCGGCACAGCGCCATCTGCAGCTTCCCGGGAGTGATCGCACCTGCCCTGCGGGTCTAGGAGCCCAACAGCGCCCCTGCTGGCCGTGACCGTGACTGCACCAAACGGGAAAGTGCCTGACAGCCCAGGGACATTTGCCACTGAGTTTTTTTGATTTTGTTTACTGTTTTTTACCTTGTTTACTGTTTTTTGTTATTGATTGTTTACCTCATTATAGATACTAGTAAAAAAACTCTTATTCCTTTTCCCATACCTTTGCCTGAGAGCCCTTGATTCTAAAGTTATAATAATTCGGAGGGAAGGGGATTCACATTCTCTGTTCTAAGGAAGGTTCCCACCTTCCTAAGCAGACACCTGTCTATCAAACGAAGACAGCCTGCAAGTCACCATCTACAGCTTTACAGCAAGATAAAACGTGATTTATTTGATCTGGTAGCACTTTTCTACATGCTAAGTGTAGCAGCATGCTGGTAGCACGGTTTGCATTGGAGTAAGAGATAAACATGAAATTTAGCACTTCTGCCTCCAACCCTGCTCCATCCACTAGGCTTACAAAAGGTCTTCTCCATGCATATCCACAGATCTAAACAAGGGGAGGCCAACCCTCCTAGAATACTACTGTTGATATGCCTCTGCTTTGACAATCCTGCTAGCAGGTCTTGGAGAGGAGTGAAAGGTTTGGCCTTCATCCTTCATAAATTTTGATTGCAAACGTGTTTACTTTTTTTTTTTTTTTTTCTGAAGAGGTCCTTTTAATTTGCACAGGACATTTGGAAAACTACAGAGCTCTCTTACATAAGTTGCAATGAAAGACAATTGCTGATCTAGTCAGGAAAGAGATAAGATTTCGTACAGGAGAGGACATAAGAAACTGAATCAGAAGTACTGGGAAAGCTCTGAGTAGAAGTTAGTACAGCATTTGCTTCTATTATATTGACTTTAGTCAGTGAGAGATTTTTCTCCTCCCTACTTCCATGAGAACTGAATTTATACACAGAAGTTAGAATGAAAATGATAGGGGAATCTGTAGGCACTGTCCCCTGGTATAACTAGAGTTAATAATCTATAAATTCAATAAGCATCAGATTTAAGCCTCTATCTCCTTAGAAAGCAAGAAGGGAAAAATGATACGGGAGAGTGTCAGCCTATGTTTCATATTAAAATGAGCTAGCAGCAGTAGAAAATCCCCCTCATTTCCAAATGTTTCCAAAGGTTTTTAATTCAGGACAAAAATTTTTTGGAGAAAAAAGAAAAACATATGTCTCGTGCAATATGATCTCAATATCATTGATAAAAAATGCTGTATTATGGAGTCTACTTAATGCATACTTTACACAATATAGCTGCTGTAAAACACAGTGGTATCAGTTTGAGAATGTTTTGAAAGTGATCCAGAATATATAATGTAAAATAAAGACAGTAAATGTTTTAATATATTTAATTGTATGCAGTTGACTGCAGTAATAATACTGGACCTGACAGAACAATTCCTGGTGAATGATTTATTCTTTTATTTTACTACTACTCTTGCTGCAGAGCAGCCCTGAACAAAAGCAAACAAAGCACCTTGTTAGCACTAATGCAGTATCTTCCATGCTCAGAGCACTGCAAAAATAATAATTAAACTTAATTACATTGTTGTTATAGAAATGGTACAGTAGTATAGATTGAAATTGGAGGTGTTATTGAATCTGGCAATGCACTTTGATATACCAAATTTCTGAAGTATTTATAAATGGCCAGAACAAACAAAAGTCATTGATAAGATGTCTCAATCAGTGCTGGATCGGAGAAGAGCTGCTCTCATCTGCTTTACAGTGGGAGTTAGAGTGAAAAACAACGTGCCTTGCCGAAGGTGGCACAGTGTATCTAATGGTATGTTCATACTTTGCCACTAATGAGGGATTGAATGGGAGATATTCCACTGCAAAATGAAAAATTTTGGTACGTAGCTGATTTTTAACAGGTTAGAAGAAATCTAAGACAGCATTTTAAATCTCAAAGGAAATAATATTCAGATAATGTGTCTGTTATAAGGAAGATGGCCTAGCCTGAGAGCAGTCTAATATTTTACATATTAAATATACCTTTCTAGATATGCATTATTTACGTGGGCTGCTTCCAGGTTGATACACCTCCCAGAAGTAAGAGTGAGACAGGGATGACCATTTGGTGCTTGGATAGATGGGAAACAGATCTGTAATTGTCAGGAGGACCTTGCCGGCAGGAGTAATATGTGAAAGACACCAGAAAGATCTTGGAGAGCAGTTTTAGGCAAATGGGCAGTGAACACAAACAAGGGAGAAGAGGGATATAGGAAGAAGTGGAGATTATCGTGGAAGCGTGAGAAAATTCCTCAGAGTATAGAAAAGCCGAAAGCAGGATTTGAAGAGAAGAATGTGATTAGATGGGTCGGGAAGGAGGGTGAATTATTTTTAGCAGCATAATTGGCACTATTGAGTGAGAAGAAAGGAAGACAATAGTAGTTCATCAGTTCTTGGCAGACTATTTTACAAGGAATGGGAGTAATTTGGAAAGAAAATGTTTAGAGGAAGGATGATTTTTTAGACCTAAACAAACATCAAGGGAAGAACCCAAAATTTACAGGTGCTCTGCAAATCACAAAGACATCCTTTAAAACTTGCTGGACAGAAACAGAAGTTGTAGAAGATAATCAGACAAAAATTTTGAGCAGCTAGTGAGTGATCAGAGGATCTTCATGTTCTCAGGGCTGCTACCATTTGTCCAGAGGTCAAAATGGGAATTTCAAATGAATAGTTCAGCTGCCTTTCCGATTGAAGAATATAATTTACATTTGCTTAATAGTTTCTGAGTACCTTAACATGATTTGTAGCCAATATATCAAGCGCTTGCTAGAAGGAGGTTGTGTTGCTCTCGTGTGTTAGACAGCAGCATGTGCAATGGCCAGACCAAGTTATGTGGGTGTATCTCTTTAGGAGTTGCTTACCCAGGTATGTAGCTGGCTCTCCATAACCAGTCAACTCTCTGTGGTTTTTAAGGAGGAAGAAGGGGAAACGTGTCATTTAAAACACATAGGCCAAAATATCTGGCAAATTGTACTGAGAATATTCATGCTATGTGTAGACCCCTGGACTGCTGCACCTGGATTTGACTGGTGGATGTTGTGGTGTCGAAGTGCAACACACGGGAACCTTACACCAGCACACACACACAGCCATAAAACCATGGCGTGGTGCAGCTTGTAAAGGGATTTCTCAGCAGTCATCACCTGACAAGAGCTGTAGTTTGAGATTAGCAGGGTCGCCTGGGTGGGGTGGGCTTGAGTAGCGCAACAGCCCTGTAACACGTTTGTGCAGTTAAAACAGCACCTCAGTGACAATGCACATAAATTTTAATCAGCTCACTTCATCTGGGCAATGGACAAAGATAATATGTTAGAAGGAGAGGGAGAGCAAGACAGAGGGGGCAAGGGAGCAAGAACTCTGCTGGAATAGATATTAAATTTCAAGTCTTAAGAGGGAAGTGGGAAAACTAAGAAAACATATAATAAGAAGTCACAAAGGGTATGCCCTGGCAGTAAATCATCCATAAATGACAAGTGCACACAGGGACGTACCCTTTAATCACGTCCTTTAGCAGGCTGGCACCCTTACTAATTAGCCTTAGGGTGGGGGCGGGGGGAGGGCAGGCCCTGGCTGGGCCAGCAGAGCCTGGCTGCACACAGCACAGCTGCGTCTTCTCAAGACCCGCATCGTTCTTGGGAACCGGAAAAAGTCCTTTTGAGCCCTGGGCTGATATGTTGTACCATCTTTTGTGCAGCTGTAATTTTGACAGGGGGAGCCAATTTGAACTTCTGTAATCCTCAGCCCCAGACACCTCCAATGCCGGAGACTGTGTGCGTGTTTTTTTTTCCAAAGGTTTTTCAGCTGTGCTCTTGAGAAAGTCATTCCACCCAAAGAGGGAGGGGGAGAAAAAAACATCTGTCTGACTTTGTCCAGGAGATTGTTTCTATAGCTGTAACATTTTGAAAAGCAGGGGGGAAAAAAAAAGCTATTTTTCCAAGCCTGACTACCCATATTTTTCATTATTTATATCCTCCTCTGTGATGGACATAATTTCCTGCCCCTCCTTTCTTGCAACCACTGTTGGAAAAAAAAAAATAAAAGAAGGCGAAAAATAAACCCACAAAACTGATTGAAACTTGACTTAGAATTGCACAATGATCTTAAATTTTCCCAAGACTTATATTTTGGGAAGGAGCTGTTTTATGAATGGATATAAGGCTGACACATGAAACGCGTGGGATCTGTCTGAGTGCCTTGTCTGGGTCAGCTGTGACATCTGGCTCTTATGAATCTGGCGTATTGTGACTCACTAATACACAAATAGTAATCCTTGATAGTATCCACTTGTGATGCTTTGCGGGTGCTGTCACAAACAACATTAAATGCCAGAGAACGGCCTTAATTCTGGCCTGCACTGCAGCCCCAGGCTGAGCTGGCTGGGTGAGTTAAGTGCTGGGTGGGGTATCAGCAGGGTCACCCCATTGCCTGAGGAGCCTAGTGGCTCCCTGTGGTGCTGCTGGGCATGTGGGTGATCCCAACTCACCCATCATAGAATCACAGACTCATAGAACACACTGAGTTGAAAGGAACCCATCAGGATCATGAGTCCAACTCCTTGCTCTGCACAGGACACCCCAAAAATTGCACCATGTGTCTGAGAGATTAGTTCTGTAACAAGCAAGGAAACCTTAATGACTGAAGATTGAGCCTGTGTATTTTGCTTTGCATTGCTACAAGGAAGAGCCTGCACTGGTGCGTGCTGGGTGCTGCTGTCAATGGAGAGTGTGGTTTGGGGTTCAGGTCTTCTCTGATGTTCGTTGTTCCCAAGGCTGTAAGGATAGAAAAGCAAAATACATCAGCTGTAAAGAGGTTTGGTATCAAAGGGAATTTTGTACCAAGACCTTGATCTGTGTGTGGCATTGCTGCAACATGGTCATAGTCATGGTAGGAGAAAGTGTGCAGACTAATGTATTCCTCCTGAGGCCTGTAAAATTACCTAGAGCAGCTTAAAGAATCTCTTATGGTGTGTTAAGGCACCCAGTGTTGTGACATGGTTCAGGATAAAACACATCCAGAAATGCAGGAGTGAGCTGATGAGAGGGGAGTTTGCCTCATTTAACAGCAGCTTTTCTCTAATGTGCTCCTGAAATTAAGGGACTCATGAATTCAGAGTAGTTCAAAAGGTGAGGCAAAAGCATGTATTAAGTCTGGCTTGTGTTTCCTGCACCTCTTCTAGCTGGAGTGACTCTTTAGGATGGACTAGGTGCAAGCTGTGGTCTTACAGCTTTGGCTGTTCGGCTGTGGAAAACTTGATAACTGTTTTTCTGAAGTGCTGCATAACTAATTGATTAATTTTTACAATTTGCTATCTTAAAGGGGGGCTGCAAATGGACTTACTCTAGATATGGAGTAGTGACCATGGTAAGGGCAAGTGGCGCTGTGCCAAGAGACCATGATAACCCTAGCTGCTTCTGGATGACAGGAATATCATGTACAAGTCCAGAGAATAGGCACAACAAGATCATTTAATCCCTAGTGGAAGAAAAATGGGGTTGAGCATTACCTCTACTTTTTCATAGGGATGAATTTCAAGAGGTTAGGAATAAGGATCGGTGGTGTCAGGTCCTCCGTTCCCACATCTATTGTGGGAGTAATAGATGCATTATGAAGTCAGACACCTTAATTTTTTAAGGTGTTTTAGTGTCACTGCTTGTACTTGCACATCTGTCACCCTGAACGCTGATCTGAACTTGTGGAAGATGAGGAATTCTGGCGCACTCTGGAGACAGCAGTACTATATTTTAATGACCACAAATGTAATCCCAGATCTGACTGGGCTCCTACGAGGCTGTGTTTTCATTCTCTCCTCGGTAGTGACCTGAACCTGCATAAAAACTGAGGTCTGTGGGGATCTCTGAGCCCCACATAGCTGCCTGGAGCCCCCGGATCCTCTCCTTCCCTCACTCCTCAAGTACACTGAGAGGTAAAGGAGTCAGCTGTGTTGCAAGAGTGAATATTTTTTCTGTCACTTTTGTTGTAGCAAGTGAGGATTATTTGTGGATTATAGCTATCTGGGGAAAACTCTGCTCTAAGTCATTTTTATATAAGGAGGGATAGGCAGTTGGGTTTTTTTGCCTGTGGCTAGAGTTCACACGTTGTCTCTGTAAAGTTTCAGAGTGGAGAGAAGGCAGTGATTTATTAGTGGTTTTGTATTATAGCACTACCTAAGATGCCTAGTGATAGGTGAAAGCTCCTCAACCCTACATGTTAATTGTGCTAAGCAGCCTTCAGACACATAACAACATGCAGCACTGAAAAATTTGATTGTTCAATGTATTTCAATGGGATGAGTGATAAATCTTGAAACAGGAGAAGAAATGTGTTTCAGAAGCTTTTTTGTTGTTGTTTTGTTTCCTTGAAATTTCCCACACATGAACAAAATTAATTCAGAAGAGCCAAGAAACCTGTAATGAATGAAATGTTTTGCACATATGTGATGGAAAACTCTGCTCTGTTAAGTCAAAAAAGCAGCTTCTGAAAAACTTAATGTGACTAGAAAGTCACAGGTGCCTGACCCTTCTGGCCCTGTTACCTCACTGCTGCATATGCTTGGACTTCTTTCACCACTTTTTCAAGCCTGCCATATGGGGAGATGATATTCTGCTAACCCGAATCTTCCAGAACACTTTGCAGGACCTTGCGCCAGAGAAGATTCCCCACATCTCACCCTTTTATCCTCACACAGGAGCATTAGCAAACTAAATATCTCTCATTTCAACTTCCTCCCAGCCCCACTTTTTTGGCTCACAGATCATATCTCTTTTCAGCAGCTGTTTTTTAGCTGACACTTAAACTAAGTTCATATCCTTAAGGCTGATTTCTAATGTTTCCTTGAGAAGAAAAAAAAAGAATATGCACACACAGACTTATACAGACACACATCCTTACCATATGAATTCTTTTTTTGAACTCAAATAATGCTGAATTCTTGGTAATACCTGTTTTTGGAGGCTGTTGGCATCTGAAGCTCATCATCATGGTGGGTAACCAATCGTTCACCAGAGCAATACCTAGCTCAAGGGACCAATAACGGGCAGTACATGAGGCTTTTGCACCTTTAAGATGCTGGTTCAAATCCAGCTCAGGTCTGTTGTGATTGTAAAAGTTTATTACCATGTGATAGCTGTTTGGTGGTCCTCAACCGGCAAACAGCTGTCCAGCTCATAAAAGCAAACAGAGGAAGAGCACTGTGGTTAATGCACTGGGCTGAAGCACCAGATTTCTTGGTCCCCTTCCCAGGTCTGCCACAGATTGTGCAGCCATAGGCAAGTCCTCGGTAAATGGTGATAATATCCAGGCTCCTCATGGGAACATTGTGAGGATATTAGTTCATTAATATCACTGAGGTGCTCATATGCATTGGGAATGAGGAGCTTGGTAGAACTAGAAAAGCATCTATTGTGTATTGGCAATGCCAGGGAGAGGCCGTGAGATGGATGGGTGTAATAAATGGTCTGCCAATGAGCTGCGTGCTCATAAATGACCTGTACACTCTCAGTACCTGGACATAACATCTCTAAATGGGAGATGAATTACCCTCTATGAGTTTTCCTGTGTATATACAAATAGGAAACTGATGATAGAACTTATTTTTAAGTTTAATTTTTAAGATTTTAACTTATTTTTAAAGGCAGGTAATGCTTGGTACAAATACTCTGGGTGCCCTGGCCAGCTGTAAGCAGAATATATCAGCCTTCAACCCTGTCACTTTGGTATACCTCCACAAGTGACAGTCTAGGCTGCTGCTTTGTCCTGTGTAAGGAGTAAGCTTTCATGTTATGGCTGACAGGGCACCCAAGGTGCTGCCTGGAGAAGGTCCTGCTCCATCTTCTTGAGACTAAACCCTTGCTTTCACCCCAGCTCTGCGTAAGGAGAAGTAGAATGGGACCTACTTACTCAGAAGCCACCAGAGTCACATTTCTGCTTCCTCCAGGATGGAGCGAGGGGACAGGGTTTACAATTTGCAGGGCACCACAGTGTTCCTGCTCTTTTTCAAGCTATTACAGCAGTAGGGAGTAGAAGCCAGTATTATTTCTCCCCTTGCAATTTTGCAAACTGATGCTTACCCTGCTGCATGTCCAGGATCCCTATCAGAATACAAACACACTTTGGTAAGAAGGAATGAGGAGGTAGCAGTGTCTTGCCACTAGGAATATTGCAGTAGAAGAGATATGCTTTACAGAGGATGGGTTGTTGGGGATGGCTTATAGCCCTTGGGGAATGCAGAAGGTATTTTTTGAAGCATGAAGTATTTCTGGTAGGGCTTTAAATCCCAAACTTCAGTTGTTTTGTAATAGCCCACCCCTACTGACTTCTAAGCACCTGGGAACCAGTTTGTTTCTGCTGATAGTCCTGTTGAAATTAATGGAGTAATCTGTGTGAGTAAAAAATCGGTATGTTTACAGAGTTGGGCTCTGAGCTCATTCTGCTGCCTCTTACAGTGGTTTTGAAGCTTTTTCTTATCTTGTTTTATCTTAAGTATTTTGCTAAACGTACATTAAATGGTTGGAAGGGGTTTTTTTTTTTTTTTTTGTGGCAACAGAAGCAGAAGAGCAAATGTTGCGGTTTGACATTTGAGAGAAAAGGAGCTAATTATTGTTACCTAAATTAGCTTTGGTCAGGAGTAAACTTAAAATGTGGAGCCACACGATGTTTCATTTACGTTAGGGAGCAGTTACCAAAGTTGTTCCATTGATTCACTGGGGCGGCTCCGGTGAGTGGCATCGCATCTGCACGAGCAAGCCCAGCGCAACCTGATCCTCCCAACTGAAAATCCTCCTGCTATGCCTGCATTTCAGACGGGCACGCTGAACTACTTCTGTGCTCTTCCCAGCTTCTCAGAGTACTTCTTCGCAGTATTTGCAAAGCCTCTAACTGGCACAACTACACCTCTGTGAATAACGTATTTCCCAGTGAACTGGAGGTCTGGCTATGAATGTAGTCCTTCTCTTTAGGCAATGTTTAGCTGCTTTAGGCTGGGGAGTATATTTTACTTCAGAAACCCAGGACATAGATTCACATTTATTAATTAATAGCAACGTATAAAGGAAACTGCTGGTATGCTCCTAAAAGAAACAACTGTAGATTAAACCTGAATTTGATTCAGAGAGTCTCTCTTGATCTTTTGGCAAAATGCTGGACCTGAGTGCACCATGCTCTTGAGAATATGAGCTCATTGTTATTTGAACATTGTGCCAGCTTAACAATTCTTAGTGTCGTTTGCATGAATAAGTAAAATTACTATATGTCATCTTGGGTTTCCTTAAGCTGTAAAAATTAATCACGGCATTAAGTGTTTTCAGGACTTGAACTTTTAATATTATTTCCAGTGATCACAGTACTTGGGGGGAGGCAGGGAAGGAGTGAGACAGAGAACTGAAAAATCATATGTTGAAAATTTTATTATTTGATGGGAGAGTATCAGGTAAAACTGTTGCTGGGAAAGACCTGGTGGAAAAATGCGTTGAGATGTGGGTAAGTGCTGCCAACCTTCTGTTCCAAATTCTGCTTCTGTGCTGTCGAGCCTTGGTTTGGTGCTACAGAAGTCTGTGCGAGTACACCAGCCTTGTGTTGCATTTCTGGAACAGAGATATATGCCTTAACTGTTCCTAACCAAATGTTTCCTTTACCAAATAACCATCATTTTTGTCTCTTTCTTAACTTTTCCGTGTTTTGAGATTTGGATTGAGCCATGACAGTCAGGAGCTAAGTATATATTTCCTGCAAAAATTGAGGTGCTTTGGAAGTAATATTTTCATTTAGTCTGTTCTCTAAATATGAATTTCATGTACCTAAGGGATTGAGAATTCTCTTATCCTTCTCCAATACTGTTATAAAGTGTTGGTAGAGAATGGGAGTGATGGAGCAGGAGAAGGAAAAAAAAAAAGAGAAGTGTATTTATTCCTGATCTTTATGACCTTTGCACAGAATTATACGCTTGGGGGTTCACTGATATTGTGTTCTTGTTCCTGATCTGTGTTCCTTCTTGAAATAATTATGTTTATTACTCAATTTCTTTTTATGTAATAAAGCCCTTGAAGATCCTGAGCAGTATCCAATAGCCATGACAGTTACTGCTTTGTGGAGTTCCTTCCTTTTCTCTTGTTCTTAGCTTTGCTCAAGAAGGCTCATCTATTGTCCCAACAGTGACCTCAGCATCATGTCTGCAAGGGGAGGGCTAATATCACTGAAGCACCATAAAATTATTTATTTTGATCTATAAAGTCAATGACTGGACCTGGTTGTTTTCTCATCCAACATGAGATGTTTTCTCATCCACATGCTCATGGTGAGCATGATCTAAGCCAAATACATAGGAAATAAACGAGAGCCAGAAAGCCATCCAAAAGCCATTGCTAGACATAACAAAAGTCACACTGGTCCTCCAGCTGGCTGGGGTAATGTGGGAAATATATCTCTTTAGAAAGCAATTTCCTTTTTTTTTTTTTTTTTTAATTTTTTTAAATTTAATGCAAAAGTAGGGGTATAGAAGGCATTCAGTGCTTCTGTGTTATCTTGTCCACTGGCTAATTATAAAGTCTTGAAAGCTGTTTATTCATAAAGATAAACTGATTCTGCTCCCAATCTCCCCCACCATGGCAAATATACTAGCAGAAATCATTGAGATCTCTTAAGTCATATACTATGTTTGTTGTGGCGCTGACTTAAAATTTTGGTGAGTGGTATGCAAGGTTGCTGAAATGATAAATGCTGGACATTCTTCCAATTTTATAACTGCTAATTTTTTGACTCATGGGATAATAGGAAACTTCTGAAAAGAGGATAATATTTCACTTGTAAAGGAAATAAAAGCTTGAAAACCTAAATCTTAATAAAAGGCAAAGAGTGAAAATTGTCTGTTCTCTAATGTTGATGATTAGATCAGTTTTTATGCATGCATAGAGTTCAATAAGCTTGATGGTTTCACACATGTAACCATACTATTTTCAAGTAGTAAAAATCCCAAAGTAGGGTAGCATTTTCTAATAGATTATTTTTTTCTGTTGAAATGTGGCGCTTGTGTTAATAAAGAGGACTAAAACAAAGGGATGGCATGAGGAGGCACAGTGCTTTCTGCAGCCCAGCTGTCTGCATGCCTGCCCCAGGACTACAGTTTAAGTAGTAAAACCACTAGAATAGATCCATATTATGTTCTCCTGTGGCTTGAAATACGGAAAAGGATGCTAGCAAGGGTCCATACATCTGTGGTACTGTGATGATCAACTTGGAACTCAGTTGGGGAGATGCCAAGTGAGATGAAACCAATGGACAATCAATGGACTTGACTTGATGCATAGAAGACTTTTAAGTGTCTCTTTACCACCCTCCATTGTATTTCCCACGTCAAGAACCTTTTTCTCTTAGCCAGAGTACAGCAGCTACCATAGGTAAATACTGACCAAAGTAAGAATTTCCCCTGAAAAAACATAGTAGCAGCAGGCTACATTAGAAAGGCTTAACGATTTTGATTCATGGGCTTGACATTAACAGTCCTCTCATTCTTGGTTTTGATGAGTTAAAACATAAAATTGACAAGTCACACATGATAATGATTAATAGTAATCTGCGCACATTGGGAACATTAATTCATTAAAGCTTTAGTTGACTGGTTAACATTTAATTCTATGAGACAGATAGGAAAATATGGACTAAAAAATTCAAGTAGGATGTGATATTTATTGTGTACAGTGAGTGTGTGAGAATTAGAATACTGGAGCTAGTTATTACCGCATTTTTTTCTGTCTGCAGTGACCTAACACCAACCACAAGAATACTTTTCCAGTTTGCCAAAGATATGGGAGAAATTCTCTGATTTGAGCAGGATTATTGTGTTTGACAGACAAATTTCCAAAAAAGGTTTTAATGTCTGTTGCATAGGCTAGGATATCAGACTGTCTGATCACACTTGCTCCTTCTGATATGAAAATACAGTCTTTCAAGAGATGGCCAAATTAATTTCTTCTTAGAGAAGAAGAGAAGAATAATCTGATTAAAGGAATGTTGCTGGCTGAATATATTTAGAGATACTTGCTTAGATACTTAGATACTTAGAGACACGAATATTTTCATAAAAGCAGGTTTTGCACAAAACAGAATGTCAGTCTACTGTCAGTGCAAATAATTTGTTTAAATGGATTAATTTGGAAAACCCTGTCTTTCTACAGGGCAAAAAGGGTTCTATATCTGAGTTACTTTCAGGGCTCAGAAGCTGTAAATTTATTGGGTTTTTTTTTGCTTGGTTTTTTTTTTTTTTCTTTTTCTTTTTCTTTTTCCAAGGTTCAATGAGGAGAAGTACCAGGGAGCTCACAGTGCAGGTAAGTACTAGAGTAGTGGGGTGGTGACACACACCTATTGTTCCTACCCTGCTCCTGGAGAACCCTGTAGCAATCCTATATACCCATGGCCTTTGCTTTTACTTTATTACTTTCATCTGGAAGCTATTTCAGATCAGGTCTGCCTTCCTGTGCGTAATCTGAATGGGCTGTAATCTCAGCTGTGCCATGTAGGCACTAATACTTCAGCAATTCTGAGGTTTTTAGGGGTGGACAGAGGGCTATTAGATGGTCTAATCTGACAGTATATTCACACTGGCCATAGGATTTTGGAATGCCTTCAGGAAATAAACTCTTGGATGAAGAGCAGCTGGCTTAAGTTGAATGCAGGCAAGACCAAAGCAATTCTAGTCAGAAAGGGGGAATGCTTTGAAGAGTGGGCCAAGGCACTGTCTCCACCTTCCATTCATTGCAGACATATGGCCTCTATTTATCAAAGTTGTGCAAAGCCTGTGGGTCCTGCCTCTGGCTCTGATGGCCAGGTAGCATTGCTTTCTAAAGACCTCTCAGCTAGAAATGTCCCTTCCTTCCTCTCAGACAACGATAACTTAAGGGGAGGAGTACACAGCCCGGGGTTATTTGAACTCATTTGATCTCGATGTGTTTTTCTGACAAATTATGCTTACACTGAGGATCAGGTTAATGTGACTACCTAGAGGTGTTTAATGTTTCTAGATTTTGCTGCCTTTTTCTGTGGTGCATGTGACCCTGGACATTCAAGTCTACTCCTGATACTTGGTAAGCTTCTGATGTCACTTTCAGTACTGAGAGTGGTCAGTGAATCAACACCAGCTAATCAATTCCAAGTTTTGATGTGTGAACCACCATGAGAATTGTACTCCTATGAACTGAGACAGAACACATCACCCAGAAGAAAGTATGTGAGAACCAGATGCAAGACTTTCTGAGTTGGAGAATGTGGTATTGTCTTGCAGGGAAGATCAGACAAACCCTCAGTCTGATTGATCATCAGGAAAGAGGCTGTCTTTTTTTCCATCTGTCATATTTCATAGTTCAAACAGCTCTTAATTTCTTAACTTCGTTTGATATTTATTCTGCTCTAAGTATTTTTTACAATTTTGCATAAAGTCCTAAAAAAAATTATCCTGAATTGAAAACCATGACAATAATACTGGAAGCTTCTACTACTTTAAAACTTTTAATTCTCATATAATAATAGAAATATTAGCAACAAGAAATTATCAAACTGTGTTTGATATTAAAATCTTTTGTCTTATTTCTAGTTTTTATGCGGCAAGGGGAAAAATGTTACTTGTGAAATAGAACGGCAGCTTTAAATGCCTTTGTAAGGTGTGCTGAGTACAACAGATGAAGGTATAAGTCTTGTGATTGTCTTCCCCTAAATCATGGGATCATAGAATCATTTAGGCTGGAAAAGGACTCTGAGATCATTGAGTCCAACTGCAAATCTGACACTGCCAAGTCCACCACTAAGCCCTGTCCTTAAGTACCACATCCGCATGTCTTTTAAATCCCTCCAAGGATGGTGACTCAACCCCTTCTCTGGGCAGCCTGTTACACTGCTTGATAACCCTTTCAGAGAAGAAATTTTTCCAAATATTTATTCTAACCTCTCCCTGGTGCAACTTGAGCCCTTTCCCTCTTGTCCTAACAAGGACACTTATTACTTGGGAGAATGACCCCCACCTTGCTCCCTTCAGGTAGTTGCAGAAAGTGAAAAGAACTCCCCTGGACTATCTTTTGTCCAGGCTAAACAATCTCAGCTCCCTCAGATGCTTCCTGGAGTGCAGGGCCTAAAACTGGACACAGTATTCAAGGTGCAGCCTCACAGTGCCAATTACAGAGGGACAATCCCTTCTCTGGTACTGATGGCCACACTATTTTTGATACAAGCCAGGATGCCATTGGTCTTCTTGGCCATCTGGGCACATGCTGGCTCATGTTCAGTTGCTGTTAATCACCACCCCCAGGTCATTTTTCCCTGGGAAGCTTTCCAGTCACTCTGCGCCTAGCCTGTAGCTCTACATGGGCTTGTTGCAGCACAGGTGCTGGACCGGGATCTTCACCTTGTTGAACCTTATACGCTTGGCTTCAGCCCATTGATCCAGCCTGTCAGATCCCTCTGTGAAGCCTTCCTACCTTCCAGCAGGTCGACACTCCCACCCAGATGGGCGTTATCCACTAACTGAGGGCATCCTCTATCCACTCATCGATACGACTGATTAAACAGTGATAACACTTATTACACAAGACTGGCCCCAATACTGAGCTCTGGGGACACCACTGGGGACCAACCACCAGCTGGATGTAACTCCATTCACCACCACTGTCTGGTGAATAGAGCAATGGATGACCATCCAAGCCATGAACAGTCAGTTTCTCCAAGAGAATGCTGTGGGAAAGAGGGTCAAAGGCTTAGCTAAAATCTAGGTAGACAGCATCCACAGCACTTCCCTCATCTGCTAGGTGGGTCACCTTGCCATAGGAGACCGGGATAGTCAAGCAGGACCTACCTTTCATAAACCTGTGCTAAATGGGCCTGACCTCCGGGTTGTCCTGCAAGTGCTGTGTGATGGTACTCAAGACAATCTGTTCCATAACCTTCCCTGACACTGAGGTTATGCTGACAGGCCTGAAGATCTCTGAATCCTCCTTCTTGCCTTTCTTGTAGATGGGCATCACGTCTGCTAACTTCCAGTCAGCTGGGATGCCCCCAGTTAGTCAGGACTGCTGATAAATGATGGAATGCATCTCTGTGAGCACTTCTGACAATTTGTTTGGTATACTTGGATGGATCCCAACCATAGACTTGTGTGTGTCTAAATGCTATAGCAAGTCACTCACTGTTTCATCCTAGGTTATGGGCTTCATTCTGCTCCACCTCTCCATCTTCCTGGTCAGGGGTCTGGGAACAGCTGGTCTTGCTGAGGCAAAGAAGACATTAAGTACCTCAGCCTTTTCCTTGTTCTTTGTCACTGCTTCCCCCTGCGTCCAGTAAAGAAAGGATGGAGATTCTTCTTAGCACGCCTTGTGTTGCTGATGTAATTGTAGAAACATTTTTCTTGTCTTTCTAAGTTCTTGTCTTTCTAGCTAAGTTCTAGGTGGGCTCTAGCCCTTCTGATTTTCTCACCGCTTAATGTCAAAACATCCTTGTCATCCTCTGAAGTTGCTTGTCCCTTCCTCCAAAGATCATAAACTAAATAAAAGCAAATGTGTTTTCCTTCAATTTTAGCCATATGGAGTGAATTTAAATGAATTACATTGTATTGCATTGTATTGTATTGTATTAAAAGAGAGAATGTGGTAGATACATCATAATCAAGGTTGTCCAGATTAGATTAGATTTATTACATTTTTTCATATGCACATTTTTCCTATGGGCCGTAATTGTCCTTCACCTATTCTGCTTGTTGCTAAGACAGTTCTTTAAGGTTCTGTTATGAGAAATGTGGAGTAAATTGAATACAAGAAGAATTTAGAATTCTTCTGGTAACTTCAGCATGTCAGGTACAAAGTTGAAAGTGTTAATATTAAAATATGCATCTTGATTTCCAAAATTTATTGGAGACCTGGCATTTGTGAAATATTTAAGATTTTACAAACATATTGGTTGTCAAGCTAAATTGCTGCAATTGCTGCAAATCAAGTTCAAGGCAGAGACAACCCCTCCTTTTTTCCTATATCCTGTATAAATACTGATGCATTATGTCCTTGCTGTATACTTCTTCCAAAAATTCTTTTAATTGGTGAGAGGAGATGTGCCTATGTTGGAGTTGATGGCATGGCCAGATTAGATCTTAACAATAGTTATTCTCTGCTCCAGCAACATCCCACATGGGCAAATGATATAATGGAATACAGAAATTAGTTGTATTTTGAATCCCGAGTCAGGAAAACTCCTAAATTACTTCCTCACAGAGAAGGAATAAGCACTTCTTTTTCTGTCTTCATACCAATCACTATTTTTATTCTGCTTGTTATGAAGAATATCTGGATCAATTTTTCAGCTATAACAGGAGTGAAAAGGCATACCAGCAGTGTGTAAAAGTCAGCTTTTCTCTGCTGCAACACTGGTTACTTTGGGCAATTTCCCCAAAGATGCTGAGAGTATGGAAAAGAGCAATTTCTTTCTACCTTATGAAAGTCTTGAGCTGTGAGAAGCATCTTTGTTTGAAAACTGAAAAGAATTATATCCATAAAAGAACAAAATTAAGACTATGCATTGGAGCTACATTGATACGACTGGGTGATTTTCAGTCAGGTTTGAGGCCATGCCAAGCCTCCTGTCTCCTTGGTGCAGGGTCAGCAGGGGGTGCCCTGTTTCTTCAGGAGATGGGTTAGGATTTCCTGCCCTAGAGAGAGACGGAAGGGTTTGGTAAATATGGTGAGGCACCACCCTCAGTGACTTGAACTTTTGGGAGAGAATTAATCACCATAGGTCATATCCTTAGCTCCTCACTGAGATTTTGTTCAGTCCTCCTCTCTCTAAGCAAGGACCAAGGAAGAAAGTGAGTCAGGGCTGGTTGGTCTTTTCCTTGTGTCTGAGTAACACCGAGTATGTCACTCCATTAGAGAGGAGGTCATGTTTTGACTGAGGTATTGGTGAAACTAAGTTATGGACAGGACCAGATCCCTAGCTTTGCTTCTCTCATCAAGGACAGGTCCCTCAGCAGCAGGAAAGGAGCTTTGTGTTAGACAAGGACAACAGTCTTTTTGACTGCAACCTAATAAGGCAGAGCTCCATGTGAAAAGTGTGTGCAGCAGTGTTGGGGACATATTCCACTTCAACAGAGAAAACCTTCTCTCCCCATTGTTAGGTCGGGCACAAACACAGCAATAACCAACAGGTGTCTGCTCCTTATTCAGGCTGTCCAGTCTTCATCAACATTGCACCATAGCACAGAAAATAGCCATAAAATAACAACGAAATAGCACAGAACACAGCAGTATACTATTAGGCAGTTATTTATCTTGATTTGGAGATGACCAGAGAAGGGAGCTAGGACTTTGTTCTACATTTCTGTGGTCTCTCACAATCCAAGGGAAACTCCTTCTTTTAAGACTCAATTTTCAAAGAGCAGCTCTAACTATAGGAGGTTCTTGTTAAGGGATGCTCCTGAGAGTATGATGATCCATCCTTTGGTTCCTTCCCCTGGTTCACTGCATCCTCTGAAGACCATGAGAGGGTTGTGGTATAAAACTGGTTCTGCATGTGCTAGCTGTAACCTGCAGTGTAGCAGATAGTGCAGTCATTGAGGTGTTGGAGCAAAATGGGTACATAAAAAGTTTCTCAGGTTGATTTGCATTTTTGGAATAGTGCAGAGGTGTTAAAAGCAAGAAAAGGCTGTAGCTCACTAATCCAGCCTCACAGTTGGATTCAATGTGATACTCTTGGTTTCAGATATAGGCACCTGGGGGTGCACATGCAAATTGCAGGTTCTGGCATTGTTTTGGTGTGAGGTAATGGGGCAGGAAGATTGGATGTGTGAGCAAGTAACGAAGAAAGAAACTGACCATAGCCATGTAGATCTCAAAAACATCCAGAGTACGGTGTTTGGCTCGTGATGACTCAAATGTTATACCAAGGGATTAAGAAGTTTTTATTCTTCCTGAAATAGTTACAGATACCAGCGGCCATTTGACAAAATAAGCTGTTACTAGAGAAACACTTGCAGACAAGTTTTCCCATAATGGAAAATCCATATATTGAAACATAAAGTTACTTCTTCATTAATTTTTGTTGTTGCCATTGCTGTGGATTGTCACTCTTGTGACATTGTGACTCTTAAGTAGCCCTCGATCTATTCCAAGGTCTAAAAGGGGGAAGGAAAAACCTATAAAACATATTGGCCCTTCAATAAGAAAGAAGAGTTCCTATGATGCAGCTGAGGTCAGGAAGTAATTGATCATAGCAGGAGTCTGGATCCATGCCCTACTATGTCTGAAACAAGTCTGGTTAGAGAGGGGGAGAGGATGTTACCTCTGGACTGCAGTAATTGACACCTGAGTCATATAGGAGGATTTTTATTCTAGTCCAGGGAAGAATACTAGGAGAGCAACATCCTCACAGAGAGGAGCAGAGTGAATTCCTATTCCAAATGGAGCAGTAAAAATTCACACTGAAAATGGAGGGACAGTTTTTCTGAACAATGAATTGCTGTTCCCTGCAATAATACCATTTGACATGATCTTCCATTAATACATGAAACATCTTAAGAGAAGGAGGAAAAGCTCAGCAAACTTGAAAAAACCATTTTGAAGTGATGGAGCAGCCTATGACCTGGCAGGGCGCCACTGTATGATGCAGGGCTTTGTGGAAATCAAGTTGCAACAGTGAACGACTTGAAACAGAGTGCTGAGCTGTCAGATAAGTCACAGTTGGTGAATGTTAACTTCTATTTGTTATGTTTGGAAGACAAATACCATACCCACGTACCAGACAGGGCAGGGTTAGACTGCGGGGGTGAAGAAGGGAGGAAGACAGACCAGAGGAAGGAAGATATCCTCTGTAAATAAATAGATATGTCAGTCTTCCCCGTTTACTTAGGCTGAATTGCTCATGACCCTGTTGTACCAGCAGCCAGCAGGGCGAGTCAGTGAAGGACCATTTCTGTCCTCCCAGTAGTAGGACAGAGGTGCAAGTTGTGTTAAACAAGACTTACATTTTAATATATCTATTGACAAAACTTAGTTACAGTCATGTATGAAAATCCATTAAAAACTTTTGGTCTTATCCTGTTACCTCTTCTTTGCAGATACTATGCAAAAATATACATAGTATCTCCCTAAATTACAACAATTGCCCGTTACTAATTAATTGTAGTCGATGTTTGCATTACAGTGGTGCACAGAGTTTTCAGTCAGAAAACTTTTTTGTAGATAGTATGTAAAATAACAAATAGGAAAGGAATTTGTGGAATTCTAATATAGGGTTCCATTTATATTTAGGTGCACTAGGAATGCTGTGGTGATTACTGTGACATAAATAAAACAGGTATTTGCACATTTTACTCAGTACAGCTTCTCAGAGTAATTTTGTCTACATTTCCAGTGGAAAGTAATAATTGTTACTGAGAATTATCCTCAGTAATATGAATATTCATATAATATGAATATAATCCTCAGTAATACGAGAATTATGCCTCCTCAATCTCCAAGCACATAAACGACAAGAGGTTTTAAAATGTTTGAAGAGATGACTAAAAATAATTAAAAATATACTTGCAGTTAAAAATTAATATTTCTAGGAAAACATTTGTTTTCCCTACTTTCACTTTACTAGCAGACTGTGCTAGTGAAAATAGAGGAAAAAGAGCAAGTCATCTCCCCTGTTTATTTTATTCTTGGAGGTTTTAGCTAACAAGGCTTGAATTGCTGATTGGGGCATAATTAAGGCAACACAGGAGTATTTTATAGATGCATAGTCATAGAAGCGAGGCAGAAAAAAAGCTTATTTCTAGGTACTGGCTGGTATAAGCAGTAACATACTCTATGCTCTCTGATGCTGTTCCAAAAGGTCCTAGTACACTGTGACGGGAACAATGGATACAATTGTGCCAGCAGTGTTGCAGCTCCTTTCTCATTTGTCTGGTAAGTAACAGGATTTCCTAGGACTTGAAACTGATTCTGAGCCACTACTCTTCCTGCTAACTGTCTAAGCAGCTTCTGAACAAGTTGATGGCACCTGGCTTTGGCGTTCAGTGGGATACAGAGCAGTGTCCCTTGCAAGTCTGCCAGTCAGAGATGACCCATTACACTTACGTCAGGGGATCTTCCCGCATTTTCTGGAAGTTAGGTATCCCCAAATGTTCTCCTTCTACTCAGTAATGTACTTTGAGCTGCTCAGCAAGATGGGGTGATTTGCTAGTGAGCAAATGAGGCGGATCCACCCCTTATGCTGCCTCCACCTCCCAGGCTGGTGCGGACTCCTCAGAGGGAGGAGCCCTGTCGTGGGAGGACCTTGGGGGTTTGAGTGCCAGGGACCACCCCTGGATCTCAGGGAAAGGCGTACCCAGGGCTCAGGATCCGCCTACCTTTCCTGAATCTACTGTTCCGTTGGTTATGTTATTGGTAAATTCAAATTGTACCCCTCCCTCCTTTGTTATTATTGGTTCTGTATGCTTGTCTCCTCCTCTTGTCTTCCCCTGATTGGTTACCCCTTCCCCCATATAAGCGGCTGTCACTGGACAGGGGTGGGGCTTTTCTCTGCACCCTTCATGGGGGCGGGGTGGTCAGTCTTTCTCTTCTCTGCCTCCCGACCACGTGTACCCCTAACCCTCAATAAAGGAGAGCAAGGAGAGGGCTCCCTCCTGCCAACCCTTCACCTCGTCAGCTTCTTATTTTTATTACTACAACAAATGGTGCCCAACGTGGGCGGTTGTCTGTTCCTGTGAGCAAGCTATGGAAGTGTTTTCACTTCAGGCTTATATCTAATTGTGTGCAGGAAAGTCAGCCACTGCATTTTAACATGTTACACAATGTGTGTTTATCTTGTCTTGCTCTTTCACATTGTGTTGGTATTGGCTGGTACAACCTACAGAGAAGAACACTGCTTTTTGGGCCCTTAAACAGATTCAGGTGCTCCACTTACAAAAGCAGCACCCTCTTGCTTGGTCCCATTGGGGTCTTTGTTCTTGTGCCATTAAGTGAGCCCTGTGGCTGAGTGCCAAGGACTCGAGCTGTCAGGAGAAGCAAGTAAGTTCCTGATTTGGCCAGGCTAGCCAACTTTCTTCTCAAGGGCTGTCAGAAGCTTCTCTTGCTCCTCTCTCCTTTATACAGTCAACCAAAGATGACAGTAACAAGAGTCCATCCCAAGGTGTAAGCTAATAGTTGATGCATAAATTGCAGTAGTACTGATAAGCTCCTGTGAAGTGCTTGTTCTATTAGTTAACAGGGCAGTTCACATCTTTCAGTGCTACTATTTCAGCCAATCTGCAGATTTAGTCATGCTTGTTTCATTGGTTATATCTGGCCAAGTTTCCAAAGTTTTCTCTTTAGTCAACATAGGCTTGAAGCCCAGGTGCTTTAGTGTGTTTTTGTTCGATCATTAAAATTTTGATTTTGTTCTAGTAGAAGTTGAATATCCAATGTCTCCAAGTGTCTTTGAGTTTGACAATTGTAGGTACAGGTTTGTGACTCTTTTATCTCACCCTTGTTGTACCCATCATTTGACACAGAAATGTCCTGCAGTCCATGGTTTTATTCAAGAGTGGAGTTGGCAATACACAGTAGAGATTCACAATCAAAGCCTGACTTTGAAGTATCAGAGGGTGTTAAGATAGCATGGTGCTATCTAGAGATATCAAATGTGCTCTGTTTACCACCATTCTGCCTGCTACATTTATGCCATTTTATGCCTGTTAATGAATGAACTGCTTGGACATGGTCTATAGCCTCTTGGGCAATTATTTTAGCCTTTGCTACTGCAGTCACTATTTGGCTAGGAATAACTATAGCTTTCTCTAAAGTTAGTTCTGGTTCAAGCAGTAATTGCTCACATAGCTATGGTATGGCTACTCTGTCCACAGGCTCCACAGAAATATCACTATGCTAGTAATTCTGGGAGTTAACATCATTAGTATTGAGTTTGTTCATTCTATGAAAATGATGGAATATGTTAAGGAGGAGTCCTTCATATTCAGTTGTAATAACTAGCTAAAAGCAGCAGAAAAAGTCAAAAGTAGTCAAAAACCAGTGCACAGTAAGCATTTGTAGGGAGACTGACTTCCCAGTATTCAGGTGTTTGTTCTCTTTAGTAGCAAGACTGTATTTCTGGGAAATCTAAAAAATTTTTGAATACTTTGTAGATAAATCATTATTTTTAATAACTTGTCAATGTTTGAGTCCTAAACTGTTTCAGAATCCTGTTGTGACAGGGACAGAAGAAACACACATAAGACCCTGTATCAAATACAAGGCATCAAAAAGGTGTGGTTAAGTAGGTTGTTGGAAAAAAAGCCAAACTAGAAGTAACAAAAGCTGTATGAGGTTAAGAATAGACTAGCTACCTGCAAAATTTATAGGAGTCAGATGGGGTAATTTCTGTAGCTCCACTATTCTCATCTCCCTCAGAGAAAGAACACTGAAACAAGTGTAATGGGAGAGAGGCAGTACGTATGTTTGATGGCAAAGTCTAGGGCTACAATACAGACAAAATTACTCTAGGACCTTCTGGCTAACAGCTAAGGTTTTATCTCAGAAATACGCAAGTTGTGGTGACAGTTAACAAATAGTTGAAGTAACACTTCACCTAACACAATGGGAGAAAACTGGGGCCTTCTGGGAGGGCTGACTAGAAACACAGTGCCATGTAACAGAGATGGCACTCTGGAAAAAGTGTATTAGTGAGTCTCAAACAGTTGATATATATTCAAAAAGGTATCCAGAAATCTGGGTGGTTATCTGAGCTAAACTGGACCCATCATTATTAAGTTCATTCCCAGAATTAATGGCCATACAGTACAGTATATGCATGTTTAGCGAAGCCACAAATAAATTATGAAGGTTAATAAGTGTTTCTCTGAATAAGGAGAATTATTCCTCAGGGAACCATAAAATATGCTAGTAAGACCTTAACAAAATAGGCAGCCACTACCATTTTGAGATTGTGGCTTGTTTTGTTAAATAAGGCAGTAATTGTTTTTGTTTTAATGGTGTGACTGGCCAGGTATTCCTGCTTGAGCTCTTTCACTGTTTCTCAGGGTGAGAAGGTTAGATCCAAACCTTTAAAATTTGATTTGGAAAATAGAACCAAGGGGGAAAAAGTCAAACAGAGTGGGGTTATGTGTGTAGTTACAGGTTTATGGGAATACTCACTAACCAGATCCTGTGTGCCCAAGTCAGCAACAGTCTTCTCCAGGGTGCCAGACTTCTCTGCCCTTCACATATACATGAATTCATGAGTGAATGCTGTGGATTTTCCATTCAAATGGGTGGGGACGACCCTTGCATAACTAGCTGGGATGACTCTACAGGAGCTCTTGTTCAAAATATCTAAGGTGATGCTGCAACACAACAGCCTTCGAGCTTCATGTGTACATGAATTGACAAACAGTGTCACTGGGAGGACAGGGCTTGATTAGGACTGTGACACAGGAAGGAAGATTGATCAGAGAGAAACAACTGTAAGGAGAACAGAAAATAGTAGAAACTGAGAGGGACAAGGAAATAAGAATAACAAGAAATTAGCAAAAAATGTACTGGTCATTACTTTGGTGCTCCTGGAAGACCTTTGGGATCACCTTCAGGATATATAGCCAGCAACAATAAACTGCTGGACTGTCAGCTGAGTTCTGGGCCCTCACAGTAAGCTTCAGAGTTTCACTGGTTCCAACTTGAAATGTTTTTTAGAAGGACTCATGGGCTCTTTTACAGCAGTGACCACTGATTTTCAAAGACCCACAAATCAACGCTGCTGTAAATGCTACTCTCTTAGTCTGGGCTACAGCTGCACCATTAAGAGGAGCTTCTCAAAGTTTCTGTTGTCCAAGCTCACATAGCATGAAGCTTTTACGATTCCAGTTTCTTAGAACACAACAGACAAAAAGCCCAACCCACCAATCTTTGGTTAGTGTAATGAATTTCAGACAAGCTGGTCCAAAAATGGACCCTGTGGTCATCATGTAAAAGTCAATGCTTTCCAAGGGTGATGACATTTTGTTATCATAATTTTTCCTTAGGTTTAAAAGAGGAAATAAATGTTCCATCTCAGATACCACTGTGTGATAGCTGTTGGCATGTATTCACCAATGTAAGTAGTTCCTGATGTTAGATAATTTGGTCCTGAAGCTAGGTGAAAGGAGTCCGGTTTTGCTGCAGATTTCTGGTTCTAAAGCTAGCAACAAACCTCAAGGCATGAAAAGGAAGGCAGAATGACCTCATTCGAATTCAGATGCTGTACATGGACATTCTGTGGGCAGAATTTGAAATTTCTTTCTTGATCTGGGTCCAAATGCTGAAGCAAGAATAGTCTAATCAAACCAAAGAAGAAGCTTGCATAAATGGCTTTAAACAGAACCTGCCAATTTCTGTAGAGCTCTGCTGACAAGCACTTATTTCTCCTGTGTTAATATCATTAGTGGAAAGTATTGGAACAAGAAAATAAACAAAAAGACACATTGACTTGAGGTTGAGTGGAAGAATGATGATAGCTGAAGTTTAGTGGGAGTTTTGCCATGGATTTTACTGAATCCCAGGACTTCATGAATTCTATTTTCCTGTAAATGTTTGCAGAGAACTGAGATGCTGAATATTGAAACCAATATCCAGGTGCCAGTTTGTGTCAAGAAAATGTGTGCGTATGTGCATGCAAGTGAGCGTGCACACACATGCTTCTTATTAAGGTATTCTTTCGCTGTTTCAAATTTAACTTAAAAACTATTTTTTTAACGTGGCACTGTAAGAAACACAGGGGAAGATCAATGCAAGCTGCTCTGAGATAGTTTCACTCTGACTGGAAACCACCTTGCATTTTGCCCTTGGTTTACTCACAAATATTAGGGGCTGATCATGTCAAATCCACAGGTATTACTTTATCATGCTTGCACATAGAGATCACCTTTCTCATTTCCCTTCAGTAGGAAACTGTAATGAATTGTTTCAGCTAGTGATGAAAAATTTAAAGTACATATTTACTTCACTCCACAAAGGTAAATTAGCTTGTATTTTTAGAGACCGGAATGTCAACTCTATCAATTTTGACTTCTGTTCTTAGGAAGAAGCAACAAACAGTGCATACCGTAAGGAATCAGGTATTGGAATGGATAATAAGAGAAATTTTTGAAGAGGATAAAAATCAATTTCTCAGCCCGTCAAATTTTCTGAGGAAAAAAAAGCTGATGAGGACACTAATGGGGAAAAAGACAACTTCTGAAAGTGATGGCTGTAAGTGGAGGAAGTTCAGAGAATTCAACTAAAGACAGCTCTTGAAGAGAAGAGCTGTGGCATTTCTTGGTAGAAGCAAGCCAGAAAATATAGTGGAATAGAAAAGAGTCCCAGGGAAGAGTGAGACTCAATGTTTTGAGTTGATGAGTTAAACATGCTTCTTGGTACTTTTTAAGGTCGTAGCACTGGGAAGAAGATGGCTGTAGGTTGCTTTTGCACAGTAACTGGTAAGACACATAGGTGCTTCCTTTGTAAGGGGAAGAGTGTGGGTATGTATCCCAAAGTCAGAGCAGTGTGGAGGACTCAGTGAATTTAGAGAGATGCTTGTAAGCCTAGTGGGAGGTCCAGGTGATCCTTAATGACTTGAAAAAGTTGGGGAAACTTTTGCAAACATCTTGCAAAGGCCTTTCTTGGCCAGTATCATCTTCTTAGCTCACTATTCAGCTTCTTAATTTCCCTCTTCCGTCCAAAAGCAATTGCATGTCTGGCTTGAAGGTCCTTCAACTGTGAGAGTTTCAGTGACTACCAGTATATTTCTTCATTCTAACTCATTGTTTGGCTTGTCTTCAGCAAATACCATCACTTCTGTTTAGAAAGAAGCATGTGGTACAGAACCTATAAACAAACAGTATACATGGGTGTAATAGATAATTACTTTGTAAAGTAAACTATAATCTAGTCAGTGGAAAATCTACTCTGGCCACTGTTGAAGTGAATGATGACATTAAGAACAGATAACTCCATAATGGAAACTCCTCAGAATTACTTTATTTTACATGGCAAGCACTTGCTTAAATGTAACAATGAGCAAACAAAGTAATTTGTTGAGACTTGGCTCTCTGTTAATGGTATGCCATAGCGTAGCAGGTGTCTATGCATATAATGGTTTGTTTAATCTGTGTTTCTCAGCTTCTCTGAGTCTGCCAAGAACAAATATTCAGTTCTGGAAATTAAACCTTAAGAGATAATTTGGAAAAGGCAATTAGCTGGTAGGTCTTGCTGAGTTACAAAGAGTGGTTTGTGAGGATCTTTCTAAGTGAGAATGTTCTCAGTCGAGGCCCAGGTGATCAACAACTGCATGGCTGTCCTGCTTGTACCTTTACACTACAGACTTGATTTCAGTAAAGGAGAAGAGCTCCATCTTTTCATGTGAAGTTACATGTTTTACAAATTTTAAATTTTTGCATATGCTTCTATTGTCCTTTGACTATGGCATTTAAAGATACAAGTGGGTTTAAGACATTCAAAAGGAGAATGTCCAAAATACATTCAAAGAGAGCTATATCTAGCATTATCCAATGTGCTTCTCTGAGAATATATATTTGTTTGTTCTGTGAAGGACCTGTTTATCTTTCTCTTTGATACAGCCTTGTGGAGTCTAGATCGCAACTGAATGAAGTGAAGATAAAATGAAGGTGGTAAAAAATAAAAGGGACAATAAAGGTGGAAAGATACTGAAGCATTTACTAAGGTTGCTTTTCTCTCTTGTTTCAGAGAAGGCTTTACTAATGATTTCTAATTTTCTCTATTCCTCTACTTCAGTGCTAGTTATTAGTGGGACTGGATTAATATATGAAATCATGTAGATAACCCAAAATGACACAAATTATACAAATGAAGCAGAGTTCTCCTCTATACAGAGGAAATTATGAATATGTTTAGACTACAATATTTTCTTTGTGGGACAATTTGCTTAATTAAGTGACATAAAGCATTTTATTCTACAAAGACATAAGTAAAAAATTGTATGTATCTGTTCAAGGACTTAAAGATCTGATTTTTTTTCATGGTGAGTGCAGAATGTCATAATTTTCTTTTGATAGTATGTTACATAAGCATAAGTAATCACTTCATGTGAAAAAGTGAAAAATTGAGTTTTGGTTGCATTTTTTATATATTTAAATTTTAACCTTTCTTAGGATGTTTCCTTTCAAGGATGTCTTATTACAGTAGTGGTTATCTTAGGGAAGATAAAATAGTTCCAATAGTACACAATGTAGTGAAAATACATCAATTCCAATTAAGCTTTACACAGAGAAGCATCAGTGAAATGAAAGTGCAGTCTTATAAATGTATGAGATAGACCTTTGTCTTCACTTTTCCAAAAGAAGAACCACAACCTGTGAGGTGCTCAGTATCTGCTGCCTTAATCAATACTGCTGAGAGCTGGCTTTTCTCGATAGGTTTGTACTTCTAGCCAGCAACTGTCCAGCTATAAGAAAGCATCATTGTTTGGTTTGAGGAGAAAAAAACAATTATATCTTTTATGGGAGATCTAAATCATCTTGTCATCATATAACTCAAAGATGGCCAAGTATGTTTTCTCTCAAATCTGTTTAAACAAACAAATGTAATTCTTAGGTTTGTGCCATGAAAGCCAAGTTTCCGTCCAGCATGAATTTAGGACATAAAGATTTGTTTGTGATGGAAACAATGCCAGACACTTCTGCATAGCAGCGTAATGGAGCGCCACTAGAATGTAGCTTATAAAACCAGATTCAGGAAAACAGAGCTGCTCTGTCTAATTTGGCCTGCACTTTGTGATTACAATAGCATAATTGTGCAGCTTGGAAGCCTTTCCCTCTCTGCTGAAACGATGCAGTATTCAAACACGTGTGAGAGTGTTTCTTCGACAAAAGGCCAGAGCTGAAGCCTCTGCACATCCCCCAAGCCCTCCTCTGGGATGGGTCCTCCTCACACTGCGTAACTTCCTCTGGTGACTGTGCTGTCACCTGCATGAGGCTCTCAGGGCATCCCAGCCCCCTGGTACAACCACACTCTGTCTTGTTAGGTCATCTCATTTTTCTAGCAGTTTGTGGAGTAAATTTTCCCTGCGTGGGAGTTTGTAGAGTAAAATGCCCTTGAATGGGAGTGTTTGCTCTTCTCCCATGCTAAATAGTTGTACTTGGTCAGTGAAGATTGTTTGTGTCAGCCTGTGTGTCAGCCCACATACTTGGGATGTGCATGAGGGGTGCTTACTGAGTGAAAAGCAATGACAATTTGAATTCTTCTGGAGTCTAGTCCAAAGTTTTATGGAAAGGATTTATAATATATGAAAAGATCTGAGTTCCATTTCCTAGACAAGGTGTGCATATACAACAATCTTGTTCCCACAGAAAGACTACAAAAGGAAAGAAGGAAAAATAGCCTTTCGGTATTGCAATATTTATCCCTTCATGTCCACAGAATCATGGAACTATAAAATATCATGATTTGGATGGGACCCCTGAAAGTCATCAAGCTCAATTTCTGACAACCCAAATGCCTGAATTCTGTCAGGCTGGTGCTGTGACCACTTCCCTGGGAAGCCTGTTCCAGTGCCCAACCACCCTCTGGGGAAGAACCTTTTCCTAATATCCAACCTTAATCTCCCTGACACAGTTTCATGCTGCTCCCTTGGTCACCACAAAGAAGAGATCAGGGCCTGTCTCTCCACTTCCCTCATGTTCAGTGCCTCTGAATGCTTCTGTGATAACTAGTGCAGCCCTTTGTACATCACTGAAAAAGAAATAAGTACACACCCCACCTTGGTGAAAAAAGGAGAATTTCAGTGAGCATTTCCTGTAAGAGAGAGGAGTATAATGATTTTTCCATCAATATATCATTTGGAAGAAATAGTTATAATCTTTTTCTTGTGAAGTCAAAATTATCTCCTTAAAACACTTTATTTTAGGTATTAACTTTAAACAAAACCAAAATATTAATTTGGGCTCCAAACATTCCTTTGCTTCATCCCAGATCAAAGTTTTTTTCCTTTTGGGGGGGGGGAAATATGAGGAATCTTTATTAATTTATTCTTTTCTTGATGATGTAAGAGATGACGGGAACTAAAGGTATTAAAATGTATTTGTACATACAGTTACATGGAATGCATGCTAGTTACCACTTTTAGGAGCCCACACATGCACCTAAATACAGAAATTTTAACTTTGGATTATCTTTGGGTTCTTGGTTTCAAAATAATAGCTCCTGAGAAAAATTAATGAAATATTTCTCAGGTATATATGTGAGAAACTTCTTTGTATACTCTTGTTACCTCAGATTAGTATTTGTGCTAAATATCTTCTTTTTATAAGAGGAGCTCCATTCTGGGGGCTTTCTTTCTTCCGAAAAACAGGCATTCAATCTACTTTTAGAATATTTTGAGAGAGATCAGTATCTTTGATCCTGATAGCACTCAGATTATGGCAATCAGAGCAAAGGTTTTGGCCTAACACTGAAATCCAGATCATGCTCTATGTTCAGATATGTTTTTTAAATTAAAAGATTAACTAAATGTTAAGCCACTTGCAATTACAGCCTCTGGTCGAGGAAAAAAAGGTAGAAATACAGAAATTCTGTTTTGTTTTTTTTTCTAATGGCAACTGGGGAGAGTAGAAATGGTGGTAGATTTTCATGGTTCATCCCTTGTCAAATTTTGAAGATGAAAATAAAGTTCAAATAGATAAATAGATTTCACATGCCTCATTGACAGACTATGTAATGGGGTACGAAGTCTAAGCCTCCATTCCAGGAGTCATCCATCAGTCACAAAAAGAAGAGAAATTTTAATTCAGTGGTATGTGCTTAATTTGCCTTTAATGGTAGTGGGATCTGAAGAGACACCTGTGAGTTTATTCTCTTAGTCATTTCTATTGAGCAAATTTAGCATACCCCTCCACAGGAGTTACTTCTGACTCGTGACTGAGTAAGACCTACTGAATATCCTGCTGACAGACCTTCTCAAGATGCTTTAGAGTTTACATTTTAGATTCTCTACCTGGTAAATCTTCCAGGGCTGCATGAATCACGCCCACCCCCCCCCCCCATTCCAGGGGGTAATGTTGTCTCCTGAGGAAAGGTAGACTAAATTTTCCTCTGTGTGTGTCTGTGCACTTGTTTTTTAATGTGTCCTGTATTTAATGTCACTACTGAGTGCTACTGTCAGCAACAGCAGCTCCTGGCTTTCGCATGGCTTGCACAGTGGTGTGATCTGTACCACAGTTTAGAAGCTCAGAAAGGACTGAATATTCTTAGAGACAGATCAAAGCCATGTTCAAATACAGAAAAGGATGAAGGATTAGTTTTTCCAGTAGTGACATGGTTTTCATGTTAAATGTTTGTACATATTTCCAGTCTAAATTTCTCTAATTTCATCTTTTGAACCATACTATCTCCCATCTTCTCTTCCCTTCTGAATTGAAAATTACTAAAATGAAGCCTGCTCTTTTGCAAACTGTGAAAATACTTCTTTGAGTGATTTTAGGGCAAGAAAGGAAACAAGATCAGAAACCATACACTAGTCTTGTCACCACATTTAGCCAGTGCCAAATGGAAATTGAACCACAGGTCTTGAATTATGCTTTTAAATCCTAAAATGAGTTCTGCTCAGAAGAGCTGTGCTGACTTTAGCAAAGCCAGGGCAGGCGTATGAGCCTTCCTGCAAAAAGATTTTTGATTTCACAACAGAACTTAAAACCCACAGATTTCAAGGGGCATCCAAATATGGTAAAATAAGCAGAGAAATACTTCCCTTTTCATCATCCGAGATCTGCCATTCACAACACTAACATGAAGCTTTTAGTAAATTCTGGGAAGTTTCTTACTACTTGGAGGAAGGGAAAAATCCAGCATAATAAGAGTCATAGCTGTCTTTGGTGACTGCTGTTGCTACACTGGAGGTAAACAGGAAAAGGATCTGATAAAATAACCAAGTTGGTTTAAAGAGGGAATGTGTTACCCTTGCTTCCTGTGTGTGAGACAGAGTTAATCACTCAGTAGCCAGCAGCATGGGTTTTCTTACGGAGAAATCTCTCTGTGTCATTTACAGTGTGTACTTTTGTGGCTGTCTTACTTCAATGACACAAGATGTAGTTTCCTTTCTTCATCATTCTGAGATGTAATGGGGTTTTCCTGCCCTCTTAGAAATTTTTTTTTTCAATTCCTCGTAGCAAAAATGACTACATAATGAAGCCAAACAAGGAGATACCCTGCAGTTCCCATGATGACACACCTCCCTGCTGCTGACTCACCTGGTGATATAAGACTTTGTGTTGGTATTTCTATAAATGACAAAAATAAACATCTGCTAAGAAAGTGACCTCATTTGTTCTATGAGACTTGTGTGTTGAGCACTTTTAAGAACTCCAATTACTTGGTGTTAGGAAATAATACACCAGGATTAGAGCTAATCTACACTGTGTTGAAAGATTACAGTTTACCTGCGGCCTTTGTTTGCATTAATGTTTTTTTGCAATGAGTTTAGGTGAACTAGATTGTTAAAATTCTCTTCTGGATCTGACTCCAGATTTCAGCAAGATGGGGAATGCATATTTACTATAACAATTCAAGATCTGTCTTTGAAATGGGTAACAGGAGAAAGCTTATCATCAGGAGTTATAGTCAGTAACAGACCAAAACCCTGATTTATTTTTTTCATTTTGTTTGTGCCTTAATGTATCATCCTAGAGTAACTATGTAAATACACCAAAGCCTGCTGTGAATGAGAGTAGAAGCAAGCCTGAATAACATTGTATTTTAAAGGTCTAAGAAAGCAGGTATTAGTGATTAGAAAACAACCAGTAGCATTTGTGTTCCTATTTAATGGAAGACACAGTGGAGGCGTAAGCATTTGGACCTTTTGAAAATCAGGCCAGATACCTACAAGGATATGTGAAATCTGTTAGATATAAATCTGTTAGATTTAAATAAATGTAAGTGTAGGTGTTCTTGTGAGAGCTTTTCTTTGTCTTCATTTCTGTTATTCTGTTTTGCCAATGTGCACCACAGTGTTCCACCTCAATTATCCCGATGATCTAAGTCGCCTTCTCTTTCCCAGGTAACTTCAGTCTCATTATAACTGTGAGATGTAGCATTGGCAGCTAAGTGTGGATCTTGCCAGCACAATTGCTGGGTATGAGTATTCAGGGGCAGACTTCTCTACCGGTAAAACTAGAGAATATAACTCAGAGTTTTCATAGTAAGAATCAACAGCAGTGCCTCTAAAGATGAATATTATTTAGAACAAAAGATCAGTTTCCTGGCCTGGTGCCGAGCTGCCAAAGTTTCTCTGGGACTAGTCAGTGCCTATCCACCTTTAGAAATCTTTAGATACTCTTGACTCCTTACTGACTCCTTTAACATTCTACACAGAAAACAACTTCAACATTTGAATAGATATTAGGATTTGGAAACTAAAGATGCATGAAAATGAGTTCTTGTTTTCTCCATTTTCTAAGGACTAATAGAATTACATTGCTCTAGACTAAGGATTTATTAGATTTGATGCTTACCTTTGAGACATTAAACATCTGTATGGATTTTTCATGCCTTTTCAAGATGAAAAACTTTATTTGTTGACTTTGAGATGACAGGCTGAGGCAGTCTTGCAATTACACAGTTGGCATCTGCCATCTGGACAGCAGGCAACACAGTCCAGGGTACAGGAATGGACCATTGCCAACCCATTTCCTCATAACCTGTGGACACTGAGGTATATATATGTGTGTGTGTATATATACATATATATATATATATATATTTATATATATGTGTGTGTGTGTATATATGTTTATGTGCCTTGCTTACATGCCTAGCTATACCTACAGTCAATGTAAATAATCTTGCAGCTCAGACATTACATTCTTGTGACCAGAGGACACATGTTCATGCGCCTTGTTTGCAAGCTGAATGAACAAAATAGTGGTGCAACCTCATGACACCATTGTACCGATTCTTCTCAATGTGTCTTGTCCAGCACATGGGGCCTAAGTTGTTTCTCTGCAAAAACTGTGATGATTTTGTCATTTGAGTGGGGAAAAAGTGCTGCCAAAAGAAAAATATATTCAAAATTGTACTTTTAAATCACTAGAATATATCTGGGTAGTAAACACTAGAGAGTCAATTCTCAACTACATTGATCATAAAGATCAAGAAATGTGAGAAAAAAAAAATCACTGTTAGTGTGTCACATTGGAAATTCTGGGTTCTTGGATTAGACTCCCAAAGGAGCAGACGTGGGATGAGGGTGGCTTGTTATGGCCTCTGTCTAAGTTTCCAGGTCTTGTGATGATTGTGAAGTTGGCCAGTGTAAGTCTGCAGCTAAGTCTACAGTTAAGATGTAGATCCATTAAAAGAAATGTCAGTTTACTATAAAGAAGGCTCTTGTGAAATTTCCTACTGAATATAGGGAGGTGACAAAACCACAGTGAAACATTTTGAGATTCCCCATCTATTTTTGCAGTTCCAGGAGGTTTGAACAAGCGCTGGAAAGCAAAGCCTTTAATTGAGCCAAAGCAAATAAATCTTTTTGAGGTTCCTCTTGTATTAGTTACAAAGACACTTAAAACCTTTCAGGGACAGATGTGCTGCTGCTGGAAAAATAGAAAAGCAAAAACCAACTTAAAAGCACTAAGTTCTTCACAGAGGGTTGGTTTCTTTTAGCTATTAGAATAGGTAGTTTGTCACAAAGTTTAAAAGCAGAAGGGATAAGATGTAGAAAAACAAGACAGAATTACAAATTAATCATTAAGAAGATGATACTAGCCCAGGATTATGGCCTCACCCCCTCACTTTGTACTGGCAACTCTTTTGAATGAAGCTAATATTTAGACTAATAACTAAGAATGTAAAAGGTATTGTTCAGCCATGGGTTGTTATCAAACAGCATTTATCAGAATATTTCACAGTCATGTCACTGATACTGGGCAAAGGAATGGTCATGGTAACTTGTCCTACTCATTGACTATTTACTTGCATCTTGCATCTTGGTTAAACTGAAACATTATTTTAAATATTACAGAAATGTGGCACTTTGCTCAAATAAGGCATCTGTTCCAAGAAAATGTTATGTTTTGAATATTAAAAAGAAGTTTTCTGCTTTTAAAGAAAGCATGTGGACATCAAGATGAGTCAGTTGGTTTGAGTGGTTACTGTATGTGAAATTTTATTGAATTCTGTAAATACTAAAAGTACGTTGAAATAAATAAATTTCCTGAAATACTAATTTATGTCTTTGCCTTTGTTTTATGTTTCTCTTTCCCTTCTACCAACCACTCAGCAAGGGAGAAAATGGCAAACTTTTATGACTGTAAAAGACCATGAAATTACAAATGTAGTAACGTAGTTTTGGGATTCTGAATGGTGAGTACACATGAAACATCAACTGCAAGTGAACTCCCCTTAGAATGTTAAGATATGTCAGTTAAAAGTTTAGGTTTTCTCTAAACACTAGGATTATATCTATGACCTTGATAATTTGACAATTTTTAAAATAAGTGAAACTTAGGGAACATTCAAAAACTTTATAAAATAGAATATTCTGAGCAGTCATATTCCCAAAAGCTGTCTAGAACATAATAGGGGACAATGAAAGCTGAAGAACTATTTAAATCCAAGGAGCTTTGAAGATTTTTGTAAGACTTTCCAGGGAGGTAGGGATGTATTTGTCAATTTGCCTAAACATCTTCACTCCATATGTTTTCACATTTTGCTCCTAAGCTTTTAATGCATTTTACATTAAACAGTCATTGAATGAAAAGAAAATTGTCCTGGGATAATTTCAGGAAGCAGTTTCCCTCCTCCCAGTGGTTTGTTCTGCCCATCAGGCCACAGATCTGGTGTCTTTCCCGCTGCTGACCTGGCTGGGGGAGCCTTGCCTTCTTGCCCAATTGCTCTCTTTGGGAAAGACCCTTTTAGGCTGAGAGAAGACAATATCTAGGTACAGGACTTTCTGAGGGATGTGTTGAAGCTTTTGGTATTAATGGAGCTCTGCAGCACAAGCAGAGGAGCCTGCCTCAATGGCAGGAGCACCTGAAACCTTGGGTTATCCTCAAAGCACACAGGTCCCACAGGTGGGATTGCGCTGCAAGCACAACCATGGATATTAAATAAATCTTTATTTGGAGAAACTGTGCTTCAACACCTGTGATGGAAATAGCTTTTTGAAGAATGGCTTTGCAATTACAGTTGTCACACTCTGAAGTCACCCAATTGCCTACCCTGGTTGCAAAGTCCTGTCTGCCAGTGAAATGTGAGTTAGTAGTGTTACGGCATTTTAGAGCATTCGGGTGTTTAACATCAGTGTTACTCTGATGTTGTTATGTGTGGGCACCTCTGTATGCTTAACCAGCTGATCCAATGGATGTTGATGAGGTACAGGAGAGAAATAGCCAGATTTTTTGGTCTGAGTTTCTCACCTGCAAGTGGAAGTTGGAAGAGAAATTTTTAAAGAGGGGACAAAAAAACCTGTGTGAGCTGTTGATCCCTACTGTACTTGTGGATATGTTATGGATTGAAATGGACTGGGACAGTCATCCCCTTACAGGCTAAAAGAAATTAAAATGGAAAAAACATTCCCTGCCCAGTTCAGATTAATTCTAGAAAGTATTGTTTTGGCAGAAAAGTTCCAGACCTCATTTAGAAACTAAAATAAGAGGACACCGCAACTAAGGCATCTCACAAGGGTACATTCTAACATTTCTCCCATCTTTCCCTTCACCCTTACTGCCTACAATGCTGAAAACTGTTTGCAAAGCAAGAGATTTGCCTGGATGCAAGAGCAAGAAAAAAGAGGCTATGTGCCCCTGTGTCAAGGAGGACAAGAGACCACTGAAGAGAAGCTCTTTATTCTGTAGTTGCATGTGAATGCTGTCCTCACCTTCCCAAGGGATACTAAAGACTCTTTGCCTGACATTTATGTCTCTATAAACCCAATCAGAAAGGTAAAACAACCCCACAATCAAAAGGGCTTGGCCGGTGTGAGTATGGCCCAGGACACAAGGGCTGCTGGGCAGAAAGATCCTGATGCTTACGGGTCCAGACAATTTAAATGCAGACAAAGTGATGCATCAATGGGTGCTGCCCACTATGGCTGATGTCAGGCACTACCATTCAGCTTCTACCCACGTTTCTTCAACTCCTGAGCTGTTGATTGCTTTCTCCAACTGCTCCTGCCTGCACTCCAGCCTGCAAAAAGAGTGTAAAACCCTCTGTAATCTAGTGAGGCTGAAGTACTGATGTGATGGCTTAAAGCTGACCTCTTGAAGCCTTTTGAAGGCTGTGAAATCTGGTTTGGAAACATCAGGAACACTCCTGATTAAGTTCATGAGCCCTCTACAAAGCAGTTAGGAAATTCCCTCATTTAAGAAAATGTTGTAAACTTGAATTGAGAGCAAAAACTTCATGCAAAATGATTAGTCTGAGAAAATCAATAGTCTAAGTTTTTGTAGTATTCAATTAGATCAGTTTTTACTTTCAAAATTAATTCTCTCTATTTGCATTCTATATATGTAGCATGAATATGAAAGTCAAAATACAATATTTCCCCCTAAATTTTTGTATTTGAAGTTGATGGAGTCCTGCAAAATGGCTTGCTTTTGAAAAAAACTGTTGTTTTTTTTTCTGATGGGCAATGTTAATAATGACACTTTAACCAGCTTTATATAGACTGTATTACCTCATACTGTTTTGATACCTCCTCTTCTAAAATGGACATAAAACAGAAAACACAGAATTACAAAAAAACATGAAAGCAATGCTCTGTTTGCTGATTTGAAAGTTCTGTGGTAAAGTCTTATGGTACTCCTATTTTATTCACTTTCCCTTCTATGGAAATTGTTGGTATATTTTCCTGAAGGCTGGTGATATCATACTGTTGTATCCCAGATGATTTTGGATGCCACAGAAAAATCATGGTTAGAGGGAGTGTGTGAAATGTCTGGACCTCTGAAAGGTTCAAGCATGCAATGAATGTACTTCATTATCCCAAATGTAGGATGCCTTCTGCATTCATAAAGCAGTACTTTTTTCAGTAGATGAGTTCTGGGAAAATAGCTAATGATTCACGAAAAAAATCCTACTTGCACACAGTTGGATGATCATCTTATTGCTACTTGCTTTTTTTCTAAGCACGAGTTTGGGTGTGGGTGCACAGTGGCATGTGGATAGGGGAAGAGGGGGGCTGTGTGTGCATGTGAGTTTATATATGGAATTAATATATGGATTGGGATATTCTTTTAAAGTCTATAAAGTGTGCGTGCTGCTTTTATTCATTAGCACCTACAAAGGACTAATTGCCATCAGGCATGTAGGTGGAATTTTTGGCAGTGAGCAAGAAACGCAATAGGTTTGATGACAACCAATGATCTGCCAAAGCCTTTTCAGAAAAAGAAGCTAGTTTTTCTGTCACTCACCCACCCCTTTAAATTCAAATGCAGATGCTTCCAGGGGGTGTGTGGCACCCATCCAAGTCAGCACTTGAAATGGAGGGCTCCTAATACTGCATGTGCAGACGATGCTGTGGCTGTGACTGCTGCTTAATGCATGAGGAGAGAGGGAAACGTGAAAGATGAAATGGAGATGGGAGAATACAGGATGCTCTGGCCTTTCTGCCACAGTGACAAGAGGGTAACAAGGACGCTGTGTGGTGCAGTTGGTGGCTGCCCTGCTGTGTCTGGGGAGTCCCCAGTGGGATCTGTCACTGGGCAAGCCAAGGACAAAAGCTGGCTTTAGGCTTGTAAACCCCATGAGAGCTGTCATGGGAAATTCTGGATTTTCAAGGGTGACTTTGCAGTGCCATGGTTGATTGCGCCAGAGTGCTAACCTCATGGCTAAGCGATGGCAGTGAGTTTCTGGCATCATCAGTATCAGGCTCATGTCTGCTGCTGAAGGAGCAGAGAACACTGACAGCTCAGGAGGCCAGATAGGGTCCATCTGACCTTTGGTCTAACTTCAGAGGTGACTCTTTTGCCCTCTTATCCATTCAGTTCTTTGGAAAATAAATCTTTGCCAGGAGTTCTTAGAGAAGTGCAGCATAACAAAAATTATATGGCCAGAAACTGCCAGTGAGTAAAGTACTTGCACTATTGTGATGAACACATCAGCTGTGGCTGAAAACTTGCCTATATGGAATCTGCAGAATGGATATCTGTCATGTGGTAAAGCACTATCGAGTGCCAGTATAAGAATTATTATACAAACAATTAAAATTTTCACATACCATCAAAATTAAGGAAATTAAATTATTTGAAAAAAACCAAACCCTAAGACTATATTTGCTCTCTATTAGCCTGTGCTTTTACACTAAGAAGCTTTAAAATATATGTAATCTTTCAACTAGTTTTGCAGAGCAGGTATTAACTCTAAGACAAGCTACACTGACGTGATTGAGGTGATTGAGATGAGTGTGGCTCAAGTTCTCTTTACACCTCTGAATCATGGGGGTTTCTGATTGCATTCCTCCCCTATCACCTCGGATGACCTCCTTCTCCCCTCCCTTCCCCTACAAAAGGAGCAAGAGGTTCTAATTATGCAGGAATGTGGCATTTGCCACCTACTGTGTTCCAGGCAGATTAGTAGGGTTGCTACTTCATACTGTGTTTGTTTCTATATAGTCCATACTCTTTGTTTCATACCCATAAACTTTTTTTCAGTTTGGAGATAGCTGCAAGAAGTCAGTACTGAAGTACATGAACTCTGTGTAGTTGATCATGTGTAATAAATAAAAATAACTAAAAATAACTCACAGAAAGAGGGGTGGGCAGTGAAAAACAAAAATAATTTTATATATTATACAGGAATTCACATATTGGATTAGCTGTGGTAGTGTAAAATTCTTTCCATAAAATAATATTTTATCTGAAGCATTTCATAGGGCTGTTATGAGACTAATATATGCTTGCTAATCGCTTTGACAGCTTCAGAAAAAGCGCTATGAAAGTAATAGTTATTTCTGTTCTGCTTTTTTCTGTATTTTCCATATTACAATTGTGATCAGGAATTGGAACATCTACTTTTATCAAATGGTGGGTGGTATCTACTTCTGTTCTTATGCCTATATCTCCAAGTCACAAATGGACATCAGAATAACAAATAAAGAGGAAATGTAATTGTGTGGTCCTATATTTCATTTTACATATTGTCACAAGAAGAACTCATTCAAATAAAAATAACGTTTAATTTATTGCACATGTAATTAGTATGCTTAGGCAGCAAGATCTTCAAGTGAGTGAGACAGTTACTTCAGGGCCACATTCTGTCACACTTTCTCACATTTCAAGTAACTTCTTGCCAAATTATTTTGTACTGGCCTTTCAGGTGATGAATGCTTTCATTATATCAGAAGTTACATGGTAAATTTCTTTAAGAAGGGAATCCCCTGATTTGCTGGGTTCCTTATTTTCATTCTTTGAATTTCTTTGAAAGATGGCTTTACAAACACAAATCTAATTACTTCTGCTTTATATATATATAGTCATGCTGGTATTTGCTACAGAGATATTAAATTGTAACTGAAGGAAAAGTACACTCGTGAATGGGAGAGAAGGTAGCCCATACTCTGTTAGTATTAAGACAAATTAATAAAAAGAACAGAGACTGTTTGATTTATAGAACACTGACAAGAACAGCATCTGAATTGGTCAAGAAAAAAGAGTCTTCATGTCCAAGTGCATGAGCTGACCACCAGATGCAGTCAAGAACAATTTCCCCTCTATGGGAAAATCAGCACAATTTGTTATACTGTTGGAGTTTTCTGTCCTCTAGAGAATCACACACTCTCTCTTAATCAAGCTACCTTCTGAGAGGGGGCACCCACCTAGCAGGGACATGGAGGCGCTTTGGTACTGCCATTATCTCTAGCAAATGTATCTTTCTCCTCCTAAATAATACCAGAATATTTAATTGAACCTATTTATTATTTGTAACTCAAGTATTGCATTTTATTTTTCAAGTCCAGGGTGACTACATTATCCCGTGATTCTTGTGAATGTTAAGCCACTGATGCTTGTAGGTGGAATAAAGCTTGCGATAGATATAAAGGCAAGGTTTCAGCCTGAGCACGGTACAGCTGAGATGGAGATATGTAACCCTTTTTATCCTTGGGGGTGAACTACAGCCCTGCAGATGACTGTAATCCATATGACAACTAATAATTCATCAAATAATACTTGTAATCCAATCCTGGCCCATGATCCCAGGAGTTCGGGACTCTCCATGCAACTGCTCTGTTTCCCTGGTAATTTTCGTCCCAAAAACTTGGGAGATATTGCTTTTGGTTAAGTAACCTTGACTACAGGTCCCTTTACTTTTGCTTTACTTTTTTTGGCTAGTGGATTTGCATGATCAGGCCTTTCCCAGCCTGGTCTTGGCCTCTTTTTCTCCCTCCAAGGAGAGGCTCACTTGAGCAGTAGGGTCAGTGTAACAGAGAATTTTTTCTTCAAATTTCAGTAGTTCTTGTACTTCTCTTCTTGGAATTGGAAATGCAATAATTAGACCTGAGGTAATCCCTGCAGTGCTCATGAAGCATGGTCTGTGGCAGGATGTGTCTAACATTAAAAAAATATACACTGTTCCTTGCTTGGAATCAACATTTCTGGATCAGGTCATAAAAATTCCCAATAAATAATATTTTACAGCCCCTTTAGGTAGCTTTTCCAGTGCTTCATAACCATTATAAATAGATATTTAGAGAAAACTTTGCTGCAAATTAAGCCTGATTTTCTCAAGTTACTCCAAGTGCATATGGAAAACCTTGATCACCATCATCTCCATAACTGCTTCTTTCTTATTTGCAGGCTGTCATCATGTCTTTGCTTCCCTGTCTCCCCCAGAGTAAAAACGATCAATTCCTTAATCTTTTTCTCTCACAAGCCATTTTCTGATCTCGCAAATTTGCCTTGGTTGATCCTATGGCATGATACTGAAAACCTGCCTCAATTCTGTGTTTGAGGCCTCACCAGAAATGAGTAGAGCGGCACAATTACTCTTGAAGCAAATAAAGTTGAATCAAAGCCAGTTTAAATAAACATTAATGTTTAACTCAAAGAAATTATGAAATACGGCTATATGGGTCTTTCTGAGCTCGAATGAAACAGGAGGATGTACGGTATTTCCGAAGACAGAGATGCAAGAATGCAATTTCCTAATACACAGTTTTACATTCCTAAAGGAACTGGACTCCACAAGTTGCTGTGTTCTCTATTTGGTGTTTGTTATAAACAGACGTTGTAATTTGCCAGACATTAAACACATCTAAGCATACCCACAAGCTAATTTGATGAAACATCTGTGTGCATATGTGTATAACAAACCATGAAAGGAATTTTTACTGTAAAAGATAAGATCAACTCTGTAGATTGCTTTTTATTATCTTTTTTTCCCAGTTATTGAAGTATTTGTGCAATAAAAGAAAGAGGAACAGAAATGAAATGGATGATTATTTTTTAGACTGCTCAATAAAAAATTAGGATTTTCCAGTTGTGCAAAGTACAGATCGATGAAAAGCCTGTCTGTTGATCACCTAATTTAATGTCTGCAGAGAGTCAGCATTGGTTTACATTATTATTTAAGAGGAAATGATTTAAAGCATGATGTCAGGTTTCTGTTCTTCTTTGAAAGTAGAGAGACACCTTTTCAAACTTCAGTGCTGGAATTTATGCTTCTAAGCATCTAAGTTTAGAGTTCTTAAATCTTGAGGGGTGAGGGGGTTTGGAGTTTGGTGTTTGTTGTGGGTGTTTTGATTTTGGATTTTCAGGGTTTGTTTGGTGGATTGTTTTGGTGGTTTTTTTTTCTTTGTTTGTTTGTTTTGGGGTTTTCTTGGCAAGCTAAGACATCCAGTGTCACATTGGGTGTGGATGTTAGAGAAGCCTGTGTGTTCTTTTTATGACATTGCACAAGGCCGCTTTTAATGTGCCTGAGAGTGGATTTTAGTCTGACAGGCTTAAAAGCTGAGTGCTAAGCTACAAAATAATGGGACCTGTTTTAAAACCCTCCTTTACATGCACAATGGTTGTTCTGGGAAGCAAAGGATTCAACATAGTATCTCAATCTTATCGTCATATTTCAGGGAAGAGCTGAAGTACACACCTACCAGTAGGCAAACACTAACACAAGTGTGTCTCCTGGGAAGGGATCCTCTCCTGAATTCAGGCCTACAAAAATATCTTAAATAAATAAATAAATCATGCTTTAAAAAGGTCACCACCATTTTATATTCTGTTGCTTCCATTTACATGAAACAGCATGTTGCAAGAAGCAGATCCATTTTGCTTAAGCTTTTGAGTAGTGTGAAATTAATCACGGTGAAGCTGACCTGATAGAAATATCATCAATATCTTTATGACAAGTGACTTTATGTGGAACTGGGGGCACTACAAAAGGGCGTGGGTTTTAGGTTTATTGTCCCACTAAAAACCATAATAAACCTAACATGTCATCCAGCCCTGTATCACCTGTTGCTCATTAAAATCATCTCATAGTGCTTTGATAACTCGTTGAACATCAAGTCCTCTTTTTGTGGCTGTAGTGGCATTTAGAACTTTAAGTCTGTCACCAGCCTATGATCTTCATCTGTCCATCAGGAAGTGCATGTAGGGTGTTTTTGGTACAGATTTCTTAACCCTGAAATAGTTTTGAAGTGCAGCATAGGGTTTCTCTTTTTTTTTGCACTCAGGAGAAAAAGGTGAAGCCAAGAGATTTTTGGCACCTGATATAGTATTACAGTGTGACAGGGGAAAATATTGTATTGTTGCTATTCTTTTGTGATCATGGAGAATTTTCATTGAGGAATGGAAAAGAGTTTCTATGCTACTTTTGACCTGATACAGTTTTTAAAATGGTGCTGCAGAGGTACCAAACAGATCTCTTTAGCTGCATAAATAACTCTGGGAGTGAAAAAACTCTTTAAAGATGAGAGGAGAGGAGAATGTGGCTGATAGCCCAGTTATATTCTGTACCAAAGAATGTGTATCTGTTGAATGGATTTCTTTGTTTTGCATTTGTCCTTAAAAGTTGTTATTATTCCACATCTCTGTTTCTATGAATCATTCTGTAATGTTAAACAAATTCCCAAAAGTGAGAAAATATTAGTCACCCATTTCCTGATACAGGTAGCTGCGTGGGTGGACAGGCGGAGGCAGGTTAGACTGTAGGTATTGCTATATTTTCAACATATTCTTTTTGCTAACTAAAGTTTTCTTTCTAATCCCTTGAACAGATCAACTGCATGGAGACAGGTATAGAAGCATTATCTAGGCATTTACCACATGCCTTAATAATAATAATAATCTTAAAAGGAAAAATTATCCCAATAATAATAGACAACTTTTTTGCATGGGGCGGTACACATTTCACATGGAAGATTTACCTGTGTATAGGCCTAGATGATTTCACTGTATTTCTCATGCTTCACATAATAGGATAAAAGCATCAAAACCTGAGAAGACACTTTTCTTCCCTCACTTACAAAATAAAAAGTACAACTGTGCTTGTTTTAGCAAACAAAACCACTGGAGTTTAGGAGTGCTGTGTCCAGCTAGAAAACGGATCATCTTTGAATAAGAAGGAAGCCAGACCATATGTCATCCTTCACTCCTGATGCAACTCTCCTAAAACCCGAGCCTATTGTTAATATTTTGTCACATTAGGTCTGTCTTTCTCTCCAATTGGTGTTTGGCTCTCCAGGAAAGTTATTTTCAGTAAATTCAGTCCTGTGGTGTGGACTCTCTTAGTCAAATTCTCTTCTATACTTAAAAATTTTTGTCCTTTCCCTGCCACTTATGTTTTGTGTGGCTTTGTGCCATATTTCTCTATTGCAATGATGGAACATCTAATTAGCACAGCTTGACTAGCTACTTGAACAAAAATTTCATGAATTTCTATCACAGAGTGGTTTGGGTTTGAAGTGACCTTAAAGATCATCTGGTTCCAAACACCCCGCCATGATCAGGGATACTTTCCACTAGGCCAGCTTGCTCAAAGCCCAGTTCTGCACGGCATTATCCCTTCCCTCCAGTGTGCTGACTGCACTACACACCCGAGTGTGGTCGGCACACTTGCTGTGGGTGCACTCAATCCCACTGACCATGCCACTGAGAGAGCTGTTAAATAGCATTAGTCCCAGTACCAACCCCTGAAGAACACTATTCATCCGATGTTTTGGGAGTATTCAGTGTGAATTCCTCACTATTTTAGGAGAGTTCAGACTGTGTCAGTTCAGTCTTCCAAAATTATCAAACCCAGTGACAAAAATTAGACTTGGGTTTATGCTCTTGCTTCAAACATGAGATGTCAAAGACTATAAAGCTATGTTAGTTAGCCTAATACACACTCCACAAGTGAAGACAGAACAGGGGGTCATTTGCTTTTCGGGAATATGTAGTTTGGCAAAACTAGTCTGATATCTTCCCCCTGAACATTCTCTTGGAAGTACTTTTTGGGTGCTTTTATGTGGATGTGCTGCACGTTAAGTAGCAACCAGCATGTCTAATAAACAAATTGTTATCAAATATTCCTTGGAGAACATTTGTTGTAGTGGTTCAGCAGAACACTTCTGTGTTTGCATTAACTTCTTTCTTTAGGCCACCTGACAAAATCCTGGTATAACCTACAGTCAGAATCAGGGTAAGACTTTAGTACCTTTGGTTGAGACCTCCTACTGCACATCAGATCTGAGCAACAGACCTGTGTTGCATCACTTTCACCAGTTCACACATAAGGTGTTAACCCAACACACTATAGATAAAAACTGTAACTGGCTGAAGTGAATACTTCCTATTTAAAAATGAATGGTTGGATGGTGAAGCTCCAGATTTCTTAGGGTTGCACTCTTGGGGAGTAAATTATACATAAATCACATAAGAGTTCTTGAGCTATCCCTCTTTGCTTTTATAAATGTAATTGATGTTACATAAATGGACTCAGCATTTTATGCCAAATCACTGTGTCAAAACAATGTCAACATTCCCAATTCTTGACACATTATTAGACAACAATGCTTTCTTCACATCACAATCCCAAAAGGAAAGGGTAGCAGAACAATCCTAAAAATCCTAATTTTTTATTGTGTTATAAACTATAAATATATATATATAAATATATAGACTACCTTAAATTAATAATTAAGTAATTCATAACTTAAATTATTTACAATTCATTAGGAGATGGGATGGGGAGAAAAGCATGTAAAAGACGGCTCTTGATTATTCTCCTTTTATATATAGCGCAGTTCTCATCAGTAATAAATACATGAACCAAACAAATGAAACCCTGATTACTCTCTGAAGAATTCTGATGGCACACTTCATGAATCCCTCTGTGGGGAAAGTAGCCACTCAATCACCAACCAGCCTTTTTGTGTGTGCTTTACTTTGGTTTTGTTCTAAGTACATCTTGGCTGGTATTAAAATTTAATATAGTTTATACAATTTAAAACTTGTGCAATTTTTTTTTATGTGGTATAACTTTGATTGCATTTCATGTGGTTTAACATGTTTAGAGAATTATTTTAAGACGTTTTACCATTGTAATTAAATGCAGACATTCATAAATGTTTCGCGTCTGAAAGTTGTGTTTGGCTGAAGCAAGGTCTGAAGCTAAATCAGCCTGACTATGCCATAGTAACAAATAAAATTTCATATTTATAGTATTCTACTTTCTTTTGTGAGGTCTTACCACTCAGTGATAGGGAATATGCTCTCATTGATGCCTGTAGTGACTCTAGCTGTCAGCTGTAGCCCTCCTCCTCCTGGAGAGTCATGAAATGAGTTGTTGCAGCATGAAAATTCAGCCTCTCTGTTGGAGAAACCTCACTGCGAGCTGTTCAGAGTCATTCTCACTGGCACGGCTGCCTCAACACTGCTGTCTGTGTGGCTCATAGAGGAGCCAGATGGGTCGGCTCTCATTACTGGCTGTTAGCCTTAGGGAAAATTGAGGAGAAATCCATGGCCTTTAAGGTGTCTCTTACGTACAGCAGAGGCCAGCAGCAGTTTTGCTTGATTTAACTGGCACATTGAAACATGAGGAACAGCGGATGTAGAAATAGTGACAATGGAGGTCACTCCTAGAAAGCTTTGTGATCCTCTGCCATGTGGTTGCTGGAGGATTTTTTGTTGTCTTTAGAACTGGAACTAGCTTTTAAAACCAGCTTCAGAATAGTTTCTGTTCTTTCTCTGGAGGTCCTTGAACACCCTGTTGGAAATCCTGAAATTTCTGATGCCTAGTGCAGACACTGCTCCAGGAGCACCCTTATTCATGAGAGGAGATGTCCCATATGTTTCTGCTGGTTAGATGAGGAAAAGGTGAAGATTACAGCTCTGAGAGGCCAGGGGGATGTGGGTGATAAGGTAGGGTATATGATAGTTTCTGAATTTGCCTTTGTAAAGTTCATGATTTTGTAGTAAGGAGAGTTATACCCAAAGCAAACAGCAATTCTGAGTTGCAGCTCCATGAGTTTGCAGGTTGTTTTGTTTTGGATTTAAAAAAAAAAAAAAAAGAAAAGGAAGTTGTTAGATCATTGAAGGCATTTTCAGTAGTTGATAGACCACAGAATCATAGACTGGGTAAGGTTGGAAGAGAGGACAGTGGGTCATCTGATCCAATGATGATTATTTGATTATTTTTCTTTGAATAATTGGGGTAGGGAAAGAGTCAGTGAGGGAAAATGTCTGTGAGGAAGCCTCTGGAATTGACTGGAGTTTTCATTGAAAAGGAAGAGAAAACACTTCCACATCCTCTTCTTTTTTTTCCTCTTCTTTTTGAATTTTTATTCTTTCCTGAATGTACTGGGAACTTGCCATGTTCTGGGTCAGGAAAAAGACTACAGCCAGTTTATTATTATTTTTCCTTTTAATGAAGCTGATTTCTTTTCCCAGTATGTGCACTTTGCAGTCCATTGGTTTGGACAGGAAAACCTGTCCTTGTTAAGAAAAATACTGAATAAAACAGAACTGTTAGCCCATATCCAAAAATATTCTATGTTTTTGTTTTCGGTTCAGCTGGAAATGCTACATTAACTTTGCCTCAGGACACTAATTAACAAACTGGCCATTAATTGCTGGTAATAAGGAACTTGTCAGCAGTCATTGTTCCCTTAAACTGCCTAAATTCAAGAGGACAAGTTTGGAAGAAAGTACGTCTCTGAAAGATCCCTGACTTTTCTCTCAAATGAGAGAACTCTCAGTAAGTGAATGAAAAGGATGTTGGGACCTCAGATAATGTTACTTTCTGAAGCAACAGCGATTTGTCTAGAAATGACCAATAATGTGATGCTAGTATAAGTTATTTCCTTGATGATGCTCTTGCCCTTGACTGCAAACAAAACTAAAAATAGTCACGATAGAAAGTGATTTCATTCCCAAGGTTTGAAGTGGTAGTCATATATGCATTTCTTGCCTGTCTTCACTTCTCTTGTTCATATAAATAATGAAATGCTGACAGATACTTGTGGTGACATTACAGTCAGTAATAAAAATTGCTGCCATTTACTCTAGAGATAAACAATTGACCTGAAATTGAAACAGGTATCTTAGGCCCCAGGGCATTGGGAAAGAGGTTACAGTGCTCAGAGTTAGTGGTGGGAAAGCATTCCATTAAACACAATTGATTGTAATGTTCAGGGAATTCACAGGCAGCTTCTGACTTCTTGTATTCCAGAGGATACAATGCTTCTATTTTCATAGTTTCTGATTTTCAAAGAAGATGTGAAAAAGGCTATAAAACCAGATAAAATTCTGATTCAGAGCAGTTAGCAGTGGGCTCTTATATTCTGTAACTTATGTGAAGACATGTAAAAAAAAAAAACCACACCCACAAAAACCCCCCACATATGTTTATTTAGAACAGGAATCCAGAACTGTTGATAATGAGAGCTTATGGCTCTGCTAATGTTTGGCTTTTCTTTTCTGGACTAAGGAGACCAATTTCTCCTTTGATAAAACATGACAAAAGTGACCATTCCTTTTTTTTCCTCCATAAGGTAAACATTTTTCTTCTTTTCCTAACTTTTTATATAACCATTTAAACATCTGGTGTTCAAGGAATGTTGCCTTGAAATTACTGTGAGAAAAGGTAGATTCAGATTATCTGCTACAGTATCTTTGTCTTTAATAGCTCATGTTATTGACGGAATGTTGAGATTACTTAGATTACTTGAGATTACATTGTTGTTTGGATTATAAAAACTTGTCAAACAAACATTGATGATTGCAAAATGGATCACTGGAGGAATAAAACTTGCTAACATTTGAAATTCAAATGTATTCATGCATAGAGAAGTGGTGTTTCATAGCTAAACTGAAGAAGTTTTTTGAAGAGTCATAGATCGTATTTCAAGAAAATAAATAACATAATTAAAATTAGATGCAACCCCTCTCTACTTCCTTCTATCTCCAATAACCTTGCAAAAGTTGGGGAAAATAATTTTAATTAATGACAAGAAAACATAAATGCATATCTCTTTGCCCCAAATCATTGTTAGTTTTCTCAAGCAAGTTATTATATCAAGTTAGTTTACTTTACTTACTTTTAGGAGGCATTTTGGTATTATGGAGAAGTTTGGGGGTTGCGAGCTTGAATAGATTTTTGATTAATATCTGAAAACTTTTTCATTTTTGCCTTTATTAAAGATACACAGCAAAAAGAAGTGTAGGAAAACAAGGTTTTCCCAAAACCAGACATATGTAAAAGAAAATACAACAGGAAACAGATGTTTAATGAGGCTGCAAACTGAAAAATATTTAGTGACCTTATGGTGCCAAAATCAAGTTCTATTAGACCTGATAGACTTTTTTAAAAAAAGGACTGAGTGTTCATCCCTATTAAACCAAATTTACTTAAATGAGTGTTGTGGGTTGACTGTGGCTGGTTGCCAGATCTTCACCAAAGTCTCTCTATTACTCCACTCCTCAGCTGGTCAGGGGAGATAAAATATAATGAAAGTCATAAGTCTTATCAGGGGTCAATATAACAACAAGGCAGAACAAACTCAACTGGGCAAATTAATGAAATTTATTAAATTTATTGCCAATCAGTATCAGAGTAAGGTAATGAAAAATAAACTCAAATCCTAAAGTCATTTCCCTGTGTCCCTCCCTTTCTTCTGGGCTCAGCTTCACACCTGATTTCACTGCCTCCTTCCTACCAGCAGCATAGGGGAATGGGGAATTGGGGTCATGTTCAGTTCATCACACCTTGTGTCTGTCACTCTTTCATTCTCACTCACTTCTCCTGCTCCAGCATGGGACTCCTCTCCTATGAGACAGTACTCTATGAACCTCTCCAACATGAGTCCTACCTGTTTTTTCCAAACTCTTCAGCATGTGTCCTTTCCATGGGGTCATGAGTCCTGCCAGCAAACCTGCTCCAACATGGGCTCCTCTCTTCATGTGTCCACAGGTCCTGCCAACAAACCTACTTCAGCACAGGCTTCCCACAGGGTCACAGCCTCTCTCAGGCATCCACCTGCTCTGATGTGAGGTCCTCTAGGGGCTACAGGTGAGTGTCTGCTCAACTGTGGTCCTCTATGGGCTGCATGGATACAGCTGTTTCACCACTGCATCACAGGCTGCAAAGGAATCTCTGCTGTGGTGCCTGGAGCACCTCTTTCCCCTCTTTCCTCACAGAACTTGGAGTCGGCTAAGCTGTTTCTCTCACATATCCTCATTCCTCTCTTCCAGGTGCTGTTGGGCTGCAGTATTTGTCCCCTTCTCAAATATGTTATCCCAGGGGCTCTACCACTGTTGCTGATGGGCTCATCTGCGGCCAGTTGCATTGGCTCCATTGGATGTCGGGAAAGCTTCTGGCAGCACCCTGTAGAATCTTACAGACAACAGTCAGATGACTTAAGGCATTCCAAGTGATGGACTATTGCCTTGATTTGGGCCTGTTTAATCTAAAATACAGAAGATGGAGTAAAGATATGATGAAAGTCTTCAAATATTTGGAAGACTGCTGTAAACTGCAAAGAATTCTTTTTTAACATGCCCTCATAGGAGAAATAATGAGCTTATATTTTACAGATGAGATATTAGAAAAACTTTTCTAACTGTAAGGACACTGGTGAGTTTCTGTAGTGAGTTGCTGCTGGAAAATTTATGTTGCTCATAGGCATTTTGGATGAGTTTTCACAGCTAGCTGGATGAACATCTGTCAATAAAGGCAGATGGAACTACTGTGGATTAGTGGGTGTATTGAGGACTGAATCATGGACTAGGGGAGCCCTTAGGATCCTTTGCAGGCCTATGGTGGTTCTGTGCAGTTAAATGCCTTGCAGAGCCCAGTCAACTGGGAGGAAAATTATTTCACTATCATCAGATGAAAAGCTTTAAGAACAAGCAAACAACACCTATCAGCAAGATGAGAAGTCCATGAGAACACATTTAAAGACAGCAAAGAGAAATACTAAAATTTAGTTATAATGGCATCAGTCATTGTTTTGTATTATAATAGGACAGTAACTTGTGTAGAACAAAGTAAGGATTTATGTTGCAGGAGCACCCTTGACCCCCTTTCTGGAGCTGGGATTCTCATAAAGATAATACCAAGATATTGAAAAGAGCTTACTGTGCTTCCAGAGATTAAAACATAGATGAATTACAAGAAACAACATGTGGATGAAGAAATTGGTAGAATTGGATAGTGGGAGGATGAACTCATTTACAGAAGAATAGCTATCACCCAATGAATCTATCTATCTTCTTGGCTGCATTACTGTCTGGCAGTGTTTGGTAGGCCTTATGGCAGAAGCAAGTCTTAAGATGGGATGGAATCCAAATCTAATAGCTCTTTATTTTGAGTTAAACATATTCTAATCTTATTAAATGTTTAGGGAAATTTCAGGGAGTTTTAGGGGGACAGGTGAAGGAGCAACAGGTAAGGCTCAGGAATGGATGAGTTTCTGCAGAAACCTGTTTGTACTGCAGAAAAGGAAGCATGGGGTGGAGACCAAATTCCTCCTTGTGCTGGCTGCTCATGTTGGTCAGTGAGGGACTTAGATGTGCCCATGCAGTGTGTGTTCTCCTTGGGCATCCAGTCTGTTTAGACAGAGAGGATGGGGTGTGAACTGGTCAAGGTTAATCCACCTCCTTCCTCATGCACAGTTAAAGGACCCAGTGGCTTCAGTGCTGGAGATGACTGTCAGAACCCCTAGGTTTCAGAACTGATTCTCACTAATTTTAAGTTCAGCCACAGCAAAGTAGTTCTTTGTGCTTGGATTTTTTTAATCTTTCTAAAATAAAATCAGTTTGCTTATTACAGAAAAATTTTGAGGATTGGTGTAGGGTTTGGAAATTAAGTGCTGGTCATTGTTGTCAATAAAACTATGAAAACCTGTATCTAAGTATTATATAATGAACGTTAATTTGGTGAAACATTTCAGGAATATATGTGGGGAACAGTATTTTTCTTTCTACTTTTAGAATTTGCTGTATTTGCATTTCATTTTATTTGTGTTTTTCTTTGGGCTATTTAAAAATCTTTGGGAGTTAAACATGACAGGTTGTATGTGTGCATTGGAATATGATTTACCACATTTTTCCCATGCCATGAGTATATGAATTCCTGCTTACATAAGAAAATATTTGAACATAAAAAGCAATAATTTGGAATCAGATTGTGCAGGATGAATCATGAGACAAAATCCCCTTAGAGATCCAAAAACATATTCCGGCATTCCTGAAAGACTGTTTTCATAAAACATTTTTTTCTTAAAAGGAATTGGTCAGAAGGTAATAAATAAAAAACATAATAATAATAATAGGCAACCAAAAGTTGCAAGTTGATTTTGCAAAATGTATATGTTATATGAAAAAAGAAATCCGTGTTTACCTTTGCCCTCATATAGATTATACTTCCAAGGCCCCTTCTGAATCACAGCTACAGAAAAAACTTCTATTTTGGAGTCTTACTTCTTTTGTTGATTTAACATAAAAAGAATTGTGGGATAGTGGAATAAAGTAATCTACAGTCTTCATGCTGATTTTTTTTTTCTTTAAGCCAAAGCTATCCAAATTCCCAGGTCCCTTATGATCAGCGTGAACATCATAGGCAGCAAGTTATCAACTTGTTTTCTTTCTTATGTTGTGCTCCTATCCTAAAAGCATCAGCCTGTCTCCACCTGCCAGCCAGTTTCTGTGGGAAATGTTGCCTGAAGTTTCCACTGCTACATCAGTCTCACCAGGATCAAAAGGGAGGTATAGGATAATGAGTCTATCACATGCCTCCAGGAAAACACTGCAGAAGGACCACCATAAGTCTCTGATGGGACCCTTGATAAAGCTGAAATGTACCAAATATGAATGTGGCTATTTTTCTGAGAAATGGAAATACTTCCTTCTTTTCCTATCCCTTCAGCATGAGGTGAGGGATGCTACATTTAAAATGTGTTTTATGTAAAAGATAAAAAAAAATGATTGCTGCTTTAAAAATTGTTCAGCATTAAAATATAAAATAGCAAGTCTATGGCAGATTTGACTTGATAGAAGCATGATAAAAATGGTAACTCTAAAACTTTATGGGATTTGCCTTTGAAGTTATCTGAAAAAGTAATTCACTGTAACTGGACATATACTAGAGCCACAGATTATGCATAAGATTTGATGAATCTTCCAGTTAAAAAAAAAATTTAGAAAAAATTTGTCAAAACATCTAAATTTACATTTTAAAATTAGTTTTGTAAATTTAAAGCTATTATCAATTTGACAACTTTGGACAATTCATATTTTAAAAGAAAAAATAATCTCTGAGTATTTATTTCAAAAAATTGATAGTCCCATTTAGGATACACAAACTCTTTTCTTGCTTGTGGGAAAAGCTTAATGCTATAATTTTTCAGTTCAATTTTCTGAGACTGTAAATATTCTATAAACACAGGAAATCTGTTTTCCACTCCTGCATGCAGAGGCACAAACCTATGGCTGGACAACACATTATTTATTGGAAAAAAAGGCACAATATTAGTATAGTATTGTTTTACCAATGTATGTGCAAATAGCTACATGATATTAGGGAGTGAAATGTTAGTATGTAAGAGTTAGGAGATAAGAAAAAGTTATTGTCCACTTCGCATATATGCTGAGTTGTCCATTTCAATGGCAGTCCCTGTCATTCCCCTTTCTGTAGGGGTGCTACATATGTAGCACATGGGAAAGTTCTTAAACCTAAGTGAGCCCAAAAGTCCTTTCAATTCCTCTTGCATGGTTTGTTTGTGTTTGTTGTTATTGTGCAATATTGATCCTCAGATCTATTATTTTCATTACACTGTCCATGAACATGTGTCCTAGTGTATTTCCCCCAAATAATTTTGGATGAACTGGCTTACTTCAGGTAAGTTTGATAGATGAGCTAGGTAGCAGAAAGAACAGAGGCCCTGTCAACGTCCTCACACAGGAAATGGCACTGAGGTGACCTTTCCCATAGGACACATCAGAAAATTCACAGGGTACAAACGCCATCAGAAGCACTAAAATTGCAGGGAAAAGAAGGACTTGGAATTTACACCTTCCTAAGCTGTTGCTTGAACTTTGCACAAGACAGAAATGTGCAGAAATTATTTCTAGCACTCATAGAGCATTGTTTCTAGCAAACAACTCACTTGTTTGAGCCAACGCTTCCTTCTTCTCATTTCCCCCTCCCCCCCCCCCCCCCCCACTCTAATCTGTAAGTATAAAACCTTTTTGTAGCAAGCTGATTCTGAAGTAAAATCTTCCAGAGCATCCTGGAAAGAACAGGCATGCCACATAGGGAATATAGTGGAAATACTGATGTAGCAAAGTGCTGTGTGGTGGGAAGTTGGCTGCTTGGAGAGCACAGTGGAGGGCAGACCATCATTCAGTGTTGCAGACTGCCCTGGGACACTAAGCTGGCTACAAGTGCCTTCATGCCAGCAGGCAGCCTAGAGTTGAATAAGTGGCCTGGGAATGGCTGTATATGCTTTTAGGTACGTTTTCTTCATTTCAGAGATTGTATTATGAAGCCAGAGGGAGTGCTTCAGGCAGAATATATAAATTAACTGGTTACTGAACTGTGTAGGAGGGACTGAAGTCCTGAAAAAGGAAGTTTACAATAAAACCTCCCTCTGTGTGCTGCAGAAAGGCATTCAAGCTGCCCAGGTCAAACCTCACACACTATTTCCAGCAGACGAAAGTAGTGGCCTAGAACAGCTCAGGAGACTGAGCTGATGAAAACAGGATCTTGGCTCACCACACTGTTTTTCAACAATTGTGTTAATGTAAGATTTCCAGCTGACATGGGTGGAAGATTCAGGATGTGAATTGAAGGACACTCAAACTATACAAGAGTTTGGAAGTGGAGTTTGGCTGCAAGTGCATTATAAGAAAACAATTTTGTAGGACTCCAATCCTGTTCAAGCTAACAAGTGTCCTCCAGAATTTAGAGGCATCTGGATCAAGCCTTCTGGTTATGGTCCATCTCTAATTTTCACCAAATATTCTAAACATCTAAATCCTCTTTCTCTCCTGCTTTTCTTTCCTGAGTGTGTTTTGACTCAATTTTCTTTCTTATTCTTGTCTGTTTAAAAATGCGAGTCAGGGTTTTACCTGGGAGTTTTATGACTTTGGAACGCTTTAAGTTTTGTTATCTGGTCTTCTTTCTCCATGCCTCCTACCCACACTCTTCCCCCCCTAAGCAGTTCAACAAATTTATTTTGTTCTCCAATTGCAGTTCCAAGGAATAAGCAGCAGTAGCTTTTAGTCACCTGTGCAGTCCATTACACTATCTGCTCATAACTAGATACAGTGAAATATTGTTTGTGGTTGCCGTGGTTTGACCGTGGCCAAATATCAGGCACCTACAACATCTGCTCTCTCTGCTCTCCCCTGCTGCAGCTGGGCAGAAGAGAGGGAAAAAAAGTTATCACACACACTCACAGAGGGCTCATGAGCTGAGAAAAGGAACCAGGAGAAGATGCACTGAGGGCAAAACAGGCTGAAAACTTAAAGTTGCAAAGTGATTTATTGCTAACATAACAGAGTCAGAGAAAGATAATGAGAAGTTAAAATAAGCTCTTAAGACACCGTTTCTCAGCTTACCCTGCTCCCTCCTTCCCATCAGCAGCACGGGGTGACAGGGGATTTGTTCAGTCGATCACCGAGATCTTCTTCTGCTGCTCAGGGAGAGAAGTCATCCCCTACCTTGCCGTGGGTCACTCCTACGGGAGACAGTCCTCTGCAAAAGTCTTTGATGTGGATCGAATCTCATGAGCAGCAGCCTGCCCGAATCTACTGCAACATGAGTCCCTCCCAAGGGCAGACAGTCCTCCCAAAACTGCTGCTGCGTGGACCCCTTGTCCATGGGGTGCAGACCTCCGAGGCCAGGCTGTTCCATCTCGGGAGCAAGGCTTCTCTCTCCATTGGGACTCCCACTGGATCACAGCCTCCTCCAGGTATCCACCTGTGGGTAGATCTCTGCATCCCCTGTGGACCCCATGGGCTGCAGGGGGACAATCTGCTTCACCATGGTCATCGCCATGGCTGGCAGAGGATTGTCAGCTCTGGCACCTGGAGCACCTCCTCCCCCACCTTCTCCACTGACCTTGGTGTCTCCATGTTATTTTTCCCTCACATATTCTCACCTCCTCTTCCTTCTCTGGCTACAAAGAAGTGCGTGCTCACATTGTTTTGATTTCTTCATAAATATGTTTTCACAGAGGCGTAACTAACATCTCTAATTGGCCCAGGCTTGGCCAGCAGCATGTCCATCATCTTCAGAGCCATCAGAGATTGGCTCTGCTGGACATGGTGAAAAACTTCCAGAACCTTCACACAGAACACACAGGAGACATATTCATGTCCGTTCCGTCCCCCCCCCCCCCAGCAAAAACTGGGCTAAGCAAAACCAACACTACACTCTATACTAACAAGTAGTTTGGGTATTTTTGAATTTCAAAATATCTAAGTGCATTCATGTTGCAGTCAGAGTAATGTTGAACTGTTTCTCCTGTGAATTTTTTAGGTCCAATTACAATATGAAGTCATATATGGATATCTAGGATGATAAAAAAATACTGACAAAAATATTCTAAAGCAGAATCCACGACAAGTGGAATTTTCAACAGTATTTAGTAGCTCACCTTTGTGTGTGTACTGAATGTGTATTTATAATGGAGTTTAGTTCATTAATTGATGATTTTATTATCTATAAAAGCCAGGAGTTACCTCATCTGCAGCTTAGAAAAGTACTAATCTATTTAATCCAGTACATTATTTTTAGCAGCAGTCTAAGAAGTGTGAAGGCACAGGTGAATAGGAATGTGAGATGATACATTGCAGTAACCTTTTTACAATGGCTCTGAACACAAAAAGCAATAGAGAAAGATGCATAGTCTCTTTCAGACTTACCTATAGGTAACAAAAGGGGTGTCTGAGCAACCCCAACTTCAAGGGCACAATTGTAGCTATATAGAAATAAAACTAGTTTGAAGTTGCTTTTATTTAGCCATACTACAATGACAAATTCAATATTAATATATTAATATATATCTGCACGTGGAATGGACTCATTCTCCTGGCAGAGGGTAGCAAACCTAGAGTACATTTTGTCAAGATGTTGAGATAGATCTATTTATTTATTTAAATTTAAATACACCATCTTTGACTCTAGGTGCTAGAAAAAAATGAAAGTATGTTCTTTGTCACAAATAAAGCAGTGACTGTTTAAACATAAAGAAATGAAAAATCTTTTAAAAAAATCAGAGGAGGTGAAGAATGAAGAAAAATATGTATCCCTGTGGCCTTAGTATCACTTTTTTGCTTGTAATAGCAATTATCAGTACAGACCCTTATTAGCATACAGATTTTGATTATGCTTGTACGGTGCTTAACACAGTCATCCAAATTTGCTTGGGGTCTTCCAAGTTCAGCAGTGTAAAGTATGTGCATAAAGCTTTCCTTTGCTTTCAGAAGATATTAGTAAGTTTGCATATTCAGTTATTCAAGTGGTAGGAAGTTACATTCTGTAAGGCTGTCGGCACGAACTTTGGTCAGTGCCTTATGTATCTATATTGATAAAGGTTTCCTCAATCACACAGTCCTGTGCTTCTCCTTTTCTGCATAACCTTTGCAATATTTATTGATAGATAATATTCTTGGAGTTTTAGTATTAAGCAAAATTATTACCTTTTGTTGTTGTTCAAAGTAATTTCATGTATTCATACTGTGCTTCAAATATTGCATTGTTAATTTCCTCAAAAGTGCATTTTTTTAAAAAAAATTCTTATCAGTGCATTTTCAAATTGTGTCAAGGATTCTTTCCTCACTGTACCAGTGAAACAAAGGAAGTGTTTTAGTATTAAGCAAAATTATTACCTTTTGTTGTTGTTCAAAGTAATTTCATGTATTCATACTGTGCTTCAAATATTGCATTGTCAATTTCCTCAAAAGTGCATTTTTTAAAAAAAAATTCTTATCAGTGCATTTTCAAATTGTGTCAAGGATTCTTTCCTCACTGTACCAGTGAAACAAAGGAAGTGTTTGCATCTGGAAACCAGCGTGCAGAGAGATTAAGCTAAATGATTCATTTTTGGGAAATCTGAGATGTCTAGGACCTGATTTCTTTTCCAATACTATGAATTAGTTTGATCTATGCAACATGGAATGGCTGCAGTCACATGTGACCAGCATTTACGTGATTCAAAAATCAGCTTTCAAAGTAGGCATCCAGAAAATGAGTTAAACAGAACTTGTGACTACCTCTGATGAGTTACCTATAAAAAGCTTACATGATAATTCAAAGGCCATAATTTGAATGTCTTTTCATGGGGATCAGAAAGCCTTGCAGCTATAGCAAGAAAGGTTACTAAATGTGTATCTTGTCAAACATGACTTAAACAATGTATTTCTGCTTCCCCCTTAAAACTGCACTCTTGGAAATAGTCAAACCCATTTTATTGAAATTAAGGATAACATGTAATTCAGTCCACAAAAGAAACCAGTAAACAATTTAAGCAATAATAATTTGTTAGTGTCAGAAATGAAGAAAAGTGTGATTTTGCAAAAGGCATCGATGAACAGCTGTTAATAGAAGGAGAGCTGATTGCAATACCTGCAATAAAAGACATCTCAGAAGTCACCTATCTCAATAGCAATAATGAGAGTAAAAATATCATTAAATTATACTGTGAATAAAAAAAGAGATAGAAGGGACGCTATACTTCTTTCTTTCCCCTGTGTTCAGACAGGAATGACTACATTCACTATTGAGACAGGTCCTGCATTTTTGTGTATGCCTGCAAAGCTTCTCTGCCAATTGATAATTGATCTGCTCACAAGGATTATAGTACTATGCACAGAGCCATTTGAGGATGGCAGGTCAGCAAGCTGATTCCTTGAAGGCTACTCAAACTAAAGTTTGCTTCAGGTCTGAGAAGTATGCTAGGAGAAAAATAATGAAGGAAAATACCACATTTATTTGCTTCTTTTTAGTTTTATATCACATAGTCTTCACTCCCAAATATAGTTGCATTGAGCTTCAAGGGCTGGCAAATAGAAAGAAACAAAATGCCAAACCCCAAATAAATCTGTATTCTTTCCTCTTCATATCTCACCTGGCACTGACAAGAGTTCCCCAGGCTGACTCACACTTGTACAGTGCCTGTGCTTGAGAGGATGCACAAGTGCATGCTATGGAAAGGAGGGAAGTAAATCCAGTTGTGGCCCAGAAGATTCAAATATGTTTTATCCCCCCTTTCCAGCTTAGAAATTTGGGCAGGCAAAACAATGAAAAACAATATCAACTCAGTTTTGCGTCTTCCAGCTGCAGAGTCAGAGCTCACCTGTGAAGTGGACCTGATGCTGTTTTAATTCTTGGGCTTAAGTAATTTAGTTGACTATTACAGAAAACTGGAAGGGGGAAGGGAGGCATTCCTGTTGCCTAGACTTTTGTTCCAGTGGAGAAACTGAGCTTATTAACTTGCTGGTTTCCCCTTTCACACCCCTCGGCAGACATTCAAACAGCAAGGACGCAGTTGTGCCTGCTTTGGCAATGTTCTCCATGTCTCTTTGTGTGTTTAGTTACAAACTTCACTGAAAACCTGCTGTCAAGAGTAGTTTACCATGCAATACTGAATTTCTAATGTAAAGACAGCTTTGGAAGAAAAGCCACATTTTTCTTCTATGGACAAGGTAGCCTTTGGGTGGAAAAAGCTGGATTCTAAAAGGCTGGGATTTGAGAATAGTGAAATCCTTAGAAAAGACTGTCTAGGAACAAACTAATGTATGCTTCTGATCCAAAGGGAAAAAATATGTAACTAAAACGTCATTTGCAGAAAACACAGTCTAGGCTCGCTGAGGACAGGGAGCTAAGAATCAGATTTTTCAATTTAAAAGAGTTATCTTGAAGGTAGGATTACTTTTATTGTCTGAAGTCCTGAACTAGAAGGCCATTAACAATATGAAGAATTTCAAGCATGTAATGCCAAGGTTCTAATTACCTCTTTCAAATTAAGCTAAGTTCCCCAAGCAAATAAGTAAAAAAGAAAACAAATCCCACAGAAGAAAATAACCTTTCTTTTTTCTTCTTTTTTTTTTTTTCTTTTTTTTGCTTGGTCTTTCTTTAATGCAGTGTGAACTCCTCTGTTATCATGATATGCCATGATAGTAGAATTCTTGGAGTTGCTTAAATTCTTCCAGTCTCTGATTTTTTTAAGGTGCATTTAATGCAAAAGGAGGCACAAGAAGAGCATCCTCTTCCAAGTATTGAAGACAGGCAGAAAGAAGTTCTCTTTGCTACAGGTAGCTCATACAAGTAGCACCATGTTGTTATATGGTGACAGCCCAAACTAATACAGCTGAAAGTTGCATTTGCTATATAATCTGTTATGTGGGACACTTGGTACAGAACATAGTTACAGAGGTGGACCCTTCAGACTCAGCGTTACCATCTACAGTTTGGTTCTGTGGTGCTAGACAGCAGTTTGCTAGAGCCTCTCATAAAACGACGAAGCTTTATTTAATTAATTTTAAATCCAGTGTGTCATCCCTGGATATTTCTAGGCTTACACTCCTGGGAGGGTATAGTAACTGCCCGGATTTTCTCAGCAGCTAACCTACTCTGCCTCCAAAGTAGTCCACTAAGGTTTTTATCCTCCAAAAAGATTTTGATCTTGTTTTCTGTGAAGGCCTGACATAATTTCTGAGTTGAAGTACATACCACAACTTGCCCTGGCCAGGTTTGAGGTTCAGCTGCAGATGTAGGGATGTACCTTGCAAGAGTGTGTCACTGTGAAGGTCTGAATTTATAATGGACCTGAAGATAACTTTTTCTCTCTAAGTGAAATGTATACTTTTGATGCCTTCAGGTATTTCTAGTTTTTTACTCTTCATGTAGCTGTAACTTGCTGTAGTTCTGTGCTTCTTACAAAGTGCTAAAATCCCCTGTTCCCAGCACCTTTAGCCAAAACAAGGCTCTCTGAGTACAGATTCAAGGACATATTCATTGCCTTAGGGCTTGAAAATATGTAAAGAACTGTGAGATGGGGGGAGCAGGCCTGGGGTGGTTAACATCATCACCTGAGGGTACGATTGGAGAATTAAGGGCCAATATGCTAATGAAACAGAACTTATAAAAAGTGAAGAGCTCGTGACTCAGTGTCCATTTTGGGTGTCGTCCCCAACAGGGGGCTTTGCTTGCCCGAATGTACCTTCAAGGCCTTTGCAGGCCTTAAATAAATTGTCCACTTTTATACTCCTAATTTGTCTTGGCCTCTGTTTCAGGTAGCCTGTCTTTTAGGCAACACTTTCTTCATACAGAGAAAATGCAACAACCTAAGATAAATGGGCAGCTTTTCACAAGAAGTAATATAAATCTGAAGTTCTAACCATTAAGTGTAATCATAAAGGAATGTCTGACTAAATAAACAAATAACATCTATGATTTTACATGCCTGACTCTGCATGTTTTAGTGGGTTTTGGCAGGTGTAGGATTACCTGTGACCATGATAAATGGTGATTAAAAAAACAATTAGAAATTAATAAAAAATAAGTGGGGCATGAGGGCATTATTTCACCTTCTTTTAATACTCTCAGGAAAGAGGAAAGCATGTCAAGCTTCTGGGGACTCTGTGAAATCTATTTTCAACTTTGTCATGCAACGCAGGAGGCTAAAATGTAGGGGGAAAACGCCACAGAGGGGTTTATTTATTTCAAAGCCTTATCAGAAAGTTCTAAGCTAAAAATGAATAGTCAACTGTAAAACTGGAGGTTTTCTTCCCAATACGTGCTGTACATTAAAGATTTTTTTTTTATCTATATTCACTTCTATTGCTTTTTAATACACAGTCACAGCAGTTGGCTGCTACAGGTTGATCCTGCTGTGCATGCTACTGGATGTGTTTATTTGCTATGATAACCAAACCTAACAAAACTGTTAGGACAGTGATTTATGGTAGTGATCAGCTTGATATTTTAATCTTCTTTGCACATGGGGAGGCGCTGCCTGCACAACATCAGCTGCTTGCAAATTAATTCCTGCCTCCACGCTTTTGCCTAGGGCACAACTATCTGTTCCTCCTCTGACCTCATCCCAAAAGCAGATTTCTTGTAAAGTGGGTTCAACTGCAGTGTGACTCCTGCTTCTCCAGTCCTGCTATGGTCATCTCAGAACCAGAGAGTGAGGGAACACAGAGGAAGGGAAGAAGAGCAACTAGGTCCATCTGCCCTGATGGCAGATGACTTGTGTGAGCTTTTGAAAAACATGTCAACTACTTGTGCTTCCCCAAGCTTGAGAGGAGAGTGAATACATAGCATTCAAAATCCATATGCTGAACCCAAACTGGCCTGTTTTGGAGAAGAAATTGAGAAGTTGTACAAAACCAGAAAATTGAAGTTATTTTTCCTTTGGAAACACTTTTTTACAATTGGAATATAAGGTTTTGAGGCATTTTAGATGGCTAAGAGCCTAGGTTTATGCTTATAAGGTGTTCTTCTAACAGTATACATTTGTAATTTTTGATTGATGTTTTGTGAATAGAAGTTGGTTTAAATGGAGACTCCAGAATATTTAACTGGCAAAAGAACATATATTTGCAAAGTTACTTAGGATTCTTGCCTGATCAGTTCAGGATGGATCTGATTCACCATAAGTGAAAGAAGAGCTGGGAAAAAGAGTTCAGGTTTCCTCAGTACTCTCATAAATGAAAGATTATTGTGCTGGTGAAGGGCTGTGTGAGGACTTCAAAAATAGTTCCTCATAATAGAGATGAGAGAAAATAATCAATTCCTTCTATTCGTAACTTTTCCCTTGAACTTTTAATGATGCAGTTAAAGTGAGACCCTATATTCAGCAACTCTTATTTCAGAGTCATCAAGAAAAAGCACACCGTCTCTTTCAATCATTCCTTAACTGTTTCACTGTTCTATACTTTAAGTCTCTGTAAGAAATTATTTGGTTTCCATTCGTGCTCTATCATAACTCATAGTTCAAGGTTTTTAAAAATAATTCTCATGGCCAAATGCAGATTGCAAACTGCAATGCATTACGTAATGCTCCAGTGATGTAGTAGTGGGATTTTCCCAGCATTGCTGAATGGGTCATTGTTAACTCTTGGGGGACGATTTGCAGCAACTCTTGAAGAGCTGAGTTATAATCCTAGCAATACTACCTCAGTATGCCATCTTGGTATTTCATGCGTTCAGCTGATTTTTTAAGTTGAACATCTACTCTAGACAGGCTATAAGTTTCTCCTTCATGATTTTCATTTCATGAATCACTGAAACAAGCCCCTACTTGGTATAAATGTTCTACCTGCCACTTGCTTATAAAGACATCATTGGCACTGTTTCAGCAGTTAAGCTCAAGCGTTTAGCTGGAACATTTCACCATGTTCAACAAAATCCACCCAGCTGCCAGGTTTCAAACCTTGTTAGCCAGTGATTTTGGAAGGTCCTGAGTAAATAAAAATGGTCTAGCTTCACTATAACCTCTAATGATTCCTTGATCTGCCAGTACAGCAGTCTGTATATATTTCTGGACTTTACAGATTTCTTTATGAAAATTTTACTCTTAGGTGAGAGGCTCTTCAGCTTGACTTTATAAAAATGTCCTGGTTCAATTAAGCTTTATGTTACCTGTCATAATTGGTATCTCAATTTACAACTTCTGTCCTAACTCAGAAGATCTTTGACTAATCATTCTCATTCTAATTTCTTTCACTTCTCTTTTGTGGTTATTTTTCAATTAGGTGGAAATTAGGTGAAAGTAAAATTCCTCACTCTGCTTCAAATCCTTTTTTTTTTTTTTTCCTGTAAGGGACTTACTTGCCTGCAGATTTGTGCTTTACATTCAAGGAAAACAAATGTGAGATGAACTAAAGACCACATGAATTACATGTAGCCGTGGAAATCTCAGCAGTGAAAGTCAAGCCAAATTATTATGTTTTCTACTTGTCTGAACAACCATGGTTTGCCTACAGTGGACTACTTTTCTTTTTTCACTAATTGCCTTCACCTGAATGCCAATTTACTCAAGGCAATTAACACATCTCTAAAAGTTAGTTTGAGTAGATATATTTCAGCATAAGAATTCATGTGTTCCAACTCAGTGAGGTCCAAGAAAAAAAAATCACGAGTGTCTTGGGAATATCTAGTCTAGCTTAAAAATATTTCTTTTTTAATAAAGGAGTTGATAGGCAGTAAGCTAAAACTCACATGAAGAAAGATAGGTTAAGAAACCCCCCAAAACTCAGCCCCTTGAGCATGTCTCATTTTAGACAAAGGGTTCATAATTGGAGTGGGAGAGACAGAAAACACGAAATTAATAAAAGTCACTGAAATGCTGCAGTTAGATTAAAAAACCTGGTTATATTCGGTATAGCATTGTATTGGCTTATGAAGACGGACCATGACTGGTGCATACATAGGTCTTTAACATCAGTTCAGTGCTATCGAGACTTATGATAGGAGATCTGCCTGTTTGCTAGGGCTAGAGTCAGTCCTGCGCACTGCAAGCCCAAGACAATTTGTGAAGCAGGGCAAGAGATAAAAATGTTTGGGTTTTTTAAAATAAAATTGGCAAGGTAAGATTATTCCATACAGAAGGAACAAGTTTCATAAATAAAGAAGCTGGAGAGTGACAATTTAAGGTGAACTATGGAACTGAACTTTCCTTTTCCAAAGCAGATTAAAAGCAGCAAACAGCTTACTCAGCAAAACACAGTTACTTGTTCCACAAAGAGGAGTTGAGTACAATTTAGGCAAGTTAACTGCAGCCTTGGACACCTAATCATAGGAGTTCAGGAACTGTTAAAATCACTGTTCCAAAACAGAATAATCGAGCTGTGGTCAATGGAGCTCTCTTCAAACCCTGGCTGATCTACCCCTGAAAATCCTAGCTGAAAAGAAGACCTCTTATGTTTTCAGATGGAGAAACTGAAAATGCACTGTAGAGGAGAGGCCTGTGAACAGTTTTCTGTGTCCTTTGGAGGAAATATGCCTGCAATTTCTTTGCTCTGGATGCCAGTTAACAAAAGCTACTGGTTCCATCCATGCTGTCTGTATGTTAAAGGCTTTTTGGACTTGGGCTTTTTTAATGATACCTAAACTTCTGTGATTTTTTTTCTTTTCCTTGGGCTATGTGTGTTTTGCTTCATAACATTAAATTAAGAAATAAGTAGGCATGTTTCGCAGAAGGGTGTCACAACCCTTTCATTAAGCTCAATATGAGACAGTTTAGACTTCAAGAATATCTATTTCTCTCTGGGCCAGTTATGATGCTTAATTCTGGATATTTCAAAGTAGATCTTGTGCCAGGTCCTTTATACCTGATCTTGTAATGTCAGAGGTAAGTTTTCTTTTTGTTTGAGATCTCAGGGAAATTCCTGCTCTAAGTCTACAGCATAAAAAAGTCATAGCTTTGTTAAAGTTGCTTCCTTCCCTCATCCCTCCATCTTTCCCCCCTAACAGAAAGAAAGCATCCTTCTGCTGCTTGATTGACATTGCAGTTCTGGAGGGCAGCCCACACTGCTTGAACATGATCCTCACAGTGCAGGGATGCCCGCTAGATTTCTTCCCAGTTATGCAACATACTGATTGTGTGCCAAAGCAGAAAAATTGTCATTCACAGGGCCACAGAGGAAAACTGTGAAGTGTGAGGACTAATCTGGGGGCCACAGGGAGGCTAATTCAAGGCAGACGCTAGGCATCTGTGGAACATCCAGAAGGCGCCCAGGCAGTCTAACAGAGACACCAGCTGAGCTCAGCCCTTCTTGTTTCTTTACACAGGGTTTCTGTGGCCCTCCTCTCCTTGAAATGAGTGAAAATTACTTTACGGGTTAGGTGCCAAAGGTCATTTGGTTTGCATTCAGTCATATTTTCTACAGCCTGTTAAGGCTACTGTAAGGTGCAACTGGTAGGGTTGTTTGTTTTCTTTCTTGAATTATTAACTGACTAGTGACTTCTTAGGTATTAACATTTAAGAATTATAAACACATCAGTAAAATGAACAACATATTTTAGCGTCATGTAAGCATCAAAATGCAACTTACAAAAGGATGGAATGATTTCTCCCTCTCATCAACCCTCTAACAACAGACCCTGACTGAAAGCTCACTGAAGCCAAAGAGGCTGTGCTCTCTAAAGCTGGGGCGAATCCCTCTGGACTGCCAGGGTGGTACAGGGGCAGATTGCTCTTGATCTGAAGGATGTATAAATGTTGTCATTCAGAAATCCCTTCTTCTGCTCAGAATAAATTAAAGTCAATCAGGCTAAAATCCTACAACAGATCTGTACCTTTTGCTGTACACAAAGGAAGAAAGGGTCTGGAAAACAACTGCAAACATCCAGCCAGATTATAGAAGAACTCTTTGCTGGCCCACGCAGGTTGGCTCCCAGCACTACACATCTGCCTCTCTTTCCAACCCCTCATCACCAGGAGGTGTATACTCTTGAGAAATTCTGCAGCTCCCAAGAAAACTTCATTATTTATGCCACTGTTTGAAAAAGTGCACTAATAACAATAATAAGGATAAAAACATCCATAAAATTAGAGAAGCAAGATATTTTTTACTTTTCATGTATGTAATGTAGTAAGATAAAGGAATATTTATGAGAAACCGAAAAAAGCCAAGTAGAAACTAAGCTTTTGAACAAAGGCATGGAATAAATTCTCAGATTAATAGCTGCAGAAAACATCGTGCTTCTTTATTACTGGTGGGATATTTTGGATCTTTTCTCCTGCAGAAGGAGGAGAAGAAAGGCCAGAGTTATTTAAATACCAAAATGAAAGGAGTAAATTGAATGTATCTGTAATAGTGTCAACTTTCTTATGCCCCAGATACCACCATTAATCCCCTCATCTGGTGATTTTTTGTTGGAAGGTGTCAAATGTCTGCATTATTTTGTTGTTAAATGACATGGGATAAGAGTGAATTACGTAAATCACCAGGTTTCTCAGAGATAAATTTTTCCCATCTTCTTTGATCACAAAATGAATTGTGTTACATGTTCTCTAGGACAAAAAGCTAGGATCTTTCTTTCAAACACAAAAAAGGGAATTACATTTTACTTACAGCATTTCACGATGAGTAAGGCCATAGGGTGTTTCTCTATGAAACCAAGGCTAAAATTAGTTACCTCCTTTCCGTTATTCATTTGGGTTAACTACATATATATGTGACAGTATGAAGACTGAGGTTTTTTGACCTGGATATGAAAGACAAGTATGGATTTACCTGAGGAAAACTCGTAAATGTTTCCCCTGTATCCCCAGCCCACTAGGTCTTTGGCAAGACCTCCCAGCTGCTCAGTGACATCCCAGTTGCTCTTTGATACTGTAGTTTGCTCTAGATGCTCTAGCACCATGCTGTGGGTGTGGGTGTGCTCCCACTCACATCCTGACCCTGAAAAGAGATGAGTATTGTTGGCTCCTTCAGCTTTCTTGTTTTTAAGACTGTCTCAGAAAATTTATGCTGTCAGCTTGGTCACTTGCTTGTTGTGAGGCATGCTCTTTAAAGAGCAGGACAACATAATGCAATTATAGAAGGAAAAATATCTTATGGGATTTTTGACAATTGGTTATTGTTTTTTTAGAAATCAGAAAAGTACTTTAATTATTTTCATCCCATATCTTACGTGTCATGTCTCAACACTGAAGAATGAGAAAGTTTTTATTTTTTTACTGATCTCTCTTAAGAAAATGTCTTTTTTCACCTTTTAGTTTTACTAATGAGATGGTATCAAAAATAAGTTATTTTTGGTCTGTGAAGTCTTGGAGATGATAGAAACACCCTTTATGTTTCAGGAACAGAATCCAGTACCTACGTATTGATAAGCCCTTCTTGCTTATCTGGCCTGTCCAAAGACAGATGTTCCAGGTTTTCTTCTGCTTTTCTGGAATTTGCCTCATTGCTAAGAAAGACAAGGTTCACTTGAGATGGCCTGCAAGACCAGAGAAGTTTACATTCTTTTCCCACAAAGTTGCCAGAGGCAAATCATAGAAGTGTAAACGTTCAAATGTTTGTGAAACTGTGCATTTATTTCCCGCAGAAAGGGAAATTTCAGAGCAATTTTCCCTGATTTCTTTCTGCCTTAATTTCTACTAAATTTTGGACTAAGTCAAAGAACTTACTTTTGTTCCCTTGATGTTATCCAGCCAAGGACGTCCTCATCAACCACCATCAGAACTGATGATGTACATTTCATGGCAATTTGATCCCATTGAAAATTTATTGCTGTTTTCATTTTTGCTGAGGTAGTTCCTCCCCTTGCATTTTCTTGCATTTGCTGGTGCAAACTATAGTAACCAAAAGAAGAACCCTGCTGTCCATATTCAATACCATGGTTAAGACGCTGCCTTTCAGAGTTTTGTAGGGAATAAAGATAAATTGTCACCAGTTGAAACACAGTTGTCTTCTGTACCCCGATAGCATGAGGGATTCACTGTGCCTTAGCAGTAATCAGGCCCAAAAAAGGTAATACTTGTTGGATTTGTTTTCGACCTTGTCCAATTGTATTTTTGCTCCCGGAACTTCAGTGGTATTGTTCTACCCATTGTCATTTATCCATCTGACAACTTTGTGGAGTTGGAAGATAGCATTACTCAGATTAGAAAGAACCATAATTTAATTCCCGCATTTCTACAAGAGAAGAAAAATAGCCCATTCCAACTGTGAGGTGCAAGGGCTTGGAGGAGCATATTCAGTCAGTTCCCGAACTCAGCTGGAGGCAACCCTAGTAATTCAAACTTTCTGGGATGCATGAACACTCTCCTTCTCAGCAGTAACCCTTCATCTTACATTCCTATCTTTTTAGCACAACTCCTGGATTCCTTGTTTATTTCTTCTGTGCTACTCAGGTTTTAAACTCACACTTTTTTTCCCATGTTCTTTCCTCCTTATTTGTTCTCAGAGTCCCATCTGTGAAATGGAAAAGTGTGCACAGTCCACTCTGTCCTCTCTGCTGAACTGCCTGGTGTCTTCTGGTGAGTGAAAGAGGAGCTTTTGTTTCATAAGCTTTATGCTGACGGATTCATGCCACTGCACATAAATGAAATCCATTGCTGCTGTTTTTTCACGCAAATTTAAATAGCATGTATTTCTTCACTGTCTAATGGAAAGTAATTTCCTGTTAAAAATATGAGGAATTCTTGTTCACACTCCTTGCTTGCTTCATGCGGGGAGTAGAGAAGCTCTCTCACTCTGTTCCTCTTTTCAGAACCCAAGTTTTATTGGAAGGTTTCATTTCTGGTTCAAGTCTCCTCTTTCTTACACAGTCTGTGATGAAAATATCTATGTTTTGTAAAGTTTTTGCTTGCTTTATCTTAGGGAAATTATCTGGTTAAGGATTTCTGATTGTTGTTTTCTTTTAAACAACAGCAAAAAGAAATTGTTAGTTTCTCTTGAACTGTAATGAAAACTCTTTCTTCATTCTTATTTCAGGGTTCCTTTATGCACAGCTGAATGATTCCACACTCCTTCCTGGAGACCTAAAGCAATTACAAATACAAGGAGTATCCCCTGCCATGCCATCCTACTGATCTTTCTCATGCATGTTACTGTTTCTTCTCTTGAAAACCATACTGTATAACAGACAGTGGAAATGAAGAATCTTTCTCATAGAGCTCAAGGATTCATATCTTCCTATTCTTATTACTGTTTCAGTTAGCATTGGTTACTGTTATAAAAGGTTAAGGGTGGAGTTTTTTTGTTTTCTTTGCTTGTTTTTCAAACATTTTACTGTGTCTGTTTTTCCAGGAACCCTGTGATGTTCCAGTTTTGACATTCAAGGTTGATCTTGAGCTACAGTTTCAGATGCTTTACGTGCAAGTAGAAAAAAGTAGACCATTTAGGTTTTCTCTGTAACAGCACAGCCAGCGCAAATGTGGGGTGTAGTGTGGTGTTTCAGTTTAGTTTGGGAAGAGTTTTTGGAATTTTAGAGTTTGTATATATGAGAAAGTAAAATTGTGGCAAGGTAGAAAATGCCATTGTGGTAGTGTATCTGTATCTAGCTTGGCAGAAACAAGTATTATCTCAGTACTGGTGTGACACTGAGGCAAAGCAATTGCAGGATATAGTTTGAATTATTCTGGGGAGTGTAAAAACAGCTGGCAAAACATCCAAAGTTAATATCTTGCATTATATAAATAACTGCTATGATAGACTAAGGTTTTCAGTAATGTTAAACTGTTAGGGGCCGATGGTGAGGGAAGCAAGACACCAATCAATATGATCGATAAGCAAGCTTCGAGTTTATTCACGCCGTTTACTGCTTATATGCTGTTACAGTTAATTATGCCTACTAGTCATAAGGTCATTGGTCAGCTACAAAGGGTTACATTTACATATTCCTCCCATACAGGGCTCCTGTTATCATGGATTCTCTTCATTCTTTCAATGACAAGTCAGCTCCTCGGTACTTTCCTCGGTACTTTCCACAGTGCTCAAGGACACTGTGTCCTGTCAGCATATCTTGCAGTTCTTGTGGCCTAAAAGCCTCCTAAGTTACGCTTTACTTTGCTCGCACAAGGCCTCTAATGATCCATCCTGCAACATTAAACATAAGCCCTTGGGAAATGAAACACAAAATTTCAAAGCAGGTGAAGAATTACAAAACACCTTTTGTTACATTAATTGCTGTAGTTATATGAACTACTCAGATGGCCATGACTGACACAGCTGTCTCTTACTTTTCAAAAACCACTTGCACTTGTTTATTCCTCTCTTGCTGAACAAGGAAATACAATTTATGTTGGGAAAGACAGAGAAAATCAACTCCCTTTGTTTCATTACTCCTGAATCTACTGAATATATTCTGACTGAATGGTTGCTGACCCAAGCATTTCTTCCCCATCTGTACATGTGAATCCTGTCAGAGATTATAGTTAAGGTAAAGTGAAGGAATAGAGTCCTTAAAATGTCTTTGATTGCTATATTTTCTGACAAGTCAACTATACATCTATGCTGGCATTCCTTTCTTGACAAGTAGTGTTTATAGGTAGCTTTGATTGGTAACTCCCACATCCACAGCCTTCTCGAGATGAGTTGGTACTAAGCTACTTTGGCCAAGTTGCAGTTTTCACATGGTTTCAGGCCTGAGAGCAGGATATCCAGCATCAATTTAGATTCAGATCAGGTGGTATGCAGATTAACCTTTTATTTCAGAGACACTTGACATTATTTCCTGCCCAAATACAAAATTCAGGTAAGCCCTGTCTCAGGTACCCTTTAACATTTTTTCTTTGATTTCAACAGAAAACTAACATTTCTATTCCAAGCACCTACCTAGATGTAAAAATGAAAAACCTTCTGGAGGTGACCCTCTGGGGCATAGGGATTCCCAGAGGCTGCTTTACCCACAGCAGACCTCCTCTTGCTGTATATAATCAGTGTCACAGAATTATGTGGGTTGAAAGGGCCCTGTGGAGGTCACCTGGTTCAACGCCCTTGCTCAAACAGTCACCTGGAGTCAGCAGTCACACTCCCACAACTGTCCAGCCAGACTTGAATGTTTCTACAGATGGAGACTCCATCACCACCCTGGACAGCCTGGCCCAATGCTTGGTCACCCTCAGAGTGAAAAAGTGGTTCCTGATGTTCAGACAGTCTCCCATGTTTCAATTTGTGCATGTTGTCTCTTCTCCTGTCACTGAATACCGCTGAAAAAGCCTTACTCTGTCTTCTTCTGAGGTGCACTGCTTGTTACTGACCTCCAGCCACATGTCATACCACTGATCAACACCCTTTGGGCCTGAATGTTCAGCGACTTCTGAGCCCAATTTACTGTCTGCTCATCTGGCCTATTCTTCATCAGTTTCCATATGAAGATCTTATGGGATACAATGTCAAAAGCTCTCCTGATAGGTTGACAATGTCTACTGCTCTCCCCTCAACTACTGACGTAGTCAATTTACTGGAGAAGTTTACCAGATCACTTGAGTATGATCTCCCCTTTGTAAATCCATTACTCCCTACTCCTACATCTGACTACTCCCAATTGCCTTCTTGTTCTCTATGTGCCTGAAAATAATTTCCAGCATTAATTGTTCCATGACCTTACCAGGGACTGAGGTGAGGCCAAGCAACCTGTAGTTCCCTGGGTCTCCCTTCTTGCCCATTTCAAAAATAGGAGTGACTTTTCCTTTCCTTCAGTCATCAGGTGCTTTTCCCAGGTGCCATATTGTTCAAAGATAATCAGGAGTGTCCTTACATCTCATGACAGACAGAAGATGTCATCTGCCAGCCCTCTTAGCACTTGTGGGTGCATCATATTGGGGCCCATAGATTTACATATGTCCAATTTGCTTAAGTACTCTCCAACCTGATCTTCATCTGTTGGTTTAGATTTCCTGGGATTCGCAGAAACTGGCAGAGGAAGCAGGCAGATGGACCCAAGATGGCGAAAAGAGAAACTTTATTGACAGAAACTTCTTTATATATCCATTAATAATCTAGCAACTATTGGTCAGCAGGGAATCCACCTCCTAAAACCATTGGTCACAGCTATACAACACCTAGTACCAAAGAGATTAAGAAAGTACAAAAATGCAACTTATCTCTATTCTCCCTGAGAAAGAAGAGAAAGATTTCTAAAACAGTGCGACTATATTCATCCACCAACAGTATATTTTCCTTGCTCCAGATTTTCCCCCTGGTCTCTGGGGCCTGGGATCCCTGACTGCAAATTTTCGATGAAGACTGAGGCAAAGATGGCATTCAGTACCTCAATTTTTTCTAAGTCCTGTGTCAGTAGGATCTCTTTCCTATTCAGCATCAGGCCCACATTCTGCCTAAACCTTTTGCTTCTTGTGGACTTAAGAGAAACAAGGAGTTTGCTTTAACATCCCCTGTCCACTTCAGGTGGGCTTTGGCTTTCCTGACACTGTCTCTGTATGATTGGATACTATCTCCATGTCTACTTCTACCTTTTGTATACTTCCTTTTAATATCTAATCTTTGCCAAGAACACTTCGTTCATCCATCCAGGCATTCTGGCACTTGTGCCAGGTTTGCTGCTTGTTGGGATAGACCAGGCTCGAGCTTGAAAGAGGTGATTCTTCAATATCAGTAAGATTGCTTGGACCTTATTGAAGAGGTCAAAGGCTACTCTCTTGTTGACCCACTATACAATCCCTAAGACAGGGTATATGCAAGTGGTGGGTCTCAGGGTTGTCTCCCATTTTGGCTCTCTCAGGCTGATCCAGCCTGCCCTGAAGCCAGAATCTAGGACTTCTACCCTTCTGCCTTGAAAAGAAGGGCCTGATACAGCATGAGGTTGTCAGCCTTGCTGTCTCTGCAGATGCTGGTCAGGTCATACAAGGACATGGGGTCACCCAGGGACACTGGTTTGAATAGATCCATGCCTCCATGAACTAAACAGCTGTGTGGGCTGACCTGTATGTGCTGAATGAAGGAGAAGAAAGGGGAAAGAAGAAATGAGCAGTAGAATGGTGGTATAAGTAATCCCTCACACAGGTACTGGCATTCCCAATGTGAAATAAAAAACAACTGTTATCCTAAAGTTGGTGTATTTGGCTCTTTTTTTTTTTTTTTCTTCTTTTCACTTCCCCCGTCCCTTTGATTGGCTTGACTACTCACATTCATTTATAAGTACCACCTCTCTTCCTTTTTTGGAACCACCCTAATATAACTTTTTAATTTGTCAAAAGTCTGTCTGGACTTTGCTCACAAATCAGAATCATAATGGTTTTCTTTTCATTTTTTTCCGACTCTCTTCTGAACCAGAACTAATGAAAGTCATCTTATGTGGTCTGTTTTTCTGGCACTTTAACAGTAGGACAGAAATAGCTGAACACTGAGAAGAATATTTTCATAAGTACTTGCTCATATATAAAGATAGATAGTTTGTGTTAGAAAATACCCTAAGCAAAAGTGCTAGGACTCCTGATAACCTGACTCATTCTATTTCTAGTAATGACTCTCAATGACAGGATTCAGATTTTTAGCTCTAAAAGCAATGATTAGCTCAAATATTCTAAAGAGCATAATTTTAGAAATTTCAGGGAAAACTCTAAATTCTTTCTTAGACTAAAAGGATTCGGTTGATTTGAATAATATTCCTAATGTCATCTAAACAGTTGTGGGCTTACCTGTATATGTTCCTTCAATGTTCACAGCAGAGCTGGAATATAATGTCTCTTTTTACTGGAAATCTCTAAAGTATTAACAACAGCACAGGGTTATGATTATTAAAATCAATTCAGTTTTAAATTGGGATTTATTGCCTTTAGTGATTTAACACACTAATTCTGTCTGATTTGGAAGAAATTTCCCATTGACTTAAATTAAATTACCCAGATAATTAATTTTCAAAGAAAAGAATAGGATTTCATTAGTGTGAGACATTCCAGTGCTTTGAAATTGTGGGTGAACATTTTGTTTTGACTTGACACTGTACATTAGTCAGGTTCTAAGTACTTTCTACCATACACTCAAAACAAATTTTAAGTGATTTCATGGGATAGGTACTCAAAAAACAACATCCTGCTCCACAGAGTGGGGACTGTTACAGAGAACTCTGCTGTTAACGGTTAATAAATGAGAGGGTGAAGTGTTGAATTCAGACCTCCTCCAGGACATCTTGCCCTGGCTTGGTCAAATCTAGGCTTTCCATGAATGAAGACTGTGTCAAGCAAATAGAACCAAAGTTTTCATCTTTGGCCTACTGTCCTTTAACAACCTACAAGAGTGGACACTGTCTAACTCAATTATGTGTGACCTGGGACTGATTTAATTCAATTCCACAATGGCAGAGAACCAAGTGTTGGACACCAGCAAACCATTATTCCCACTGAAAAAATACTCTTTTGTGGTATTATTATTTGAGGAGGAACAGCATCTGATTTTGTGCTTGTGTAGCAAGGAGTCTGGCATGAATTTGGTCTGGATTCATTCAATCATGTTGGCAAACTACAGAACTTGTTGCCATTTGAGACATTTGAGTCTTATGAAGTGAAATGTAAAGGGCAGTTAGTTTTGTATACAGGACTCAAAACCTTTTTTGCTCTCTTTTAAGGATCCACATGAGTTGTTCCAGGGTAAAGAGAATCTCTTCCTGAGAGTGACAGATATATAATGCATTGATGGTGGAAAACCAGTAACAGCTGCAAAAATTTAATGGATTTTCTGCACTGTTTGATCTAGGTGCAGGAGAAATTTTGTACCAAATGCAAACAGAATTACATTAGGAAGAAATAACACTGAACATGCTAACTGCAATAAACTTGACATTGATTATTACAGCATGTTTAATTTTAAATTGGAAGTGGCACAGGACTAGTGACACAAAGCAGTGGGAACACCTCTAAGCCATTAATTTTTTAATTAGTGGCTGGTCAAATTATATAATGGCTAGTCAAATTCATGAAAAGTTGGGGATGATCAAAAATCAGGTGTGTTTGCACTACTAAATTCAAAATTACAGATATACTAATGCAAATTCTTAACATCTACTTCAAAAATGAAAAGGAGAGGAAGGTTCTCTGTCTTTTAAAAAGTGTTTATACTTCCCTGTTTTTTTGTGCATTTTGGTGAAAGTTTTTGAACAACTTCTTAATGCTGTTTGCTTGAGGTTAAAAACTGACCCAGAGTTGAGTAATAGAGGCTGTTAGTCTTGGAGGTTCCCTCATCTATGGAGATAGGGATAGGTATATGTGATAAAGGGCAGGCCTTGTGGGGGCACATTGTTGTGCCTGAGACTTCCAGTTCTTCAACAGAACAATCTGAGCACAATCCTTGATTTGCCTACTCAGAAGAGCATTTTAAGCATGTTCTGTCATTGACTTTGTATATGGAACGGGATGTTTTATCAAGTACAAGCAGACTGAAACAGAGATAAGGATTTTATCCTGCATTCATTGAAATCATCACTAGTTCTCCAGAATTCATTAGTGCAGAAGCTAGTTCTAAATTATGTATTAAGGGAATGAATGGATTTAAAACCTTTATTTAAGAAAAGGAAAAAGCCAAATGAGATAAAAAGGTTTTCTAGGGTTTTTCATGCTACTTCTGCTAAGTGCTTCCTCAAGTTGTTACCTTTTTTATACATGAGCTTAAACCAGTGGTTAACCCTCAACACGTGTACACTGAAATATGAGTATTAAGGGCTGATAAATGTGAATTTCATAATTAGTTGCTTTGTACTATCTCTTTGCATAACATTTTGAGAAGTTCTGAATTATCCAATGACTGGTGCTCTGGCTGAACAAGACCACCCATTACTGTGATATGATAGCTGCAAAGAGATTTAGTGGAAGTTGCTGCACACCAGTCAAAAGTAAATGAAATATTAATGATGTTATCTAAAGAAACAATGTATTTAATTTGTGAAATATTTTCATCATTACAATGAAATTAAAATAGTAAAAATAATAAACTTTAGAAATCTTAGATCCTTAAATAACCAATCCCACTACATTGGGCAGTGTGAGAGTTAGTGATTATGTGGTTTGACCCATCAATCATGGCAATGCTCTTTCCCTTTGTGTCCAAGTAAAACCACTACTTCCCACAAAACATGTCATTACCATCACAATAGGATCTGCTTGGTAATAGCATTTGGAAGGGATCCTTCACTTTAAAGCACTGTTTGAAATCAAAGCTCCCCTTCTGTTGCAACTTAGCTTTAAAACAGACTTCTAGTGATCCTGGCAAATACAATGCTCTTTTTCTTTACCCTCCTCATTTCTGATTCCATTAATTGCCTTTTTTTTTTTTTTTTTTAAAATGGAAAACCAGAAAAGAGGTTTTCCAGATCTTGAAATGGTATTGGATTCTAAATTGGGGGGGGGGGGGGGGGGGGGAAGAAAAGAATTTTCCAACTGACATTAGCCTGTGTAATTTCGAAACCTCCATAGTATGTCCTTTAATTGAAACCATCCAACAAACTGCAAAGATCTCCAGCTTTTTTTCAATTGACTAACTCTAAAAAGAATCAAACTGTAAAATGCTACTTTAATACATATAAAGAAGTAAGCTGCAAAAAGGAAACATCCAGAAAACACACTAACTCCACCTGTTGCAGTAAACAGTAGCAAATGGCATTCTCTTACAGCCTTCACTGTTTGCCAACAAATTGTGCAAGAATTCCATCTCTTTTCCTTAATTTTAAATACGGAGTCATTAATTGCAAAGATTTGTACCCTCTCACATATTCGAGAGCTAATGTTGCAAAAGAAGATACTTTGCTATTATGTTTTGATCTTTCAGTACACATGGCTGCTGGTTTTTAGCTAGTATTTAACCAAGAGTATTAGAAGTGACCCCAGCACTATGCTATGTGGGAGGTCCACAAACATAATGGAAATAGTTATCTTTCTTAGCTAAAAAGGATAAATATTTCCCTCCTTTCTCAGGTTCCAGCTGTTCTCCTAAATAGGATAAAATCCCCATTGGGGTTTGGGACAACATAGCTGGAGGCAGTAACTTGTCTCTGAGGAGGGAGAGGACCTGCCTGAGTACATTCGTGTTGTGCCATGTTATAAAGCTGTGTCAGTCTGATTCCCAGCTGGATTTGGATGTTACAGGTCAGTGCCCTCTTCTGAGAATATCCAACCACTGTGCATTCACATAAACCTTCCCCACAAACTTATCTGCTGGTCAGGGAAGAGAGAAATGGCTTAGGATAGTAGAAGCTGCTACAATTTTCACAGCTATGTATTAGAACTGCACAGTCAGCTTACAAATGGAATTTGAATTTGTCTGGTCACCTGTCACCGGCCTGTCTTCTCCACTTGGTAATTACTGAATTTTCATAGTTTTGTGTGTTCTATTTTTGTTTTGGTCTTTTGCTTGGTTGGGATTTTTGGTTTTGGTTTATTTGTTTGAGTCCTTCACATTGTTATGCAGGTTAGTGGGTGCTGCAGAAGGCTAATACAGTTGGTGAAAGCACAGATTTCTATACCTAGACCAAAACCAGACAAATTTGTGCACCAGGACAAGAGACTGTATCTGCAGACTAAAGAGGATTGAGCACAGAAGTCATATCAGGTTGTGTTTATTTGTACAGTCATAATTATTGTTGCTTCCATAAACATGTATTTATGGACCTGTCTCCCTGATGGGGTATTTTGGGGTTTTTTTTTTGTTTATTTGTTTGGTTTTTTTCTTGCTAAGTCTTTATGGGCAGCAGAACATGTGTCTGCATGTCACAAATGTAAGGACTGAACAGAAGGCAACAGCTTTCTATCACCAAACAATCACGAATGGAACGATTGCATTACTGCATTCTCGATTTGTAAAAAACATGATTTCCTATAGTTTCTAATAAAGAGAAATGCCATATATTTCATTATTATTATCCAAAATTACTTGGACCCTTTGAGGTAATTATTTCCTCTAACAACAAAATGGAAGGGAAGCTTACTTAGGAATTTGTTGTTAGCTATGAGTGTGCTTTCCATGACAGAAAACTTTTCTATGACTACTTGCACTTAATATGACCTTAAGAATAGGGAAGCACTGCCTCGCTAGCGTGTGCTGATGGAGAGTGCAGTTCCCAGACTCTTGGGAAACACAGTATAAACCCATACTGGTGGAGGACTTGACCCTCATGAGAGCTGGTCTAAGGGATATATATCCCTAAAGAGTTCAGGAGCAAAGCACTCTCTCTATAAAGCAGTGAGAGGGCATAGCACCTGGGAAAAGAGGATGTGCTGTTAGGGCCATCAGACTAATTTGCCCATTCATTGCAGTCTTGGATATGAAATAGTAAGTGCTGCAGCTGGACAGGGAGTTATTTCAGCAGTTTTAGCATAGAGGCTATTGCTGGCATGTCCTGGGGAAAAGGCAGTATTGCCTATGGGATTGTTTAGGTTTTCCTAATGGATTTCCAAAACGTTTTGCCCCTCTTCCAATACACTTCCCTTTATTTAAACCTATTCATTTGACTTGCTGCTTGTAAGTGGGGAAGCATGGCTCACTGAGTACCTTAGAAATATAATTTGATTGTCAGACTGCTGAGTAATGGCTTGAGTATTTTATTTTGCATTTTTCAAAACTCTGTTGCTATTGCCTCAGCCCTGCTGCTTGCTAATCAGCATCTGGCAGAAAGGTTAGGTTTGTGAAGAGACAGGTCAGCAGTGGAGGGTGACTTGGGTAGTTTGCACCTCTTGTGGTTTTTCATGAAATTTGCCTTGTATGGATGAATTGGCAGGGAAAAATTAACTGACCTGAAAAGGGGGTGAGCAGAGAGACGATAGGCTGCTGACAGTTAATTGGGGTATGCTGGGCAAAGCTGACTGAAGAATTTCAGAAGGATCCAACAAGACTGAATGACTAGTCAATAAAACAGCAGATTAAATTCAGTGTGGACAGAAATAAAGCGATTCATGGAGTATAGAAAAAAAAAAATCCTATCCCTACCTCGACTTAAGGACAGTGCCAGCAGAAGGACATTGGCCAAGTCAGACCTTTGCTCTAACCTAGTAAATTTTATTGTTTCCTCTTTTTCCTAGCAAGAGTAGGTCTACAAAGACTATCCTTTTTTACTCTGTAAACTATGGGAATTCACAGCAATTCAAAGAAGTTAAAAAAAGAAGGAAAAATAAAGTGCCTGGTCCTGGGTTCATACAGAGCCTTGCAGGCTTCAGTTACACTTCACAGAAAAACTTGTGCAAATCAGTTTCTTCTGGCAGAACCTTTATTTTTCTCCTATTTGTGCACATCTTTGTGGGAGACAGTGGAGCAGAGAGTGGCTTTTCTATGTCATACGTCTCAGCATCTGACTCTACGAATCTATATCATTCTTCTTTCTCCTCAATTCAGAGGAGGGGAGACAGGGGAGTGTTTAAACCACAGTGACATCCTCTGGTATACAGACTACCTCATTTTCTTCGGGTCTTTGTTTGAAAGCAAGAGTACTTGTATACAACTGGGGTAGGGTAGAGTGATGTCTACAAGAACAGGCAAAGTAAAAACTAAGTAAGTCCAAAAATCATGTAGACCTCTTGGTTTAGGAGGTTTATAAGCTGAGAGTCAGAGTACATTAGCTAACCCAGTGAGTACCATTTACTGTGGCTTGCCTAGCCTGCTCAAAGAGGAGTTTGTACATTCTGTGATTCTCTGTGCTTATATATTAGGACTCTTGAGTTTAGTCTGGGTTGGAAAACTTGGGCTGGATTCCGCACTCTTAAAAAGAACACTCCAAATATTTCAAATGTTCAATCTTGAGTGCCATTTCCTTTCCCTAGAGAATGTGGTTTTCCTAGATACAAAGTTTAGCACGAGCCTCAATGGCACAGACCACTAAGGTTAGGATCATGACATTTATCTTTACGAAATATTTTATAGCATTCTTACCAGCAACCAATGCTAAGGGACAGAAAGTTTTATGATTTATTGCAGTCACAAAGGACACTCTTACATGCAATGGACCAATTGCACCCTCAGACAGTTTGCAGATGACACCAAGCTGGGCAGGAGTGTTGATCTGATGGACGCTAGGAGGGCTCTGCGGAGAGATCTGGACAGGTTGGATTGATGGGCAGAGGACAACTGAATGAGATTCACCTAGACCAATTGCCCAGTCCTGCACTTGGGTCACAACAACCCCATGCAGGGACAGAGTGGATAGAAAGCTGCCTAGCAGAAACAATGAGAGGGTGATGGTCAACCACAGCTGAACACGAGCCAGGGTGTGCCCAGATGGCCAAGAATACCAATGGCATCCTGACCTGTATCAAGAATAGTGCAGCCAGGAGGACCAGGGCAGTGATTGTCCCTCTGTATTTGATGCTAATGAGGCCTCACCTTGAATCCTATGTTCAGTTTTGCACCCTGTACTTCAAGAAACATCTGAAGGAATTTGGATTGTTTAATTTGGAGGTGTCTCAGGGGATACCTCATCACTCTACAACTGCCTGAAAGGAGGGTGTAGCCAGGTGGGGTTCAGTCACTTCTCCCAAGTAACAAGTAATAGGACAAGAGGAAATGGCCTCAAGTTATACCAGGTGAAGTTTAGATTGGATATTATAAAAAATTTCTTCATTGAAAAGATTGCCAATCACTGGAATAGGCTGCTTAGGGAAGTGGCTGAGTAACTATCTCTGGAGGTAGCTAAAAGATATGTAGATATGTCACTTAGGAACTTGATCTAGTGGCGGACTTGGCAGTGATGGGTTAACAGTTGGACTTGATGACCTTAAAGGCCTTAAAGGTCTTTTTCAACATAAATGATTCTATGATTCTAACCTAATGTATTATAGAATTTTCCAGCCACTTTGGTGTAGGGCTCCAACGAATAGTAACCACTAGTAGGACATGCTAATTTGCTTCACAGTTCTCTTAAATAGTTGCAATTATTTTTTTACATTCACCTGCTGTTTCTTTTTTGAGGGGAGTGTGGGAACTTTTTTATGCGTTGAACCAAAATTAATTTAGTATTTAATTGAAAGTAGTTGCTGTTCCTTTGTAATGTAAGTTTTCATTGATGCCTTCATAATAGATATACTAGATAACCAATGTGTATCCGATGTAGACAAACAGAAAAAATTGATGACAAATGGAAGTGTGTTTCTAATTGTAGTGGGAGTTTCAATTGGCTTCAAGTTCTAATGTTTATGCAATATAAATTATTGGAGAGGCTAAAGCATTGCCAGTAGCTGAACTTTCTATTATTGGAGAGAAACTTAGCTACAGCACAGACTGAGTTGAGTCTTTTCTGTGTGCTCAAGCACACGTACACACAGAACTACTAGCATAAAGTAGTCTCTGAACGCAAAAAGCTAGTCCAGACAGTGTTAAAGAGGTGTTGGAGTAAGTGGTACTTGAGAAGTTCACACTTTTTTTGGTTTGTTTCTACCTCTTCCAGGAACTACTCTGCCTCTCATGTTGCACCAATTAATGTGCTTGGTTTTTAACTTGAAAATTTTCAGTGATCCAGATTCAGGCTAGTCCTGCATTGTCCCTCATTTCAGTGGGTTTTGAATGTAAGCAAGATAAGGAACAAACAAGGTAAGTGATTTGTGTGGTATATCACAGGCAATAAAGCTCTGCACACGTTTCTCCTGAACTGAGTACTAGAACAACAAGAGAATCCTGGTACTAAATCACATATGAATGTTAGACTCTAATCTAAGAGATTTGGTACATTATAGAAATGTTTCAGGCATTGAAAGGGCAGTTTTGTAAATAGAGTATATAGGACCTATGCTCTGAACACCAATGGGCATTCAGTGTTACCATAAAAAGCCTGTATGATTTCTGAAAATCAGATGTGGGAATGTTCATTCCAGAGAGATGTTGTGAGGTCTAATATTATTTTCTTCAGAATCTTTTCCTATTTGTTGCTGAGGGCATACATGGTAGGAAGCTAATTGGTTTTTAAATGGATAATATTTGCCCTAAGTCATGAATCCATCCTCTACAGCTACTGATTTCTCAGAGATTTGAATTTGATCAGAGAAACAAAATAAGCTTTACTCAAGGGATATATTTGAAGAATAATTGGTTTTTAAAAGATATCATTCATTCAAATCCACTAAATCTGTTTACTTTATTGTATTTAATTTCTTTGTGCATATATTCACATGCTTTCTAGTTTGTACTTACTCATACGTATGTTCTATGATTGTGTTTTTAAGACTGCGACTTTTTGTTATGGCTTCTGAGAACAGGCTACATTTTGAAACAGTTTCTCTAGAGAAATGAAGAAACTGGTTGAATTTAAACATCAGTTGTGGTTTTAAGGTCTTATAATGTCTAACGGATGTTGCTGATGAAAAACAATTCCAGTATAACAAACTTAACTGAACTTCCAATGTTGGCATTCCTAACATATTGCTATTCTGTGATAAACTAGCAGGGAAAAAAATTATTCTAAGATACTGATTTTTGACTGTGAAGAAAGAACAGGTGGTGGAATTCTGCTATTAGTGGCAGCAAATCAGTTAGAAATAGCAGCTGAAAAGGAAAAATGGAAGTCTGAAAAAGAAATATATCCAGTAAGCTAAAAAGTCTTCGATGTACTGTAATGAATATAGGTATGTGTGTCACCATACATATGTTTTGTGAGTATCATTGTTTGCTGCCTGTCAGCCAAGCACAGCAGACAAGCTCGAGGGAAGAGCACCAGTTTTCCATAAGACTCTGGCAGATATATTACCGTATAGATATGTAAATTCCCAGTTGTGCAGAGCTCCCTGTGCACCACCCAGTTTAACCTGTCTTGCTCTCATCATGGGTGATGCCAATATACTCCATTGCCTTCAAGTACAAAGAATTTAGATAGAGTTTGAAGAAACAAGACTTTTCAATTAATTGCTATGCTGAATGTTTATTAGGAATTCTTCATTAAGCACAGGTAATACCTAAATAACCAGTTTCTCATTCTTGCACATAATGACAAATAGGAAGAATTATTAACCTTTAATGGTAATTTACTAGCTTTAAGAATGCTAGAGGCAAAGCAAAATTTTGTTGTTGTTTTATACTAAGAAGTTCAAGTAGTACAGACTGTAAAAGATAATTAAACAAAATTCTGGAAGTATTGTAATGAATGTTATTATACTCTCGTGCACATTTTGTGATAACATGATTTAAAATAGATATTTATTTGTGTGAGCTGTTACAAAGAGGAAAATATTGAGGAAGTACTTTTAGGATTGACTATTAGATTTGAATGCATTACCCACTGAAATTTGGTTTTGTTTTTACTTCTGCCTCTCTAAAATTGGTTAACTTAGTGGAAATAAGTGCATCACCTGGAATCCAGGATTTCCATTTTAACAATGGAGATAACCTTGTTTAGTCCTACCTTTCTTCTATTTTCTTTTGACCTTTTCTTTTAGTGTTTTGATTTTACTAGCCTCTTATGGGGCAATATTTTCTTCTACTGCGAATATGCAGAACTTGCACAGAGATTCTAATGAAGATTGACACATCTAAGTATTAATGCAGTGTTAAAAATAAACACTAATTATTTGGATCTTTCACATCTCCTTTCTACTCCAGTGGATCTTTTCTTTAGTAGACTTGTTTGCAATTTAAAGGGTTAATGTAACAGAGTGTTGCCTTCTGCAATTTGGTTTTCTCTGATGTGTTTCTTGCTCTGGTGTTAAGAGAGCTGGTCAAGAGAACATAGAGCAAAGCAGTAGATATTTGTAAATATATTAAAGATTTTAGGATGATATTCACTGATGATATTCACTTTGAACTCAGTGAGAATTCAGCAGCAATTCTCTCTCTCTTTGTTTAAACGGAGTAAGGATTTCATCTTCTTTATGGTCTTACAGAAAACTTCGGGATTCCAGAAAAGAGCTATACTTCTGTTAAATGTTTCATCAGTGTTTCTTTCAACCCAGGTGCATTCAAAGCCTTAACTTTTCAGTTTGATGTTAGGCCGAGTAAATGCTCAAAAAATAATAAAAATTTAACTTTCCAGCTCAGCTGTGACAAGGAAACCCATTTAAAAAATCATTCAGGAAGGAGGGGGAAGGGGAATCTCAGATGTATTTTTTTGAATGTATAACAAGCCACAATAATTTTACGTTTTAAATATATTTTTTCCTTGTTCAGGAACACTTAGTAAGAACATGTGCAGTTTTGGCTGCCTTTTGGGAGATAATTCACTGAGATGAATTATTGTTCTGCTGTGTAATGAGATCGTTGCTGATAAGCTAGGGGATTAATATATATTATCTAGCCCAAATCAGAGTTTTATGTATGTTTCCTTGTTTGAAGGGAGTGGGGGTGGGACCTCCTGCCTCTGTAGCATTTCCAGAATAGTGTGCTTTTCACAAAACAGCAGGCAGCAGGTACACCTACAAAAACCATCAAACACAGCCAAAAGCCATCAAATTGATCCTGTGTTCTTCACAATGGTGTTAAAAATCCGTCATTAAATAGACCTCCTGAGAACATAAGGATCATCTGAACAGATGTTACACTTTCTTTTCAACTCAGTAGCCCAAGGGACCTCCGGTCTCCATACTTGACTTGCCACTTATTACTGCCAAGGCATGAACAGAGACCTTTGTAGAATATGGAAAGAGGTCAGTATATCCTTTGGACTAAGACAAGGTGTATTATTTATTATAATATCTCATGTAGGGTTATATCCTATACATACATATACACACCTAAATAAATCCCCAGAAGTTCACATAGTCATAGATACTTCTGCTATCTCTTTATTGTGTATAGCTTTAGTTTTAATAAGGCAAATATTTGATATCAAGTATTCAAAAGAATTTCTGCCATAAAGTGTGGAGGGGTGTGAGCTGGAACTTTAGTTCTAACAGCAAGTAACAGCTAAATTCAGATCTGAATTCAGCTTCAAGCTTAGAAAAAGAGTAGAGAGAATCAAGGATATTTTCATGTGTGTCACACTTTTAAGCTAAAGTCTCCTACACTTGCTTTATGCAAGTACTAAATAACTCTGTATTTTATAAATTAAGTAGGTGGACATGATGTTAAGAAATTATTAACTGGCAGTTGGCAGGTGTATCTTATAAAGATGACGGAGAAGTACAGTCAATATAAGGCTTCTGCTGGATTTCACAAGTCAAGCATGTAGGTGTGCACATGAACAAAATTAGTCGTTAAGTAGAAAAGTAGTAAGAAATTATAACGTTATAAAATATGTTGACTGTTAACCTGTTTCCCATTCCTTTTTATTCTCTGGGTTGCAAAGCAAAATTTTGCCCACACTTTGAGAAGTTAATGATCACTGAATGACACATACAAAGAAAGTGGGACAAGGGCAAAGGTGCAGTTAAGATTTTTTTCAGTACTTGATCAAGTATGTGTTGCTTGATGGGATAATACATGGTGACAAAACAAAAGCAACACTTCAGCTTTCAGGCAGCTGGAAAACAGCATGAGATGGTGCCCTTCTTGAAGTGCAACTACCATGGAAAAAGGTTAGAGACGCAAGAAAAATACATATGACTATGCAGACAGTTTTTCCTGCTCTCTTGTTTTTCTTGCCCTAAAAGAGAATAATAAAGACAGAGAGAGAGATAGACAGAAAGACAGAAAGAAAGACTGCTTTTTAAGTTTTTACCTTGTATTTGATTTATTTGGTGTGGTTCTGGTTTGCTTTCACTTTTTTAGCCTAACTGGGGAAATATTTTGTTTCAAATTAATTTGCATAGATTTTTTTTTCCTAAATTGTGGGAGGAGAAAAGGGGAAGCAAGGAAGGAGCAAAACTTTTTATTTGCTCAAACCTTTAAAATATTTTTTATTTGAACATTGGCAATTTCATAAACAAAGTTGTCACTTCAAAAATTAAAACAAATTAAAAAGTTAAAAAGTTCATTAAAAAGAAGTTTTAACTTTTTTGAAATTAAAAAATCCACCAAAAATAAATTTACTACAAACAGTAAAACTTGTCTAATGATAAAACTACTTTTGGTTTTATTTATTTATTTTTTCTTTTTTAGTGAAACACAACAAATCCGTCAAAACCTGCCCTACATCTGTTTGGTTGCCAACATCTAGCTGACAACACCTCTTTTTTGTTAATCTTACTGTTGTTAAAAGTTTCCTTGTCTTTTTCTTCCCCCCCTTTCACCTTTCTTCCCTCTTTGGCTTTTTTCCATGCTGCTTCTTGATGCATGATCTCAAAGAATCTCAATGCAAGATCTCAAAAAATAATCAATGAAGATACCAAAGAAGCCACAGAAAGCTTCTCAACACTCTAGATCAGCACACCAGACATGGCTCTGTCTTAGGTTTCTCCTTCAGCTCGAGTCTTCCATGAGCTGCAGTGGGAAGAACATAGTGACTTAGAAGAGACTCCTGGAGGGTTGCTTGCAGGGTAAACCAAAGCGGAAAGCTAGTGAACAAGTAAATATCTTTATTGAAATGTTCTTAATCACATTGCTTCCATTGTATTCACCAGAGTACTGTTGTCTTTGTCTCCTGTACAATAACACATTGTCCTTTTACACCATATCAGGTTTACACCCTGCTAGGCAGCACAGAGCTGTCATCCATCCTCTTCCTGCAGAAGCAGAGGAGGTTTAAGTTTGGAAATATTGCCATACTACAGTATCTCTCTGTTATTTTGAGAAAATCCACATATAACTGATTCTAAGAGAGGATCCCTCATAATAGTCTGTTTCTCCCATGTTTTCTCTTGACCTGCACTACTCTGTACATCAGGAATTTTCTGGGCTGCATTCCTACTGCTCATTAGGCCTGAGTCTAGCGAGAGGTGCCTGTGAGGCTTGATGTGTTCAAGAATGTCACATGAAAATACATGGAGTTCAGGTATGGTGTTTAGAAGACCTACAGCATAAAGCCAAAGCAACACACTTCAGTGCAAGATTACCCCTCATTGCCTTTTAATTTTTTTTTTTTTCATCCTCTTCTTGGTACAATGACCTAAGTCAGATGCTGGAAACATTACAGTTGAGAGGTCACAAACTATAGAAATACCACCCCTCATTTCCAGTTCTTTTTCAAGTTTGTAGGAAGTCTTTAAATTATGGTAACACCTATGAAAAATAAAGATGTTTTCAATATTAAAGGAAATTTAATAATAAAACCCAAGATATCATTATTCATTTTGGTTTTGATGTAAAGATTTTATAAATTAGGGATGTAACATTATTATTTCCTTTTAAAATTCATTATAACTCATCCAGCAAGTTCTATTCAATTTGAGATCTATATATGTATTATTCAGTTTTGGACTTCTTGGCTGTCCAAATGGAGTTTCAGGAGCCTACACTTAAGCTTCTGTTCATTAATAGCTTGGTCTTAATTACAATATTATTGGATTATTGCAATCCAAAACTCCATTGTTATGATTAGGGAGCAAAAAGCAACCTTAGGAAAGAAACTAGAGAGTTTATTGTTTAACCTCATAAAATGAAGGCTGCAGAAAATGTGTAATGGACTTGTAAAAAAGTGTGGCAGAGATGAATTCTAGTGTCAGAGAAGGGGTGTTTAAGCTCAAGGACATCATTGGCCCAGAAAAAAAAAGGATATGTATTTATATATATTTAGGCTGGAAAATGTTCCTCTGATGGTAAGAATATTCTGCTAATACTGTTCTGGAATTGTCTTTTAATGTTAGCGGCAAGACTCACGCCAAACCCAACTCATTAGAGTTTGAATTGCTCTCTGAATGGGATTAAACAATCAGCTTGCATTAGCAGAGGTCTTCTTCGGAGGCAGTTTCTTTTCCTGTACTAAATTTAATTATTTTTTATAATAAAAATTGTAAAAGTTCGTAAATTGGGAGCTTAAAACATTTTTCTTTAAGACACAATATTCAGAGATTTATGTAAGAGTAATGTGAATGAAAAGATTTGCTGAAAGAATGCATTTTTGTTGGGAGATTGTTTCTGACATTGTATAAAATAAATCTTGATTGTATTATATACTCTGTATTGCTACATTCTTGTGAAATACCTCTAGATATAACTGGTAAGCCATTGAAAGCCATAATTGGAAAATACAAAGGACATTTATCTCCCTTTCAGTACCTCATGTACTTCATTCAAAACTAGACTCTTGCTATGACACAATCTCCTAGATGTGCTGTGGTTTGTGGTCGTAGTTTAGTAGCTTTGGATTGCAGCCCAAGGTACTCTGAAACAGTTTAGGTGTCACAAATCCTACCCTGTTTCCAAATAAAGATCTGCTTCTCTGTGCTTCTCACCCTGAAACCTTCGGATATGTGACCTTTTTGATTTTTTGCATCCAAGGATGATTTTGCTGGTACACCACATAATTTAACATAGGACTTGCTTTTTGCTTTTAACTAATAAAGTCTGTGACACCCCATGCACTACCTGACAGTTCATTATTCCTGAGTCAAACATTTGGGTTTCTCTGGACTTGGTCTTTTTTCCAGGTTCTTATATCTAACAGTTCACTTCTGGAAGTCTGCTATATGCAAAGCTTGCTTAGACTGGGATGAAACTTCCTTTCTTTTGGTTTTTTATTGCTGTTTCTTTATCTCAACTGAAGTGATAAAATTTTATATAAGCTGTAATATGCATCCCGCAAAACTCCATGAATACATGTTGAAAGTCAGATTTTCTGAATTTGGAAGAACAAATGAAAACCTGCCACTTGAAAGCCCAATGTTGAAAAGAAGCATTTGTGCCTGGGTCAGGGGAGAATTTTAGTAATGTACAGATGGTAACTATGGAAACAATATCTGAGTTTGCCTAGATGGTCATGAGAAGCATAAATAATGAACAAACCGCACCAAATAAATGTACATGCTGTGCTGAATGGAGGTAAAACGAATTCACTAAGAAATCATAGAACTAGCAGCTGCACATTTGTTTCTGTTCAGTGTGTGTGCAGTGAATAAAATCTCAGCCAAGGATTGGGTTGCACATCTGCCTTGACCATAATGTACAGGCTCCAATATAAACTTTAAAAAAAATCAAAATCTATTTCATGTCTTCCAGCATAGCACACAAAGACCATTGCTCTCTGGAGTGATTTTAGTAAGTACAACTGCCCTTGCTTACAACATTTTTAGCTTTCAGTTTTCAATGGCTCAACTCTGACCTAGCAGATAAAAGCAATTTTTTATGTGTGATTTTAGGTAAATGGAGCTGGATTAAAAGATTTCAGGCTGGCCCCTTTTTATTTGTCTGGTCCATGCTACTTTCACAAGATGATGTCTCCTGAGAAATCCCATTGCAAACTTTGCCTCATCCTACCCACAGAGCTTTATGCAAGGTGTCCAGACGGGATGACGCTTGAGGGCTAAGGCAGGGCAAAGTATAAAGTAAGAGACAAGACTATTAATCAATTTTTAATCTTTTCAGTTTAGCTTTGATTGGATAAAAATAACTAGGGTTCTATATTAAGCTTTTTACTGACTGGTTTTGAATTGTTTTTTCCATTATTGCATATCCAGGCATGGAGATATTGATCAACAGTATTCTGTAAATAATTTCATTGCCATACCTTATTTGATCAACTACACTATCAAAATAGTTGATAAACTATTTTTAAAAGTCTTTAATTTGGGGAGAGAGGATGTATTTCTCTCACTGGGCAGAAAATTAAGAAGATGTTCAGCAAGCATTAATAAAAATGTGCTGCATGTAAAATAAAGTGTTTTCTTTTTACAGATGTAAATTATTTAAAAACTTGATAAATAAGAAATAAAAAAGTTTTATGTTGGTGGTTGGGACACTTTACCTGGAAGTGGCATCACATGAGTTATTGTGTCTAGTTTGGTTTTTATGCATACTTACATATTTCTACAATGTGCAAAGGGATAAAAAAAGAAGATTGAAGCACCCATGTAATCACTAGAATATCCAGATAGGTGTGCTGGAGATGATGGGTTCATGTGCTCCTTGTCAAAAAAACCTGCTTCTACTTCATTGTAGGTGACTGGGTTAAACCACTTTTCTCCCTTTTAAAAGAATCAAACTTTTTTCTGAACAAATTTTCTTTCCCAGTTTGGCTTGAATTTGTGGAAGTTTCAAGATGAAACTTTTATGAAATATTTTATGGAAATTGTGTGGTTTATGAGTAAGTTTTGCCCAGCTCTCATCTGTGTCCAGATCAAAGCACCCCTTAATGTTTTTGACTTAAGCACCATCCTGCACACATAAGAATAAAAAATTTTCTTTTTACTACAGATGGACAAGTAAGCCTCTAAAAAATTCTCCTATGTGCAGTCTTCTCTAACACTAATGTTTTCTGGATGATCTCTGACAAAGTAGAAATCTGTGAAGAGAAGATTTTATAGTCCACTGGTAATCATAATAGCAGGGCTCTTGTTCCAAGAATGGGGGCCTAATTACCTTCTGAAATTCAAAAAAATCAGACTGACTATAGTATATTTTACATCATTTGCTAAATTTATTTTAGGATATGAGTAATTTCAATCTTTTTTTAATAAGAGCTTTTTGCATGGCACTTTAGCAAATCTGCGTATAAGTGGGTTTCCAGAATCACTTACTTTTTTGGCATTTATTTAGGAAGATGCCAATTCTGTTAACTGGCAGCTATTTATAGATGTCACAAATGCACAGGCATAATTTAATTAACAGGGGGTTTGGGTTTTTGTTTGTTTGTTTGTGATTTTTTTTTGTTGTTTTCTTTTTAGAAACATCTTTAAAATAAACTAAAATTTTGTGCGTCATCTTATCATCTTTGTGGTAATTTTAAATAGGGCTAACTTACAATTCCTGGGAAAATGCCTGCCTAGATCAGCCTTTAAAAGTTTGATCTGTAGGCATTATTGTTCTCTATTCAACAACCAAATCAATTAAAAATAAAATACATCCTTAATTTTTGATGTTTTTACTCATCAAAAGATTGAGAAATAATTAACAGAATGGTAGTGGTGGAGACACCAAAAAAAAAGTAAAAATAATTACTGAATACTGCAATAATTCTCACTGCTTGCAATGCTTCAAAAACAATCACTCTCTCAAGGGTCTGATCCTGGTCCCTTTCAAGCTGATGGAAGTTCTTCAATTAACTAAATGAAAAACAGCACAGACACAAGTTCAAATGAACTTGTTAGCTGAAGTGTCACTTTATGTTCTACCTCCACAGAGCTTAAATTTGTTGCCTACTGAAGGAAATTCTCTTAATTTGCTTATTACATTTTAACTGCAAAGTATGTGAAAAGCAGTATTTTATGTTTTAGGGAGAAATATCCCTGTCTTGTACTTACCTGGGTTTAATCTTCATATGTCTGTTCCACTATGGGAAGTAAACTGACAGGTTTCCCATACAAAATCAGTCTCTCATCTATTTACCAGTGAGCTGTTGCTGACTATTAAGCTTTGGGCCACCACACTGCTGGTTTATCTAAATCACACTACCTAAGCTGCATGTTTGCTGAACATTTTGGTTTTATTTTCTAGTGTTCGGCACACCTTTTAAAAGGCAGCTATCAAATATCTCACCGTGACTAAGTGTAAAAGTGGATTTAAGGCCATTTCAGACAGAGCAAGTACACAGCGTTTCTCAGTGTGGTGGGCTGCCTTCTAGAGGCTCACCCAGCCTAGTTCCAATCCTTCCTCTTCCACAGAATGGGAGAGACAGTAAAATGAGAGGGTAAAAGAAAAAAAGGGGGGGGAGGTTGAAGGTCAACAAAAATACAGGGAGATCCTTTACGGAGGGGTGCAGGGGGACGTGGTGCTGCGGTCAGTCCGCACCAGCCCCTCTTGGCCGCTCCTGCTCTCTCTCGTTGCTCCCCTGCTCCGGCGGCGGTTCTCCAGGAGAATCTGGCGGTCGGAGCCCCTCCTGTCCCTCCTCCTGCTCTCCCTTCGGGGCTGGTAGGGCCTTTTCTCCCCTTTTTCCCCTCACGCCTCCCTGCCCGGGGCTGAGGGGCTTGGCTCTGCCCGGCCGTGGCCGGCCCGCAACAGCGCAGCCTCGCCTCTCCTCACAGACAGCCCCGCGGCTCCCTGCGGCGCCTGGGCACCCGCGGCTCACCGGCGCGCCCAGAGCCGTGCTGGAGGCATCGTGCGGGCACACCACGGGGCCGTGCTGCTGCCCCAGGTGATTTCCTTCTCATGGAGGAGCGCAGCGGCCACGGCGGCTCTGAATCCTGCAACGCAGGGTTGAAATTGACTGGTGACAAAAGTGACACGGTGGAACGTCGATTTACAGAGGTAATTAATTGCACGTTGTAAATGGTCCAGAGATTTCTAGTAATTGTGACGATTACCACAAAGTAAAGCTAAACAAATAGCAGCAGTTGGAAAAGTAAACCTGTGGGTGCTGCTAAGTTGTGAAGAGGCTTTTGGGAAGGGGTTCACCTACTGGCAACAGCGTGCTCCTGATGCCAGCACCTGGGCCCTTCGGGGTTCGTCAGTGGAAATGTGCCGCAGCTTCCCAAACTGCAGCATGGCAGCAGCGTTTCGTGTGGGCGGTTGCAGAGAATACTGTGGAGCCATAGAAATGTCAAGTGTGTATTGAAACACCCCTTTGGTGTAGAGGCAGGCTAGCAGTGGTAAGTATATGGATTTATTGTTAGGTGGTGCTTGTTGTGGTGAAGGACATCTTGCATATTTCAATATTTTTATAAAATTTATCAAAGGCTTCTGTCTGTATAGCCATGATAGGAGATCTGTACACATGGCTGTGTTCAACTCAGACTTATGCAGGGTAAGGTTTTGGGGGCCAAAGAGTCTTTGCTAATGATAATATTTAGGGTATGGGAAGACACTGCTTTTGAACTTAATGATATTAATCCAATGCATTACCTCAATGAAATTTTGAAGTTCCTCAGGATACCTTCTATGTTACATTTTGAAGGGCAAGACATCAATAAGTGCATTATTGGGGGGCGGGACAGGATACAATAAAATCAATAAAATCAACCTGTTAACAAACTCCATTAGGACTTTCAAAAGGCTTTAAAAAACATACTCCTTTCCCTCAGAAGCACAGAGAAGCCAAGTAGCCATGCTATGGAAACGTTATTTTTAATCTGCAAATGATTAGGTCATGTAGCAAATAAAAAGTGATGAGTGTTTATCCAGCTAAAAAACTACCATCAGAAGTACACAACTCACCCTAGAACTATTATACTTATTTTCCAGCTTTTATTTATATGCAGAGACAAATTAAGCAAGGGTTCATATGAAAAAATTTCCAGAAACTATGAAAGGTCTGTCTATGCTGTAATGTAAATGTTGAAGTACCTGACTTAGCTTAAAACAAGCACTGGAACACTTTAGTGGTGATAAACTGGCAGCTTATAAACAACAGTTAATTTTCACTCCAGTGTTTCTCAGTCAGAAATAACCAGTGAAGATAGCTGGGTATGAGCTTCTCAGAGTAGAACAGCCTTTGCTGAAGTAGGTGAACTGCTCTGGGTATCCCAGCTCAGTTCTTTGAATGAAGCTGGGATGTCTCCCTACTTCAGTGAAAATTGCAGCAATTTAGGGGGCACCATGGCTTGCGAAAAAATCCAATCAAACAATCAAATAGGGGAAAAAAACCCCAAACAACCAAAGAAACCAAAAAAGCCAGACCAAACCAAATACCCCCCAAACCCAAAATCACACACACCGCAACCTCCCCTCCACGTTTTACAACTTTTGTATATTTAAAAGATGAAGATCCAAAACCCATGAGCTATGTATGTGCTTTGAAAGAGTATAAAAAACTGCAATAATGAGTTAGGAAAACAGTTTTGAAAGGGATCCTTATCACTGTATCAGCTTTGTTTAGAGTATAAGCCAGCCTTTACTGTCTGAGGTAAGGCGGAAACTTTTCATGTTGGGGCAGCTTTTCCTACAGTCACCTACTAAGTAGACTTTGCTGCACCTCTTAATAAGTCAGCTGGGACTGCACACAGTTGAAGAGAGGATACCAGAGTGTAAGAACCACTGGTATCTTTTAGTATGGGACCTTTTTTCCATAAAGCTCAATCATGGGAACTGAAAGAAGTGTGGTTTGGGAAGCTCAGGTTGAGGTAAGAGACAAGGTTGGTACTGCAGAGGGATTCTTCCACCAAATCAGCTTCTGGATGGAAAATGTGTGCTAAGATGTTTGAGTGTGTTTGTCTTTTGGTGGGGATCTGTGTTCAGTTTTTCGTTCTGTTTGATTTGGTTTTTAAAAACTTTTCCTGTGTGTTACTGTCTCTTTGCTACCTATATATTTTATTTATTTTAAAAAAAATTTATAACAAATAAACTTTTTATTAGTAGTTTGCTCTGCCAACTGTAGAACTTTAATATGCTTTCAAGATAAGGCCTTGACAAAGTCCCATGTAACTCAGTAGATACAGCTGTTTCCTAAATCCAGTCATTCCTGCCTGGTTGTTTTCTAGTAATTACCTCATCTACAAGAAATACTGTATTCTTGTATTGTGCCCCTGAGTATACTAAGTGTTTCTATTAGCTTGCCTGCTGCTAAGACATCTTAGAGTTCTTGGTGTGGCTTTTGTTTGTTTTTTGTTTTGTTTTTATTTTTATTTTATTTTGTTATTTGGGTTTTTTTGTTGTTGTTGTTTTGTTTTGTTTGTTTTGGGGTTTGGTTTTTTGTTGGTCCTTTTTTTTTTTTGTTTGTTTGTTTTTTGTTTTTTTGTTTTGCTTTGTTTTGCTTTTTAAATAATATATTTTGTTCATCTAAATAGGTCATATGGGTGTTTCACTTTCCATCACCAGTATTCCCCCTAGTTTAAGAAAGGTTTTGGTATACACACTCCTTGCCTCCCTTCATGTCTGCCTCTGGATACTTGAGATTACTGCTTGCTTGTATACTCTGGAGTTTTCTTGGTCATAAGAGGAGATGCCCAAAGTTGGCATTCTGGATGATAATTTTTTCGCAACTTTTCCTGGGAGGTATATATCTGTTTTTGTCATTTAGTCCCTGGATTTTTGAGCAATTACTCAAAAAATTAATGCAATGTCAACATAAACATTGCAACAATAAACAATGTCAACAATAAAATTACCCCAGTCTTGGAGGCCTTTTTTCTTCCAGCTGTTACATCGTTCCAGAGGTTGTTTTTTTTTTAATGTCCCCATCTCTGAAAATGTGGGGTTTAATTTGTGCATTTATGTCACTTAAGCCTGTTATAATTTTCAGGGTCATCTTGTCCTTTTTCTGGCCCCACTGCAATAAAACTCCTAAACATTCATTTATCTTTAGGTGTTTAAGGATTTCCATTGTCTTTGACATTGTTTTGATGCCTTCATGTGAAAAAGAATCTACTTCCTAGATAAAATCTGGTTTATTTCTCTGATTCGGTGACATGCTGCCTTCCCCTTGCAAATATAGGGTCTCATACTTTAAAGAAAACACAAAGTTAAATACATTTTCTCTAAAACCTCATTTCGACATGGTTTGCTTTCTTCTCTGAGTAGAACAGATCAAACCATGCAGAAATCAGATGGAAAGCTGGGTGTCACATATTTCTGCTTGCAGTAGTAGTAACCTTTTTTCCCATTAGCCACTTGGTTCTTTCACACTATGCACTCCATGCCCTTCTGTTCACTTGGGATGACGTTTTTTTCTTCTCTTTTCCCTGTAAATGTTTCATCTGAAGGATAAGGTTGGCATAATACTGAAAGTGAGATATACTGTGTAATATCAGATGTGTGAACTTCACCTAAGTTTTCCAGGTTTTATGTCATAGCTTCCCCTTGACTTTATTCATGTTTACAGTCAGTCCTACATAAGAATTTTTAAAAATGGAAGAAAATTTCCAGAATCTGTTCATAATCCTTTTTCATGCCTTTTGGATTTCGGTGTTTGCCGCTTTCCACATTGCAGGAGTGAAAAAGCAAGCTTCTGTGCTCTGTCTTCTACTGATTTTTCATTGCAAGGATGACCAAAGAAATGCCAAATATTTTAAGATTAATTAGTTTAAAAAGCCTACCGACCTCTGTATCACTTAAATATTAGTTTTTCACCAAGTATGTCAGAGTTCAAAGACTTTTATGCAGTGTCTCTCAATCTTATCTTCCTAAAATGGTGAAGCATGAAACAACTCATTCTGAGTGAAGGTGGATGACAAAATACCATTTGCATTTATAGCATGACTATTTTTAGGATTTCCTATTGGCTTATGGGTTATAATTTTTCTTTAAAGGCCTGTGAAAGAAACATTACCAGCTACATTACTTTCCAGATAAGCAAAAGCATGAAAAGGCATATGCTAATATTTTCAAATGTAAATGTGGGATATCCTCTGGGAATCTAGATTAAGATATGTTAGTCTTGTACTTTTCAATATAGGTATTTTTAATTTTGCTATTCATTTCTGCTAGTGTTGGAGGTAGCTGTTCCAAAGCTGTAAAAGTCTAAAGAAAGTGCAAGAAAGGAAGAAACTGGTTCCAGAAAGGGAAGAAAAGAATGTGTCAGAATTTTTTTCATGATATTACACTGTTTGGATAATAGTGGTGCTTCACTTCATTAATTTGAAATTTAAAAGTTCATTACAAGAAATAAATATTTTGATACAGCAGCATTATATGCTCTGATGCCATAGTGATTACTACCAATTCCTAATAAAGAGTGCGTTGTTCCTAACATATTGATCCTTTATACCTCTTTTGAAAACAGGTTAGTGGGAAACCAGCTGTATTTGTGAACCTCTCAGAAAAATTGAGATTAACCCACAGTAAACAGAGCTCCTGTCATAGCACTTGAACATCTATCAGAGGTTCTAGTTAGAAGTCACAAACAATAATACTCCATATTGACTCATGAACATTTCCAGAATCCAGGACACTGCAAGAATGTTGTGTCACTTGGAGTGATAAAGAATGCCAACTGTATTTATTTTCTGAGGGCCCTCCTTGCCAGGTTGTGAGTAATGCCCTGTTACACATTCTACATTTTGTGTTCCAAAGTCCACGTTGTGTTCCTTGTTCCAAGTCATGAATTCTGGATATGTTGCAGGCAAAGTTTTATTACCCCTTGGTGTGATCCTTAGCTAAAATAATGGATTAGTTTAGATGACAGAGACAACCAGTTCAATACAATTGAAAAGAAAATTGTGTTTCTTTGTGTTTCTTTGCCTGTATCATAACTCAAGCTTTGTTTCTGATACAGGAAAAAGGTGAGCCTTTAACATCTTTGAATAAACATCAGTGCAAAGCTTATCATAAAGCCTGCACTAAATATAGCTCTGATAAGACATCATCAGATCATCAGTAAACACGCAAGTGTAAGTAGCATAAATTAGTGATTGAAATTGAAGTAATTTCCTTCATCCTATTCTTAAATAACTTGGCTGTGGATGATCCATCCATTTAAATGATAGAACAAAAGGTCCTACAGCTACAAAACAAACTATTTTGGCTTGCTTCTTGGGTGGCTGCTTATTGTTTTACAAGACAATGGGAATTGTCATAGTGTTTTGAATTATTTTCTTAAATTTATTGAATATTTATTGTCAGGAATTATTTAGTTTTTTATTTTGAAGTTTGACACTACTTATATTTTAAAGAAATTCCCTGGTACTTACCCAGTTTTCCGTAACTTTTTCTAACCACTTGCTCTCAAAATCCTTTTAATTTTTATTTGTGAACTGAGTAAACAATCTGGAAGTCATTGATAGACAATAAAAACGGCACCCCACAATGCTATTAAAAAAAAAAAAGAAAAAAGAAAAAGGGCGACAGACACTATTATCTTGTCTATGTTTGACATACTTTCCTAAAATTTCCCAATATTACTGGCTCCATTTAAGCTCTACTGGTGGTAAAAAATGTAGAAATGTTAATATACACAGGGCACTGATGTGAGCTGGTGTTTCGGACCATCCAGGGTTATTTATTGCTATTTAGTACTTGTGTATTACAGTTTCTGGGCCTCAGTCTCATGGATCAAGTATTCTGTTGAGCTCGGCACCAGGCCAGCTCTAGAGAGCAAGACTGTCCCTACCACAAAGGTTAAAACACTGTAGTTAAACTGCTGGTGAGCCATGTACGTCAAAATGTCTCTTTGGTTAGCAGAAATGCAGAAGCAGACCAACACAGCTCCAAGGACATTAAAATATTAGTTTGTGCTTTCACAACTCCACAGCTTCCATGTGGAGGTTGTGCATTCTTTACCACTGTAAGATCAAGGCACTTATGGATGTTTGATTCTACCCACTATTACAATATAAGTATTTTAGAAATAAACATAAAAAATGTGGTGGGCAATGAAGGACACTTACCATGAAAGACTTAGTAGTATGTAGGTTTTATTCCATAGTGGCAAATGTAGCAATAACTTGTCCTTCCTGTATTTTTATGTAGGTTTCTGGAGAGCAGGAGAAAATAAATTTCAAATGAGTTTTATCTTTCTTGTGAAAATTGCTCTTAGACAAATATATTGCTTTATACACTACCACAGTCTCTGACTTAGCAGGTCAAGTTCAGCCTAAGCAGAGGCAACCAGATTCAGTAGACACATAACATGTAAGGAACTGTGGAAGTAATTTGTTAAACTGTAAATGTTACTTTGTTAACAGTAGCACAGAATCTGGTATTACTGGAGAACTGAGCATATTTTGACTGATCTGAGATCATGTAGCCTTAAAACCTCTTTCTTGTTCTGATTGGTTCTGACCAGACACAGTATATTTGTTTAAGTGAGCCTTTCTTTCAGAGGAAGGTGTTTCATTATCCTCTGAGAACAGGCACATGTGCCAGAATAAATATGTTTTAACCTCGGTAGATTTTTCCTAGGGGTAAAAGGTACTGTCTTTTCTTTGTTTTCGAGAATAGATGAAGTTTCCATAACTGTAAGAAGACAATAATTTGTGGACACCTTGAAGTACTGGTTTGTCTCTAAATTTAGCTGGTAACAAACTGGAGGAGCATACTGAATTAAGTTAGTACAGTAGAACATATTAGCCTGGAGCATTTTTACTTATCCTGAATTACGTTAGTTCTCGATAATGATTGGATTGTTTCTTCTTCAGCACCAAATGCAGCATTGTTGGGAATTCACCATGTTGAGTAATGGGATTAATATTTATTTATGTATTTCATTCATCAGTACTGAAGTAATTTCCTAAAGGCATTTTTGAATGTTTTATTTTTTTTTTTATTATTGTATCAACTTTCCATTGTATCATCATGATATTTTTGGTGGCAAGTATGCAGGCATTTCAAAAGAATGCAGGAACTTGAAGCCCCAGTGGAAGGTTTTCATTTGTCATTTTTTAACATTGCCAGTCTGCCCTGGGTATTAATATTTCTTGCTATCAGTTATAATGCGTAAATAAACTGCTGTTAATTAATTTCTAATTATTTCATAATTTAGACAAAAGAGAAGAAGGACTCTTGCTGGATTTCTTGAGAGTAGGCTAATGATTGGGATCTTCATGTGATTTCTATGGAGGTGACATTCAGAAATTCTAAATTGGTGGAGGTTACAGGGATGGTAGTCTCCCTGCCTTAAAGTCCTTTGTGGATCTTTAAGATTTAGACAAGCTCCCCCCTGCTCCTTGATAAGAAACATCACCCCTTTTGTTTTCTTCTGTGCCATCCAGAAGTATAATCCACCTTGCCTTTTATTTATTTATTTTAATATCTCTGAAATTTTTATTCTATGAGATCATGGAACACCTCCCATGGAGAGACAAAGATACTTCTTTTGCTTCTTTACAAAGCACTTTGATGTAATATTTCCACTGTGTAGTTTATTTAACATGTTTCTGGTTACATATTTACTTTGCTATGACCTTCTGAGAATACCATTAGTAAAACCTCACATATCATACTATGAGAAGTATTCATTTATAGTAATCTTACTGGGATTGTTTCTGGGTTTGCTAAAAGATCAGTGGGTAAGGCTATCATAGATAAAACTGGAACTAAGTTCCAGCTAAAACTGGAACTGAGACCACTAGGTAAAGACCTACTTTTCTTCCTCCAAATCCAGCCTGTTGAAGATGCACAGGTAACAAGTCCTTGAGATCATTCTTTCCACTTAAAACTTTGCAGTGCAACAGGAAAACAACTGTGCAGCTGCAAGTCCCATCTCATCCATGTAATGAATGTAGGAGTTCACAGAGATAAAGCCTAGCTCAATCAAGTGACATCACATTAGGAGTTGCAAAGAAAAGACTTAGAAATTCAGTAATCCACTGATAGCGGTGTTCAATATTTCTTGTCTAGAAGTTAGACCTTTTTAAGAGCCACAAGGAATGAGCATTAACTCTGCTTTAAAACAAACAGAAAGAAACCTAATATGAAAACATTTTGAAACAGTTCCAGAAGTCAGGTATCATTATATTTGCCTTTAGTGATGAAGCGTTTTAGAGAAAGGCCGGATTCCTTCCAATAGTAAATTGCATTAGTGGGCACAGAACATCTGGAAAAACATGGTATGTCTAGAAACACCCTAAATGGCCTGTTTTCAGAAGTCTTGTCTTTATAACATGGTTTGATGTTTTTCCTGTGTGTGGTTTGGTTGGTTAGTTGTTTTTGTCCAAAGAAGAATATGGGCTAAGAGAGGAGATATAAAAAGATATTTGTAAGACTATGGACTATTTATGTAGCACTGACTATTGGAAAAAAGAATGGTTTTGAATGGAGAAATGTAGTCATATGGGATTGCAGGTAATTTGTGATGGGGAAGGATATAGAATGAAAATAGGTCAAAGAAAACAAAATCTGAAGACCTACATTGTGGGTTCTATCTTGGATGGTTTCCATTTTGCAGATGGACCATAAGTACATCACTTTGGAAGTTTTTTTTAATCTGGGAAATTCTTGTTCACAATTCATGAATCAGTTGTTTTGTTTCCCTTAGGGAGAACATGACTAAAGTCTTTTAAAATTATAATGAAACATTGGACTTGGCTTTACTGCAGAAGGCAACCCAAAGTTTTACACAGCATCTCACGCCTTACACTATTCTTCAAAGTGAACAGGAATGAAGAATTTGCACCTGGAATTACATCTGTTATGTTTTGTAGTGACAAGTACTTTATGATATTAATTGATCACAGCTAAAATTGTGTATTAGAAATCCAGTGTTTACAGTAACTTAGTATTGCACTTTCATTGAGCACTTGATGAGAAAAGTGGCAAGAGTTTGGAACAAGTGTATCAAATTTTGCAAGGAATTAAGTTCTTGCATATTGAACATACTATTGAGTGTGAGCAGAGTGTCTTCCTTGCTCAAAAGGTTATCTCAGACTTATTTTTGTCCCGATACCATGTGGTGGAAGGTAGACTTGTGCTCGTATCTTCTTATGATGAAGCTTCAGTTCCACAGAGGCAAATACCCATGACAGAGCTTAGCATTAACCAGCTTCTTCAAACTATTATTTTCTAAACTGGAGTGTGTGTAACATCCCTTTTAATATTGTTGTGCACCCTTTTCCTCTGCCACTCTGGGTCAGGGAAGTTTTAAAAAGTCTGCTGAATGCTGTGGGTACAGATATGTTTAATTTTTGGTGCTTAAGAGTGTAAAGGAAATGTTAGGAGAAAAGGCTTCAATTTAAAATTTCCTGATACGTCTTGCAAACACGGCCAGGACTGGTTTTAAAATTGTCTTATTTGTACCTCTGCAAGTCAAAGAAGAAAGAACAAGTGTGCCATATAAAAGTTATATTGAGGTGCATTTAGATGAGAAATTCTGTTTCCTCAGTTTCTAAGGTGCATTTGAATAGCCATTTTGAATAGCCTTGAGGGCAATTTCAGGCATAGAGCAGCAACAAGGTCAGAGGCAAGCTGAGGTATTTGTTTCAATCAAATGAAATACTTTATTTTCAAAATATTTTCTCACATATACTTTTTTGGTAAATGAGAAGCATTTTAGAAACACAATAATGTAAAGGAATAGTCATGGACCACATGCTGAATCAAATGACTACTGATATGAAGTGGTCCCTTTAGCCCGAGTGGACAATCTGTTGGCAGTACTGTTGAAATATCTCTGCTTTATTGCCTTGCAACTATTAAATAATAGTTTCAGATATTTAAGGCTCCACTCTGTGTCTTACAGAGACAAGAAGTATCTGTCTGTTTTCTGTTGAATGCCCCTTTTGTTTCACTCGTTTTTCCGTATTATTTTTATTAGTTTCTTTGCAAATAGGGATAGTTCAGGATGCACTGTATTGCTACTTACAACAGAGACAGAAACCACAGAACCATCCTCACTGTAAGCAAAGCTCTTTTCACATTTATCGAGTGTCTGAACAGACAAAAGAGCTTTGATCACTTTCAGTCTCTTTTAACAAGGGACTCGTTTTAATTATAGAATGCTTTAGCTATTACTAAACATTTGCCTGGCACAGTTGGCATATGACATCATTTTACAAAAGCTTGTGTTTCTTTAGAGCATTCCAGCCTTAGGCTGCTCTTCTTAGAACTAAAGAAGGAGCATTATTTTTCCACCAACTGAAGAGGGTATCTTTAAATTAGAGCCAATAAAAATAAGATGATAATCCAGAACCATTGCCAAGTAATGACTGCAATACAGCAGCCACCTAATGAAGACTTATTTATATTCACTACTGCAGTATTTCCGGTGACCTCAGACAATACCAAAAATTTTCCCATTCCCTCATGCAGGAAAAAAAAACCCCACACAATTTCTGGTAATCTCCGCACCAGTTTTCATTTTATAAAATTGTATTACTCTCTAAAAAAACCCTCCAAAATGATGAAGAATGTTTTTTTAATCTTTGTATATGCTATATACAATGTATATTATAGATGAAATGCCATGTAGGGTGAGTATAATGTAAGAAGAATCTATGAAATCTGTAAATTAATAATGAAAACAGTAAATAATATTTGATGTTTGAGTTCGACTACATTGCAATATGCATAGCTCATATAGGAATAGAGTACTATTGTCACTAGTAACTATCTAAATTTTCTTTGTTTCTTAGACTATACAATGAAATCGGTCTTGTTAATTACATTTTAGTAATTCTTCAGTAGAGTGGAATATGAAGACTATTCTCAAATACCATTTTTGTACCCAGTGTAAACTCTATACATATTCCATCATTTGGGATTATTTGCTTTTGTCTTCATTCAGCTTTAAGACTTAAGTCAGGGTTATTTTTTCCCCTAATGAGATATAAACTATTCATATTTTCACACAACACTGTATGTTTAAAACTTAGCATAGTGTAGCTACAATGACAGTGGCTGTCTGAAGTTAAAGTTTTATAAAAGCTTCTCAAGTTCATTGAATGAATTCTCAGAAATAAACACTGCTAAACTAAAATTTTACAGCTTAGTGTTTGTCCAGGTTCAGCCTTTTCCTCTGTTTTTGGGAAATGAGTTTGGTTTAGGATGTCTCAACATCACCAGTATAGAGTATTACTTCTAGGTAAAGCAAAAAAAGATATAAATTTCTCACTGAATCTTGGTATTTCTGCATTCCTGTAGGTCTCAGTTCTGATTTGGTTGATTACAGAAGTGCAGGGTCAGTTAGGGAGAATAAGTAACCCAGGCACAGGAATTTTTAACACCATTGCAAGTATTTCAGTCATATTTTTGTATAAACTAAAATTTCTTACTCTTCTAATTACACACGTGAAGGCATTTATTTAGGATTTGTTTGTATTTTCAGCAGTATAAATCCTATTATTATGTTTATCTCTACCCAGCAGCTCTTTGGTCTTCTCTAAATTTATCTTTGTAACAGCTTCAATGTAAGTAGGGCCATATCTGCAATGTATGGTAAATCCAATGAAAATTAATATGCTTGGGGTATATTTTTGTGAATTTTCTTTAAAAAGCTTCTAATTTTACGATCTGGTGATTTTTCTCATGCTAAGACTCAGAGATTATTTAGTTTCCTAGTTGGTATTACTAAATATTTGACATAAGGAATTTTGTTTTGTCAGAACCATTACCAAAATACTCTGATCTGACTTGAATACATTTAAAAAATCATAATATATCAATTTATATATCCTTATTCTGATAGTTTTTGAGCCACTTTTTAGAAAACATGACTTTGCTTACCAGTGTAAAGAACTCTTTGCATTACTGTTGTTTTAATGTCCATGAATCAAAAAGCTACAATTATTTACCTATATTAAACACAATACAGAAGTTTTAGCATATGACTTTGTAATTCAGCACATAGGTTGTGCATTACCACCCAAGGCACTACGGTTGACTTCAAGAGTCCAAAACCTCATTAAATTGGTTGAGTGCAAATGCCATTCAATACCATTTTACATGTGGTGGTTTTGGCCTTCTGTTTTCACATGGTTGAATAAGATTTTGTTTTCTTATACTTTGGATTTGCCTGCCTTTGAAAGAGAACTTAATTTTCTATTTTAGAAAAACTATTTCTCTGCAGTGTCTACAGGTAGCATCTACATGACAAACAGTGGAACTGTAGTCATCTTTATCACACTAATCCTCCAGAGATTAGACTGTATTTATTCTAGTATCTGAAGTATTTCAGTATATTTAACATGAATAGATTCATATTATCTTTAATTATGCTACTTAATCCCTGTTCAATTTAATGCTCAGATAAGTCATGTTCTTCAGGTGCCATTTATATGTCTAGGGTGAGAAGTTATTAGGATAACGTCATTGACAGTCATAGTAGCTCTGATTTAGCTCTATTAGCATAACATATTGAAACCTCATTAAATTTCTCTGTTACATTGGGGGATGCCAGCCTTGTCAGTTGGTGAAAGTTGCACACTATAACCAGCTGTGTTTTCAATTTAGGATGGTCTTAGCACAGGCATGAGACACAAATGTGAGCCTCCTGTTTGTGTTCACGTCATAGCTCCAAGCAGTGGGTAGAGGGTTATTGTGATGACATTTTGTGAAGGCTACCTGCATCTCAGGAGGCTGCCCCTTGTCTTCTAAGGTGTTGATAGGTCTTTATTCCTCTAGTAAATCTGATACGGTGCTGGAGCCCAGCTGCTGGTGCTATGTTTTTCACATAGCAGCCTTTTAAAATATTTTTGCAAAATATAATAATTCAAAAAGCAGCTGTGTGCCCTAAGTAATGTTATTAATGCATAGGTAGTATTTGTAAACATGAACTGTTTGATTATATAGATCTAAAATAAGCTTTGTATGCAACATATTCTGCTGATTCTGGAATGGCACAGGGTCTCTGCAAGCATTTGTCCTGAGTTAACCACTTCCTGTATTTCCCCTGAGAAGTGATGGTACAGTCTTGGAGGGGAATGAGACAGAAGAGAAATTATTTGGGGACTCTTTAGGGTAGGTTTGCAGGCATTCTGGGCTAATCCAAATGGACACTAACTGACCTGAAATCTTCAGCTGCATTCTCTTCATGCAGTTTTACAAGCAATAAACTTGGAGAGGGAGAACTGGAGAGGGAAGACAAAGCAAAAAAACCTACAAACCACATTTCTGTGTTTCTCTTGAGCTCTCTGCCATTCCTTTGGGTTGGCACAAATTTTCTGTCTCTCTTATTGTAACTGCTCTTCTTCCTGGAGGATGAGGAGCCAGAGTAGGCTTTGCTGCTTTTCATTAGCACCCGCCCTGGAATGCCTTTGAACGCTGGCAGAGCATTCTCATAGGGGCACTGTGAAGAAGAGGGGCAGCAGGGTTGCCAGCCTAGTCCAGCTGTTGTGAAAGACTTCAAAACACATTGCCTCACAGGTGTTATTTTTATGCTGCATGGAAAAGGAACCGAACCAGAAATTTTGTGAAATGTGACAAAAATATTTAGGTGTGAAACTGACTTAATAATGCTGATTTTTCAAAGCTGCTCTTAATGGAAGCATACATTTCAAAGGAAGCTGGGCTGCAAAATGTTCCTGCTTTCTGTGAGGGCATTACAAGTTTTGATTTGAGAGAAACAGCTATTTGAATAGAAGATGGTGCAACATGAGAAGTTAGTGTCTAGAATACAGGAAGTTTAAATCAAATTTCTGTGATGTATCAGATAAGTCACCACGCTGTTACCCTTGGCTTTCCTTGGGTGGAACTATTCCACTTTATAGAAAAGAAGAAAATAAAAGTTAAAGGGAATTTAAGTCTTGGTATTGCACAGGACCTTATAAAGTCATTCCCTAACTCAAATATGGCTTAATGATATCCTGAAATTGAACATGTATAACAAAGTAGAAAAATATTTAGCTGGGAATAGCAAATCTGATGTGTCTTTCCATTACTTTTTTTCCTTTCCTCAGTAGAGTTGAGAGCCAAGGGAATCCTAACAGCACTCATTTAGTGGTATGTACACCAGGTGCAGGATTCACAGTCTCCTTCTTGGTTAGCTTGTGCAATGCAGTTTCTTGACTGAAATACCTGCTTCTTGGTCCACAATGATGCGGTTCTACAGCTTCTATTTACAGATCTCATGCAGTTCATGGTGTCATCTCCACACATTTACACAGTGAAGATACGCCCTTAAAGAACTGAGTCTCATCATCATGCCCCCTTCCTTATAGGTGTTCCACACCTCATGAAAATCCTTCTTTATCACTAATTAGCTTTCATCCTCCATTCACAAGAAAATGAGGTTTAGAGGATGACTGTCTTTCTTCCTCCCTGAGGAACTTAGTTTATTTGCATAAACTAGAAACCTGAAAACATAACAGAGGCAGATATTTCTTCTTTGAGATTGAAGAATATAAACATGTGTTGAAACTTTTGTTTTTCAGCATTATTAAAAAAGTACCATTTTCATTCAGTGGTAGACCACTGCTTTTTTTTAATCACTGACCTTGGTTTGCTAGTGAACCAAGACATTCTCTGGCTGCTACCATAGAATTGTGTGGCTTTTTGTTAATAATTATAGAATTTTAGGGTTAAAAGGGAGCACAAGAGAGCATCTAGTTCATCACCCTGCCCCAAGGCAGCGTGAGCTAATCTTGACAGATGTTTGTCTAACCTGTTCCAAAGCTTTACAGATATTCTTTAAGGCCCCCAGGCAACCTATTACAGAGCTTCACTATGCTTACTCTTGGGTATTTTCTGCTAATGTTTGAAAAACTTCTGTTGTTAAGCTTGTCACTTCTTGTCACTGTGGATATGGGAAGCAGATTGCTAGCTTGCCCTTTGCAGTAGTCTGGGGTTGTTTTTGTTTTGTGTTTCGTTGGTTGGTTTGTGGGCTTTTTTTAGCTTAAAAATCATATAATGTGTCTGCTGTTTTACTTTGCTTCCAAGAGTTACAGTCCTTTCAGTCTTGCCATGCAGCTGATGTTTTCTGTAGACCATTCATATTGCTATCTTGTATACCTGTAAGCTCCCTTCAGACAATTTCTGCATTTCTTTTTTTACCATAATGCAGAATGTATTCAACCAATCAGTTTGACTGCATTCTTCTGTACTAGAAACTTAGTTCTTCAAAAACCCCGTTACATTTGTAGTCCACTATTGAAATGAGAGATAGCAACAGTACAGAGATATGTGGTGCATTTTTTGTGTTAAGAGATTACCACTGCAGGCAGTAGTGGTATCTGTATTCTTACTTAGTAGTTACTCTTTCCTCAACATGTGCTTAAGACCAGTGTTGGAGACCACATACTCAGCTGGATGATATTACCAAGAATGGCTGTATGCTCTAATAATCCATGGTTTTCAGTGATGTCTTACTGCTGAGTATATGAAACTTCTAGGCAATGTTTCTTTAATGCTTTAAAAGTCAGTGCAATAATGGGACACATAAAAGACTTATTGAATATTCATTTTATACTAAGTTTATAAACAGGAATCTGCACTGTTGGCTGTCTCACTGATGGTCGTGTCATTTGCTGTTCAGCAGAAGAGCCGGCAAATGCTGTGGGTCAGGGGAAACTTCTGGCAGACAAACTCAATGGAAATAATTTTATTTCCAGCTTAAAATGGAGGGACTTAGGGCCATTGCATGTGCATCCATGGAAGCTAGGCATTTATAGATATCAGAGGCACTGTGAAGGACTTGTAATCTTCAGGGAAATCTTTAACAAGCGTTAACCCTAGCTCTGGTCTTGCATTTCCATGACTGTCTCTACAAAAATGTGTCTCTCAGGGAAAATAGTGTTTTGGTTTGATTGTTAAATTCAGAGTGAAGAGTTCAGTTATTTGTGTAAGACTTATTAAGTCATCAAGTCTTAAGTGTTAAATGATTTAAAGAACTTTGCTATCAAAGACCTTCCATTTTCACCAACCCTGTGTTCCTTGAAAGCAAACTTTCAAGGTGGGAGTCCAGCTTCTGAGAAAATGTTCCTCTATAAAGAAAGTGCTTTCTTGCTCTTAGTGTTTTTAAAAAAAAAAATCTTCCACATTTTCTTTTTGAGTTTCCATATATTATCATAGTCATATCTCTGTCAGTGTCCTTTTTTTCCTTGAATGCTCTGTTTGACGATATGTGTACCTTGTCTAAAAAGCCAGCTGGGATGCCACAAATACTGTGCTCTATTTATGACTGCAAAGTAATTACAATGGAATTTAAAGACTTGGTTTATAGATCCAAGATGAGGATCTTCTGTGTACACAAAAAGGGTGAATCCTTTCCAGACCACTTCTTATTTGGCTGAAGATGAACTTGAGGAAGCATTTTGGAGTGTCAGCCAAGGCTGCTTTTAGAAGGATCTGGGTGGGATTCATACTGTTAATATCCAAATAAAAAGAGGCCCTGATTTTAATCTCTGCATAGTTACTTTATTGTAGTTATGAAACCATGAATTAACTTTAAGGCTTTCAGGGATGAAAGGAGACATATAAGCAAGCGCCTGTTATCTTTTTTAGGTTCATGGGAAAATATTTCATCCAGTGTCCTAGCAGCTTTCTCTTGTGGACTTGTCTTTTGTTTATTCTGTTTCTGTGTGGTATGCATTTTAGTTTGTTCCCTGTGAGAGCAAAATCTCTGTGATTAAGAGGAATATTTTACAGGAGCAAGAGAAGAAGATGGGAAATTTGGGGAGGAGAGAGGGGCTAATCTGCTCTATATAAATAAAAGTATACTAAGTATTCTCTGCTTAAGGTGAAGCTCAATATAGCTCTTTCTGGCTAAGTGTAGTTGCAAATTGTACAGTTACAGTATTCCTCAGCAGAAGAGTTGTTTTCAGAATTCAGTAAAGGAGCAATAGTTTCAGGCCTAGTCGTATGAGGGGTATAATTGTTCAAAGGAATATATTTCAGATTATCCAGAAACCTTTTAGAGTTTAAATACTGTTCTCTCCCCAGTTTCTTTAGACACCTCAGCACTCATCTCCCTGTCCATAAATTCAGTGGATGTCAGGGCATAATTTGTAAGACAAATATACTTATTCTGCATAAAATGTTAACTATTAAACATAAATCAAAAGTAACTTCGGGACAGGAGAGAAATACACGTTTATAGTGTGTGTGACATAGAAAAATGCATTCTCTAAGCACTACTTTAAATGATTTTGAGGTAGAGAGGTCTCTTTGCTTTCAAAGTGAGACTTACCTTGTCATCAAGACAGAGGGTATTTGGCTGCATGACTGTATTCCAAAGCAAATGTTTATATTTTGGTATCTAAAGAGTAAGATATGCTGGTATTGGCAACATATAGAGACAATCTCTTTCTGGTTTGCTTCTTGAGATATAGTCAAATGGGATCACTATGTATATAACTGGAAGGCAAAACTGGACCCATCTAGTTATAATTACCTTAGTTAATGAGCCATGGCCTATAATGTACAGGCAGTACAGAGAACAGCAATGGTACTACTTCGAATGTAGCCATTGAGTGAACATACAAGTAAAAACCAGGCTTGCTTCTCCTCATATGCATGTAAAATCAGATGCTTCAAAGTTCATTCTGCATTCTCTTCATTATGAAGTTATAATTCTTGAGGCAACCTGCATGATAATGACATTAAAAATGCCTTCCAAAAATGAAATTCCCTGCTTCATTTATCTTTTTTCATGGAGTATGAACATTTTCTTTTTTTCCTCCATCTGCTCTACTCTGTGTTTCAGCTTTCCTTTTTTTCTACAATGCCATTTAACAGCTGTAATAAATGTATTAGGGTTCCTATATATAGTTAAACTTGTGGCCTTAGCACAGTTGGAATAGGACAACAGCAAATGCAAAATTAAAACAAGACTGGTGTGCCAAAAAGGTGGCCTAAATGGAGTCATGTGGTTGTCCTTGGCAGTCTGCTGAGCAGATACTGTCAGCATCACTTGGAGGGGAGAGGGAGCAGGAGATGAGCAAAAAAAAGACCATCTGCTGTGCGGTTTTTTACACTGGGATTATACAGTGTTCCTAGTCCCTGTTCCAAAAGTGGCAGATCTTGAATGTCTATGTGGTTTTTTTAGTGGTTACATATAGCTGCAATGCATGTTGGCAAACAGAACTGACACTATCTTTGTCAGGAAGCAAACAATTGTTTGCATAGCTAATCCAAGTTTAGCAAGTACTTCTGTTCATCCTGACCATCTCTGCATTCCCAGCCTACACCATCTTTTTACTCTTCTCAAAGAGGAAAAAGTATAACCAAATTCCAGATATTTTAGTGAGTCTCTACAGATATTATAGTAACTGTATTGACATAAGTGTGAACTTCTCTTTGGGGCAAAGGCTGCTACTTAAACAAATACAGTTATGCCTATCAGTTATTGGAGCACTATCAATACTTTTATATCTTTTAAAAAAATTTTTTACGGGTGGACATGAGGACACAACAAAATTAATACATCTAAAGGTTGGATTTTTTTAATAACTTTGCAGAATATAAAAATATGTGGAATGAAGCACACTTGTGTACCTGTGCCATTGTACGTGAAACTTGTTCTTGTCCACACATTAGTGGGAATTTAGGTTTACAAACTTGGCATAGCTTTTCCTTCTCCTAAGTTGATATGGCAGGACTCAGCTCCAATATCCTGCCCTGTCAGCATGGGCAAAATGCCTAGTGAAATCAGCAAACTCATGCATTGAACTTTAAAAGGGTAACAAGATCTGAATATAGGAAGTACAACCATTATCCCTTTTTGAGAGAAAAAAATGTTGCCCTTAAAAGCTTAGCTGAGCCTAAATCATCATTTAGGTAATTCAGTTGACAGTTATTTAATGTTGGCAGCAGTATGTGTGTATGTACCACTGCCCTGCTAGTCAATGGAAGATGTCATAACCATTCAAGTGATTTATCAGTTTATAATTGTTATGCTCTGTAGTAGCTAGAGGCCAAAAGGAAGATAGGAGAGATTCTGCTTTAGCTCAGATTTTCCCTGTGGAAACATCCTACAGAATGGTAGTAAGAATGAAATCAGTGCTTTACTATTGAAACCAAACAGAATTATCTCATCCAAAATCCTATATAATTTACTGGCCATAGTTATAATTCTTTGCTCTGTTGACCATAACACAGAATTGCTCTTATTGTGGAATGTTTGAGAAAACAAACTGCAAAAATTTTTGATGAGGTTATCGTTCTTCATTAAATTTGGTAGTATTCTTCCAAAATTATCTAAATAAATAGTGTCTGAAATTAGCACATTCTTCAAGAGGAAGTTTTATAAAGAAAATTGTGCTACCATAATCCATTTCTACCAAAGAAAAGATTAGGTATAAAGATTAGGACTAATCTAAATCAATCAATGCTCTATTTACCAAGTCACATGCGCAAAAAAAAAGGATTAGGTGAGCTTACTCCCCTGTAGAGTTGTTTCTGCGTGCTTTCCTTTTCATTCCAAAGCTGATACAGAATGATCAAAGACTTCCCTAATGTAAATCTCTTAAATCCACCTGTAGTTTCTTGGGTTGCAAATATTACCTTTCAACTATGAACGGTGTTAAGTGATTGAGGTTTTCCTGAGTCTGCAGATTACCTGAATCAAATCTCAAAGCTGCTTCTGTCCTACCACTTCGAAAAAAAAGATGATGCACGTAATTATTTCTATTATTAAATATTTCCATAATGGCCCTTTTAGCAAGTGGTTTGCATACTTCCCCAGGAATTCAAATGTTCTCTCATCATCATGAGTGCAAAAAGCTCTGAACTTCTGCCATCCAGTCATACGTATCCATAGCCCTCTCAGATTTTGCACATTCTTAAAAGTCTGCATTGAGAACTTATATTGTTTGCTTTTGTACATTTTCTTTAGTAGAAACAGATATGAAGAATTATGCTTACAGCACTGCCCTTACAAAGTAAAATGTAAAACTTTCAATCAGTACTATCTTTAGAGGCTATTTGGACAATTACAGAAAAATCTTACAGAATTTATTTCAAAATGCTAGCCTATCGTATGACTAATTTATAGCTTTTTTTTTAATAGCCAGTCATATCAAGAATTGCTTATTCTACAAGGATGTTTAAAGGCTAAACATTATAGAAGAAAAGAAGCCATGGGGACATTGGGGACAAGTTACTTGAAAACTTTTGCATGGCAGTAACACTCTGAATTTCATAAGAAATAAAAGAGCAAAGTAATCTAGGTCTTCTAAATGCATGTGATTACAATAGTCAGAAAAATAAAGTTAGATTTTCACATTTAGCTCAGCACAGCTCTATTTTTTGTGTTTAGCATAACATACTGAGTAATTGCCTCTCTCTGGCACTGAGACATACCGGGATATGGCTGTGCTGCATGTAATCAGGATTTATCAGTACTGTGCCTTTTTTCCTACCTTGTACAGTTTCTGTAAGGGATATCTGCAGCTTTTGCGGAGTTCGGCATTCTGAGCTTTTAACAAAACTAGCAAATTTGTTTCCAAAACACAGCTTCAAAATGTGGACAACTAGTCCCACTGTTCTCATGACTCAGATGGGAGCTCTGTGGCAGAGGCCTTAATATGGTTTCAGGTCACTGTTAGACAGTGAGTCTGATGCCCTGCTTTAACTCAGCTATACTTGGACAGGAAACAGAAGGGACAGGAGTAGCTCTGAGCCAGTTTTAGATCGCTCTGAAGTCTGGGGCTGTCCTCAAATGTACCCAGTTCTTACAAGAAACCAGAGCTACCTCAGAACCACACTGTCCACTGCTGTGAGCACAGTGGAGTGCAGCAGTGGTCAGGAAATTCAATCCCTTGTTCCGTGTGGAGAGCTTTGTACGAGTGAACAGAGTTATCACTATTACCTTTATAATTTTTTTTAATATCTTGAGAAATTCCTTTCAGGGGTGCAGGTTATACTTTAAGTTGTCCTTCAGCTGCTTTTGTGCTGTAGATGGACTGGGACATGCAAAGCAGAATTAGGCCCAACACACACAGAGACCATTATATGTACTTCCATACACAGGATGGGAGATCTTCCTAACAGTATAAGGTCTAGATTGAAAAGGAATAGATTGCCTTACATCTGTGTATCGATTATATTTAAATTGTGTATCTGTTTTTACTGTATGAATTTTATATCTTATGTACCTTCCCGTTTATTTAAATACCATTATAGTAATTGCAGTACACTAAGCTACCAGAATCAGCAAAGAGTTAAGAAACTAAGACAGTCCAAACATGAAGAAAAATGTAAAGACATGTTGCAGTCTGATGAAGATTACCAGACCATCACAGCACAGCCCAAAAGCATGCTTCAAACCTCAGGAAAAAATGCACTAAAGAATTACCATGGGAACAACAAATTTAAATAACAAATAAAAAACAATAGCTATTTACACCCCAACAAAATTATACAAACGAACAATAAAACCAGAATTGTGAATCAGCTAAACTCAATAATTAAACAGAATGTGGAAAAACTAAAATATTAAACATGGGAGTAAAGGTGGGGGTGGGGGAGGGAAGAGGAAGGCAGAAGAGCCACCCAACAACCCAATGCTAGCTAAGACATAAACAGAAAACAAAGACACTGTGTAGAAAACAGAACTGATCATTTCCACAAGACAAAATATAAAACTAAGCAAATGCTTCAATCTAGATAAATGTTAGCAGGTTTTTGTGTGATTTCTGCTTATTTCTTTACTGTGGAGTTTTGCATCAGTGGGGTTTTGCAATATCATACACATGCAGCATGTACTAAAATCAGTGTGTTATGCTGGTTTAATGAGAACAGCTTTTGTCCATCATGCTGGTATTCATGAAGAATATATTAGATATTGATACCCTGAAAATATAGAAGACATGGGATTTTGATTAAAGGGACATCAATCTAGACATTCAGGTCCCTTTAAACTCACACTCCTCCAATACATGCCTACCTGTTTTTAAAAGTCAACTGTGGAAACTCAAAAGTGGTGTTATAAGGTGACATTTATTTGACATGAGGACGAAAGGCTATTAACCTGTAGCTGGAATAATTTTTAAAGAAGAACTCAGATGTGATAAAAAGATGAGTGAGAATAGGCCCCCTAAGATTAATTTGTGTGTTGAGAATATGTTGAAAATGTTCTGTCTTCCTTAACCAAATAGTTGATTTATGGATATGATGCGAATAAAAAATTATACTGCAAGAAAAGAAAAAAAAACTCAAGCCAAAACCAGAAACTTATCATACTTCAGTGTGTTGGAAGCATCCTTCTTTATATTTTACTTATGAGATAAAATGTAATTTCACAAATTACTGGAGTCCATTAAAGAAGAACAAGACTGTGTGGTCCAAAATCTCACAGGGATTTTGGTCTATGTGCGGGAAGCAGCTTATTCTTTTTCTCCCAGACAAATATTTGTTACTTAGCCATTAAATCAAAGATGGGTCCATGCTGCCAAATAGATTTGAATTTAAACCATTAGAGAATTTTAGGCTTTGATTTGTGCCCATCTCTTAATGTGGTGAGGCTTTTAAATTTCTGATTGCTTTACCAGCATTAGTTAATAGATAAAGCTGTGTGAACATTGAAGGAAAGGTGTGGGGAATGGTGCGTTTTGAAAGATTCTGTTAATTTTCTTTGGCCAGCCTTTGAGTTTGCCTGTTTCCCCTTTTTGGCAAGGTCACAGTTCTCATGAATATTTGACTGAGCAGTTGAATTTTCATATGGGAAAATGTATAATGGAAGTGAGTGTTTTGACTTGGTGCTAGGGACAAGTAACCAACACAATATGCATTATATATTTGCACACTGTGCAGGAAGAATATAATCATCTGCACTTAAAAGTTGCAGACACCTTTGCTGGGTGAATTTGAGCAACTGAATTTGTTCCTGATCATTCTTCTTACAGAGGGAGAAAACATGTTCATCAGATAAATAATTAACTAAAAATAGATTTTGATTCTACAGATCACCATTTTGAAAAAGAGAAACCCCATCTCTTGCTGGTTAGAGGCAAAATCCTTCCCTTGTTTGAAGGTAGTCACTGATTTAAAGTCTACCCAGTCACATCAAGTCAGAGAAGTCAGTTATTTGCTTCAGATAACAATTAGTGTCTGTGCCAAAGCTGGGAATACATCTCAACATTTCTTGGGATCTCATCCTATAACATTCTGAGTTATTCCAAGCAGGTCAGTGCCTCCCAGAATAGCCATTGAGTATGGGAATCTGTGAAAAAGTTGAGCTTTATCAGCAAACTGAGAAACTTCTATCAATGCTATGATATTAACAGCTTGAAGCAAATTAATCATTCTTCCATTGTAGAGATATCACTACTGAGGTTAATCAAAAGAGAGAGAGTTAAGAGAGAACCACATCCTTCCCACCTTGAAAAATGTGGTGTAATCAATAGCAAAAAATAAATGGGTGATCAGTGAAGATCTGTTTCATTTACTGTTTACTGTTTACTGCATGGTTGCTATGGAATGTCTTGGAAGAGGGGGGTGAGGTTTGTGAAATTAAAGGTTTTTTATCCATTACAGATTTTGTTCCCTGTGTGAGTGTGCGTCAGTAGCACATAGTGAAATTCAAAGTTATTCCAGACTCCTTCATTACATGCATGCTCACTGCTACTGAAAACCTCATATGATTTTAAAATACAATCTGCGCTATAGAACTCAAAAATTAATGCAATTTTTTGAATAATTTCAATTTTTTGATGGGAAAAATAAACCCAAACAACCCAAACCAAACACCATGGATTTGTTCCTTTTTATTTGTTTACAAGGATATGATTGTGAAACATTACTAATAAACTTTTATTAACAATAATAAATGACAGCTGTGTGTAACATGTACCAAAAGCCTGTTCAAAGATTCATTTCTAGGTTGCATGTCATGTTTAAAGCTATAAAGTATAATGACCTTCTCAGAGATCAAAGCCCCGTCTTTTTTTTTTTCCAAAAGAGATGTTTGAGGTTGTTAGAGCAGTGAACCCACTGAGTGAAGTACCAGTTTCTACCAGAAGTTGATTAATAGAGAAGTTGAGAATGACAGTGCCATGGGAGAATATGGGGGACAAGCCAGGTGGGCATGCAGTTGACCACATGCACTTTTCCTTATGCACCATCCAGTAGATTAATTTGCTACCCATGGATCCTCTCCCTGACAGAGGACTCTGTAATGAATCTGCTGTAGGTGGATTTCCTTGTGTGCGTTGTGGTGGATGCGTGGCTGGCACAGAGCAAGGCTTTGCTGTTAGTCAGCTTGCTATGCTTCATCACTCATAACTCTCTCATGCCTGCACAGAAGCATGGCTAATGTGGTAGCTTTGATGCTCTTAGTCTTGTGGAAAGATTTCTAGGCTGGATCCATCTAGCTGGTGTAAGCAGGCCAAAGGACAGCCTCATCATCTGGATGCACATTCCTGTATCTCCATCAGTGTTGTCACAGGCCTTGATAGTACTCCCCATCTATAAGGGATTTGCTGATGCGTGCTTCTGAAGTAGTACGTGTTCTTCCTATAATATGTACTGTGCACTTTGTTTTTATTTAAAAGAGTGGTTGTTCAGAAAGGTATTAAAAGGCTCTCACTGTCCTCAAACCTAGCTTGAAGTTTATAAAGTATAAAGCTGCAAACCGATGTGTAAAGAAGCAATGATGTTTGGAACAGGCTACCAGAACATTGTCACAAATAAGGAAAAGGATATTTAGTTGGCTACATTTGTCCTGGAATCTTATCTGGAGAGGTCAGGCCTGTCTCCCTACAACTGAAGCTTGCAGGTTGTCTTGTTCTGCTGTAACATAAAACAAGTAGCATAGATCATGTAACACAATGTTGCTTGCCACTACTTGCCATTGTAAAATTCAGATGTAATTCTTCCAGGCTTTTTTCTGTTGTGTGAAGGACCATGAATCCTGTTATGAGTATTTTAACCACAAGGTTCCAAATTCCTTTTTGTTAAAGTCACCTGAGAAATAAGTGAAAATTTATGATGAATGCAAAATACTTTTTTTCAGTATTTTTCCTGAATGAAATTTTGCCTAAACCATTCTGTGTTTTATGGGAAGGTCAGTATGGTCCTTGGAGAACTTCCATGGTAGAAGCTGTGAGTCAAGATCCTTCTTGTCAGCGTTAATCAGCCTGGTCCAGTAATGTTTCACTCTCTGCTCTCTTCTGTGAATGTTACAGCATCACTGACTGTGTCTGTAATTGGAAGTTCCTGAGTAAAGATAGGCTTCTCAAGGAATGTATTCAAACTCCCCACTGTTGATAATGGTACTGACACTGGGCAGATGTTGAAAAGGGTCGTTCCAGTGCTGGCTTGTACTTTCACAATCTTTGGTCAATATTCTTACCACCTATGCTCTTAGGCAGCATTTTCCTGTGCTGCGTTCATCCTTAAAATTCTTTAGCTGAGCAGAGACAGTACAGGTAGGGTTCATCAGCAGAACTACTGGTATTTCACCACCTTACTTTCACTCAGCATTATTGTAACTTCCTGGCAAACCTTTCGATAAGACAGTTTCCCAGTTTCTTGGTTTGCTTACATGTGCTGTAGAGGATCATGGGGAGTTTGCCTTTCTGTGCTTAGGCTGGCTTCACCAGCTGTTTCAGCAATGATATCTTAGCAGCCAGGTTTGAAGAGCTGCAGCTCAGAATGAGGGAAGGGGTTATTTTGGGTGGTATTACTCCACTGCAGACACAGAGACTGTGGATAACCACATGTATTTATAAGGGTTGAATTCTGCAAGACACCAGATACCACAGTGATAAGTGCTATACAAGTACCTAGATAAACCCTTTTCTGGGAGGCTGCCAATATAATATCAAATGAATATGAAGTTAACACCTTGTGTTGCGTGGTGGCCATGAACTAGGGCATTTCACCCTGAAGAGGAGAAATTGATGACACTCTGCTATCAGCAACTTTAAGTTTTACTATAGCCAAATAGCAAACTAAGTCTTCATAATAATGGCACCAGAAAAATGATGAGATGGCATTTTATAAAATGACATTAAGAGAGGAGTCAATAGCAAGTACAAGTTAAACAGTAAATAACACGTTTAGCTATTTTGTACATTGTACAGAATTATTCTCCCATCAATAGCAATCCATTGGGACTGGATCAGACTGACAAAGCATTTCAGTTCCTATGTAAGCAAACAGATGGATACATAAGTAAGTTTTCAGAATCAAAGAAGCAATTAAGCTAACCGGTATACATTTGGTGCAGACATAAAATGACCATGCAGCACCCTTATCTCTTGGTTTGGTCATAATATTGTGCATATATATTTGTGGTTCCTTTATTTCTCTTTTCCCCTCTTTGGTAACATTGTCCAGATCTTCTTTCCTGCCTGTGGGGTCTCACATTAGGGTATAATATTTTTTCCTATCTGGTGGTCTGTGGTTTGTCTGTTTGTCTATCACTTGAGTGTTTCTATTTTGTTGCCAACTTACGACATCCCAGACTTCAGATCAAGGGTTTCTAACAGAGAGATTGTGCCATGGACCAGCGTCCTTCCCATTTGTGATCATAAAACTACCCCATTCGTTCATGCAAAGCCCCCGCAATATGCTGCTCAGGGAGCCAAGGCCTGCCCTAACAAGGAAGAATTTATCCTAGTGAAAATGGAATTATTCCAATGGAGTCATCTATATGCTCCACACTTTTCTCACCCAGGCATCTAGGAGTTGTGTCTGGGCAGACTGGGTACAGTTTCATTCTGTACCAGAAGTAGGAGGGCAGATGGGTGACTTAGAGTCATATTTCCCTCCCATCTCTGATCCTGCACTGAATCTAGATCAAAATCACTGTTTTCCATCTCATCACCCTCATTCTTTTCTTCTAGCTGGGCTAATTCTTTTCTCTCCTTACCAGCCTCCACAAGGAAATGTTGCCTTTATTTCAACAAGACGGTTACCAAAAGTTTCCTCTAGGCATTGTTAAAAAGGATGAGTGTTGATCCAAAGCTAGAAGGAGGCAGGGAGTATCTTCTTCCCTACCCCACCCTCCAACTCAAGTTGAATGAAAATAAACTTGTACTAAAAGCAGCATTTAATTTAGTCCTTTTGTTATCTATTTTAAAAGTTGGAGACATAGCTTGCTAGAGGAATCTTGCACCCCAAGGGTGACAGTACTATCTTAATAGGGGAAAGATATTCTTTGAGCGGGGAATTCTGCCTTCAATGTGCCTACATTGAGTCCCCTCAAAAGTGTTGCTGCTCTTGCATTTCTGAATGCCTTTGATGTGTGGGCAGGTTTCTGGCCATAACAGCTTTGATTCCAGATTATTCTTCATGAGGAACCAAAAAAAATTTCAACTTTCACCTTTTCACAACACATTTTTCACCTTTTTGGGGCTACAGTTCTATGAGGAGAACTGGAGTTGTTTTATTCTTGGCTGTAGCTCTTTATTCCATAAAACACATGGAAAACCAAAGGGACAGAGTGGAAATACAGAGCTTATCTGTGCATTAGCCATGGAGACTGTTCCGTGTATCTTTCTGTTGAGTGCTAGTTTTTGTCTACATTTATCTTTAAAATTTCATTTAAAAAAAATTTAGATCACTCTTTTTACTATGCTGTCTAATATTCCATCAAATTATTTCAGTCAGGTGCACTGCAGTGCAACTCTACTTGGAAGTAATCTCAAAATGAAATCTCTTAAGACCTAGGTTAAATTTAATATTAAATTTGTGACTAAAGAACTTAAAAAGCTATCAAAAGTTAGAGTCCTCACAGGCATTCCAGCATTCTCTAACTTCCTTTTCGTGCAAAGCAATCTGTTCCATGTAACCAGTACTATAGAAATGCAACTGCAGTTTAAGGCTAATGCATTGCGGAAGAATATGCACTTCTGCTATCAAAACTGGCTTTTATAGCCTTAAGCCCAGTCCTTAAAAGTAAGGTTTTGCAAGATTATGCTCTCTGGGATATTGATGCTGTTGTTTTGCTCTGGATGCTAAGTAATTTCTTTTACCCCTTAGGTTTCATTCCTCTATCAACCTTACTGTGTGATAGTTTCTTGTTTCTGAGACTTCTTGTGTTTTACATTCTTTGAAGTATGACCACTACCCTGAACTTCCCTTTTAAGGACACTCATATCAAGGGTGTATCAAATATGCCTGTGTCACAGGGGGACACCAGCGCTGTATAAAGTATGCAACAGAGCATGTAAAGGATTCCACTGACAGAAATCAGAGCTTTCTCCCCAGCCCCCAACCCTACTTATTTCACCAAGCAGAATATAAGAGCATATGCACAGACAAACTGGCGTCCCATTACATTCCTCCAGGGTAAATAATTTATCAGGACTGATGCTGATTAAGTATAAATGTGAAGAGTGTCAGGAATCCAGGTGACACAGTAGTGAGTGCTGGCTTTTTCCAGGAGTACAAGTCACATTTCTCCCTTTACATCCACATCCTCTTTTGGGAAATGTTTTTGCTTTTTGTGTGCTATTTTACTTTTGGGGAATAGAGCTCTTATAGAAGAAAACAAAATACTCACTCAGGCTGCAGTGTCGTAGCACACATTTAGTCATAGAGTGTGTCCTCATTAGGAGGTAATCACATTTGGTTGGATCTTCAACTCACTAATTTTATTCAATCCTCATTATAAAACCTTCCGTTTCAGTCCTCCCTCCTGAATACATTTCATTCCTTAAGTTTTATCTGCCTGTTTTAAAAATGCTGCAGTTTGCTTCTGCCTTAAGGCCATAAGCTTTAAGCAGGTTAAAAGTTGCGTACACGTACCTTTCATCAGATGGCAATCCCCAGTGCACTGTATTGTTGTAATACAGGCACTGAGACAGGCCTTGGAACTCCAGTAGCTCTCAGGACATCCAAAAGCTAGATTTTTTAACACCTGTGGGGGTGTTGATGCGGAGCCACTTTTCCAAGCCACTTTTCCGAACGGATCTCATCCAAAATACTCATTTGGTTCTTGCACTGCTAAGATGGGAAATGCCAACTGCATTAAAATTCCAGGCATAAAATATTGCACACTGCTGCAGTGACTGAGCTCTGCTGATAGCAGCTACTTAGAAGATCTTTGTCAAATACACAGTTTACTTAGACCAAAAGTGTATCTGCTACAGAGAGAGCAAAAAGTCAGGATGGGAAATTGAAGGAGTGCTCTCCTCCAGAGAGAGCACAAGCTTTCAGGAGAAGCTTGAGCCACTAGTGAGTGGCCAGAGAGATAAGAGCTTTGACTAGATGTAAATCAGCAGCAGGAATGCACAGCTGGGGAAATTAATGGGAAGAAGGCTAAATCTCTTTCTAGACTCTGCTAGTCAAGGAACTTGACCCTCGTACTTCCAGGCTCACTTTTGATATGCTTCGTGGTGTGTCTTAGGCCATCCTTAAGTGAATCCTACTGTTAACGGGAAGGAAAGTGCCTCTAATGCACTGCAGTATTCTCTATTGTCAGGTGGAGAGATGAACACAGTGATTTTTAATAGCTGATATTTGCTAGATGGTATGCCAGAAATGTACACCAGTGGAATCTCAGTTGAACTGGCCCTTTTTAAAAGTAAGAAAACTAGCAGGAAAAGACAGGAGTTATCTGTGTATTGATAGGGCCATCACAATATTTTTGTGTCCACCAAAAAATTACTACCTGGGCTCTCAGCTGTAAACTGCATACCTAGATTTGATAGAAAAGGAATTGGCTGGACAGACTCAGCCAGAGAGTTGTGGTCAATGGCTCTATGTCCAGTGGACTCTGGTCATGAAGTGGTCTCCTTCAGGGCTCTGTCTTGGGGCTGGTGTTCTTTAATATCAGTGACACAGACAGGGGGATTGAGTGCACCCTCAGCAAGTTTGTAGATGACACAAAAGCAAGTGGTGTGGTTGGACACAACAGTAGGACAGGATGACATCTGGGGAGCCTGGACAAAACTGAGAAGTGGATCCACGAGAACCTCATGAGCTTTAACAATTTCAAGTGCAAGGTGTTGCACCTGAGAGAAGTACGGGGGGGTTTCTTTTGGATGAAAAGCTGGACACAAACCAACAGAGTTCACTTGTGGCCCAGAAGGCCAATGGTATCCTGGGCTACATCAAAAGAGAGGTGGCTAGCAGGTAGAAAGAGGGTGATTCTCCCTCTCTACTCTTCCTTTATGAGGTTGCATCTGGAGTGCTGCATTCAGATCTGGAGTCCTCAGCACAAGAAAGACATGCACCTGTTAGAGGGGGTCCAGAAGAGGCCACAAAGATGAGCAGAGGGCTGGAGCAGCTCTCCTATTAAGACAGACTGGAGAGTGGTGGTGTTCTGCCTGGAGGAGAGAAGGCTTCAAGGAGACGTCATTGCGGCCTGCCAATACTTAAAGGGGACTTATAAAAAAAGAGGGAGAATGAATTTTTACATGGCCAGACAGTGACAAAATAAAGGGAAAAAGTTCTGAATTTGATGGAATTTAGATTAGATGATAGAAGGAAATCCTTCAAGAAATCGTTTCCTGTGAGGGTGTGGTTGCACCTGGCACAGGTTGCCCAGAAAAGTTGTGGACTCCCCATTCCTGGAAGTGTTTAAGGCCAGGCTGGATGGAGCTTTGAGCAATCTGATCTAGTGGGTGGCGTCCCTGCCCACAGCAGGGGAATTAGAACACCATGTGATTATTAAGGTCCCTTCCAATCCAAACCGATCTGTGATTCTATGAAATCAAAAACAGATAGCAAAAACAGCTCAGCATTTTCTTACAGAAAAAGAGAGACATCCCTTGCCTTATATGAACAGTCCTAGTGTTCTCAAAGTGCATGTCTTTTGGAATCTAAGACAGTCATCTCTTGAGTTACCTTTCTCTGTTTCCCATATAGCTCCTTGTAAGTGCATTAGCAGGAAACCCAGTGGAATGTGCAGAAATAACTTCCAGAGTCGTGGAAGACGAGCCAGTCAGTTGTCCTTTGACATAGAGTATTTAGAGTTAGGCAAAACAAAGTCTTTCAGCTAACAACCAACCAACCAACCAACCAAAACAAAACAACAACAACAACGAAAAATCATTTTAGCTAACTTGTATAAGAGTAGTCATTGTAGAATAGAAATATGTAACTCTTGCAGTGCTGTGATTAGATTCACTAATATTTTCTTGTGTTAAACTGTTGACAGCTATGCTAGTGAAAGTATTCCAATGTACTGACTAGAAGGGGAAAGACATAAAAGCTTCCCAAAGAATAACTGAGAACAAATCCTATAAATAAATGTAGAAATGAGCTTAAAACCACAAAAATTTGTTGGATCTAGTCTTGGCTTTTTCCAAATATTAGGCATATTCAAATGTAAAGTCCTAGCTTTTCTCTGTTTAGAAGAATTGACTTTGGAAAAAAAAGTTATCTGAGGGGTTTAAAATTTTCAAAATATGTTGATGAAAACATTTTTGGTGTTCTAGGTTTTTTTAAAATTATCAAATCAAATATAATTCCACTTAGGTTTCTTTAAATCTGAATGCCAAAACAGTATTTTATATAAACAGCAATATTACTGTTTGAAACTTCTTTTTTTTCATGAAAATTGTTGGTACTATGCAAGATGTTTTTTCTTTTTTTCTGGACAGTCTAACAATACTAGTAATTTTGTCCAGCCTCTGAATTACACAGCTGCTGGATTTTACTGTCAGTCCCCCTAATTCAGGTTTTCTTCATAGGATTTGATTAATCAAAATAATTATTTTAAGTTTATTGTGAAATACCTGTTAAGTCTGGCAAGGGCTGTAGCCTAAGTGAAGAGTAATGCTATTTAAGCTTAGGATAGAAGACTGTGTGAAACATCTAGACGAAGGAGAAAATAGAGTCAGAGCTTGCTTCTAAAATATATTCTCTTTTTGGTGTTTATATATAGCAGTCATGTTCACCAGAGACAATTTAGAGGATGGAGAGAATACTGGCTCCGCTGTATGTGTCATCTTGTCAAGGTGAAAAGAGAGTGTCATTTCAAGCCAGTAGTGAAAAGAGCATGGAGCCCTCTTGGATGTGATACAAGGAAAGTCTGCGTGCTGCACAGGAGTCAGTCTTCTTTGGAAACCTTTTATTAGTACCAAACAGTAAACTAACTCATGTGTGTTCAACATCATGAGATACAGTTTGAGTGCTCCCCTCCTGCTTGGAGCCTCCCTGGTAGGAGTAACGATTGTGAGCAGTACCCAGCTGCAGAGCCCTTCAGGCCTGACCCTGCAAGGTCTGCTGCTGACTGCAGCCTGTTACTCATCTCACGTAACACAGAGTGCAAGGCAGCTTACCTGATTTACCCTTTCTGTGGGTGGGAGGAGTGAGCAGTGAGCACCTTGCCAGTGAGACACAGCAACCTTCCAGCGTTTCTGAGCACTCTGCTGGAGCTTGTGGCTGGTTAAGTTGGTCTTGGATAAGTCACCCAATTGTGTATGCTACTGGCATTCTCTCAGAAGCCAAATCAGATGCCTGCTCCTTGTGAAGGGCTGGGATTTCAAAACCAGAGCTGTGTTGAATTCAGCATTTGAGTGAAATTGGAACACTGTTCGGGGAAAAAAAAAGAAAATAACATGACTCATTCTAAGACAGCCATAAAATACAGCAGTGTCAGAATCATAAATTGTTGTCCATGAATGTATCACCCACCTATCAGAGACAGAATTCTGCCAACAGCTCTTCCAATAAGAGAAAGACTTTTGCATAATTTTTAAGGTGGAACATGCTGGATTTAATTACAGAACTAAAGTTTGCCACTCAAAAAATATCATGGTATTGTTTTAGATTATTTCCTCTTCCATTCTCAGCATCTCTACGGTGGAGCAGTAGCCTTCTCAAATATGTTTTGTGGACATTAGGAGCAATAAAGGAAATCCTGATGACATAGTTTCCAAAGTTACCCAGAGCTCGTTACTAAAATGGGACCACCAGCAAAGAGGCAGCATAGAAAAAATAAATCCATGCTTAAAAAATGTCCTGTCTTGACTTCACTCATGCAGGATGTTCTGATAAACCCAGAAAAATAATCCTATTGCTTAGTTGTCCCCTTTACTGCTTAAAAGTCAATAGACTCATACAACTGATCTCTAGCTGAATCACCCTAGCTACAAGGAGCAACCTGTATTTTGGCTGAGTACAAAACATAAGCTGTTAAGGACTGAATAGGATAGGTTATTTTAAGGGGTGTTATATGTGCTCGCACAGAAGAAGGGAAAAACCACAAATCCTATTCCAACCTTGGATAGTCTGCATGAAGCATGCTAGAGAATGAAGACTGTGATCATTTAGAGCAGCTTAAACTCAACCATATTTTCATAGTGCTTGTGTTGGTTATCATAGTCTCTTAGAGAATATGGTAATTCTAGGAATAACAAGTGATAACAGGAGGAGGGACAAAAAAGCAAGCCTGAGAGCTGATGTAAGGATTTCCAGCTTCTTAACTTTACAGATGACATAATTGCTGTCACCACAATCCATCGATGCAAAGAGGCTGGAAGCAGGCTGGCAGAAATACAAATTTTTCAGAGAGTTGACTGGAGTAATTTATTTAACTGTCCTTTTGAGCAATGTTAGGACTCACATAGGCTCCCCATAGAGCACACACTGCATATTGTCCCTATGAAATACGATGAAGCACAGATCTTTCTGAGCACATTAGCAACCAGATCCAAAACAACAGGGCTATAATTTAACAGTTACTGTGCATGATCAATTCCCCTCCATCCCTCCATCCCTTTTTTGGCTATTAGTTTTTAAAGCATGAAATATATCCTGTAGTGCAACCCCTCCTGAAAGAATACATTATCAGGGCTTCTGTGTAGCGGATGGAACTGTCTAAAGATTTCTGTTACGTTTCTAATTTTCCCGGTGTTTTTCAAATTGTTTTGAGAATGAGACAAGTCGAAATAACTTGAACTGGGAAATGGAAAAGGAGGAGCCACAGTTAAAAGCACTACTATATAATAAGATTTAAGTGACTATTATGATTTTCAGTGTCTTAAAAATTGTAATTGGATGCTGGCTGAAGTGCTTTGGATGTAAAGAAGACTGTAAATACTTTACTTGCCAAAGTCAAGCTTCTTCACTGCTTGTCCATAACACAAGATCACCTAAGCAAAGTGAAAGTGAAAGTGAAAGTTATGATGACTGGTGCCTCATCAAGTGCATAATTTAAAAAGTATTGAATAAGATGTGGAGCTATCCTCTTGCTTTATCACCACTGACATGGCTTAGAGAATTTGTGTATTCTAATACAGTGAGACAAAGACCCTCTTTACACAATATATGGGACTGGCAGGGTGCAGTGAAAGTGACTTTTTAAAAATTCCCTTTTCTTCCACATTTATTCAGAGGAGAAAAAAAACCCCTAAAATTGAAGCAAATATCCTAGAAAAATATCATAGGAAAAAAGTTAACTCTCTCTTATAGTATGTAAGAGTTCTTATGTTCCTGTAAGCAGCCCAAGATAGGGGAAGAACTTCTTTCTGTGTAATCTCCAGAGACTGCCAGTTCTTTTTGTAGTCTTAAAAGAGTTTTCTGGACGTCATAAGCGATAAAATGTTTTTTTAAGTAAGAAAGTATTAAATTCTCTATGAACCTTGCTGCCTTAGACATAACCTGTCTCCTTTGGCTGGGATTGTGATTCCATTTTCTTGGCAGTACATATGAAGATGGTGGAGCTTGTGAAGCATAGGGGAAACTACAGCCTTATTTCAAAACAAGCTGCAGAGATGGTATGGCAAAGCTATAACTTGTCATGTCCCTTAGAAAAACTGAGTGTTGCACAGACCTGACTTTGATGCATCTGACAAGGAGCCCACATGAAAATACACAGGATTTGTTGTTTGAAATGACAGGTGGCTATCTGACTCAATCTCCTCCATGTCACAGGCACTGGGGACAGTGCCTCACACAGTTCAGTAGTTTAAATTTCAAAAACAAGCTGTGTGATTCAAGTCACAGGATATTCTGATTTGTTGAGTGTGTTGCAAAAAACGATCCAGTAGGAACTGGACTGAAATTGGCTCATCTATCATTTAATATGTAACATGTTTTTTGCATTATGATTCATGTTGTCATTGCAATTGCTGTAACTATCAACTGATAGCTGACAGTGGGAGCCAACCTCAATCTCAGGGTAAACAGGGAGGGTAAACATTGCTTTCAAAGGAGTTGTGCCTTCTCCACTCCAACAATTAATTTAATTAGCTTCATGAAATGCCACTCACCATTCTTTGTTGTGTTGTGTTGTATTGTTGAGGGAAGAAGGCGACTTTAAAGGATGTGCAAGTCTTTCCTCCCATTATGTGGCATAAATCAACAAGTCTTGTGCTTCAAGGGAGGAAATAGACTCCTACAGTGAAATCCTGGTTAGTGCTCTGAATTCCGCTTTGATGAGCTTATGTCTCACCCCCTAACTTTCAGAATTAGCAACCAAGATATGAATTAATTTCTAAGCTGACAGTAAGGATAATCAGTTACAACTAAAAGATACTGAATCTTTGCATTTCTGCTGAACAAACTGAGATAATTGCTTCAGCAAAAAAAAGGTAAAATGACACTCCTCAAGGGTCCACTATTTGAACATATATCTAGTGTTTACTGTGTTTTCTTACTGTGCTCCCTTTTTGCACACAAAACTCCTGTTCTCTGTGGGAAGAATTTTTGAAAGGCCAAAGAATGCAGGATCAGGTAGAAGTTAGGCATGGACATACTGGCTGTGTTTTCAGAACGTGATACATAATTCCCTTGCTAGTTTCTCGTAATTCCTGGCTCAGAGAGTACACTTTATTCAGAGAAAGTAGTGTAGCTGGTCTATGTCGTTGGGACAAAGCCCAGATGTGTCGGGGATATGCAGCATGCAGCACTCTGCTATTTGTTTTCTGAGTGCTTCTATGTCATCAAACTGCCTATACATAATTCAGATGTAAGTGAAAGCCACTTTCCTGAGCTTCTGCGTTGATCTTTTTAACTTTGTAGATGTTTGCAGTGGCAAAGGGCAGAGGTAGTTAGAAGTGCCCTTGTCTTTTCTGTAGGTTGCATCTGTTTAAATTTCAGTTCCTAATCTGACATAGTGTTCTCAGAGCTGTATCATTAAAAACTTACAGAAATATTAATAGGCAATGAGGCTAACCTGTGTCAACTTTACATAGCAAAGGATTTTCTTAGCTGAACTTTTAAGTATATACAGAACCATTTTCTATCACTTATCTCTGTAGCATATTTGTTTTATAAGAATGATGTCTTTTCATTCCTCCCACTGCTACCTTTCATTCTTTGCCAGTCTACATAATGATTTTGGAGGCTGAATGAAGAAGCTCTGTCTGGGCTCTTAATGAAATCTCCCTTTCGTCTTATCTTCCACTCTCAAAGTAACTTTCTGATAAATTCGTTTGTTAGAGAGGATAAACTGTTTGCTTCAGCTTTGGTTTAATTATGATACTGGACTGTAAAAAAAAAAAACCTTAATAAGAAAGGATGCTTGGTCAGTGCTAGAACTGGAAAAATATTTCTGCATGTATAGTTACTTAAAATTTGCAATTGATTTCACCCTTTGAGATTGCTTTGTACATAAAATCTAGGAAAAAGTTTACTGGCAGAATATTTGCAAAAAAGAGCAAAGTTGGGACTTAAAATAATTCCCTTTGGTTCAGATTTTAAATAGCCAATCTTATTTATGATTTCCTGCTTATCTTTTTTCTTGCTTGTTTGCAAAGTTGGGCATAAGAAATCCAGTCACAAAGGACTGCTCTGTTGTGTTTCATGAATACGCGTAAGATCACAGAATCACAGATTAATCTGAGTTGGGAGATGCCCACAAGGATCATCAAGTCCAACTCTAAAGTGTCTGGCCAATACGGGAATTGAACCCCAATCTCAGTGTTACTAGCACCATGTTCTAACCTAGATGATGATGATTCCTTGCCATTACCAGTCTAAATTTAAACCTATCCTCTGGATATCTCTCAATATTGTGTCATTTTTTCAACAGAAATCTTGTTGAAATGGAAAGACTTTGGACATTTCTTCAGGGTGCCTGAAGGTCCCAGATGCAGTGTGTGTGATCAGTCCATGGGGGATGTGGAGAGCATAGCCAGGTATAGGCTGGTGGTCTGCATTTCTCTGGTAGACAGAGTTCAAATCACTGATGCAGTGCATTAGGGATAGGTATTTAGGAAGTGTTCTGCATATACCACTAAATGCAAAAAAACCCCATCTGAACCTATGGAGTTAGCATCTAAGACACCACATAAACAACTGAAGCACAGAGAGTGATTTGCAACAAGCAGTTGTTGAAGGTTGGGGGGGCAGAATTTTTCCTCATTCTGTTGCTAGGTAACCAATAACCAGATATTTAAGGACCATTTTCTCTTTAGTAAGAGACAAAGGATATGGCCTGGTTGTGGTGAAGGGAGGAGAGATCTGGCCATCGGTAACTCACGCACTCGCTCACTGATTTGGAGGAGAGACCAGTGAAAAAACTGCTGCCTCCTTTTTGCGACTACTGCAGAGAGAGAACCCGGCTCTGCACTGTTTTCCTTGCTGGGCTGCTGCAGAGGGGGCCTGGCTGCCACCGCCCCGTGCCCCACCTGCCAGAACACGCTGCCAGAACTATGGAACTCCTGCACCTTTTGCTGGCTAGCCTGGGTGAGCCCATCCTGCCACTCCATCTCCCTGCTCTGAGCTCCCTGCCCAGCCCGTCCTGCTCATGCCATCCCTGCCCAGCCCATCTGCCATGACCCATGTGACACAGACCTAACCTCGCGCCACAGCGCCCCCTGCAGCCGCGCGGGAGTCACCGCACCTGCCCTGCCCGGCTGGGAGCCTGACAGCGCCCCTGCTGGCTGTGACTGTGACTGCACCAAACGAGAAAGTGCCTGGCAGCCCAGGGACATCTGCCACCGGGTTTTTGTTTTGTTTGTTTTTGCTGCTTGTGTTGCTTGTTTGTCTCATTATAGGTACTAGCAACTGTTATTCCTTTTCCCACATCTTTGCCTGAAAGCCCTTGATTCCAAAGTTATAATAATTCAGAGGGAAGGGGGGTCACATTCTCCATTCTAAGGAAGGTTCCCACCTTCCTTAGCAGACGCCTGTCTTTCCAACCAAGACAGCAGTTCAGAAAGAATCTACATCTAGTCAAATGGTGAAATTTATTCATGAGCTGAGAAACAACACAGAATTTTGAGAATTGTTTGAACCCTATTCAGAGGACTGAAGTGATGCATATGCCTTATGCTGGTCCTCCACAGAGGAATGATATTCATCCAGTGTGAATACTTTTGAATAGAGAATGAATATTTAAACCACATGGAGACAACTGATGAATAGAAAAAGAGAATAAATTATCAAATTAATTAATATTAGTAGTGAGTGCTTACAAATAGTGCTCATCAAGGCATAGACCTTTTGTTGCTCTGACTGGGTGGGCCCTTGCTGGTTTGAATTGTCTTTGTAAGAAAATGATCATCAAAGAAGGCAAAACATATTTTAAGAAACGCTTCATACAGCATAACTCAGAACAAAATATACTATTGTATAATAAAGCTATCATGGGCATAATTCAGAATTTATAAAAGTTAGCTTCTTGGCCTGAAAGCAGAACAATATCCTATTCCAATACATTTATTTTACATATTTTGAGGAGTTTTATTCAAATATAATGTATTTTTTTGTACTAACCCAGAACATAACTGGCCTATAAAAGTGAGAGAGCAGCAACCCAAACGATAATGCTTGAATTCTATGAAGTACTCAACAACATATTTATTTGTTTTTTATCAGTACCATTATTAACTCTCAGATGCAAAACAAACAGAAAACAATGTAGGAGCTCTACACTGTATCTTGAAGATTTTGGTGCTTCCATGTGTGCTCTTTCTGAATGTTATGCAACCCTCTCAATTTTAATCACTTTTAACTTCTTTAATGTATGACATTATCACTTTTAAATTTTGAGATTTAGTGTAATGCCTGAAGTCAATAAAGAGGAGCCTTTAGGGCTATTCTAAATAATTGTAAATATTTTCATTTTTTAATGAAAAACTTTAAAAATATGTTTGCATTTTAAGAACAAAGCATGCATCATTTTTCAATCATAACCAAAAGCTTCTGCAGTGCAATATTCAACCATTAACTCTAACGATTTTAATTTCAAAATCTATGTTGTTTTATTGAAAAAAAATTTGCACTTGCAGTTTGTAAACTTTTACATTTTAATGAAGGTTTTTAAGTATTTAAGTGCCCTCAGATCATTAGAACATTGCATAAAAATGAAGCCTGCAATATTTGGTTTTATGAACCTCACCCAAAAAAAAGTATTTCCAGATGGAAGTATTATGTTTATTTGACTTAATTTTTCACTAAATTAAGTTAATTGCCCCTGTCCTTGTCTCTTTTCTGGGTTTCCCAGCTTTAGTTTTGGTGTGTCTTCCTTAGCTGACACCTTGTCAAGTGTAATTTTGTTTCAATGTAGTGTTTAACTTATATTTACATCATCTATACTAACATCCGAGTTTTCAGGTGTGTCTGTTACTGTCCTAGCCTTATTCCCATTGAAGTCACTGATTCCCCTTCCTGCCAGGCCTGCTGTCAATGGCAGCAGTTAGGCCATTATCAAATGTGATCAGAAGATCTGGTGTCTCTATCAACTGTGTATAGTCAGAATAATGATCCTATCCATGATATATACTAAACTAATCATATTTTAGTTCAGTATGAATTAAAACTCTAATTTACGTATCTGCATTCTTCCCAGTCTCAGGCCAACTGGCTGAGATCCTGCTTCTTAATAATTTTATTTTTCCAAACCAATTTCTTTGCACCTAGATTTTGAATTTTAATACAAGCCTTTGGCTTCAAAATACAGCAGTGTCTTCATGTTAGCTATTGGCATCATTAGCACTTTGGATTTCTTTGCAATAAAAAGAAAATCTATGCAAAACATATCTTGTCAATCACAGAAGAGACTCTGGCCTGTGCACTCGGAAAAGATCCACATGCTGTGATCTAGAGGATAGTGATTACATATGTATTGCAAATAACAGGGTAAGAGATAAGAAATGTACTCTAAAGGAGCTGTAGCCCCTCCAGTAGTCTGGAAGGTGAAGCAGAACTGAAGAGGCTGGAAATGTTGGCATTTAACCTTTTCAGGGAAGGAAGCCTGGGAGCTAGCAGGGTAGTAACAGGTTGTGTGTGGATCCAAAACTCCTGAAGGGACCATCATACATGAGAGCAGTAACTAGAACCAGAGGGTAGTGAAGGTTGGCATCATCTCCTCTACTCCCCTCCCACTGGCTGTGGGTCGCCCTGCCCCAGAGGTTCCCTGCAACTTTCTCAGGGAAGCATCCACCTCTCCTCATGAAATAGAGTATGTCCTCCCTTCACATGATTCTTTATTTTTAATCTGCTTCTGTTCTGTGCTTTTTAATCTTACTTGATGACTTTATTCTTCAAAATTTATTTTTAATGTTCTACATTTTTATGCATTGATCTTCTGCATGTATTAAGTCACATGCTTTTTTGGCTCTTCTTCCTTATTTGGAAAAGGCAGCATAGTATGTCTCTGATAAACTGATAGCCATCTGCCCTGAGGCAGTGATGTGATATTAATTAACCTGCATTATGCAATGATTACCTGATCTGTATAACGTAAGTCACTCTTCCACAAATAGTGCAGACTTTCACCTGGTTGTTACCTTAGAGCTTTGTGTCATTTCATGCTCTTGTTTGGAGTTTTGGCTGGTTCTTGTTTTGACACATGTTGTGAGACTCTCTCAGATATGCCTTCTAATTGTCTTGCTAATTATTCTGTACCTTGGAAAAGTAAAAAATACAAGCTTATACAGCTAAATTTCCAAATGTCCATGATGCAACAGATAAAGCTTTTTCACAGTTACAGAAATCTTCCTTTCTTGTAAATTGCATTATGACTGCTTTGAAATCCAATGGAAATAATTAAAAAGTGGTGAGAGCATTTCTTGCAAGCCCATCTTTAACATATTAAAATCACTCCTGAAACAATACTGGCTATGGACAAAAGGTAGTGTTTCAAGAAGAAAATACAGAAGAAAATAAAGGGTTGGCCTGCCCCTCCCAACACAGACATGCACAGCCTGACACAATATTTTTGTAGATTGTCCCATTTTTAAATCACCAGGATGCAAAATAGACACTTGTTTTCCACATTTGAAGCAGCTAGATGATGTCAGACATCCATGTTAAAAATTATTCTAGTACAGAGTGGACTCAACAAAAAGGTGAATGCAACTTTGGGCATTGCTAATTCATAGATGAGTTTACTGCTGGTGGATGTGGGGCAATATTTGATTCCGAGGTTTTTCTTTGAAATTTTCTATTAGTATGGGAATGTATGTAAGAATATGTGTGTAGCAAGAAAGCTTTTTTCCCTGTGTGCAGAGCAGGCATGCTTTCCCTAATGCAGTGTGCTACAATTCTTGCTCAGAGGTGTAGGGCTTTCATAGATGGGTTTATTGTTGGAAACCAGTCTATGGCACTGAAATAGACAAATGAAAAATCTCTTCCAGTGTAAGAGCAAACATAAGCATATTCTTGATGATTTTTCTATTAGTATCAGTGAGATACCTTCATGGCCTGATTTAAAAAATCAAGGAGGTTCTAACAAGGTGAAAAAAAATTTTTTTTAGATACAGAGTACTAACTGGACAATACTGTGATATTTAAATCCTGACAGGAGAATTATAAAGGTCTGTAACTCAAAAGTGGTGAAGCAAGTACTGTAAATAACAAAAATCCTATTACTCGTATCTGAGCAGAAAAATGCTTTTTTAGCAGCTGCCATAGATTTCTGGACTCCATCTCTTATTGTTTTAAGTGCATGAATTAATTTTTACTTCTTTTTATGTGGTTTTATATATTTGACTAGTATGGAAGGCAATGTAAGGAAAAAAAATAGCTATGCCACAGCGAGACATATCACTCCATATATTAAGGTTTGGCTTTTTCTGTGATTTGCAGAAAGATTACCTTTTTTCTCCTTTTCCTCATCCCAAGTTGACTTGATGTTTGTTTGTGGAGTTGGTTTTTTGCCTTTTACCCTGTGGGGGCATGAGATCACAGATATCCAATCCATATTAGAGAACCCAACTTCTTAATGATATTTTCCACTGACTCCTAAAGATAATCAACAGATTAAGAAAACCCTAAAGTTGCCTGAGAAGGAGAACATTTTTTTGTCTTAATACAGCCGCATACTCTCTAACTGGGCCTTTATCTCTTTATACGATGCTGTTTTAAAGATGTGAACAAGATCTGCAGTTGTGATCCTGTTGCCTTTAGGAGCAATAGGGTGCACTTGCAGCTCTGAATGGAGTGGCCACTCCCCACAGATACAGACCTGGGCTGGGTTTGCAGTTGCCTTCATTTCTGAAGGCAACCTGTATTAGCACCTCCAGATGCATATAATATTTTTGATATTTTAAGTTAAAAACAAAATGAAAAAAGTGATGAAAAAAATGCTAGAATCTTAGGTTATATGTTTAAAACCAACAATAAACTATCCTCTTCTTTCCCTCTGCTTCACCCTCCCTCAGTCAATAGTTTTGGATCCCATGTAAATGCAACAGACATGACTAATTTAGACAGGAAAAGATGTGGATGACTTGCTCTATAATTTACTTTAAAGCAAAAATAAAGTGTCAAAAATAATATTTTAATATCCAATATATTTTTCAAAGGGATATACTTTCACAGTTATTAATGCATGTGTTGAAAAAAGGGGATATTTTACAGAACTGACTGATAGTTTAACATATCCCACACATAATGACTTCTCTGAAATCTTAATACAGTATAGGTCACATTACACTGCTGAAAACATGCCTGTGAACTTTACTGAGGCAGTTATTGAGACTCAATCTCATATCATCTCACAGTTTGAAGCTATGTTGTTGATTCTTACTGCAAATGCTCATATATTGTTGTGAACACAATTTCAATTTCACATGCTACTCATTGTAGTCGTACAGGACTACAAACAGGGAAACTTACCTGCCAGGTACACAATGGACTATGTTATAGTTCCTACATAGATTCTGTATAGAAACTGTTCCTGTAATTAATGTAAGAGTTTTATAAGTTTCTTGTGACTATTTAATACGTGACTATTTCAGCTGAGATACTTCTGTGGTAATCCCCAAACAATGGGATAAACACAGAAGGGGTCTCATAGCAATGAAATATGGCTCTCCAATAACCATTTATGGATAATTAATCACATTAGCAGACGGAACTGTATTCCATTACCTTCTGCATGTATTCAGTTCAGTAGAGTCTAGATAGAGATTTTACAATGCTAAAAAGCAAAAAAAAAACAACCAAAAAAAACCCCAACAAAAACCCCACCAAAACCCAAAACTAAAAAAACCATTAAAACAACCAAACAAAACCAAATCACCAAAACCAAACCAAAACCCAGAACCACCAACCAACCAAATAAATAAAACCCAAAAATCAAATGCAAGAGGAATACACACTTCTCAGACTCATACTGATGCAACAGGACTTCATGAATTCACCAGATGAGATAGACTGCACATATCAAGTGCTGCATTATAGAAAATCAAATCTTATTTTCTGTTGGAGAATATATTCTGATTAGAGATCGTTGTACATAATCTCCTTGTTTTGAGATTCTGGACAATGGTCTCAAACACATTGTATGATTTTTGTGGTTAGCCTGTGCATGGCCTAGAAGTTGCCGTTGACAGTCACTGTGGATCCTTTCTGTCTCAGGTGTTTTATTATTCTATGATTCTGTGATAATCAAGCCCATAACTGAGATGGACTAAGACAGACACCATAGCATTTGCTGCTGTACACAAAAAGAGGTTCAGGTTTGGTGGAGACAGGAGAGTAGGGTGGAAAAAATGGGATAATGATGTCTGTGGATGGCTAGCAAGTTGGAAAATTTCAAGGAGGGTCAATGTTTGCTTCCCGTTTCTACCTAAAGGAATTTTGTTTCACCAGGAATGTCCAAGGATTGTTATCATTGTGGCTAGTGTTAGATATAATCCTAATTTGTTGCTCTCCTCTTTACTGCCCTAATGTCAGGAAATAAATAAAATACTAAAAGTAACAGTTGGTGAGAGAGCACTGTTGCCGGCAGGATCCAGCTTTGGACACCCTTTCTTGGGAATTTGGCATCGCTAAATGCAGGTTTCTGCTTAGATGTTTGTCTCAAAGAATGCTATCTCTTTAGATACTTCCTACTCTTTGGTTGTTTTGCCTTTTAGAGTTTGTCTAAATTAAAGATTGTACTAGACTGCCCTTAACCTGTATCCCAACTTCCCCCAAAAAGGTAGTGCATAGGAGAATTGCAAAATATTGGCATTACCCCTTTAGTCTTTAAAATCTGTATTTCTATGAAATGTATCAATTTTCCTAGAAGACTAAAAAATGTACTGTACAGGTAGATAGACAGTTTTGATTGAGCATCTTAAATTTCCTGTGCATTTGAGTGCTGCTTAGTACATTCTTTTATTTGATTTCTGCTGCTACTTGAGATTTTTGACTGTACAGAGTCTGGGAACAGATTTTTCTCAGGAATAAGCAACTGTGACAAGAATAAATACATTCGTATCTTACATCAAGGAATTGGTGGGCTATTTTCTGTAACTATTTTTACTGTGATATTTTCTTCTATAATAAGTTTGCTGACAAGTTATTTTTCCCCACAGGAGTAGTAGACTCAGGGAAATTAGAGATGGAAAAGTTCTATTAGGTCATATTGTCAATTTTCCTGTCAACACAAGAATGCTCCTTGCAAAGAGGTTTTCTTCAGTATTTCTGTATGCTGAGCCATATAAAAAGAGTCAAGAGTATGCATTTTCTGATGTAGTAACAGCAGTGAGAAATTAGGAGCTGCTATTTGAATTCTTCTTTTGAGGCAAAGATGGTCAGAACAAGCTGGAAAGAAGTTCAGGGCAGTTCTTTATGAAGTATAAAATACTTAAAGGTGAAGTACAAATAAAGAGGGAGTTTTTACTAACTTTATCAGAAATTAGCCACTTTTGCTAATGATACTTTGTGGTTTTGTTCGCAAAAAGTGCTGCGCATACAAAATGTCCATACTGGGTCCCATTCCTATGGCCATTGCTCACAAAAACTGTCCTTTCTTAGGACGTACCACAGATTGCATTGAGTCTAGACATAGGAGGAGGAACTGTTTTTACAAGTAATACTTTTCAACAATGATATATATGCTGGGGGGGGGGGGAATGCAATATGGAGAGCTGGATAGCAAATACATTTTCTATTCTGGGAAATTTTTCAAGTCATAGAAAAGGTTCCTGTTGCATGGGGGGGAGGGGCAGGAAACATCTTAGAAGTTTTCCATCTTGCAAAGAAAGTGTGGGCGTACTTGTGCACTAGCACAAACTTGCAGATCAGCCAGCTCCCCTGTGCTTGGGGCACAGACAGCTCTGTGCTGTCTTTCACCAGCCTCATGGTGGCTCTTCCAGGGTAGATCTCTCCTAGGCTCCTTGCAGCTATGGGAGCTCTTTCTTGGCATGGTTTTATTTTTTTAATGTTAAATGGAGCAGATGCAGTGAGAGTGAGTGCCCATCATAAAGCCCAATTTCAAGTCTTACATAGTATGTGAGCAACTATCTGAAGAAGAGCTCTGAAGTCAGGTTTCACATCCCCAGAAAGCACTGTAACCACCTGTGAGATGTTGGCTGTCCTTGGTCTTCACAGTTTCACACTGGGACTCCAAGGCTGTTTTTCCTTAGAGAATCCCAGGAGAACTGGTATGCTCCCACAGTATTTCAGCTTCAATGAACTTGCTCCGTTTCTTCCATTATAATCTGTTACACTAAAATATTTACCACTACCTGTATTTCTCCATACTGCCAAGCTGTACTGTCTTATACAATAAAAGGATTCTCTAAAACAGAAAGCAAACTACATACTGCTATTCTGAATACAGAAACTCTGGTCTGTTCAGAAAGGCAAATTCTACAATACTAAGAGACAACTAAAGTACTAAGCAGGTCTTTCCTGACACTATCCCTTTCCTCAGGTGGTATTTCTTGGTATACAGTATGTCAGTTTATATGCTTTATGAGGAAAAGGAGTAATAACTCTGCAGTGATTAGCTGTGCTCTTCTTGCAAAAAGTAACAAAATGATGGATCTGGCTGCTTCAAAGAGTTGTCTCTGAATGGATTCCGAGAGCAATGTTATAGATTATGCTGTCATAGACCACCATAACAGGTTTTTTCCTTACATATTTACGACTATGTGGTACTTCTAAAACAGATTAGGTGAAAAATACATATATCAAACTGAAACCAATTGCTGCACTTCACTACTGTAACCTTATTCCTGAGTGTAAATTACTCTGGTTGCATTCTGTTTACAACCCACTGTATAAATACTAAATTCCTTTTATTTAGTGACTTGATTTACTCAAGAAGACCAATGTATTACAGCATCATCCACAAAATCATTTTTTCAAGTCCTTTTAATAAAATACATAAATTTTTGTTACTGGTTGTATTTCTTAGTATTAGTTTCTATTGTATGCAATAGATTTTGCATCATAATCTGGACTGTGGCATTGAAATAAGTGTATGATTACTCCTTTTGTTTGACAGGGGGTGGTTTGGTTTTGGTTTTATAATTTGTAAGTACATGACAACATTTATGATAATATAATACACAGAGTGAAGTCCTGTCCAGGTTCCAAATGAATGAGTCTCAAAAGACATAGTGCATAAAAGAGATTGAAATCTTTGTCTAAAACTAGCAGCTGGCTGGTATGCAAAAAATTTGGGAAACAGTGCAAATATTTGACATATTTATTTCTTGAATATATTGTGTCTCAGAACTGATACCTTATAAAGAAGATTGTTGAAAAACAAGAATTACTAAGTTTTGCCTATGACTTTAACAATAAGATTTGGTTTTAGAGTGGTTTGCTTTAGCTTTCACTTGGGGCTTTTAACCACTTTCTCTTTTTGAAAGCAGTTTTAAATTCTTGTCTTGCCATGCTGCTTTATCAACAAGTATGCATTATCTGCCTCTGACTGTATGTGTATATATTATTCAGTTGCTTTGCTTCTGGGATCCCTTAAAAAGCTGTCCAGAGAAATACAGCTAGAAAAGTGGCCTCTTTGCTTGTGTCACTGGTTAGTCTTTAATGCAGGGTCATTTTGAATTCAGCAGGAATTTCTTATGCTTTCATAAAGAAGCAGTAGCTGCTTTCTTCTAAATAGCAATGCTTGAACACATGCAAGCTCATACTCTGGACAGAATTGCATTGTCTTTGAACGTTTCAAAGTACTGGGTAACCTAAAAGAAATGTGAATCCAGATTTTTTTACTTTTTTTTTTTTTTTTTTTTTTTTTTTGTGGAACTGCTAAGATGAACTTTGATAAAGGAGAAAAAGCTAAGATTTGGTGAAAGGAAAATGGAGAAAAAGGCAGCCCTGAGTCTAGTGAATTAAAAGTGCTATAACCTGCAGTACTAATGTCACAGGTTTCATGGCTGGCTTTCCAGCCAAAAATAGAAAAAAAAATTGCAAAGGAGGATCTCAGACTGCAAAGTGGAAGGTCATACAAAGGAAAGAAATGTAGGTTCAAATGTCCCAACCTGACAGGCTGACTATGAGGTACCACTGGTAATGCAGTAACGAGAATAAAGTGTCAAGTCTGTGTTCATTGAAATAAGCATTTTTAGAACAAATGATGGTGTAATGCACCAAGTGCTAGTTTTGTCCTTGTTGTGAAGCTGCATAAACAGCTGCAAAGACTTTTACGCAGTATTTGAAGGAGAGGGCTCAAAATTAGAAAAAGAGCAGAAAAAGATCTCTCTTTCCAATCTAAAAAAAAAGTAAAGTAATCAGAAATTGCTAAAAATGCATGCAATAGGTAAATGAAATGGAAAATAAAGAATCATGCAAGGCTGAGATGGGTCAGAGAATTGATCATTATTGACTTATGATAAATTTAGGCAGGAAATTAAGTCAGATTTCCTGACCATTATAGCACTGAGTCTTCCAGTTGGGTGAGAAGGTGGAGCTACAAAGATTTATTAATATGTAGCTACATAAGTTTATCATATTTCTGAGAGTGGGGGACTAGACATGATGGTGCAGGAAGATGCTTTCTACCTTGTGTCTCCTCCTTTCTCCTGTAAGAGGGGAGTAAGAAGAATTGCTGAGGATAGCAGTGACCTCTTGAGATCATCTGGTCAAACCACCCTGTTCACATAGGGTCACTTAGGTCAAGTCACCCAGGATTGTGTCCAGTCAGGTTTTAAATGTCTCCACAGGTATAAACTCCACTACTTGTCTTAGCTACCAGTGCTTGGTCAAGAGTTAGAGAAGAGGTACCAGGTGGAACACTCACGCAGATGGAACCAGACAGGGAAAGCTCCATTGAGGGACATTTCAAAATTCCTTGTCAAATGTGTTTCTTACTTCCAGGCTTTGCATAGACTGACTCCAGCTCTTTAAAATCTGACCCACATAGATGTTTGTGTAAGATGAAAAGATTGTTGGAGCTGTTTTATAGTTCAGAACACAGGTTTGGGGATTTCATGTGAATGTTATAATTAATGATCCTACATTGTTTCAGGATTGACAGTGTTGTAGCAGTACACCTTAAATTTTCTTTTGCTCATTTATCATATAGGAGATGTATACTCAAAGCTCTATGCTGAAATTAGTGAGACTCCAATTCAATGTAACTATAAGAACAAAAGAAGGGGGGAAAATAGCTTTTCACAATAGTTTTTCCCTCTGAAAAGTTTCAAAACATGTAAATATCAGAAATTGTGTGGTAGTGACATTTTTGTGGATCAGATGTTTCTGACATGTGAAAGGAACCTCTGTTGAAACAACACTGCTGTAGTGACCAGCTTGAATTTCATGTAAAGTTTAGGGCGACAGTACAGAGTTCAGTGGAGTCATTCAGGGCCAAATCCTGATTTCCTTGCTGATGCAGGTGGTTCCTGTGTCTTCCATGTGACTGTAAATTTAAAAAGATATTTTTGAAGATATTTCCTTCATCAACAAACTTCCAAATAGGTACTTTAAAAAATATATCACTGTATTTTTGTTCAAAACTTTTTGATCAGTAGGAGTGGTTCCTTAATTTACTCTTAAATTATTTTGTAAATAATACATTCACCTCAAAACTCTAGAATCTATAGTGCAGCCCTTATGAGAATATATTTCCAAACAGAAAAGACGAACTGAATGCTTGACCATGTCATGTGCTGAAAAAGCTAGTTAGACGTGATTTTTTTCTGAATTATTTCATTCAGGATGAATATGCTGTACTGACCTTAATGCTTGTTAGTGCCCAGCACTTCAGTGCTGGACCCATCATAACTGTCTTGCAACCTCTCTCATTTCATATTGAAATTCAGAGAAAAGCTTTCTTAAGGTACAGTTACAAAGTTGCATCAGGTATTTACTTTCCAGAAAACTTCTGCCTTAGGAGAGGGAAGACCTGCTGATAACTTACCCAAACAACCTAGATAGGTATGCCCTTACCACTATCCTAGTAAGTGTATTTACGAGGTCAGGTTTCTAGCAGACAAAAGGAAGTTATCTTGTATTGATATTACAGCAGGTTTTTACAGGGAGGTATTGGATTTCAGTATTCTTCTTTCCACCTACATTATCTTTTACAGATACCAAATGACAATTGTTTGCTGATATTCTGCTGAAGACTGAGGGAAAGAGTAAACAGTTGAGGGGAGAATCCTTGTCTTGAGCAGCACAGTGAAGGGAAAATAAAAATCTCTTGGAGGGGGAGGGTGCTCGAAAACAAGCACAAAAATCATTCTTGGAATTGAATGTTTTCACTGTTACTTAAAAAATGTTAATCATTGTAATTTTTCCTCATAACTCATCTTCTGATCCCAATCTTCTTTCTGTTCTTTTTCTTGTTTGATCTTTTGTTTTGTCATTGTTTCTTTAAAACTTGAGATTTGAGGCCTTACCACATCTCAGGGTCTTACAAGAGAGTATTTTATTGACTACGTAGAGGTCTTTCTAGCCTGGTAAGTCCAGCTTAAAAGGCCCTGAAATGCAAAGGCATTGCCAAGGGTGCAGAAGGCTTCCAGAAGACAAACTTTTAAACTTTGTTTTTGTTTTGGTCTGCTAGTTTATTTTACCATGGCAGGATGCCTGGGCTGTTCTTTGAATGTTCTGGGATCTTCTTTAGATGTTCAAGCAAAGCTAACTTTGCAGGCTCTCTTAAATGCTGGTCTCTGTTTAATGGCTGCTAGACACCTTACCGGGGCAATGAGCTTAAAGAGACAAAGCGAGTGAAACTGCAAAGGGTAGCTACAGAGAAAATCATTTATTCCATTGCAACAGCCCTTTGGAGGTTTTTTTGCATTTGGACTGAGTATCTGTTTAAATGTCTGGATACACTAGTCATGGACAGCTGACTTTCTTAAGGACAAGACTTTGTGAAATGCGAAGGTGTGTTTAAAGTTCTGGCTTGATGAAATAGCAAAGCTATGACTGGCTGCTGCTGGTTTGATCTCTGAAATCCATAGACTAAACCCCTAGTTTACAAAAGCTTCTTCTCTCGTAAGACTACTTAATCTTTCCTTCCAGTCCTATAGAAACTAACATGGTCTAGACACTGTACTGTATCTTGATATATACGGTAACATTTGGAATAGCTGAAAAGGTGCATTGTATTATAAAAGAAGTAGAAATCATGAAAGCAAATTTAGTCAGAGTAGCATGAGGACAGAGGTAATCTGCATCTTTCTCAATACTACTCTCCCCCTGCAAAGGCAAACCAGAACGACTGGAAAAGCTGTGCACCACCAGCTGTGCACCACCTGGTTTTTATATTAATATTGCTCTTTATGCCATTCTGTAGCCGTGAGCCCACCAAGGTCTGCACAGCTCCCTGACACCTGAGGCCTGAGCCCTCTGCAGAGGTTTTGCTCTGCTGCTCCAACAAGATGAATCTGAGACTGCAGAGCAGACTGCAGTATCTTGCTGCCAGTGTATGCTGGGTTTCTGCCTTGCTTGGCTGGGAAACAATAAGATTCCATGTGCAAGGAATATAGAGGGGACTTCATTGCAAGCACTGGATTATGCTGCCAGACAACGCTGCCAGACAACGCAGCAATCCACGATTTTGGGGCTGCAGGGGCAGAACATCCCTGAGCATTGCAGCTTCTGTCAAGCCATGCTGGCCAGTGAAAACTGCTTCGTCCTTCTACATGTGGCATTATTACAAGGTCATGTATCTCTGTTCTTTAGGATTTAAGTTTTTGCCACATCACTGTCTGGTTTGTTACTTGAGGTGACCCCCAGGATTATAGAAAATAATACTTTCCTGCATGGGATGTCTGCTATTGATTTTGGATGTTGTATAATCTTCCTTCCTGTTGCTCTTACAAAAATGTTTCTTGAGGAACAAGGGAAATTCAGTATGAAGACAATTTGTTCTGTAAACTGTGGCACTAAGGAAGTTATGTCTACAGCAAAAACCTGTCTCCCTTTCCCTGTGTTCCTGAGGGGCTCTCTCACAGTTTGCCCAATATTCTTTTCACACCCCTTGCAGCTGACCCCTATGTATCCATTACCGTCTCTGTCCCCTACCTCTTTAGTATCCTTGAGTGTTTCCCAGCAGAGTGCAAGGCATCAGATGCTGCAGAATCCTCTGGGAATGAAGGACAGAGCCTCTGAGAGCTGCTGTGGGTGTCCTTGCTGTGCAAGATTGACCAGACTCATCTCCTGCTTTCCTTCAACTCTTAGCTTTCCAGACATTTACAGGAATCTGGTATCTTTTCAAGTTCTACCATCTCCCACCTTTGTCAAAACATAGTTCAGACTAACATAAAGATTCAAAACTTGGAGGAGAGGCAGATGGACAGAGAGCATAATCATTCAGGCCTATTCCTCTGCAGAACTCAACCGTGTAACTCTGAATTTGTGGCATAATTGGTGTTACATTTGTGGATAAGGGGTTAGGTCAACCATTAATAGGGAAAGAGGGGTTCATGTTCCTCCACACAAGTTACTTGGCTCAGCTGTGCAGGTCGTCTCTGTCTCCCAGGGACTGCTCTCAAATGATTGCAGACAGCAGCACTATGCGGAGCCCTTGGGAAGAACACGTGAGGCCTGCAATAGGTCTCCCCTTGGCATTTTTCCAGTTTTGTTTTGGCAAAACTGGACACCTATGAAATTTCCATTACATCAATATAGTAGCTGTTGCAGCAAAACACAGATCATTCAGCAGTGTTACAGAATTTGTTTGCACTGCCTTTTTTTTTTTTTTTTTTTTTTTTTTTTTTTGAGTTGAGTTGAGTTAAGTTGAGTTGAGTTGAAAAAATAAGCAAGCTGCATGGAAAGGGTGAACATATACCCAGGAAATAGTTTGCTGATAACATAGGAGCCTTCATGTCTGCTGGGTGGTGCCTTAAGTTTTCTTAACAAAGAAGTAAGTGTTAGTTCTTCAAATAAAAGTTACTTTTTGCACTCATGTAACTGAGGCTGAGAATTTCCAAGATGAAATACTTGGCCTTTTATTTATTTTTCTTTTTAAATTTTTTCAAAATGGAACATAATTTGAGTGGGATCTCTTCTCCCTCCAGCAAACCCCTACCCCCCACATTGCCCTCCCCATCTTCTTAGGATTACAGTTTCCCAAAAACTCTTTAGTACTGTGAGCAAAGGAAACAGAAATGGCTTTGCATTATGAACTGAACAGAGATTAAGTTATTGGAGGCCATGAAATAGCTCTTTCTCAACTTCCATTCCCATGAGGTTATCCACATAAAGTTGCTGTTTAGTATAAGGTCAGTGTGATGAAATTTATTTGTTGAGTCTCTTCAGTGCCAAAGCTTTTGCCAACAATCTGATCTACCTGATAGTGGTACTATTTCAAAAATGTCCAGTCAGTAACAGAAATGCAATGTCTATAGAGTTTCAAAGACAGTGGTAGTAAGTGCGATCAGAGCAAAGAAATCAAACAAAAATGTCTCTCCTTTTAATAAAATAAATGTATATAATGATTACTTAGACCATTTACAAGCTATGAAAAACTAGACATTACTTTTTCCTTTCAGATACAACCCCCTGCATGTGGAAGCTTTTTTTATATGGCTCCATCAGTGGAATGTATTGGATGTGCTTGTGTCAGCTGCTGTATAAAATAATTAAGTGCTCACTGGCCCTTTCAGATAAAAGTTGATCGCAGGGGGAGGGTACAGGACCAAAGATTTAAGATGGCACCGACTGTGGATTTTGCACATGGTGTCCATTTTGTTTCCTTTTGCTTTATTACATTTAAAGAGTTCTTTGCCTAACCATTTGCTCTACTAAAAAACCACAATTCTGTATATCTGCATAAATTATACATGAAATAAAGGCTTAGGAGATGAAGTATTGCCATTTTAAGTACATATGTTATAAAACTATATATGCTTTTATTTAGTCTCCAAACTACAAGGGAGCATTGTCTTTCATTTTATTTTCCAAAACCTTTAATTACCAACATCAAATGAAATTATGATAATTTTCTCTTTGTTTACTCATCTGTCGAATGAGCTTATGGCAATGGTTTCCTTTAAGTCAGTACCACATGAAAACCCTGGAGTGTTTGGGAGTAGTGCGACTGTGTTAACTATGGGCAATTCAATTTCTGATTTTGCATTTTATAAGGGATATATATATATACAGGTATAGGGATACCAGTAGAAGCTTTCCACTCAGCAGCTTGCCTTTATTTTGTTGGAGACTAATATGAAAAGACTTTGAGAAAAGTCCATCATACCCTCGCCCGCCTCTGAAGCTTGGCATGGATCAACTTGAGACAACTAAAAACCCCCTTTTCAAAAGCCTCACTGCTCTGACCCCTGCTGTCCTACTGCTACACTAAGGTAATGTGATTTGACCATCATGCTTTTTGCTTACATGCAAGTGTTAGCCAAAACTGTTTAAAAAAAAAAAAAAGGTGAAAAAGTAAAAGTCAACAAATGCTTTTGTGTTCTCAAATTCATGAAATAGGACATTTGCAATGCAAAGGCCTGTTTTCATATGTTGCATTGCAAAATAAATGTCTGGCAGGAAGCAAAGTTAGACATCTGTAGTTTCAAATTTCTACCTGCCCAGTGTGGTGTACCAGCTGATAACATTATGGCACCTTCTTGGCCACCTCAGCTGGTCAGTGTGCTCTGACCTATTCAGAGGGTGTGTTTCACCTGTTGGTCCACCTCCGCACCAAGGGCTGCTTCTTCATGACTGCTTGTTGCATCCAGGCTGCTGCAGAAATCCTGCAAGACAGAGCCATCCTTCTGTAGGATTCTCACAGGAGTAGCGGGGACCATAATTATATTTATTAAACCTTAAGGTTAACCCTCACTTGGTGAGCATGGATACTGCCTGGTAGGCACGCCTTTCCTCTTTTCCCCCAGTCCTCAGGTTTTGGCTATTGGAGATTTTCTTACATTAAAAGATTTCAGAATAGTCATGGAGGCTTTTTTGCTCTGAGATGGTGTTTTCTAAATACAATACAAAACACTTTCAACTGCCAGTACTTCTTGGGAAGAGCAGCTCTGTGGCAGGACTCTCTTCAGGCTCAGGCAAGGTAGGCTCTAGTTTAAGGAAAGGAGACTCATGAAGGCAGCAAAATCTCAGTGGTAATGGGTTGCTCCCTGCCCTTATTGAAGGACATAGGTCTGTGCAAGAGCCCGCGCTCCCTGGCATTGGTCTTTGGTAGCTGTATGTCCCAAGCTGGTGGTGTGTCCTAGTTGGTGCCTTGGGATATTTTGGCCCTAATTTTTTCTTCACCCACAGAATGGCAAAATTTGGTATTGTCTACATGGCTGAGAAGCTTATGATTCCCTGTTGTAAGGCTGCACATGTTCAGACAGCAGATTTTGAAAATGAGGTGGAGAATGTAAGTGTGTCAAGTGCCTGCAAGATGTACTGTAACTTTGTTTAAGACCAGTTAGGGTTCAGGGTGCGCCTCATAGTCATGGTTCATGCCAGGACTGCTTGTCATAATAGTAATATGAGGAACAAGTACAGTGTTGTCAGTATTATTTTAGGAATTTAATCAAGGGCCATATGCTGACTCAGTCACAAGTAGATGATACAAATCTCTTTTGAGTTCTACTCTCACAGAACTTGTTCTTACTCTTTCCTTCTAGCCTATATTCCTTTTATATGCTAACCACTGAACTGTGATTATATTCTAAATTATTTTTTCTTTTTCTGTGATGTCTTGATTGTCCCATTCTTTGTATGTTCTTCTGATTGCAATTAGAAACCAGTAACACTTTATTCAAACTAGTGGTGTCAGAGGGTTTGAAAAACCCTCATGATGAATTAATTCACACATCCTTCATTCAGATAAAGAGATATCAAGTGCCAAAATTAAAAAGAAAAATTAAAATCAGTATTTCAGGAAATTTTACGCTTTCAGGTTTCTGTATTTTACCTATTAACATCCGAGCAAGATAGAAATAAATGATTCTAAATCTTCAGTTAGTCAGTCTCAGTATGGACACTGGTAGTTCAAATGCATGTCATCCAACCCTTCACCCCTTTGTCTTAATGATAGACTGCTTGGTATTCTCTTCTAAGGCTTTATTTATTCTATTGTGTGTTAAGTTTCCTGTGCCAAATTCTCTATGTCTATTTTCATAATTTACATGACAAGATAAACAGTATTTGTCTGCTGCTGAAGGTTAAATTGCCTGCCATTGCTTTATGTTTTATCTGTTGCTTCAAATAAGATAGAGCAGATACAGTATATGAATAATATCAGAAATTTATTTTTGTGGAATGCATATTGATGAGTTTTAAAATGCATAAACATTAAATAGTCTTGAGCAAAGGCTATTGATTTTAACTGTTTAGTTCCCTAACTTCTACTGTCCTTCTTGTAAAGGCTTCTGCAAACAGGCCCAAATTGATCATCATCCTAGGCTTGTGCTTAGCCAGTGCTCCAGTCCATTGTAAGATGAAGCATGTTGGAGGGGCTGGGGATTTCCTGGTGAGCCCCTTGCCTGCACTGGGTGAAGCCCTGGGCAATATAGGGGGAAAGGTGATCTCTTCTGTAACTTAGCTGTAGGCTTCAAACACAGCCCAGGCGCAAACAAGATGGCATCCTGGAGCCAGGAATGCTTGTGGATTCACAGCCATCCCACCTGCAGATGCAGGAGATCAGTGGCTACTGCTTCCTGGACCTGCTCCAACTTGTCGGATTCCTCCAAGGCTGACAGGGAGCAAGCGAAGTCTTGCTACAGGGAATGGGGATCCAGGCGGAACCAGTGCCACCTTAGAGAGCTGGACAGAGAGGCCATACAGGGCAGACTTCTGAGGAAGATGAGCTGGGGCTGTTGTCAGGCAGGTTGTTCTTTGGTGAATTTGGGGTTGTGTTCATTTTCCATAGAGGTGGAAAGACAGAGACTATGTACACCATCAGATGGGTAAGCATTCACATTAAACAATAGCTCTACAGCTGGAGTATGTTTCTCACTAGAGATTTGAACTCTGTGAAACTGCAGTCCTCCAGAAGGGAAAGTGTGAGGTTGGAGGGTGACTTGTGTTGCACTTCAGTGCACTTTGATGGGCAGCACACCAGTGTGGAGAACTGTGCCACTACTATGCAAAAGAGCAATAAGCTGCAAAACCAGAGGTAAGTAAATGTCAAAGGATTGTGTTCCCTCCCCCTCTACACACCCCTACTGCCCACCTCTCCGCATTCTCAAGCACCTCCCCAGAATGATATTACATTTTTTAAAAAATGTTGAATACTTCAAGTCCAAGTATTATGGTGTGGTGATGTTTCTCATATGAATGGGTTAAAGAGTTTTGTACCTGGTACAAAAGAAACACAAGAAACACATTGAATTTTGTATTCATAGGAGAGTATATAACATTATTTGGATTTTTCAGTCTTCATAAAACTGATGTGTGGAAATAGTTCAGGAGGATATTGTGCACTTTTCCCATTGAAAGGTTTGACCTGAGTACTAGGGGGAAGAGAAAATTGGGCAATGGAATGGGACGATAGTTCGAAAGTTAGAAAGTAACATTGGGTTATTCAAGTCAGAACCAAACAAATGGTAGGTACCAACTCCAAGTACAGCAATGAAGGGCTAAATTTCATTAAAAACAAAACAAACCAAAAAACCTCCATGCAGCTGTCTGTTGATAATTGATCAAGACTGCAGTTTCAAAATATTTAAGAAAGCTTTGCCCTTGTCCTGGCAAAAGTCAGGCTTTTACTTTGTTAGTATATATCTCACACTGATTTATTGCATTGCAATTGCTGTAGCTTGGCATTTATGTAGCTGAAGGCCATGTTTAGAATTATAGTGTTTAAATGTTTTTGTTTTAATTAATTTTGTATTAAAATCATTTAGTGCTACTTGGCTGGGATGCCTTCACAATAGAAGACTTCATTTGTCTATGTGATGTTTCCTGGTAAAAGAATGGTTAGATAAATAAACAACAGGAGAAAAAAAAAGGAAAAAAGAAAAAAAAAAAGCACCAAACACTGGGCAAATTTTCATACTGGCATTCCTTTCTAAGTTCTCATCATCATCAGACATCCCCTCAAGTCCTGCCATGATATTGTTGATGTTGTATTATGAGAACATGACAAGTGCCTGGATGTGCTGCAGATAGCATAGCTGGATTAAGGAAGCCTGCAAATTGTGGCAGCAACTTCCATTTTTTTTTTTTAATTACCGCATTCATCATGCCAAGAAACTATTGCAAAATATGGATAGTTTGATTTGTTTCATGTCTCCAGGGTATGTTGTAAAATGGGAATCTGGGACTATTACCTTTAAAAAAGAGTAACTGTTGTAAACAGAATAACACATAATGCTTGCAGTGCCAGTGCTACTCTGCTCGGTCAAGAAAAATGACTGGTGAGCCATTAGAACAGTCTCGGTTTTTAGCAGATAGAGGAACTTTTCTCTCATTTGCTGATTTCCTTCTCCTGCAGAAGCCCATTTTTGGCATATTTGCTTTAGCAAGATGCTGCCATCTTCTGAAGTGTCTCATGTTCCACTACCTCACTTCATAAGAGAGGTATAATACATGACACTTTTGAGGGGAGGTAGACTCCACCCTGAGAAGACTGAAGAATCATGCATATCAGCAGGAAGGCAGCTAAGATTTCCCAGGAACCAAACCCTGTATGTTGTCCCTTCCTCCACTAGATTGTGGTGGGCAAATACAGCTGGGAAGCTGAGGTATTTTTTAAATTGCATCTTTGAAACTTTTAATGTTCAAAACAGGCTACATGGAGACATCTGCATTGCTTACCATTTGATGAGTCATGACTTGGTGTTGTTTTGATTTTTTCAGTGTGAGAATTTTGATTTATCAAGATTTATCAAGAACATTAAAAATACCAAGGATTCAAACTTAAGGATTGTTTTATCAGGATTTTGTCATTTAGCTGTAGATTGGGTCCTGTTAAAAGGTTTCAAGTGCTTCACATTTTCTGTGCCACAGCAGAGAAAAATAGAACTTTGTCTGGAGTTTAAAGTGTAGTTACAGGCAGAAAAGTGACTGTGAAAACGGCATGTTCTTAGTCAACAGATCCGTTTTCCATGTGTATTACCACTTTCATATGCATGCTTGACTTGTGAGAGTAAACTTGTCATTCCACTTCTATCTCTTTGCCCATGGAGTGCCTGCAGGCCTGTGGGAAGCAAACTGTATGGAGCGCTTTCTCACACATCACAAATGGATTCCTTAGTGAAATCCCAGTGTCAAAATCTTTTGCCATAGAGAGGGTGCATGAGACAACCTAAGTTCCATAGACATGGCTGACAGCATAATACTGGTTAACCTTGCTTCCGTTTCCATTCCCTCTCACATGCCTAAAAAGAAACAAACCAAAACAAACCCCAGCCCAAAACCAAGCACTCGTACCATCTTTTTCGTTTCAAACCAGATAAATTTGATCTGGAAGTCATTGAGAAACAGCAAACATGAAACCGTACCATGACATATTTACGGAGTGATATATTCAGAAAATGGCCACACTTAAACAAAATAAGTTCAAAGACCAGTAATCAAAACCAAATATGGTCAGTCCATCTTTAGGAAAAAAAAAAAAAAAAATCTGAAACAGGGATTTCTTGAGTTGAATGGATACTGGTATATGTGTGGTAGCAAACAGATGATAAACTGTGGTAGGATTTGAAGTAGAAAAATTAGCGTTAGAAGAACAAAAAACATGAACAAAAACCCTGAAGCAAAATTTATTTATTGGCTTTTCTTGTTCATGTTATTACTTCTCTAGAAAAACTAAGCAGAAACTATCCCCTCTCTTCTCCTCCTTGGACTGCTTTAAGAGTTTGTAACACAGTAGTGAGCAAATCAGTGCCATAATTCAATCCTAGCGCTTTTCCCCTGCTACACTGGCCAGCCCAGCTGAGGTTGGAAACTCATTTTTCTTAATTCATTTTTCTCATCTGCATACTCCTGAACTGCTCTGTCTCACAGGAGTAGGGTGAGTGGGCACAGGTCTCTGCAATCCCAAAGGTAAACAGATGTGCTTTGCTTTGGGCTGTCTGCAATTACCAATGTCAGATAACATTTTAGTCCCTCACATTCTTGCAAACTGTGAACTGTATGAGAGGTGACATGTAGGAGGGTGAAAATTATATCTCTGGAACTATCCAAGTGAATTTCCACATGTAGAAAGGCTGGAAGAAGCTGTAAATTGGAGAAACTTACATTTGCTTAGGCCCTTTTAAACTGTCTTCTGAATCCATTTCTATATCCTATTAGGTGACAAAATTTGAAAGCCTCTTTTCTATGCTGACATGCTACTAGTTTATCAACTTGTGTATTTTGAAGTGAATGGAGAAGAAGGAAGAGACTAACAATTTTGTTTAATACCTTTCATCTTTCATGCTTTAGGAATAATTTCTCTTCAGCTGCCATGTGTTCTTTCCTACAATATTTCACTTCCACTTGTTCTGTTTTCTTCCTCTGATTGAAGTCTCAGTGGAAAGTTCTATGTCATGTAAATAATATACACATGACAGTCTATTATTTTGTGAGGTTATTAATCCCTGTAGAGTTGAGAGCTTTCTGGTTTGCCTTAATGTAAAATCCATAAGCATGTTCCCACACTGAAAAAAATTCAGACTTGTTTTTCATAAAGCTTAGAAATGATCTTTTGTGAGATTTCCTGAGAAGTTTTAAGGAAGTTAAAAATCTGCTAATAAATTATGAGACACAGATTAAGATTCAGACAGGCTTCACTTTTAGTTCTGTTCAGCATACTCACAGGTATTTAAAAATTACTTAAGCCCCTCCTAAGTTTGGTGTGCATTAATGAAGCCTTGAAGAAATCAGTTTTATTTGCAGATGGCACCAAAACAAGTTGTCCCTCTCAGGAACAGGGAAATATTATTGTAGGGAATTGGAATCAAGCCATCATGGAGTACAAAAGAGGTGTTCCCAAGGCCTTATACCTATACATAAATAATGTCTAATTCCTGCCTCCTTTGTCTTTTATCCTTACTAAATTCTTCACAAAGCTGCTAAGTTAGAAATGCATATGTGCTTGTACAGAGCTTTTCTTGACTTGAAATTTTCCGGAAGAAGTTCTAAGTCACAGCTATCTTACTGTAAAAGCACAAAATTGGGTTTTCAAAGTGTTGTAATTAAACTAAATCAAAATAAAATGAGATCCTCCTTCTGGGGACAGTTTCCGCCCCAGGTTTCTACTTTCTAGCTGCTTCTAGAAAGTCTTGCTGTTCTAAAATGCCAAGGAACCTTTTCCTAAGGTGGAATTTTTCTCTTTCCCTGTATTTCCTCTCCCTTTATTTTTACAATGACTGAACTGTTCACCATTTAAAAAAAAAAAAAAAAAAAAGTAATCACCCGCCGCCAGAGGGTCAGAAAATATAATCGTAGTGATAGCTGTCTGAGAAATCTATCATTGTTGGGAAGCAAGAGCTGTGCTATTGACTTCTGTTGTTTTTGAAGCAGTTCCTTTTTCTGAAGGATCTATACTTTAAGCGTCATAAAGTTTGTAACAGCCGTTGTTAGGTAAAGCTTACAGTAGCTCCCTGAAGGAAATAACTCAGGAGAACTAAAATGAAAAGCCTGTAAAGCAGAAAACTTAACAGCCCATTTAATAGTAATTTGGAAAAAAACCAGAAGTACTTGCATAAGGTTGAATAGAAGGAACCAAGTAAATGTGGAGGGTGTGAAATATTTTTACTTCAAATACATGTGACGCCCCATAACCTCTTAATAATTCTTTGGCAAGCAAATAGATGATTGTTGAAAGGCCTAGATAGCCCTCTGTCTCTCCTGTCCTGTGCATTTCCAAGCTCTACATTCCCTGAAGCACGGCAGGGTTAGGCAAAGTGGTCCAAAACCTGGGGTGTTCTCTTTGGAGCTCAGCTGGCTCATCCTGTTAACACCAAAGAAGCAGTTAATATAGACAGTGAAATAGGTTCTAATGACTCACAACAATTCTCCTGCTTCCCTGCAGGCTGTCCCTGAGGCAGTGGCAATCTCTCTTGTCATGTGCTCCTGTGTCCAGCACACAGGTAAACCAGCTCAGGGCTATGGTAGCATCATGACTTGACAGCCTGTCTTGAACACACTGAACAATCTCTTCAGTAACACATCTACACCATGGTGAAATCAACTTGAGAAAATAAGCTGGGAAGCTGAGCAACAAACACATTTTCAAGACTACTGAATCAAAGGGCAAATGCCTGAGTAGAAGTAGCATCACAGAAATAACAGTGAGAAGTCATGTCCAAGCTGCTGGAAGTGGTCTTTGTAAACACTGAACCTTGCATCCCTGTGTTTTTTACAAAGATCACACAGAAGCCAACACCACAGTGAATCTTAAAAACCAAATACATGTGTAGTTTACCTCCCAGAGGTCTTTCCTTAGTATTATTATCTCTAACAAAGGGGCCAGGGTTATAAAAACAGGCAGTGTTGGCTAAAACACTTGAATGCCATTAAGAAAAGTGTCTCCCTCCCTGGATTACAGTCAAAAGGTTTGATTCTTTATTTGCTTCTATTAGAATTATAGTAAAATTATAAATGGCACTTCTAGTATCAGTAGCTCATGAGTATAAATTGTATGCCATTAGCTGTGAACAAAACAAAATAAAATTTTTAGAAAATTTTATAAGACTATTTATAGCTCATATCAATCAGGCTTTTAAATGTGGTGTTTTGTTTGATTCGGGCTTTTTTTTCTTTCATGTTTTAACCTATCTAATGAAGAGGAAGATGGTGCTGAAAATACTGATGTTAACACCTTCTCTTTATGTAAATGCCTTAAGGCCCCATAACATGTTCACATTTCTGTTGGTAAAAACAGTATGAATTCTGCACTGACCTTCTGGAATTCTGCAGTTGTCTTCTTTTTAGCAGCATGAGATCTTCAGGAAAAGCAGATCTTCAGAGCACTTAGTGCTCTCCAATGCTCATGCAAGCAGACTGGAATTATTATTTTTTACTGGGTTACTAAGCACACCACTGAGTATGTTTACTAAGGATGGAAAGCCTGACATGAACCTAATAGATTAATAGAGAACTGGTCCCAGATTTTTTAAGAGAGTCTGGAGGGGTTTGTATTCCAGAATTTCATCTCTGGTGAATAATGCACTGAATGTTAATTGATTCCTACCCAGTGTCTTTGACTGATGAAAGGGACACTTCTCAAAGAAAAGCAGCCATCAAAAGTTTCACATGTGTGTGTGCAAAAAGCCTTGGAATGATTGCAGTGACACTTCAGATCCTGCCTGACTTCCATGTTGATGTCCAATTAAATGTTTTACCATATACAATCAGTCAATTACACCCTGATTAATATTCCTTACCTCAGACTGTATCTGGAACAGGTTTTGAGCAATACAGGGAAAAAGTCCAGTCTCGTTCTCAAGTAATATTAAAATCCTTTATTAGTGGGTTAAAAAAAATCATGGAAAGCTAACTTTTGGGGTTACAGATGATACCTTTTTATTGAACTGGATAGAAGAAATTAATTTTTATTCTCACTTTTTTTTTTTTTTTTTTTTTAATGTGAGAGACAAAGGTTTAATAAATGTGTTAATCTCTTCTGTGTTACAGCCAGGTACCCTTATGACTGTGGCCATGTATTATATTCTCTTCTGGTACATCCCCTCACTAATTTAGTTATCTAATTTTTATTTCAATTTCCTTATCCTTGTGAGGAGACAAGTAGCTGATCTATCTGTACCTGTCAGTCTTTAGATTTCTTTGTTTTGTGCTCTTCCCCATCTTTCACTCTTCCTGCCACAATTTTTGTCGTTCAACTCATGATTGTGTCCAGCCAGGCTTGGCAGGAAAATAGACATCTCAATGATGGGTCTGTCTGTGCTGATTTCTGGGGGTGATCAGCTGAGCTGGGTGGCAGGCAGCAAGGCCTGAAGGAAGGTGCAATGAGGGTGAAGCAGGAAGAACAAGTGCTGTGACCTCTGACAAGGGCTTCAGACCCCACTTTCTCTCTGGATAAGTGACGTGTCCTCTCTGGTGGATAAGAGACACCATCTAAGGTATTGGTGACAAAATGGACGGAAGTGGGTTAATACAAGGGGAAATTATTCAAGAGGCAAAAGGGACATTTATGTGAGGACACAGGTTTCATTAGTTCAGCTGTACCAGAATGACTTTAAAGTACCTCTAAAATTGACATGGGTCCTAAGTTCTTCAAAGAGTTCTTTTTTTCCCCGAGATACTCAATTGCTGGTTTTGTCTTTGTGCACAGATATATTTCTTTTAATTAATTTTCCTTTACCCATGTGAAGGCTATTAACACAATCAAATACTTTGACTCAGTAGTCCCGAGAGGCATGTATTTTTCTGTCAACAAGAAAAACAGTAGAATTCAAAACAGATCAGTTCAACAGGATTACATTTTTTAAAAGATATCATGCTTTTGAGTTTATGAATGAAAGACATGCCAAAATGACATTCTAAAAGCAGCTAGTGTAAGGTTTAGGAAACAAGTCAGGACAACGATTTGGGAAAATAACATAAAGCTGTAAGCAAGCCATTTTCGCAATTTTGATATACCAGTGCTTCTCAGTGAGTGAAAATCCAAAAGGTGGCACACCCACTGTGATTCACTGAAACACTCCCCTTTCTGGTAATATGACAAGAAAAAAACAAAACCAAATCATATAGTGCCATTAGCGTTGTGATGTCAGGAGTGGTGCCATATGTCATCTTAGGAAGAATTGCCAGCAATTGCACCCTGGCTGTTATTTTTGGTGATTAAAATTGATTTAAACTCATTGCCCACAGACAGAAGTCTTCACAACAGATTCTGTTACTACTTCATTATTTTCTAGATGATTTTATTCTTCAAATCTACAATAAAATGAAGAGATTTTCACGCAAGACAAATTTTCATCATGCTGTTATATATGAGTTAATGATTTTACATTTTGGATGTGAGATAGTTACTGTCAGTTGTGAACTTGAATCTCGTACTGATGAGCAGTTATTCACCTGGTGAATGGCTGGACTGATGGAGTAATGCGTAAAAAGTCAAAAGGCTGGTGTACAGTTCGTTGCAGAAATTTGTTTCTCCATCTGAACCTTCAGAACTTCTTGTCATTTCTACTAATGATAAAATGGTGATTTTTTTCATCTTTCCTTTTCTTTTTGGCAGAAGTATTTATGATTTTCCATACTTTTGCTTAATGACATATTTTATGTGGTAAATTATTTTTTTTAATATCTCAAACTGCATCTTTGCTAAATTGCCTAATTTAGCCATGGTACAAGTTACTTAACTTGTTTAAAAAAGAAACTGCCTGCCTGCAAGTGACTTTTTATTTACTGGTTGATGGTACTAATCTTAGGATTCAGTTCTGACTTTACTTAAAAATCTCAGTGTTCTAATTGGCAACCAGAAAACAAGCTGCTTTAAAAAGAGACTAGTTATGTAAAGATGGGTCATACTTGGGATACACAGTTCAAAGCATTCTCAAAGAAGCAGGGCTTTTGGAAGGTATTGTCCCTTAGGAATTTTCCATCCTCTTCAAATCAAGCATAAGACACTAGCTGTTTTTGAAAATTAAACCAATGGTCCCAATTGCAGCTAGAGGCAGATTTCCCAAAAATTTCACAAGGAGCTGGTACTTGTGAGGTTTTTTTTGCTGGATGCTATAGGATCCAGATGTTGTAAGCATCCTTATAAGCATTTGAGCATTGAACTCTTTTCCAAAGTAGGGTATGAATTCCAACCTTTTTAAAAATTTTTAATCTTTTTGTGAGGTGATTGAGAGATGAGATTACAAGAAAAAAAAGGTATCAGTCATAAAATAGTTACTTTTGGAGTAGGTATGTCATCCTTATTACTGAAGTCCTATTTTAATGCAATGGAGTGCTGTTTTGTTCTGTGCAGTGTGATTGTATGGTGTTGATTCAATCCCTGTGTCCACTTGAGTTTGACGCTAATCAGCTATAATTGCATAATTCACAGATGATTACTGAGAAATCCACTACTGGTCTAGCAAAAAACTTCTGCATTGCTGGGCTCTGTAGTATCAGGCCATCATTCCTGTGGTCCTCAGTCTTTCACAATCACATTAGTTTGGCAAATGTCCAAAAATGTATTTAGTCATGAACTCATTACTGATACAACAGGCAACAGAGGGCATGAAACACAATGCTGCCCACAGCATTCCTCAATAATGTGTTCTGGAATGCTTATCTTAGATTCCAACTTGTTATTACTTTGGCACACTTAAATAAATGGACTTGTCAACAAATAACAATCAGAAGCAACAGGCAACGTTTCATTCATGCCATGTCATTGCACTTCAGATTTCATTGTCCATATGTGAAATACATTTTGTTCTCGGGAAATAGGAAACATGGGAAAAAACAGTGACTTTTTATTAGTATTTAATGGTAATTCATATGTTTGATGACTAAAGGAGGCAGTGATACCAATCTAACACAGCAGCATTACGGTAACCAAGACCAGTAGCTTCTACTTCATATATCACCAATGAGTCAGTGCTTCATTTATCCAAATTGCAACTTGTCACCAAGAGAATCCTTTGACCCCAATTTTTTGTGCAAAACTAGCAAGATGTGGCCATCCAGAATTTCAGAGGCAGAATTTAAGAAGCAGTCATTAAAAGTATGCTTATGATGTCTCTGTGCTTCCTTGCATCCTTTTGTAAATTATAAGAAGAAAATCTTCATTTTTGTAAGCATTTTGGAACCTGCTTTGTTCCAAGTTACTGAAGTGAATGCTGGTAATAAGGACTAACATGCTCTTCACATCCATTGCTAAACAAGTGGAATATAGAAAGAGGGCTAATTTTCTTTTTCATATGGTTTTGAGATTTAAAGATTTTAGTGGTATTAACAGCCTGAGATTTAAAGTGAGCCTTCACAATATTTAATGCTTTAGGAAGAAGCTATTCCAATCATAGGATCTGTGTGTGGGAAGAGTGTGGGAAGGGGTGTGTGCACAACTAAGGGCCTTCTGAAAAGAGCAAGAGCAGCTCTTTCTTGGTTTACGCTCTTTTAAAGAATACAGTGTGGTTTTAGGGTTTTCTTTTAAAATCCATATAAGGACTTCTACTCTGGGCAAAGCACATAGAAGAGTTAAATATTACATTGAAAATGGTATGGTCAAAGAGAAGGCATGAGTGGGCAGTAGATAAGGCATAAGTTAAGGCATAAGATAAGGTAATAAGATAAGACATACATAAGGCATCAGATAACTGCTGATCGTGAGTGGTGTGGAGTGTCATCAGTTATAAGACAAACCTATAAAATGGGCAATCTGTGAGCTATCCCTCTTTTTCTGCCACTAGAAGTTATCTCCAAGTGCAAAAAATACTAGAAGCAGGAATTATTCTGGTATATCCAGATAGATGCTATATCCTGATACATCCAAATACACTCTTCCAAAATAAAAGGCACTGTAGTTAAATATTTTATTGTTAGCATGGTGATATTAATACTCAGCAAGGCAATCATTTTCTGTGTCTTGGATTTTAGGCATTCCTGTATTGCTGTACTTCCCTTACTGGAGGCTTTGCTTCCAAGTGATACCAGTTTTGCTGCACTGAATCTCTATTTATGGCCAGTCCACTGCTGAAAGGAAGATTGACATTTTCAGCTATGCTGGGTATTTCCCATTGTAACAGCCTACTGTTTCCATAGAAATTCTTCAAAGTGTTTTAATAGAACGTGATTAAGAAAGGAGTTTTGTTGACACGTTTATTCTGCCAGGTTTTTAACAACTTGATTAATGTCTCCTCAATATTCACTTCTTTTAAAAAAACAAAAACGAAAATGTAGAAAACATACATGCTGCTGCCACAGCACTTTCACTGTCAATTTCCAGGACCCTTGAATTTGTTTCTCCTTTCTCTTTTTTGCCTCCCCACCACCCCTCAACCCTATCATCATTTTGTCCCTGAAAGCCCTTTTCTACATAAAATTAGCACTAGAAAATCTACAGTGGTGACAAAACCCCCTTAAATCAGACACTGAGCATTTTATGATTCATCAGAAACACTCTATGCCTCTGAATCAAGTTGCTTACTAAGTGGTGGCTGCATTATGGGCAGAGCAAGATGTGAGTAACCCATGCCACGCATTGTCAGAACGTTTGGAGCCCATTGGAGATACCCACATTGAGCTGAATACATTCTGTATTAAGGGGGTGTTGATTTAAATGTTGGATGATTCACTGCCTCCTGCTGTCTCCTGCAGTGTGGGCATAATAGTCGTACATTTGAATGCAATGCTTTTTAATTGCTTTCATTTAATGTCCGTCCTCCTCATCTATGCCACAGCATGATGCCAGTTACCTTGTGAAATATTCCAGTTATTCCATTCCTCACTCACTCCTTATCAGGCTCCAAAGTTGTACTCCAAGCTTCCTAGGAGTCATAATTCTAGCTTTCAGCATAGTTGTTGTTCCTACAAGATATTACTACATATAGACATGTGAATCCTTCTCATGCCTATCCTGTGTTTGCTCTGTTCACATTAAAATAAGAATTAGCTGTCTCTCGTTGTTAACGATGAACAGAAATAGATAATGCTGGAAATGACACATATTAATTTGTTTTGTAATTAAGTGTTCTGACATCTGGAAAGGAGGTTTTGGTAAGTCTGATAATCATCAGTAGACTTTTTAATGTGATCAGCTGACCTATTCGTTCATGACAGCAATGGAATTATTGTGAGCAACTTCTAAGTGTTTGCTCATGAACCTGAAGGATAATTTTGAGTTCTAGCACAAAGTAAGTAGGTTCCCTTTTTTTTGCCCATTATGTAATTTCAAAGATTTCAAGCTAGTAACTTGCTAAGCAGAAATGCCTTAATTCAACAGGCCCTACAATGCCCCCAGGCAGTGAAGCTAGAGGTGACTCTTTAACTAAGCTGTTTATTCATTGGTTTATTCATCTTAAAATGTTTATCTCATTTCTTACTGCCTCCAATTATTCTGCATTTTACACATTTTGAGATAAATTTCTGGGTGTTTCAGTGTAGGTATTTAGTGTCTGTTCAGATGTCTCCTGTAAGTATTTTGCAAGTGTCTCAGACAGAAGGTGTATATCTAAAACGGCACTAGATGCCTATACTTAAGCGCCTGAATCTCATCCCATAGTACTTTGTAGCCAACATTTCCCTCAGTAAACACTGTTTAAATCAGATAAATATAGGGCTACTTAAGTGCATTTTCAAATGACTTGTGGTAGGTATTAAGCTACCTCTGCTACTTGGATTCTATTTCCATTGGAGTGAAAGAGGCCCTTTTTATAGCTTGCATGTCACTGGATCACACTTCTTTGACTATCCTGTATTTTCAATGTTATCAGAATGAATAGGTGTAATTTGAACATAAACCCTTCTGTCTGTGGAGATTGGCTTCTGCCTATCAGTTGCTAAATTCTGTTCAGTGTACGTCAGAGACCAAAATTGCAGCTGACACCCATGTTGAGGAGTGTTCTCTGCATGTCCCTGGAAAGACAGGATTTTAATTTCTTTCTGTCGCTTGAATAAAGTGTAGCTATTGCCAGGGGACTTCCATAAGAGTAACAAGCCTGCCAGTTAACGTGCAATCGCTCCATAAATAGCACTTTCATGGCACTCATTTGGGGTTTTCTCCGTATGTCTTGCTTTGAAGGCTCAGCAGCAGCAATTAAATATACAGACTGCTTTTTAGTTGCGGGTAAATGAAACGATTTATAAGGAAACTAAGTGAGAGAAAGCATAAAGCAGGAAAGTCTAAAAGACTTGGAGGAAAATTGAGAGTGTAACATCAGTAGAGGGCACTGACAACAGATGGAGATCTGAAGAAAGGCCAATCCATTGTGGTTTCTTAGTAAACCAGGCCAGCAAATTTATGGAGCCATTATGTTTAGAAAATCAGAGAACAAATAAGTAGGTGAAAGATAAGATATTACACCTCCATCCCTGTTAAAGCAATGTTGCTCATTTAAAAATTAAACAATACAAACTTGTCTTGTGCATGAACCCAAGCATGAATCTTTTTAAAGCTCTGATGTCATAAACAAATGCTCAATGAATAGCAGCAAGTGAATAGTATTGTACAATGTAAGTGGTTATGAGAGCTTTCAGAAACTGCCTTAGGGTCTTCTGTGTTGTCTTACAGTTATGCTGCTGCTAAAATTCTTTATTTAGGGGATAGAAACAGCTCATTAAATTAAATGCAGCTTCTTCAAGATGTGACAGAACATAATGAAGTTAATAGTGATTTGGATTAAGGAAATTTTGATACTGATATTTTTGCTCTGACTGTTGGCATATATTGAATGACTGGATAATTTCTTTGCAATGAATAATGGATAATTTTGTCTAGCATACTGTAACATTATGCAAATTCATCACGCACAGCAGCGGTACAAACTTTGCTCTTCCCTCTTGTTACATCTGGCCTGTGTTGAAATACTAAAGACTGAATTCAGAGAAGAGCAGTAGGGTTGTCCAGGGTTGCTGAGGTTTGTAACTGCTTTGCCATTAAAACCATGGTTAAGTACAGAAGTTGTATGACTTTTTTTCAGATTTTCTGCACTCAGATCAGCATGGCGTGCAAGCTTTGCCTGCCTTTTTGTCATCTATGCAAAATTAAGGTCATTTTTAGCATCAATATGCAAACTTAGTTCAGCTGAACTACAAGCACGGTGGTAGTTAAAGCCTAATATCTCCTGACACAGCCTGTGAATCTGAATATGCCATGAATTTTGCTATGCCTTGATTCATATTACTGCAGAACTTACAAGGTGTATAATGCTTACCAGTGGCATCATTACTGAAAAGTGTTTTTATATTGGTGAAAACACACAATAGCAGTGTTGAGGATTGTCGAATTGTACAAAAGTATTGGGAGTGGAGAGCATATTGATTTATTTTTGTTGCCTGGGGAAAGATGATTTTGCACAATTTCAAATGAGCTATCCAAAAATGAATAGAAAGAAAAAAAGCTTATCCCCAAAAAGCCTTCATATGAAGGCTCTAATTCGGAAGCTCTGAGGAATGTCAGTAGTGAGTATACTGTGAAAGTGCAAAATTTTCAGGCCTCTTGCCTCCTATTCACAGTGTGGGAACTCAAACTTAGTGGAAGCTATTCCCCTCAGAAAGGGAGAAGAATGAATCTAGCCACTAACTGGGATAATTGGATCCTTTCCTACACTACTTCATGGACTTACACATTTGACTGACCACATAAATGTTTCACCAAATATAAAAAAATGGCTTTGTAAATTTGATGGTTATGTAAACCCTGCTGTCTTTAAGCTAAAAGCAGAATATGCATTTTCATATGTGGATCACCACAAAGTTCTCTGAGGGTCTCACATGGGCCGACTGCTTTCTGGAATGAGCAACAAGCACCCTGCCACAGAAATCCAAGTATGCACTGGAAGTGCAGCATCTTTAAACACAGACAGGCATCTTTATAGAAAAGAATATAGACAAGAAATCAACCTGTCCTTGTGCTACCACTGCTTTCTTAAAGGAGAGTAAATTACTGCCAGGGACTTACTGGATCATGAGGAACCAAGGTCCTGGCTGCCAGGAGCTAAGTGGAAGGAAAGAGTTTGAGAATTGGCCAGTAAACTTTATTCTTGAAAGATTACATAAATGAGAGCTGTTCATTGAAATGTAAGCCGTCCAGCCTCTCTGGGAATTACATGTGTCTCCTCCTACACAGGCCAGTGCTAAAAAGGCTTCTGTGGAGGGGGAAAAGACTGTCTCTTCAAAGTTTCCTCATACATCGTCTCAAGAATGCTTTCAGATGCTATTTCTCACTCAGTGTGTGTAGCCTCACTCTTCAGCACAGCTCTGTCCTTTCCTTGATATGATTCAGTTCTTATCAAGCCTTGTGTATTACAATGAGCCAAGTCTGTTTTAGGAACCTTTTCTCTTGTGCTGAATCACAGACTCTACGTAAGCCTCAAAGGAGCACAGGAACTCCTTGTCTATGGCCTTTTCAGACTGCAAACCAGTTTCATACTCCTATTGCTGTATCTCTTTCCTTCTGAGATGCCTATAAAGTCATTGCTGTAAGCAGGATAAAATGATGTAAAGGTCAGCATGAGGTACAGCAGATTGTATTCTTCACATTTATTGTATGTTACTGCAGATATATTAGCTTTTTGTACAAATGTGTTTTACTTGCACCTCCTTTCTTTTTGCTCTGCTTGCCCTGAAGTGGCTGATTTATGTGTTTTTAAATACTTGGTGTAAACAAATGAGTACATGAGACCTTCTGCAGTACTTGTGAAACCCCTCCCAAGTCCATCTGTCCTTTGCAGTTGTTCCAAGCCACAGAAAGGGGTGTGTACATGTGTTTGTGTGTGTAACTATATATATATAGCTTAATAATAATCAAGCCTATACTTTTTCCATTAAATTGCAGTGAAAAAACATTCCGTTTTAAATACATCATAGTTTCAATACAGGATTGGGGGTTTTTTACCTTTCACTGAAAATTGAAAAAAGAAGTTTTTATTTATTCAGTACAGTTTGCTGAATAAATCTGTAGTGGATGTCATGCAGGAAAGCACTGCTTTTTGAACTGAGTTAGTTATGAGAAGGAAAGAAAAAATAAACAAGGACTGAAAATGGGCAGTACCTCCTTTTTCTTTTGCTGTAACTTGTGACGTCAGAATTTCTTCTTAATGTCCCATTCTTCTTATCCTCCCTCTCCAGACATGCCCCCCACCCCAGCAATAGTACATAAAGGAAGGGTTTTAGTTATATAAAACTCAGAAAGTGAGCAAACTTCTTTTTATAGTTTGGCAGTTAGACGTGTTTGGAAAATGGAAAAATTTTCATTCAGATATTTCCTGGTCCTTTTGTGAAATCTATAATTTAAATAGCAAGCATCTCCAATATTTCACATATTTGAATCAGGGAGTTGCAACTGTGCTGAAATGTTTATTGAAAACACAGGCTATTTTCCCACTGAAATTTTACTGCTGATGAAAAGCAATACCACTCTTTTTCATCAGATCTAATTCTGTTTTATTTAAAATTAAATGAAGAAGCATATTTATGACTTTGATGGATTGTTAAACATTATTTAATAGGTTGTCTCAGCTGGTTGAGATTTTGAAGTTTTTGGGGTCTTTCTTTGTGTGTGTGTTTCTAGTAAGATGACTGTAAACCCCTGTTGAGGCCATGCTCTAAACACAACTAATGGCATTTTGGGGATGAGACCTGAGCATCATTTAAATTAATACACATTTTGTCATTGTTGTGGATAAGAAAACATATCTGAATAAATTCTTCCACCACTATGCTACACTGTTCTGAAGCTGGTGTTTAATGTCCCTGTGTGATCCTGTGGTACTATTGCTTTATCATCTAAGGAGTGCCATTTCAGTACTTGTATATCAACTCATGCGCAGTTTTATTTTCTGTATGTTCAAAGATGTGATGTGCAAGGTCTATATGAGCCACAGTTATGGACAATAATTTAGGTTAGCTCCACTGACGTATTGTAATGTGTTTGTGGAGTGAGTTTCTTGACATTTCTTTACGTCTGAACAGCATGCAATGAACTACAGTCAGTTTTCCCTCTGGATAAATGATGGAAGTGCAAATAACAATATTTGGAATTATTTTTAATCAAGCATTTAAAATATCCTCTGTCTTCTGCAATTCTGTTGTTACTGTGATTTTAACAGTGATACTTCTTATTTCAGTTTTCCTCCCATAATGTTATAATTGAATGAAGCTTGGAAATGCAGAGAGAACGTTACAAAATTATATAAATAACTGAAGAGGTGAGGGGAAAAAAGGGAAAGAATACTTTAAAATCTCCAAAGGGAAAAAAAAATCATGTGCAGTTTGATTTTTCAGGTGAGGTATTCATCCGTTCTTAATTTATCCACACTAATACAATCTTCCCTATCCAGCTCATCATCTCCTGATGAATAATGCATGGATAAATATTGCTACCTATGTACTCTGTGAATGCAAAAGTAGTTTATGATTCCCCAGAAAGATTTTATTAATAGTACAGTGTTAACCACTGTAGTCTGAGTCATAACTAATTGTTACTGTATATTTGTGAAGCCCAAGGAAATGAAGACAAGAGGAGGCAGAAGACAGGAAAAAATCCAACTCTGGAGTTAGCTGTATTAAAAGAATAAATTCTTTTTAGTCTGAGCAGGAAGCCGGTAATACTTATTAATGTAGTCATTCTTTAAAATAGTCTTTCAGATGATTAAGTTAGAAATCTTCACTATGCTCTAGCTATTAACAGAAACCACCTGAATTTTTGGAAGGAAGTCCAATGGAAATAGAGTTATAATATCCAGAAGCCTCTGTAATGGCATGCTGTTTTCCATTGAATGGTTTCAGCCCTCATATTCCCTTCTCATTTTTAAAATACACTATTAAGGGGACATTGAGAGGTGAGCAAGTTTGACATCTCATCCATTTGCTACTTCACAACCTATTAAAGGGAATTATATCACTTAGTTTAAAAAGAAATAAATCTAATTAGTAACATTAAGTTATGTGAAACACACCTCACTAACCTTAGGCTTCACACTCTCTCCAAAAAACCCATATGGAAAGGTGGCACAGCAGATCACTAACAGGACCAGAAGTGAAACCTGGATGTGCAAAGTCCCTGTATTCCCTGTACTCACTTCACAGTGCAAACTTTGTAGAAGATAAAGTCCAAGTGAGCTCTGGCAGCAAAACAATTCTTCTCTGAGTATCGTAGAATGGATTGGGCAGGAGAGAAATCCTGGTAAACAGTGAAAAGCACCAGTAAGTAAATATAAATTTAATGCTCTGAACTCCTCTGAACCCTGACAGTGGCAATTCATTCCCAAAGAATACCTATTTGTCATTCCACCCACTGCTGTGCTATAGCTGACACTGAAAACATATTAGGAAAGTGTATGTAATGTTCAAGGCATCTTCAGATTCTTTCACATGTAGGAAAATCCAGACTGGTTGCTCAACCACCTTTTCTACCAAAACACCAGCTGGAGAGAAGCTCCTAATTATTTGGAACTCAGTGTGCTAGTATGAGCTTGAACAGATGAAGACTAGATGGAGCCAAATTGCCCTTTCACATCACCTTTACACTGGTATAACATCACCAATTTAAACACCATTAAGTGACAGATGAGTGGGTCTACATATCTGCATGTAGTGTGCAGAGGAAAATAAAAACTTTTTCTTTATAGTGGTCTTAGGAACTGTTGTGGGCAGAGGAGAGGAAACACAAAACAAGAAGTGGTCAAAAAACCCCGAATTCAACCAGTTCACAGAGGAGGAGGAAGACAGCACATGAGGGGAACAGAATTCCCATGTTGTGCATGGTGTGCTTTTTCTTTCTGTCATATCTGCAGTATGCAGCAAACACTAGCATTAGAAAAATGCTGTGAGCATTTGTGATCAGAGATTTTTCATTCTCGTTCTGTGGAATGTCCAGGTTAAACTGCAAGAGCGCTGGACATGCATACCGTAAGTAATAACAGTTTGTTCAGGAAGCTGAAGAGGTTTTGGCAGCTACTTCAAAATTAGTACAGATACTTGGAGATTTACGGGATCATTTTGTTCTCTGTGAGAACAACATTTCACCCTGTTATCACTTGATGTGAATTGATTCTTGCAAGAATTTTCATTGAATCTATTTAAGGAGATAGGAATTTAGAAAATGAATCTTTCATGACTTATAATGCTGCTGGTTTCACTTTTCCTTTAGCCCACTCTAGAATGTAATTGGCTGGTTTTTATTACTTGACTATTTAGATTAATATAGCTCTAGGCAAAATCTCAGACAAAGAATATGTAGGCCATCGCTGAGCCCCTGATAATAACAATGTTAACATGACCTATCAGTCTTTATATTTTTTAGCAAGAAAAGCTAACAGAGTCAGACCACTTCATTAGAGGAACCCAGCTGTGAGACTGAAATGAAATCTCTTCTTGCTGCCTTTATCTGTCTCTCCAAGCTAAGAGGGAGTGTTATCAAATAATTTCTTTACACTGCAGAGTAGCATTATTCTTTGGAACATCTCCAGCAGATGCTGCAATGAGCCATTTAGGAGCAGCTTTCCACAGTTCATGCTGCTTTCTTAGTGGCACGGAGTCAGAAGAGGGGACTGTGCATAGGCAAAGTTTTGTTATCCTCCGTTAAAGAGCCTTAAAGCTCTCCAAGTAGTAATAACAGTTAATAACAGAATCATAGAATATCCTGAGTTGGAAGGAACCCACAAGGATCATCGAAGTCCAACTCCTGGACTCGCACAGGACACCCAAGTGTGTGCCTGAAAGCATAGTCTAAACAATTCTTGAAGTCTGCCAGGCTTGGTGCTGTGACTGCTTCCCTGGGGAGACTGTCCCAGTGCCCAAACTCTCTGGGTGAAGGATCTTTTCCTAATATCCAACATAAACCTCCCTTGACAGAGCTTCATAATTTTCCATTAAGTCCTATCACTGGGCACCATAGAGTAGAAATCAGTGTCTGCCCCTCATGAGGAAGTTGTAGACTGCAGTGAGGTCTCCCTTCAATCTCCTCCAGGCTGAGCAAACCAAGTGGCCTCAGACACTCCTTATACATCTTCCACTCAAAGGCCCTTCACATTTTCATAGCCCTCCTTTGGACACTCTCCAATAGCTTTATATCCTTCTTATATTGTGGCATCCAAAACTGCCCCCAGCATTCAATGTGAGGCCACCCCAGTGCAGAGCAGAGCAGGACAATCCCCACCCTTGCCCGCTGGTGATGCTGTGCCTGATGCTCCCCAGGACACAGTTGGCCCTCCTGGCTGCCAGGGCGCTGCTGACTCATGTTTAATTTTCCATCAGCCAGGACCTCCAGGTCCCATTCCATGGTGCTGCTCTCCACCCTCTCATTCCCCAGTCTGTCTGTACATCCAGGGTTGCCCCAACCCAGGTGCAGAATCTGGCATTTGTCTTTGTTGACATGGTGGTTGCCCAGCCCTCTGATTTGTCCAGGTCTCTGTGCAGGGCATCCGTACCTTTGAGGGACTCAATGATTTCTCCCAATTTGCTGTAATTGGTAAACTTGCTTAGTGTTCCTTTGAGCCCAACATTCAAGTCATTTATGAAGATGTTGAAGAGCACAGGGCCAAGGATGGAGTCCTGTGGAACCCCACTAGTGACAAGTCGCCAGTCTGATGTCACTCCATTCACTGTAATCCTTTGTGCTCGACCCCTGAGCCTGTTGCTCACCCACTGCATGATGTGTTTATCCAGCTGTGGGCTGGACATTTTGTCCAGAAGGATCCTGTGAGAGACAGTATGGAAAGCTTTACTTAAATCCAAAAAGATTACATCAGCTGGCTTCCCTTGATCAAGTAGGTGGGTTACCTTGTTATAAAATGAAATTAAGTTTGACAAGTAGTACTTTCCCCTTATGGAGCCATGCTGGCCATGACCAATGACTGCACTGTCATTCAGGTATTTTCCCTCCCAGGATAATCTTCTCCATAATTTTACTGGTCAGTGCAGAGACACTGACAGGCCTATAATTTCCAGGGTCATCTTTCTTGCCCTTCTTGGAAACTGGAACAATGTTAAATCCTTACCCAAATAGCTGGAATATAAAAGAATAGGCAAGAGGCTATTGTTCTTTTAAGGCACTATAAACAGATGAGTGAGGCAATCTCTTATTTTAGAGTACCATCTTAACACTATCATCTTGCTAACATTATACAATATACTTGTTGCACTGAATACATCATTCAGGACATGTTCGACGTGTGGAGAACTTAGAGTCCCTGTGTATGCCAAGAAAATATGTTCTTATTATACACAAAACTACAAGGAAACTTGTATTATCAATCCAGCAATAGCATGTCATGTATTTCGGTTCATAAAATTGTCATTTTTAATAAAAGGTGTTAGTTTAATTTAGAGCATAAGCAGAGAACATAGGCAAACATTTTCCAATTCATTAGGCCGCAGGCCCATAGCATGGAAATAAATTCTTCTGATGAGCCCTGTCACCACGTTGTAATTCCAACACTGCCATTTTCTGAAATTAAGCAGACCCATGCCACCCTTTGCTCTGCTGATGTAGCTCCAAATGCTTTGCAAGAGTTTCCCAGGCTGGCTGTGATGCTGCATTGTAATGGGAGCCATCTCACAGGATGCAAATGGGGAGCAAAAGAGCTATTTTGCCCTGAGTAACTGGTTTAAGATTAAGTTAAGTTATGAGCTCTTGAATCAGGAAAACAACCTATTTTCAGTTTGTCCTTCCAAGTTATCATCTTGACGCCCACTCACACAAGCATAATTGTTCTGCATTTGTAGCACTATAACAAGAGCAGGGTTTTGAGGATCTGAATAGAGGCTGTGGAAGTTAACCTCAATGTAAGGAAAAGAAAGTTCCAAGTAACCACTGCAGCTTCTGTGTTTTTGGGAGGGAGGAGTTCTATCGTGTGCAGCCTGTTGGAGGGGTTTCCCTTCTTTACTGTGCCAACTGGCAAATCTCTTACTGAAACTTCTGCCAGTTTTTAGCATTACTACCAAAATCAGTTGGCAGTCGTAATCCTTTTGTTTAGATAATTGCAATCCACTGTGGAACAAAAGATTTACGTCATCTGCAAAAGTATCCCAGTTTGTAGAAAGTGCATGGATTTTTTTGTTATTGTTGACATTTTCCTTTCGGCCATTCATATTTATAAAGGAGTAAAATCTCTTGGCGCAGCTTGCCTGGTGATTGCATTCAGGTCAGACATTTAGAAACAAATATTGCTAAGCTATAGATCTATTGATATTGGTAGGTGAAAGTTGTTTTGATGTGAACTGGGCAGAGGGGTAGGCACTTACCTTCTGCATTTTCCTTGTTTTTGTGAAACGATCCATTGTGAGCTATAGAACACTTTGTTTAGAATAAATTAGGCAAAAAAGGGCTCACGTAAGGGAAATGGAGCACACACAGTTTAACCACAAAGATAAAAGAGTATTTGTTTTTTTGTTTTCAGGTCTGGCTAATAATTACAGAGTGAATGGTGTCTTTGTCAGCCTCTTATAGATACAATGTCTGCATTCTGGTATTTGGGAGAATACCTTTGCTCTCCTAAGACCTCACTTGGAGTGCTGCATCCAAGTCTAGGGTCCCAAGCAAAAGAAGGGCATGGACCTTTTAGAGAGAGTCCAGAGGAGGCCACAAAGATGATCTGACGGATCTCTCCGGCAAAGACAGGCTGAGAAAGCTGGGGCTGTTGAGCCTGGAGAAGAGAAGGCTCTGGGGAGATCTTACTAGGATATTTGCAACACATAATGGGGCCTTATAAGAAACATAGAGAGAAAATGTTACCTAGCCTGTACTGACAAGACAATGGGCAATGGTTTTAAACCGAAAGAGGGTAGATTTAGGCTGGACATAAGGAAGAATTTTTTTTTTAATTGTTGGTGAGAAACTGGAAGAGGTTGCCCAGAAAAGTTGTGGATGACCCATCCCTGGAAGTGTTCAAGGCCATGTTGGGGCTTTGAGCAACCTGGTCAAGGAAAGGCATCCCTGTCCATGACAGGGAATTTAGAACTAGATGATTTTTTGGTCCAACCCAAACCATTCTAGTAATTCAAATAATTTTGTCATTCTATGATTCTATGAAAATTAGACTTTTCTTCCATTTATATCTGCAAGATATTTGGTCCAAAGGGAAGACCATGTGATCCAACACTGGGCACAGTTATTCTCCCTTCTGCTGCCCAACTTTCTGGGCCTCAATGTGAGTGCAACCATTTTCTAGGGATTATTAGAGAAATGGTCTTAATTTGATACTAAGAAAGGAATTTTAATTGAGTGGAAAAAAGATGCAACAATGAAATTTTCCTAGAGACTGAATTTAGAATTAGTCTTCCAAAGGATTTATACTGTGTCCACAAAGACTAGCACAATCTACACAAATTTTTCAGTTACTGTGTTTTAGCAACTAATAATATAAGATTTTGCAAAAATTAAACAATTTGGGTATACATTTCATGTAATTCTCTCCTACTGTTAGAAAATGAAAGAAAGTTTATGTGTGAAAGTAGTGTTTCCCACTACCTTTTAATGAAAAAAACCCTTGGATTTGGTGGCTGAACAAAATTTTCAGATTCAACAGTGCTAAGTACTAAGCTCATACTTTTTTCTAAAGTGTTAAAAGTAAATATTGCGCTTGAGGTGAGTTTTTTCCTAAAGGTTTGTCACAAGAGCTTTTTAATTTGCTCCATGATTTCAGTGCCATGGTAACAGATACATAAAGGTAACATGTCTGTCATTCCAGTATTTACAAGTGCTATGTTAAATAATACAGTTATAATCCTCTTAAGTACATCTTGCATAAATCTAAATAGCATTACACACAGATTCCTCAGAAAGTATTGAAAATACAATAAATAGGCTTATGTTAGCTAGCCTGCAGTAGAATAGCCACTGAATTTTACAGTACTCAGTCTAATATAAGTATTATTTACATTCTTTTGTGACAGAAATAATTCGCTATGGCTCCTGGTTAGCTGGATGCTTATGTGGAAGCCTAATGTTTGTCATAGATTCTCCCTAAAATTAGTGAAAGTATTCAAATTCTTAAAGCTCTGTACTTTCAAGTATTTTCCTGATTCAGATTTATATCCCTTAAAGCAGTGGAGGTCTTTTAATTGATACTAGCAAGAATTGGGTAGGAACACAGAGTGCAGCAATAACCATATTTTTACCATAAGTGGTATGTAGAAGACCCTATACTTGCCTTACATACCTATATTTTTCTGTTCTATTCAACTTTTTTTACAAACAAGTTGGTGTAGCTCTGCTAATATTTTTTTTTGTGGGAACAATTTCAAGGAAGGAGATCTTTAATTGTTCCCTCTTAAAGCAGTAATAGGTACTTCCATCTTGAAGCAAGGAATGTCTGGTTTTTGTTGATTATATTTTTCTATTCCCCGGACAGCATACAACTTCAAATGTGCCTAGGCATTATGTATAATGATTAAGGTTTAAATAGTAGAAAGCATGAGCTATATATTCAGTTTTGCCACAAAATAAAAGTCCTTTTTTACAAAGGAATGTCTGCATTTCCCCTATGCCAGTCTCATTGAAGAGCACATGATTTTCTGTAATTTATGTGTTTCAGTGTGGTTTTGAAAATTTCATCTTTCTGGGATAGTTTGAAGAGAAGTTCGTCTATTTTCTAGTTTTAAATACTTCCTTTGATAAACTAATAGGATGTAAGAAAGAATTTTGTCCTATTCAGTAGCCAAAAATAAACATAACTGGAAGTTTGTGGAAGGGCATCTTATTGGTCTGGTTCTGGATCCAGATTTGTAGTTGTTGTTGATGTGGTGGTAGCATCAGGCAAGTAGGTGGAATGGGGCAGGTGGTGCAGCTAATTGCCTTAGTGTTTATCATGTCTTTCATGAGGAGTTTTACATCAAGACACAGGATGAATGGATCATTAGGAGTTTGGCAAGAGTGTTTTGTGGGAAGAGTAGCCTAGGAGGAATACCACTGTAATAGGCATCACATAAAATATAAAGATAAGCAGAAGAGAGAGCTTACAATTGCAAAACATATGATTTGTATCAGCCCTAATTTCTGAACTCATATTTTGGAGAAATTAGAGCAGTAGTTGTTATCTGAGATCTGCTTGGGTCACTGAAATCTTTTTCTACAGTCTGTGTGCAGACAGAATTGTCATTGCTTTTCATCTAATTGACAGCAGAAAGGAAATTACGGGCCACTGTCAGGACATTTAGCTTGCTGGATTGTGCTCCCTGAGGTGATTTCCCAATTCTTGATGTGAAGAGGTTGGTAATTTCAAATACATTTAACCTCTTACTATCACTACTATTTAAGAGGTGATTCAGTCATTTTGAGGACTTCATCTTCAAAAGATTTTGCATATTTCATAGTAAATTCTCAGCTCTGATTTCATCTCTTTAGTCAAGCAGTATAGAGGGACCCAACACAGATGTCTGTTAGAAATCTTCTGCATGATGTTACAGATGCATTTAGGATTCTCCACATTAGCAAGATCTGCCAGAACTTAACTACAATCTCCATCTGTCTCCTAGGTGCCCATGCATGAGCCTCCCATAAGCCTTCACACAATATCCCCTTGTGCCAGTTTGGCAGCACATATTCATTCCACAGTTCCTGCTACCAATGTATTGTTTAAGCATTCTTCTCATGATTGGTCAATGGCAGTTTTATGCAATATATCTCCCTGATTCTAAAGAAGAGCATTGCTTAGTTCAGACTTCTTTTTCCCAGAAGAATGTTCCTAAGAAATGCTGAAAAAGAGCGTCACTAGCAAGTCTATCCTTTATCAGGAAATCTCACACTGTTCTGCCATGAATTTTTTTTTGTTTGGGGGAATCTGAGGTTGCTTTTTTGAATCTATTTATTTACCTGTTATTTGTGGTGAGCATTCTTGCTCTGTTATTATACACAGTACAGTTTTGCTGTCATTCTCAATGTTTATGGAAACCTGGTTCTCAAGTAGTTCCTTATTCAGTTTTGAGGTTACATGGGCAGAGTGTAAAATATCATACAGCTGGGCCAAATATCATACCCACTGAACTGTCAGTTACTCCAAATATTTAGGAAGTACATTGTCTGTGCAATCTCTAAATCTCTACTCTTTCTTCCTCTTTTGTCTTTTTGCAGCCACCAACTCACCTCTCTTGGTTTTGATTAATCATTTCTATAGTTTCTGTTGAAGACATAAGTTTGGACTCTTTTTTTTTCTTTTTTCATTTCTTTTTCCTAGCTTTTTTGCTTTTGACACAGATCCTCTATTTGTAGCCATCTACTTCATTTCATATGATTTTAATGAAACCCATCTTGCACAGCTACATGGAAGTATACAGTATTTATGACATTTTGACTCACTGAGATCATGAACAGTAACAGAGGTAGTAGAAGTATCACAGCCCCAATGAAAACAACTGGAAATAGGAGGAAAAATGTGCAACAAACTGAACAACTGACTGCACTCCCCATCCCCTGTCCCTGACCTGAGCTTAAGGAGAGGCAGAGCTAATTCAAAACTGCAGTTGAACAAATAATCTGTGGAAGATAAAAGCAGCCCTTTGAAGTTATAAAATATAACTTATGCTCTCTTGTTTTCCTTTCTGGCTGTCTTGGAGGCAGTTCTCCCAGTTCACTGGAAATGGGTAATCTGCATGCTTTGGTATATGAATTTCTGGCAACTATGTTTTGCATAGTTATTTAAATGGAGAAAAAGGTTAACTGAGTATCTGAATGTAATAAAAATCTCCAGTGATAGTAAACACTAGGCCCAAGCTGAGAGGAAGGCTTGACCTTAGAAAGCAGTTTTACACTGCTGACATTAGCATATAGTCTAGAAAGCACTCACTGGACTCTGCTTCTCATATTCAGAGAAGAAACAATGAAGCATCATGTTATCTGGTATGAAAATACTCTAATTCAATTTTGATCCTAGTGAACAGAAGTCAGGTCAGATCAATTTGAGACCAAAAATTGTTTCACAAGCCCACCTCAAAATGTTATAGCTGCCTTTGCTCTCACAAGGGTATTTTGAGGATTAATGTCCTGTCAGCACTTTGAAAATGTAAAGTGCTAAGTATATATTATTATAACCCTTTCCATTTATTACTTTTATTGATGGTCTCGTGGTTTCCATGATGTTATGTTGATTTGCACGGGATTTTCCTGCAGTGTGCATTTCATCTCATGAAGAGTAAAAAACCAAATATTTCTTTTTAGGCCTTGTGCCTTGTTGGATAATATCCAGTTACTGGGGGACTTGTTTATGACCCACTATCTCTGTGCTCTGAAAGTCTTTCTGCAATACATTATGCAGCTGTTTGTTTTCAACTTTGTTTTCTCAACTGTATAAGCCTCTGCTGCTACTGAGACCCATGTGCTGCTCCTGACTGACTCCTAAGGGGTTCCTGAGTGAAAATCAGACTTACCACCCACTGAACTCCTGTGTTTTTTAGCAGTAGATGCCTTTTTCTCTTAGCCGTTCTGGTGTGTTCAAGGAGTAGGGCTGAAGCCAGGCTTGTCAATCACTGGCAATCAGGGAATATCTTGCTTGTTGAAGTTCAGTCCAGTTTTTTCTGCCTCTTGTGGCATTGGAATTACAGCCAGACCTCCTGGTGGCCAAGCTTTTCTGAGGAAAATTCCAAACTTTATTTCAAAATTTTAAATTTACACTTTGGCTCTGCAACATGTCTATCTAACTCCCAGCCAAGTCCCCAGGCGGCATTTACTTTTGGAGCAGTCTGCCTTCTCAGCTCTGCTTTCCTGCAGACTTCAGGGATCAAGTTAGTCCAAGAAAAGCCAAAAGCCTATGAACCATGTGTGCCTTTTTCTTCCTCCTCTGTTGAGAGTCTCAGCATGGAGGTTGGCCCTGATCTGTCAAGAGTGTTCCCTCGACCGACAGCCTCAGCCAGGTGGGTTTTCCTTGGCCCCCATCTCCCCGCAAGAAATAAAGAGAATTGGAAGCCACAGCTGCAGGTCAGCCAGCCCCTCTTTTGCAAAAGGCCATGTGACAGGGCAAAAGTGCAGCAGGTTGGGCCCAAATGCATGGATGAATTGCCACACAGTGCAGATACCAAAGCTATCCAAGTCTGTGTTCTTGTCACACCTCTGACATCTTTAGGGCCTGTATCAACTGCTTTGCCTCGAACTGTATCTCTCCACATCTTTTTCTGCAGGGGTCCAGGGTGCTTGGGGGTGGAAAAAGCCAGAATGTGTTTCAAAGGGCCTTGGACCTGCTACCTCTTGTAACCTTTCGCTCCCCTGGCTGAATCATTTCATAGACTGACATCTCCAGGAGAAACACAGACCAGCTTCTTCTGTGACATATGTGGGGCTTTGTATCACACAGAACAGCAGGTTGGAAGGGACCTCAGAGGGTGATCTAGTCCATTCTCCCGCTCAAATCCGAGCTAGGCCCATTAGTTAATAACCAGCCATGTGGAGCATTCAGTATGGGTTCTTTGCCAAAAATCTGTCCTCAACATTTTTCTAGAGCATTTTCTTAGCTTAGTTTTCCTCTCTTGTTCAATCTAGTGAGAGAATAGAGTGCAGAGAGAAGAGGTAAGAGGAGGAAGAATCTGATGATACAATCAACAATGTTTTGTTTAGCACCTCTGTGAACTAGAGCAGGAGTGATACATATTGAAACAACAAAACCTCAAATCCCATGATTCCTCCAGACAGACAGCTCTCCAACTCTGTCAAAGCAATTCCTTCTCTTAGTGAGAGAAAGCCCAGCTGTCCATGCTGGAGAAATGAGTAAAATATTCTAGCTTCTTAGGATGTTGATAAAAAAGTCAAGCAACTAAAGGCTTGAACTGTATCCAAGACAACTTAGAAGTCTGTAGTTCCTTGTTCTCTAAAGGGAAGAACAGCAGGGTTTTTATGATGCACCTAAAATATACAATTCATGTAGTTTATGTGCCTTTAGCTGCTGTATTTCCTTCTCAAGGTGTGACTGCAGACTGCTATGGCTTCATGCGCACAGTGTTCGTCCAAATATGCTGCCGGATATGCTTGGAATAACTTATCCCCCTCCTTCTGTGTCCACCCTGTATATCTGTGATGTGGAGAAGGACAAAATTCCAGACACTAGGAAAAAACATGGGCAAAAAGAACCTTCTTTTGCAGATCGTTTTTGGTATCAGAAAGGAGTGGGAAGTCAGTAAGGCAATGACTCCTCAAGACACAATTCATGAAGATCTTTGGGCACTGCCCCTTCCATAGACATCAAGTGTCCCATCACAGTGCTCACAGTGTCTGAAATTGTTCCCACCCAAGTCAGACAAGAACAATCAGCTTTATCTCCAAGAGGAACTGTCCTGCTTCTGATGGAGAATTTGTCCTATCTCTGTGTGTATTGTGTGCTGAGAGAGAAGAAAAACACTAAGATATATACAGAAGAATTTCATGCGGAGGTAGCTTTCTTGCAAAGCTTTGTGGGCTGGCAACTGACCTCTTCAGCTGTCAGAGTAGTCAACAAGAAATGTGATACAACCCATCTGTATCTTGTGACCTCACAGGTGAGTTGATAAATGATACAAAGTTCAGAAAGTTCCTTGGTCTATGTGTTCATAGTCCATGTTTTCCATTGTTCCCCAAAGTGATGCTGAAATAGTGAAGGAGTTGCGAAGTGATTCTGTTTATGCCATGGTGTCTCTGGGGTTATGACTGTCAGGTCAGATAAACAAAACAGATCCTTAATCTTAGAAGTGCCAAAGAAGAGAAAAGGACCCATATCTCTCTGGGACCAGGTAGACTTAAAATAATGAGTAGATGAAGTAATATTGTTCTGTGGATCCAACAGAAAAAAAAGAAAAGGAAAAATAAAGAAGGAGATGTGGAGTTTGAGGTTTTTGGTTTGGTTTGGTTTATGTATATTTTAAGGCCTTTGTTTAACTAATATATTCTAACCAGTGGGATGAATTCTCACAAACAAATGCAAATACTTAAACAGAAGGCTCAAATCTCTTTCAAGAAAAGGAAATTATCTGCATCTTAGAATATTAAAGATGATATCCTTAGGATATCATTCACATATATCAAATCCTGAAATGTCAAAAAGAGAACATTTTACCTTCTTTACTACCTAGAGTAAACCTGAGAGTGGATAACTATATTTCACATGCTGTAAGAACACCTTCTCTAACAGGACTCTGCCATGTACTGTTAATTTTGGCACCTAATTTTCAGAACTGTAATAGTATTCATTCTTAAACTATAGGAGGACTATTTCTCAAACTTAATTAAATGTCCAGCTACAGTGTTTTACAGTATTATGGGGTTTGGGATCCATGCTACTAGAACCATGTCCCCCTACCTGAGCTAAGCAGTCAGCTGGCCATCAACACATTAAATGCCTTTGTCAAGGTAGTCAAAATTGTCCCCTGTTTTTTACAGTTTCTTTTTTTCTTATCTTCATGGTTTTACTTCATTTTTTCCCCTGAGAGATCTTCATAAAATCTGCACTGCTTGGATATCCATACCTAAAACTCTTTTCCACCCTTCCACAACTTTAGAAGTGTGTGTTAATACAGTTTTTACAAACTGTACATCCTAATGTGAAGGAAAATAAGGATATTTATCCGTGTGCATTTTATACATTTTGTTCTTATGAAAAATAAGATTCTAAAATCTAACTTTTCACTAGAAAGAATTATAATCCTAAATAGAAATGAACATTGATGCCCAAGGATTGAAGGTTATCCTGGAGTAGAAGGAGTCCTTCATGCTTTTTGTTCTTAGTTCTTAAGTATATTTAACAAGATTGATGGTCTGGGAAAATATATCTCAATAGACCCAACTGTGCCGGTTACCTCAATTAGAGAGAACGTTGGGAGGCAGGAATCCTCTGGTGTTAATGCCTTGAATAGTCAAATTTTGTGCCTATGCATCTAGCAGGTCGAAAAAACACCCCATGGAATGGACTTCTATGTTGTGTTACTTACATTTGCAGCTGACCAAAGATTAATTTTCTGTATTCTTGTTTTTCACAAAGCCTGAGACTACATTTATATTGCCCAAAAATCACTCAGAAACAATCACTGTAACCATTTAAACCCTTTGAGTTTATTTCTATGTAAAAAATGTCTCTGCTAAATGTTAATATTGAGTCTTTGAAAAAGTTGGGCCACACTCTGGGCTTTCAAGAAAGTTTTGAATGGGCCAAATTTCTGTGTATTTTCAAGTTCTTGCAGTATCAGAAGAGTGACTGTAGGTTTCTGTCTTACCACTTAAGCATAGCATAAAACAAAGTAATGAATGAAAATCTGACTTTCTGCTCTATGGCTATGTAAAAGCACTGGATACAGAGAATGAAAGTGACATATGACAAATATGAGGAAGATTACAAAATCATCATGTGCAATGCAACTTACTTTGCTGTTTCTTTTTCAAGGAAATCCAAGCAAGGCAGCAAGACTGTGAGGTCTGGATTGTAAAATAAATAGCATTAGAAGGAGAAGGTAACACTTGCCATTATTTCTGCATTCACTGTGTTTTTCCAGTCTCTGGAGAATGATCAAATCGCCTTCTAAACAGTAAAATATTTAAAGCAAAATGGCTTCAATATATATGCATGTGTATGCCAAGATAGGTCAAGTGCTTTATGAAAGGCATGCAGAAGTTCACTATATTTTTCCTTTTACTTTACACATTGGAACAACCCCAAGTTATAGTATCATAGAAATGGAAAAGTCCTATTAAATGGACTTGCCATTTCCTTGCCAGTGAAAATGTACTCTCAGTGTATAGAACTTTCCATCTCAGGCTAATGGGGACCTACCCCTTCATTTGAGGACTCTATTTGACAGTACAATAAAATCAGTGTTGGAAATTGTCCCTATGTCTCAGCCTAAAAATAGGTTTTTTCACTTGTATTGCCTTACTAACACTTGTAAGACACCTTCTTCTGTGCTTCCCTCTTAAGAGTTCAACTATCAAACTCTTGTAAATTGTTGTGATATTTACTCAAAACTCTGTGAAGTCAAACAAGTGCAAAAGCAAACTGGGAAGTCTGTTTCTAAGCTGAAATTCTGGACAAACTTTTTGCATTTACTACAAGTTATTATTTGCCTACTCTTTAACAAAATTTCTCAGTTGTGTCAGTTCATAGCTTTTTGCACCAATTCTTACCTTTCTCCATGTCTTCTTGAACATTTAGGTGACTCAGAGATGAGAAGGGCAATTTCACTGGCACAGTTCTACACTTGAATTTATTTCAATAGTATTGCAAATTTGACTTTGGAAATTGCTCAAGAGATGTGTTTCTTTCATGGAAATCTGCTACCTCATTTAACATGGGCTCCACTTCCTCTGTTCATGGAAAGAGTTAACGTAGCAAGCAAAAGCCCTAGTGAGCATGTTGTATGCTGAGCTGGAAGAGGTTCCCCATAACTCATGGTAAATGTAGTTTCATAGGCTTTATAACTTGTCTGTTAACTTGTACCTTCAGTCACTGCCTTATTATTTCTATTCATACTTCAATTTAATTTATCTGAGTGTTTCCCTTAAGCTCTTCATGTGCTATATACAAATGGTTTAAAAAGACACTTGAAAGGTGCAAAGAAGATAAGAGGCAAACATTCTAAATCTTGTTGGAGAAGGGCTGCGCAGTTAATTAAAAAAAAAAAACAAAAAAACCAACAAACCAAAAAAACCCAAAAAACAAAACAAAACAAACCCCCAAACCAAAAACAACCCCCTCCCCAGAAAACAAAGAGGAAGAAGCCACCACTGGTTTGCATGGGAATTTGTGGGACAGCTGCCCATTGTTAAATTAAGTTCATCTATTCATTTCCAAGTGTTTTCACCACACTACTTTACTTTTTGCGGTGGACACCAGCCAGGTTGAGGATTTACAGCCTTTTATGGCTTCTCTTGCCAGCACATAGATCTTGAGAAGGTGTTCAGTGCGTATAAAGAATCTTTAAAATAAAATTTGTTTGCTGCAGGCATTCACTGCTCCCTCTCTTTCCTTTCTTTGCCTCTCCACCACCTTAATTTGTCTATGGACTTGGCTTCTTTGTTCTTTCATGACTAATATTACCATCTGTGACATTACATATTAAGATAGCAATGCAACATATTAAGCACAGGAAAACCCGGAATGTTTGAGTTCATCCAAGCATTTGTTGCTTAAAGTTCCAGCATTGCTTGTAGCCACCTGAAGCATCCCAAAGTTTCTAAAAACACATTGCAATAAATCAGCAGGTTTCCATGTTGTTATTGAAATTGAGATATAAGACCTTATTGGAGCTGCCTTCTTGCAAACAATCTCGGCAATTTACCCACAGTTTTATTTCTCACAAAAGGCTCATAAAAAGAGCTTTCATTTTTATGGTGTTAGCCTAACTACCACCTAGAGCAGCTTGCTTTGGAAACTCCCCAACTCACTCTTGTCAAGATCTCCTGTTCTGCGAGGGAAGCAGCACTCTCAGGTCTGACCTATGACCACCACCTATGTGAACTATGCCCTCATGCAGCAGGGGCCCAGCAACCAGGCAGGAGCACAAACAAGTGCTTATCTCTGCCACCTGCACTTCCAAGGATGAGGAAGGGCCAGCAGGTGCGAAGAGAAATGTATCGAGTAAAAGAATCTTGAAATGGGCATGTCTCAAGATGCAGGATCAAAATCAAAATGGAGGTCTTTTCTCCTCCTCCTTCTTGTGTAGTTCTAGACAGATCCAAATCTTACTTACCTAATAGGAATTGCAGTAACCACCAAGATCTGATATTCTGAGAGACAGACCTTTCCCTCCCACTGCAGATTTTTCAGACAATGAGTTGCTTCACTGTTTATCTCAAAACCTGTACTTATCTGCAGACATCAACCTGTCCAGTTTTTCTCATTATTTTCCACTTCAAGTTCTAGTACCTTCATGTAGAATTCAATATTGAATAACTGTATGTTCCAAACTGTATCTTATTTGCATTATTGCATTCTGCATTTTAAAATAAAAGAGCTATATCTATAGCACATAATTATAAAATAGTGAATAATAGAGATCCATGTAGGGTTAGGGGAGTTTCTTCATGTCCATATTTGAAGTCTGTTATGTCCTTTCTAATTTATCTAGATTGCCCATTAGCCCAAGTGAGGTGGCAGCAAGCTTCCTTGCTTTGTCTGCTCCACCTGTAGCACCCACAGCTCCTAAGAGCTGAGGACTTTATGCCTCTACTCCTCATACTGCCGTATACAAAATATGTGTATGTTTAACGCAATACTTCTATACTATTTTTAATTCTCTTGTATCTGGACATTTACAAGTGTTTCCTGTCTAAGATGACAAATAGTAGTTTCCTGTTGGAAAAAACACAAACAAATAAATGTAATTATTCTTTATGTGTAAGTCATAGAAATGAGAGCAATATTACACAAGAGAGATATAAAAAGGACTATCTTAGTGTCACAAGGTGGATTTTTGTTAACTTGATTTGGCATGATAGACTTAGAAAAACATGTAACAGTTCTATTATTCAGAAGGAGGAATAGGTAAGCTGGAGAAAGAAGGAAACTGGAAGGGCAAAAATAAGGGAATGACAGACAGCAGAAAAATAGGAAAAGTGTGCTTCAACAGAAATCCCCGCAGCTTTTGCCCTGGGCCTGCAAACAAACTTGCAGGGCCAAAATGTTTGTTAGTGGTGATGTCACTAGCCTGTGTTTTGTATGGATACTGGGTCATTTATGACCACCGTGTTGACATGTTAAGTGGTATGTGATTTATCACTACTGTAGGGTAAATGATCTTCCTCTGAAGAGGAATTTAAGGATAACCAATGTGCATATAAGATAAATGTGTGCAGACTCACATGTGTGCTCAAGAGTGCACACATAATACTATAGATGAAAATATGTCTGCAAAGACACTGACAGAAGTGAGGGTGCTGCCCCAAGTGTGGATATGTTTATATGTTCTATGTCCATAGAATACATGTATTGAAAAATGTGTATCACTTACTGTAGTTCTCTGCACTACAGTGAAAGACACAGTATGATACAGAAAGTGTATTCAATATTCATTTGTGTGTGCTGTTCAGATCCTATTTCTATAGCTGATGACTTTAAACATTAAGTGTACAGAAAATACTGGTGTTATAGGCATAGGTGACTGAATGAGATGTGTAGTTCTGCTGTCCATCTGTGTGACCCCAAAACACCTTCAGGCACAGGCCAGTGTTAAAGTCAATAGTGGCTTCTGTTTGTCAGCTGTCTTTCTGGTTCGGGTCCATGGAACCCCATCAGCTGAGATCTTACGCAAGGAGGTGGGGCTGGGTGCTTTTCTCAATGGAGTTGTAGAAAAACCTTCAGCAATGAACCACATTGCTTACCACCCCTCAGAAGTTTTTCACACCACTGCTACCCTGTGGCTCTGGAGCAGGGTTGATGAAGCAGGGGAGGCTTTCCTCTTTCTGAGGTCGCTCCTGGCCCCAGGCACCCATGGGGCAGCAGCAGCCCCTGTGGAGATGGGGCTGGGGAAGGCAGGTGTTGTTCCCACGACCAGAGCCCAGCTCCCAGGGGTGGAAAGTGGGGGTCAGGAAGTTAGCAAAGGTCGGCCAAGTCCCGCTGGCTCTTCCTAATCCTCTTTTCCACCCACAGCCCCTTGGAACTCCCCTGATTTCTCCCAGTGCGGTGTCTGGGGGAGTTGCTCTACTGCTGTAGGATTCAATTTATTTTTCTCGCTTCCAAACTGTGCTTCTGCAGAGTCTCAAGTCAGTTTTGCTTCAGCTAGTGTCAAGCAACACACAGGAGAGATGCAGCTCTATTACACTGGTTTGTTTTTCTTTTCCTTCCTTTTTTTTAACCTTTTTTTTTTTTTTTTTGCTATTTTGCTATTTTGACAGGAAATCTTGCTCCTTTTTCTCTTGCATAAGTATGAAGTAACCCTGTGAAAACAAATATTATTACTTGTTGTTTACATGTGTAAAACTGAAAGGACAGTTTTGCTGATCAAGTTATATCTGAAGACTAGTGTTGTATAAAGGATTTATTTATTTGCATTTGTATGCTGGCCAAACCAAAAAATCAACAACAATAAAAAAGTTCTTTTGGTCCACCCAGAATTAAAATTTGTCAGTTTTACTGCCAAACAACAACATACAAATTTGAAAGAAATGTTATTTCAGGTCAGAAGACATTTCATGGAGGCTTTCTAACATCCAGTAAAGATAAATATAGGTAAATTACAAAAGAAACCCTTAATGCAAAATGAGAACTGGAAATTTGCTATTTGAAAACATCAGTATGATCCCTTTTGACATTTTAAAATGTTTCTTTTGATCCAAGAGTTTAATTCTGCAGTAATAAAGATTGTTCCTTGTAAGGAAATTAGAGCAAGCTCTTTGATACTGACGATGCTTCCTTACATAGAACTGGAAAGGTTTAAAAGTGGTTAACTAGCAATCGTCTTAGGTATGGCTGGAGAATGTACTTTTTGGGTTTGGCTTTATACAAAGCATCCAGGCACTAAACCAAATTAAAATATACAGACTATAGTGTCAAGGGGAAGTTTTATCCAAGCAAAATTTAAATAAATTTATGCATTTCACTAGGTTAAAAAATCAAATAAATATTTTTGCACATATGTAATGGTCTCAAGATTTTGTAATTTTTCTTTTACCTTTAAAACAATAAGACCCAAATGTGAATAAAATCATCTTACTCTTCACAAAGTGAAGAGCGGTTTCCAAGTTCTTATGCTGAAAAAACATATCTCTTAGGAATCAATGATTAAAACTATATAGAATAAGACTTTTAGTGCTCTAGTTAAGGAAAAATAAACTATTTCATTGGCTAATCTGAGTTCAAATAAACAGATGCATAAGCTGGGCTGTTTCAAAGCAACACAGAACTGAACAGAGACCATTAGCACTCAAAATACTTCATAAGGTTCAAAGATTAATCTCTTCAAAGCAAAATGTGCCTAGGTCTTGTACAGCTGCACTGAGGGAGTGAGTAATAACACCCCTATATAGTGGCAAGCTGCAACTGCGTATTTGCTGAGCATATGTGCTGGTATGCAGTGCAGCTCACATGAACTTAATTTTAAGGATGAAGAGAACAAAAAATGTGGTCTCATTTATTGTTTACTGCAGCCAGCAAGGCTGACCAGACATAGTGGTGTCCAATGCCCTTTTGAGTCTTAGCAGAAAGCGTAAATTTTCAGAAACTTTAACTCCCATGTGCCAGAAGAAAACCCCTTTGAGATATTGCCCAAATGGTGTAACATGGTATTGACCTTGCTTATTCAGCTCTATGTAGAAATGGTTTGTGACTCATGAAACAACTTCCATGGCTTGTAATAAAATCTTGGCTATCTGTGCAGCTGGGTAACAGAGATGGACAGCACAAAATTTGTGCTTTGGTGCATTGTGGATTTCCAAACAGATCTGGCCAGCTTCCGAAGTCTACAGACTATTTAAAAAAAACAAAGCCAAAACCAAAACAAAAACAAGCAACCAACCAACCAAAAAAACAAAACAAAACAAAAAACAAACAAACAAAAAAACCCCACCCAAAACCAAAACAAACAAAAAACCTCATCAAACCAAAAAACCCCACCGAAAAAAACCACCACTGAACAAAACAGAGCTATTGGAGCTAGCAAAAGACTATTGCATATGGGTCTCAGAACACACGAGAAATTAGGGCCTCATGCAATAGTGCTGATATCCTGATAGAAAATACAAGACCTGCCAAAGTCTTTTTTCAAGAGTTGTTTTGCAAATGCTTGAATTTGCCTTTGCAAATTCAAATCTGCATGGATTACTTTGTATGAATTTTTGATTCAATCAGACTTCTTCATACTTCTATAATATAATTCAGAATCATTGTTCAACTTATAACATTTCAGTTTATTGAGGGAAAGGAGGAGACATTTAACATTTTTTGAGAAGCATCCAAACAAGATTTTTTTTCTCAGGAGTCCAGTCCAGGTTTTATGTAGACTTCAGTACAAGCCAGGCTAGGATTCTGGTGTTTTAGCCAGCACTATGTGATTATACATATAAATGTAGAAATGATCAATAAGGTTTTTAGTTGCAGAGGTCACTATTAAAACCTTTACAATTGCCATTTGCACATAATTAACATTACCACACAGTTTACAGTATTCCCCACACTATGAATGCTGCTGTAAAGATAATTAGGGAAAAGTCAGAATTGGAAAGATTTGAATTTGTATATTCCTTAATACAGAGTCTCAATGCTGTGATTTAAGGAACTCCCAATAACTGCAGAAGCTGCAGGGGGTTTTGCATGGGAAAGGAAGAACAGTATTTCTTTTAAGAGCTTCGTAAAACTTTGTTCCACTTATGAAATCCTCTATAGCCTGTACTATTATAACCTAAATAATCTGTACTATAACTGAAAATTTACACCTTTTAATTACTTAGTTTTTTCTGTTATAGAAATTACTATTTCTTCTGTTGGAAGAATTCCACTTGGAAATTTCATTTTCAGGATTCAATAAAAATAGCTGTAAGAACTCCTGATGGGTTTGAGGTCAGAGCTTTTAAACAGGTTTTCACGTTTGCCAGGTTTTACAGCCCATTTTAAAAATATGTGCTAGTGTCAAAGAAGCCCAGCTGTGCTGAAATGATAAACATGACTAGGGATGCTTCAGACTGTGGATGACCTCTTCAAAACACAGGAATGAGGCTTGACTTCTCAGGCGAGAAAGAGCAACAATTCTGACACTCTAGGGTCTTCCTGCATTGTTCTAGGTGGATACTTAACTTCTTCCAAAATGTGGGCCAAGGGAATGTTCATTTTGCAGTAGGAAGCCATAAGCTATTTCAGCTGAGATGTGGTATCTCTGTGTCACCCCACAGCCTGCAGTGCAGACAAGTCCTGAGTGTGTTTGAGCTATATAAACATAACCACAAGCTAAACAGTTTCATTGTTCAATACAGTTTTTTGCTGTGCTTGGAAATTGAATTACAAATGCCTTTCCAGAAAAGCACCCTAAGGGTAACAGATGCCTAAAATACATCAGCTCCATTATCAAGATGTAGATTATCCAAGCTTAATACACAGTATCAGAGTTTACTGATTTGTATAGAATCTACATTCTTAACATTTTACTGGAGTGCTGTTAGTTTGGGTTAGTAGGACTTACTGTACTTACGGTGTTGAAAGATGAATAGGTCTGTCAGCTGAACAGCATAATAAATTTGTTAGGCTGCACATGTCGTGCTCCACCTCTCCATTGTTCTTCCTCATGTATAATGTAGCCTAATACAGGATGGCAGCTGTTAGCAGGAAAATGGTGCAGCAGCCATAAAAAAGTGATTTATGTCTAATTACCAAAGCACCTAATATTAAGAAGCTGGTTTTTGGGAAGGCAGCAAACAAGCGAAATGTGAAACACAGCACATATATGTATTCATGAAACAGAGGAAGCTGTGAAATGCTAGACTGACAGTGAAATTCTCCCTGGGTATCCACTGTAAGGTCAGATTAATAAAGGGGGTAATTGGTGGTGATGGTTGTGGATGTTCAGAGTTGACTACATGTCACAGCTGCTTATGCTGGAGTATCAGGAGTATGTTAAATGCATCTCCTGACATGAACCCAAAGATCCTGACTAGCAACTGACATAAGAAAGACTAATTTAAGGTGGCGGCTGGCAGAAAGAAAAACATATCAAGCAGGGAAGTTGTTCTTAGCAGCCATAATGTAGAGAGGAAAGAGTGGGATGGGAGAAATAGCATGGACCTCATTCCTCTGCTGCATTTTTCTGCTGGTGTAAATTAACCAGTTTAAGGCTGCAGTCATAGATTATGGATTTCTCCCTGGATGCTGAAACTGCATCAGAGAAAATTCTGTATTTGGTTTACAGCATACCTAATGTGACTAAACATGGTCGTGTAACATCTTGTCAGTTTTGCCACTGAATGATGTAACACATTAAGCTAAGACACAGTGAATTATAACTACCACATCAGATTACTCCTTGGTTTCTGTTCAACATACACAGTGTGTATATATACTAAAAACACACATATGTCTATGTGCATATATACTCAGGCTGCTGCTAAGTGTGATGGTTTTTGTTTGGTGGGTGGCACTCTTCCTTCTCAGTCAATACTAAACTCGTTCTTCCTTCCATGGTGCTTAATGAATAGTGGAATATGGTCAGGTCAGAGAGGTTAATAGCCCTACTTTTGTGAAAAGTGCCATGGAATCTTTCTCAGTGAGCAGTGAGAACTTCACATTAAATACCCTCTGAAAGACAGCCTGTGACTTGCTCAGAGTCACAGACTAGGGTGTTGCTGTAATGCAGAAATAGGGGAAATCATGCTACATATTTAAGTGACTGAGTCATCCTGCCTCCACAGACATTTACCAGATGCAGTGAAACTTTGCTTATGTGGAGTTACAAAATAATAATGAAAGGTAGTATGGCTGGAAAATACTGAAGCTTCTCTTTAGCATTTTCTAAAAGATAAATATGAGAGAAGCTTTCAGCTGATTGTGTGGAGTCATGTTGTAAATAATTTGGATGGAGATCTCTCAGACCTTTTGCTGTCGTGTTCTAGGTTAAAAAGGTACTGAATAAGTTGAAGCAAGTGAGACCTGTTGCAAAAACGGCCACAGTTTATGTTGTTGCTAGAGGGCTTGTTTTGGAGAAAATTCTAATCCTTTTAGGAAAGGGCTATGGAGTTCCTAGTTCCTATGCTTTAGATGTCCTAAATTACTTTCTAGCGACTGGTTAACCAGTATAGAGATTGTTCTAACAGAATGTTTTATGCTTTGAAGTTTTGATCATATCCATGGCAAAGTGAAACAGCTAAGAGGACTCAATTTTTGTGAAGTTCTGTTGAGCTCTTGCCCTTTGCAACTCAGTGTGGCTAGAAACTTCACACTGGCAGCTCCCTGGACAGATGCTGAAATTTAGCCATCAAAGAATTTTGTGTGGCTCCAGGACTAGGTACTGATTTTGCAAATGCCAGCAGTGCCTTAGTATTGCAGAGTAGAGGCATATGTAACCACAGAGCATTTCTGTACCTAACTCCACAGAGGCCTGGTAGGTCACTGCTGGTAGGTCACTGCTACCACACTGAACTTTTCAATCATGATTCAAATCACATTGAGGTCCTCAACCATTCCCCAAGGGCATCAATCTTGTTGTAATCTAACATACTGATGACCAGTTTCCTGAGAGTTCAACTGCATATATAGCTTCTCTTCCCTTCCCAGAGTTTCTGTCCAGTGCGAAGGAAACCCTCTTGCATATTCAGAAGAGCCCAATCTCTGTTAGCCCATTGGTGTTGACTTCTGCCTCCACAAGCCACTTGGGGATTAAATAACAATCATTGATCCATGCTCCCATCTTAGAAAAGCTTTTTCTTTTTTTTTTTCCAGCAATGATTTATGCCAGAGCATGCCCTGCATTGCCATCACTAGAATTGACTGGCTTGCTGCAGCAATGAGCCAAGGAACTCATGCTGCCTCTGCACCCATGATTGGCTTTGTCTTTGCCCTGAGCACCATGTGTAGGGAACCTGTGGCTTAGGAGTGATCCTGTCCTATTGAAGCAAGGGGACAAAGAAACGTGTGCCTAACTCAAGGGGAATTCTTAAGAAAAAGACTTGGCAAGGACAGCAGGATTAAGCTCATTTCTCTGGGATTGAGACACCTCATGATTGTGTCTCTTTACCATAAATGTTTTCACAACCTACATGATTAAATTCTACAGTTTAATTATGGTACCATACTATTAAACGTAATTTTTTTCACCAGTTTCTCTGAAATCTCTCTATTAGAGGATATGAAATAATATTTTACATTTCTGGTTAAAAGAAAATCATAATCCCTCTGTTAGCCAATACTGAAATAATATTTTATATTTATTATAAATGTTGTTCAGTTGCTACTTACCCCTAAAAAATTATGATTGTTTCAGATGTTCAAATTAGATGTTCAGTCTTATTCCAAGCAGACAGGAGTTTGTCAGATAATAACACCGCTACATTGGTATGGCCTGTTACCTGAATAGATTCCAGAAACTAAGTACAAACCATGTTACAAATTACTTCAACTGTCATTACTTAGTGATATTCAAGGTGAAATGAGTAATTTTTAAATAGCATGAAGTGAGATTGCATAATAATTTAGGTCAAAAAGTGAGTAACAAGTCACATAGCTGAGACGAGCAGAATATAGTGAGTGTAGAACACCAAATCCCAGGCATCTCTATCATAATTCTATGTCCTATTAGACTAGCCATTTTTTGAAGTCCAAGCAAAGAAAAATGTTAACATTGCTGCCAGAAACAGTTCTTACAAAGTTTGATGACAAAGGATGATTTGTATTTTTATGGGGACTGATTAAAGCACATTTAGAGATACAAGGTACAAGCAGTATACAATTATTGGAAAGCTGAAGAACTTGCCCTCTTGTGAAGTGTAGCAGTTATTGAAACTGCAATAGAAAGAAGCAATTCCTGCCCACTACAGAAAGATCTTTTTGCCCAGTTGTAAAAGGGCATGTGATACTGGAAACTAAAGCAATGAGGGCAAATTGAAGCAGGCTCTGATTCTTTGCTTTTCTTTTTCGCAATGGATGTGCAACACACATGGATCAAAGCAAAGGGCTTTGTTTGTGGCTGCAACCTCTACCATTTCTCCTTTTTATGCCAAATCACGCAGAAGCATTCCAAAACAAGTTTTGCCAGATACTTTTAAGGAATAACAATTAGGTGAACTTGTTATTCTATATGACTTATTTTACTGAATAATAATTTTTATTATTTATATGCTATACTTCAGCTTGGTCAAGTATGCTGCTGAAAGAGTATATTTTTACCCAGGAGTATGTTTTCTATCTTTCAGTGGCAATCTATGCTTTAGTTCTGTGTCCTTCCACCTTTGCTTCAATCACTAAAGCACGAAACCCTTTACTTTTCATCAATTACTGTAGTAGATGAAACACCTCCTTTAATGGAAGCACCATAGCCACTTTGCTTAGAAGGACAACGAATAGGGTCACATATAGTTTTCCATCTAAACTAATAAGTTTATATGCAGCTTTACTTCCAGATCAGAACTTAAAAAATCTGTCTTGTTCTGCTTGCTATATCTTAGAATACTTCTCTGACTTCCTGCCTGTTCACTCTCTCGCCTGATACAAGCATTGCCAGGATGAGCATTATAAGCAGCTTTATATGCTCATTCCACCCCAGAGTTTTCTTTGATAACACACAGAACATCCTTGCAGGAATTCAAAATTAGGGAATTTATTCAACAGGCAGAACTGAGTTGCTGTGCCTCTCTTCACACTGGCTGAAAGTACCTGAGCTTGGGTCAGACATCAGCTTTTCAAGGGGCTCTGTGCTGTGCTTATATACCTTTTTTCTTTATGTAACACTTTATGTACTGTTTTTTGGGGTTTTTTTCACTTTGTTCAAGCATTCCATAATGAAGGATATTTTTACCCTTGTTTATTACGTAATGTGCTGGATCCTGATTTCAGTCATACTGGACTACATCAGAAGTAATCAGAATGCAGTAACTCCAAATCTCTTCTGGTGTCACTAAGATCAGGTCTGACTCACTTCTCCTATACCTAGTCTTTAAAATCAAATCTGTTCTTTTTCTCTTTAAAACTGTCATTATGTTCTGCTGTACTTTAAAGTGTAGTATTACTTTGAAAAAAAGAGCATAAAAATGACATTTAAGGGTTCTATATTTGTCTGACAGTTGTTTCTGTTGCAGAAGTGCTCATTTTATAAGTTAAAAAGCTGTCTTTCCTAATACTTTCCTAATAGTTAGCCCAAAATGCACAGGGTGTTATGATTAGAGTTATTGACACACCATCATCATATTCTGCAACCAGTGAAGGCCCTTACATTTTAAAGCCTCTGTCTGCTTGCACCACCCTGTCGTCTTCAAATCATGCCCCTGGTAACACTGCCAGACCTTTTGCATTGCACAAGCATGTTACAGGTCTAAAGGATCACATTATGCAAGGCAAGCATATACCACAGAAAAAAAATGGAGCTCAGACTTTATGTTAGAATGGCAGGAATCACAATTATTAATAACAGTATAACTTCACTTTTTCTGTCATAAACAAGAATCTATTCATGTTCATTCTTTGGGGGGCAGGTTTGAAGCATAGAACTTTTAGCACAGAGATCTGGTCACCATTCTGCTAAATGCACCAGGAAAGCCTTAATTTGATCTCAGAGGAGAGTCTAAGAAAATGAAAACAGTACCTTTCAGTTTTGCAGAAGTGGTAGTGTGGTCAGGTGCTTTGGCGGGAATGTGTTGGTATGGATGTACAGGCAGGAACTGGCAGGGAAAGGGGTAATTGAAATTTATGGATGTGGTATATTATAGCACCAAGCAAATTTCCACATCTCCTTGCAGTCAAAGGTCTGTCTTTAATTTTCTTTTATAAAGTATATCAACCAATTTGGCATTGAAAGGACAACTTTTGTCATGTTGAGAATAACAACATGTTATAACACAAAAGAACAATGGCTGGAAGTTGAGGGAAATTTTAAAAAATGGAAGAAACAAAGAAAAAATGAAGACATGAAATAGTTGTGTTTAGTTTGAAAAAACAGAAACAAAAACAAAACCACCATATTTCTCCTCCCTCCTTGGCTTTTTAAAAATATACTTGAAAATGCAACATTTGGAAAAATCTACATATGTCTAAATTTAAGGTCTGTGTTACTTTACTCTGCATTTCTTTATCACATTTTAGTCATCCATATATCATTTTGTAGAAAGCGTATGTGGCAGGCTGATACATGTCTTATTTTATAAATATTTATTACCCACTGGTGTGTTCCTATCTTTGAAATTACAACCACTTCTCGTTTTCAGTCCATGTTCCCTCCTTTTCCTTATTAAAGAATGAATCTTGTCAAACAATTTTGTTTATGTGGAAATGCTGTGAAGACTAGTTTAGTTTTGGTTTTAGCCTCATCTTTATTTCAGTTTGCCTTGCTTCCCCCCTCACATTTCTTTTTAGAAAGTGTGGGCCTGGAATAATAATGTAAACAACATGATTTTTTCTGCTGCTGCATGAATGCAGCAAGGCATACCTGGCCTTCATAGGCTCATATGCCTATGGGTCTGCCTCCCCAGGGATTCATTGGAACAGCTCGGAGGACTTGAGCTTGAAGGAAATATGACTGGCCTTTGAAGAAAGCTCAGAGACAATCATCACAGGCTGTAGCCACTCAAAAATACAGTTTTATGGTTTAACAGGAAGGGGTCTTAAAAACATATATTTAAAATACATATATTTAAAACATATATTTAAAAACAAAAAACCCAAACAAACAAGGAAAAACAACAACAACCAAGAAAAGCCCCAAACCACCAAGCAGTTGCCTGCATCAGGATAGCCAAACTGTCTGGTTTGCTGCAGCATAAATGTATTCTTGCCTTGTGATGTAGAGTGAATTGTTTCTCTCCACATAGGATCAGTGTTTCCTCATAACCTGGTCCACTCTGTTATTCTACCAGAGGAAGTGTAGTATTATACTGAGGTAAAAGTGACACAACTGAGACTCAGTGATTAGCTTTTCCAATTAGAAACACGATGACTTAAAATTTATGTCTTATTTTTCTTCCCTCTCTCTGTCCCTCTAAGGAAATTGTATGTGATGAGTTTGAGTAAGCTAGACTCAGAGAGAGCGAAAGAGAGACCTGATTGCTGTCTTGACCTACTGTTACATCCCAGTCACTTAAACCCAGGGGTTAAACCTACGTTCTTTTGCTCTGAGTAAACACAAAGGAGAAATATTGACCAGATTTTATCAAGAGTTAAAAATCACACAGAAATTTACTGCCAGCTATGGAAAATCAAAGAACTTTGGCAAATGATTTAGTACAACGTAAAACACTTATCAGAGCATAGACTTAGTCCATTCAGTATAAAAACCTTTAAACCCATTTGATGTTATATTCTGTGAAAAAAGAGTTAGAAGAAGAAGAAAGGGAGAAAAACAGGAAGACAGGAAAGATATGGAAAGACAGACATACAGCTACCAACTCCTGGGTTCCAGCAATGTAATGGATAGAAAACTCCAAGATGAATGTAGGGTTAAGGAAGAACATGCTTGGCTCATGGTGAGGTTTTTAAAAGCCTTGGCCCATCCTGGGCTTTCCTCCCAGGTGGGAATTACTGTCTCTTGGCCACTCAGGGGCTGGGTTAGGCAGAATTGGGACTGCCTCCAGTGTGCCATGATTGACGGACATTGCGAGGCTGAGGCGTATGTGGGGCAGGCCACTACCTTACAAGGGCAAGGTCTGACCTACCCCCTACCACACATTCCAAGAGCTCCCAAGATGTCTCGAGGAGAAATTATTCTTTCCAGTCTCTTACACCTACTGAGAGTTTCTGTTTTACCCCAAAGTCTGCCATTCTCTTTTGATACCCAAAACCAGGTCTGCATTTTCCAGCTATACCAACCAGTCTAATAAAATGCTCAGCTTGATTTTCTTACTGATGATGAGCATTTACCTCACATTGGTCATTATAATGCGCATCTCCCTTTCCCGAGGGATGGTTCATTTCTATGCACGCAGCTTACTTCTATGCAAGTGTTCAAGGCCAGGTAGGTTGGGGCTTTGAGAATGGCATTCCTGCCTATAGCAGAGGGATAGGAGCTAGATGATTTTTAAGGTCCCTTCCAACACAAACCGTTCCATGATTCTATGATTACTGATATTCAGATGCTCTTTCATTATTTTGTGAAATTCTTCAACAAGTCCATGCCACCAGCCTTTTTTTATTCCCTTTTTCAGATTTTCATGCTCATAGCACTGTACCTAATGCAGAGACAGACACTAATGACATCTCTTTTTTTCTTTAATCTGTTTTGATTAAAACTACTACTTGTGTGTGTGCTGTCTTTTTTTACTCCACGATGGGTTGGTTTCTTTAGGAAGAGTTAGTGCATTGTCTTTGTACATTCCTCCTGGAAAATCCAAGCTGACTATATCAGTGGATCAGGTGATTTCCATGAATATTGATTCCTTCATAGAAATTAAACAGGTTTTCCACATAGCAAGCACACATTGACCCTTATTGTAATTTCTCTTATTTGATCTTTTAGCTCATTCTTAAATATGGATTTTTTAAGGCTTCTCTCATTCTTTTCCAATTTTATCTAATATGTTTTAAAAATTATTTACTGACATTTCTGTTAATTTTTTTCTCAAGTATAACTTTATTCTACTGATCCATCATACTGACTTTTGGCCTCTTTTTCAGTACTGTGACTCTACTGCAGTATCCTTAAATAGTCTGCAAGCTGCTTTGAAATATTCAGCCCTCCCTTTTAGCTTCTTGACGTTTTTATAGGATTTTGCAGTTTCTTTTTCTGCTATAGCAGAGGTAGGTAGAAAGATGGACAAGTACAACTTATCTTCTTCCTGTTTCAGAACAATATGATAATAGATTATTGAGCATAGAAGTTTGCTTCTTTTCTTCTTGTCTAGATGCTCCCCGAAGAAGCCACTCATGGCAGCAAAAAAATTAATCTCTGCATCATAACCTGATATGATTGTTATTGCAAAGGAGTAATTGAAAACCCTACTCTGTTGCTGCATTTCTTCTCTCTGCAGTCCCTCTACTTTTTCTCCAACACTACAGACCCTCTCAGTACCTGGGTGGGTCACTGGCAGGGCAGCTCTAGTACAGGGCTGCTCCTGTTTGGACTTGGAGTTTCTATTTGTAGAGAATGTCTCTTATTTTTGACATTATTTATTTATTTATCTGATCGCTCTTCTTCCTGTCCAGACATGTGGGGGTGGCATAAAGCTCCTATGCCTTAGGGTACTTTCTTAGGCTACAGAAATAAGAATGGAGGAGCAAAGCCTGAAGCTTAAACTTAGACGCAATTTTGCCACAAGAGCTGTGTGCAAATGACCAGGCTGCCCACGGAAAGCATGGGAAAGGAGTAGGATTTGCATGAAAATGTATGCATCTGAAAGCATGCCAGATTTGAACCTGATTCATACTAAGGTAGTTTGCCATTGCTGAGAAGAGCCTGAATTGTTTCTGAGGGTTGTGTCATCTGCTAGAAATAAAAATTTAAAAAAAAAATAGTGTGATATGTCACTTGTTAATCAACCTGTTTGCCCAGACTTCAAATAGATTTGTGTCCTCTGTACACTCTCATGGTGGCAAAAGTGATGAGTGTCTGATGTCTGAAAGTGGTGCTGTCTTCTTCCTGCATTGTGCCATTTCTGATGCTGGCATGACTATGGGAACGGCTGTGTCAGTGGAGAAGACACACAGCTGAGCTGAGAACTAAGATTTAGAGTTTTGAACAGGCTCCTTCTGTAGAAAGACCCTGTGAAAGTGCATTCTGTAGCTGGAATTTTTCTACCTTTACCCTGATTTCAGTTATCTTTACATTTTTCAAAAGCATTCAACTCTGATCACTCTCATATGTAGTTCAGTAAAATGCACGTGCTTTCTACCACGTTACTATCTGCTCTTTTATACTCAGTGATCTTTCTTGGAAAATAGGTCTTTTGCTTTCAGTTAATCCATCCAGGTCTGTAACACCCATCTGCCCTCATTAAGATCAAGCCAACTGCATCCTAATTCAGCCATGAGACATTCTTCTGTGTGTTTTAAGTTGTGGAGGAGCTGTCTGCTCAAGAGCCCCCCCTCTAGGGATCTCTTCTAGTGTCTGTTGCCAACTTCCGTCTGAATGTTTTTCTTGTTTGGGTAAAGCTGCTATGTTGGTTTTGTCTGCTGTTATATGACATTCTGGAAGCCATAACTCTGTTGATAAACATTTCTATCTTCTCAGAAACGGTAATTTTCTAATGTACTAGAAACCGTGTTGAGTCAGATACATTAAATAATCCATAGAATTGTAGAATTGCCTGGGTTTGAAGGGACATTAAAGATTATCTAGTTCCCTGCCATGGGCAGGAGCACCTTTCAGTAGACCAGGCTGCTCAGAGCTCCATCTGACCTGGTCTTGAGCACTTCCAGGGATAGGGCATCCACACCTTTCTGGGCATCCTGTGCCAGTGTCCCACCACCTTCTCAGTGAAGAATATATTTCTGTCATCTGATTTAAATCTACCCTTTTAAGTTAGAAGCCATTCCCCCTTGTGTTGTCACTAAAGGCCCTTATAAAAGTCCTCTCCAGCTCTCTTGTAGCCCCATTTGCATATTGGAAGGCTGCTCTAAAATCCCCCTGGAGCTTTCTTTTCTCCAGGTTGGACAACTCCAGCTCTCTCTGCGTATCTTTGTAGGAGAGGTGCTCCATCTCTCTGATCATCTTCATGGCCCTCCACTGACTCACTCCAGCAGGTCCACATTTTACTTATGCTGAAGCCCCCAGCATTGAACACAGTACTCTAGGTGGGGTATTATAAGAGAGCATTGAATTTGTCCCTGTGTCCACTGTTCAAAGACAAAATAAACCCATTCCCTCTCACCGTTCTTATAAGACAAAGATACATGGATATTGTCTAGTCATGTGGATGTTTCTCCCAACCCTTTTGCTTCAGGTGCTCAGAGTCACTGGCTGTTGGAGGGGAAAGGGAAACCTAACTGTTTACCTAACTCTGTTCTGCAGAGAGTATTTGGGATTCTCTAGCAGACAGTGAATTTCTTGCACTATTTTTCCAGTCAATGGAATTCTAGCAAAGCTGATGAGAAGCAATAGTAGACAGGAGGGATGAGATGAGATGAGATCAAATGGTGATGTTGTGTGATACAGCTCTTTTGAAACGATGAACCACCCAGAGGTCATAGAAGTTGGGAAGCAGGTATTTGTAAGCCATGGATTTGATCACAGCACTGTATTTCTATCAGCAGCATAAAGGAGGACAGTCACTCTGACCCCTAGGCAGTACTTAAAATCAGTCTATGTTTGTATTTCCAGGAGACAGACAAACTTAAGTCAGAAATGAATCACTGAGGGCAACCATAGAACTACCAAAACTTTGACTCTTTTAGCCTAGTGACAAGCATGGAAAGAATTGTGATAGGCACTGAAACAAACCCAGTGACTCAATATCCCAAGCAGCAGTGTGAAGATGCTCCTCCCAGGTAGGAAATCCACACTTAGTAGAAACTATGCATGTATCTGTTTTCCCAAATAATTTTTGTGTTATTTGCCTTTGTATCTTATTAACTTGGTCTAATTTGTTTAGGACAGGGTTTTTTCAGTATTAGCAGATCGTTCTACCTGTGCAAAAGGCAGCTCTTAGTTTGCCACTGTTGTTTACAGATGGAGCATTTCAACAAGCTTGTACAATAGCAACAGTTCTCAACAGCGTTCTTAAAGTAGAAAGGAAATAAAATAGCTGTAGAAAATGGAAAAAAATCAGGATTGCACGATCTAGTACTGCACTCTGTGTCATGACAAAGGATAGTTCTGTTTTACACCTGAAGTGTAAGCTTCAGCTGTACCAATGTAATGCACTAGAAGTTGGAGTCAAGTAACCCTTATGGTTTTATTCCCTTAGAGCAACTTCCAAATCTAGTTGGATTTTTCTTTCCTGGCCATTTAATCATAGAATCATCCAGGCTGGAAAGACGCTTAAGATCAAGTCCAACTATGAATCGTCATCATAATGAAGGGAAGAAAGCAAATATTCAAACATGTCTTAGTTCTACCTGCAACAAAGGCTTTCTCCAGCACTGATTGCATAGATTTTTTTTAAAAATATATTTTCAGTGAAAGGAAACCATTTCAGTTCTCCAGCCTTTATAGAAAGTCTTTCAGTGCCTAATTATTTAAAGGCCTGCTGATAGACGTGGTGGCCTATGCTTGAGCACCGTGCAAATAATCTCTTTAAAGATCAACTTCAGAATTCTTGTTTCCCAATTTCACACGACTGGAATGTAGCAGAAGTCCATTTATCACCATAGGAATGCAATGACTGGTGAAAACCCTTCATAAATTCACTCTACTTTCAAATATGAGGGTATTCAGATAATTTCCCACTCAGAGCAGGGATCAGATGCTTGTGATCAGGCCTCTTTGATCATTTCATTTGACTACCAATTAGTTTATAAGCTAACCCATGTGAACTGACAGCCTTCCAGTTTTTATTTTTTTTTTTCTTAGTAATGAAAATTCTCCTTTTATCTGTGTAAGCGTCTACTGGGTTATTCAAGGAAATTGCACTGATAATAGTTGAAGACCTAACAGTCTGCAGGCAAAGGGAAATTGCAGTTGGCTTTAACTTTTGTATTTCATGTGTTTCACAAGGAGAAGTGAACAACCTAAAATTCCATTACTGTTGGGCCATGAATTCAAATGTCCATTTAACATATTCATGCTGAAGAGAAAGGTACCAAACTGTTCAGTACAAAGAGATACCCATGTGTTATTTCCCGAGCTCCCATGAATTTCCCAACAGGGAATGCATATTAAGGGACGATTACACAAGGTTTGGTGAAACTCCCTTTATTTATTTCACTTGTGTTGTTGCTGCTGTTGTATAAGAAAGAGCAAAATAACAAAAAGAACAAAGTAAAATAACATAATAGCTGATCCAAACATTTTTAACATGTTGAAATCCCGTTCCAAATGCAAAGACTCTTTCTTTCTGCCTTTTCTTTGCATTGACTTGCACAAGCATTTTCTCTGTGAGCCAAATACATCTCTGGTATAACTTCACTGAAGTCACTGGACTTACACCAGAGGTGGTTTTGGTCCTCTGTCCTGGGTAAATACAGTAGGAATAAATTGGTCACGCAGGCAGAGTGTCTGGCAATAAGTGCGCTGAGTGGTCCTGGCAAACCAATAGGAAAGATCTAAAATAAAAAGCCCTAATAGGTCTTTTACTTAATATAGGGCCTAAAAATTTACTGGGAGCTGGCTGAATACTTCCCACTAACTGTACAAAGTATAGGTAGCATGCCTTCCAAATATCAAAATACCAGACGGAATGCTGTGAAAATAAATAACTTCTAATATAAACAAATGAGAACATATCAAACTGTTACCTCTTTAAACATAATGTAAATAAAAAAAATACCAGTCCTTCTACACAATAAATATTAAGAAACCATTGACATAGTTGAAATGTACTCATATAAATTAACAACTTTAATTACATTAGCCAAACAGACATTGGTTAAAGCACTGCATGTAGTATGCAAAATAATAATAATAACAATAATAATAATATCAACAACAAAACACAAAATGATAAAAACAAAATAGGCTTCATAATATCTTGGCTTTCATAATTTATATATATGTATATACATATATATAGTTGTGTGTGTATATATATACTGTAGACATATATATAATATGTATGTATACATATGTATATATATATCTTCAACCCATTGTCAATGTATTGTTTTTGAAAGTATTTAAATACAAAGAAACCCATTGAGAATTAACACAGATTCATTATATCTCAAAAAATAAATAGCTATATAACCCAGAAGTGCTGCTTGTTTCCGCCCATGAAAACCTTGCTTCTAGTTGTTCACAAAAGGTCAAAGCCTGATTTTATTTGCTCATACTGAAAACGTTTTACTCCACTTGAAATGCAGTGAGTGCATATGGGGAGTAAAGCTTTTTCCAGTGTAAGGAAAGTAATTAGCATCTGATTCTTATACTGATGCACACTACTGACATGAGGTTTAACTTAAAGAACTTAATCATTTCCATCATATCTACCTATGCTTCAGAAATAGATTTTGCCAAATTTATTGATGCTGACAGGTACTTTCTAGGAAAGGAGACCCTCTGAAAATCAATGGCATTGCTTACAGAGTAAGGCACAATTCCACATGGGTAACTATAGTCCATACATTTTTAATTTTGTACATAGACTTTACAGATGCCTGAACTTCTCTACTTAAGAGATATTGCTGCTACCCTCTACATGGTCTTGTGGTGTCACTGTTAAATGAACGTGACAGCTTAATTCTCAGCTAAATACAAAAAAAAGGAGGTATATATAATGGAACCCTACTTTGCAGTGATTTGTTAAGAGACTGTTTCTAGTGAAGTCAATGACAAAACTCCCATTTCATTCAGTTCTACAGTTTTGGGCACTCGACCAGTATTCTGTGACATATGAGTGCATAATAATTACAAGCATCTGTAAGCATTTCCTTTTGCTAAATCTGAAGAATATAAATACATTCAGCCCTCACAAAGAAACATCTTAACATGCACTTATGCAAGTTTCTTAGGCTTTGTATCCAGTGAGCATGTGACACAGAGATGGGGAAAGACAACCAAATGTGGTCAACTGTCAAGCAAGAAGATTGTGGAGGTACTAAACAAATACATTTCTGTGATTAAGTATATACTGAAAGTGTATTTTCAATATAAACAGTAAGTAGGTTATATGGAACGGAATGTGTTAGTAGTTAAGAGCCTTTCTTTTTTTTTTGGTACAGTCATACCTGAAAGGAGAAGTAATTTTTGAGGCTGTCTGCCCTAGAACAACTGCTTAAATATGGTGACAATTTCTAATAGTATTTTAAGTACATGCAGATTTAATTAAATCGAATTATCAGGGATGGGGTGTTTTGCTGGAATCAGTCAGTCTTGATTAACATCCCAATTTCTTATTTTACTCTATCATACAGTTTTTCATTTCCCCCTACTTTAAATAACTCTGACCACAAATCAAAACCCCATGACTGATTCTAGAGACTGGAGAGAGAAATCTTTAAAATTTGTGACCAGTATGCATACACAAATGAAAGCTAAAAAGTAGGGCTTGGGAAAAGTTACTTCTTGATTTGAAAACTCTCTTATGTTTTTGGTGTATCTATCATGAAACATGCTTACAATATCTAAAACCCTGATTTTTTCCTCACTTGGAACTTTCATCTTTTTGAGGCCAGTCCCTATTCACCACATTAAATCTTCTATCAAACTCAGGATCAGAATTCTTTTTTTAAAGGGTATTTCTTCTGCAGTCAGTAAAACCATGAGCCTAAACCTGCTTTGCTAGCAGCCAAAGGAAGTTTTGCCATTGTCATCTAGGGGAAGTTTCTGGGATTTCAGGTCTTCAATACTCTCTAACTAGTTACCGTTGAAAATAATTTGTATCAATGTGAGCCATCTCACCTGTTTCCCTCACCACTGTGTTCAGAGACCCATCATAATGCAAATAGCCTCATTTAAATAATTGGATTAAACAGTGTTGGCTATGGTGCCATTCATTCAGAATCCTTTTTCTCCCTTCACAATACCCACAGCAAAAGGAACCTGTGATTCACGCTGGCATACCCTTACTCATGCAAGTAGTTTTACTGATCTTCTAAGGAGACCAGTAGACATCAAAGGGCCTGTTGACATGAGTAACAGTTCTGGGACATCTAATGATATAAGGGTTCTGGGTCATCCAATTTTAAGGCCAAGTACAAAGACCAGTGAACTAAAAAGTACTCTCCTCAACAGCTCTCACAGACTGTGTCCCTGCTCCTGCTTTTCCAAAGCCTAGCTCTGCTTGTAGAAAAATCAACGGCAATTCTGCCACATGCTTCAAATAAGCAGGGCCAGGAACTTGGTTTAACTTATAAAGATAAATTAGTTGTGCATATTTTTTTTTTTTAATAATTTTCCTACTAGCATTTGGTATCCCTCCCTTTCCCCAGGAAAAAAACACAAAAAACCCAACAAAGTTCTGCAAATAATTTAAATCAGAAAGCCTTGATATTTTACAGAACACTTTAGTGACAAATTTAGTGTTTAACCAATTATATTTTTTAATTTTTTTTTTTTTTGCAAATTGCAAACAAGTCTGTAAAAAATGTGCTGTATAAAAAGTACATAAATGTATAACCCATTAGCTGTACTATGCAATCTAAATATTGTGGAATAAATTAGATAGAAAACTTAGCTATAAGCATGTATGTTGATATCTATTCAACAGAGGAAAGGGCTTTTTTTTTCTTTCTTTCTTTCCTTCTTTCTTTTTTGCTTTTTTTTTTTTTAATTTTATCTCTATAGATACATACAAATACAGACATGCGCCCATGCGCACATACAGATGCACACGCAGAGAACACACACACACAGAGTCATGCACACACAAACAGTTTTGGCTGACAAAAAATGAAGGCCCTGATTACACTGTTTAAACATGGTTCTCGCCATGAAGGTGCTAACACACTACCCCTAGCCAGTGTGACTGGGTTATATTGTGCTATCTCTTTTTTTCTTTTTTTCTTTTTTTCTTTTTTTTCTTTTCTTTTTTTTTTTTTTCTTTTTCCTTTCTTTTAGTAACAGACTGTGCTCTCAACAGGACAGGGAGCCGTGTCAGTGCTTCTTTCCAGGAGAGGCATTTAGAAGCCTGTCCCATCAGAAGGCAGCTAACTGGGGCTTGGGTCGGCAAACCTATGAGATTCTGAAGCTTCAGGCTCAGGGTTATCAAACTCAGTGTAAACAGGGCCTAAAGGTTTCTCCCATTCCCTCTTATCTTCTCCCCCTAGCCAAAGACAAATGTTGTTAAGTTTAACATTCTTTGAAATATGACAGAAAACAATTTTAAAAAACAACTATCTACCCATGCCCTATGGGTTGGACCCTTCAGGTTAGGTGTTGACACTGAAAATTAGGTCTTACATGTAATGCACGAACCCATTAAGAGTTGTCATGCTAGAGGGTGGTGGTTGAGACAGCCAGTATTTCAGCAAAAAAATCCCAAACAGAAGTCCAACCACAACTGCCATTTTCTGTATATTTGCAGGAGCAGAGGTGGACAGGGCCCAAGCCTGCTTGTAATTTTACATCAACACTTTTTAAGTGCATATCAGCACTTTAGGTTTCTCTTGCACAAATACCATTTTGAACATGTAGCCTCCCACCTGGCAGTAAGAAACAAACGATCTTTTAACATACTGTGTTTTGCACACAAACATTCATTGTTTTAAGAACAGTAAAATGAAGCCAGAAGTGCTTATACCTTGCGTATACATACATATATACATACAGAAATATATACATATATATGTATATCCCTTGGACAAAGCTGTTTCCCTACAATGCACAGTTGCTGTGCATCAGGGCCAAGTTTAGTGTTTTACATACAAAACAGTACAATTATGCTCAGATGAACCTCAGATCCAAACACCTTGGATCCAAATCCCAGGGACTTTCTAATCTTACTTGAAATAGCAATTTTCTGTTGAGGGCACTATTTGAATTTAACTGGTTAACAGATATTCTAGCCTGAATGTAATCAACCCACTGACTCTTAATTCAAACCCTAACTCATTACAAGTGAATGGTACCAACCACAAACAGACTTTATAGAGGCTTGCACAAATGTCTTTGGTGTACATGTCTATTCATTTTAAGGTACAAAATAATAATAATTATTATAATAATAAAAATAGCTATTTTGTGTGCTGTAGCAGTTCTTGTATAGCTCACAATAAGTGCAGCTATCAACCCCTCCCACACCCAACCACCCTCCCTTGCAAATATTTGTTAAATAAGGATTAGACAGGTCAGACACCATTGTAGTGCAAATAGTAAACGATTAAAAATTTTTTTTACAAAATATAGAAATGTTTGACTCCAGTAACTGGACAAACATGTTCCTTTCAAGTATCTCTCACTGAAGATTTTTTTTTTAAACAAGTTACTTCCACTTTAAAAAAGAGTCTCTCTGTTTTTTTTTTCTTTCTCTTGCAGGTAAACAGTTTCAAACCATCTAGGTTGCATAGTTCTAACATTGTAAGCACCTTTACAGAATGTAACGTATTCTTTCATTCATTTTTTGTTCTGTTTTTTTCTTCATTTTTCTTTATTTCCTTTTTTTTTTTTTTTTTTTGTGTAAATGTAGTGTGGAAGATGAAGGGGTATACACCTGCATGCTATTGTCCCTTGACCAATATTAAGTATATGTATGTGTATTGTGTCTGTATGTATAGAGATATGTATATAAATACATAGCCATATATATACAAACACAAACACTAGACACCTACTCAGTTGCTCTGTAAATGTGGGGGAAAAGCGCCAGTGACTGTAATGATCATACACATGGTTTTTCAATGACATTTTGGACTTTGTCCAAATTGCTGCAGGTTAGATGAGCTGCTACCGTGGCTTGAACTGATGGGTAACTAAGGGAGGAAACACAACTTCCCCCAGTAGTAACTAACGTTTAGTATACTATGTAACAAGATGAGGAGCATACTGAAAGGAAGGGGAAATCCCCAACCCATACCACCATTCTGACCTATTTTATTTAAGCCCAACTTCATGAAACTTCCTTCCTTTTTTATAGCTGAAGTCTTTTCTGATCCTCTGTAAGTCTTCTTTTTTTCTTTTTCTCTCTCTTTTTTCTCTCTCTCTTTTGTTTTTGCTTATATTTCTGATGATTATTTCACTCAAAAAAGGTTATACGGTGTCTGGTCTTTCCACTTCTTGGGCCTTTGATACATTTTCTTCTCAACAAGAAGGGTCTTGAGCACACCAGCATCTACGAACAGCCACACTCCTCCACAATCATATTTTGTATGTCTTTCTTAATGATGTTCTGGCCATCATCATAGTAGAGCATGGACATAGGCCGGAGCTTGGTGGGCACACAGCATGATTTGAGGTTGGCAAAGGGGCTATGACCCCGCATGCGGTAGTGGTTGATGACAGTGGAGTGGAAAGACAATGATGAACCAGATGTGCCTGCTATATGGCTGGGACACTCTCCTTCGCAGTAGTTGGCATGATAACCTGTAGGAGCAATGATCCAGTCACTCCATCCTATGTCCTTGAAGCTGACAAAGAACTGCTTCTTGCAGCAGATGTTGACTTTGCCATCACACTCCAGGCCTCGTCTGCGCCGCCTGTGCTGGCGGTCCTCTGAGTGCCGGGCAAGCATCATCAGGAAGGGCCGATGGGATTGCTCCTTCTCGTCTTCTCCTGTGAATTCTCCAGCTTCCTTTTCTTTCCCTTCCCCATCATCTTCCTTTTTCTTCTTCTTGCTCAGTAACACCAGGTTGGCTCCAGTCTCTTGGCACAGGTCACAGGCAATCCGCACATCCAAAGAGCTCTTGCCTTGGTCCAGGAGTCTCTGGACACTGCTGGAGACAGGAAAGATGTGCCAAGTGCTTTTACGGGTGTCCACTGCCTTTTCCGAAATCAAAGTCTCAGTCTTTTCACCTTTCAGCCCCCCATCCTCCATATCTTCTGCTCCTTCAGAGTTGCCTTTTGGCTGCCGCTGCTGTTGGAACAGGCGGATGGTGACTTTTGTTCTGCTCCGGTTGGCCTTGGAGACCTTCAGGAAGAGCCACACTTCAGCATGTTCCACCACCGATAATTCACTGCCTTCCTTGGAAATCTCAAAGTGCAACATTTTCTTGGCTGTGCCTGATTTGGTAAATGGAAATAGACAGGAAGAACTTGTTAGTATGTCTGCTTGCATTCTGTTAAAGAGACTTCAGTTACTTTTGCCAGAGGCATGAAGTGCCCTAGGTTTCCTATTTGGCTCTTTAAAATTTTATGGTTCTTCTGTTCTAACCTTCCTTCACCCCCTCCTCAGTTTGTATTTTGTGAAAATTCTCTTTTTAGAAAAGCATATATTTGCCTGTTGTTTTCCAGTATAATATTTTAACCAGAGCATTTTTTATAGTAACAATATAGTCATTAATGTCAAGCATCTCATGGCAAATAAGCATCAGTGGCTGCTAAGAGTTCATTTGCTTAAGCTGTCTTTGTGATCACTGTTAGCTGAAAGGCAAAAATGCTTTATGATGGCAGTCCATATGTACCAAATGCATAAAAATCTGTACCTAACAGCTGGTTAGGGAATGAGGTCCAGTCATGTCAATGCTTTAGCAATACTTCAGAAATTATGCGGGAAAGAGGTTTTCCTTTCCCCCTCTGTAAAAAGACATCCTTCATATGCATCTTAAAATCAGTTGTAAATGTCAATTGTTTAAAAAATAAATGTGCTAAAATATGAGCCTCATCTTTAAGAAGTTTGCAGAGTTATATTGTAAAGAATTGAAGAATTGCAGCAGGCAGACTCTTCATCCTGTGAGATGTTAGCTGTAGATCCTGTTCCTAATTTAACACACTGTACTTGCTGTGATTATAGTAATGGTGAATACACTGAGAAATGAGCTAAAGAGCTGTATAATTATGGGGATGGTTCTCTGGCATAATTGTATCAACTTGCTGAGATGTCATGATGATGATTGTGATGGTGAGGAGGTGTTTCTCGGATACAGAGCTCATATCCCTGGCAGAAGCTGGATGAATAATGAGGGCTGTTTAATGATTTGATCACTAGAGCATGAAGAAGTTAAGAGAATGAATTAGCTGGGGGGTGGTGGTGATATTTTTTCAAGAGAGGTACTTTTCTATTTTCTTGACAAAGAAAAAAGCCCTGATGATGTCTTTTGTTCCTTCTCAACATGGAGGCCAGGATGGACTGGGGTCACAGATTCGCAGTGTACAGACATCTGGCCTTAGTGAGAAAGAACCAGTATTCATAATTATCAATTTGTCATTAATATTATTCTTGAGCTACCCATAGTTGTTTACCCAATTTTCTGTGCAGTCATTCTTCTTGTAAGTGAACCAGAACTTTGCACCCTAAAAGCAGCAAGTGGTGATCAAAACAGAAGTAGTTGGATGCGTACAGAAAAAATTGCCCCCGTAGCAAGGCTCTTCTCCTTGCTTCCTCCTTCAACTGAATTCACTAGTATGGGCTCCCTGACCATTTCCCTTCTCACCCATTCTCAGGTGAGACAGAAGTGAAGCAAATCACAAGAGACATCTACTTTGTGTTCACTTGCAAATTCAAAAGTTGCTGATTTCTGAACTTTGTAGGTAAGTTGTGCTGCTCTTTGAGCTACCTACTGCTTTTCTTCTCTGTGAAGTACTGGCACGGACACATTCAGCTTTCCCTCCTGGTTAAAGAGAGAGACAATTCTGATTTACAGTGTCCAAAGGGCACAGTGTTTTGTTTTTGTTTTACTCTAAGTGAGAGTGTGAAATTGTAGACTTTAACTGTCACTGAGATATGGAAACACATGGTTTGTGTTAACTGCTTCTCACAGACGGCTGATGCCAATCTCAAAAATGAGTTACATTAATTCCTCAGGGAGCTACATGAACCAGAGAGACTGTGCTCTAGAAAAGGAAGTGGCGTATAAAAAAGGCAGAGCAAGCAGTATCAGTACTGAGGCATGATGGAGTTAATCTTTTTCTATTATTTTTTAATTAAGATTCATTCAATAATGACTGAATGGCTAACACCTTTTCTTTCCATTCTGGAAGTCAAACGATGTCAAAGCTGCCAGATATGCTGGAGCAGAGGTCAGGCGATAGAGACCAATCTCACACCTGACTCAGCTTCAGAGCATGAGGAGTTGTACAATGATGTTCCTCTAGTCCGAAGGAAGTCTGGTCCAAAAGGCTGGTTGCCTTGTGTTCAGGGACATTATAAAGAATGTTCTCTATAAGAATGGGTAATTCTAAGGCCTGTGAGAACCAGCCAGCCTGTGGCTTTATTCTGCCTGACTCTCTCTTCTAAAGCAAGCTTCTAACTTTAGCTTATCCCTTTCTTTAGCATAGTCCTTGATAAGTCCTTTCTAAGGGGGACTGGGCTTCAAGGGAACCTGAAGGCAGGTGACTGCCAAGAGTGGGCTGCTGCCCACCAAGACTCTCCATCCAACCCATTCTCATTGCTGTCTCTACCCAAGCAAGTCTTGGTGGAAAAAAAGGTGGTTTAGACCAAGCTGCAGAAGGTGTTCTGGCACCAGCAGCTTCTTCCCAGCTGTTGTCTTTCCCCAGAGCTCACAGACTAGTGTGTGGAATAAGCATGTATTGCTGGGAATTGCAATACTTACTTTGTATTCTTGAGAAACCAATCTGGGCACAGACAGCAGTTCTGGCACTAGCAAGGGTTCCGTGCATGAGCAAATCAGCTGTGCTGGGTATATGAGCGGATCAACTGTGCTGAACATGGACAAAAAAACTGGTCCAATCATCTGATCTGGAGAAAGCTGGCGGGGTGCGCAGACCTGGCTCAACAGGGGAAGAAGATGTGTGACCCATCTAATCTGAAAAGCCAGGCAGCCCTTCATTAAAGAATAACCTAATGCTGTTAAGTGCTACTGTATGGTATTTCACATTCTGCTATTTCCATGCTAGTGGGAGTTGAAAATAGTTACTAAGTGACATATCTGCAACAGCAAATATTCAAATTACCTTATGCACTGGCCAGAAGCATAGTGATGCAAGCACTCTTTTTGACAAATATTACATGAAAGAAACAGGATCTCTAGAACCCACTGAAATAGCTTTTCAAATGCTCCTCTATGTGTGAAAGTTGAATTCTTCCTCATTATTAAAAGTATTTGAACAGTATGCTGAAAGTACTTGCTTTTTCTTTACTTGAGCGAAGTAAACTTGAGCCAGGTAGCCTAAGACACATCCTTATGCAGGGATAACAGCCTCCTGGTAGGTTGTTAGCTACAATAACAGCCTCTCTGGATGTGGTTAGCTACATTTTCGGAAACAAATGGTGGATCAAGATTCTAAAGATAAAAGATGCAGGAAACTTATCTGAGCCTAATATTTCTGAATGAAGCAAAATCCTGAAACCTTGCACAGCTAATAAAAGGTTTTATAGCAATTAAAAAAGACTTTCCCTTTCATAGCTTTTTTTAGAAGGAGACTGGGAATGGTGCAAGGTTGAGGATAAAAAGCATGCTTTCACATAAGGAAAAAATGAAGCTTTTCTGAATTCTCTCCACATTCACAACTAGTTTGTTACGATCACACAGCACAAATGGTATGAATCCTGCAGTTTTTAAGAGGTCACTGTTCTCAGACAAGCTCATATTGAAATCAGAGTTTAGCCTGTGCTAAATCTGTATTGATACCTTAGGATCTGGCTTATTATGGTTACACATTCACTTTATAACAGGATCTTTGTTTCCAAAAGGTTTGGTGATACAATAAAATAAATTCTTCAAGTGCTTTGAAGAAAAAACAAAAAAAAATCTGTATTTCATTTTCTCCATACATTTCTTAGGGATTTAGCAGCCTTTCCTTTCAGATCTGAATTAATGGTCAGGATCAAAGCTTTGGAAATATACACTGTTCATCAAACTGAAGGTAAAAGGGAGATTCCTGAAATTTGGGGGTGCTATCACTTCCATAATTACATTTTGTTTACACTTTGGTCCTGCATTTACATTTGCCAGAGCTGATTTGCAAGGGTTTTTTCCCATTTCTAATCATCCTGCTCCTCCTGCCTGACTACTGTGGAAAGACCCACAGTCCAACAGTGATAATGCCTTCATCACTTCCATACTCATATAACAGCAATGTCAACAGCCGGGATTGTTATCATAGCAGAAGGCAGTTGAAAAAGGAGACAAAGGATTACATTAGGCCCCTTTTGATTGCTTTTCCTCATTTCCCTTTCCCAGAACTTTGGAGAGGTCACCTCTCTGCTTTACTGCTGAGCAAAGTCCCTTCCAGGAGAATGGCTGTGATGCCAAAGGAGCAGTCTAGTGTGGTGAGTGACACCAGCAAATGCTGTGAGAAATGGTTAAAAATACAAGCTCTAAGAAGTAGTGCATATATGGTAAAAGGTTTAATGGAAGGAGTTACTGAATGGAAAGAAAGTGTAGCAGTGTATATAGCATGGGAGTTTGCTCATACCTGTTTTTCTCTTCTCTAGTGCTTCGTGCACCTTTATAGGAGAGAAATCTGAATATGCAAGCAGAGGGGAGCCTGCACAGGTACTCTCCTCTCTACCTCTGGAAGGGCTGGCCAGGACTTACACACGGGACTCTGCAGTCAGCATCTGTTCCCAAGCAGCACTTGGGTGACAGGCATGGCACAGGATCCCGTTGAGAGATTGGCAGAACCTTTGAGGGCCCAAGCACAGGGGGACTGGAGGAGCAGCCCTGCGTGGGATAGCTCGTGCTGGGCTCCAGCAGGAATCTGCCACTCGAGTGTGCTCTTCCTCTGAGGCTAAGATCCTTCCTTCAGTATGGTTGGCTTTAACTATGCAGTCGAAGTTCTTTTAGTTGCAATTTGCAGAAGGATTCAGGATTCAAGATTCAAGATCAAGTATCCTTCCTGTTAGTTCAAGGAAGGATACTGGGTAGGGTCTAAGGTATACAGTTGAGAGTATATTCTTTTGAGTAAAATGCTAGGATATTTTAAAAATGTTTTAACCTTATGCTGCTGAATTATTAAGGCTTTTCTTTTATAATGAAAGTGATTATCCTTTCTGACATTATAATGTGACTTATTCTTAATTTCTCTTAATACACGGATTTATTTTCCTTTGAAAAATGCTCAGTGTGTAAGAAGGTGCTGTCACTTTAAATTTCTATGCTTCACCGGTGCTTAATTTTGAAACGTTTTTACATTATACTGTAAGTGAACTGTTTTTCTATACAAAGCAAGCTTTTTTTCCCCTTTTTTAGTTGCTAACTTTACTATTGCCTATGTTTAGATTTGGGGGAATTTGTACTGTGTGCCAATCTGTAATTACATTCAAAAGCATCCTTCCCTTCACTTCTCATTTCCGTTCCCCAGGAGACAGAAAAAAAAATAGGTTACTAGAAAGGTTCCTCTAAAGAGAGTGAAGAGAAGAGCATGGTTATTGAGAGATAATTGCTCAAAATATTTACTAATGAGTGACCATTGGAGTTAGATTAATTCTTTGCAGTGTAGAATTTATTCAGTGAATTTAGTGTTATCGACTGGCAATTATCCCCTAGGCAGACTGATTATTACAAATGTCCTATTGCCACAATTAGACAGTGGCCACTTCTGTGAATGCATTTCAGCCTATGGATCACTGGCAAATGATTTATTCCTTACCCGGCATATGTGGCCGGTCATCCAGGTTGCACACTTTCATTCCTGCTCCCTTACGGTTGCCTCTTACAGTGGGAGGATAAAATTATGGAACAATTAAAAAATACCTTATCTTTATGCTCACCTACCATTTGCTGCCACAAAAGGGAGATTTTGTTGTAGGAGAAAAATAAACCAAAAAAGAAAATCAGGAAAAAGAACTCTTCCCCAAGCATTCATGGGGGGGGAAAAAGCAGCAGCGACTTTATTTAAATACCTTTTCTTGAGAAGTTAACCCAAAGAGGCATTGACAAGGTCATTCAGAATATGAAATAATTCAGTTCTGCTGAACCTTGACTCTCCTCTGCTATTTTGTTAGGAGGGAAGCACTTTACATCCACAACTTTGAGTTCTTTCCAAATTGAAAGCCCTTCCCCCACATGGCTTTAAATATTTAGAAACAAAAAAGGTGTTTGTTTGGTTGAAGGTTTTTTCAACTTGATTTCTTCATTTATGTCTAAAATAGCTCAAGCAAAGTTTAGGTTCATTTCCACCAATAAAATATTCCAAGGTAAAAACAATACCAGGTCTTTGTCTTTTTTTGAGAGGGCAATTTTTTCATACATACTTGTAATAATTTTCTGTAAATTCTAAAATTAAGTGGATCAGAGGCTGCCAGTCTGTTTTCATTAAAATATTTAATTCCTGTGCACTAAGGCCCAAATCCCAAGCCCACTGAAATGAATAACAGAACTTCTAGTTGCTTCCAGTAAACTAAGCTTCAATCCTAAATCAGTTGCAAAGCTCTGTTGCATTAAATGAGATTGCCTTCTCATAGGCATACCTCTATATATAGACATGGATATAAGAACTCCTCAGCATGAATCACTTACATGTATGCAAGGGAGGTATATCTTGTACAGAGGAAAACACATGAATGCACATTCTTATCTGCAGGAATGGTGTGGGTACAGGCACAGGTATATAAGCATGTCTGCCCTGGCATACCAGTAATTAAGGACATACATGTGCTTATACACACATACAGGCAAATATTCAGATATTCCCTAGTGCATTTGCATACAAATCTGTGGGGGTGGCTATACACAGAGATGGACACATACAGCAGTTTCCATCTCTCTCAGGTATGTTTTTCTAAACTGGTTCCCACCTTTCCAGATTCATCTGTGCTTTCTCAGGTCGTTCTTTAAACCAACCAACCTCCCTGAATTCTCACTTTTTGATATAATGAAACAGATCAATACAGAATGGCTTTCCTGTTCTGGAAGTAACTTGCTTTCATTTGCAAAACTTGAAATCTGTGATTTGGTATGCAAAGGGGAAAAAAAAAAGGCACCAAAAACCAACAAGAGAAAATAGGTTTGTTTTCTAAAAGCTGAGGAGACTGCATTAAAAAAAGAGATGTGAGCAAATCATCTCAGATGATGATTCACAGTCACATTTCTCAGTATCTTGTAAAAAAATAATATTTATAATTTCTGATCTCTCTAGATTTCCTGCAGTTCTAGCATCCATCAGTTAATCTTTTACCCCTCTGCCTATTTCCTTCCTGCATTATTTTCTTTGCAGCTTTTCACTCCAGCGAATCTCTGCCTTTTAAATAAACTAGAAGAGAGAAACGAGTCCCACTCAGAGCAGCTACAGATAAGTATAAAGATCTCTGGGATTCAGAATCCAATTAGGTAAAATAAAGAGTTTGCAGAAAGGTTGCCTCGTGTGGAGCAAAAAGCCTTTGGAGTGTGCCCTCTCGTGGCCATTCTTTATTCAGCACGAATACCTGTACCATAAATACAGTTCTTTTCAAAAGAAAATTGTTGAGATTATTCAAAATACATAAGCGATACATCCTTTAGTTTCTTCTCCTGAACTGCCAGATTGACTGTATAGGGTAGGTATCTTCTGGGAAAAGACATGAGTATGTACACACGTATCCTTCTGCACATAAAAGTAGGCATCACATGATCAGGTCAGTTCACCTTGAATTCTGTATGAAGTGGTACAAAACACTAGAATTGGTCTAAATAGATGTCAGACTTATCTTTTTATTTTTTCCCTGGAATTTATCCTAATGATAAGCCTTTAGATTTCAGTATTTCCATCCAGTAATTCCTATCACCTTCTAAGGGGCTGATGTTGGCAATCCATTTCATCGGTAGTTTAGTTGCCAGGATCAAATTCAATTGGCAAAATCCCAGATCAGCCTAATAAGTTGTGTACTTAAAATAATGGATGACTTAGTAGCCAATCATATTTATAAGTATTGAGTACCTCTGTTATCAAACCTGTTGGATTTCCTTGTCACAAAACTGTATGGCCCATCTCCTCAAGAAACTATTTTTAAGACCTTGAAGTGACACACAGAACTCTGGCACAGGTACCCTCACAGCAGAACTAATTGAGGTTAGTAATTTTAGTTTGATATGCAAGTAGAAAGTAATTTTTATGTTTTACTTGTAAGAGTGCCAAAGGACAGTAGGGTGCATTTCTAAACTTTTGCCCAATAGTCACAGTCATTAGTTTTGCAGAGATCTGTCTGGATTTGTTAGCTGTGAAAACTACCTGGCAACTATTTTGCTGATTTCCTGGACATAACTACACCTGTGCTTCAGACTAGTTTACTGCATTTATTTCCCCTCTAATTGTCTGAAGTCTGTGCTTATTTGAATTTTGGTCTATTTTAGAAAATAGCAGTCTCAAGCCAGAGCCACATGCACAGGGCACTGTTTGTTCATTCACTCAATTTCTTTGTATGTTTGAGAATATGGCTGATGAAAGATGGAAATAGTACTTTTTTATAAAGGCATGTATTAAACATAGCTTCTGAAAGGCATGGGGAAAGGCTGGCTTATGTCAAACCATAACTAAAGGAACAAGAATCCTAAAGTCTTATTTTGCTTTTTATAGACCTTTATTTGATACAATGTGAGATGTTTTCATTCATTTTCATCGAATTCTTATTGCCCTCTATTGAGGCAGAGTGAGTTTGACATTAAAAGCAGGAAACACATTAACCTGGCTGTGAGCAGAACATGTTTATTCTCCTGCTTGGCATTTAAACTTCTTCATGCTATTCCCAGTTCCCACAGAATGAAAAGTGGAGACTGTCCCTGTGGCTATATTCTATTCCTGTCTTTTTAACTCATACTTCCTATATGACATGTCACTCGCCTTTGTTTTTGCCTCACTTTCCTTAACAGGAAAAAGTACTGGTTTACTGTTTGACAAGCAAAACTGTCAGTGCACGAGGGGAAAGGATCTCAGGGAGAGTTTACTTAAGTTGCTGCAGCATTGACACCTGTAAAACGTGGTAGGTCCTCTGATGTTAGCAAGTCACCAGATATAAAGTTACTCCACAGTGTGGATTTATCATTTTCGTTATAAGCCCAAACCAGAGCTCGGCTTCTGGGTTGCTAAGTGTCCCTCCCTGGTCCCAAATCAAAGACTAGCAGGTATGGAAAAAAGGCACGGAGCAGCCCTCCAGCCTGGGCTTCCAGGGTCAGCTTAGTATGAAGGAAGAGAACTGCGGCAAGGAGAAGAAGGCATGAGCACACAGTGGATGCCCCCGTCCTGCAGAGTATAAGTCCTCTTCAAGTAATGTGTCTAGCAGCAGTGGGACAACGCTATGTAAATCAAGCCTAGTGACGTGTCAGCGCTGGCCGCTGGTGGCGGGGATCGGTGGCAGGATGATTGGCCAGTGTGTGGGCAATGGCATGAGTTTTGCTGCTCACGTGGCCCCCAGAGCCAATGGCTTTGGGAGCAGCCGTTGGAGGGTGTCATACAGAGTAGGCATATATCAAATTCCAAATTCCTTTGTGTCTGAGCTCAGGAGAGACAATAATGTGTTTACAAATGATTGCGACTCACACAGTGAAGAGAAACCACTGTTCATGCCATATGTGTTCCACTGTGCTCAGAGCGAGCTGCTGAAAACCAGGTGGGGAATCCGTCTCATAGATAGCTTGGAGGTTTCCTTGCTTCTATAAATTCATCTAAACTAATGTTGAGCTACCCCTGCTTCTAATGACCTCTGGCATTTACACCTTCTCCCTGCTTTCAGAAGTGGAGGGGCTAGAAAAACTGAAAAGCCTGAGCTCTCATGCTGAAAGATCTGATAATGTTTATATTGACAAGGACTCCAAAGGCAAGGGCTCCTTGTACAGTTGAAAATCAGACAGCCAGCAGAAATGTCTGCTCTTAAAAGCATGCACACTTCTTGTGCATGGCTTCCCTGCAATCAGAACATCTGAGTCAACAGGTTTTCAGGACTGGAAACTCTGAGTGTTGTCTTAATTGTTTATACTGCTGCAGCAAACTTTTAAACAAAAATGCTTGGAGTTCCTTTGCATACTTTGCCTACCATATGCTGTACCAAACAAAACAATGACATTCTTTTAAAACCGTCTTGGCAACAGGAAAAATGCTTTGGCTAGACAGCATCATAAAAAGTTGCTGTTAGTTAGATGACAGACTTATTGCAAGTAACAGCTATTGATGCACGCATTAACATACTCACATACACTAACAGATATATATGCAGATACATATATGCTGAATTAAAATGGATTCTGGTCCTATTCATGTAGGAACAAGACTGTAAAGTACAACTTTAGAGCTGTTTCCTATAGGCAGTTTATGTGAGTCTTAAGACTTTGCTTTGTAAATATATATATTCTGAGTTCATACTGTCTAAGAGTTAGGGGGAAAAGAACTGTGAAAGAGTTCAAAATCCACCCGACCAAGGTTGCATTTTTTGGCAGGAAAGTTTTAGGAACAGAATCTTTTTTCCAGTATGCAGAAGTCTGCATTACAAATTGGATCAGCTACAGCAACTTGTCCAGTTCTATTGAAGTCATCTGACAGTCCCTGCAACTCTTTATTGCCGAAGATGCTGTGTTAAATTAACAAAAAAAAAAGACAAAAAAAAAGAAAACCCACAAAAAAGCCCTCTCACTTCTAATACTTAAACCTGCTTCATCTGATTTTATAACTTCCACTAAAATTTTTACATGAAAGGGTTGTTTCTCAAGTAGTTTGCAGTTCACTTTCTGTCTTGATAAACTCCCCAAAAGGCTACAGCCTTTTTTCTTTCACGATCAACTCTGCAATCCAGCACTTTACTGCAAGTACTCTGTCTTTACAGGCACTGTTTGGAGGACCCTGCTGCAGCCTGACTTTGTGTTCAAGATTGGTTAGAGAGCTTCCTCCCTATGTGACTGACTGTGCTTAGCAAGTGTAATCTGTAGCCAAGACTAAGTCAGAAAAATCAAATTCCTTCAGAGTCCTCCCCCCCCCCCCATCCCATTCCTCCTTCTCCCTTCCCCCAAGTCTCATCCTACAACCTTTCAGAAAATATTATTGCTGAGGAGAAGAAAATAAGTCAATTGCAGTTTTGGCACAAAGGATATTTTTCAGTTTTGGCACAAAAGATATTTTTCAGTTTTGGCACAAAAGATATTTTACAGTTTTGTTTTTCAAGCACTCACCTGATTCCGCAAAAGTGATGATTTCTGAGGTTTGCTCCACAACTTCATTCATTTCAGCTCTTCTTCCAACATCATCCTCTATTTCCACATAACCATCCTCTCCCACCTTTCCCACATGGAGTTTTTTGATGGCATTTAAAAGTGCTGCCTTGGGCACTGGCTGGGTGATATTAGGTCTGTCCCTCAAGTGCAACATGTTCAGTATGTGCTTCTTTACTGCTTCCACCATCTCAGGCTGTGAGCTGGGCACATCCTTTGAGAGCGTGGCGAGGGCACATGATGGGCAGTCAGTGACTGAACTGTGCCCCTCGGATCCTGGGGTTGGGGAACTCCTCACTATAATCCAGCAAAGCACCAACAGAAATCCTCTCTTCCAAAGCAAAGGCATCCTGGCAGCAAAGTTGTTGTGATTCCCTTTTAAAAGGCCCTGCTTTTCCTCCCCCTTCACGAACAGTTTTTTTGGGGGCTGGTTTAGTTTGTTTGTTTGTTTGTTTTTCCTTCTCTTCAGCAAATTCTCTGGAACAAGAACCAAAAGTTTTCTGTGAAGTTTTGTTTGCAGGTTCCCTCTCTGAATGCAGTAAGTGCTGTAGATGTTTGTGGCTGTCAGGGAGAAGAGTTCTGACTCTGTCTCAGAGTAGGAGAGAGACACAGAGAGAGGGAGAGAGAGAGAGAGGACGGATTGGCCTAAAGTGAGTGAGTGAATGAGAGAGGGAGGGAGTTTTGTCTGTGAGTAAAGGCTATGATTAGGAAGGGGGAGGAACAGGCAGGCTGGCTTCCTTATGCTCATTGCTCCCCTAACACACACCTCTCTTCAAATATCACTACTCGTGGTTCCTTCCCTCCCCCCTTTCTATAATATCTTCTCATTCCTGTAAATTTACTCCTTTTTTTCCCTTTTTTTTCCTCTCTGTTTGACCCTCCTCCCCCCGCCCTCCCCAGCTGTCATTCTCCCCTTTTTTTCCCCTTTCTTTTTGTTTTGTTTTGTTTTGTTTGTTTTATTCCTTCAACAGTATCACTGGCTTAACTAAACAGAGGAAACATGAATGAATGAAAAGAGTGAAATCTTCTAAGAAGCACCTTGCTCTTGGTCCTGCCCGGTATTGTTAGGGATAACAGGAGATGTTAAATAGTTTGTGAATGAGACAGGGATGAGGGCAAAGGCTCTGAATATTCTGGACAGAACATTGCTCTTCCTGGAGTAGAAGAAAAAATCTTTTCTGCTCACTTCTAAGTGCTGGGAGTTATCAACACTGGCAAGACATCTGACAGGCACAAAATAACACTGTTGTTTGCAGGTCTCTATAATACATGATATACTCCCTAGCTGCAATATGCAGTCAGGCACTGAAAGCCTTAGCAGGAGTGGAGCACATATATATGACATGCCATGGTAGTGCCATGTAATATCCCTACTTCTATGCTAGTCTGTGCTAGAAGTTCTCGGGCAGATATATTTAGGTTTGGGGTTAATCAAGCAGTGCCTGAAAAATGCTTTGAGGGTGAAAAGTGTTAGATGTCATCTGGCCAAATCATACTTGTTTCTGACTCAGGAAAACCCCTCATCAATGCCAATAATAATTCTGTCTGAGTGAAGGCTGAGTAAGATCTTCTACATTTGGCCCATTGTTATTAGAAGGCACTTGTTACTTCATTCATTTAAATCACACAGAGCAATGATAATATTAGAATAAAACACTGGGATTTAAAAGAAATCTAAAGCAGTACAAGAAGCAGGAATTCCAACCAGTGTTGGTAGCCCCTTGTCAGTTTATGCCTGGGAGGGCTTTGCTCTGAGGTGAAAAGGTATTCCTTGTGTCACTGCCATAGCTTCAGGTTGCCTTTACATTCTGTATCCTCTCCATTCTGTTCCTTACGTAGCAAATTTGAAATTTGCAAACTCAGTTACATTTGAATTTGGTAATGGGAAAAATGACAGCTATAACTATAACTTTTGAGATTCTTCCCCTCCAGGCATTAACTTGTATAGATTTTCTTAGAGCAGCTTCTTCCCTTTTAGTGTTCACCCTCTTTCTTTTCCTTCCTTTCATTCTCTCTCACACATCTCTCAGATGTGCTTACCTCCTACCCAGCAAATATTCCACTCCCAGTATATTATTGTCAACCATTGTATTTTGCAGTGGAAGGGAGTAATTTACAAATATAAGCATTGAAAGGTCTCTAATTTCCCTGAGATGACTACAGACACATGGGCTAAGGACAGGCAAGGAATTATAGTTAAATGAAACATACAGAAGTAATTGAACAATCAACCAAAGTCTTACAAATGTTATATATTGCAAGTCCTTTTCAATTAAGCTCTTTTATAAGTCTTTTACTGTTATAAGGCATCCGCAGTACCCCCTCATCTGTGTTTTACTGACCTCAGTTGCTATACTGTTATATACTGTTACACTTACATGTCTGTCAGCATTATAAACCCTGCAGCCATTCTTATAAACACATCTTTGTAACACAAACCTCACTATAATACATCGAATTTTCTTGGATCTTGTGAACAGCCCAAAGTCTGTTGTAATTATATGAAGTCTGAGAGTCAGCTTGAAATAGAACTAAAAGTTTAATTGGGCGAAAAAATAATTTCATATGAAAATATGCATTCATGATTAGCTGTACTAACAGATGACATAATTAAAGGAGTTATTTATAGTTCTAATATAGCACCTATCCCAACAGTGTCTGATGAAAAGTAAGGGATAGGCATAAATCAATATAAAATACAGATAAGTATATCTGGGTTCTTGCTGTGGGGTATACGTTGCTTGCCATATACTACAGGTACGGTTATTGCATACAATCTCTATTACATAGAGATTACATATTCAAGCATATTTTACCTGAATGCCATGATGATGATAGATTTAATGTTAAAGCAGAACTTTCTAAAAACCACTGTTTTCTAAAAGTGAGTCTTCCAATACCACTGATACATAGTTCATTTGTACTTACATGTATATGCATATATGTACAAAAATACATAGAGAAATGCGTTTGAATACATACAGAAATGGTGGTTCAGACTCTTTCTAGAAAATTACCTGAGCTGCAAAGCTCTGTATATATACATATATCTACATACATATATGTATATATATGTATATAAAGCTCTCTAACAGTATGCTACAGCATGCACAGGAATTAAAAGTTTCAGTTTTAAAAGAAAAAAGCTAATTGAAAGTTTTACCTCTCTAGTCCTGACTCTCAGAAGGAGACTGCTGTATTGTGCATTAAGAACTGCTGAAGTTCGTCTTTGTGGTATTTATAATGTGAAGCTTTATACTGTACTTCTCATGTGTACACTCACATATAACGTCTGTCAAAAGTGGGCCGGATCACTGTGCTGGATTGGTTAATCCTGTTACATCAGCAACAGACTTTTTCCTGTATGAGACATACTTCTTGTAATTTTCTAATGAAACTCCTGTACGACAGGAGTCATACAACGTGTTGATCACTACATCCATTTAAAGAATAGAACTTAAAAATCAGACAAAGCAAACATGATGAGTCAGAAATACACACTTCAACTTGTATTGCACAGCTAGATAGATATTATTAGATGTAGATAACACTTATTTAGTTCAAATACAGTATTTGCCAGATACTTACTACTTTGCAAATTGTTTTCTTCTTAGATACTTAAGGATATACCAGATAATCTTTCTGCAAATTTGGATTCTTTTCAAATTCAGGAAAATGCATTTGAGTAAGAATTCTTTTGCTGTGGATGATTTTTTTTAATCCAATCTCTGAATAAATATGTCCTTCTGTTTAAATTAGGGATCCCTTTAAAGCTCTTTAAAAAATGAATCATATTTCTCCTGTCCAAGTCTCCTGGCTCCTTGACGTGCAGATTGCATCACACTATTAAAAACAGTTTAGACACCTAAAAATAAATTACAATGAATGACAGGTCACATTTTTTTGCAACTGTGGTATTAACACTTGTGGAATAAAATAAAAAACAATTTTCATTTCAATTTACATTAATGAAAATCAGAAATAACTATGCCAATTAGGCAATACAGAAGTAATATATAAAAGGTCAAAAGTAAATCCAAAATCCATCTCCTTTCTTAAACACATATAATAACTGGCTTTATGTGGTGCTGTTTATGACAAATGGCATGATCATGCAGTCTTTACTCATTCATAACACCCACTGATTACCAGAAAATCCCCATCCTTCAGATTTTTTTTTTTTTTTTGCCTTAATCGTACTTATAATTGCATTTTTATGTCCTGTTGGTAATGTAAGTTTAATCTGTCTTGGAATATGGTTTATCTGGATCAGAGAAAGATTTCAAACTTTCAATTTACGCTGATATCAGGGAGTCTTCATAGCAGTGTTGAACCCAACTGGTGTGTGTGCTGTATTCATGCAACAGCTTTGGTAAAATGAGAAAAAAAGCAGAAGTTAATGGAAAACATATGACCAGATACGTTGTTTTGTTTCCTATTTTTAATATGCATATAAGTGAAACAGGTTTCAGTAGCTTTCCTGCAATTTGAGTTTGGTGGTTCCAGTTGTCACAAAGAACAGTACCTTTTTTTTTTTCTTTTTTTTTTTTTTTACTTTTTTTTTCAGGCACAGTGAGACGCTTCAAGAAATAGATAATGAACATGTATATACCTGCTCGCAGGACCCTATATGTAGTGGGGATCCTAAACCCAAGTTTTGGCAAAGGACTTTTCCACCTTGCAATCCTGTTTTTCTCAGGACCAGGCTGAGTTCGGTATTAACTAACACTCCAAAACTCTTTGAAGTTAGTTGGGCACTGATAGTGCAAGCGCCTGTTGCACTTTGGCAGTAGACATGTTCTCAGCAAGAGCCCTTGCCTTGCGTTGGTTTTAGGGAGAATGGCAAGCTTGCCCTGGGAGTAGCGGAGCTCCCTGCTCCCTGGAGAGCGGCTCAGCGCTCCGCTCGCCGCAGCCGTGCGCCGGCTCGACCGTCGTGGGGCAGAGCCCCGCCGGGACCGAGCTTCGCCCACTGCGGCGGCGGGACAGAGGATTCCCGGGGCCAAAGTGTGTGCTTTGGGACAAAGCAAGAAAGCTACCGAGCGAAGCACAGCGAGCACGTATGTGATTTATAGTGCAGGATAACTTCTGAAAGGAGTTTAGGAGAAGTGAAAAGCATTATTCATTTCAGAGCATGCTCCTTATTGCCTCGGGGAGTTTGTGTATAGCTTTACCAAAGGCCTAATGAAAGCTTTACTCAGTGACTAATTTTTTTTCACACCTATTTCTCTCTTTATAAATATTTTTCTCCCCATCCCCCCCGCACTCCTTTTGATTTTGTTGAACACAGCAACACCTGCTGGCAGTGGTCCGGGAGTACTGCTGGAAAGACCCGCTGATCTAACTCTTCAGACCAGCTGCCATTAAGCACTGCCAAGCCATATTAATGAGCTGCCTCTATTTTTACCCCTTCCTGCCAGAAAGGGCAATTGCTCTTGGGAAAGACTGTAGCTGGGATTGGTTTTTTCTTTCTTTCTGTTTTTTTTTTTTTTTTAAACTGTCAGCTTCAGAGTCCAGATAATCATTGTTCCTTTAGTGAAGTTGGGATTTCTATTTTAAATTCTGATACCACCAATTGAGACCACATAAAATATCGGAGGGATGCTGAGCCTATCTTGCTGGCTCACAAGCATATTTTATTTTCCTGCTGGATCAGAAATAACTAAAGGAATGGAACTGAAAAAGAAAGGTTAGTATTCCAGCAACCTGTCTCTCTCTTTTTCTTTTTTTTTTCTTTTCCTAATTGTGCATTTGATCTCGCAAAACATTTTTTAAAATAGTCCAATGCCTCTTCATTATTCACCCACTGGATATTGTGTGATTTACTGACTACTTTCCCAAATTGTATACAACAGTATCTGTCCATCTCTATCCCTGCTTTGAAGAGCAGCCACTAGAAAACACATTGGCACAGATTTCTGTGCCAATCAGCTGGAATGTCACTCTGTTGTACCTTATTTTCGTGTAATAATAAGAAAAGATGTGCCAGAAACTTATATTTAGAAGTTTTATGTTTTTACTTTTATATAAGTGGACCAATTAAGGCTAGTCTTGCAGTTGCTACTAACTCAAATGCTTATGTGCTGTTTAGAGGGGTCAGTGATTTCAATAATAATTAGTGAGCTGGTCAAAAAATAAAGTTCATCTGAGGATAAGAACTCGGTCTAGAGGGTAGGGTAAATAACAGCTTTCAAGTTCTTGCCTTTTTTAAAATATTGATGGATGTCACTTTTTACAGGGGGAGCAGGATAAGTTTCTGTTTTACCTTATGTAAAGTCAATTGACTAACAGAAGCAAGTATACGAATTTTCTTTTAAAACTATACCTATGTCTTCTGACATGTCACTCGTTTTTTTATTGCCAACTCATCGAACAGTGACTTTTCACAAAGGTATTTTATGTCTATGTTGTATTAGCATATGTGTTGTCTTCTTACACTTAAAAATAAAAGCCAAGTCATATGAATACATAAGCCAGGTGATACAGATGATGTTACTAGTGTGATGTGATATGACACAAACATACGTTATCATCAGAGCTTGTTCAAAACTTTTTATTTGGGAAAAACCTATCTACAAAGAGTTTTTTTTAATTTATAGAGAGAGCATGGAGTTAAGTTGTAACTGGAGAGAGCAGTCTAAAGAATTAAAGTTGTTCACACAGCTTGTTCATTTGACAGGTGACTTTTCAGTACACTACTGCAAAAGTAAACTTTTTTTCTTGAGAAACAGTTCTGTAAAGTCGAAAATATCTTGAGTGATGCTGTCTTCAAAGGTATTTTGAGATTATGATTAGAGTCACATCAATGTTTTAAACCCCAGAGGGAAGGACCTCCAGGTGAGAGATTCTATTTGGCTCAAAGGAGGGTGAAAAATTTATGGTTAAACTTGAAGCAGCATTTAACATTTATAGGTGAATTAAAACTATTATAGAAAGTCCACTAAATTAATTTGCATGCTGTTGAAAACTTAGACTGTTGCTCAAAGCATACATCAAAATAAGTTCTTATGTAATTGTACTTCAATCAGTGGAGTTTTATCAAGGATATCTTTGGAGCAACTTCAGAATAATGGGAAATGGTTTTATTTCTTTGACAAGCCCTGAATTCTCTGTTCTGTGTTCCTTTTACTACAGTTAATCAAATCACAGCACACACAACAGTGTAACTTACAGACTCCTGTTATCTCTTAGCTTTTAGGGACAGCCCTTGATGCCACTGAACTCAGTGCTGACTGTGGGAGCGGAAGTCAGCTGAATCAAAGTTTGAATCTGAGGATAAGTATTAACCACTGGTGAATGGAAAGAGAAACAAAAAAGCATGTATTAGGTAAAAGCTATTCAGATGATTATTCAGTGGTGTACTTCCCAAAGTAATATTGCCTGTGGATTTTAAAAATATATAGAACTGTGTTTGCAAGAGGAATGTTGGACCCTTAGTTAATAAGAATTGGGGTAGCTCTTCTGACTTCAGAGATCCAATTACATCAGTACAAGATCTGATGTAAAGTCTATTTGCTTAATTTAACTTCTGCATATTAATGTTTGGTTTTGGCTTTTCCTTTTAAAAACAGATCCCAGTTTTTGTCTTGTATGAAAGGTCCAATTTCATCTTGGTTTAGCTCCCTCAATGGTGGAGATACATTTTGCGTATTAAGTTTTGATTACTTACAAATCTGCTGATGTGTGGGACGGAATTGAATGAAGCTCATAAGCTTTCCCCTTTTGTTGAGCTGAACTCAACACAAGATTACACTGGCAAATCTTCCAAGACAGTCATCATGTACAGGCCATTGGGAAAAGTTGCAGTGTCACACAGCAGGAGATATTACCGTCTGTGAGCGTAACCAGCAGAGAATTGACATAAGTGAAATACTGAGGACACCAACAAGTGAATTAAAAAGTATATATTGATCTTCTGCATTGTTGCTGCTTTGTCATTGTGAATCCCCTGTACAAATCACTGTGGATGAAGTAAATACATTCTGCAGTGAAAATGTTAAGAAGAAGCCTTACTACTTACAACTGTTTCCTGAATAGCATGTTAGATGGAGACCCACGAAGTATGGGTTCTCTGGCTCTACCATCAACTGCTGAGGACAAGTGCCTCATGTCCCCATCTGTAAAGCTGAGAGAATCAATATCTCTCCTGAGATCTGTTTTGTTTCTCATGGTCACTGGTTTTCATGTGCGTTATTTAAAATAATATTTGGGCTCATTTCCAATAGAGACACAGGTTAAATCCGAGAGATGGGTTGGGCTTCAATTATTATTTTCAGGGAAACACAAGAAATTACGGAGAACATTTCACATGTGGGGACATGAGGGAAGTACAATGAACAGTCATCATTTATTGACATAATGCAGCTGCTCCCCTTCCCTATGCATATACCCCCTGCCCCAATACTGTTTTAACAAGCACTGGAGATTATCCTGAGATTCCAGGTTCAAATGTAAACCTACCTATGTTTTGAGAATTTATCTCAAATTTTTCCTAAATCTGGGGTTATAGCACTTGAGATTTGACTTCGTAGCATGAAGTTGAACTTTTGGAATGGATATGAGAAACTCAAATCTGGATTTGATTCACTAATTCAATTCTGTTAAATTTTCTCATGTGACTTCACATTTTCTGGCTGAAATTTTATACTTGTAGCTCAGTGCAGTTGGGACACGTAACATGTAGACAGTTAAATACCTGCTTGCCTGGTGTCTACTTACAGACTACAATGTGCAGAAACAACAAGGTTTAAGCCTGTTTATTGGTAAGCACAAAATAGTACCTGCCAAGATCATAGGTCTTGAAGAAGTGCTTTTAAAATGAGCTTTGTAATACCCAGTAACAGTTGGGGGAACAGAGGGTTGATAGGCAGCAGTGATGGCCAGTTGCCTAAAATATCAGTTCCTCTTCAATAACTTTTGTATGCCAACTATGAACTTATAAACAGTTATTTTCTTTATTCATTGTCTGCTTATTGGTGTCATGCCCTCATGATGACTCCTCTAAAAGGGGTGACATAAGGTAGCTCAGAATAAAGTTTTTGTGTGCAAACAGGGCTCAACTGTGCATCTATGCACACATTTTTTAATTGCTCCTTTGAAGCTGCCCATTCAGGGACAGTAACCAAGCATCTAGGAAGTATAAAAACAACAAAGAAGTGTTCAGATGTTTCTCATAAAGCAGATTCTTTTTTGAGGGTGTTAGTTCTGGTTCTTTTTTTGCCCCTTAAATTGAATTTAGCTCACGTGATCAAAGTCAAATTGACAACTTTGAACAATAATTTAATCTGCTCGCTCACAGGGGAGAACAGCAGGGACAGCCACAAGACAATCTTCCTCACCCACATTTTGGGTACACAGAGACTTGCTCATGCCCTCAGGTCAACAAGTTCTGGAGACACTCAGCAGAGCTGCCTGTTTTAGTGTCTTGCTTTGAGTGGGAGCTGAGCTGAAAGAAGACAATCCTTTCATACAAATCAGCAAATAGCCAATATAGAAGTGACATTCAGGTAAGTGTTCATGAGGGGTATCTGCAGACTAGGGAGAGATGAGTCTTGGATGTATCATTTAGAGGTCTCCAAACTTAAAAATGTAATGTGCAGTGACAATTCAAAAAGCCAACAAAAAATTGGGTGTTGTTAGGAATATCGTGAGAGCAAGACAGAAGTCACTATTTTGCCACTATATATATGGTGCATCCACAAAGTGGATGTTGTCAGCAGTTCTGGTCTCCACATCTCAAGCAGGACATAGTAGAGTTAGAGAAGAGACACTAAAACTATTAAGGTTTTGGAGCAGCTGCTTAATCAAGAAACTGAAGGGCAGCTTGGAGAAGGGAAGGCTGAAAGAACATGAGCTTGGGGATTAGAAAAACGTGAAGATGTTAGATAAGGTGAATGCCGAGCTGTTATCCACCAAACCCTGCAGTACTGGGGGAACACGTTGAAACTAGTAGGAGATTTAAAACAGATACAGTGCTTACACAATGGAGACTGAGCTTCTGGGATTTGTTGCCACAGGAGGTTGTGGAGGCAGACAGTATCAGAAGACTCAAGAAGGTCCATTAAAAACTACCAGAGGGAATAGGCAGGGACGTATCCTTTAACATCCTTAACACAACAATTGCAGATGCTGGGGAGCTTGAAGGGATAGGCTTGCGGAAAGTGGCCAGACTCACATTCTCTTTCCAAATAGCATCTACTGTTGCCAGCGTTGGAATGAGAAAAAGGGGTTCGATGGTCTACCAGTGGGACTGCTCAGGAAGTGTCCCTACGTGGTAGTGAAGCACTCATGTCTCCATGCTCTGGAAAGAAGAGAGCTCCTGAAGGTGATTCAGAGCACAATGTAGCTGTTCCTGCCCTGAGTCACCGTCAGAAAAGCTCATCTCTTCCCACCAATTTCCAAGGAAATCTATCATAGACAAAAGGAAGTCTTGTGAATAACCACATTTAATCACAACTGACACAGGTCGGGTTTGAACTGCTGCTCTAGAACAGAGAAAAATGTCATATGAAAAAACTCAATCCAGACACCTCACGGTCATTTTGGTGAGTGCTTTTAAGAGCAAAAACACTGTAACAGATTATTGGTAAACTTTGATCACAGGCAATTGGAAACATCTCCTCAGCCAGTGATGTTGAAGTAGCACGTCAAGCTCTGGTCAAAAGGAAAAGTTAAGAAAACATCTTTTGTATACATTAGACTGCTTTCTCATAGTCTCGAAGCTGAATCACCAGGAAAGACTGCCTTTGCTGTCTAGTTGCAAAGTTGGTCTGAATTTCCCAGGTACAGCTGTATTTCCTAACATTTATGGGAAGTCTGCTGCATGTCAGCATCTAGAAGCAGAAACAGGCTGTGATGCTGGAATTGCAGGATGACATCTGACTCAGAAAGAGGGGTGAAAGTCAGGAGGTGATTCTTTTATGTAAAAGCTACCCCAGTAGATTCATTTGAGCACTCCAGCTCACAGACATGAAATAACTGCTTAAGGGACTGTTAGCTATTTCAATACCTGATCTCTACATACAATGGGTTATGTAGACATATAAATATAGACATATTTGGACATAAATTACCAGTTACAGATGTAAGACAGTTTTAGGCATGAGCTGAAAACTGTCTGGTCATCCCAGAAACTTTCTGGTCATCCCAGAAAAAAAAGTTAGTTTTTCCCAAGCATATTCTAAGTTTCAGTAATAGCTAAAATGCAGTAAGAACTGCATAGAATCTAAACTTGTCTTTTACATGTGTACTAACTGAAAAGTGAAGCTAAGTATAAGGGATAAAAATGACTGACCTCTGGTAGCATGAATACTTGGTACATAGATTTTTTTAAGAAATCAGCTGATTAGTCATTAAATCCTTTGAAATAGGTATGTCACTTTTTTCACTTTGAGGATATGAGGTAGGAGTTTGCTGTTCAGGGCTACCAAACAAGTCTGTGGTCAGGATGAAAATGGGACCGTACGGTGGTTCCTAAACTTTTCTTCTTACTTGCTAAAATATGTTGCTACCTACTTATGAACTGTAAAAACACACCAAAATGCACAAAGCCTCAGACAGAAAATGTTTAGAATACAGATAACTGGTCCATGGTTGACCATTTCAGTGTCTGTAGTACTTCTCAGCTCATCTTCTGCCTGAGTTTCCAGATACTACCACTGGGACCATTATTCACTGATTCAGTTTAGAAAATTCTGTTTGTTTGCCTCTAAAGAAGTCTTTGTGAAAATGAGAAATACAATGTTATTAGTATTTGGACAAGTAAATGGTTAGCACACTCTGTCTTTTGTTTAATAATGTTCAGAAAAGGCATTTGAATTGTCCTTGCTAGGGGAACATTTTGGTAATGTAATGTCCAGCCTCTGCAGCTCCTCCTTGGAACTGTTTTCTTAGTGCCTGTGGGACAGAGAAGTTGAAAGGAATGTCATATGCCCTTTTTATTATCATTCTCCCACAGATGAGCCAGAGGCTCAGCATTCTATATAATATGTCTAACTCTTTTGTGTTCTTGCTGGTGAAATCCATGCTCCAAAAACACATAAGCTGCTTTTGTAAAGATATTCTGTAATTTGCAAAGAAGAAAAAAGTTATCACAATACCAGTAGGTGAGGCAGAAAATGTGAATCATGGAGATTTATGTTGAAAAGACCATTGGGATTGCTTTTGATTAGTTTTGAGTCTGAGTGTTTGTGTACTGAATTAACAGAGAAAGGAAAGAGCTTGCTGCAGGCCAAAAGAAATATCTTGCAACTGAAAATTGAAGCAGAAGAGTTAAAATGGTGGCTCCTATTCAGAAGTTCCACCAGAAGTGTCCTTCTTTTTAAGAGCCCTTTGTGCTGTCAGATGCTGTTAGCACCTTGTTAGTCATTGCTAGAGAAAAAGCCCTCAGCAACACACAACGAAGTTTGGTCAGTTTGCTCAGCTGCTGTTGATGTCAGCCCTTGTGCACTAAGAGTAAGTTACTGTAATAATCCTCCCCTTTTATTAATCATAACTTTATAGAAAGCAAGAACCGAGTGACATCATTGCTGAAGAGGACTGGCTAAATCATACTCAGCTTTAGTCAGCTTTGCTATAACATCTCTTGTGTGTCACATGAAAATAATTACCAGCTCTCACTTTCCATGTCTGACCAATAATCCCCCTTTTTCCCCTTTATGAGGCTACAAGTCTCTGCCGATTTCAAACACCTGCTGAAGGTGTAATCTATTTAGAGATGAAAGAGAATATCTTTAACTGGAAGTTGGGACATTCCAGGGGATCCATATAAGATGAAGTCGCTTGCCATATAAAACATTAGTGGTATTTACTGTAGTCAAACATCATCATCCATAGTATAATGTATTAAAGTGTTTCAGATACAGGCTATCTCATACTCTTCATGTGATTTCAGCATTGGTAAATTCCAGTATGCATTTTCTGCACACTTTTGTTTTGGATAACATAAAATGTTTGCCTGCTTGTACATCTATACAAAAAAGACAAGCTAAATTTCAAGGGCATTTTTTCCATTATTGATTCTTTGAAGGATTTTTAATTAGTTATTTGCTGAGAGTTCAGTGTTTGCTAACCTATTGCCTAAGACCAAGGAACAGACAGATTCTACCCTTCACTTTTGCCTCCATATTTAAGTCATTTTCAGGCCAAAAATACCTTCAAGAGAAGTGCAGTTGAGAAGAGGACATTAGACAGTAAGCAAGCGTTATTTCATTAGGGCAAATGATTCTTTCACACCAGCAAAAGAAACATGGGTAGGACTTTGAGTTAGACGGCCTGTCATGTTTGTCTGCTAGTTAGAGATGTTTTTACTATCTGATGCCTTCTGTTACTGTAGAGACTTGGAAACCATCATTAAAATTACATATGAGCATTCTCTTTGGAATGTTAATCATTTGAGCTTCATACATTTTTCACCAATGAACAGTGTCCCTAGGTTAAATCATTCTTGTATTTTTCCCAAAACCTTTATGATGAGTCCCTACTTCAAAACCTTCAAAGCCAAAGCAAAACAAAACAAAACAAAACAAAACAAAACACCACCAAAACCAAACAAGCAAACAAACAACCCCCCAAAAAACTAACAAGCAAACAAACATAAAAGGATAGTTTGATAGACAGAAAAAGCACCAGTTAGTCCTTTGCAATGCGATACAAAGGGCTTTGCTCATTTTGTTTATTTAATGGGACCACTTATTTTTTTCCCCTGGGACAAAATGCCACTTACTGTGAGTATGACAGGTATTCTCTGTTGAAAGGTGTATTGCATTGGTCTTCATGGTACTAATGCACCTGTAAAGCACTTGAGCAGAACTTACAAACTTTGGCCAGCTGTTAGTCACCTATATAGATCACTGTCAATTGAGCACTCTGCCCAAGTGATTGTACTAGTTTGAAGGCAAACCAGCAGGAGGAATTAACTCCACACAAATATTTTGCAAGAGATTCCAAAGCAGAGCTACAATTTAATAATTACAATAGAGTCAGTAGGACACAAACACTGGCTTAAACTGACAGAGTCAGAATGCAACCTGTTGGTCAGGGTGGTGGTGGTAGCAGTCCTGTTGGAGTAATGGATGTGATCCTGTGGAAGTGATGATCCTAGAGAAGGTTCTGTTCCTTCTCTGGAGGTCCAGTGGTGGTTCTTGAGCTCTTGTCCTCTGGGAATCCAGTGGTAGTGCTCTTGTGGTGTTCCAAGCCTCAGCTTATATACAGGTAGGAATGTTCAGTTCCTCCCCTCAGGGCAGGGCATCTCACAATGGAAAGATGTAAGTCTGAGTCATTCAGTGAGACCTTGATGGCGCATTAGTGGAGTTTGCCCCCTAAGCCCCAGAGTAGCTGCTGCTTCTCTGGAGGGTGTTATCAGGGATGAGTCATGGAGAAGATAGAGAACATTGCTCCACCTTGTTAACACCTTATGGAGTTGGTAGAATACATACTTTTGGTTATACCTTTCACTATAACCCAAGACAGTGATCTATATTATTACTATTACCATGACACCAAAGTTACACTGCCTGTAGCAGTTACCAGTAATGAATAAAAATTACATTCCATGTTATGTATTCAGATTGTAATGCTGAGACGCTGGAAGTTTCAGTGGAATTAAAATTATTTGCACCATTCTAAGACATTCCCACTGTGCAATAAATTCTTCTGTACCTGTTTTAAACTTAGGAAAGGTTGTTTGACATAACTGAACCTTTAGGAATCAGATAGAGTGTAATGAAATTAAGTGGGTTTTTTCTAATAATCTGAATTTTTGCTTTATTTTATAAATATTAAAAGCCAGCACTTGAGTGATAAGAGAGCACTGAAGTCAGCTCCTTTAAAATGTTGGAAAAAAATGCATTTGATCTGGGTTTTGGTAACATGAGTACATTATGGCAAACAACATCTGTAGTTATTGCTAAACTTGAAAATAATCCATTATAAAGCATGTGTGCAGTTTCCCATTTTCTTTTTTACAGAAGAAATACAGCACAGAAATTGTTATAATGCATATTTGCTCTTTTTCTTTCATTATTGCTGACATAAAAATTCCAAATAGAATTTGACCTGATGTATTGCTGGTGTTCCTTTTGTACCTGATTTATAAGCTAATTGGGACAAAAAGTATTTATTTCTGCAATTAGCACCTACTGATCATGGAATTTCATTAATAGTTTTAGCTTCTTTTACCAATTATTTACACTCTTCTGCATCTAATTTATATTCATGGAAATAGCATACTGTTCAGTATTTCAGCAGAATCTCAAGTTTTAACAGGTAGTAAGGACTTTAGGAGAAATGGAAAATCGTATCACTAAAGAACACCCATAAAATAAGATGATTTGGATAAATACACATTACTATAGATAAGGGCCACTTAACCTCTTGTCAACTGACCGTACTTAATCTTCCAGTCCACTTAGGTTAACCATAAGTTGCCGTAATGTTTAAAATATCCATCCTTCTCAAGGTGACCTGATTTATATTTAACATCATAATATTTGTCATATATACAATTTTGCCTGATCACTCAAGTCTGTCTTGAAATGATTCTGTGTGATTCTGTGGAATATGCTGTAACCCTTAAAAAGCAGTTGGCCATGCTTGAGCAGTGTTACTGGAAGAATGAAGAGAACTTGCATTGCTTCTACCTGTGATGTACTATGTTCTGTGCATAAAGGGGCTTTTGGTCTCCAGGCCACTAATCTGGCATCTTTCATGAACACTAAATTCACAGCCAGAAAAGGTTTAGCCTAGGAAATAAAGCATTCTGTATCTGTTTCAAATCTCAAGGAAAATATAGGCAATTGTAAGAGAATTACCCAGCTTATAATTTGGCTGGAATTACTTAATATGCTTATTCATAAAATTCAACGTGCCTAGATTTGATAACTTGTTCCATATGACCTCACTTCAGTATTGGCTTTTTCACATTGTAATATACATTATTGTGCATTAGCATCATGCTGGATAGCATAATGCACTACGCGGCATCATTATAAGTTATATGTATGAATGTATGTTCACATATGATTACATATGCATACATATGTATACATATCAATATGTGCATATGTATACATATGTATATATATCAGTAGGTGAGTATGATTTTTTGTGTGTGTGAACCCAAGTGCTTCACTAGCCAAGTGTTAGGAAGTAACAGAAAGGAGGTGGACTTTTCAAGCATGTCTATATGGTTTGTCCTATCAGATTATGCATTTTAAGCACAATTTCTTTGGCCTGTATATGCACCACAGATATCCCTTCTCATTCCCTCCAACCAAGCAGCAGGGACACATTTAGGGAGACAGCACTCTGCATCTTCCTAATGGTTGTGACAGTAGACCAGAGCAGTAAGAAATATTTCATGGTAGCATTTAAGTAGATGAGGCCCGCTGTTGATGTCTTGACTTCCTCTAGTTATCTTACAGTTAATAGTGACTGAGGCTACCTTTTCTCACATTAAGGTGCACCAGACCAGTACAGCAGCCCTCAGCTCCTATGGTGTCTTCCTAAATGTTTTCTTGTCACTTTTCTTGTGAAAGCCTCCTTGTCAAGGGCTTTGCATCTTTTTTTGGTTTCAGACTGACATTCATTTATTATTTTTGAGCTCTTGCGGAGTCGTTTCTCCAGAGATACTTGTTTGAAAACAGGATTCTGCTCTTCTTGAAACTAGTCTCTCTTTTTGTGCTATAAGGCAGAGATTGCCCAGTAGGAACATAATGCTTCTTAAAGCTCACAGAGTGACCCAGGCTGTTACAACTACCGAGACCTTAGGGAGAAAAGTACACAGACCACTGGGAAGACTGTGTGCTGGTTACCATCCCTCATGCCCGTCAAGAAGGGGTCAAGGGACTCCTGAGTTTGTTAGAGGCATTGATACTGTCATCATAGGTCTGTGGGATCCACCAGCTGTGGTCACACTTCACGTATTTGGATTTCAGTGGCTGTATGCTCAGTGCCATCAGATCTGGCATGTTTGGTACTGTGCAATAGACAGATAACTCCTCCACCTGTTAAACTTATCTTTTAGGACTGAGTTTTTTTAACTCTGATGCAGTAATAATGTTTGCCAAGCTGGGTATCACTCCTGATTAGCATCTTTGTTCTTGGATATTTCTTCTTTGTACTCAGAATTTGAAGTCTCTTCCAATGACAGCTTAGATTGCCAGTAACATAAATATCATCGTAGCCGTTATCTCTGGCCTTTGTATCTGTCTTTCAAAGTTTTTTTTCTAAATGTCATGTTAGTTCTAACTAATCACAGATTCCATTTTCAACCATCACTGCACCATATTCTCTTAGAGTTCCTGAAGATTTTAATTAAAATATCCGGATTTTGCTCCTGAGAAAATCACTGGGAAAGAAGTCCTACTCACCAGAGAGGAGAAGATTTGAAAATATCAGAAGTTCTCCATACTCTGTTCTGGGACATGACTGAGATTTAAAGTACCATGCCTCTTAAAGTTCCTAATAATTTCTGTTGCAGCATCATAAAAAATGTTTTCTTGAAAAAAACTGTTGTACTTTTCTAGGAAATTGTTGTAAAAATCAAAGAAAGATTTGTGGATGTTCTGTCACACAGTACCTCTGAAGAAACTGTTCACTTTTTATTACTCAGCTGCATGTAGGTGCATGCCCTCAATTACTCTTTCTTTTAAAGTCCTCATGAGATCACTCAAATGTCCTTTTTTTTGCCTGGATCACACTTCCCCCTGTTATCTCTGGCAGCCACATTCAAACTTTGCCAGTAATTCAGTGCTCCCACAGCTTGACAGATTGATTAACAGATTGTTACCAGGCTTACTGTTTAACAGGCCAATTAAAAAAAAAAGAAAAAAAATTTAAAAAAAAAAAGAAAAAAAGGGGTGGCAGTTACCTTGTGATTTGAGCATGCTTAGCTGTTTCAGTTTTGGTTTTGCTTCAGAGGTATCCATTACAAAATCTCATTTGCATTCAGTCTATAACCTTACCCTTTAGGCTCAACATCTGCATCTTTGCTTGAAAACTGAAGTAACATACTCAAATCATTGTTGAAGCCACATCTTGAGTCCTGTCCCCACCCTTCCTCCACAGCAGTAATTCTTGTTATTTGATTATTTGTATTGAACAAAGGACCTTTTGCTGTTTTCTTCAAAAGGAGTCAGGAAATTCATGAAGTCTGTGTGACTCAATATAACTTCACACTTCTTTATCTCCAAAAGGCAGTCTTGTTCATGCATACTTAGCTCCTTTCCTAAAACAGCTTCTCTACATAATCCTAGTTTTCTTCTCCTATCCTTATCTGCCCAGTTAGATCTGGAGCCTTTTTCAAATACTTTTTTATGGTATACAAGTCCCTGGTAAAAGAAAAGTATCATTTGGGTCTACAGAAGTCCTCAGGACTGGCAGAAGAGAATAAGGCATGAAAGCTGTTAGAATATTTTAAAATTTACCCAGGTGCAAGAAAGAAACTAACCTGGATAAAATATTAAGGAAATATTTACGAAATTTTCTAGTATTTCAACCATTTTTATTTTTTCTAAATGTTCATACTATCATTATGAATGTAATTTGAAAAGTGTTTTCAAACCCCATTTGTCAGTTTCTGAATGATTGGCACTTCTACTGGGACAGAAATTGCAGGTACTTTTTCCGTCTTTATTTCCCAAGGAAGATATAAAGGAAAATTGTCCTTTTCTACTAAGCTTCAGCACAGCCAAGTCAACATTTTTTCCGGAAAAGAACTAGCATATGATTGAACATTTTCCATCCAAATAATTTCAATTGAATTTTATTCTCCAGAACTGCATTATAATGCAGTGTCATATTAAGCCACTACCTTCTGTCACTTGGCTGTCCCTTTCGTTTGACAAGATGCAAGTTCATTATATGCTGTAGTATTCTGATTCTGAGAGGTTTAATCATACAAGCTCAGCTATAAAAAGTGTAGCAGTTTGCCTTCTGGCAGTGCCACCATTCTGCATCCAGGAAAGTGATATGGATGGGTCATCATTAGATGAAAGGTATCTGTGTAAATGAGAGAGGCTGATGGAAAAGAGGTTCTTTCTCTTGACAGAACATGTACCAGTATGTCAAAGGCTGAATTATTAATACTGGGATAGGTATAATGCGTTTGGGAGAACAAGCAAAGCCAGATATCTGCCCAGTTGCAATTATTATGGTTCTCATAAGCCTAAGCATACTTTCAACAAATTATTTTCTTCAGTCTTGCCTCTTTGACCAGTTCTTGCTTGACAGTTGTCTCCTGCTGATCTAACTTTCCATCATAGTTCCACCTGCTTGGTATTCTTCCAAAAGTCCTGCATAGCAGAGGTGTGATGTTCAGAAGTTGACACCCTTTACTTCTGGGCTATTTGTGCTCAACTAGAAAAGGGGAAAAGATCACAGAGTCCAATTCCTGATGCATCCCAGGACATGGTTGGCCCTCCTGGCTGCCAGGGCACTGCTGACACATATTCAACTTTCCACCAAGCAGGAACCCCCAAATTCCAGCATCTCATTCCCTTCTCTGTCCATACATCCAGGTTTGCCCTGTCCAAGGTGCAGAATCTGGTCCTTGTCTTTGTTCAACTTCACAGGGTTGCTGATTTCTCAGCTTTCCAATTTGTTCAGGTCTCTCTGCAGGGTCTCTCTTCCTATGAGGGAGTCAACAACTTCTCCCAGTTTGCTGTAATTGGCAAACTTGTTTTGTATCCCTTCCAGTCCTGCGTCCAACTAATTTGTGGAGATGTTGAATAGCACAGGGCTGAGGATGGAGCCTTGTGGAACCTCACTAGTGATAGGTCCCCAGTCTGATGTCACTCCATTCACTGTAACCCTTTGTGCCCAACCCATGAGCCAGTGGCTCACCCATTGCATGATGTGTTTATCCAGCTGTGGGCTGGACTTTTTGTCCAGAAGGATCCTGTGAGAGACAGTATGGAAAGATGTACTGAGATACAAAAATATTATAAGTGGCTTGCCTTGGTCAGCTCAGTGGGTAACCTTGTCATAAAACAAAATTAAGTTTCACAAGCAGGACTTTCCCTTCATGGAGCCATGCTATCTGTGACCAATTACTTGAAATGTTTTTCAGTAACTTCCAGAATAATTTTCTCCATAATTTTACCAGGCAGTGAAGTGAGACTGACAGACTTATAGTTACCAGGATCATCCATCTTGATCTTCTTGAAAATTGGGGCACTTGCCAGCTTCCAGTTGACTGAGACCTCTCCAGATTCCCAAGACCACTGAAAAGTCATTGACACAGGTCTTGTGATGACATCAGCCAGCTCTTTGAGTACCCTGGGATAAATACCATCAGGCCACAAAGACTATAAAGGATCTAACTATAAAGTTATTGGAGGGCATAATGCTGCGTTTAATTTGTGATCGTAGAAGGATCGGACGGCTTCAAAACTGTCTTAGTAACTTCCACAAATTTGAGTTGATTTCTACAGCTTGTATGCTTAGTTTCACCTTTTGCTCTATAGACAATAAGTGAAACTTCAGTGAAATTTAAAATGTGTAGATGCATTATTTGCATGCTCCACAGATCAGTGATCAATTCAATGCAAAAGTTCTAATATAGTGTGGAGTTAATATAACTAGGTTCTTCTTTTCCAGATCTTCTCAATTGGAGCTGGAAGTCTCCTGAGAACAGTGGCATAGCAGATAGGGTATGCTTTTTTTTAACCATAGTTCAACTCCAAATAAAATTCATTTTTAGCTCTTGCTTTCTAACAGACAGTAATTCGTATCTTGAAACTTGACCATTAACTTGTAATCTGCAGAACCTGACCATTTCTGGTTGGGAAAGTCTCAAGTGTGAACTCACACAGAGGCTGAATTATCTCTGGCCTCACAAGAAATAGTCCCTCCAGGTCATGGCTGAGGTCATTATTAGAGTGTTTTCTAAAGGCTTGTCAGTATTCTTGGGGGACTTAACCCTGCAAAGTGCTGAGCACTTCTGATAGATACTGAACACCATCAGCTTTCATTTGGATTAAGATAAAATTGAGAATACTCAATCTGTCTTGAAAATGTTTAGTGTTTTGTAAGACTGAACTCTGACCGATTTTTTTTTCACTTTACAGGCCCTAAATAATCTTAAATTTAATTACAAAAATTCTGCTGAAGCTCAGGCAGAACGGACACTAGTACATACCAATGGTATTTAAAACTGTCAGTGGAGTATTGAATTGCTTTCTCTGGGTTTTAATAGCTTTTTCTAAATGAGTACAAAAGTATTATTTAAATCCCATGTGATGTAAATGTAATTAAAATGTATTTTTAATGCAAGATAGTATTTGTAGAAATCATTGGATATCTCTCTGGTACTTAGGGGAGAAAAGAGACACTGGGTTTTGGAGGTCTTTCTTGAAGTTTAGTGAAGGCTTAACATTTCTCTATTCACTCCTTGAAGTCAGAGATAACCAAATGATGAGATAAGTGAATAGCTCTTCTTTTTTGTTTGTTTTTTGGTTTTTTTTTTTAAATTTAGTGAAGGCCTCCCAGTGCATACTCCTGTTGGAATTGATGAATAGCCCCTTTGGGATACTGTAAGCCCCACTCAATGTATTTATGGAATATCTTCCATTTACACAGACCACATTTTTCTTGATTGGCCCATAAGGATGACAGAAGAGAAAAAGAAGATGTAGATTGCTTTTTCTTTTTGTTTTCTTTTTTTTTTTCTTTTTTTTTTTTTTTTAATGTCTCGTCAGTTGTTTTAAGCTCTGTTTTATGATTGTGGCAAACTGAAGCTGCTGGGATTCAGTCTGGCCTTAACCCTAGAAGATACCCTCTCAGACTCTAAAGCCATCCAGTTAAAGAATCCATTAGCCATTACTTTTCCTTTTTAGATGAAAAAGTCACTCTGAGGAAAACTTACTGGGAATGAATGTGAAGAAAGGCTTTTTTTCCGCCCTGCCCATAAAACGGCAGCATCTTTGATGCACTGTCTTTTTCAGCTATACCTTTAACACAGCCTCAAGTACTTATATTTCCCTTACAATGGCACTGGCAGCAAATCAGTGCACTCCAACAATACCCTTAGATCTTTGTAGTACAGATGCAGGTCATGTGAGTTGGCTCAGGGTTGCACTTCTACTGCATGGGCTTCTCTATCTCTTACAGACACTCCTGATGGCTAAAATACAGTGACTGTAGTACTATTGATGGGGGAAATGAAAAGGAGATGAATTACAGGCAATAACACATGCTTCCATCACGAACTCCTCTCCTGTAAGTGAGTGGGAGGTGAATCTGATTCACAGACTCCTAGCTAAATGGATTGCAAAGTTTTGAAGTAAAGGAAAAATATTCCTCTGGGTCAGTGTAGTGGATGCTGGGATGTTTTTGGGTTTGCCTTCTTACAGCAAAATTCATGCTTTATTTCTCACAATCATTTTACCCTAAAATGATGATAGCCCCCAGTACTTCAATGCTGATGATGCTTGATGTTGTATTCTTTCTATGCCACATCGTAGTTCTGGATGCTCATTATTATTCATCATCTTTCTTAATTGTGTTACATAGGAGCTGTTTCATGGCCTGTGACATGTGGAGTAGATGTTCTATGCACTGTTTGTAATTAAACATCTAATTCATAGTAGCCTACAGTGCAAGAACAGTTCACAGATGGTTCCAGATGGTCCTTTCCAGTACTGTGTTCTCACGTTTTTATTACAGTTAAAGGGTAGCAGCAGTAAAAGGTAACTGGCAATCTCTGTAACAGAGATCCTCTGGATTTACAATGCTCTTTGATCTCCATTTCATTTCAAAGAAAGAAGGAAAAATAAGTTACTTGAAATCGAATGCAGAAATAAAGAGTGAAATACAAGGTTAAAAAGTAATAGGATGAGAAATTATTTTGTCATACTTGGTTAAAGGTTTTCATGACTGTATTTTATGTATATAGCACTGCTTTGCTCCAGCTACCAAACCAAGCACTCACCTACTGTTTGCATCCCTCAAACACCATCTAAAAAACTATGTCTTGCCTCTTCTCTGGTATTAGTAAATTTAAAATGCATTACCCCCTGCATTGGAAAGTGTCAATATTTTCCAGAACTATACAGATGCTTATCTAGATCTACGTCCTTATCTATATATATATATCTTGCTAATAACTTGCATATGAAATGCTCCATATCTTGCAAAACACTTGCAAAACACAGCTATAAGACACTTTTGCTGCTGCACAAAGACTCCACACTAATGTTCCCACACTCTTTACGCAACACACACGCACCCTGACGCAGAGGAATGAAGCAGCCTCGTAGGGGGAAGACTCAGACCAAAGGGGTTCACTGAAATGCAGAAGTGGGAGAAAAACTGATCTGCTACAGGAAGGGTCCCAGATCTTCTCTGCAGCAAGTGATGCAGCATTGCCACAGTAATCCGTTCCACTGAGTGTACAGTTTGCCCGCATCAGACAGGCACACACACAAAATACGCCCTAGTTAGCAAGGCCAAGGTAGTACTGAATAGCTCATTTTACACATAGTGTGTAGCATTGAGTTCCATGCTCCTTCAGTCATTAGTTATGGGGATAAGGATCCAATTAAGCCCATATATGTTTCAAAGTTCCCACTTAGCGAAGTGCATGTTTCTGTATGTTTCTGTGACTGTGTCTGTGACTCTTGTATTAGAACTGTGGGTGAAAAAACCTCTAAATCAAGAATTAGACAGACACAGAGTACACTTTGGATCCAGACCAGAATCTTGTAGCTCAGGCCTATCCTTGTTATAAGAGGCTGTGGATGAGTGGTAGTGCTTATTGGTGTATGTACAAACAACTGCATTTCTAAGACTTTGACACAAGGGAGTGAGTTGGCAATAGGACCAGCCTTGCACTTCTGCTGGATCAAAATTTCCTTTTGATTGAAAGGCTCTGCTAGTGTAACTCCAGCATATTTTAAAACAAGAATTTCCTGTGGACCAGCACTTGGGAGGAAAACCTCTAGCCAGGGGTTAAAAGCTAGCCAATCTTCAAATTTATCGGTTTGAACTAGACCAGGATCTGAGAACTGAGGAGAGGGTAAATCATGAGACATTTGTCTCCTGACACTCCAGCAATGTATGGCAAATGAGGGCTGCAGTGCTTTTAAGATTAACTGATTTTTACCCAGAGTAAATGTTCTGGACTAAATATATACCACAGACCTGTTCCTTAAGGCATTTTAAAAAAGATAGATTTGGCCTGTTATGTACAAAGTAATTTTATTTTTCAGTTTTTCAGCATGCAGGAGTATTCAGTCAGAGATAAAACACTGGATTTACCTCTGCTTTTGAATAAGTAATGGGAAAAGAAGTTTTAATCGGATGTCTTTTTTCTGTCATGGATTTCATACGCTTGACTTTTTTTTGTTTTCTCCTCAGTCTGTCAAAGTCTCAAAAGTGACCTTGACAAGTGATTTTTCTCACTTCTTCTGAGTGTGAATAATCCAAATTATTTCTGTGCTGATGATTTGTTTATATTATGGATTTCCGTGAGACTAAGAAGTATGAAATAGCAGCTTTTATCTTAAAATGTTTAAACTTGATTGAGTCACAGTAAGCCTGTAGCTGTCTGAATATGTAGAGAGATATCTGTTCTTGGCACCTATATAGCCTTCACTCATGTAGCCTTTACTCATCTTGCAATTGTAGAAGGTTTAGGCCCACTGCCCCTGCCAGGCAGGGAACTGTTAGCTGCATTTTGCAGATGGAAAACCAAAATGTGGCACAGAGTCTGTCCAGGGACTCCTGGGAAGTCCAAGTGCAAGTTCACATCAGCGTCCAGTAGGTCAAGCCTAGCATCTCACCATATTATCAGAGCAGTTGCAGGAACAAAGTAAAATGAACCTTCTTTAGCATGAGGTAACCCACTTTTGAGTTAAATTTGGCTCCTCATAATAGTCACAATAACTAAAAGTAAGTTTAAGCATGGAGAATGTTGTTTTTAAAATAGACACTTACATAATCAAATCAAATTGAGAGCTATGGACAAGTTCTCTTACCTGGCTGCAATAAAAGCAAACTGATTAAGGCTCAGTCTTAATTGGGAGGCACCTTTGGAGGTCACCGCAGGTCAACTTCCTGTGCAAAGCAAGGCCAGCTTTGGAACTACACCTGGCTTTGGGGTTAGACTGGGGGGGACAAAGGATGTCACCTTTTCTGTCCAGTATGTGACACCTCATGGATCAGATTATGGGTTAGGGGGAGGGGGCAGAGGGACCTCATGGGCAAGGTCTTCTGCACTTAAGTTCCCGATGCCGGCATTAGAGGGATGCATCTGGCATCCTGAGCACCATGGGAGGCCAAAGCTTGACACAGCAGGTGGGTGGGATGTGGGTTCTGCACTCCAGAAGCGTCTTGGCTGCCTCCTCACCATTCAGGATTCATGCATGCCAGGTCTAATGGAGAGGTGGGATATGAGAGGGTAGCAAGAGGACAGAAGCCAGCAGGCTGTTACCAGTACAGTATCAGCTCTGGCATCCCAGTGTGTCCATCCCTGTAGCTACTGCACGCTGGGAAAGGAGCAACAGTGGTTTCAATGAGGAATCTCACAGACCCCAGGAATACCACAGGATAAGGAATAGCCTCACTGCTTCCCTGCCTTGGGGAAGAATGGGCGGGCATAGTGAAAAAGGAAAGCAAAACCAGAAGCTTCTGCAGATGACCTACAGTCGCTGCAGTCTAGAACGCCTGTGACCCGCGCCCTGGCCACCGCAGTCCCGTTTGCAGCCGGCTATGCGTGCGAGCGAGCTAATCCCGCGGAACGGGAGCCGGCACCGCAGCGCTAATTAGCCACCAGCGCTCATTAGAGCAACTCCCGCGCTTGGTTGGTGTCCGAGCGCCCTCTCCTGGTGCGGGCCGGCCGTGCGGAGGCCACGTCCCGAGAAGGGGAAGGGGAAGGGGAAGGGGAAGGGGAAGGAGAAGGAGAAGGAGAAGGAGAAGGAGAAGGAGAAGGAGAAGGAGAAGGAGAAGGAGAAGGAGAAGGAGAAGGAGAAGGAGAAGGAGAAGGAGAAGGAGAAGGAGAAGGAGAAGGAGAAGGAGAAGGAGAAGGAGAAGGAGAAGGGAAGCTACCTTTATCCTACACCTTGGTTTATGTAGGTAGAATTCGACTTCTGTAGGATGTTGCTGAGCACTCAAAACTTGGCCTGGTCAAGTTCCCCATACTCTCTCCCTCCCCATTTCCCCACCCACTAAAATTCTTCCCTTCCTATGTTGTTTTGTGTCCAAGAGAAGGATTGGATTATCTAGCATCTTTTCCATCTCCAGTTTCTCTGATGGTCTGTGGAGATAGGCATTAGCACAGGTTTGCCTCTTAGTTCTTGTTCCTTCTCCATTAAGGGAGAATCATTTTGAACTATCATCTCTTCTGAACACTTGATTCTAACAGTCTGTGTTGCTGCAGAGAGGCCCCTGGCCAGTTAACCTGAGGAATTTAATGCAAGTTGCATATTGGTATATATGGAAGATTGTTCAAGAGCAGCTTTATAATTGATTGTGTATATCTCACGGTTTGGATAATGTGCCATCATTAGAGGACACATAACTTACAACAGCACAATAGCTAATGATCTTGCAGTGAAAGTAATTATCTTGCAAAACAGTCTGGGTTTAAGTATAATTTTCATTTATTTAAATAACTTCTGCTACATTCAGTGAGTTGTAATCCAGTGGAGACTTTTTCCTCCCTTCAAACTGTTACACAAGGAATTTTTCAGCCTCTTAGAAGGGATGAATTCCAGCAAAATAGGAGCTGCATGAAAAAACAGTCATTTGACACAGGGACCAAGAAAGACTGAGAGCATGAGTAAAAAGGAACAACTTTTACCTAGCTGTGAAAAAGTACCTGGATTGCCAGAAAGGGGAATTGCTCTGTTCTCGGACACAGATTGCAGTCACATGTGCAGGAGATTCAATGAGGCAGGTTTGAATGAGGCAGGAGCATTCTTCAGGGTCAGAGAAGCCTTTACCCCTGTCCAGCTCTCAGACTGAATGTTTAACATACTATCTGTTACTATCTGTAGTTTGCCCTCAACTTTGTTTCTCTCACCCAAAGATCCAGGGAGAAGACAGTAATTGTGTAAGGCTGAAGATGCCATGTGGTATGCAAGGGAGTGGGAAAAAAAGCAAACCTTTGGCTTACAGGCCACAGAGTTGACATAGACTGAGGTTGTGGGCCAGCCACAATTGTCTCGGGAGTGCAGTTCTCTCCTGGTGGCATGTCATCTGCCTGCAACAATGTGCTGACTGAGCCTGCTTGTCTGTTGTAGCGTTTATCCTACCACTCCTTTGCCCTGTAGAGCATTTCTGTATTTCAGTTGTAGATCACAGCAGCTAGTCTCTTTCTGTCCCTCTTCACAAAAGATAGGAACAGAAGCAAAAGATTTTCGTGTGAGCACAGATACCACCCTAGGGTGTGGGAATAGGCTCCTCAGATTCTTTTTTGCTTTTACCAACCTGTGAATCTCTCCTTTGTTTTCAGTAAGTTCATGCCAGCACTTTAAGCTTTAGATGTGGTGTAATAGCACGGAAGAGTGTCACAGAGACAGCCCTCCTCTCTCAAGAGCCAGACTACACAATGTGTATTGCAGTGCCGTGGGTAGTTCCCCACATACCCTAGTAGCCTGCAGAAGGTAGGAATAGTATGTATTCCTAGAAAAGACCATATGGAGAAGTTAGAGATAAATGTATTTTATTCAGCAATCTCTCTGCAAACCGAGATTTCAGAAGAAGCATCCTTTGAGAAGGGTTCCAAAGTGCTTCTGGAACTGGCAAGTGCAGCCAGTAACCAAGATGCCTGTGGGTAAAATGTGTATCAAAAGAAAAAGAAAAAGAATAGCTTAGAAGAGTTAAAGCTTTGGCTTGTCTTTCTGTGCTTCCTCAGGAAAGGATATAAACTAGCAGCAAAATGTTCTCAGCATCAGCAAAAACACTAGTGCTGTCAAAAAGATCTGAGATGTGTTAAACTTCTGCAGATGCGAATTGAAGTTGTATCAGATGTGATCGCTGAAGGAACTGTGTGCCCTGAAATTTCACAAGAAGCCATGCCCAGCAGCTCTTTGAATGCCCATTGGGACACAAGGTTCTACTTATGGTCTAAAATACAGGGGGGTCATAAGCATTCTTCTTTCAGAAGTAATTTTCTTGCCATTGTAGGGAATATGGACAGTTATATTGACAGCATGGGATGAAGAAGTATAACAGTGCATGTGGCCCCTTGAAGGACCTGTGGGAATAGCTGGTGCCGCTGTATAACAAAACAGTACCCAAATACTGGAAATTAGCTGAGAGCTACGATTCCCAGCTGACAGCCCAAAAGGAACAAACAGGACTAGAGGCACCTCTTTTGGAGGGATAGACTTTCAGAAGGGTCGAGGGACTAAGAGACTGTTGCTAAGTAAAAGAGTTTCTATTCCCCCCTGGATTAATTTTAAAGGGCATTTCTTTCCAGCTTGCTCAAAAAAATGTTTATCACACAGCTATGGCTTTTGTTGTCCTTGGCTAACAGAAAGCAAAACCAACCTCAACTGTGTGCTCAAAAAGAAAATTGTGCTTAATGTACATTTTTCTACATTTTCCCTCATTATCCGTCTGCTGTTTCTCTAACCTGCTTTGGAGGAGGATTATATGAAGGTGACCGTAGATAATGTTGTTGGTTTTTAAATACTTGACCTTCCTACCAGGTGTAGCCAGAGGGTTGCAGTGGTGCTTTTTGTGGAGATTTCTGTGCTGTGTGAACAGGGCTGCTATCACTAAACTTACTTTACTCAGATCAGGATACAGAAAGTAGATGGCAACAACTTCAAGTTATTAGTGTAATGTTTGACACGTGACTTTTTTTTCTGTTTCGCTGTAACAGATGTTGCTTATTGCAACACTTGAGACTGAATTTTCATCAAAGGATGCTTGGAAGAGGAACAGATTTTACCTGGGAAATGAAAAAAAGAACCACATCACTATAGATAATCCCATTCCTCCTGGCATTTTTTCATTTCCACATAGAATTTATTCCAGAGCATTCCAGCAGAGAATTTAAATCAAAACTTATTGAAATAAATGAAAATGATGGTTCAGATCTCAGTATTTCTGCCCAAGTGGTAAAGGCATGGAAAGAACTTACTTACATGAGCTCTTTCCTCCATTGCTTGTAAAACTTAGTCCCCTGATAGCTGCCACCATTTCTTGAGACTCACTGGCTGTGGGAAACAGGTGTGGGCAGGAAAATGCAAATGCGTCCATGGTGCTCTTCTCACACCCTCTTACCTGTTAGAGCTGCTATTACCCATTTTATAATAGCAAATCTAGATTTCAGCAAACTCAGTGTTAAATTATGCTTCTGCTTAAATAGGAATGAACTCCTTCCCATCTGCTGAATTGTACTTTACTGTTCTCATCATCTATGATCCCCTCAAGCTGCAGTGAGAGACCAGTTTCACCTCTTGCTTTGCACTGCTGCCTAGCTGGGATGCCACTAGTATCCCACATTGGCAGTTGGGACAGCCATGCCCACTGTCTGTGGCTGAAAGATTAACCCCATTGTGATGTTTCTTTCTGACTTGAGACATATTTGGTCTGTTCTCAGGTGGACAGTCTGGCTTGGCATTGCGGCTGTGACCATCAAGCTGGGGGGCAGTTTTCTATGTATCATTCCTCACAGGTTTTTTTCTTTGCTGTTTAACACAACTGTAAATACACTATTGTACTTATGTGTTTATGGCCTGAGCAGCAATGCCCATATTCATACATTCAGTGTTACCGACACTGGAGAAACCAGTCCTGTTCAGTGGTGCACTCCAAAGATCCAGTTGGATCCAGTCACCCATCTTTACTGGCCTTTTGTGCTGTGTTTAAGAGAGTGAGTTTGCTGCAGTCTTTCTCAGCCATCTCATTGTCCCATGAATGTTTTGAGGAACTGATACACCTCACTGGGTGTTCACTTAGTAACTTGAGCTGCTGATATTCTTTGTCTTGCACATTATGATTTGATATGCATAAGCATTGACACTGTATAATTGTTTATTAGTTTTGGCTTCCCTTTGAATTTTAGAGTAGAAATCATATTCTAAGAAATAGGTTTTTAGGTCAAATTCTCTTGTGCTTTTCCCATAGTCTGTCATTTCATGAACTTGAAGCAGTTTTTTTCATTTGTGTTCTTTGGAACTATCATGTCATTTATCTAAACATATATCCCAGGCCATAAAAAAATTTATCTTGCCCTTTGCTAACTTTTTTCAATACCTATAATACTGTGTTTTTCTTAAACTGCTGAAATCATCATATTTCTCCCTCTGACACTACAAGGTTCAGTTCATTCTGTTTTTTCTCAAATGCCAAGATTGTGGCAAATGCTCTTTGCTTACTCTGTCCTTTTAAAACAGTGGATTTTAATTAGTGTGAAGCTAAAGGGGAGAAATATATCTCTGTGATAATTTTCTTACTCTGTGGAATGAAAAGGAATGTGTTTTATTTTTAGTTGGTGTAGATTTGTTTATTGGCTTGCTAAGCACAGGACTTCTGAAGTTGAATTGTTTTCCATATCTGTGCTCTATTTGCAGCTTAGGACAAAAAAAAAGTTTGTAAAATACATTTTTCAGTTAGAAAGTAGTTAATTTATATAAGAAAAGTATTATGCTGCTTCAATAAAGCTTGGAACAACTTGCCAGAATTCTCTGTATCAATACAGGCATAGTATTTGTGTTCTAATTAGGAGCAAATGCTGGCTGCAGTGTTGTTGAGAGATGTTGGAATAAATAAATCACTGCCTTTTCTGCAAAAAGTAACTGTTCTTTTGAGAGATGCATAAATAACAAGATAGAGTAATCAAACAAAAATATTTTAAAATAAATGAACAGAATTCTTGGTGGCTGAATTCTTTGTCTGTAAGTGTCTCAATGAAATACAAATATTACTTTTTACAGGAGTATCTTCAGTGAGGCGCAGAACATTCTTCTGTAGCTTACCGTTGTTGAAGTCACCCACAGAGATCAGGGAGAATTGCAGTCATTCTCAAAGCGGTGTGTTTGCTTCAGCTTTTCTTCTCATCACAGCAGAATGTGCTGCATGCTGCAGGGCAGAGAGTGCCAGCCATTGACTTGAGAGCATTTCAAGCATGGATTGCATGAGTGACCTCGTTCACGTGCTCCCATGACATGAGCAGAGACCAGGAAATGGCAGACTGGACAATTGTGATGTGGGAGGAGGTACCCCAGCAGTGACTGTTGGGGCTGGACTCAGCATACTCCCATAGGAATGAGCTATGGACATAAGAAGGAGTATGCTGAAGCAAGAAGATGCCTGAACTAGTGAAAAAAATTGCTGTTGTACATCAGTTCTTTCTGCTTGGTTTTGACTTCTGGGTAGTAGGTGTCTATTCAACCAGCACATGTTTCTCTATCATACAGAAAAATTATCTGTGTCTTTCAATATGATCAAACTAGAAACTCTTCTGTAAGCTAAATCATCAGCTATTATAAATCCATCACTTCTTTCATTCCTCGGGGATCTTTAATACTGATTTTGAGAATGCTTAGGGCAGGATTAATACTGACTTAACTCAGCAGACTTTATTTTAAATACCTTATAATTTCTGTGAGTGTAGGTAATTCTTTGTTGAAGGAGGTTCATCTGTTAACTTTTTAAATGTATCTGCAACAGGTCAGTCAGAATATATGAGTGATCTGGTTGACATTGGGCAGATGGCACATGTGTCATTTTGCTCCTCTTCAGTAATATGCACAAGTATTTCTGTGCTGTGTCCCAGCCGGTAAGAAGAGGTTTATGAATCTGCAAATATTTTTGGTGTTGGGCTTCATCCATATTATCAGGCTGAATTTTTATAGAAGTGCTTAGCCAATGGAATTTCTTTTGGCAGAGGGATCATTAAAATTATGGATTTGCATCTCTTTGTGAGACTTTTTTTCCGTATTACAGAGATCTGAGGGTTGTGCTGGTTAGCCTCACTGTACATGATCCACAACAAGAATCTTTTAAACTAATTTCAAAGCTGAGCATGTATTTATCCTAACATCAGAGATACAGCTGTATTTCTGACCTAGAGGACCATTTTTTCATTAGGCCTGATTAACTACAGCATTATTTCAGTTTTGCACTGTGTGGATTTAAATCAGTGTACAACTTCAGTAATGTAATAAATTAAAACCAGTGTGCCAAACCCTGATTCAGCTGAAGTCAATAGCAGCAGTACTGCTGACCTCATGTAGCCGAGTGACCTGTTTGAAAGCAGTTGTAATGTCCTTGTATCAACTTCCTCATGGCTTTTTATGACTGAAAGTAGAAAGGAGACAGAATTTTTGTTTGTTTGCTGTAGCTTTCCATATGCTCTCTGCAGCATGCTATTGTGCTGCTTTTGCAAAACACAGTATATATCTGTTTCAGAGTCCAGTTCAAAGGATGCAGCTCTGCTGTTGTTGTCTGTTTAGTTATTGTTTGCCCTGCATTCACTGGGCCTACAAAAAGATTTGATTTACTGCCTTACTGTTACCCAACCAAGCGACATTCTTGTGGCTTTAACTATTTCATGTATCCTTAAGAATGGTTTTAATTTGATTTTTAAAGCATAATGGATCAATTAAAGGGAAGTTTACTGCCCATATGCTTAACCCTTATTTAATAAATAGGAGCTTTTCCTTTTCTGAAAACTATTTGTTCTTCTTGTGCTTCCTATCTGCATTTTCATACTTTAAAGTCTTTTTTTTTGATAATGTAACATGCACGGTCCTATTTGATAGTGGGGATTTAACACCATTTACCTCAGTGCAGCTCTGACAGTTTTACCAGCTGAGGATTTGGCCCTGATCTCTGCTGCCTTAATTCACACAGGCTCCCTTCCAACATCTCTGGTCAAGGTTAAATCAGCTTTTCACAGCTGTGAATCAACATTGTTGATTCATTCTATATTTTACATATGAGCCTTGATATTAGTCCTGTCTGTTTGAAGATGTTTATGTCAAGTGCCAAGCAGCTAACTAAACATTTAATATCTCCTTGTAATAGAGTTACATGGTTCTCTTACAATCATGTTTGAATTCCAAGTTTTAAGGCAGTTACAGGAATCAGCCATATCATAGTGCCAATGGTGACAAATGAAACACAAAGGCATCAAATATGTGACATAGTTCTTAAGATTATTTTGCTGCTTACACGGTCTTTATTCTTTTCTCATGTGAAAGTGCTGTGTACGTACCAGAAGTGCTATCACATGAAGAAATGTCATTATGTATATGGGAGGAACCCTATGTGTGAGGAAGGGTATATAGGCTATCACATAAAATCCTATTTTCCTGCACTAGTTTCTTCCAACTGTAGTGAACTTTGGCTAGATTGATAGCTTCAGCCCTTCTGGAATAAAATATTTGCTCCCTCAAAAAAGTTGGCAGTGCTGTGCCTCATACAGAGTACATCATATTTGTTTAAGGGATAAGCACTCAGCTTAAATGTTTCTGTCTAGCTTCTGGAAACCTGCAGCTTATGCTGGGCACTCTTATTAACTTACTTTGAAGTTCTTGTCACCGATTTAACAGCATAAAAATTCCACTCTAGTATCATGTTGCCTATATTTGCAGTGTTCACACCATATCATATATATCATCTTCAGAGGCATCCACTGAATATGGGAAAGTCAGATTACTCCATCTATTGCTATTGCTTTTAACCCAGTGAACTTTTGTAATTACTCCCACTGTCTCTTGCATTGTAATAGTGCAGTGCAATGCACTATCTCGATTTTGCAATAACTAATAATGTATAATGGAGTCCATAAGCTAACAAAAGAAAGTTTGGATCTAATATGTAAAAGAATAAGAGAGAAGTGGAGAAAGAATCTTAAAGAAATTTAGAGATTTTTATATTCTTTGGCAATGGCAGTTGTAGATCTGTTCCACTCAGACTAACACCGCGTGAAAATGAGATTGGCCTCATGCATACCCTAGCTTGACTTGAAATGGATGTCCATCTAACTCCCATTGGTAGATCCATGATAGGGAAATATTTGGATATGCTGCTAAACCAGTTTTGCAGCCAGAGGCTGGGCCAAGATGTGGACTTACTTTCCAGTTTCCCATATGAGAAACTCTACAGTATGTGAAAAATAGAGCAGTCACCTGCTTAGATATATACAAGTTACGTGATAGCTAGGCTTATGTGAAAAACAAAATGTTCAGTACTTCATCCTGGACCAGTCCAGAGGTTGTGCTTTCGTGTCCTATTGCACAGTAGGAATGATAATCCAGCCACATCATTTTTGAATGCTGTTTCATTTTCCACCTGTCTTAAATCTGCTTTGCTGCACACTAGCATCTCATCAAACTCCAATTCCCAAGAGCCGTGTCTGCCAGTTTCCTGCCATAACCACCAAACCATGAAGGATACTTCCCAGTACGTGGTGTATTCATTTGGCCTTCAAAACACAGCCCTGTTGTGCTGGATCATTTTTAGACAAATTCTCTCAAGATGGTAAGGGGCAAAGAGAAATTTTTAACGAAGAAAACTATACAGTGCCCTTCTGTTTAAATCTTATGGGCAGATCAGGCATATGTTATCCCTACGGAGAGCAGCAAGGGAATGACACATTCTTTGCTATTGCAAATTGCTGCAAGGCCAGGAGGGAAAAACCTCAGATAAGACTCTTTTTAAACATGTTTATCTTACAGTTTAGGTTTTCTTCTTCCTTTGAAAACCTGTTATTTTTACATTGCCAAACTCCATTTTAGACTGACTACAGTGGTCTCAAAATGTTGTATTCATACCTCTGCATAGGTACCTGGCCCTTGAAGGGGGCAGCTATGGTATGTGGTCTGCAGCTTTCCGCAGTTACAGGTTTCATACAGGTGGGTGGGTAGTTCTGTGAGGCTGAGGCAGCATAGCTGATCCTGAAAGAACCAAGTCAGCAGCAGGAAAGATTTAGTATGCCCAGTGTAGAGCTGGGCAGTTGCTGTACCAGCAATGTGTATGGGGTACCTCATAACTGAAATGTTTTGCACTTATAGTATTTTTTTCTCTTTGTCTTAATAACAATTTTCTGCCTTCAGCTGTTTGCACTGCAGAATGCCTATGCTAATGCAACTTAATCTGAAACAACCAGTAAAATTCTGAATAATGAAAGTGACTGTCGCTTCTGGAAGGAAAAATAGTTTTAAGATAATTTCATATGTTTAATATATTTACCTCTTGATGTTTTATTTCCATATCAAACCTCCGATTTCTCCATCTTACTCTGCAACAAAATACAGGGCAAATTTGTTCTGTGAATCTGAATACCCTCAGTTCATGAGTTCCTGAACTTTAGTTACTAGGAGTATCAAAGTCTAAACCAAGCTGAAAGGGAGCCCATTCCTGTAATGGTTAGAGTAAAAGCCTTGATCTCAAACATTTTCACTTATCCGAGAACCAAACCCTGGCCTAAGCTTCACAGCTTTAGCCCATCTCTCACAGTGACACTAACATTCTGCTTTTGCCCAGAGGGTGCTACCAAGAAACCACTTGTAATGTCATTAATCCCAAAATGTGATTATAATTGTAACAACAGCTCAGTGTTGCCAGAGGTAAATAGAAGATATCACAAGGAATATTCTGGTAGGCTTCATGTTTTTGCTAGACTCCTCTCTAAGGCTCAGCTCCTCACCTCAGCTCCAGGCAGAGGCTGCACATCTGGTTCCTAGCAGAGAGGGGACATGCTGCACTAGTTTGCTGCTGAGTGAAGAAAGTGGTTAACTTCGGCTGTGCCTGCGCTGCTGTGTCTGTACTGTGTGCTAGCTGTTCAACTGGACAGCTATCATGGAAAGACCACTGATTTTCTTCCCATGTTCTTTAACTGTGGTCACATGTGGCCAAGCTAAACCCCCTCAGTACAAGTGTTTTTTCCTATTTACACATGTTACTAAGAAACATCAGCTAAAGATATGTTATTACAAGTTTGTGAATGACCCTATTCTTGGCACAGGGCCAAGCAAAACATTTTAGTTCATTTAAAAAAGCAGAATGTGATAGAGTCAGAAGTTATGATTGACAAGCAGAGGTGGAATGCTACTATGAAACAGAGAGACGGGAAATTCCAATAATCCTAATTAATAAGCATAGTCATTGATTCCGTCAGTGGGATTATAAAACAGAAATGTCATTCTGTCTTAATAGCAGTTTGGCCAGGAAAGGACACAGAAGACAAACTGTAAAAAAAAGACTGATTCATTGATTAAGGCACCTTGATATGATAAAGATGTTAACATTGAGGGTTTTTTTTTTAAACTTGTTTTTGTTAGATTCATTAAGCTTCAAGTCTATAATAATTTTTAAAAAAAGAAAAAGGAAACGAAAACTAAAACCCAGAAATATAATTTAAATAGCAATGAAACAGACAAAGAGGGGTAAAAAATAATGGGACACTCTTATGAAATAGGCAAAGAAGAATCTAAAAAACATTTCATTGTCTCTAAGCACAACACAGAAATCTTCAATTTGTCACACCAATACTGTTGTAACCAATTTCTTACTCCCCCTCTTCTCCTGTTTACATATACCAGAAGGAATATGTTGCTTTCTCTTTTGACAGCTTTGTTAGAACCTCTGAACCACTAGTAACATTCTAGTAACAAAATTACCCTGTTTCTGTGGTTATTTTCTGAAGAGGGACCGTAATTCAGAAATTACTATCTTCCCCTCTTTGTACTGGTTAATTCAATGTGGACTCTAAATGCTGGCATGAGACACACTGACTGCACTGGAGTAGAATTTGGAGGGGATGTTGCTGGCTCACCCACTTGCACCATTCCGCTTGAGAGTTTGTCAATATTTCAATTGCAAACTGCTCCTTGCACAGATTTATAACTAGGCCATAAAAGTTCCCTCCCAGCTAAAATTAGCACTTCTTTTAAGTTTTATGACACAAGCACAAAATAGAAGTTGGATTTTTTCATGGGATATATTTCATCATAAGGCATAGATTTACACACTTACATCTCTTTCTTGTTTGGGAGAGTTACATGTCCGACTCTATCTGCAGGAATCAGCGTAGGGTTCTAGAGGCCAGTCATCACCTGGTTGTCCCTAACCTCAGTGAATCCCACAGAACAAAGCCAATTAATACCAGCCAATCTTGCTGATAGTCAGTGTTCTTCATTTGCTCGCTGTGGCCAAATTGTTTTTGTCAGTTCTTTGATCAGTATAATTTCAGTATGCTTTCTAAATTATTGGTGGAGGAGAGGGAGTCTCCATTTCAATATACTTTATAAAGCTGGAGTCAGAACAAAACAGAACAGATATTAGAGAATGAAATACTTTTTTTTTCCTCTATTAGAACTAACACCCTGAATCCAAGATGGTTGGAGGTAATAATGTCCATTGGCTTCATTGTCTCTTGTCAAAAACTATAGAAAGCAACAGCTGGAAAAGCGTCCACAATATCCATGGTCCTGTTTTACAGGAGGATCTCCACTGTTATGCCAGGTACACGGCTAATTACAAACTCTGAAGAAATGATCATTAATTGTTTAGGAGTTATATTTCATGTCAAATAGAAGAATTGAGGCACTGTTTCCCTGTCTGTTACTATTTGTGCACAAGAGCTGTGCTTCAGTTCATGAGCTCCATTCACCAACTTTGCATGGGGCTGGCTGCAAGAGAAGCATAAGGGCATTTGTATCAAAGGTTCACTTCCTTCCTGAAGCTTTAACAGACCTATCAAAATTTTATGTTTCTTTCCCAAGAGTACTGTCTGTTCTTCCACAGTTCTTCCTGGATTCTTGGAAGATCTTTCCATTCATCCAAAAGCCAGATCTTCAGCTAGTTGTGATGAAAGTTGTGGACTAGACAAATATAGGACAGTGCAGTTGAAATGGTGCCAAATCCATCCTAAGTGCTGGCATTTTGCAGAAACACCAGAAAAATACTTAGTCTGTCATTTCACATTATACTTTTTTAATAGTGCTGCTATTTTACCAATCCAGTTTTCAGGGATTTAGTTCTCTTTTGTAGACACAGCCATACTGTATTTCCTTATCCTATAACTAGGGCCATGTGAAATACGCTCTGTCAAATCCCAAACCACCAAGCACTGTCTTGGTTTCAGCTTTCATTATGAACTCAAAATTTAGACCAGGATGGTCTGTTGAGAAAATGGTTTGTTAAGGTTCACAAACCTTACAAACAGGCTTTGGGCCTATTTCGATTAACTCTGCTTCTAGTGGTTGGAGGCATGTTTGAAAACCAGGTTGAAGATGGCTCCTCATGATGCATATCCCAGGTCTTTGGCTAAGCCAACCAGACAAACCAAGCCCCCACTTAGCCACTGCTTCTGAAAAAAATTTGTAGTGCAGTCTGGCACTCTTTACCTCTCAGGTGCTTAACCTATGTTGTAACTCAGCATTGAAGGAGCCATTTCAACTATTATGAAACGTGCCTCATTCTCAGTGCAGGCATGGAACTAGCTAATCAGAGCTCCATGGATATAGTGTTCAGGCTTCTTGGTCTTCATCCAAAGGTACGCAGAGCTCAAGGTTTTATGTTACTCAGTTAGTTATATATTCAGAACAAAATGACAATTTTAACTCCTAAATAAGCTAATTAGAAAAGAAAGCCCCCCTTCACCCTGTTTTAACTCTCTGAAACAACTCCCACCACTACACCATTCACTATACAGGGGTGTGTAATTGTGACGAAGACATTTAGCTTTTTGGTTTTTGTCTTTCCTGGTGTTATATTCCTGAAAGACTGTTTTATCATCAGATGAAAGCGTTGGAATTGAAATATTGCCGTGTGGCTTACATTAGTGATAGTAATAGTCTGCTCCAAAATTACCCACCCAACATGCCTTTGAATTTCTTTGATTGAATTGACCTGCCAGGGTCTCAGACATGGCTAATCTTTGTTCTCTGGCAGATTGTCTTCATTAGGGTATTGCAGGATTCTGCAGAAGCAGCATTCTGCTGGGATAGTGTCATTTCACAGTATGCGCAGTTTATGGAGAGTAGGTTTGTTACTTCACACTTAAATCAGTATTGGGTTTTTTGTGGTTTGTGTTTTTTGTTTTTTCTCCATGCATGCTAGCTTCAAAGCTGGGGTTCCTCATACCAACTCATACTACAAGAGAAGCCAAAATAGGCAGATTGTACATAAAAGGAAACCCTGTGCCTCCAAGAGTCACTAAATCAAGTATAGGTTGTGGCACTGCTGATGCTAATTCTGGATAGCAAGTATGAATGAGACTGAGTAATGCTGTAGCCTATCACATCTCACCCTAACTAGTGTGACAGCACTTGCAAGGCACCCCATGTAAAAGAAAACATTTCTTAAAAGGTGTTAGAAACTGGTATGAGGTGACCTATTTGATTTGAAGCATGGAGTTATCAGATAAAACAGCTGTCTGACAGATCAGGTGTATCCATGGAGCAGCAGTCACTTCTAAGAGTGCTGTGGGTTTGTAAACTGTCCATCTAAAATACTGTCCGCTCTTTCTCTTGCAATACCTTAATTTCTTTATATATTATGTGTCCAATTTTCCATTCTTGATGTTCTGTCTAAGTTTGTTTAACTGTGTTCACATAAGAGAAGTAAAAAACAAAAAAAAAATCCTGTGTGCCTAAGAGGCTGAGCTATTTCCATCTCAGTGAATAGGGGAAGAAAGAAAGGGGAGATATATTTAAAAGGGAAGTAGATGATTTCATGCACATTTTTCTAACACCAAGCATCACAACATTATCTGAAGAATGGGATATATACTGAACATAAAAGAAAAACCTGTGAGATTGATTAAAAGAAATGTTTTGATCTTGGATGTGTGAATTGACCTGTCATAATCACTGCCACAAGATATTCTTGAGATTAAGAAGAAAATCTCCAACTATTTGTGGAAAAGGACAATGCGGAAGAATGATGAGGAGACTGCAGGAACCAACGGGAGAAAGAAGGAAAGTGATAGTGGATGAGAGAATGGATGAACCTAGTGCTGGCTGGAAACCAAAAACAGAATTAGAGTATACCTGGACAGGGGAAGGAGGAGAGAGAGGGAGCAGTCAGCTGAAGAGGAGTCTAGATCATCAAGTAGAGAAAACTGGATCTAGCTGGCTGGGTAAAAATTTGAGGGTAAACAGTTAATAATGAGGTAGGTGCAAAGACTGTGTATATCCTATGTGTTGGAACACAGGAAAGGGAGACATGGCAACAAAGAAGGGTAGATGGTCAAGGGCAGTTGCCATACAGCAGCAAAAATGAATAGATGAGGACCTACAATTTAAAATGGGAGTTGAGGCTGTCTGGACAGTAAGACTAGGACTGGGAGAAGAAAAGGGACTGTGCACAGGCACCCAGAGGACTCAGACATTTTAGGCAAGGAGAGAGATGTGCTGAGAGCAGCGACTGGAAAGGTTTAATGAGAAAGATGAAATTTGGATCCCAACGCAGAGATTTGGATCCCTGAGGGAAGAGATTAATGAAGGCAAAGCTGTGTCAGAGAAGGTGAGACAGGAGGGGTAATGCTGATGTGGCGTAGACAAATAGCTGAGGAACATGGAATAGTACATGTGATATTTAGGTCCGCTCCCAGTTTCTCTGCTGACAGCAAAAGTCTGTTTAAATGCTAGCAGAGTGTGTGTCATCCCACTTCAGTGTTGCCAATAAAGAGGTCAACAACCTATTGCTATAAGCTACTCCATTAAATTAAATTACTTAGACCTGTGTGGAAAATTCATACAGTTAACAGTGCTGTGCTTACAGGTAGTTTCATGACAGAACTTCTGGTTTTTCACTTTGCTTTAAAAAACATAAAAATGTGCAAAGAAAAAGACATACTGATAGTACTATTAAAGTTTAAGCACCTGGAAATTTTTTAATTTCCAAAGGATTCTGAGCCTTGCAATCATAATTATGTTTCCTTTCCCAGTCCCATAAATCTGCTCTCTGATACCATTTTTAATTGCAAGCACACTGGGGATTTTTTTGTTATGTTAGGTATTTTTTCTCCACAGGCAATTTATACACTGTCTAGGAATGAATCAGGAATGAGTACTGGGGCAAGATAATGTCTTTAGTACTCTTTTTCCTTTTGTTGCCAAAACCTGTGAGATGTACAGTGGTGTAAGGTGGCTGTAGGAAGAAAAAGAGCAAGTCATATGGCTGTGTTAACTGAATACTGGCTCACACAGTTGGATTCTCTCCCTTTCCCATTACCATTCAGTTGCTGTGCTTTGCCAGGCATCACACTTTTCCACAGGTGGTCACTAATTGTGTTTTCCTCATTTCTGGGGTCCTGACAGGAGACTCTAGGGTCTGGTTTGCAAAAGTGCTGAGCATTCACAGCTGCAACTGAAGTTAGTGGTACTTGTATTTTTAACACATAAAACACTATGCAACATTATATACTTGGAAATATCCATATGACAAATTTTAAGTGAACTGGTTAGTGAAGTGAACTGGCATGAAAAATAGAGGGATTTAAATGTGGGGGAAGTTTGGAATTTCTCAAGTCAAAAGTAAAAAACTTTTTGTAATTTGGATCCCAACAAAGTGGGTGGAAAAGACTTACCAAGAGGGCCCCAGCTCCAACTGAATGAATAACCATCTCGAAAGGGATATTAAGACTAAGCAGGGAGCTTACAAGGGATGGAAAAAAGAGTCGATTGGCAAAGAAAGCTATGTTTTGGATGTCAGAAAGTATACAGAGAAAGTGAGAACTGCCAGGAATCAGAGAGAGTTGAACCTTGAAAAGAAAATTAAAGCAAGCAGCAAGAAGTTCTTTGGCTACAGAAATAAAAAGAGAACAAGAGAAGAAAGGAGATGAAATTGGAATCCTCTATAAACTAAGGATATGGCAGGGATTTGATTCTAAAAGTATATTAAAAAAAAAAGTGTGTAAATACCTCGGTTTTCAAATATGGGTGATGGTGGGCAGGTTGACAAGCAGGAAGGAGGATCTGGTGTCATGGTTTGACCCTTGCCAAATGCCAGGCATCTACGACATCTGCTCTCTCTGCTCTTCCCTGCCACAGCTGCACCGAGGAGAGGGGACTAAAAGATCACACCCACACACCCACACCCACACCCACACACACACCCCTCAGCCGGGAGAAAGATGCACTGAGGGCAAAACAGGCTGAAAACTTAAAGTTGCAAAGTGATTTATTGCTAACCTAACCCTAAACAGACTCAGAGGAAGATAATGAAAAGTAAAAGTAAGCTCTTAAGACACCATTTTTCCGCTCACCCCTCACCTTCCTTCCCACCAGCAGCGCAGAGGGACAGGGTATGGGGATTTGTTCAGTCCATCACCGAGATCATCTTCCACTGCTCAAGGAGAGGAGTATTCTATGTTTCCATGGGGTCCCTCCCACAAGGGACAGTCCTCTGTGAACTTCTTTGGCATGGGTCCAATCTCACAAGCAGCAAACCCACCCAAATCTGCTGCAACATGAGTCCCTTGTCCATGCAGTCAGTGCAGACCTCCGCGGCCAGGCTGTTCCATTTCAGGTGCAAGGCCTTTCTCTCTACTGGGACTCCCACTGGATCGCAGCTTCCTCCAGGCATCCACCTGCTCCTCTGGCGTGGGCCCTTTCCCATGGGCTGTGGGTGGATCTCTGCAATCCCCCATGCAACCCATGGGCTGCAGGGGGACAACCTGTTTAACCATGATCCTCACCATGGCTGGCAGAGGACTCTTGCCTCCGGCGCCAGGAGCACCTCCTCCCCCACCTCCTCCATTGACCTTAATGCCTCCATGTTGTTTTTACCTCACATATTCACACCTCCTCCTTCTCTGGCTAAAAAGAAGTGCATGCACCCATTATTTTGATTTTTTTCTTAAATATGTTATCACAGAGGCATAACCAACATCTCTAATTTGCCCAAGCTTGGCCAGAAGCATGTCCATCATCTTCAGAGCCATCAGAGCCATCATCTTCAGAGCCACCATTGGCTCTGCTGGACATGGTGAAAACTTCCAGAACATTCACACAGAACACACAAGAGCCAGCCCCTGCCCCCCTGCCCCCCCCCCCCCCAGCAAAAACAGGGCTAAGGAAAATGAACACACCTGGAGAAATCAAAATGATGCAAAGCAAAATTCAAAGTCCTTGCAACATTCCAGTGAGGAGTGGATAATCTTAATATCTGAATGCTGGCACATTAAATTACAGGTCACAGGCAAAGTAATTTAATAAATGTATAAAAAGACAAGTACCAGGTAACTAACAAGTAAATTACACATTACTATAAAATTATACTTAATATTTCTAGTAAAATGAAAGCACAAGTTTAGTGCTGCTGGAAGGATGGAAATCTGATTTGGAGAATTTATGTGCTCTCTAGGTTAACCTCCTCAATATGCAGCATTTTAGTCTATATTTTAACGATATGGACAATTAGAAATGGTGGGGGAAAGAACTAAATTGCATCCAGGGTGTATTATGCCAGGATAACTTTATATCTGTGTTTGCTATTTTATGGATTTTGTCGGTGTGTATTTCACTGAAAATTTCTCCTACATTATGTATGAATTAAGATTAAACAGACAGGATTTAACAAGGTGGTAAAAGGGTACACCGAAATGGCTGGGACTCACAGGTGAAGGGCTGCTGGCAAGAGAACACACACAAATATTTGCAAAGATTATTTTGGTCCTTAGCTATTTTAATATTTTCATTAATGATACTGGCTCAGAATTAATTGTATGCTAATAAAATCTGTTCTTGACTTCAAGATGGAAAGCACTGTCAAAAACAGGAGAGATCCAAATATCTTTTGCAAAGAATCATAGGACACTCAGGAGTGGACTGTTGGTGAGATATGTGCATGAAGAGCTAAAGCCAGAAATTTCTGCTCTAAGCTGAGGACTTATCAATTTCCCTATGCATGAGGAGGAAAAAGGCCTGGGGATTTGCGTTACATGGTGACAACAAATGTTCGTGTCATTTAAATGAGGACAGGAAGAAGCAAATTAAACCCTTAAACTATGTCAAAAATAACTTCAGTAAAGATAGAGAAGAATTAATACTTTTTACAAGTCATGTGCCAGATCCAAGAAGGGTATACCACATACATTTCCAGCCCTGTGTGGCAAAGAATGATGAATTTAAACTAGAACCTTTTCTTTCTTATGGGAGAAAATAAAAACAGCTTTTACTGCTTTTTCTGATAGAAAAAAAGGCTGAGGCAGGAAATTGTTAATCTCTATAAATACATGTGAAGAAGTGGAGCTGCTTTGAAGGTGTGGGAGCAGTGACAAGGAGAGCAGACAATACTGGGTTTCAAGGAAGATTTCTCAAGCTAAAGAAAATTAGGGCAAAAGAATTCACTGATATGACGAATATGTGTATGTATTAGCCTACAATCTGGGATGAGATTTTTGAGTATCGGAAGTCTACTGAAAAGCTTCTGGCAGAAGAGAGATGAGCATAAAGGCTGTAGCTAGCATTCCTCCAGTGCATACTGACTTTCCTGCTGCTTTCTCTCCCTCTGACCGGCAGCAGCCTGGATTTCACCCTCTGAGTTCCATGCAGGTTACTGCATGCCTACATGTTTCCTTTTAAATACATTTGTTGTTGTTTCCATGTTCTTTGTGCCAGTACTTGCTGATTTTCTGAGGCCAGATATTACAAGCACATAAATCACCAAAGAGAAGAGGAATCTTGTCTTGCCAGCTTATTACAGCGTCATAAGTCTCACAGATGTTCAAATATATTGGTTTTGAAATGAATCTCCCACTATGTGGTTGAATTATTGCTGCTGGTGAAGGACCTGCTTCCATCCTATCTGACCTCCCTTTATTGTTTGGTGGTATTTTCATGGTTGTTTGCATGTACTGGCATATCTTATTTCCACTGATGGCTAAAGCTCTGCATTTCCAATTACTGGGCTTGGTTCCATTTATTGTAACATGTGGACTTTCTGCTTTTATCCCATAGCAATATTAATGTTTTTCTCTATCTCTTACATTTTGTCCACAACAAGAGGCTGGGTTAAGGTTGAAGATATCCCTAACTCACTATATCATTTCTGAGGATGGTCAAGGCCAGATGTCTGAAGAAAGCCGTGGGAAGAGGGAGACATAGTGAGACTTCCTCAAAATACTCTTCGGGCTCCAGGAATTTGTGGCTCGGGTTATTCCTGAGCCAGAGATGGGGCCTTTGTTTTTAACAGCTCTGATGGATTTTTCTTCTGTGAATTTGTTCATGAATTTTTAAACGCAAGTTAACTTGTGGTATCCCACAACATCCTGTGGCAAGGGGTTAGCTGGCTTTACTGTGAGTTAAGAAAGTTAAAAACGACCTTTTTATTTGAAAAATGCTTCCTGCGTTTCATTTGATGCCCTCTGGCTTGTATACCAGAAATAGTGTGTAGTTGTTTCCTATTTACCATGCTTATGCCACTTGTGACTTTACAGACATTTATCATATTGTCTCCTAGGCTGTAAGGTCTTACCGTATTTAATCATTCCTTAGATGGAAGCCAGTCCACAACTTCTGTCAGCCTTGGTATCCTGCTCTGTATGTTTAATTGTTTGGGCATAGTGAACAGTAGTTCCTCCTGTGGCAATTTGTATTGGAATTTCATATCCAGCTAGTATTGAAAGGTGAACTGATAGCATCCTTGAATTCGAAGGAGCTCATTCAGGTGGTGTTTTTGTTTTGAGTCTGTAATGTGTCTCTTTCCAGTGCTCCGAGCAGTGCTCCGAGCTGCCAGCTTTGGTGACTTCTTCAAGTCTGTGTAACATTGTCCCTGTTCCTCCTGTACTGATTTCTGCCACCCCCTTTTCATTGTCAGTATGCATACAGGCTCTCTGGTCTTCTGCAGACCCTTTTACCCCATCTTGAGTGGCCCCATCTCAAGAATAACAAGCATAAATACCTTCTTCTGTGCAACTTCAAATGCCAGCAGATTGGAGCCTGTCCAGTTTACCTCTCCCCCACCCTCCTAACCTTTGCTTGCTAGCTCCTACCATCACTTTGTACCTATTTCTCTGTATTTCTATTCCCAAAGCCGTAGGATGTCTCTTCCTCACTGTCTCCTGCCCTTGCATCTCCTACCTATGCTAAATCCTCTGGCATAGCCATCATAGCTATTCCCCAAAGCAGGCTTCTTTGAGCTGAGTATCTTTGAAAACATTCCAAAAGAGGAAATGTAGACCTAACCATGCTGTCAACCCAAGAGCCAGAGCTTATCCCCACAGCCCCACTCAACTTATCATTGTTCAGGGAAGAGCAGGCATGGGAAGGAGCAGGCAGCCATCTGGTAGCTGCATGCAGAAGAGAGACCTTCAGCCTACACACACCGTTTGGTCCTGTCAGCTTCTTAACCCTGTGTCACCACTGGATCAAACTGAATGCCCTCATTTCAAATGCCTGTCAGAGAAGGGGAGAAAGCTTCCAGGAGGGAAGAAAAACTGCCGGAAAATGAGTGAAAAATTTTGATTTTCTCTTTCCCTCCTCTTTCTTGCAATTGTCCTGAAGCCATACAGGTGAGATACCCCCATCTCAAAGCTGCTGCCTTCTCTGCCCCACAGACTGAGGCATTTCAGGATATTCTTATTCTTTTTCCAGGTCTATTAGATACCACCCCTGTGTGGTATCTTCGTATGTTATTTGTCTAAGGCAGAGCTTGGAGGAAGCAAGAGCCAGAAAACCAAAGGGCTGTGCATGTAAATCAGAGGATTTTCCTTTTTGTCTCCTGCTCTAGGCATGGCTTTTATCTCTCTCAGGTCTGACCAATATCTCTCAGAGATCAGACGATGTCTGTCTTCCTCTTGTCTGCATTCAGATATGTTAAACTCTTGGTACTTGCTTGGGAATTGGTTGTGACTATTACCGTGCAGTTCACTGAATATCCTCTTGTCACCTTTGGCTACTGCAATAGGACTGTGGCGAACTACACGCTTGGTGCTCCTCAGTCTCTCTAGTTATGACAGGTTTAGTTCTTGTCAGAAAACTTGAGTAGTTTGTGACAATAAAATTAAGACTAATGCCAAATGCCAAATGTGCTGGCAAATAGTCAGGTGATGGGCAATATGTTCTGCAGCTCAAGGCAGCACTAACGTCAAGGACTCTGAGCCCTTTTGCCCAAAACAATTTTGGTAGTAACCCCGCAACTTACTGGGGTAGTGGAAATCTTTTCAGGATTCTACTGTGTAGCAAGCACCTGTGCACCTTCCTTTGAAGGCTTTCTCTTGATTAGATCACTGGTTTATTTTGTACTGGGTTTTGGCTATAATGGTTAATGTCAGTCATAGAACTACTCTTGGTGACTTTATTGTGGCTAGATTTTGAGCTGCACATGGAGAGTGTAATTTCTGGCTTTGGCTGGTCTTCTGTCTTCTTGAAATGTGGCTTTCTGTGTCAGAGAATATTGAACAAAGTAATTGTTCTTGTCTCGTACTAAGGAAAATGGTCTTATTTAGTTGCATGATTTGAGCTGACCTGCTATTAATGGGTTGGCCTGTCAGTGACACCAAGCTTTGCATTCTAAAATTTTCTTGTTTATATGGAGGTATTTGTTTCTTCCTGATAATTTGCACTGAATAAGAATTAATGAACTGGTAAATTAATTGTCTTATATTACTTACTTAACAGTGTTGTATTTCCAGCAGACTGGAAGTAAGTCTGATAAGTTTGTTAATCTGATACATTCATAGAAACCTTTTTTGGTGATAGGTTAATTAAATGTAAAAGACACTTTAACTTATAATTTGCTTGCTACCAGTCCAAATCTTTGCTGAGGCCAAAATTGGCATCTGTGTGAATTGTTTGCTGCATTATTCCCATGGCCTACTCATGCCTAACTGCCCCAAACCACAAATCATTTGCTCATTCTTTTTCAAGCCATCAGTATAGCCCTCTGGGCTTTGCAGAATCCAACAATAAATCTAGCCCTGATGACCCAGATCTTCTGAACCCTAACCTTAAAATTAGAGTTAATAGTCCAGAGACCCCTAAAAGCAAGAGAATTAATCACAAGTCATTTATCTCTGTTAGTCTAGCTGCTAGTCCTACAGGTCATCCAATAATAAAACTACCTCTTTAGTCTTTGCTGTCCCAAAAGTAATCTGAACCCTAACTTTTAATGTAACCTGAAAAGCAATATCTCATCCTAAATTAACAAAGTATGTTTAGTCTGTGGTACAATTAAGAGGTATCATTGGTTAGACTTGATGTAGATGACATCAGAAACTGAAAAATAATGGCTTATAGTTACGTTCTGTAAATTTTCATGCGAGCCCATGGACAGCAGGTCTGGATGAGTAGGGGTAATTTCTGATGTTATCAAGGTTAGAAGTGCAACTGAAACTAGGTGGCAGGAATGCTTAGTGTTGTAGCCATGATAAATTGGCAGGTTATAGTTAGATATAGTTAGATCTCCAGGATATCTGGGTATAGAAAATGAGGAACTGATGATTAGCTTTACAACAAAATAATTTCCTCTTCATTGAGGCAAAGAGAAGATCTCGAGCAAGAATCTTCCAGGCTGGAAACAAAATATGTAGAGACAGCCTGGGCAGATGCTGCCATATTCTTTAGATCTGAAAGTACTGGCCTGAAAAATCTATTCTGAAATACCTAGTGTTGACATTATCCTTATTCTAGTACCTACATAGAAACAATCCTCTTCAGCCTTGCAATCTACAGAAAAAGTTTGTCTTCAAAACCGTAGGCCTAATCTACACTATTTCCAAGTGACCAAGAATACTGAACTACATGCTCTTGCTAAGCTTCTGCCATCTTTTTTTTCTGCAGGACTTGAAAACTATAATAAAAAGATTCTTTCATAGTGTCTCCTGCTTGGAAACTTTCCCTATTCCAAATGCTGCTGTTGTCTTAAGGTTAGTATAGAGGCCAAGAACAGGCAAAGACTTTTCTGGTACTTTCTCTAGTAGTTGGTCTTTGAGCATGGCAAATCCTCTATCCTGTGATAGGACCTGCTAGATAACAGCAACCTAAAATACTCAGTCCATGCTATTCTCAATGTTAAATCTAACCCAGCAGTTTCCCTATGATGACAAGAGGAAAGGACATCTCATTTGGGTTTGAATATAAATTGTACTGAATGCTAGAATTTAGTTTACGTTTAGAAATAACTTCAAAAAGTGAGATAAATCTGTGGCTAAACTTTACAGAGAAATTTTACTAGACCATAATTAACAGAATACTTTGCTATCTGTCAGGTTCAATATTGAACAAATTAAAAAAGTAAGTTCCAGAATCTTAATTTTTTTCCTCCTTATAAAACATGAAGATAAATACCAGTCTCCACATGTTAAATGGAGGTTAAAGCCACATGTGCTGGAAGGCTTGCAGGCAAACTTCTGGCACTGAGGAGGCAGTGGAAGCTCTTCAGCTGTTTTTGGGTTCTCATTATCATTCTTTATATCCCTTCCAGTCTGAAGAATAGCAACCAAGGAAGGAAGTGTCAACAAAGTGCACTGACTATTTTTCAGCTTAGCCGAGATCTTGCACCTTGGGAGCTGGGAACTGAGACAATAAGGGAAAGGTGCATGCAGTGCTGATCTTTTTTGGAGTAAAAGCTGAGGTGTTTGGAATGTTTTGGTTTTCTCTTTCCTGAGGGAGAGCACAGCTCCAGGGAGTTCTTGCCAAAAAATGAACTGGTGGATCAGTGACACTCTGGTCAAGCAAGTCAGCCAATTTCAGCTGGCAGCAGAGGAATGGGCGCTTCTTGGTCTGCCTCAGTGCTGGCCTTGGGTGATCATGGACAGCACTGCAGATGCAGCTTGTTCTCAGTCCATAGGAAGCCTGCTTTTAATTTAATCACACATACTATACTGGGAACAGCTCCAGAGAAAAAGACACATTTTATATACTGGGTTTGCTTAAAAAAAAGTTTGCCATCCTCTGTATCCTCTTCAGAACTGTCTCCCATTTTGTCCAGTATTGTTTAACTTGTTCATCAATGACTTGGATGAAGGGGCAGATACCTCCTCAGCAAATTTGCTGATGACACAAAACTGGGACAAGTGGCTGATACCCCAGAGGGCTGTGCTGACATTCATGAGTACCTGGACAGGCTGGAGACCTGGGCAGAGAAAACTAATGAAGTTCAGCAAAGGACAATGCAGGATCCTGCATCTGGGGAAGAATTACCCCCTGCACCAGCACAGGCTGGGGGCCAAACTGCTGGAAAGCAGCTTTGCAGAGAAAGACCTGTGGGTCCTGGAAGACAACAAGGTGTCCATGAGCCAGCAATGAGCCCTTGTGGCCAAGAAGGCCAATGGTATCCTTGGGTGCATTAGGAAGAGCATTGCCTGCAGGTTGAGGGAGGTGATCCTGCCCCTCTACTGGTGAGGCACATCTGGAGTGCTGTGTCTGCTTCTGGGCCCCTCACAACAAGAGTGAAATGGAGCTCCTGGAGTGAATCCAGCAGACGGGTATGAATAATGAGGGACTGGAGCATCTCTCTTACGAGGAAAGGCTCAGGGAGCTGGGCCTGTTCAGTCTTGAGAAAAGATGACTGAGAGGGGACCTTGTCAATATCTATCAGTACCTGAAGTGGGGGTGCTGAGAGGATGGAGCCAGGCTTTTCTTGGTAGTGTCAAGCAACAGGACAAGAGGCAACAGGCAGAAACTGATGTACAGGAAGTTCCATGTGAACATGAGGGAGAACTTCACTGTGCAGTGACCAAGCATTTGAACAGATTGCCCAGAGAGGGTGTGGTGTCTCCCTCACTGGAGATATTCAAGAACTGTCCGGACACAATCCTGTGCCATGTACTCTAGGATGACCCTGCTTGAGCAAGAAGTTTGGACCAGATGATGCACTGTGGTCCCTTGCAACCTTACCCTCTGATTCTGTGATTCTGTGATGAGTGTGATTCCTGTCATGGGTTTAAGGCCTCTCCTTTAGGGTGCAGTTCAGGCAATGAAAACTGTGAAGATAGATTTGTTCCTGAATCTTACTGCCGCTAGAAGGGTAAGATGTTGCATGAAGTTAATCGGCGGAAAGAAGTTATGACAAATTTCCTATGCCTCATCAGATGGGACTAGATTAAAACAGACTAGGACCAAACAATCTGCAACTCATGTGAATCATAAAATTAATCACAAATTATTCGACCTGGAGGCTACTTACCTCATGTTGGCCAGTTCCCAGAAGAAAGTCCCTGAAGTTCTAGACTTCTTCTTCCCCACCTTCTGCTCCAAAAGACAGGTTCTTGAAGTGCTGAAATTATTCATTACTTTTTCCTTCCTGCTAGCTATGTCCTTCATCTTACCTGTTATGATTTGCAGGGCATGAGCATAAAACTATTTAGAGACTTTCTTCCTCTCAGCTTCAACCCTGAAAGGGAGGTTTGCCTCCTTGCAGAAATAAAACTTAAATAATTTCTGCCAAATGAACACTTGACTCTGGCACAACTTGTAAGATCCTAGAGTAATATTTTCACTTCATTTCTGAATGAAATTCTATCAATATACCTAACCATTTGTCCTGAAACAGAAATCACAAACCCTTAGAAAAAAAGGAGATAATTGTGAACTAATTCTTCCTGCTAAATACATCACTCCCTCTTTATCATAGCAAGACTTGCAAGTCTGAGAAATTGACCTCAATTTGTATTTCTTCTTTTCTTGTCCTACAAATCCTAAGGACCTGAAAGAGATGCTTACAACTGAAATGAAATTATTTGAAAATCCAAGGTTTTATATTAAGAACTAGCTCTATTGGTTTTCTTTTCTTTATGAGTGTTCCTAACTATAGTATTCATGCTGATCTCAGTCAGAGGCTAGGCAGAAAAACTCAATCACACATCCTTTCTCCACACTAATGACTGCTTTATTTATCCTTCTTTTCCAGCACCTGCAAGACTGAGGCTTGTGTTTCATTCTAGTTTTACTTGTACTGAATTGCAACCCTTGAGCTGACCCAAACCCTGGCCTGAAGGCAGTAATCCAAGACATCTTACAATGCAAGCATATTACATTTTACATGGCAAACTCACATTTTTAAGCTGTATCCTTCACCTGTTTTTTTGAAAATCCGAGGGTCAAGAAGGAAAACAGATCCTTGCTTCTTAATCCCAAGTCTTGCCAGAAACACCCTGGCTGTGCTGCTACTCTGTGCTGTGTTGTCCCTAGACATCCCCACAAGTGCTTGGGCAAGGCAGCAGGAGAGCAGCCAGGAGAAGGAGATAAAGTTTACTAAAGCCACCCATAGGGACATGTCTGGCTAAGTGAAAATACATAACATGTATGGCTAAGTAGAAATACCTGCCAGGGCTGATTTTTATAGGGAGAAACATGTAACTGGCTGCTGCAGCTGCTCCTTGAGCATACAGTAGGGAGTAAAGATATCCGTCCTAGTAGTTCCTAGTTTGATCTGTTGAAGCTGTCATGGGAGACTATTTTTTCAGGCAGTAACAAATTAATTCCTTCTCCAGGGCACACCATCTTATTCTCATTAATGTCCTTTGATATAAGATGCCCAAACACACCTCTATTTCCCCTATCCCCTGGCAGCAGGAAGTGTGGAAACTCAACAGGCACTCCCTGGAGGTCTGGCTTTGAGATTAGGTCTGCAAAGTTCACAGGGACTAAGGTTGTTATGGTCAAGGGTTTTCTTGGTCTCTGTAACCCAGTTTTCAGGGTGGCATGAGAGGTGTTCAGAGCAATAGCACATTATCCTCTTATTCCAAAGCAGATGCAACCTAACCCTTTATTTTTTGGAAAACTGAAGAGCTCTTATCTAATTTGATACTGAGCACTGGTTTATGAATAAAAATGTAAAATAACTGGGCCATACAAGGCGCAGCCATAAGCAGGTTAGGCATTTCTGTTCTGGAAAGGAGAAAGTACAGGGACAATATGATAAGGATTTGTAAAATCTTTGGCAGAATGGAAAGGATCAATTGTGATCATTTGTTCACTGTCTTATTCAGTACAAACCTAGGATAATCGAATGAAATCAGAAAGAAGCATGTTTCAGAATACTGAGGGAGTTGGTTCTTTTCAGATCAGATGACTAAGGCACAGAATCCTTTGCTGGATGACCTGTGGATACGGCTTACACGTGCTCAAGATGAGGTGAGATCAGGAAAATTAAATTCATGGCTGAATATTGAGAGTGTATTATTAGACTTACTCTGCTTTATAGTCTAGGCATCTCCCTGTGATCATTCTCAGAGCCATGAGGACTGTTGTTTTGATTTTCTAAGGCTATTCATGTCCCTAAATCCAAGCTCTACGTGTCTTTATCAACTGTCATCATTGATCTGAAACAGCCAAAGATCCAGCCCTAGCCACAAGCTTCTTTCACCTGTCATATCAAATCAATTTCCTCACCAAGGTGAGCTCACAATCAAGGAGCAAATCAAACTGGCCAGTCCCTGCTCTCCCAGATTCTAATCCTGAGCTAAATATGTCCCTTGAACATGGGACATTAATTACAATTCACTTTTCTTTGAAAGACATGCAAGAAAGGCTTTGAGCACAGCTTCTCAGACATTGTCATTTTGAAGCTGAAGCTGATGCTGTAGTTGTAGCAAAAACTAAATGTGCCTCCGAAATAATCTTTGTCTTTCACCCTTCCTTTCTCTCTTCCTACAAGTCTTGAAGGATGTAGCAATGACACTCTTTTGCATCTCTACTTTTCACATCTCTAACAGTCTCCTGAAGCTATACCATAGCTTTTTGACCCATTATCTCCCAAGCAATAAGCCTTTAGCCAGTGCTGGTGGTGCAAGCTTTCCACTAGTTTTGTAAGTCTTGCAGGATCTGGCAATGAAACTGAGCTCTTTTACAAATCGTAATGCTAGTTTTCCCAATCTTTCCTTAAATCCTGACACCTCTAGTGCTCTTACAATCTCTTCATCTGTTGATAGCTTTTCTTCCTTCGCAGCTGTCTGTACACTGGGAAAGATTTGCTACACCCTACACTTGTATTCAGTGGCTGAGAATGTTAATTTCTGCCTTTCATGTTCTTCCCACAGTATGTACACTGAGCCATGATTTTCAGTCTGGCTGTGTCCTGAGTCATTGGCTTCTTTATCTTGCATCTACATGCTTGCTCTGCACACTAATGGCTATCACTGTTCTGATTTTTCTCTTGGACAGCTCCTGTGCTATTGGCATTTGTATGCATTTCCCCAGGCTTGAAGATGACTCTCTTGATATTTTCTCCTGAAAACTGAAATCACATGTCTCACAAATAATGCTGTTTCTGATTAGAGAATCTTTTTAGTCTCCAGAATTACATGTGGATACCAGAACAGTTCATTGTGTAACTCACATATCTAACTTACCCTCTTCTTAATTCCAGGTAAAATACTTTCCCCAATACTTTCCCCTTCCTCCCAAACCCAATATCTGTCCACTGTATCCTTCTGCCTAAAATCATGACAATTATTATTCCTCTATTTCCCATCCAAAGCATGGGATACGAGAAAGAGAGAAATCTTTGCCTTATTAATCCTTACGGTCAGCTCAGCATTCTGGATCCATTTTTCCTTTGTACTGCCTTAATGATTATGCAATACTATTTGTCTAGAAGTCCAGCTTTCCTGTGGAGTGAGTCTTATTACTTTTATTCAGAAACACTGCCTTGTTCTTTTCTAAAACACGTACCTTTCTCCAGTGCGAGCATCACTCCCCCATCGCTTCTATCCTAGCTAATAAAATGGCAGGATTTCATTATCCTTCTATTAAAGAAGCTCTTTATTAGGAGAAGCCTGTTCACAGATGCTGCAAGTTAACTCCAGCTATGACTACATAATGCAAACAGACTGGTGCCTCCTCCAGACTTTCTTCTCTAGCTCACACTTTGCTGCATCACTAAAGAAAGATTCAAGCAATCTACACAATTATTGCGATGATTCGCACCCTTTTAAGATGATAAGACCTCAGACAGGAGAAATTTGCTTCCAAATTCCCTGATTGTTGTTTGGTTTTCATGGCTATGTTCCCATGGTTAATCCAGCTCAGCAGAAGCAATTTTCATCTATTTTTTTCAGTGACAAGGAACTCATCTGTGTTCTCTGATTCAGCCGAGGACAGTGGGAAAGGGCAGGGGGAAAAGAAAAAAAAAAAAAAAAAAGGTAAAGTGGTGGAGGGTTTATTTCTAGAATCTAGTTCTGACTTGTATTTAATTTCTGCTGACATGAGATCATTGTTTCAAACACCGATACACCCAATTTGTACGAATTCAAGTAAAATTCAGACTGGCAGACTCCAACATATACTCCCTGACAAATGCACTGATTGCATCTTTCAGTTCCTTTGAAAACAGCAATACTGTAGTGATGTATTTGGCCTGGTGTTTCAGGGGACTACGGTGAAATCACTGGTCCCTGAGCTGCATTGTTTTACAGAGAGAGATTTGTTTCATGCAATCTGTGCAGAGTTCGTATAATGTGCCCTCCAATCACTCCTTCCTCCAATCAGCTCCAGTAATTTGGCATTACTAAGAAGAGGTGGACATATTTTGTTTCATTTCAAACCCACTCAAACACTTTTGAAATGAGGAACAGAACTCCAAAAGGACTAGATTTGTTTTCCCTTTAAAGGGGGCAAAATGCCAATTTGTGCTGCTGCGAAGAGAAGGAAGTCTTGAATTAACAATGTATGAATTCCTAGCAGTGGCTGAACACTTCCCTCTGGCTGAGTTATGAAGAGGAGAAAAATGCCATATTATCAGTGGATCCCACTTCTTACAACTGCACCCTACAACTTCTGCAAAGCTCTCCCATTCTTCTCATTCTCTCAGGAACCAATTCTGCTGTGGACATAAAGCATAGTATCATGTTTCTTCATTTCTGAATGGAAGAAGTAATGGCAGCTTGTCCTTTCTATAACAAGACAGATGCTACATTCATCTGCTTCAAGAGGTCTGTTTTCAGGAATCACTGACTCCTGGTCATTTCATTTTTGGGTAGTGGAGCAGAGCAAGGCCAGTGAAAATGAGGGAAGTGGAGTAAAAGTATTATGCCCAAGTTCTGGCTGCTGTTGCTGCTGCTGCCACTGCTGCTACTGCTGCCACTGCTGCCCAGGAATATAAACTGCATGCAGTGTAAATAGAGGATGTTTACAGCTGAAAGGAGTACAGATGCCAAAATACTCAGCTGCAGCTCTGAGCAAAGTGTTTCTGGCCATGCTAATAGTATGAAACTTTCTCGTTAGGCTCTTTGAAAAAGCAGTCACCTTCAAAAACAGGGGCTTGGTTGCTTCAGAGCAAAGCCAGTCTGCATTTGTTTATGGTGGTATATACACCTTGAGTTTTGCTGTCTTATGACACCTTGCCTTTGTGCCTTTGCTGCAGCTGAATTTCAGGCTGGGTGGCAAAGTCTTCTATATAGCAGAGCAAGCCTGGCTTTCTTTTATTTTCTTCTCTCTGAACAAACAAAGAATAAAACATGCACTTGCAGAAATAGGCTGCTTTTTTCCACAGCAAATGAAGACAAGATATTTTGGAAGGATAAAGGCCTGTGTATCTCCCCATGACTTATTTTTTGCAGCTGTGCAAATTACCTCTTAAAAATGTGCATTTTTGCAATAGCTCTACACACCATTTTTCCCCTCAGTTATGGTCACTGCCTCTTACCACTGTGCAATGAAGCTGCAGTAACAGCAGTGAGGTTTGCAGGTGTGGCCTCAAATGGGGAGAGGTGAAGCTGGGTAACAGCGGGTGAGGGCAAAGCAGCTGGCATGGTGGAGGTGTCTGCTGAGACAGCTGGATATCTCTGTACAGCAGTAACTCCCTGCTCCCAGCTGCTGCTGCCAGCACAACTTCCTCACTTCTGCTCTTGTTTTTTTCTTTTTCTGTGTGGGGCTCAAAAGGCCAAGCAAGGGCTTAGAGATTGTTTTTCTCATGTGCTTATAGGTAGCATCCTAATTTCGTGCAGATTTGTGTTACAATCACCATTGCAAACCTCTTGACTGGAGAAGACATGACTCAGGACAGCTCCTGTCAAAAGACGTGGCACCTAGATTTTGATTTAATTTCTTTATCTTTTCTTTCTTTTTCCTAAAAGAATAAAAAGATTCCTAGGTAACAAGCCAGTTGCAGAAGCTGAGACCTTGAGAAAGAAATACCAACAGTGGGTGCAACAAAAACTAAGAGGCTAGAAAACCTTGAGGTTTTCTGGTTATTCTCCACTCTCAGCTGAGGGAAGAGCACTCCCTCTGAGCTGCTTGGGTGTGCAAGAGGCAGTGTATCAGCCTCAGCTGATGCCCTGTAAGATGCCCAGCATTTAGAGGCTGGAGGTGAACACCCATATTTTTACTCTCCTTGTGGAGAGTCCATGACCATTACTGTTATTCGAACAGAAGCACTGGAGTAGGAACAGAAAAAGGAAAGTTAGGAGTTTTCCAACTCTCTCCAAATTTTTTTTCCCTAAGCCTAGGATTTTATAAAACTCTAAGTCCAAAACACATTAAAAGCCTGAGCTGCTTACAAAACCCCTGGCTCCACAGGGTTTGCTTATCCTTAGTAATTATCACTTAATATTTGGCCCAGCACAGCTATCTTTCAGTCTTATAAGGATAAATATATTTGTTTCACTGCTATCTGAGCTCTTTTTCACCATCAGACTGAAACCTATAGTTTATTATTCCTGGACAGAGGCCTACACACACTATATGTTACTTCTGTAGTTCCCTCAGTCAGTGGGAAATGTTTTAGTATTATTATCATTAAATATTTTGCCAGACACTGTGGTCTTCCAGCTTTCACATAGATAGGGAGGGAATGGATGTGTGGCTAAAGTGCAGGCTTAAGAGATGGGAGACAGGAGGTTTTTTCCTTATCTGTGCCAAAATGCTTAGAGAGAAAATTCCTCTGGTAACTAGAAAGGCAGAAATGCCCTTAACTAGTTACTATCTCCTTGTACTTAGGCTTCTCAAACCATCAAATTAAATGAAGCATTTTGTGACCACAGGTGCATTTAGCAGTAAGGTTCAGGCTTAAATAAATCTATGTAATACTTCTTTGCATCTTTTTTTTTTTTTTTGTATATGTAGTACAGTACAGGCTTAGTTAAAATATTTAAAGGAGAAATTAAAGGATCCTCATTGCAAAGTTAATTATTTCAGTGTGTTTATTACCTTCTCCTCAGTTGTATTTTGTTGTTGTTTCTACATAATGAATCTAAAGGTTTAAACTGGAGCTGTAGATAGTGGAGTTTAAATGCATAAGACCCAATACCAATTTAATAATACTCCAAAAATATAAAGTAATGAATAGATTTTAGGCCACATCTCTCTATGTTCTGTGGTTCTATGTCAGCGTGGCAATGATAAGTGCTAATTGTTGTAATACCTATGAAGTCTTTAATTAATGCAACATTCACAATTTTTATTATATTAATATTACATAGCACAGGGTGTTAGTCTGAGAGGGCAATGTCAGAGCTGGGTGAGGCACAATATCATGGCAAAGTATATTTGCTGCAGGAAATACACTAATTTCAGATTTCTGAATCCTCCTGTGCCAACTGCTCTCCTAATTTGTCATTCGTCAGCAAGGACCCAGAAGTTTGTAATACTGTTTATGAGAGTTCCATTAGACACTGACTGAAAACTATGTGGGCTAGTCATCTCATCTGTGCTGGTGTGTCTGTAGTTTCACCAGGTATTCTCCACTTGTCAAAACAAAAGGCTTAAAGGCAAGCACCAGTGCTGTTGTATGGGAAAAAGAACAAGAGGAAACATTAGCAAAGAGCTGTCTCCATAGAGAATAAGGGATCCCCAAACCCCATAGCAGTGGTCTTATTGTGAAAGGAGGAGGGTTGAACCTACACATCTCTCTCAGAGTTTCACATCCCAAAGTTTCTGTTGGACTGACTTTCAGTCCCCTGACCTCAGCCAGAGTTGCTCAACTTGGAAAATCTGGCCCCTTTAGGTACAACTGGAGCATATTGATTTCAGGGCTGAGCTTGAGGAAATTCCAGTCTACTATATTACCCGTCCACCTGCACTTTGGGAGATGTAACTGGACCAGGAAAAAAAAATAGGGCTCATAGTTTGGCAGAAAGACTTAATGCAGGTGGATGTAGAGGATCCATATTGCCAAATGCAATAGGATGCTGATCCTTTTAACCTGCCCCAGGAGCTGCCTGCTTTTCCTCCAGCAGCAGAGGCCATAAGGACCAGAAACTCCTGCAGTGGCAAGCAAGTTAATAGTTTTCCTAATGGCCTACATGCGCTACATGCATCAAATGAAATGAGTATGGAAATGGTTCATTACCTTCCTGCGTTCCAAGGTCAGGTTTTTCGAAGGAATTCAGGTACATAAAGTTGCAGGTGGACAACTAGTAATGCACTCATGTGCCAGATTCCCACGGATTTCAGTATAGGTTAGACCCATGAAGATAGAGTGTCTTTAGGCATCCAAGTCCTTTGAGAGGTGAAATATTTTGCATTTATTGCAGTGTTCTGCAGGGTACATAAGGATTATTACTACAGAGCATCTTGTGTTCTGTCAGTCCAACAGCACATAGTGGCTTACTCTGCAGTAACTTGTTCACCTTCCCATACCTAGTGGTATAAAATCTGTTGCAAACATCCCATGTATCTACCATCCAGGGAACAATTCTTATTTGTGTTCTGGAAACCTTCTCTTGAGTTCCCTTTTCCTATTAAGAAGTGAAAAGTATGGTGGGGGGGATGTGGGAGGTGGAGAGAAAGAGAGGCATCAGTGTCCAGCACACAGCACATTACCAGCTACCCCGCCAATTAATGTGCCAGGATTCCCTCACTCGCACATGTTATGTTGTTTTGATGTAACTAAATGACAGTTGCATTCAGCTGCTTCTTTCTATGGAAAAAGCATCTTCAAAAGAGCAGATGAGTGTGTCCCCATTTCTCATTTTGTTTCCCATTACTTTAATTGTGTATATATTGGATATATCATCTATCGTGGAAAATTGCTTTCGTCTCTTCAACATCTGCAGGACACTGTTGTGGCAAACACTAGTGCATCTGCTGATGCAGCTTTTGCTCTCCATTCTTTATTCCATTTCATATTCACAAATTTCAAACCTGTGCTCCTAGAGCTATACCATTAAACCCACTTGTTTCACTGGGAAGAGTAGGTGCTCAGTGACAAAGCAGATCCAGCCATTTTTGTTTAGGTGTCTAAATATGCCCTTACTATCTTAGACATTTGGACTCAGTGTTTTTGCTCTGGGAGCATTAATCTTGCATCTCAAGTGTACACTAAATTCCAGTTTGCTTCCTCTGTCTCAGTCTGTTAAAAATTTGGTTCCATGTTTTTATTAATACCATTCAGCAGAGGGTTTTTTCTTTGTTTCACCACACTGTCAACACACTGCTTGCTCATTGGTAATCCCAGAATGATCTACAAGTAATGTCCCATGCATGCATACAATGTTTATTGTGAGAAGATGAATGTAACCCTTATGCTGAGGCCAATACTTATAATTTCTTTGCATGCCAGGTTTGTGTGATTAACACTGAGGCTAGTTTGTTCTGTGAGTGGCTCTGCTTAATCCCGTGACTGTCTGTGTGCAGTGCATGCATATCATCCCTGAATGCCTTGGTACACATGTTAACAATGGGAAAAGTACTTGGTGGAAGAATGTAACTTTCAAACTCAGCTGCTGCAGTTGGCACAGGCTGTTCTTCCCTTCATCCACAATTTGTCTTACTTGATCTTGTGACTGCCTGTGGAAATGTCCCAAATTGTTTTTCTTGCATTTTTCACCTGCAAGACTTTAAAATTAGAGACAGGAAAAGCATTTCAGCAGTATTGAAATAAATGTTTTTCTAAGTGCATGCTTTACTTTTTTTTTAACTGAATTTTTCAAAGCATTGGTGAAAATACTCCAGTTGGGAAAAAGAAGGAGGTAGGAAACTGCAAAGTTCCACATGCTGAGCTCTTTTAAATCCTATTTTTAGGGAAGTAAATACATTTTGCTTCCTTTCAAATGAGTTTTCAGTTTACACTCCAAAGCAAGTGCAAGTCTTTCTGAGAGCCATAGAGATACTGGGATATCTGCCAGGGACAAGGACATTCATGACAAGGTTCAGTACCTGGTCTTACATCCCGCCTTTTTCTCTTCCACTCAGTAACATCACCACACCCCGAAGACTGAATGCCACTTGTAAATTCAGATCCAAGAAGCACATTTGGGACTGAGCCTGAAAGTCATTTTTGCCCACTCCTCAGCACCAGCAGTGCCTTCTCAGACCCCATTTGTAAGAGAACCAGCCCACCAACAAGGCCTTGCAAGACAATGCTTTAGAAACATCTCAAATTTATATGTGTGTGTCTGAAGGTCAGTTTTTCTGAGAGTTAATTTTTTTATGTCTATATATATAGATATATTAACCACCTTATATATACTTACAAAATTAAACACGATCTACTCTGGTTTGCTTCAGTCTCAGAAACCCCAGGCAAAACAGAACCCAGGTTGGAGACAGTGAGGACATTTCCAGAAGCACTGAGCCCTGTCTTGCAGCTCCCATTCCGTTGTGTCCAGTTTCAGAGGCACCATTTCTAACAGTGCATGTGTAAATCCTTATATTTTGAATCTCCCCTATATTGTACCTTTGATCAGATTGATTGAGATTCTTGAAAAGAAATTAGTACGTTGTAGTATGTAGTATGTATGTTGTAGTAAATAATGTAGTAGTAAAAAAGTAGTAAAAAAGTAGTAAAAAATGTAGTAGTAAATAATAATTATCAGGGAATTTATGAAGAATTAAATTTGGTTTTGACAAGCAATAACCTAATAAGTAAAGCTTATAGCTGATTTTTTTTAAAAACTGAATAGGTAATTTTCTTCAAATGTATAAATGCTCATGTGTAATGTATGCAGAAGATTTTGAGTCTTTTTCCAAGAGATGTGCAAGTTCCTAAGTTCCTGTAATTTTCAGTGGGAATTAGACTAGATTTTAATCACAAAAAAACCCAACCAACCAAGCAACCAACAAAGCAATGAACCAACCAACGAACCAACCAAAACAATAACAACAACAACAGCCACGTAAAGATTCATGTTTCTAAGTCACTTCTGATGCTTTGCAAACATTACATTCTAATCAGCTCAGTCCTTATCTTAAGCACAAAAGCTGATATTTTCACCTGAAAAGCTGTGTTCTGTTCTCTTTCTGGTCTCTTCCTTGCTTGATAGAACTGGCTTCCTCTTCAGTTTTTGAGTCGGCAGAATAGCTTTACAGTTGCCAGTAAACTACTTTTTAAAAACAAACTAACACAGAACTCTTGTAAATTCACCACAAGGTATAGATAAGAAAGCAGGAGCTTACATTAGTGCAAATGTAAGCATGCATTTAGTGTTTACATGTATTTAAGCCATTTACACGTATATGCCTCATTCCTGTGTGCAAATTAGTAGAATGATAAAATGTGCTGAAAGCTGTGGAAATAGAATTGAATGAATCTTTGCAGATTTATTAGGAAAAACCCTACCACTTTTCCTTATGTTTCCATCCCTGGCTCTAGAAAGTCTGCCAGGTCAATCCTCTGTTGAAGTCAGTGGGAGTTTGCCACTAATTTCAATGGAAATAGGTCTTGGTTCTTTTACTATAAATCCCCTCTTAAGAAAATCCTACTGATCAGTAATGGCTCATTCAGAAGCAGACCTGGTGAGCTGTTTGTAAAAGCCCTTTTCTGTATTTAGCACTGCTTAAAATTTATTATTTAAACATTCATGTAATGAATTAGCTCAGGAAATGCAATTGAAAAGTTTCCTTTTTTCCTTAAACCCAGCCTATTCCTCTCGTTACCCAGCTCCTCCTCCTCCTAAAAAAACCCATAGTGGAGTATACAATAATGCCAGTAATTATGTGTTATGTGATTTTTATTACTTTGCAATTTATTACAAATGTTTTTGTGGGTGGTACAAAGTATTCAAGCAGGTTTTAAAACTAGTTAGAAATTTATTAAATATTTGTGATTGTTATTACAGGTTATGCTTTATGGTCTAAAATTGATTTATATGTACAGAAACTGAAAGGCAACGCAATGTAACTCTTTCAGCATTCTTGTTCGGTAATGCTCTACAACACACAGCAAGCCTTGCCCAGCTAAAGGGACTCTACATGTGTTGAAGAGGAAAAAGTGAGCATTACTGAACTAGAAACAAAAGCCAGAATATTCTGCATATCCTGTTGCTTCCACTGACTTAGGAAGGATTTCTAGATAGTATTTATACAGAACTTTTTGCAAACTGTAAGATGCTTGATCTTTAGATATTGGATTAAGAACCTTTTCCTAACTAAATATTGAAGGTCCCTTGAAATGCATATGTAGAAATAGTTTCCAAAGGAGGAGTCAAATAATTGCTGTTATGATGTATGTGTGATTAAAAATCTATATGATTGATTCAAGGAAAGGCACAAGGCATATAATTTATAACAGCTAGATCATAAGACTACCCAGATTATTTCATGATGCACACATTTTAAACTTTGTAGTAATGAGTAAGAGTCAAAAAAAGGACACATGGATATATTTGCCCAGCAGACGTCCTGCTATTTAGCTGACTTTCTCAAAAGTGCTGGTAGACCTTCCACAACCTATCCCATTTCAAATACAGATCATAACATTAACCATACCATGCAAGGATTCCCCATACATCTTCTCTCATAATTTGTTTTATTTTCCCTGTTGGTCACCCATCAGAAATGGTTCCCATCCTGACTGGTTTGAGAACAGATAATAATGAACAGCAGCAAACCACAGAAAATCTTAAATCTGAACAGGATGTTTTTGGATAAATAAGAAACATGCTTCTGCCTGGAAAAAAATAAAAAAGAAAAAAGAAAAAAAAAAGGAAATTCAACTGCAATGGCTGTTTGTGTACATAAAAGCTTTCCTTTCTTTCCCCCCTAGCTGCTAGAAAACTATAGATTGCTGATAAATTTAGAATTGGATATTTTTTCCACCTTACTTTATGATGGAAAATCTTGAGGGAAAAGATCATGGCTATTGCAAGGACTGAGGTAGCTTCACCTTTTCTCCACAAGCCTGGCATATCAGAATTTATAGAGAAGTATCTTGCTGGCCCAGAGACTGGGCAGTAATTTGTCTTCAACTGTCAGAGGTAGTGGTGGTTGGGAAATGAGTCACACCTCCCTCTGCTTCTGTTGTTGAAGCAGAGGAATTGCCAAACTAACAACCTGCAGGAGTGTCTAGGTTTCTCAAATTGTAAGGTCACAAAGGAAAAAAAATCATGGCTTGTGCTTTGGGCCATCTCCATGTACTTGCATTGCAGCCAGCAGAAATAGGTTTCTTCTTCATTTCAGCCTTCAAAACCCATGGGATTTTTTTTCTTACGTCCTTGAAGCCAATGCAAAAAGATTGGTATTTCTGAGCATAGAAAGAAGTGGTCCAAGTGACTCTCTGGACTGACAGGAAAGGGGAAAAATCCCAACATGCCATATATTCAAATCCATGGTGGGCTGCTGAAGAATAGTCTACATTTTGATCCAAGTTCATTCTGGCCTTGAAAGCAAATCCTGTCTAAATCAAGCAATGATCTGCATGGATATTTTCTCTTCAGTTCTTTCCATCCACTGTGCTGTGACTGTCAGCATACTCCCAAACCTTGCCTAAATCAAAACATGACACTGCACACACAGCTCTCCCCTAAGCAGCAGATGAGAGAAATGTTTTATAGCTGAAGCTTCCTTTCGAAAGTCTAGAAGTGTTATACTGATGTAAAAAGAAGTGTCATGCTGAAGGACAGTAGAGGCTTTTACTTACTTGGCTGTTGGGGATTTTGATTGAAAATTTCTGTAAGCTCTTAATCTTTGGCACAAGTTTTAAGTCTCTGTTGAATCCATTAAAACACTAGGTTGTAGCAAAGAGGCACATCATTCCTTCTTTAAGCACTTTACTCCCATTTATATCAATAGAAATTAGATAATTCACACATCTGGTCCCGTGTCTAACTTTTCCGACTCTGTCCTTGGGGTGCTGAACTTGAGACACTGAAAAGGGCCTGCTTTTAATGCTAAGAAAGTCACTTTCAGCATTCTAGGTACTGTTACAGTGAGTAAAACTTGGCATTCCAAAGTGGAGGCACCTAAAGTCCCTAATTACTTTTAATCTATTTTATACATTTATTTGCTCTTATTTAAAGGTTGGGAAAACAATATGCAGCTTTTCTAGCTATATTTGCATCTTCCATCTTTTATTTCAAATTAACATGGAAGTCATGGGTTCAATCCTTGTATGGGCCATTCACTTTAAGAGTGGGACTCAATAAACCTTGGGGGTCAATTTCAACTCAGAATATTCTGTGAAATCTGTCAATTTAAGGTACATAGATAAGTATGCATTTTCTTAACTTTGAAGAAGGTTTTTCTCCACTATTCCTTGCTAATCTTTGATTCATGGTAAACGTCCCTTTTCATATTTTTTATTCTCACTTTTCAAATTTCTTACTAAAAATACTAAATACACATGCACATGTGCCAGCGCACATACATGTACATCCTTAATTACTGTTTAGGTGATTACACATAAGGGCTGTGCATTTTACTTGATATAATAAAAACCTCATTAAAATACAGTTTTTATTGTGTAATATTTATAATGTCAATTTCAGCATCATTCTGATTTATGTAATACGTGCTTTTCAGATGTATGTTTAAATTCAACACAGCTTAAAAGGCAAGCAATTGCTTTTCTCTAAAGAACTTATTTTTCTCTAGGTAGGTGAGACGCTTTTAATTTCTCATCACGGAACATCCTTTCAAGTCTCTTGATAATTTCACTATTTTTTGCCTAGAACGCTTCCAGGCAGTTAACTGGTTTCAGAAATAAATATAAAAATTCAAATTATGTCAAAACCAGCATGAAGATTGACATGCTGATCTTACAAAATAATGAGTACCCTGAGTGCAATACAGAAAATACATTTATCTGTAGGCACGCCCTTGTAGTATTTGTAGCCTGTGACTGAAACTTTAAATACAGCCATTTCAAAGTGAGATCTTCCTTTCGGCTCTGTAATGCTGGGGCTCTGCCCTGCCGATCTGTAATTGGTTGTGAGCACACTGCCACACAGCTTGGAGGAGCGATCCTTATCTTCAGTGACCTCCTGCTCTGTGACACTGCACTCCATGGCAGTGCCTCAGCCGCAATCCTCTCCTAAAGCACTACATGTGTATTTGGGTCAGAGCGAATGACTTCATTTTGTGTCTTTCTGGACACACATCTAAACATCATGTAGGCAGCTTGCTGGATTGGCTCTGCCTCAGAAATATGCTCAGTGGCCTTTCTTGGCAGCAGCTGTAAGAAGCCACCATGGTGTGAAACTGGGGCTAATTATGCTGATCATATTCTAGGTACTGGCCTTTGCAAGGGACTTCTTTTTTAATACAGAAGAGTGGAGACAAAAGGGCCAAGGTTTCCTGGTGGGGACACTGAAGCAGACAGCAGATGAACATGGGTAAGTCTTGTGTGAGAGTGTGTGGAAGAAAAGGATGGGCACATCCCAGTCCTTGCATTCACAAGAAAGAGTGACTAAGCCAGGATTTTGCCCTTTTTAAGAAGTCTATGATTTTCAAATCCTTTTAAGAGTACCATGTCTGTGGTTCAGACATTCTTCTGCTTAAACTTTGATCCCTGCTTTCGCATCGCATTGTCTTGGTGGGGAGGTTAAACTGGAAGTGTGGAAATGCTCCCCTGAAGCCCCAGATGAGTTTCCAAGAAGTGTGCATGAGCCTCGGGCAGCGCAGAGTGGGGTTGGCTGTCCTGCAGGGTTTCACCCCCCGTGGAAAGGAGTTGTAGGAGCTCTGGGGCCCCAGGGAGTGCAAGGGGAGGGCATTTGCCTCAGAAATGTCTGGGTTTGAAGCAGGTGGGACCCCATGGATTGAGCCCACTCACAGCAGACTGGTGACCTTACACAATGGGACTGAGCCAGGTTGTGACAGATGGTGTCCTTGGATCTGAGACTGGGTCCTGGCTCTTACTATTTAATTAATTAATTGAGAGGAACATAAAAATTAACTTGGTAAATTGTGTATACAGTATAAACCCCCTGATTTTGTAGACAATGAATCCTATGCTAAAGTGACAAATATAACCAAGGTTGCTGGTAGATTTTGATGTTTTTCTCATGGCTCTTGTCAATTGATTCCAGAAGTCATTTTGGAAGGATTCTGCCAAAAGACCTATGAGATGATGAAGTTTATTGGATAGGCAGGACTGATGGGATAGAGCCGTTCCTCATGCTCACATATACTTCAGTAGCATTTATCTTTAGCAAGTCCTCATAGAAAAACTAACTTGGTGGAGTGTATTTTTCCACAGCAAACAAAATCACCTAAGTGATGTATCTTACAGCAGGTAAGTGTTGAAGTCTGATTTCTGAGACTATTGCCTGAAATGTTTCACTTAGTTAAGGAAAGAAAAAGAGACAGAAATATCCACCCTCTGCTGACACTGGCTGATATCCCTGTGCCAGTGGGAGAAATGAGTAGATGGGATTCCTTGCTGTGCTTTGGGGTGCAGGCTGCCACTTGGGGAACGGCTGTGCCTATCAGATGCAAACCATTATTTTGTGTATCCAGAACAGCACAGGAAATCAGAGATGGCAAAGCAAGGGTGAGCGTTGTCGTGAAGCATTTTCTTGCAGGCACACCCTCCATGCCAGCAGCTCGAGGGGAGTCGATTGCCCCAGTTAAGCCACCAGAGGAATGTCCTTCATATTGGTGAGATTCCAGATAAATCGCACACTCTTTAAAGCATTTTTCTATCCCATCAGTGCCAGTCTCAGGGAAAGAGACCTACCCTTTTTAATCAGTTCTTTTGAGATGTGGGTGATGCCTCTGTGCCAAGATTGTCCATTTACCTCCATGGTGGCTTTTTCCAGCAGGTTTCCAGGAATGAGAAGAACAGCTGGAGAAACTGAATGCTATGCTTCATTGGTGGGGGGAAATTCTCTGTACTGCAATACTAGTACTCACTGCCTGTTGTGGTCACCAAGCACTGTCATCAAGGAGCTTTCAAGGGGCTGGTAAGGAAGTGGGATGTACTGAAGCACTCACGCTTGAGCAATTCAAATCCAGAAGGGTAATGCAGGGAATATGTTTATTATGTAAACAGTGAACCGTCTGTAAAAAGGGAAGTTTTATGCAGTGATGGAGTTGTGGGAAATGAGAAACCACAAATTAATGAGAAACCCTACCAAGGTTAAAGTTATTTACAGATTAGTTTTGATTTCACTTTGGTCAGAGTGGAAGGGGGAAAAGACATAGCATTGAATGATAAATATTTTATTGGCACGGATCTGAGATTATTCATAAGTGAGACTAACCCACATCAGTACCAATAGCTTATGCTGTACCATTCAGTCAGCTGGATGTGCCAGCTGAACAGCTGTTTCAGGCAAGTTTTCTTAAATCTTTCTAGAAATTGTCTCTTCTCTGTTTACCTGTAGCAGTCCAGTAGGGTTTTCTGGTATTTATTCTTTAGGGCGATTTTTGAGAAATAAACAAGTCACTAAAAATAGTACTGTAGTTATATTGTGACTAAAAGCAACCTAGCTTCCCAGTTTAATTTCTTGGGACCTTCCAAGTATAGTTACCAGGTTGTGTAATCAGGAATCTCCCCTTTCTATTCAGCCCATGCCTCGCCTTCAAGGTCATGCTGAAAATTACTTCCCTCCAATATAGGATTTAATCTGATTGCTCCATTTGGCTAAGGTGATATACTTGGGGAATGTTTCTTCAGTTTGAGGAAAGGCTGAGAATGGTGGGATGGTTTCATTTTTAGGAGCAGAGATGAGGCACAATTTTAAAGGTTGGGTACTTTTTTGTTGAGCCAATTTAAGACAAAATGCTAATCTCTGATTGTATAGAAATCAGAGTAATTTGTAGCCCATGACAGTGACATTTGAGGTGAAGAAAAGGGTTTTTTACTGAGGTAGGGACAACAGTAGAAACTTATTTTGCAGCAGAGTATCAGCTGTTTATTAAACCTTTATTAAAGAAAGAAGGAAGAAAGAAGAAAGAAAATACCTAATTCCAAAGCTTGTTGGACCTGAAGAATTCAGGGCATATTTAGCTCACACATAATTGCCATGCATCCATTGCTTCTAGCATGCAGCTGACTTGCATTTGACCAGCTCAACACATGACAAAATTGTTTGTTGCATCTCTCCTTTGGACTTGGCTCAATTGCTTTCGTTTGTTGCAATGTAAGGTAATTTATGCAATATTGCTGTAAGAGCAAGCTTGAAAGAAATAAGAAATCTTGGGGTTGCTTCAGGAATGTTTTTCCTGTACTGTGGTCATGTTTCACTTGTACTTTATGACCAAATTGTTAATGCCTTGAAGTTACGATATCACTATGATCTGAATGTACAAAATTATTTATTAACAAGGTAAAAACATGTGAGAAAGAGACAGTGTTCCCCTCCAGATTGCATCATATGAGAAAAATATAGCCATTTGGGAAATTATTCTCCTACATACAAGTAACAGAGGGGAATTTAAAAATGAAGTGTCTGCACAGATTGAGAGCAAAACTTTGGAAACTATTCAGAACTCTTACAGATGAAACATACCTACAATGCTGACAACTCCTATTGAACTCTACATGAAAATATTTTAACTTTGCAGGTGATACAGACGTGTGTCACTATTTCAGAGCATCAGAGTTCACAATGTTCCATGTCTAGAAGTGCAGCTTTGACTTTCTGTGTATAAGCCAAGAGAATAATTTCTGGATGTAAATCCAGCTTAAGGCAAGGTCGGGTCTGAGTTCAAAGAAGTCAAAGGTTTCAGTTCAGTTTTGTTTACTCTGAAATCTTGCCAGACCTCTATTGTCCATTATGTCCTCTGTGTCTTTTAACGTAGCAGCTCAGTTATGGTGATTAATACACAGGAGCCACAAAGAGCTTCGTGGTCATGTTTTACCACCTAATTGCAAATAAAGTTGAGAGTCTTCTTTTCTTCTCAGGATGGTGATGGAGAAGTTGTATCCTTGGGACTCATAAAAATATTCCTATCTGTATCACATTTTGCAACAATAAAACTTCTGATGGATAAAGTCCATCTCCACATTCCAGTTTCTCCCTGCTAATGACGCTTATTGTGTAATGCTGTCATAGTTACTGGGTCTTATTAACGTAAATGCTCTGATAATCCTTGTATCTAGACCAAGAAAGAGCAAGATACTTCCCGAGATTTCTGAAGGAAGTTCAGAAGACCTAAATAAAAAATTTGCATCTGTGAAAATATATAACTATTTTTTCATATGGCACATCTCTTTTAGACCACTTGATTAATGACTGACAAATCAGCAATGCGGAAGCTGCAATACTAAAGTCACACTTCTACTGATATTTCTACCACCAGGTCTCAATATTTCACCTGATATCAAACTCAAAGCAGACTCAGTCAGAATTTTCAGTTTCCACTGAAAATTCACAGTGCCTGAGTCCAACAGCCCCAACTCACCTTTGGAATTTTGCATATGATTCCCTCATTATGGAGTGCTTGTGGGTTTTGATTCAATTATGCCCCTAAGACCCCGTGCACAGAAGTGCATTGTGTGGTGCTGTATGTTTGGAGTGCTATTCCCAGCATGAGCAGTTTGTCAGAGTTAGGGCCTCTCACTCTAGTTCAAATGTTCCTGAAATCCAGAAGGGCTCTGATTTCATAGGTCTAGTAGAGGTTTCTCACAAAACCAGAGGTATTTTCAAGATACTCAGAACCACAAATTCAACCCCCATTGAATTGCAGTTTCCTTTGCAGGTCATTATTGTTTTCACCACTTTATAGAGGTACTGGCCAAAATCAATCTTTTACAACTCCACTTCGTAATCATACTAAAAGAAAAAGGTTGGGGCTTTTAATTAGAGCTGTTTATATTTTCAAAATAAGGAAGACATTCTGAAAAAGGAATTGTTTCTGCAGCCAATTCAGGGACCTTCTGTCTACAAAATCTGCTTTAGACACTTTCCCACCACAACTTTCTTTCCATTATTAGGAACTTACACCACTTTGTATTTAGCTTGGTATTTTGCCAAAAAATGTTCTTTAGGTCTCTATAGTACAAAATCTGACAGAAAGCATAACACAAGGAAAAAAAAGGTATTTTTAAGTCCCTACTTTTTTCCATTTTCCCATCAGAAAAAAATTTTTTAAATATTAATAATATAAATCCATCTCTGTTCCAGTTTTTGCTCTGGTTATTTATACCCTTTAAATGTGATCCATTTAAAGAAGTCAAACGTTATTAAATCCATTCAGATAGTTCTTCAGTCTGTTCAGGAGCTGAGTGTACCTGGCACAGGCACTGAATATTTCCTTTTGGTTTCTGAGCTAGAAATAATACTTGAAGTAAATTATTTTCTGCTGTGATAATGATGATAGTACCAGACGTCCTGAGTGGAAAAGGCCAGGGAGGTTCTGATCCTGACTCTCATTCTGATATTGTGTCTTACTTTTTTGCCTTAAGAAAACTCATCTTAGATTCTGTCTGTGGTTTTCAGTAAGAACAGTCCTTTTCCCTTCTTCCTGCACAATTTTTCAGCCAGATTGACTGAACTACGAAAAGGTCAAATGACTTACTTGAAGGGTAAACCATGAGTCAGTTGCACAGCTAGCACTGAATCAAATCCTTTCCTGTCTTCCAGTCCAACCACTAGACAACACACAATTGCTTTCATTGACCGGAGAGTTTTAATGAAGTCAGCATTAGCTGTGGTATATGCTAGCATGAGTCTCTGAGCAGTTTTAGTATACATTAGTATGAGTCTGTGAAAATCAGTCACCTTCTACCAGCAGTTCATAGGATATGTGGCAGACAGCAGACCTTGGGTCCCTCTCCATGTATGCCTGTCTGTGCATTTTGCCACCTGCACGCTCAAGCCATGCAGCCGTGCTCCTGTCTGCACCAGGAGCGGGTTTGTGCCGTCGTGGTCAGGGGCTGAACTACAACCTTCGCTCCCAATCCTCAGTTCAGCTGCCCTTCCTTTACAGTCAAGAAGAGGGGAAAGGGACTGTTATTCTGCACTGTAGTCGTATGAGATCATGATTTGGAAAATGTTCAGAAACACTGGAAAAGATAAACTCAACAATATATTTTGACCTTAAAGTCTACCAATGTTTGTTTTAGCTGACCTATATGCATCTGCACATATTTTGGCAGATTGATATCTGGGAACTTTGTAGAGAGGCTGATGGAAAATACTGTAAAAAAAAAAAAAAAAAAGGCTGAAAAGGAGCTTGAGCAGGCACCTAATCTCTTCTCATCTAAAGCAAGATGGGCTTTGTCTACATTACTTCTAGCAGCTGACTCAACTGCTATCCTCTACCTCTCCAGGCAATCTATGCTGTCACTTTACAACTCAAATTATTAGGTTAAACATTCAGGAAACATTTATTGCCCTCCCTTATTGAAATGAGAGTATGTCACTCATGCATATGCTGTAAAGCAATCAAAAAAATAGAGCTCATGCAATATAAAAAGGTATGTATTACAAAGTCAACAGTACAGAAGTGTCCTCAGTGAGAATTTTCTTTCTCTTATTCTACCTTTTGCAGTGCAGAGGTCCTTCCCACACTTCCTCTTTTTACTGAATAATGCCTGGTACTGCCTTTCTCCTAATAAGACTCCATGTGCAAAGGTTTTCCAAATATTATTCTACACAGTTGCCTGAGTATGTGAAGAAAAGGTAGTAGGAAAAAGAAATTGTTTTAAAATGATACTGAAGGTTTGACTTTTCAATTCTTCAAAGCCAGGAAATTGGTATTGAATCATCTGACTGTGCTGTGCTGCAAGGTTTTAGCTCATATGGCACACAAGATAACCACTGTTCAGAGACCCTGCAGTAACTCAGCAAAATGGGATGACTGGAGGATGAAGTTTCTGCTATAAATCATCAGGTCTGTAGTGTATATGTGTAAGAGACAGGACTTGGGAAGTAGGGAAAAATGTGACTGTTATGGAATGCCAGAAGGACCTTTAGCATGTTTCTTTAACTGACGACTGGCTGGCAACTCAAAAAAAGGCTCTCTAGCATAAGGTCATCATATAAATTGAAAGGGAAAGAGCTACTATTAGATCCTCTTTTCCATCCCCTGTCACTGTGGAATTGTTCCCTACAGTGTGTTCTTGAGTGTTTTGTCCAGTCTTCCCTGAAATAACTTAAGCAACAGGGTTTTCATTGCTTCTCTTTGGAATCCTACCCCACACTGTAGTAGATCTCATTAATAGGAAATGTTACTCTAAAGCATAAATCTTCCTGCTTTCCGTTTCATCTCATTAATTCCACTTCTCTGGTCCTAATCAATTCCTTTGCCTCTTAAGTGTTTATATCCTCCTAAGACTTATGGGGAATTATCATACCCCAATTAGATATCATTCAGCCAAGATATGTGCAAAGCCCATTCCCTTCATTTTCCTTCAGCCCACATCTAAGCCCTGGCTCATTTTTTCCCTTCTGTGAAGTCCCTTCAGTTTGTCATCAAGTTGCCCTCAATTTAAGGGGAAGAGAGTTCTGGTCCCTACACTGCAGCCGGAGTTGTGGCGATCAGGTTTCCAGAACACCAGTGATCCCTAGCTTACCACAAAGTCAGATGGAATGGCCACAGAGACCACTCAGGAAGAAGAAAATAAAGAAGAGTGGCAGTTTTCAGGGAAAGAGCAAAGCAAAATGGCAACCAAACAGCACAAGTAGTGGCCCTGCAGGAAGAAGAGCTGCAGCAGAGCTCTGCAGGAGTGCTGGGAGCTGCTCCATGGCAGTGAAGCATGGCACCAATGGTTTACAGCCTGGCTGGCAGCCCTGGCGAGTGCTGGTGGGGTAGAAATGCCCCCAGATCACTCCATGCCCACCCTATGTGAGCTGTGGCAGACAGGGCTGGCGTCACTGCTTTGCCAGCATTGCAAACCATTCCGCACTGTCCCGCGCCATGACCTCATGAGTGGCAGCAACCTGGGTGAGTGTGTGTTCCTCAGATGGACAAAGCCCACTCTGTGTACAGGTTTTTTCCTTGTGGCCATAAAATTAAGGAGTGTGAGTGAAACCTGGGCTGTATCATAATCTCTTGGTGGTCCACCCCCTCCACCCAGGCCTGCAGACCATCCAAAATGTTGTCATTTTACCCCAGAAGGCAAGCAAGCCTGGGGTAGATCCAGAACAGATTACAAAATAATCCAATTCACAGGGAGGGGTATTTTTGAATGAGGATTTTTTTTTTTTTGCTGGCTGGCTGTGAGAAATAAATAAATGCTGTAAGTATAATGTCATGTTTTTAGAGAGCATGGTGATGGAAAGAGAAAGCTTGTTTCCATATCCACATTAGAGAGAGGGAGAGGGTAATTTGATTTTTTGCAGCACTGTGTAAAGCAATCTGAGGGTATGTAAGGTATAAATGTCGGTATTTCACAGTGGAATTTCAAACACAGTCATAGTCTGAAGAAAGCGGTGCTTAATTTCTAATCAGAACAATGTACTATGGCTGTTTGGTCTGCATTTCAGCATCAAAAAGCCTCTGCCTGAACCTTTTGTGACCTTCAGAGAGTTTTGCATAATTAGCTTGATTAAAGACACAGCACAGTTTTAGCAACAGAGACCAAAAACCACAAATTACTGAGGATCACATGGTTTGCAAAATAATACCATTCATGTGATTATTTGTTTTGCTCTCATCATTTTTGAAATATTACTCCATTGCTTTGACTTGAATTTCTCGTTGTAACAGATAGCCAGTTCCCAAATAAAATATAAGTCTCTACAAAAATGTTTCGATTGCATAAAAAACTGTTATTGGATTTCTGTAATGTCATAGGGCTGAGTTTGATATTTGTATTACGGATATGACTGGGAAACACCAGCAGTATGAAGATTTTCTGCTGTGTAGGCTGTCATTTCACAGGGCCTTCCTTAGCTTTGCTTTTACCATTTTGATTTTAGTGTGTTAGTGTTTAGTGTGACAAAGCCAATAAAAGACCAGATCAAGAACGTATGATAGATAATATATTGATCAATTTTCACATCCAAGGAGCATTGGGTCATCTTACAGAGAGCAGTTTGGGGACTTCTTTTATCAAAGAATGCACAAGATAGCTGTGGGGGCTTGCAACAGAGGGGAACACTGCTGTAGTGTTCCTTGGACCATGTATGCACAGCACATGCCCAAAGTATTTGCAGAACGGACATAGCTGGCAGAGGAATGCTCCTATCTCCTACAGGCTGAAAATGGTTCTTTTCCTCTTCACTCACACAAGAGGTAGTAATTTCCCACTGCCTGAGGGTGATGGAAAGAAAAGTGCTCAAAATGTCCCAAGCATCCCAGATGGAGAGCTCTTTTACAGGATCCTCATCCTCTGCCAAACACCATTTTTCCCTCACTGCTTTGGTACAGAGTGGCTGCGGATTTCTGCCCATCCGCTTGCCTTTTCTAACAGGTTTCCTGACACACTCCTTGTCCCTCAAACTATGGATAGAAAGGAATTGGGCAAGTGGAGTTGGGCTCATACAGTCTGTGTTCATGTGCCTATGCAGCTATGTGAGACCAGGTTTTCATCTCCTGCTCCTCTGTCCTGTTTCCAGTAGCTACCAGGCTAAAGAAAATGGTCAGCTACATTACAGGGCTGGCAAGCTATTTAAAGTAACCCTGCCCTTGTCCACACTGTACCTACAGCCTTCAAGGTCTGCTGGAAAGGCTGCACGGATTTATGCAACCCTCTGCTGCTAGCACACCCTCATTGCTGCAAAAGATCTCAGCTTGAGACCTTCATGTGTTAAAAGAAATTAAGGAAGTTGCAAAATCTGTTGGTACAATAATAACAGTGGGTGTTCTTACAGAAACCAGTATAAGCTGGTTGAGTGGCACATCTGGGATGGTTTTAAGAAGAAACTTGATTAATACCACAGATGACTGCTATTTAAAGCCATTCATTTTGATGCATAGTTTGGGGGAGGTTCAGTTTACCCCTAAGGAAAAAGCAGGAGTTAATACAGACAGTGAGTGTCTGTGCTCCACTGGATGGTATTGATCACCAGCAATTTAGATTTGATATTTTGAAAGTCAGGAACTTGATTACAATAAATATAAGGACATTTCAGTGAGGCAGAAAGTGCAAGAGAAACAGTAGCAAATCTCTCTGCCCATTAGATCAGACATTTAAACTGCAGATTGGGTGTGACAATCTTATTGGGAAAATAAATGCATTTGCATGTTGGTCATTCAAAGATTCCTGTTTCCAACACTCTCCTTTCAGGAATGTAAGCTTATGATCAGCCTTGAAGACTCTTGGATTGAAGGAACTTGGAAGAAAGTCATATTCAATAAAGTAAAGGGATGCTGGAGTACTCATCCAAAGGAAGTGAAGTATGAAAAAGCAGGTGGGATACTGGCACAGGTATACATTCTAAATAATTAGATATAGCTGTTGTTAGCCAGGACTAGAAAGCCCACACACTGACTATTTGTAAGAGATGAGAGAAAGAAGCTGGAAACTTCCAAAGGTTAAGCTTCACATGCATCCTTGAGAAAGTGAGGAGCAAATTAGCAAAAGTGAAGCACCATATTTGCAGTGCACAGCTTACAAAAGACCAAGCCCAAATAGATGCTGCTAAGACAATTCAGCTCTGCTCTTTACCAGAGAGCCTGATCTGAGCATCTGTGTTCAGAAGTAAGTGGAGATGGGTGGTGAATCCTCTGTTACCACACTGGAACTCTTAAGAAGCCGTATGAAAATATCTATGTCTTTTTGGGATGCAGGAAGGTGCTTCTCTTGGTATAAGAGAGGCTAAGATAGATGCAGCTTTTGGGATGAACAGATTTTAGGCAGCATTCAGTTCAGCATACGGACTAGTTGAGGCACCATATGGAAGGTGATGATATTATAGCAATAGATGTAATGGATCTGATTGTGATCTGGCTTGCACCAGTTCTAGGCAGATGTAACTCCTTCAGCTTTAATGGACTTACCACAGCTTCACACCAAATGAAGTGAAACGAGTTTTGGGTACAATACATCTACATTAAGCAATGAAAGACTGATGATTTGTGTGATATCTTTTTTAATTTCTCTCTTTTTTTTTTTAAGCTAAAGTGCTAGCATGTTGTGTGGGGAGGCATTTTTTATTCTTATTAACAGTTGGCATTCTGTTTGTTGTAAGCTGTGTGTGGGTTTCTGTGGAAGACAAAGGCATGGCACTGCTCTGGCTAGGGAGCTTTGTGCCAGCTCTTCACTAAGGAACTTCACAGCAGTTTTGGACCTATTTTTCTGCACTGGGAGTGGAGGGAAGAAAACAGAGCATGTGTGCACAGCAAAGCGAACTTTCCAAACCTGGTTAATCTCATCGTACACATGCTGTGCAAACCTCGGCTGCTCTAAATTAAATGGAGCTGGAAGAAGCAAAAGCACAAGGACTAAAAGAGAGAAAACAAAGAAGAGAAGCAGTGAAGAACATGAGGAGGTAACAAGATAGGGAGAGGGCACTGAGCAGAAGGCAGGCTGTGATAGTAGTGCTGTTCTTGGAAAAGAAGCACACAGAGAGAAATATTTTTTGCAGATATAAAAGACCTAGAGATTTGGAGCTGTGCTGCTTTTCCTCTGTGTCAGAACTTGCTTCCTGACAGTCCATTTCCCACCACTACTCATCAGCTTTTCCTGAGAATAGGTGGCTGGAGACAATGGGCAAATGCTCTTCTAAAAGAAGAGCTCCCAGCTTAGTTTAGCACATATATACAATTCTCTGTCAGCTGTTGATCAGCTCTCAGGTTCTCCCATAGCTGCATAAATTGATATTCCCCCTAGCAGGCAACTCTGCACTTGGAAGGACAGGGAGGAAAATGGGGGAAGGTGAACAGGGTAGGGAAGATGGGAAACAGCAAAGGTCAAGGCTGAAGAAAACAGCAAGAAATTCCATGGCCCTGTTCCTCCTCTTCTAGCCTCCTGCTTGGCTGTGGCTTGAGCACATCTGATGTGTAGGCAGCACTCAGGGCCCAAGAATTTGTATGGCCTTGACATTCACAGAAGTAGGCTTCTGCAGTTGTTAGAGATCCTTTTGTCTTGTCAACGTGGAAAACAGCCTGGTTAAGGCAGGCCTGGGAGGCAGTTGCAGATTAGGGAAATTGTCTTTGGAGTTGTTTGTATGGGCCAATGTAAATTTGAAAAGGACAGTATGCTATTGCTTTACTTTTTTTGGCCACAACTAAATAAAGAAAATATGTTGTAAATATAAGAGGTATCTACTTTCAGCTTTGCAGGCTTAAAGAGGCTGATGATCTGGATTATAATCAAACTTTGGGATTTCATTTTCCTATAGGCTGCTTTGATGAAACATGAAGAAAAATTGGCTTTTAAAATGTTATCCTCTGTGCAGAAAGACATTGCCAATTGTTCCAGCTGATCTGTTGTGTTTGCAATTGCTATCTGGCTGTTGAGTAGAAGTCAATAGAAGAATGTGCTGCAGCAGCATGGTGGGGGGACTGGAAAGGCATCCCACAGGCTGACAGCACGTGAATCCCACCTACCTCCACTACAGCTGTCCATGCCATGGTACAGAACAAGGGCAACCCCACTGAACTACACTTATGTAAGACCAGGGCTTCAGCTGCACACACAATGAGCTACAGGAGAGTCATGATGTGACCACAGACAGCTGAGCAAAATACACCATGAGAGCAGCTCCTTTACCACTCTGTCTCTTTTTTCACACACAGTCATTCAGCCCAAGTTCACTGTGTGAGAGTTGGACCAGCCAGCAGAAATGGCCCTGCATCATTTCTCTTTCATATTTATCTGTTAGACCACATGACCTGTTAGAAAAAGCAGACTAAGAGAAACTCAATTACAGTGCTTGAAAAATTGTTGAAGTTCCCATGGTTCTTCGGGAAGTGACAAGGTGGAAGTGCAGCACAAGACACACCATGTGAGTGCATTAGCCATCCTTGCACTCATTTGGGTTGCCACAACAGCTGTGCAATGCCAAGGGTCAGGGTATGCACTTCTGCAAAGTTGCTGAAGGGAAAATACAGCATTTGTTCTGCTTTTAACTCAGCTGATGTCATAATCAACCCATGTGAAAAGAAAAGCTTTTCTCTTTTGGAGTTTGAATGTTTTAGTCTATTCCATACTTCTATCACCAATAACCTGCCTTTGAATCTTGCAACAATCTGCATTATACTTAACCCAGAACAATCCTTAATAGTGTAATTTTTTCTAATGTGTCAAATGCTGCTAGGAAGCTACTCCTCAGTAAGGACTAGCTGTATGCAGGATTTCATCTCTTGGAGTTCAGCTGGTTTTAATTACCCTCACAGATAAGGGTAGTCATTTATTTTCTTTGAACTGGAAAAGGTTGCTTTTCTATTTTTAACCCCTGAAGACAGCTGAGTAATTCAAATGAAAGTCCTCAGTCCAGAAATAACCTTTTTTTTTCTTTTTGCCCTGTGAGGATCAAATTGTTTCTCATGATCCAAGGTTTAACCCATAGCTGCTCAGCTCAGTCTGATTCTATTCAGGCCAGGTTTTCATAGATTGGTAATAACCAGAGTATCTGATACTCATCCAGTGCGACATTGAGCAACATGGCTTGCAATTTTCTTTTGAGAGAGAGTCCTTTTGCAGCAGTACTCATACAGAGAGGCACTGCTTAGTAGGATTCCTCCCTAAGTAAGATGCTACTCAACATGTATAAGGGTGGCAAGGTCTGGTCCAAAACAAACATGTATGACCAATTTTCCGAAAAAGCTCAGCATGTTGCCATTAGTGCCACAATGGGGAGAAACTGCGTGCTAAGCACTTACAAAAATCTGGCCCTTGTTTGAATGTGAATGGGGGCTTGAGCTCTTTAGAAAATCTGGCTGCAATTGTGGGTGCTGAGTACTTAGGAAGCAGTGGTGGTCTTGAACCAGGGCTGCCATTACTGATTTACACCCTTGTCGGCCGTTGATTTTCAACAGAGTCACACCCTTCTGGAATTGGAGCAACACAGTCAGACTGCCATCATTTATAAATTAGAGCACACACACACACACATATATATATATATATGTATGTATGTATGTATGTGTATATATATGTGTGTGTATATATATAATTTAATTTTATTTTATATTTTATTTCATTTCATTTAATTTCATTTCTTTTCTTTTCATTTCTTTTTTTTCTTCTTTTTTTTTAAGAAAATTCTTTTGAAATATTACCCTGTTGCCGGAATCTGGACTGCTCCTGACTGTCTGCCAGCTCCCAGATTAAGTGTAAGTCATTATGGAATGTTTTCCTCACATGGGAAAGACTGGAGTGGCTCGGTGTTAGTTTTGCCCTCCGACATTAATTCTAATTACCTCAAAATGCAAACGTTTGAATTTCCAGCAGATGACATTATTTTTTCTTTGACATCAGACATCAAAGAAAGAAAAATAAACATGGGACAGTGACAGCATTAGGCCTCTAGTCATTTTTCAGAACGTTTTTCATGTTCTGTTCCAGACTGGTTCTTCTTTAAGTCTTGTCTCGGGTATTAGGGAGGGGAAAGGTTTACAGACTCAGAGACTGATGAAGTCTTTTCCCTTCCAGTTCTCTGAGGCAGATGGGGGGAAGGAAAGAAACAGTCTGGTTTAGATCAGCATTGGAGTCTTGGTTTTTAGAGACACACACATGCCCCCAATACTTTGGTTATTTTCTTAAATTTTTTTTTAGTTTTTCTTCTAAATGTTCATGGATGATACTGCTGCATTTAAAAATTGCAATAATTCAAAGATAATAGAAATTTGGTAAATGTGGACTAGCAAACACAAGAGAAGAACCTCAGAATTTTGCTGATGTTTAGTACTTTTGAGAGATCATTGTTCGGACAGGTGTCGCTGCAGCTGAAAGCTGATGTTGCCAGATATTCCCTCTTCCCTCAATGAAAGCATTGACCTTTCAGACCTTTCAAGTCCACAGAATATAAAAATGACAAACCAAGGGAGCTGCCTCTCCTTCTGCATGCCAGGATTTGGGATGTGCTAGCTTGCACCTACATGACTTTCATGAAGTTCTGGCAATGGCTACTCCCAGTCAACCTTCATGCATCCTGACACAATGCCAGGATCCTCTCACCTGCACCCCTGCCTGCACCCAGAGCCCACTTCTCCCCAGTTTTTCCCAGGCTCCTGAGTATGTCTGCATCTGAAAAATGGAAATAAATGGAAATAATACCACTGCTCAATCTGACAGACACTATGGAGAGATGTAAAGGCTCCATGGTTAGAGACCCTGATTGTGCATTGGTGAGGCAGGCTATAGAAAAATCCATGCAAGAAATCAAATTATGAAAAAATTACAGAAGTCTCTTCCCAGGGCCTGGGATAACAAGGTTATTGCAGGACATGGCTAAGATGCACTGTGCTGGCAGAGCTGTGCAGGGAAGCTTGGACAACGTATCTGTGCTACTTGCTCCTCACTTTCTTAAGCACTAAAACTGACTCCCAAGTTTAAGAAAAGGTCAGTTTGTGATGGACCCAGCAGGAGCTGGTGCTGTGGCTTTGTAATGCACCAGTTCAGGATGCTTCTTTCTTTCCCTGATGGAAAAATAGTTCCTTCCACTGCATGGGTCAAGTAGTAGCTTTTTATGCCATGCACCCTCCCCTCTCCACGCTTCCAGCCCCACCTCCATTTAAAAAGTGTAGAAACAAATTAATTTTCAGTCAATAAATAACAATAAATAAATAAATAAGCCCTGTGCTCTGCAGTTGTTGCCTGTGGTGTGAGCTCTGGTGTTTTGAAGTGCTCTCATTGGGACCCACAAATGTTTGTAATAAAACTGACTGGCAAAATCTTGGGCCAGAGCCTCTGGGCTGCTCAGCCAGCTTCACACCCATCCTCCTGATCCATTTTCCCCTGATGCATTTCCAGGGCAGGCAGCAGCTCCCCAGGGACCCTGCAAGGGCTGTGGGCTGGAGTGACTGGGCTGGAGTGACTGGGCTGGAGTGACTGGGCTGGTGGTCATCAGCCAGCTCACCTCAGGCTCCCTGGTGAATGTTAATCCTCATGCTGAGGCAGCTGAGGACGGTGGAAAGATACACTAAAATCAGATTTTTTTCTTTCCCCTCTTCTTTCAGTTTGACAGCATAGCCTAGAGGCTGATGCTGCCAAACTGGGTTTTTTCCATACCTGTTTTTTCTGCAATACCTGGAAACTACACCATGATGCTTGTCCTCCCAGGAAACACTGTAAGGAGGAACATGGTAGAGAGAAAATACTTGATAGAGGTTACATTTCCAAACCTCTCCTCTGAGAGAGGTCTAGCAGGAGGCATCCTAAAGGGCTCTTTTGAAAATGAGAGCACTGAAAATCTGCTGTACAAAAGTCAGTGTTTCCATTTGAGTGCTCAGAAATGAATGTAGTTAAAGTCAAGCTTCGTACAGAAATTTGAACCAGCCTGAATAGTAATATTGGCAACAGCTCTTCATGTTGGTGGAGCAAACCAGTCCTCTTCAGGCAGAGTATGGGGTATGTTTTCAAAATTAGATAACCCAAATGTTCTTACAAATGGCTTTGATTATTTTCTGTCTGTACAAGACCAGGTTTTTGCAAGGGAATGGACAACTGCCTGAGGAGAAATGGTGGTGGGGTATGTGAGTATCCTTTTTCACACACATCAGTGCATATTTGGCATATGAGGTGGTGCTTACACAGTTTTCCTTTCACTGTTCAGGAAGCCAGTTTTTAAAAATGTGGCCTGTGGTATTTCTGTTTCTTTGATGTTGTCAAATGGGATCTAGTTATTTTAACATCTATTATATCTAATTCTCTGCTAAGGCCACTTCAAGGCTCTAGAGGAAATCAGACTGTATGTTGTCCGAGCTATTTCACCCATGTCTAAATGAAAATGGAGATGTATCCTCTGCTGAAATGACATTCACCCTTCTTGTTTATGATGTGAGAAATCCTTTTGGTTTACAAATGCACAGTCCTTCATCTAGAAACATTGGGCCAATGAAGAGTGGGTGACTTGTTTTCATCTCTTCTGGATGCTGTGTGATGGATGACAGTCATAGTTACATGCATACATTTAGAATCAGCCTGATGCTTCACCCAAGGTCATAAAATGAGACCAATTATGCTGGAGCAGGGTTACATCTTCAGCAAAATCTGAACCAGGCACTTCTAGGACTCCACCAAGAGAACAAGCCTTACCCAAATCAGTTTGTGCTCAAGCTGTTGCTATAAACTAGCTGAATGTTTTGGAGGATGTAGAACAACTGGTACAACATGGGCTTTTCCATTAGGGATACTGAGCACCCCCAGCCCTTTGCAGGGATCATTGCACGTACAGAGAGTGCTCAGTCATTCCTCGTGTCAAGTCCTAACTAAATTGTATCACTAGCAACAGTGTAAGTGTACAAAGCTGTAGAAAATTATGTGCATGTGTGATAAGTAGCAATGTATCCATTAATATTGCATGACTTGGTGGAAGAGAGATTTTTCTAGTGCAACTTCAGAAGTGCTTAGGACAACAAGATATTCTCTGTGGGAGCCATCTACTTTCCACATGGAAAATGCATGATGGGGTTTTGGGTAGGATTGGATATATTTTGCTGCTTTGAATTACTGTCTGGATGAGTCAAGCCATTTTTTGTCCTGTTGGATCTCTGCAGTATGGTGAATAGTTATTTCTGCATGGACGGTGCATTAAAGTTCCCGTTAACAGTCAGGTTCTCTTCAGCGGCAGATGTTGATCTTTTTATATAAAAATAAGCATTTAAAAACAATTCCTCTGTTATCAATACCTGCTTGGCAGTTTCATCCTTTGTGAAGCATATGTCTGGATAGGAGTCAGAGTTTGTTTTGGAAGAGATGGCCTGTTGCCATACCCCCTTGCTGTTTCTTTTAAATCTGGCTGTAATGCATCTTTAAGCTTTGTGGAAGGTTTTTTCTCTCTCTCTCTTTCATGCCTAGCAGTGGTGCTTTATACATTCACTAAGAATGAGTCCATAGATATAGATAAGAAATTTAGGAAACTGTAAATGTCCTTATCTCTATTACTTGTGTAGGTAAAATGAGTACCCCAGAGAAAAATATTGTTTTGTATGAGGTAACAGCTGCCGTTGCTGTAGGTATTGAGTGAGGCTGTGCCACAGTCATTAATCTTGTACTGTTCCTGTAGGCTTTCACTAATGAGAAATAAAAGCAAGACCATCACTGTTTGGGGGTTAGAAATGGAGACTGTACTGTTCAGGAAGGAAGACCCAAATCCACTAATGATAGTAGGGCATCTTTTCAGATGCAGCTTGGACTTCTGACCTAAAACCACTTAACTAGGAGTGTATCTTATGGTGAAATAGTGTCTAGGTGCTTTCAGTAGTTGCTGTGGACAGGAGGCAACCTTCACATGCCTGTTCACATTAACTGGATGGGGGCTATACAAAAGTATACTATTCCTTGTGGAAGCTACCAACAGCCAGAACCTCTCACCTCTGTGTGAACACCAGTGGAGAGCTCCCATCACAAACTGATTTATTATCCATTATCACCATGCAGCTAGTATGCCAAGGAATGATTGTAATGAAAAAATCATTAAGATTTAGATCCTTAAAACCAGCATGTTTTGGACTTCCTTGAAATGTTAAGAAGTATTGGAAAGAAAAACATACCTTCCAAATCCAAAAATACAGGACAAGCATGAACAATGTGTACTGTGCTGTCCTGAACTACTGATAGTAGTTGTTTGTTCCTTTCTGCTGCAGATTAACCTGGCAATACACCTGCAGGGACACCTACAGAAGTTCTTCATCGTATGTTCAAGATGAACTCTTTTAGAAATGCCACATAAGAAAGGCAACAGGCAGTCAGGATATTCTAGTGTTTTACCATGTGCTTTGTGGAAGGAAAGCGAGTGCCTTGGATGGCTGACAAGCCTCTTGTGTGTGCAGTGGTGACACATCATAAAAACTGGGTAGCATTTTCACTCTGAGGTCCTCAGGAGAAACTGTTTAAGGAAGATTCTAGATACTGGACCATGTCACATGTTATGTGACATTTATAGGGCTCCAGTTATCCTATGTGGCCTCTTGACAGTCCCACTTCAGAAGGTACCTTTTGCACGTGCCTTTCTCAGCCTATCTGTGAACTCCTCAGTGTGCTGTGGGAAATGCAAACCAACCCTTCTATGATGGGGTGATTACATCAGTGGTCAAGAAAAGGGCTGTAGATGTCATTTTTCTGGACTTCTGTAAAGCCTTTGACATGGTTCCCCAGACCATCCTTCTCTCCAAACTGGAGAGAGACAGATTTGATGGGTGGACTATACAGTGGATAAGGAATTGGTTGGACAGTCGCATCCACGAAGTAGTGGTCAATGACTCGTCTGGATGGAGATCAGTGAAAAGTGGTGTCCCTCAGGGGAATATGGGGCACAGTGCTGTTTAATAACTTCATCAGTGACAAAAAAAAGGGATTGAGTGTACCCTCAGCAAGTTTGCAGATGACACCAAGCTGAGTAATACCATTGCTTGAGGGATAGGATGCAATCCAGAGGAACCTGGATAAGCTTGGGAAGTGAGCAAAACACAGGAGTTTATCCTACAACTTCCTACTTCATGGCTTAGAGAAAAGCAGTGTGGTTAGCAGGTGTGGCAATTGCTTAACTTGTTTTTTGCCTTTAGATTGGTATAGGAGTGTAAATACCATTACCTTTAAATTACCGAAATTACCTTTAAATTGGTAATTTGGAGTGAGGTCAAGAAGGTGAGGCCAAGGTTTACTAGGCTGGATAAAATAAGACTTCTACAGCCAATGCTGTTAGTGGTGTCTAATTCCTTTTGATTTCAAATGCCTCTGAAAGCCAGAGTCTACTTCCATATTGTGGCACCAAAGCGGTCTGGTTTTCAAATGTGATGAGCACTAAATAACCCAGTTGAAACTGGTAACAGACCTCTTCATCAGACTGTTTATGCTAGATAACCACAAAAAAGCTTTCCTTGGTACCTGCAAGGTTTCTGTTTGTCATTCCAGAGCTTCCTGTAGTATTTCATGGTACACATATAGTGCATCTACACCTCAATATGAAGTGTGTGCATGGGCGAATGCTTCTAGTACAGTCCAACTCCCACAGCTTGAAACAGTGCTCATTTTTCAGCATGTCAGTTAGTTAGAGACCAAAAGAAGGACATATTGTCCTCTCAATATTACTGGGTTCAGCCTTGAACCATGGGAAGAAACCCTTCTGTATGTAAACACAGGGATCAGGATTGAGCCTGAGCAGATGGAATGGAAGAAAAAAAGTATTTTGGGGATGATAAAATGGTACCAGTTGGAAGCAGGATGCACCAACTACCTGGTTGTTGGGGAGGGGACAATATTTTACAGCAAAGGTATGTTATAATAAGAAGTTCAAGGAATCCATTGTGATTCAACAGCTGGTTCAATCAAACCAGATGAAACTGCCTTCAATACCATCCTGGACCAGATTTTTCAGAAGAATTCAGCAGCTTGGTAGCTAAGCCCTTTTGCAAAACATCTTCCACTTATTGTCACAATAGAAGCTGCTGGATGCTGACCACTTCAGAGCATCTGGACCAAATGCGAGATGCCAGGCACTTGAAACTCTGGCACTGGACTCTGTAGAGAATTTGATCCATTATGTGCTGCTCCACTTCAAAGTGGTTAGCAACTTGTGACAACCGTACGACATCACAGCAAATGTCACTTTTTGTGCAAACATTTAACAAACATAAAGCGGCTTTTTAGCATGGTAGTAAATTTCACCCAAATCTCAATTTGCTTTGATTTTCACTGAATGGAAAAGAAATACTGAGTTTAGGCCTTTCTGATGGAAGTATTTGCAAAATTTTTCAGGGTAGCTAGGGGTGCAAGAATGACATGGGAGTGTTTTCTCACCAATCTTGTTTACCGTTTTCTGATAGAACAAAAAGAACATTATTAGGACAAGTTTAAAAACAGAAAGAGAGATTAAACTTATTCTTCTAAGATTTTCTGTTGTTTTCTGCACAGTTTCATGTTTTAATTTTGAGAGAAGAGAAAGGACACACACCTTCTTGAAGGAAAAGTGGAAGACAGTTTAGCACAGACTATGAGCTCAAGTTCAGCTCTGCAATCTGGGCTCAGACCCATCTCCAGCTTTCAGTATAATCTTTCTTTGCATATTCTTTTTTTAAAATCCAACCCAGGAATTATACAGCTGTTGAGATAAGAATAATTAAGAACAATGCATTTCCTTTTAAAGCTCCTCAAAGGATAACCTCTAATAAGATGAATTGAGCGTCTCATGCAGGCCACACACAAATGATTGCTCATATTTAGTAAAAACATTTTTTTGGGTAAAGATAAGCTAATTTTGCTCAAAAGCAGAGGGTGGTCTTTAAGCCTTGCATTTGTCAAAGAAACAAGCAGTTTTTATCTATTGCCTATAATCTTCTACAGCTCAAGAGGAGTAATGTAGGGGGAGGGAAATTCAGGCAGTGTATTTATATTGGAGCACAGGCCTGAACATTTGAACAGAGCATAAAGTTAAAGAGACAATGGCCTGGATTGTGAAAACCTCACTTGCAATCCAAGATTTATATGTGCTGATGCTGTTGCTCCTGTAGGTATTCAGCCTTTCAAACAAGCTCTGGGGTGATCTCTGATGTGCCACAGAGCTCATTTGGAAGTATAAGGAAACTGGAAATAAGTTCCCTATAGCTTTCATGTATGTTGCTTTTTTTAATGCCCTTTTCTTTCTATGGAAAAGTTTCACTACTGATCTACATGGAAGGTCAGCAACATCATCACAATGGAAGTGAGCCTTCAGGATACTGGGGGATCCCTGGGGTCCTCTGTTCCCTCTAGACATCTGCTGTGATCTATGTCCTCTGGACGCTTAGCATTGGAGGGATGGTTCTGCTCTGGGAGTATCCAGAAAGACACAATTGCGTAAGGCATTAGGACCCACATCTTTTATGTGTTCCCTAGAGCCCACAGAGAGTTATTTGCACTTTGCTCTCCTGCACCTAGTTTGAATCTGGAAAAACACAGTGAGAATGCTCCTTGGAAGCCTTTGTGCAGCGTGTTGGGGAGCAGACCAATCTAGTGCTGGTTCTCTGCACTCATGAACTGGCTTCATTTGAGTAGTTCATGGGGGAAAGCCTAAATATGAAGAAAAGGCAAGACACAGTGCACAACATGTCACTGACAGGTTCTCCTCCTCCCCTCAAGACATTTCACCTGAAAAAAGAGAAGTACCAGCTGGAGCTATAAATTATTTCAGCTCCAAATTGCCAAATGTTTCCACGCTCCCCTTTGTATCTGTTACAGATGCATCATCCACATATGAATGTTTCCTGGAATTTGGTTCCGGAGATTTGAGCCTGTGAAGTTTTGGGGCCAGACTCACTCAAATGGAACTCCCAGGGAGCAGAAATTGCTTCTCTGTTTAAATCAAGAGGCTTATCAGAGAATGTTAAATGATTTTTTTACAGCTAAAAGTCAAAAGACCTAACCAGTCTTCTCCTTGCTATTTGCTGCATAGCTTTCAAATTAAAAACAAAACAAAACAAAACAACCAAAACCCAAGAAAACAAAAACAACAACAAAAAAACCCCAAACTCTTTCCAGTCCCCCTTGTCCTCCAGACAGCCAAGTCTGTTCCTGTCACCACCCTTCTAATTACTGGAAAGACCCCACTTGGCTGGAGAGATCAATGCAGGATTGTTTTACACCAGCACAGATATTTTGCCTGCTTAAGCAGAATCTAAAAGAGTAACAGAGTGATCCATTAACCACTGAAAGAGCATTCAATCAAGCAGTACTCTGCATTTCTCCAGCATTTTTCACCAGAAGCAATTAAGCATTCATTGATTACAAGCATTAATTAGGTCTAATCACATGCCTGCAAATGAGGCGTTATGAAAACATGAAAATGAGTGCTGTGTTTTAAAATGGATTTTGGTGGTGAAGAAGGACATAGCCATCTTATGGGATTCCCAGAAGCCCTTCATGCACAAAATTCATAAAGACAAGGTACTGATCATGTCCCAAAAATCAGGCTCCACTGGTCCATCCCAGGCAGGGCTGTCAAACACTGAAGCCTCTGATTTTCTTTTTAGTTGAACTACAACCACTACTCCATATTACTCCATTATAATGAAATAGGGCACAACAGGGGAGAACAGGCAAGTGAGCCGGAGGCCTGGCACCACTGAGATCAGTGGCACAGCCATCCCGGCCAAGGACCACACACTGAACAGGGAACTACCAGGGACAAGAGTAACTCAAAGCAGTTGCAGAGTTTGCCATACTCCCTAGGACTACCTGGCATGATTATGGTTGCTTTTCTTCTTTTTTTTTTTTTTTTTTTTTTTTTTTGAGGCAATTCAATTTACACATATGCCCACACGTATTTAATGCTTTTAGCTACAGGTGAAGTCACACAGTTTGTTCCTGAGGCTGAGTAGTACCTTACAAAAGCTCTGGTAGCAACTTTGTACCTCTCTGTTTCTCCTCTGTCTACTGAGTTGGTGCATACTTAGTAGGGCTAAAAGGCAATGTCTAAACACTTATAAGGGCTTTTCTCTCCCAAGCCTGGTCCTGCTTTTCATAAACTCAACCTTCTTGTTTTACACACTTCTCCATTCCACTCTAATTTCCATTGTTTAATCTCACCCAGCTCTTTCTGTCCCTCCCCTCAGCAGGACACAAAAAATAAAAATGGGCAATGCCTTCATTTTGCAATGTTGCAAAGTTGGGTGGGTTCACAGGAAAATATCAAAACAACAAAAAGGAAACCCAATCCTTTCTCCCAGAACTCATGTCTTGATTCCAGGGCCAAGAAAAGACTGCAAGGCTGCATTCACTAGGGGTGCATGCACACCTGGCTACATGACTGCAAGGCTGCCAAATTGTTCTGTGGGAACAGAATAAATCATTAGTGAAGCCTGGATGCTCCTCGCAGTGTGCACACACTTAGCTTTTTATGCATCTCTGCACCTACTCTTTTTCTAAAAGTTAATCAAGGGCAAGGAGATGAGGAGACCCAATGCAGTTGCATAAGTTAAATCGCTTGGCATGTAAAACCCACCGCATCATGACACAGACTGCATTCTCATCTCAGTGTAGCCTGCTCCGCCCTTCCTCTATGCATGGGACACAGAGTAGGTGCTCAGACTTCCATTTGCTCAAAGGCTGCTCTTGGCATTGAACGTTGTTTGCATCCAGCATAATTTACTTGCCTCACTTCTCATGCATGGTGCAGCAGCAATCCTTGCACACACAGAGGAGGGAGGCTCATAACCCTCATGTCTCCCATCCCTGCACATTCAGAAGGGCCTATGAAAAGAATATTGCCTTGACTTGGACTTTCCTCCTGACAGCAAAAATGAGGAGGAAGGTCAGGGTTGTAGCACCACTGTAAACCAGAACATATGGCCCAGTACATGGTGAAAAGGCAATCCCTCAATGGGGATGATAATTACAATGGGGTATATTGCAATTAGGATACCGGAAACAGAGCCTTTCAGCAGAGAAGGTGCTGCGTTAGCTCCAGTATTAAAGTGGTTGCAGTGTATGACAGTAATTTAAGAGGGAAGAGAAATCTGGGCACCAAATGGTACAGCAAAGGACCCTTACAAAGCCTTCAAGATGAGATGATGTGCAAATGGCAGAATGCAGATGCTGACCTCCTTGTAATACTGTAAGGAGCTCCAAACCAGAACAGGTCTAGTTAAACTCCTGACCTCTTACCCCTGGAGGTGGTCCCTCATGGGCTAAATGGTAAGGGAATGGGCAAAGCCAATCACAGAAGACCTTGCTAGTGCTGCTGCTATTGCTCAATGGATGAAGTGTTTGAGAAATGCCTGCTGTTTCTTGGCATGGTAAGTAGGGTGGCAGCATCTGAGTCTCTGCTTTCTTCTGTCAGTGTTTAATGACTCCACAGGTCTCAGTGGAGTTGCCTCCATGTAAAACTGGCACATCAACAAGCCAAATCAGGCCTCAACATCTGTAAAACTGGATAGGTTCACAAGGATTTAATTCCCTCTTAAGCATGTACAAATCACATGGGATGACACTGCCTAATTCCCCACATTTCTACATAGCACGGTACTGTCACTATTCACTGGGAAAGAATTTCATATTTGCATTTTTCCAAATGCGGTAATACTGGCATTGCTCATCTTCTCTGAACACTCAATAACAATAATTTTTGTCTCTATCTCTGGAGAAAAAGGCACAGATTTTCCATATTGCATCATACTGCCTATGTGGGTCCTTGTCCTGATTCGCTCACCTCTGCCATGAAGTGGAGAGTAAGTGGAGAGTAAGCACATCTAACCATGCATGCTTAAAAATCAGAAATAGAAGCAAGCACAGGTTTTTACCTATGCCACTTTTAAAGCTGCAGACCAAGCTGAATTTCTGCCAGCAGATATCTTGTAAACGCCAACAAGTAAAACAGGCATTGAAGAGCAGATCAAAATCATGCAGTGCTTATGTCAGTTGCTGACTCCAGCACCAACTCCAAATCTGGGCGTACTACAGAGCCATTGGGGACCAGGACTTCTTGTATTGGGTGCAGTGTTAATAACCTGACTCTTCTTTCATGAGTCACTCTAATCTTTTCCCATGGATTGGTGAGCAGTTGAACTATCTCAATTGTCTGCACCATGCACCACTAAGAGTGGTAGGTCTTGCTCTGATGGTGTGACTAGGGTTTTCTCCTTGAAGAGACATAAGTTTTTTGGGTTTTACTTAGAGGATTGTGTGTCCAGGCAGCCTCCGGAAAGGAGGTTATGTCCAGGAAACATGATAAACTTTGCTCTTTACTTAGATGAGAGTCTAGCTCAAATGCAAGAATGCTTTTAAATGCCCTTCTGAGTGCCAGTAGAGGGCATGTCCCTGAATCCTGAGATCCTGCCAGGAACCCCAGAAGTGCTTCATGCCCATGCGAAGGCAGCTAGATTTGTGCATGTGGTACAATCAGATCATTTTAGGGCAGGTGTGCCTGTAATTTAAGGACCTGATCCTGCTCTATTGGTTTCTGTCAGTGCAAGAAACAGTCTTAAAGAACACCATGTGACAGTTGTCAGTGAAGGGGTGACATTCCTACCCCTTCTGAAAGGGTTTTCTCCCTAGACACAGATAGGTGTTACCTATCCACCTACACTGAAGCTTGCCCCATCCTCTAACCAGGCTTCTCACACCCAGGAGAGCCAGTCTTAGCATTTAACCTGAGGAGAACTTTCTTCTCAGCACAGAGACCCTGGTCTGTCAGTGCAGGCAGTGGCAGGCTCCTGTCCTGTTTGGAGCCCTGCTGAGGGGGCATAGTGTCATGTGGCAGTGCATCATCAGAGGGACTTCTGTGCGATGCCATCAGCCCAGCTGTGCAATGGCTGCCCTGCAGCTACCACACCGTATTCTGTCCAAACGTATTTTGTGTAAGAAATCAGACTGCCAGGCCTGTGTTCACCAAAGCATGCTGGGGCTGTGTTTCATTTCACCCAGGGGTAAAGGGCTGTGCTGATCGGGATCAAGGTCATTCCCAATTGTCAGGAGCAGCAGAGGAGGGAACATTGGCTATGGCTTTGGCTCTGGGTCCATCTCCCAGAGGCTGTGCAGATCCTGTACCATTAAACAAAGGTAAGCTCATGAGCTATACTTGTGTAGCTATTGTCTTTGCTGCTGTTTTTGTTGTTAATACCTTGGCTGATGCTACTATGTCTGGTGTTTTTAGCATGGGAGCCAAGAAAACAGCATTAACTGAACAACCTCAACACAGCAGAGGTTGCCAGGTTGAGAAACTGTCTGATGCTGGGAAACAAAGTGAGTGTCTCTCCCCACTTCAAGTCTGTGACCTGCGTTGGCTTATGACCATGGGAAGCCACACAGCCCCATGGCTGAGTGATGACCATGGTAAGGACAAGTGCTAATGGCAGGTGCTTGGGTATGATTATATTGTTTTGTAAACCACACCTGTCAGAGGTGAGGGTGAAAGCATTGGACAAACAGGCTACTTGAAAACGTAGCAGCTACAATAGGAGAAAACCAGTTGGTTATATTGGGGATTTTTTTAATTGCTCTGAATTATTCATAATATCAGTGGTTTCCTGTGACATCAAGCTTCTGAACATTGCTTGATTGCCATAAACTGTGGTGCATCCAATTTTCCATTCCCGACTACACCCAAGCCACAGTTTTTCTGAGAAGCTGCTTCTGCAGAAGGCATGTACTGTCTGGCAGCTGAATAACTGGATAGATGGCGGGAGCACAGAGGCACCTGGAACCAGGCACTCAGCACTGGCATGGATGGATCCATGTGATTCATTTCATTGTATTTCCAGAGAAATTATGGTAAAACAACTAATGATTCAAAGGGAGGAAATGAGAGCAGAGGCTAGCTAAGAGTGTGTGAAAGACAGAGCTCCATGGACTGCTCTGCCTGTGCCAAGAACTGGGGAGTTTCCGTCAGCTGGTTGGGAAAGTCGAGCAGCCAGAGTGTAAACTACTGCCTTGACTATGTCTGTGTGTCCATAAGCACCACTGCCCTCTTTTGGGTGGAATTAGAACTGTGCAGCTGCTGCGTCCACCAGCACGCCTGCCATTAGCGCTTGTCCTTACCACGGTCATCGCTCAGCCATGGGGCTGTGTGGCTTTCCATGATCATAAGCCAACGCAGGCCACAGACTTGAAGTGGGGAGAGACACTCACTTTGTTTCCCAGCATCAGACGGTTTCTCAACCTGGCAACCTCTGCTGTGTTGAGGTTGTTCAGTTAATGCTGTTTTCTTGGCTCCCATGCTAAAAACACCAGACATAGTAGCAGCAGCAGCCCAGGTATTAATAACAAAGCAGCAGCAAAGACAATAGCTACACAAGTATAGCTCACATGCCACCTGGGTGCAAGGGAGAGGGACCGCTCCTGCAGCGATGCTGACAGCAGTGATCCCATGAGGAGAGCGGAGCTGCGGGATGCCAATGTGGGAAGGCTCTGCTCAGCAAGGATGCTGTCTGGGAGCACCGTGGCCATGGCATTATGGGTGTAGCACATCAGCCTGTTGCCATGCTCTGAGCCAGCTGTGACAGGCTCCTCAGACAGGCTCCAGTTCCTTGGGTGAGTCATGACACCCAAGCTGCAGTTCCTTAAGGTGGTGCTTTTCCCCACCTCTGGCACTGTTCCACTCCATCATCAGCTATGCAAGAGGAACAGAAAAATGGCTGAGCAGATTTGGCTCCAGCAGGCAGGTAATTATGTCAGGTGTTGCATGCCAGTGCCAAGCTCTGCTGAAAACAATACTTCTGAGACCTTCACTGTGGAGCTGTCAAAACCTGTTATGCTGGGGCAAGGTGCACCTTGAACCGAGTTCCCCCTTCCTTGTCCAAATGTTTTGCTGGAGGATCTCTCAATAAGCTTCAAGGGCTGTTTTTAGCAGAGACATAGATTCAGATTATAGGTCGACCTAATGTGTATATGAAGGTCACCTCAACGTATTTGGTGACCTATGTCCAGCAACAGTGAGAACTTGTGGCAATGCTATTTGTCTCAAACAAGAGAACACATCCCTCTGAGAGCCAGCTCATGCCCCCAGACGTATCTGAGTACACTTAATTCAGCTTCCTCAGCTATGACCATGCCCGGTCACAATCTGACAAAGTCCTTACAGTGACCTAGACATAAAATTTGAGTTGATGAGTGGCACTTTTTATAAGACCAACTGTTTCATTATGAAACTTTTGAGGTTGGAAAAAAAAAATCCCAAACAAATAAGAACATATCCCTATTAAAAGACTGTCTGAGCATTTTTATGTATCCTCCTTGTAGCAATTGTGGCTGCATGTAAAAGGCAAGCATGCCTTCTGATCGTGAGAGAGTGGCTAAAAAACATGAGTCACACAGTCGAACCTTGTGACTTGATAGAACTAAGGAGGTCTCCTTAAAGGCAATTTGTGGAAGAATTGGAGAGAAATGCAATTTTTCAAGGTCAGCCAAAGGCTAATGAGCACTCTTTCATAGTGCGATTGTATTGCCTGAATTTCTTTATTTCAAAGCCAGTCTAACTACTTTATTGCTGAAGCACTGTAACTGAAGAGGCTGTAATAATATTGACAAGTAATCCTGCCAGAATCTGAGATGGTATTCAGCATAATATGAAACATTTTCTCTTTGCCTGGACAAGTACAGAACAAAGAGTTAAACAAATATGTGGTTCCCCAGAGTAACACTTATCTTTCTTCCCGAAGGGCATGTGTACAGATGCTTTGTAAGTTGGGTTGTCAACAGCTGGGGCTTGTGGCCAGATTCACATGTTCTCCACCTTTTGCTTGTGAGCTGCAGGAGAGTCATCTCCAGAGGGACAGTTTTTCATAACTTAATTAGATTGGCGCCATTTGTGCAGCTAGAATTTCAGGTTGGCTCAGCTTTACTTCTGCTCCAGCTCTCCAGTTCAGGGGATTACAGAAGCACTGAAATTGGTTCTGAACTAAACATTTGGCAACTACCTCGGGTCAAGGAGGCAATTTGTGTTACTGCTGTTGCTAAATTAGAAATAAATAAATAATCAATGTGCAGCCCTTAATGAGAGACTAAGAATAAGAGACAAAATGTTTTTGCAGCTCTCCACTGTGAGTGTACTTAGGAATATGTTGCATTTTTTTCCCATGAATGAACAACTCTAGTCAAGTAAACCACTTTAGTTGAAGAAGAGCAAGCTCCAATTGCATTCTCTTAGCACGGTTTTGCACTATGCTTAATTTAGTGTAGCTTTAATCGGCTGGGAATCTGGATGGGCTAACCAAAAATCAGCCAAAGTGTTCCCACTGGAGTTTCAGTGGTTTAACTGCATCAGTTTAGAAATGGATAGGAGTGAAATCACTGAGATTTTTAGCATGGAGACAAAGCCCTTAGCCTTGACTAACTTCATACTACAAAACTACAACTCAAGAAAAAGGAGATTTGCAAGCAGTGAGTGTAGACTGGAGGAAAAGTAAGAGTGGGGCCACCTTTCTAAGCACCACACATAAAATGGGCATGTCCTGCCTGTGATGTGCGATGTACATTAAGGATATCTGGGCTCACTTCTGTGCACTGTGAGCCACAGAGACTCACAGCCCACACTGGCCCTCACAAGCTCCTCAGCATGGCTCATGGTGCATGGGGGTCCACCGAGGATTTCAGGTTTTTTTACCTGGGCAGCTGGTACCTGGAAAGCTGTACAATGGTGAGTTCTATTCCAGATTCAGTGATGGATGGCAGCCCATCCCTAGCATGCAGTTTTGAAGACATCAGCTGATAAATGGCACGTTAGAAGGTGACAGATGTAATAAATTAAAAGGCATCTGGCAAACCTGCTGTAAAGGAAGAAATAGAGATGTTTGCAGGGATGGAGAAAAATGACCACTACTCATAGAGAGCAAATAAGAGAGGAAAACGAAGTTGCTTCATGTCCCTCCTGAAAGCAAAGCTAAACACAGACAAATCCACAGCCCAGATTTTCTCAGAGAATCACAGAATTTTTTGGGTTGGATCTGAAGATCATCTAGTGCAAACCCCTGTGGAGGGGGCTTATATCACTTGTATATAAATAAATGCAATTAGACTTTGTTCTATCTAACACAAGATTTTTGTTGCAAAAGTTCTTCCTGCCTCAGTGCTTGCAAGAGTGGGTTTGCCTATTTACTGAAGGTACTGATTATTTTATTACTTTTCACTTTCTCTGTGATATGACCCATTTGTAAACTGGACATAGCCTGTGAAAGTCAATTAGTTGCTCCTCTTCAGTACTGCACAAATACTTTATTGATTGAGTCATATCTATGGGGGCGGAGGGTGTGACCTGTTTGGGTCAAGTGCTTTATTCAGGGTCTGAATTTCATAGGTCATTGCTGGATTTTCAGAAATGGCCACATGCATCATTTTCACGAGTACATGAATTGTGACCTTAAAAAAAGCCTGTTGCACTGATTTATTTTTTTTTTGTAGAGGACTTTCCTCAAAAGTAGAAAGAAATGTGGTGCTACCCAGTTGCTCACCTGGCTCACACCTGGTCTTTTGAAGATCCTTTGATAATCAGGGTGTAGGAAGGGGGACAGGGGGGATGTGTTTCCCTCCAGAAGGCATTTCAAAGCAGACACTGAATTTAGGCACACTGAATCATCCACTGTAGGAATTTTTTCTCCATGGACAAGGGAGAGGCTAGAGAGACTGGCTGAGTGACTTGGCTGACCGCAGTTGGTGGTGTGAAATCTCTCCTTGCTGAAGCCAATGAAAACATCAAGAACCAGAGCCATCCACAATGTCTTTAAGTAATTTATTTGCCCTGATTCTTAACACTTGGTGCCAGCTTTCTCATTTGATCAGGTTTGAGTTCTCCTCTTTGAACTGTTTTGATGGCTTTCTCTGCTTGATGGAGAAAGATTTAGTGGGGATTGTTTCTGTCCTTCATGCAGAAATTGAGACACCTCTGAATCTTCTTTGTGATTTCAGGAATAAACTCCTCTCCAAAAGTCTCTCACTTAGATGCAGTTTCACCATTTATTGTGTGGCTTTTTTGGCAGATTTTTCACACTCCTTTGGCAGTCGTGCCTTGCAGCCACAGCCAGCACTCCAGGGCCAGAGAGCAAGGCTGCAGTGCCCGTTTGTCCCCTGCCCCCACCTTCTGCTCCATTCCACCTCCCACTCCCAGCCCAGAGGAGAGAGCTACAGACCTTTCCACTTACCCACAGCCCAAATGGGTATTACATGGTGTTCCTGAAGCAGAGCTCTCTGCAGGATGCCTCTTGAGACCCCTGTGGTACAGCTCTCAGGCAGAAGAAAAGGCTGCTGAATTTTAATAGTTATTTATTTCTTAATGGGCTGGTAGATAATTTGCCTTTGCATATAAAATAGTTTCCTTTTCATTTGCAATGCAGAAGTTTTTGGTAACTATTTCATCCTTTTCTACATCAACTTTGCCAGTTTTGCTAAGATTATTTTTTGTTCTTAACATCTTTTTAACATTCTTATTCTACTTAAATATGGAAAGCCTGAATATTGAAGCACTATTTCCATCAAGGCCCACTGCTTCCCTTACTGCATTTCTGCATTTCACAATGTCATCAATATTCTTTACTTTTCCCTCTTTCTTTATTACCTATTTATTTAGTAGTTTCCAATTGCTGATGAATTTGTGTAAGTTTGTAGCTTAAGCTTGATTGTAGATGGGGGCAGATTAACAATTCTCTTTCATTTTCATTATGCCTGCACAATTTTCATTCATTTCTTTTCTATTTAGATTCTTCATCCTAACTAATTTTGAATGTAGTTTACAGAAACATTGGGAAATCTTTTTGATACAACAGTTGGATATATCAATCAGTACTTACTAATCTCTCTTTGTCCACAGAGACTGTAATCACATCACGATTAATGGTCCTGACACAACCAGCAACTTCCAGCCTGAATGAGGTCCATAGTAAAGTCATCTTCTGTGTGTAATTGCTGTGTAAGTACTATCTACTAGTTTTAGAAACTCTAGACTGTTTCACAATGGTATCAATGGAACAAAAACATTTCTCTCTAACTCAAATCACCTGTAAAAACCAATACATTTTTTTCTTTCCTGCATAAAAAGCCAGCTACTGAAGGAATAAACCGACCTTTTCTTTTCCTTGGCCAAGTGATACTGAGAGATCTCTGTATTTCTTCTTGGGTTTTCTCTATACAGTCACCCAAGTTAAAGATTTTCTGGTCTGAGTCCCTGGAAGGTGATGACAGCCAGAAAACATTTGTCTTATTGCTTCTTCCATTCCTGATGAGATTACAACATGCTGGTGTTGGAGGCTCTTCAGCCACCCTAATGTAATTTTTAATCTCATTTCCCCTTGCCAGCTATACCAACTTGCAGAATTTATAAATAAACATAAACATTTTAAAGAAATTGTTCATTCTTTGATTTAATTATCACATCAGCTTGGTTCATTTTTGTTATGCAAAATTTGAGATTCATACAATGAAATTAATACAGTTGAGAAGAAAATTTTGTCTTTCATATATCTATTTATTTAATTAATTGCATAAGTTTGTAAGTGAAAAAAACCAAATACATGTTTTGTTTAAGAATAGCGTAATCAAGTATTTTACTGATTTATAGATCTACATGGGAATTTCTGTCATTATTTGTACTTCAGTAGATATTATTGTTGTTCTTTTCTTTTACTAGTTAGCAGTTCCCTGCAGTTGTTTCCATGCAAACAGTGCTCAATGTGAATAGGAAAACCCAACTTAAAAGCTGTCTAGAAAGGGAAACAAGGAACTGTATGTTTCTTGTGGAGGCTGTGTCTGTGAGAGTTTCACCAGCCATCTCTCAAAATTGTACGTTTCTATTGAGGGCTGATTTTTCACGAGTAATGTGTTTTTTGTGTCTCTGTTTTGTTCACTCAGACTTGTGTCTTACACAGAATCTGATTTTCTGAAGGCATTCACCATCTACTGTCTTGTCTTAAAGTATTTCAAGTTGATTCCATAGAGCCAAACAAACCAGTAACTATTAATTGTTTATTGCTGTTGTTGTTTTTAATCAGGCCCCCATTAGAAGCATGAGAATGTTTTTGTTTTCTATCCTTGTTGAAAATCAAGCCAGATATCAAAATCTGAAAGTCCTTTGCAAAATAAGACTTCCATCTTCAAGCAATGCCCTGGTTACTTCATCACAAGTGCCCAAAATGGAGCCATGAAAAGAGACAAAAGCACAAATGCTACAAAATGAATTGTGCCTCTCCTTGTTCTTGGGGTGGTTTAACCATTGGCAAGTTATGCCTCTAGATTGTGGATTTATAGTGATATACCTTTAGCCTGGCTTTGGCCCCCTTTACCACAGTACCTGGTGAGGTCCTGAGCACCTGGGCTCTTGAATGAATCATCCACACTGGCTTCGGAAGTAAACCTTCCCAGTGAAACAGCAGCAATATCCGGACTGGCCATTGGTTTCTATTCTGTTCAGCTTCAGCTGATATATTTCATATGTTTTTGTAGCTGAAGCTGGGCCAGGACTTCTCTAGCTTTGACAGGAGGGCTAAATGAGAGCAGGGAATTTTATGTACCGCTTCCCACAGCATTCCAGTGACCATGCAGGAAGTCATTGATCAGTGGGATTAAGGCAACATGTACAAGAAAGGTATGTGTGTGTGGCCTGGTGGCCTCTGCAGTGTGTGCTGTGACAACACCAGCTCTGATTCCGTAAACCGAGGGATAAGTGCCACGCACATGGCTGCTGGGATGCATCTCTGTGGCTGAGCAAATGCAGTCTGGGCTGTTTAAAGCCTGCTCTGAAAGGCTGCATGTTTCCTACTAACACTATGGTTTCGATGTGGTCATAGGAGAGTGATCTTCCTGGGAAATTGCTTAATATTCCATCACAAACAGAGGGTGAGTTCCTTGGCATGGTGGCTCATCCAACAGGAACAGGATTTGACCTCTGGTAGATCATTTAATATTGTTTGATTGTTCTGATCTGTATGGTTCCTCTGTACCATAGCCCAGGAGAAGAGCTGAAAAGCCATGTCATCTCTTCAGATATTCAGGTTACACAGCACAGGGAGGGTGAAGGAGCTGGTGTGCCTGCACACTGAGCCAGAGCTGTTTGCAGTAATGGCTTTGCAGGGTATTTCTGACCCAAATGTCATTAAACTCATTCCTAGGATAAGTTTACTGACCTTACTGGAGTTGCATGGAAAAAATATTTATCCTGTTGTCAGATATGCTGTGGACATAGAAAGGATTTAAAAAAAAATTTAAAAGTATGTACGCAATAAACGTATGTAATTTCTCTGTAATTGTTTTAGAGCATTAAAATCGCCTGGGAGAAGTCTTCCAGATGTCTACCTTCCTACATTGTACCAGGAGCTGTTCTACTGTAAAGGAATCCTCACTGCAGCAGTTTGTGCACGTTAGTATGAAAGGTGACAATTTGATTTTTCATCTTTCCTGTGCCTCAGTTTCTGTATTTGGCCACATTCCATGGCTTGGGGTAGGATTCAGCTGTGTTGGGATGGACAGGAAAGGGGTTGATGTCAGTTCAGTGGCTCTGTCATGCATGACTTGAAGCGTAAACTAATGAAATAAATCTGTTTTCCTTCTCTCTCTTTTCTTATCTGTGATTTTCCGTACACAAAGGAAATGAAGAGGAGGAGGCAGTGAGAGGTTATCATTCAATGATGAGACAGGCTGTGGAGAAAAAGATGCTACTCCTTCAGCAATCCCAAATGTGCTCCCAGATCTCAGAAGAGCTGAATATTTCAGCTGAAAGAGTCAGTAATGAAATAATCTTCTCCCCAGACACTAAAATAGCTGTCACTATTGTATAGCATCAACAGCCCATTGAACTGAATGGGGGCAGTCTGTGCAGAGCTAGTGTTTCAGTCTGTCCACCTGCAGCCCAGTAAATAGTGGCAAGGATAGTTTACAGTTACAGAGGGATTGGAATTGCTGGCTGAATGGTCACAATCCAAGAAAATGTGTTTTAATTTAGCTAAATGAAAAGTAATACATCTGGGAACAAAGAGTTCAGGCAGTACCTACAGGATGGGAGACTCTGCCTTGGAAAACAGGATTATGGGGTAACTTCCTCCACAGTAGTTGTTGCTTCAATGGGGCTAAGAGGGCTCAGCTGACTCTGGGAACCTAGAAGCAAGTAAGAGGACTTGGGGATCGCAGAAGCATCAGCAGGAGCATCCCTGGGCTGCAGCACCAGATGGTGGTCTCACCGTGTCCACACCTCAGTGAGAAAGAGGAAACACTGTGGAGGACCACTGATATGGTGGCTGGGAATTCCTGCATGTTCACTGGAATGCTGTGGGAAGAGGCTGGGAATATAAAAGCCTTTAGAAGGGTTAAAGTGTGTGATCCAGTCAACTTTTCTAAGGCAAGGTTTGTTATGTCTTTATAATGCTGGACCACAGCAGTACAGTGAGGGGCCACTGGAGTGACTCTAATTCAGCTGTGACATGAAACTGTCCTTCCTAATGGTGGGTAATGTTGAACAGGCAGGAGATGGTAAAATCACCTCAGGGATTGCCTTTACAGACATGCCTAAGTCCACTGCAGGACAGAAATTCGGAAACACTCCAACATGAGTGTGTAAATTTTGATTTGGATTATTATTTCTCAGTTCTTATTCCAGTTCCTGCCTGTCAGCATGGTGGGAGGAAAAAAAAAATCTACATTTCCCTCAATGTGCTCACTGATGCAGCTCTGCACTGAGACAGTGATGGTGTCCAAACTTCAGTTTTAAGGGTTTGGGCTGCAGGTAGTGTGTGGTTGGGTATCTCTGGAAGTACCGGACATAGATCGGGGTAAATGCTTTGGAGCTGTGAGATGGTGCAGTACCTTTCTCTCCCCTGGGACCCGCCTATGGCTCTGCCTATGGCTGCCACTTCTGTGAGGATTTGCTGAGCATTGCCCTGCCTCAGAATCACTTGCCAAAATCACCTAGTAACATTGCATGAGCCAGTTCCCTGCTTTTCTAGTCTTTATCTGTGGCACCAAGCAGCTTTGCTTTCAGAGAACTGTGGTGTCTTGATCTGCCTGAACCCTTTAGGCTCAGTGCTGGCACTGCTGACCACCCTGAGCAGCATGAGAGCTCTTTCCAGGTGTTCATAGGCTCAATTTCAACCGCAAAAGCTGGGGGTCAAAGCATGATTTTGCAGAAAGCATCAGGTCATACCAAACAACAGCACCAAATATGCAGTTTCCTCCACAAATTAAGGCCATGAGATCTTAAAATGCCTGGAGAGAGATTAAGGCCACCTAAGGACAACAGTCCTATATTATTATAATCATCATAATCTCCATTATTATTATTATTATTATTATTATTATTATTGACATTAACTCTGATCTCTCTGTTTTCTCATTTACTGCTTCTGGAAGTCAAGGCAGCAGTTGGCTTTGCCAGCATTCCTTAATTACTTTCTTTCCATTAAGGAGTGCAGAAAGCACATGCTAAGGCAGAATTTAAGTCTTTGCCCATTGCCTTATCCCACCACAGCCACAGACTGGCCTCACCTACAGAGTTTGCATTGCAACTTTGAACCTCTCCAGCCTGACCTTGGGTTTTGGATCTGCACTTTAGGAAGAGGAAGGCCAGTGGAGATGTAGGGGTCTGACTCTTGCTTCAGATCTTCCCAAACCAGGGGAGCTGCCTCTTGTGCAGCTCTGATCCAAGCCCCTCTCTAAATATAACCATAATGCAATAAGATGCCCAAAAAAAACCCCAAAAAACCAACCCCCAAGAAATATGTCCAACAGTGGTTATTACCACAGTTACATCACAGCAGAAACAGGTGCAAGGAAATAAGCCTCCCAAAAGTTTCTATTCAGGAGGGAGATGACTGAAGAAAGCAGAAGGAATGGAGGAAGGCGGAGGTAAGGGTAGGAGCCAGGGGACAAAGCGGAAGTTGTTTCTCTTGGGATTTGGCCAACTCAGTAGCTGTCCAAACCCAGGAGATGTCTTGGATGCTCCTTCTGTTGCTGTCTTTGCTTTTTCCATTTTAGGGCTGCCTGCTTGCGGAGTGTGTGATAACACCAGTGTTGTGCTGCCCTCTGAATGCCCTGTTGCCTGGAACCTCCACAGTCTGCTGAACCGTGTTTGGGCCTAATGCAAGCAGACACACATCCTCCTGAGCAGATTTTGTGTAAATTTCAAGGAATCCTTCAAGGACTCATCAGCTCAAATAATTCTCTCTGCCCCAAAACTATGGGGATGGGAGGGAAACAATTATGGGAAAGCTCACATTCCTGCAGCAGCTGCAGTCACTTTGGGTGGGATTCATCTGACTAAACATAGATGCCTCCATCTGAGCTAGTCACATTAGGCTCACTTTATGGAGGAGAATATGGGGAAGCATAGGCACAGCTATGAGTCACTTCTTCCCAGTTCAGTGTCTAGAACAGGTCAGGCAAATCATGCCCATTTCTCTTCTTTGTTTTTAAAAGGAGCTGCAATGAAGGGGCCAAGTGTACCTCTGTAAAGTTAGACAAAGTTCATCCTTTATCTGGTGTCCAAACCAAGAGATTTGATCTGGGACCAAAGGATCAAGCTGTGATGAGGGCATTGCCAGCAAATGCTGAGTAACTACAGCAGAGTGGGGTAAATTGGCTCACCTGCAGCTTATTTCACAGTGGGAGAGGATGCAAGGGGTGCAGTGCTGGAGAGGAAATGGCCTAAGAAAAAAGCCTATAAAAGTAACCGTGGGATGTCACCCTAGTGCCGAGACTATGTTTATTTTGAACCAGATCAGGTACCTCTGCTTTTCTGTTGGCAGGCAAAAGTTACCGCCCTCCTGATACCACTGCAATTTGCTGTGTGACCAGTTACTTCCCCACTCCCAGCCCCTCTTTCCTTCCCACCTCTCCTTTCCAGACTTCAGTACAGCAGGCCCATCTTCAGATCCCTTTGGAGCCTCAGGGGGTGCTGGCTCAGCTCTGCCATGTCGTTTTCCTGGATGCCTGGTTTCGCGCTGAGCTGTGTGTCAAAACACAGGAGCAATTCCCATGCAATGTGTGCTTCAGGGACATGTAGGGAAAGGAAGTGCGGAGGTTGCCAGAAGCAGCAATGAAGTTATGTTGTTATCTGATGAGAAAAGTAATGAAACAAGAGCATGTCATGAGCCAGCTCCTCTCTTGAGGGGTTTGTGCTGAGGACCCTCAAGGCCTTATGTGCACCCATGGCTGTAACCCATAAGTGAGAGTGTGAGGCATGCACACAAGGTAAATAAATTATTAGATGGAGCTGCTCTAAGTCCACCCACCCTCTCAATTTTTTCTTTTCGTTTCTCACAGACAAACAAAAGCTTAAGTGATGTCATGGGGCAATGCATTTGAGAATTTGCCGCTGCATCCCAATATGCAACAAGCCTATCTACTATCACTGTTTTTGCATTCACCAGAGGTAACATGAGCAGAAATTATGGCAGACCCTGGCAGTACAAAGCAGAGTCCAGAGGAGATATGAGGCTTTTCAGATCTACTTTAACTGGTTCTGCTCAGTCCTAACCTGCAGCTAATGCATGGGCCAAATGCCAACTTTCCAACTCCCTGCTGTAGGTTGTTGACTGACAGAGGGGGGCTGGTGCTTTAGGGGATTTTAGTTTCCCTCCCAGAAAGAAAATCAGAAAAGTGAGTTAATTTGCTTAAAAATAGACCAAAAAAATAACATGTGTATATATGTATATATTTGAACATGCATATGATGTACTTTGCAAAGACCTAAAGAGGGGACGTCTTCAGAAGCTGATGTTGGAATTTAATACCTCTCCTGAACTCAGTACTTGGGCTCCTCAGTGTCAGCAAGATGCTCATGGACAATTTGTGCCGGGACTTTTCAGAGATTGCCTTTCTTTAGCTGACAGGCACAACTGTGGTTCTGGGGCCTTTAAACCTGCCAAAGGATTTGATATCAAGGCAGCTCCTTGCTCTGTGCTCTGATATTTCTGGGAAAGCTGGCAGGTAAGTAAGGAGAGGTATGTTCATTAAGTGCCCTCGCTAGGAGTAAAAGGGCCAAGCACCCTCCTGTTCCTGCCCCTTCACCTGTCTACAAGAAGCTCACTGGGGATAAATAAAATGGTTAAATGTATGTGATGAGAAAACAGCCTAGTAATTTCTTTACCCCCATGGCAGAATGGCTGCCAGTACAGTCCTGGGTGAATGCCAGTTCCTGTTCCCTCCCTTCGGCCACAATCCCTCTCTGGGACAAAGTGCCATCTTTGCTTCTCACTCATTAACACCCTGGCTCTGTGATTTGTGTGTTTGAGCCAAGAGGCACAATATGACCTGCTCTGTAGGATCAAAACAAGCTGTCCCAGATCATCACCTCCCTCACCAGAGATGCAAATACATGAGATGGGTTTTCCAGGGATCTTGTGTGCCTGCTACCCACGGCTGTGTTGGTACTAATGCCTATTAATAGAAGTAGAGGAAGAGATGGGAAGGGGAGCAAATCCCAGTTCTTTCCTGACAGTGCCTAGCTCTGCTCAGGTGGAAACCCTTCCCCACTGCAGTGCATCACCCCAGTCCTTGTACACCTTGTTTTTGATCTATCATCTCTACCAGGATATGGAGTTGCTTTTTGGTTTGTTTTTGTTTTTTTGTTTGGTTTTTTTTGCTTCAGAGACCTGAGAATCCACCCCACTCAGCTGAGCCCTCTCTGGCACCCATGTGGTGTGTTTGCCTCACCCTGAAGCAACCAGCTCCTACAATTTTGCTCTGAGGTTCATCCTCTCATCCCTTGCTTTCAGCAGTATGGATAAGAAGCTTTAAGCTTTCCTGAAGGTGATGAGGGAGAAACAGCTGAAACCACGGATTTGCTTCCTCTCCCAAGAAATATACACAAAAATGTTTCACTATTTCAGTCCATGGAAAAAGAGAGCTGGACTGGACCCTCTGCAGCTCTGGGCTTGCAGTGCTTCAAGAGCCAAACAGGCATGTAGGCACTCTAGCTTTCAGAATTGATTTCCTAAGTGAACTGTCAACTCCCAGTGGCTGGAAAAATCTGCAAACAATTTCTAGTCACTGAACAAAGCAAATCTTTGTACTGTGCTGTAATAGTTTATTATTAAATAAAAGCTCCTTTGTTAGGCTATAAGAAATGGTGTGTACTCCGCCACTCTTCACAATGTGCCTTGGTGTGACTTTGCAATGCATATGAAATTCTATTTCATGTCCTCTGAAAAAATGACATAGTTGGTTATTTTAATTTCAGTAGGAAAAGCTCAGGGTGAAGGAACCATCACAGCACAGCTCTGGTGATTGAACTTTATTGCTGATGCATTTGATTCAGAACCATACAAGAGAACATGGAGAGTGGACTTTATCTCATTTGCAAATGGGTAAATGAGGAGCAGCATGGACAAATGACTAGTGAGGAGACTGAAGAAAAACTTTATCAGCTGCAATTCCTACAAGTTATGTTAATTATTGGGCTGTTTTATTGCAGTTCCAGGCTTAAATGAGTCAAAACAGGAATCAAAGGGTGTCAGTGTTTTCCCATCCAGAAAAACAAATGTGTTTCCAGCTCCCTCTTTTCTTTCTATCTGTACCCAGTGAGCTCCCAGTAATCTGCCAGTTTGGGCCCTACAGAGCCCTATTACCCTACTCAGCATCTTGCATGTTGATGTTGCTTTGCAGCAGACATAGCTGTAAGCCCTTCACCTGTACATTTTGTCAGGCTGTGACTTTTTAACCAGCCCCATCAGATCATGATTTAAGTTTGTATCCCCCATGGATTTTCTTCTCTTGTTATATTTTGCATGGGGTTGGCAGTGTATGAACAGGGATGTAGTTTTCCTGATCCTTCCTTTCCCTTGTCACATCACTGGGGACATGGGAGATTCCCAGAGCTGGTGCTTCCCTCTCAGCTGGAAGAGGTGGCAGCCAGGGCCGAAGTGGGCACTGGGCAAACGATTTCTCTGAGTACTGTCCACTTTTGTCGCTTGGCTGGGCTTAAATGAGGCTTTTCCAATGTGTCCAGCTCAGCTCAGGCTGAGGCTCCTAATTCCAGCCGTGTGGGTGATTCATATGCCATCTAATAATAGCAGCTTCTGGCCATGCCAGCACAATAACTGACCATGGAAAACTCCACACTGCTTTGGGCTGCCAGCCCATCAGCCTTCCCAAGCTGAGCTGGCCACTGCTGGTGGTTTGTCTTTGAGGGCAGCAATGTGCAGCTCAGCAAGAGGCTGCAAATTGTGCTGTTGGCATTGCTGTGAGCAGTGCTGGTCCTCCAGCTGCGAGCCCTGTGTCAGTGCCAGTGCCACCACCGGGCCAGTCTAGGAGCTGGGGAAAATGGACTGCTCTTCCTGCCACTTTATGTAAAGCACTTGCTAATAATTACCTGTGCCAGCAGCCAGCTCAGGTAGTTTGCTTTCAAGGGCAAAGCTGTGTTTGTCCTTACTTGCCATCCAAATACTCTTTAGAGCATATGCAAAAATCTGCTACATGGCTGCCAAATTAATCTTGGCGGCAGAGTCACTGCTGTTCCTGCTACTGAAAGGTAGCAGAAGGTTTGCTTGGGATGCCTCATTCACTTGTTTGGATGCTTCCCGGGAGGAAGGGGGATGACAGGGCAAAATAACAGACGTGTGCCTTAGCCAGATTTCTGCACCACCTTTTTCCATGCTCCAGTGGGATTTACTGTGCCTGGTGTTTGACCAGGGAAAGGAAGGTAGGAAGGTGGTGGTGGAGGCTGGAGAGGTCTCAGTCCTAGGAACATGCAGCTGAAGCCTTGACAGGTGATGGCTCTATGTCTTGGCTGCAGACCAGAAGCCAGTCCAGGGTGGGGGCGAGAAGCTCATCACTACCCTGCATTACAGCCCGAGTCAGTGAGTTAGGGATCTCTCTTCACACAGGGACAGCGATCCAGCAAAGCCCGTGGATGGGAGCAGCATGCCCGCAGTGGGATGTCTCTGCAGCCAGGCCAGCACCGCACACGAGCCATGATTCCCACAACGTGGCAGCCCTGGACTGCTGACACCGTTGCGGGACCTCAGGCACAAAGATGGCTCTTGCCTAGCTGCTTCCAACTGTGTGAGCTGTGGCCCAGGGGAAAAACACACATCCAGGGGAGACAGGGTCACTACTGAGTCCGCGGAGATGAGCATAAAATACTGGAAGAGGGTTTTTAGAGGCCAGAAAGGCAAAGTGTGATGGAGCCAAGGAGGCGTGTGAGACCTAGCAAGATGTGACAGAGGCAAGACGATCCCCTTCGCTCCTACTGTCAAGCCCTGTGGATGCTTCCTACACAGGAGGTACACAGGTACCTCAGAACTTCACTGACTTCAACTTGTGGGGATGGCGGCTGGCTGTGCAGGCCAGGCTGTGTAGGCTATGTGCTCCTTGGACACCATCACTGCCATGCCCCTGGCTCCTGCAGCTGTCTGGAAGGGCCCCAACTTCCCAGCAGTCATGGGGATGGGGCTGTGCTCCCACACCACCCACACAGCAGCTGGGGGATTTTCCTGGTAGGCAACTGGTTCGTTGTTTCACTTTTGCCATTTGTTTGGTTTTCCTTTTATTCCTCCCCTGACCTAAACTGGAGCTGGGGTTTGCCAGACCCAGGGTCAGGGTGGCACAGGTCAGCTCCCTGTCCCAGCTGTGCTACCAGGGGAAGGGCCTGAAAGCCAGGCACCAAGGTCCAGCTATTCTTGTACCAGTGGTGGTGAAACAGTGGTGGTGCTCAACTGCTGAGGACTTCAGATATGCTTTTTGGAGCCCTCCTGTATTGCAAAAACCATGAAATGGTCCCTGGGCACAGGAGGAAGAGCTGGCCCTAGAGCCAGCCCTGAGGTGGTCATACATGGCCATAGATTTCAAGGACACCCCCAGTTTGAAAGTGGGCTGGCTCCATTTTTGCTAAGTGCATGTGGTATCTCTAAAATTACTAAATTCTGTCTTTTTACTTTGTTTTTCTTCCTCTAAAATGGATGGTTTTATTGCAGTGGACCAGCACTTACCAGCTAAAAGACTGACCAAATACCCATGCTCAGCAAACACAGTGGCACCAGAAAATCTAAGCAATGCCAACCGGGAACAACATTTGGGGTTTTGAGGCTCTTCAATTTTAAGTTTAGCACAAGGCCAGCCATGCATGAGATGACTTAAATCAGGACAATGTTGTCGTAAAACTCATCATCTGGTGTAGGACAGGAGAAGAGAAAGCCTACCCGTCTGCAGCCTGTTCTCTTGAAGGAAAATAATTTTTTTGAGTACATGTACAAAGAGAGGAGGATCCAGTTCACCAGGTCTCATATTTAACTGGGTAGATCAAAGCCTGCACTATTTGCTTCAGGACTGTTGAATTTGTTTTTCACCAGCTCCTCCTCCACAATGAAAAGTCCAAGGGGATTTTGTATTCTCCTGGGCTTTCTGCAGAATGGGGCTCTTTGCATCAGGGCTTCTAAGCAAAGCTTGGCACACAAGCTGCTGAAACTATGGGAGCTGCTAAAGGCAGAGCTGGCCCTGGAGCAGGCAACCTGAGCCCCCACTACTGTTTCAAACAGGAAAGCCAGGCCCTGGCTTAACATCAGCAGAAATGGGGGCAAGAGGATTCCCTATTACATTTTGCTGGCTGATGCTCCATCTTTCCCTTTCTCTGCTAATGCTCCAGCTAAACTGGAGCCCAGCATTTTCCGGCTGCCCATGCCAAGCAGAGCTCAGGTGAAGAGCAATTGAAACCTAAGATTGAAACCTAAGATGTCTCAAGGCACAAGGGTAATCAAGAAGTGTTACAGTGGTTGAAGACTGCACTCCACAGAGCTAAGAAAGGCATTGCTGCCTCCCTAATTGTGTGGCCAAGCCTCTGCACAGCCTCAAGCATTTTCTGTAATTGGGAGAAAACAGCAGCAATCTCCAAGGGAGAGCCAAGGAAAGGAAAAATTAGCATGCAGTATTTTTGGTTTTTCCCTATACTACAGCCCAGTCTTGAGAAGAGGAGGAAAGGGCAGGGAGAGGCATCCAAGGCAAGGAAAGGACTGGACACAGGGTAGGTGTAGGAGCTGTGCCACTGGGCTTGCTCACACTGTACCAGCCTGCAGTGAGGCCACATGGTGGGCCTGGACTGGGACACCGCACTGCAAATCTCATGAATACCTTTAATTCCCTACAATAAAAAAACAAGCATGTGTCCCTAGTAATGGTGTCCAAAGGAGATCTTTTGCCAGCTGGCTCAGCAGTGGGAACTTGCCTACTCCAAAGGTGATGGGGTGAGGAGAGAGCAGCCCTGGGGGACCAACCATACTGCTTCTCCCTGGATGGCCTGCAAAGGGCAGCTGGATTTACTGTGGCTGGAAGGGAACAAACCCCAGTGCCCACACATGCTGCAGCATACTTTGCCACTTACTGGAGCCCTGCAGACCTCAGCCTCTGTTGTGCCAGCCCCCAGCCTCACCATGGGCACTGGGACCCTTGCCACTGAGGGTTCAGTGCCTGATGACTGCTTTCACAGAAGGTCAGCTGACTTGGGGATTTTTAGTCCTCTTTTATATCTGTAAACTTCTGATGAGAGCTCAAGTTCAGCTTCTGAAGCAGAATGATACAGACAATTTTTTCTTCTTTGAAGCTCCATCCAAGAAGCCATATTCAAGCAATGCCATGCTGTGGGGTCCCACAGACAAAGTTGAAGGAGCTTACTGAAAGGAGTGACTGGAGCCTGAAGCAGTCAGCAATGACAGGGATGAGATATATCTGCCCTTTCCCAGCAAAAGTCTTCCGGATAAAAAAATTTACCAGTGAAAATATTGCCACAATTCCTTGGTACTATGGGATGTTCTGTATGTCTTCAAAACAAAACTGCCTCAAGGCAAAATAGGCAAAGTGAACTTTTCTTATGTCTTGGGAGGGCTGGCTGCTCATAAAATGGGAACAGAAGTCTTCAAGCAGCAAAGGTGCAGTAGGAACTGTGCTCATGATGGGGATGCACACATTTCTCATGGCTCTCCCTCAGAGGATGCCGCATGGAGCCACAATCCTTTTTCTACCCAGCCCTATAGGTGCCTCTGCTTGGGATTTTTCACTAAGCGTTGCTATAGGAACTTAATTGCTTCTGTTCATCCAGGTCTGAGCAGCTCCCTGCTCCCACTCCTACTCTCTCAGGGCTGGCAGCGTCGGGGCTCTGAGGACAGTGGAGGATGCTCAGGTACAGCAGGAGTGGGGTCGTTCAGCTCAGCTAATTAGTGCTACTATTTCTGTCTCTGGCCTTTTCTCGGTTCGTATCCATCTGGGGCTCTTTTCAGTCATTGCAGAGCTTTCCACCCTCTTGTTTTTTTCCTCTCTCCTCTGTCTTCCAGATTTTTGCCACTGTTTCATGTTGCTGTCCAAGTTATTTTTCTCTTCTCTCTTGCTCCAGTCGTGGGAACATTAGTAATGTTTTTCTGCAGAGCAGGGTGGCTCAGAGACTGCCTTGCAGACCTGACAGGCACCCTAGTGCTGCTGGCAAAGGCTGGAGCAGCTCAGCCAGCCCATGGGAAACGATCCTGTTTATGGTTCATCACCATCTGATCTACCCACTGCTTCTCGCTCCCGCCTGGGCCCAACTGTGCCGCTGCTGTGCGTGGCCATGCGCGGGATGCAGCCTCGCTCCCTGCTCCCTGCTCTCCTGCCGCAGCCACCCCACGTGTGGGGCGAAGGGAAGCGTGACTCACATGGGCCTCCCACCCATGAGTAACAGCATTGGTCTATCACGTCTCAGCCAGCTGGGGCAGCTCGGAGGGAGGGCGGCTGCTTCCTGGGCAAGGCATGAAATAGGTCACTCCGTCCCCAGAACATGGGTGAAAACAGAGGCCCAAGATTGTGAGACATGGCAGCAACGAGCAGCCTCACATCAGATGCAGGAGCAGTACCCCATGATGGGGGGGGCAGGGAAGGAGGTACACAGACACGAGCTGCAGGGATTCCTGTTAAACACCATCAGTTCTTCCTTCTCCCGTGCCCAAACCTGCTCTTTTTTTTCCAAGGAAATATGCAGGGACAGTTCAAACCCAGTGAGGGAAGACGGGTGGAGATGGTGGGAACACAAAGCAGTTATGTGCTTCTCGGGGTGGAAAGAGGCCCAGGTTATTAAATAGCAGGCAATTTTAGCATGAGTTATTAATACTAGTTGTTTGTACTGGGAAGTGGTGCCTAGGGGCTCCCATTGCACTAATCATGTAACAAAGCCGTGTTCCTAACACAAATAGCTTGTGTTTCAGCCTGCAGAGAACAAGTTGTCTCTTTCCCATTACCCTCTCTTTGAAAAAGCAGCTTGAAGATTACACAGTTGAGCCCACAAAAACTGGGAAAGGGAAAAAAAATTACACTGGGCTGCCCTACAGTGCCATTGCTTAGACCCAGCCAGCCCAGTAACTCCATCAGCACTGTAGGCCCACACCATCTGCTCTTCCCCTGCTTCATTCCCAGTCATGGCAGGCCTGGCCTTAGCATTGCTGGTGATTTTTGTGTTGCCTGTCTTTGGGTTCTAGTGTAGTAATGTCATGACACTCGTTTAGGGTATGGGGGGCTGTGGGAAGTCTTTTCTTTCCTTGCTGATTAATGCTGTATATCTCTGTTGTATTTTTTTTCAGGCTTTGCAAACTGCGCTTCTCTCTCAGGTACGTGCACTTCTGAATTATATTAATTAATGAATGAATTTAATGAATTTAATGAATTAAATTAATTAATTTATAGCCTTGGCACTAAAGCACAGACTAAAGGTCAACAGCATCTGCTGATTTTGGATGGTACAAACCACAACTACCACACTATTTTTTGTTTTCCTGAGGACTTGGCATTATATTCCATCCACATGGCAATACAGGTCCTCCTGCCTTTGGCTGCAGCTTTGAGCATGCAGCTTTTCATCAGCCCAATCCCAGGTGAGGCTGGAGAATGATGAATACACCCTGGAGCCCCAGCCCTTCACTTAGCAGCATTCAGCTCTGGAAATGCTGTAACCTTGGTTCCTGACCTGGCGCTCCCTGGCAGCACCATCATCTGCACCCCCAACGCAGCAAACAACCAAGGTGCCAAACAGGACAGGGCGGCCCCATGGCATCTCCTGCCCTCTTGACGTTCATCCTGAAGCAGATCCAGCTGGTGGAAGAGATCAGCTGGAAGATGAGCATGCAGGGGTTGGTTAAAGGTAGTGGCAGTGGTGCAAGTTTGGTGCAGAGAGTGCAGAGAGGGGCTGTCAGTCCATGTGCCAGGTGTGCAACACTACTGAGACTTGTTGAGCATGATGCTCTGCAGGTGTGTGTGTGTGCAGGACTTTACTGCATCAGCATGTAACAAGTGGGAGACCCTCACCTCCCACTACCTGCAGGCAGCTGCTAAGGCTCAGAAATGCCACAACCAGCTCTAAGCCACTGACAGCCATGGTCTCTGGTCACCATGGATCTTCCTACTGATGCCCAGTCCCCACAGGCCTGCTCATTTCTCATGTCTTTTTCTGAAGCTTGTTCCATCCCTGCTTCTGACCTCCTGTTGGTTGAAGTTGTGGGGAAGCCACTGTTACGCACACCCACCCCCCAAAGTGAGCCAATGCTGAAGCACTGCCACTGGCTGGGAGAATTTTGGATTGTGGCACATAAGCTAAGGCACCCTGGCCACCACCAAGCTCCCTGTCGAACTGCAGGGTCAGTTTCACCCCTACCAGGCCACTCCCAGAGCTCTCCTGTCTCACTGGCTTCTCAGCTGGGTATGCTTTACGCCTCCATTCTACCCTTTTCCCCTGCCAAACCTTAAGGCTGTACCAAATTACAAAAGCTTAATAATGGCTGAAGGGTGAACAACAAAACCCAACAAAACAGAACACACACACAAAAAGAAGTTAACATGAGCAAATAACAATGCAAAGTTACCTCCCTTAGTCTGGGAAATGGCTTCCCTATTTTGGCTGAGGAAGGACTAAGGCAGAAGCTGAGCACTGACAGCTCAACAGAGTGGTCAGGGTCTTGCCAAGCTACAAGCAATGGAAACAAAAAGCTTTGAAGCAAGAACAGCTCAGACACCTTGAAACCAAGCAGTCCTACTTTTTCCATACTGTTTGTCACCACTGACTTGACACCGTCCATGACAACTATACTCAACAGGAGCACTCATTAAATATGTCCAGCTTTGAAGATGACTGCATCTAGTTCTTTGCAGATGATGCCGTAACCCACCTGAGTGGACACACACAGATTAACCCAGGCAGGGGAACTTCTCTTCCTCCTTCCCTCTTCATGGATGGGCCAAGTGTTTGTGAGACACCCTTAGCAAGCAAGGGATGAAAACACAGCCCCCACAGAACAGCCCAGAGTTTAGCACAGCTTGGCTTTGGCCCCTGAACTGACTGCTCCTGCAGCAGAGTTAACCAGGTCAGTCTCTCTCCTCCTTTCAAACACTTCATCTGTGTGACACTGCATTTTCATTTATTTTTCCACCCGACGCCCATCAGCTATTTTTCTTTAGAGGGAAGGTAAACACCCTGTTTTGTTTTCCCGTCTGTATTTAAACAGTGAATAGAGTGAAGCAACAGGCTGGGAAGCAGAAAGAGGAAAGCAAGCAGCTCTGAGTGGAAGCGATACAAGCACTGATTGCAACCAGGCTTTTCAGACGAGTGAAAAATAACTCCCTCCCCCAAGGAGATACTTTAGAAGCTGAAAGCTAAGAACTTAAGTACAAAGGCTTTTGTTTTTATTGACATTGTAAGAAACATTTTTTTTCTTTGTTACAAAAAAGCTAAGTGGTTCTGAAAGCAGAAGTACAGTTCATATATGTACACAGTGCTACAGACCCTTCAGATCAACCTAAGGCTTGAGAAACATCAGATCATAACTGCAGGTTTATCAAATGAAGACCACTAAGGTCTGTTACAGCTGAACACTATTCCTACCGTACATAAATGTATTTACACATTCTCTCTTTTTTTTTTTCTTAAAAAAGGATTACAAGCTTTATAAAAAAATTTAAAAATTGAAAAAAAAAAGCAACACATTTTTATCTTACACATCTGCAGGACTGACAACAGTAACTGTTCCATAGGCAACATTCCACCAATCCAAGGACAATAACACGTGAATACCAGAGGTTTACAAGACGTTTTGGACACTATTAACAGTGGTATGTGCTATTAGCTGAATGGCAAATACAGCCTCATCAGGAAAATTTGGCAACACATCCTGGTCCCTCTCTTTTACAGGGTCAATGCAAAATAAGGCACATACATTGCAAGAATATAAACACTGCTGTTCAGGAGGACAAGCCACTGCAGGACAGGCATGGGCAAGCCAACCAGCCATCTCACTGAGGGGCAGGGGAAGCAGTGACTGGAAGTGAGCAGCCAGCCAGCATCTTAGTGCACGTACCATTTGGGGCCATTCTCCAGGGAGAGAACAACATCATCTGCCATGTGGCTGTGTGGGACCATTGTACTCCCCAGCAAAGCCCCTGTGGAAGCCCACTGACTTCCCTGCACACACACTTTTCCTTCACCTGGGTGTAACTGAAGGATGAACTCTCACTGGCAACTTCCACTTCATGGAAAGTAAAACTACCTGGAAAAACACACACACTTCAGGCAGGCTGAGTCTTACTGATGTGCCCGAGGCCAACAGTAACAAATATGGAAGACCCTCACAGAGCCAGAAGAAATGGTGATTTAGACTTAGGCTGCAATGCTTTAAAAATAGAACATTCACAATATTTTGTGCATTTTCTTGTACTCTAGGGTGAGCAGCGGGTTTCTAACAGCTATTGCAAAAATCAACTGATGTGCCAGGAACACAAAAGCAAGCTTTGACTCTGTAACTGGAAGAGGTAGAAGGGTGCCAGTAAACACATCCCACCAGTGTTGATGGGACTTTCCCCAGACTGCCACACATTGAGAAGGAGGGTGACAAGTGAAAGCTGGTGTCCAGCGCAACAGTGCCATGCTCAGAGAGACCAGTCTGCCTTATCAAAACAGAACCAAACCCCAAGATAGCTGGGCTATGATGTATTGCTACCCTCACTGGTACCAAAACAGGCTCTTTAGTATCAAACAGAAAAGTGTGAGAAAACACTAAAAACTGAAAAGTGACACATGAACATAAGTTGCACATACATTTAATGGTGAAAAGGATAACTCATTTGCACAAACTCCCCAAGGACACAGTAGAGTCTCTGATTCTTCAACTTTGCCAGATCAAATGGGATGCCTGTCTTGAGTGTGTGGTTTCTGCCAAGACACACTGTTGGCCCAAGACAAGGGTAAATGAGTGACGAAGGTTTGTCAAATCCAGGAAGGCAAATTAGCTACTCAAACAGTCCCTTTTAGCCTGGAGCAATATGAATGGCTCCGTCTAAGCTCTAATGGATCACATCTGTTAATAGCTTTCCCAGCATCAATTGCACCAGCAGATACAATTATGAACTGGAAAATTGAGTTTAAAAAAAATATGGTGGGGATGGTTGGGGTGTTTTTAATGTATTGGCTCCATAACAATAAGACTTCTCTCCCAAGCAACCTACTCCCAGGCTGGTCATAAGTCTCCCTGTTGAAATTGTTTATAAACATGTAATTGACTGCTTAATAAACAGCCAGTGATTGGTTACCGAGAACCATCTGAAACATGTTCAACACAGCCTTTTGTCATGCCTATAGTGCTGCTTCTCTGCAGGTTTGTGAGCTGTATCCCAGTGCTGCAATGCACAGCATGCAGCCCCTGGAGCATCCCTGCCCCTGGGAATCTGCCCAGTGGGATGCATCCCCTCTTGTCCCAGCAGGAGGGCAGGGACAGTGGTTGTGTACAGACAGCAGGTTGCTACAGGGCCTCTGGGCAGTGAGAGGAAACAGGGAGCAGCTTCCTCCTGCTGCCACGGCAAACCAGTCGTTTGGCATGGTGAACTGTGCCCAACCGTCCGTGCAGCCCAGGGACCACTGCAGGTGGGCTGTGAGAGCTGGTCAGGGGCAGGGAGGCTGGGAGGGGAACTGGCAAAGGACAAAGTGCAGGATGAGCGAATATATGTGTGTGAGACAGAGGAAAAAAGAAATGCTGGCTAAAGACACAAGGAAAGACAGGAGCTGCATCATAGGTGTAGGATATTTACATTTGTTTTGATTTCTGATGTTCCAGCTCACAGTGCAAATCTCTTGGTACCTGCTGTGATAAGCCCAAATATGGCCCCTGCCCCAGATTCCTATGATGTTTTCCTACTGATTTATAGCTTCATCCTCTGACTCCAACAGCTGTTAACAGATCAGTGTTATCTGACAACTTCATTGAGGTTCCATTCCTACACATTTCCTCAAATACCATGTCCTGAATCAGCTGGTATTTCACCTTTTTTTTACAATTGAAAAAAGTGCTATAGTTTTCTGGCCTATAGAAGTCACTTTCTAATCTTGATTGGGCTAAAATTTATCTGTATTTCAAAACTGACCATGTTCCCTCTTCTCACTATATGTCTACTATAACACCAGCTCCTTACAGACATAAAATCCATGACTTTAAGTGCCTCCACCATTTACATCCCATAGTAGGACTTTACTACTGGGATTTGACTGAGAAGTCTGCAAGGGCTGGAACCCCATGCAGCTTCTAGGAGTGGGTGAACTTAAACCATGGCCTTGTGGCTATTCTCCACACCAGCCTCTTCACCCAGGAACACTGTGTGTTCAGAGGTGCAGACACGGAGCCCAGCAGAGCCAAAACTAAGCCAGTGCTCACAGAGCAAGTGCCACTTCACCTCTACCAGTGAGTAACTTCACGATCACGGTGCATTGGTTTCCATTTTTTGCCATTGTAACTGAGCCTGGGCATTGACCGACTGGTTTGCTTTGAAATTAAATGCACGTGGTGTCACCGAGAGAGAGGGAGGGAAGCTGGATTGGTCTTTCTGAGCTTTGATTAGTTGCCAGACAGCTCAGTTGGTTACAGCATGGTGCTAATAGCATCAAAGTTGTGGGTTTGATCCCCATACAGGCCATTGACTGAAGAGCTGGACCTGATAATAATTCCAGATCAGAATATTCTGTGATCTGTGAATACTTGTCATTCCCCTTGTTTCTTTGCTATTTTTAAGGGCAGTTTAAATTTCTTAATTTTGTAAAGCCTGGACACAGTGGAAAAACATTTAAGATTATCAGATTGCTTGCAACTGCTTTGATTTATTTGGCTAGTCTGAGAACTGGGCCAGCTATTCATTTTCTACTTTTACATGACATGCCCATGGTGCTTTTGAAGCTGTATGTAACCATGGAGCTGTCTGGGCTAAAAGGGATGTACACACTGTTCTTCCAGCAAATAAGAACCAGTAGCTCAACAAATTACACCTCAACAATTTGCATTAAAAAAAAAAAAATCCCCAGTATGAAATACTGCTATTTTGTTATTTCATTGTATGAAATACCTAGTAAGACCCTGATCGTATCTCCACAAAAGTGGTCTGCAATGAGAAGATTACAGACTACCCAAGTCACAAAACACACCCGTAATTTTGTTATCTAGTCATTTAAAAAAGAAGGCTGAAAACCAGAATACCAAATACTGCAAAAGGTGAGAGCTGGACTAAGAACAGCTCTCTGGTCCTCTCCTTCCTCTGAAATAGGTCAAACATGACACCATCTCAGTATCATTATTCGAGACAGTGACAGCTATCTCTGTGTGTGTTTACAAGAACCTTAAGCTTTCACTAGAGATCAAAGGGCTGATGGTTTTTACATTTCTTATTTGCTTGAACCTCCCAACGTTTTCTGCTCCGTCTCTGAAACTGCAGCCCAGGGGTACCATGGCAGTGCATTTCTAAACTGGTTTTCCACCTCACTGTGATGTGTCCAGTACATCCAGAGAGGATTTCATCACTGTATGCTCACTTCACATTCTGCCTGGTTATATGTTCAAGGGCAAAAGTTGAAACTGTTTTACAAGGTCTATCTTTGTTCGAGTAACAGAAAATTGCCAAGTCATTTCATCAGGCCTTTCTTTACAAAAAAAACCCCAAAACAAAACATAAAAACATGCACTTCACACGTTTACATTGGTTTACAATTAAAAAATAAAAGAAAAAGAAAAGAAGCATACAGACATTCAAAAAGGGTGAGAGAGAGAGAGGGAAAAGGGAGAAAGGGAAGGAATGGGTGTAGCAATATTGGTTCAAAACTGAAATGGAAGACAGTTTCTCCCTAGAACACTTTAGGGTTTTCAGAGTCCTTATTCCATAAAAGGAATATACTTGAAACACATCCCATTTAGGTGAGATGAGATTGCTAAAATACATACACAACTAAAAAATATGAGTCTTTTTTTTTCCATCTGTTATCTCCTAAGTGTTTTTTGTTTTTTATGTCTATTGCATAACAGCAAGAAACTTGCTTTCTTCTGCAAGTGAGGTCAACAAAGAGCTCATGTCCCCAATAGCCATGTTGGTTGTGCTTACAGGCATAGCTGGGAATGTAAGAGATGGTCGGGGAGTGGTGAGGCGTGAGGAATTGCGAGAGACATTTTGAATGATACTTGGGCTCAGGGCTCCTGAAATTAAGCTGACATGGTCTCCATCATCTATGATAGCATCAAAATCTATCTGCACACCCTCTAGACTGTTGCTGTCAATGCTGTCAACTGTACTTGACACTTGGTTAGCCCCCGGGGAAAGAAGCTCGGATGAGTTTTCAGTTGCAGTCCCCTGCAGCAGGCAGTTGGTTTCCAAACCAAAGAAAGAACCTGTTTTCATAGCTTGGTGGCTAAAGCCCATGGTTTGGTCATATAACTGACCAGAGTAATTCTGCACATTAGAGCAGAACTGCTGTGATTGACCTTGCATTTCCATCTTAATGGTGTTTACCCTGTACGTCTGGTTGCCATCACCTACATGTCTTTGCTGTTGGGACAGGTTATTTCTCAACACGTTTTGCCGTCTGTTGCTGCTGTAATTAGAGCATGACTGGTAACTTTTGGCCACTGACAAACCTGAAGGCTGACTACCAATCGTGTGAGACACCAGTGGACAACTCTGCGGCCCTTGATACAGGCTGCCTTGTGAGGTAGGACTAACCTGCCCTAACATCATTTGACTGGATTGATTGACTCCCTGGTAGTGAACGCCATCTCCAACTGGTTGGCTTTGCAAATATTCCTGTTCCATCATATTCCTGTTCTGCATCCCATTAGCCATAGCGGTGGTTTGATCACTGGATGCCATGGGATGGCTGAAATTTTGCTGGTTCCCATTCACTGGCATGTTACTGATTCTTAGCTTCTGCCCTTGTGCTGCCATGCCACAGGAATTGTCTGTTGCCCCAGACATCGTTGCTTGACTCCCCATGTTTTCATTGTAAGGCTTGTTGGACTGCATGCTGAAAGAATTCCCAGATCCACTGCCAAGAGCCATGTTTTGCTGTAAACTGTAGGAAGTGCTATTCTCCACCAGGTTCTGATAGCCATTCTGCTGGGCCGTGTTGCTTCTCTCCAGGTTCTGCTGCTGAACCATCATATTGTTATACAGTCTGAAGGCCCGAGCCTGCTGCACTGCTGACCGCTGACCACATTTCAGCTTTGAAGGAGATAAGTCAGAACTTCCTGAACTTACTTCATTCCACTGAATGGGCAAGTCGCTCTTATTTGCCTCGGGACCCACCTGCTGACTGCTAGGTAGAGGGGCTTGGTCAAAGTTGCTGGGGTTGTTGTTTCCTGAAACTGAGCTGTGGTGCATTTTGTTGCTGTCTAGGACATTGTTCAACAAGTGGTCGTACATGCCCTGGTTCTGGGAATTCAGATACTGGACCACGTCATCTGGCAGGAGATCCTCATCATTCAGACTACCACCTGCTTCCATTGTAGCAGCCTCCAGAGCGATGTTCTCACTGATGCTTGGAGGACAGGGGGAGCTGAAGCTGCGGAAGATACTACCCTCAGAACGGGTGTAGTTCTGAAGAACAAGGTTGCGCTTTTCCATGGATGGAGGCAAAGCAGGAGGGTTAAAGCTATTAAGACTGTTGAAACGCTGGACTCTAGGGACAGACAGGTTGTCGGAGGCCATTCTGACTGGATCACTGGCTCTCCTCGTCCCATTTCCTAAAGCTTCATGAGACAGAAGATGCCTCCTGCTGTAACCATTTGCCCCACCATCACTACATCTTCGAGGGGCATTCACTGGAGGCAGTGGAGATACTCCAGACTCCCTGCAGTCACCCAAGAGTGCCATCCTTGTCTTGAGGCTCATCCTCTCCATGTTAGGCAGTGGAGTTGGTGGAGGTCCACCAGTAGCTGCTGCATATTTAGCTTTCAGCCTGTATTGCTGAGCTGGGGTGAGGCTGAGAAGACTTGGCAGGTCATCACACTGGCTCGCTTCACTGGAGCGCCGGGAGGCGTCTGTCGAGATGGGGTCATAGGAGTCTGCAACGCTCACGTTCTGCGGTCTTCCCTCTGCCTGGGAAGCATCGCTGGATCTCCGGCTGGAGAAGCAAGGTGAAATTCCAGAGGACCTGCGGCTGCTCAGGTAGGCTGAACTGATTGTGCTAGTATTGCTGTCCCTCCTGTTCAGCATGTTCAACACAGTGATGTCCGTACTTGAAAGTTCACTCCTGTTTGGCAGAATAGTCATGGATCCTCCGACACTGCAGCTGCTGTTCGACTGGGTACCTGCAGGTAAAATTCACAGTTAAACAAAGAGGCATTATCCGGAAACTGGTGCAGAAAACACACACTAAAGAAGTAAGTGGAATACAGAGGAAGAACATCATCACAGCCAATCATAGCACTGTCCTTTCTTGAAAGAAGTAGGGACAAAAACTGTGTCCTTAGGTTAAAAGCTAATTCAGGGACTCAAGGGTAACATTTCAGTGTGAATCCCAGCAGAAAATTTATAGGCCATAGCCACAAACTGTCATCAGCTTGTGCAGTGCTCCAGCCTGCAGTGCAGCTATGCTGGCTGATGTGCCAGGAGGACACATTCGTAAGGGAGCTTTTTATAGGCAAAATATAATTGAACAGGAATTTGCATGGAATGGCAAAAGATACAAATTGGAAGCTATTCAAGGTCATTGCTAAGACTTCTTGAAATATTCTTGAAATAACTCCTAACAACTGCAAAACATCTTTGCTGGTTTCCTTGTTTTGTTTTGGTTTTAAGTAAACAGGATAAATTTCTTAATTTTACATAGTTTCTTTTGATTGAATGTGTCTCAGAAAACCTGGGCTGTCACTGCTGGGTGGAGCACAGAAACCTACAGGCATGCTGTAGGCAAAGTAGGGGCAGCAGGGACATCCGTTTTGGTCATGAGCAGCTCTTTGGAGGAAACCAACCAGGGATCTTCAGAGTTCAATCTTGCTTTGCTCCCATTCATGGATCAGAACATGTATCCATGTTGGACACATGTACAGGATATGTACAGATGCTCTGCCCTTTGCAGAGCATCTGTACATATGATTTCTTCTGTGTGTGGGAACAGGTTATTTAAAGGGAAGCCAAACACATCAGTGCAAAGGGTGCCTTGCAAAGGCCTCAACAGAAAGACTTGCATATAATAAACTCACAGGTATTTATTTCTTCTGCCTTTCCTCAAAACAAGACAGGATTATGGTGATGTTGGGTCCAAACCTTTAACTGTAGGCAATATTTAAAATGTGATTCATGACTCCCTTGCTAGCCCCCGTTCTGTGGAACACAGGACTATCAGACTTCTCACAAGGTGGGCAGTAGGACTTGCAATGAGGGGATAAACAAAAAGTGTTCAATTTACAAACCATTTCACAGCTGCTGAGTTTCCTAAGCTGTGCAACTCCTGCAAGAGTTGAAAGACTGAGCTAGCAAGCAATGAGCTTAAAGACAAAAACTGTTATCCCTCCTGTTATGTGTATCTCACCATTTCCTATGAGAGGCGGCAAGGTTGGGGCTTTGGAAGGTGGAATGGGGTTCAGTCTTGGAAGCATTCCATTAACTTGTTTCAACCTTTCTAATTTCACTTGCTCCATCCATTTGGTCCCTGTCATATTCCTCCTGGCTTGTAAGCCAAGTGCTGTGGTGGCTGTGGAAATGGTAGAGTCCATGATTGGGGTTTCATCGATGACACTGAGGTCTCCTACGCTACCACCACCAGTTAGAGTAAGCTCGATCCCATTGTTGGAATAGTTGCTGATGGGGGACTGTTCGCTGCTGCATGTAGACTGACCACCAGGGCTTGGCTGAGATGTCTGTTGGAGGGAAGCAAGAGACAAAAGAATGTGAGGATTAAAGCAAACAATGTTAACTGGAGCACTTGCACTAAATGAAGGTCTAAATGGAGCTGAAGATATAGATGCAGAAAAGTTTAGCATTAAATGAGAACAGTGATCATTCATAAAGAGGCTTTCTAGAAATAGATTTTAACTGCAGTGAATGTAATTGTGAAACACAACGCTAAAATCCCCTTTTGATAACGGTATACAATATACCTCCATAAGACACTTATCTGAGTTATTTCCCTAGTTACTGCTATCACTTCATGTAATTTTTGAGCATGTATGGATGGATACCCTACTTTGCTTAGGTGCTGTTCCTAACGGAAGCTGCAGCTTAAAAAAACCAAACTAGAATTCAACCATGTTACAAGGTATTAGTTTACACTGCTAGGCTTGCAAACAAACAAACAAACAAAGACTCCAAAAACACTGGAATTTTGGTTTTTTTAATTAGACTTGTGGCTAAAGAATGTAAGCATTTTCCAGGCTTAAGGCTCATTGTTACAACCAGTGGTTGGCCTGAAATGTTGGCATGTAATAAAACAGGGACAAAACATCAGTGCAAAAAATACTGTATCATATTATCAGCATCCTGTGATCCTGGTAGCACTCAGGTCTAATTTATACCTCCTCATATCTAACTTACATCACCTCTGCCCTGAATCAATAAGGTGATGATCTACTAAATCAAATCCTTTGTTTCATTAGAATTTAAGATTTTAAGTGCAAGACTTTAAGTAGACAATACAGGCTGCTATTCTGCAGGGATATAAACATGCCACAATAGCATCTTCTTTCTTAACAGAGGGTGTTCCCTGCTGCTCTAGTAGAACTCTTGCTGTGGGGAAACATGGGCCTGATGTACTTTTCAGACTTTTTATGAAGTTCTGGCAAAAGAATGGGAAAATTGACAAACTGACAGACAAAACAGAGGAAGACAGACAGAAGTCTTTGGACTTTATATCTCACTGTAAGGTTCTATCAATGTGATCACAAATCAGTGGGGCATGCTGTATAATTTTGCTCCCAAGAACAGTTTCATGTAAGTATTTAACTTTCAGGGTTTCTGATGTGGTTTTGTTTTTTTGTTTTGTTTTGTTTTTTTTTCCCCTGCCATTCTGTGATCTTTATGTACATTTTAGTGAAAAATGCTGTCTAGAATTTCTAAAGTGGCAGTGATGACTCTCGCTTTAAACATCAGTGAATGAAGACACAGATTCATGGCACTACTGTAGCTTCATATGCCCCTAAGGAGTCCATTTGAGATGCAATAACTATTTTATTATTTCTAACTTGAATGATGATACTTAGAATTTATGAGGCCACACTGAGCAAGTTCATTTCCAAATCCTGGCCATAGCAGATTTGGTGACAAGAATAGAAATAACAGTTATTATACGGAAGAAAGTTTGTGCTTCTGGACAATAGCTCCGTGCCATATGGAAGAAGAGTAACAGTGATCAAAAGCCTGTTCTTGTAGCACATGTGAAGATCACAGTGAGGTAGAGTACAGAAATAAGAACTGTATTATGCAGAACATATATTTCTAGATGTGCAAGACAGAAAAAAAATGGATGTCTCATCTAGAGGGAAAAGAACAAAGACATTTCTGAAGATGTTTCACCAATATAAGCCAGATTTTTCACATGTCAAGTGTTGCAAAATGCTCACAGCACATTACAACTGGGAATGCTCTTGATGGATTGCACATTACTAAATAAAGGAATGATTGAACAACAGGCAGAAGACTAAAACAAAAACATAAATAATGTTGCAATAAGAAAAACGGCAGAAAAGTTAAAATTCCCTCACCTTATTACCCACTGTCCTTAGGAAGTTAGAACAAGACATTTAAGAGCATTAGACAGAAAAGACATTGAATTAGTTGAAAACAGGAAAATATATCTTAATTCATATGTGCAATGAAAAGCAAGAAACACAGAATTATTTTTAAAATATAATTTTCAGTGAGAAATATTTAATACTATGTAAGCAATCGGCATTAGTACCCCTCTTGCACAAATTTTCATGTTAAAGCTGTGTTCAACATGCGTCAATAATGCTACACATTTACCTAGCAAAACAAAAGAAGTTTTGTTCCTTTGTAAACTTAGGTAGTTATCACCAAAGATAGCAGAGGACCTCCTTTAGACTTAGCAGGCGTTTATCCTGGGCCCTTGGAAGTTTCTGAATTCAGGATTAATACTGAACAGTTTGAGCATAAGCCTTAGGCACAACATAGCAGTAACTCATATTTCAGTGAGTAATCACTTTGAATTGCAGCATGATTAACAGTATGAGCATGGAGGGCTCATATTTGTAGTCCCCAAGGGCTGGATACAGATGAATCATAGGCCCAGATGGGGAAGAGGATGGAGCGACTGCCTTTGACTTAACCCTTGTGAAGAGGGCAGATGGCACACAAAATGCAGGCAAATGAAAGAACTTTTATATTTAAGATATCATCTCAAAAAACTGAATACGGTCCTTTCAACAGTTTAATGCAATACGTTAAGGCAAACCAGAGAAAAGATCTGCAGACTCTTAATTCAATTTGATTTAGTTAAACTTGGATTAGGTTAACTTGAGTAAGTATCAGATAAACATAAGAGGTCACATCACAACAGAGATGATATGTTATCAAAAGATGCCTGTCTGCTGTTTAAGAAAGTCAGTTCATCCTGCTTCAGTTTGATCCATGACCCAAAAGCCTCAAGCCCCTAAAATCTGATGGCTTCCCCAGGTTCTCCAAAAATTATCATCATCAATATCATCTTTTTAGTAATTTGGACTTGTTTTGTTTGGTTTTTTCCTTATTCTGGCTTTCAGCCTGCAAAATTCAGATTCACCATCTTCTGGAAACAGAAGAGTGGGAAAAATGTTGGTTTTTTTTTTTTAAATGAAAACTCTGATTTTCTCATACTATGCTTATTCCAGAAGATGGAGCTTTATAAGAGAAACAATTATTGTAACAGTTGTCAACACTGTACTTACTCCATATTGCACAGACTAGATATAACCTTTTTATTTACTATTTCTTAGGCTTTAAAAATATTTTACTATGTAAACATAGAAGAAAACCTCACAAAACCAAACCTTGCGAGCTAGAATTTACAGTTTTGAGCACTTCATAAAGGGATTATTAATTGGTTGCAGGAAGAAAAGGGACAGAGGGAGTGGCACGGTGTATTGCATACCATTGGTTTTTCTGACTTGACAGCTTTCACTTGGAGGCATTCTTCACGCTTTGAGGTAGTGTTGCTGAGGTCCTTCTGCTCACCAATTGCACCCTGAGTCTGATGGCCTGGTGACCGGGTCTGAGAGTGGCTGCCTGGGTCTCTTGGTGGTGGAGGCCTTGGGTGGATATCTCCCCGCTGTTTCTTGGTGACGTGTGCCTCCGGGCCGTGTACGGTCTTCACATGTTTCCGGAGAGAGCTTGGGTCTGTGTAGCGCTTTGTGCAGCCCGGGATCTTGCAAACATATGGTTTCTGACAAGACACAAAAACCACTTAAATTAGATTTAATTCCATGTGGGACTACTGAAGAACTCCTTGGAGCACAGCTGGTGTCACAATTACACACTTTCACAGTGAATTTGTTACCTGATTTATGGTCTCTACAGAGACTGAATCATAGAATAGTTTTGGTTGGAAGGGACCTTAAAGATTATCTAATCCCACGTCCCTCCTGACATGGGCAGGGACACCTCCCACTAGACCAGCCTGCTCAAACCCACATTCAAACCTGGCCTTGAACACTGCCAGGGATGAGGCATCCCCAGCTTCTCTGGGCAACCTCTGCCAGTGCCTCACTACTCTCACAATAAAGAATTTCTTCCTTATAACCTGAATCTACCCTCTTCTAGTTTAAAGCCATTACCCCTTGTCCTCTCAAATTGTGACTGCACCTAGTCAAACCCATTAGTTCCCCTTGATTCAGAAGGTAGCAATTAATGCTGCATAGTTGACAGAGGGCAGAGTCTTTCATGGTACCAACTGGCACAGCTTTCACTTATCTTAGCAGAGGAGTCAACACAACTATGGCTATTTATGAAGAGTAGCCTAATTTTCAATCCTGTCCATTGCTTGAACAGTTTGATAGTGTTTCCAGTATACCTAGTGCCTACTCCTTGACACTGAGAGGCAAACAACCCCCTTCAAAAGATGTCAGCCCATTTCTTCAGGCAGAATTAACTGGGGAAGCATTTTTTTCTGGCTCCTTCAGATCACCAGTTTGATGTCAAAGCATAAGACACTGAGCCATGAGCATTTTCATGTTGCAGCAATATATGCACTAGTACTATTATTGCTACTAGCATAATTTATCACTCATTTTTTTAGAAACTGCTTTCTTTGTCTGTGAATTTCTATAGTTCACTAAGCAATGTAGAATAAAGTAAATTTACTGTATTATAATTTAACAATGCCTTTGTTCTTGTATTATGAGAGGATTAGAAAGAGGAGTTGAGCACTTCCTAAATCCTTTAATTGCCTCAGGAAGCAAAGCATTGTTCACTCACTTTCATTACTGAATTTTTTCCAAGAAATTACTATTTTAAAGAGTTTTTTTTAATACTAGCCTTCAAAAAAAAAAAAAAAAAGAAGAGACCCTCATGCAGAGTTCCTCAGAGGTCTTCTCTGTCTGCTTACACATGGCACTGTGGAGCCTTTGACAAATATAGCTTCTTCATACCTGTCTAAGGCCTGAGCCTGCTTCCACTGACATCAGTGGAAAAAACCTCCCATTCACTTGAACAGCAGCAAAAATGAGCAATTTAAAGATGATGTTGAGCTATTGAGGCAGGTTTTCTCAAGATGCTATGGAAGCACAAGTCACTTAGCTCTCTTCTGCATAAGTAAAGCATATCTTCATCAAGATATGTCAGCTGCTTTTAAAGCTCTCTGTACATTACCTACTTAAAACCAAAATGACACCACAAGTAAGCGCTGAATTTGGTCTGTGCTTTTCATGGTATTCACCAGTACATGTTGCCCTAGAAGATTAGCCTGTTTTGGTGTGAAGTAACGATGAAGGAAATGTTTCATTTGCCCCTGTGGCTGCATCCACCAGAAATGATGTGCAGCATAAAATTTCTCTGGGTGACTTACTGTTAGACACAAAATTCCGACCTTAAAACAGCTATTGGTAAGTCTTGGTGAACTTCCTTCTGCCTTGGTGACCATTCACTTTAGTGCCATTTTTAGCTGGGCTGCTGAGGGCACACATGGCAGGGATGAGGCAAACTCAGAGATGTGCAATGCCCTCTGCTTCCCCTGTGACTGAAGAGATGCTGCAGGGACTGGGGACTGGAAGAAGATGAATGCTCCCTGGGGATCTGCCAGCCACAGTGCGTGCCCGTGACAGACCCGACAGACAGATAGAGATAAAACCCATGTGGAAATGGATATAGCTGCCATGGCATGTCCTACCCTTCCAATACTTCAAGGTTTAGGCAGGACATGAAGGAGTATAGGGACACGTCAAGGAGAAGAAAGTGGACTATGAGATGTGAGATTGAGATGATGTGACTCTCTGTGCAACTTGAAATGGGGCAATAAAGCATGGCCAATGCAAGAAGGTGGTGTGACTCCTGAAAAAGAAGGCAGAAGTAACAGGAAACACAGTAATAATGAGATGTTACACTGAGAGTTTGGGAAACAGCTGTGACTACCACAGCTGGTTTCCTTGAGAAAGGTCATATTTCCTCTGCTGTATCCCTAGTCCATGAGGTCTGTTCAGGATGGAAAGAAAGAGTGAAAGACACCAGAGAAGAAGAGGCATAACTCAGAACTTTAAAGACAACCCATGATTTCAAATGCTGGAGACTGTGTCTGTCTGCAGTATCCCTAACTAGGCTGGGGAAGCTGCATCCCAGCAGATGCCTGGTGTCACAACCAACACAGGCATGGGAATGGCTTCAGGCACTCAAAGAGCCCCTCCATCTCCAGAGGGAAAAATGATCCCAGCTTTACAGGGAAAACAGGATCTGTCCCTGGTTAATGCATGTGTTTCTATTAGACCCCCTCATTCAAAACTCTCCTACACTTAATAAAACACCCACAGCCACTCCAGGTCTGTATGACATATTGTGTTGGTAACAGCAATCCAGAACTTACATTCCTTTCAGGTTGCTGAGGGTTTCTCTGCCTGTCTTCTGTAATTCATTGCTATGACCACACTGTAGGTCTGTTCAACAATGAATTAGATTAATCTTTCGAAGCTGTGCTTACTTACCTCATTGGAATGAGTCCTGTTTTGGTGCTTGGCCCTGTCAGATGCATTGGAGAAAGCTTTGTTGCAGCCTTCATGTTCGCACACGTATGGTTTCTCTCCAGTGTGAGATCTCAAGTGTGTTTTCAAGTTTTCTAGTCTGGAGTAGGCCTTTGTACAACCTTCAAACTGCAGACAAGAAATAAGTCTGGTTTAGTTTTAATCTTTGGATTTGCGGGAAACAGTAAAAGTGGACTTACAAAAGTTTAGAAACTTTCCAAGCCTTCATAACCTTGTCCAATATAGTTTTGGTTTGGAGGGTTTTGATTTTACCCAGGCAAACTCCACCACAGCTCAAGCTAAAATGCTTTCAGCATTATGTAAAACTTCACTTACAGGAGAGCATAGTATTTTTGTACTTTGACTAAGACAGAAATCCATTGCAAAGCCATCAGGAGGCTGGTGGCCAGCAGTAATATCCAGCTCTGTAAGAGAAAGTGCTTTTAAATAATTAAGCAAACTGAGCCCTGTTTAGTAATGCCTTTTGGGACTTTGTACTTTAAACTTGAGGAAGTGGGCCAAATCACCAAGGGAATCCCCTCTCCTAAAGCTTTTGACATCTGGTCATGCTGGATAATGGAGCAGACATGGCAGTCTCTTCTCCACAAGCATCTGACAGACAAGAGCTCAGGGAATGTAGCATTTGTCCTGTTCTGTTTGCTCTCTGCACAGCCCCAGCTTCCCTGCACAAGTCTGTAGGTCAGGCCCCTTTACTTACAGTGCATTTGTGTGGCTTTTCCCCTGTATGTCTTCTCATGTGGACCACCAGCATATACTGGGCTTTGAAAGGTTTCTGCTCCCGGGAGCAGTCCAGCCATCGGCACACAAACTCTTTCTTCTCACCGTGTATGTGGTCATTGTTGATATGCTGTTCAGGCAGAACAGAGATTACAGCTTAACATAAATACAACGTCAGCTGCAGCCTTACTGCAATTTCGCATTGGAAGGGCATCAGAGATTCAGGTGTGAACCAGGTCCTTGTGGTACTGAGAAAATAAGATCGTCTGCACTCCCAAATGACCACAGGATTCAAATTACAGAACCTATTGGAAGTCCACTAAGGCCCATGAATTTGTTTCTACTGAGATCAACAGGCTTTGGATCAGGCCTCAGGGATACAGCTTGTAAATGGATCCTGGATAATCTCATCCACGGCTGCACTTGTATGATTCACATTGAGTACTGCTCTCACAGACCAGGGAAGCATTACTTAATTGCTGCTCAACATAAACAAGGTTTACAAAATCAGGCCTTTAGAAGCATATCCTCCAACCTGAAAAATCAACAGAACTGCTAAACCAAGTTTTCACCCCAAATTTTAACTCACTCCCTGTTATCTGTATTTTTTTTCAGCGAATGTATTTGGTTCAGTAAACATACAAGTTGTGGCGGGGAAAACAAATCCCTACACACTGTGAAAAGAAACTTTGAGTACTGAAGCATTCATCAAGCCAGTTTTTGCCATTGCCAAGTCTGGCTCTGTCTGAATGTGTGCGGGAGTGACAGCTGCCCCAGCCCTGCTGACTCGCAGGCGCCTCTTGCTATGGTCAGTGTCATCCATGTGAGTGCATCCAGAGGCAGGACAGGGCTGTGTACCTTGTATGCTTCCACAGAAGTAGCTTTCTCTGTTTCTTTCACTAAGATTTAGTTCAGAAAAGCATTTTAAAATGGGTTTAATTCTCTCTGTGTTTCTGAGTGGAAACAGGCAGGTGAAGCAGGGCCAGCCTCAAAATTGGTTTGGTTTTTTTAAAGGTTTAATTGTTTGAAATTTTTTGCATAGCTTTAGAAAACAACAGAAAAGAAAACTACGCCTGGACTTTCAAAGTCTTTTTCCAGTAGGAATTACCCGACTCATTCTCCCAGACTCTCTTGGAGAAACATTCCACAGTGCTGTACTTCCGTCATTGTGCCACTAGATGGCCGCGTTACTCAGCGAATGACATTATTCCCACTAAGGTACCACCAAAAAATCTTTCCAGTTTTTATTTGATCACAGCACAGGGATGAAGTTTGTATCTGTTCCATAATGGGCTCACAGAAAATGCCAGCCGCACAGAAACTCCGTAATTCATACTGGAACACAGAAGATAATCCCAATCTTTTCTAAAGTCTTGAAACCAATCAGAAAGCCATATAAAATCTCTTATGTTCAAAATTATGCACTATTGCCATGGCAAACAGACGTCCATTGCCTATAAAAGATGATAGCTCTTTTTCTGGAACTTTATTGCCATTTCTTAAAAGTTGCTATGGGGCTTAGGATGCATGAACAGAGGTGCTAGGCAACATACGACTTGTAATCTGCAGGAGTTTATGTTTCCAGTCCATTCATAGTACACACACCTGTGCCAGAAGCATACACATGCCATGCGCTGTGAAATGGCATCAAAAGAGTACAATAAGGTTAATGTGCGCTCTTTCTTGATAGAGAAAGAAGTAACAGGACTTGAATTCAATGCATTCAAGTAATTCATGGCCAAATCTCTCTGTAAACATTACAGACTGTGCGTTATGTGGTTAACCCGACACAGCCTCGAGGGGGATGAAACTTGAGTGTGTGACTCAGGCTTTCCATTTGATACAAAAACCTCAAGGCTGGATCAATCACTTCACAACAGCACCTCCTTTTACCTCCTGCGGTGTGGACACTCAAGCACCATTGGAGGCTCTTTCAGAGAAATTCTCCATAGGACAACTTTTTCTCTTTGTCCCCGCAAATGAGCTTGCTCCCTGTGCCCCAGACCTCTAGCCTTTAACAGCATGAGCATCCTCTAAAACTGACCTTTCTCATGGGGCTAAAAGTCCCTTCCCCACTCCCTCCCCAGCTGCTCACTGCAGCAGCTGACAAAGATTACAGAGAGCAGTGATCATTTGCATCTCTCCGTTGCAGGCTTACCTTGTGATCACCCTCTGGTCTCACAACTGTGGCCCTCCACACTCATTGCCCTGTTCTTTTATCCTATCAATCCTTTCCTAGACCCTGTGATCTTTCTACCATCAAACCCCTCTTTGTACTGTTTTTCCTCATTGCTCTGATGCTCCAAGTGGCCCCTAAGAGCTCACCTGCAAATCCGTCTGATTCTCATTCAATCCCTCTAAGGATCCTCACCTTTAGGGAAGGACTGGAAGAAATGAGCCTGTGGTCGGCTAATCTGTGTAATTTATTTAGTTCACAGGTGAGCTGCTTAATTGCTTTTTGCGGAGGGAGGGTATTTTAGCAGACCTATAAACATGTCCAAATACTGGTCTGGTATTTGGTCTGGAGGAAGACATTTGCTAGACATAAAATCAGCACCAGCAGTGCTCTCAGGTGAGGAGATTCACAGTATTTTTAATCCTGAGATTCAACCATCCTCACTTGCTCAAGTTATTATGTGAGAACTCATCAGTCATCTGTTATGGATACATAGGCAGAACTACCCAAATACAAACCAGGAACTAAATCTACACTGGGATTTTTTACCATTATCATTTGGCAGAAAGAATGTGCAGTTTTTGTGACGTTTAAAGGAAGAGGGAGGTGTCACTGTGCAAACAACACCATTTAGAAAAGCTCAGAAGTTTGTGAACTCTGGCATTCAGGTTCTTTGACTCAGATAATTACCTTTGGATTTTGCACGGTGTTTTTGGCTCCCTGGTCTCTATTATGAGAGGGAATGAACAATTTTGAGCTTGTAAAACAAAGAACAGTCAGGAATAAGAGTATTATGCAAAGCAGAAGCTTTGGTACAGTACAATAAGGATTTATAGGGTTTCAATTTATAATCTGTTTGTAACCTTATTACACCCATGAAATGTCACATTCCAGGGACTAGATCAGAAGGATTTTTTTTTTCCTGGTGAAATTGAATTTTGATGCAGTTTCAGTGTGTGAAAAGGCTTTTCTTTTAATTTTGTGGGCCCAAACCTGCAAGTTTTACTTATGTCTGTAATCCTTATTATAGTAAATAGGCGCATGAAAGCCAATGATATTACTCCCTAGTGTCAGGTTGGCTAACATAAGGCTCTGAAGCACCAGCTCTGTATTATTAAGAATTTCTGACCTGAAAAAAAAAAAAACATTAAATACTGGAATTCTACAAGCTATCTCCCATTGCACACAGCTCCAAAAAGCTGCTAAACAGGGGTCATTTGCAGAATACCAGTCACTTTCATGCTACTTCAATGCTCATTACCAAACCTCTGTTTGTCCTGGCTCATTTTCTTTTCTTTAAAAAATGTTGTTATTATCATCCAGTTCTAAAATACCCTAAAATGAACAGAGGGAGATGACCTAAATACTGATTTCGGTCTCAGAATGACCTGCCTTTGAAGGAGGAAGCTCTGAGATGGATTTCAGTTCCAGAGCATAAAACCCCACCAAATTAGTTGAAATCAAGGCTGGAGTTTGTCTGTCATCTCTACTGGGCAAGCTCAAAAACCAGAGATAACGGGAAACTTAATCCACAGTAACCTGGATGCATAAATGTTTACATGGTAAGAAATATTATTGAATAACGCAACAACTTAAATCATCCATGTTCTAAAATAATCCATACCCACCGTATGTGTTACTTCATATTGCAGCAGATGAGGTGAGGTGACACGGGAGGTAGGATCTGCAATAATCTTAGTGTTCCATTTCCCTCCTCCATGAGTGTTTTTAGAAGAAAGGAGAATCTACGCAAATCCTAGCTGACTGCTTGGTACCCCTTAGCTATTCAGTGCATAAACAAAGGCCAAATGTGCTCTCACAGTAGTCAAACAGCAGGAGGAAAAGCCTCTCCATACCAGTGGAAAGAGTTAGGAATATCAGGAAAAGAATGTCACTGCAACTGAGATTGCATCTGAAAGCAAAGCGCTATTTGGTGGCAAAAGCAGAATATGCTGGGAGAATCTCATATTTCTCTTTTGTAATCTAGATATACTACCCTAGAGTGTAGGAGAAAACTGGGAAGAGACCATGCTTTTTTGGTATAATGTGGTAAGTTAGTGGCAGAGTGGGAGGCATATCACCATTGCCAAAATTAGATTTAATTTCAGTTTTACAATGACAATTTCAGACTTTTATTTTCTCACAGTTATTCCCCTATATTCTAAAAAATTAAAAAGGATGTGCTAAATAAACTTCTCACAAGATCTTGCTACTGACATCAAACAGAAGCAGCATTTAAATCATCTTCTAGCACAAATCTCCCCCTGTACTGTAGTGCCACAAAAAGTCCCTCAAACCAGCAGGGCTGCTGCATTTGATGCACAGGGGACAAAGTGCAAAAGGTGAAGAGGCATCGCAGTGGGACAGCTGCTAAAGCCAGCTCACCCTGCAGCTGCACAAGAGCGCTGTGGAGCCCACAGGCTGCAGAGAGGAAATGTGCAGAGGCTGTGCCCGGCAGTACCAGACTGGATAGCTCTGCAGCTGGTTTGGAAGGGCATTAGCTGTCCCTGACCTGCAAGTCCTGCAGGGAGCACTTTTACTTTGTGTTATGCATAGGGAATGTAGATTTGTCCTTAAGCCCATGTATGGTTAGAAACAGGTTCCTGGTCATTGGGCCCATCCCCTCACTATGGCAAGCCCCACTGCACATAATCCTGGTCATGAAGAGAGCTTCATCTTCTAAGTACGCTGGTGATCAGCTCCCTCTGCTCCCAGTGGAAGGCACATCTAGAACTCACTCTTCTGCTGGTTAGCAACTAATTTCTAGCTTCAATTTATTCACAGCCAATTTCTATTAATTTGTTCTCGTGCCAACACCATCCTTTAGATTAAACAGCTCTGCTTCCCTGTAGAGCATTTAGTTCTCTCCCTTCCCCACCCTAACTAACATGCAGACAGCACTCTCTTCTCTGTCTTCATTTGCTGGATTAAATAAACTTGTTCCTTCTGGTCTTCTCTGCAATGACCAACTCCTCATTTCCCCCTTACCCTGTTTTGGCTTGGGCTGGGGAAGTCGCTGAGTGCCCCTTTTCATTTGTTGCCAGGTCCCACTTGCCACTTCGAGGACTATATTAGCCCATCAGTAGTTCTCTCAGCCTTTTTACCTACTCTAGTACAACTTCAACCCTCTTGACCAGAATAGTGTGAAGTACACCAGAGCTCATCGGACTCGATGTAACAGAATTCAAACTTCCTCATTGCCACTTAGGTGTAAGTACAGATCTCTCATTCACTTTAGATTTGAGGCTCAGGGCCTCTGAGTATCTCGTAGATTGTGAACATACTTCTCCTAACAATAAACCTCGGGAAAGAGTATCTTCTACTCTGGCCACAGTAGAGGCAGAGACTTAAGGCCCAGGAAATCTAAAGACCACATTCATAGAAGTATTTAGATCTCTGAGTCCCACTAAAAGTAGTCACTTGTTCATGAGTGGTGTGCGTACTTCTGAGGTTCTTGACTCGCACAGCTTCCAGAGATAGCCAAGTGATTGCGAAATGAATATCAGTGTTCAGAATAGTGACAGAGCAGCACTTAAGCGAGTCCCCAAGCTTGCCTGCTTCCCAGGGATGCCATATGCATCTCATCACTGCTCCTTGTTACCATTTTAGGTAGTCAAGTGACTGAGAGATGACATCAGACAGGCCTCCCTACCATCTCATTAACATCTCGATAAAGGTTGACTTGACTCCATGATCCACAATAAGATGAACAGACAAAAGCATCGTAAAAAAAGTCAGGATATAAAGGAAGTCCTGGTGAGCCAGGAAATCTCCTGTGACAATAGAAATCTCATTGTGAAGAGGAAAAAAAATGCATCTCCATGGAGTGAAATCCCCAGCAGACTTCTCGGACACATTCCAATCACTGCAATCGAGTCTCTCTCTAACCTCTGTGACTCTCTGTTAGAACAATGCATGCATTTTAATTTCCTCTTATTCGATGGAAAATAGGTATGGATCCCGTCTGTCCTTTCCTTACTAAAGATCATTTGCAGGCACAACTAGGCTAAACAGCCTTGAGAGACCAGTGTCTTCTCCCTGCTGCTCAAGTTGAGAGTACACTTTTGACCTCGTGTCCTTAGGGTGGCATAAGTACTTAAGCCATTTTTAGTTCCTGAGACAGAAAAAGCACTTAAGCTGCTTTAAGCCCTTATGGTGGCATAAGTGCTTAAGCCGGTTGCAGTTCCTAAAGCTAAGTCGAAGCTACAGCTATACATGAAGTACTCTGCACTTTCCCATAGGCACATGACTGTGGAGAAGCTCAGATAACTATTCCCAATCCTGCTTCCTTTCCTTTGGATGCATTTGTTGTTATTCCATTAGAGTCCTTGTGGCTCTCTTTCATACTCTATGGAAGATTTAAGAAATGTTGTTGTGACAGATCTCTGCTAATGCCAACTGGCAACATGACAATTCATACGATTTGCTGATCGGGCCCAAAGCAGGTCAGTGCCTCCACAGTCTTGACACCTCTGCTGAAATGTAATGTGCACAGTTAATATCAGCTGGATCTTAAAAGAACTGAACACCAATATCCTCTGTATATAATGAATACACTAGATTGTGCACTGCAGTCCTCATCTCGCAGTGTTTGATCATGTCACTCAATCTCTATACTTAATTTTCAACATTTTCCACCATTAACAAATGAAGCCCCTTGCTCCCCCATAGATATGGTCATGACTGTAAACCTAAATGGAGACTAGTGGCATGCCACATTTCATAATAAGATATTTTTGGGTGATTTTTTTAATAGTTGTAGCAGTTTTGCACTAGCCAGCAACTAAGAACCATGCTCATTCCCACCAGCCCCTGCCAGCAGGATGGGGTGAATTTGAAAAAGGTAGAATTCATGGGTTGAGATGAGAACAGTTTAAAAGCCAAAATAAAATAAAAATAGTAATAGCACTAATAATGATAATGATGAAAAGGGAGATAAGAAGAGGGACATGAATAATAGCCAGAAACAAGAGATGCACAGTACCTTTGTTCACCATCTGCTTGCTGATGCCCAGCAAGTGCCTGAGCAGCAATCGGGGCATCCTAGCAACTTCCCCCAGTTTATATCCCAAGCATAATGTTCTATCGTATGGAATATCCCTTTGGTCAGTCTGGGTCAGCTGTTCCTGACTATGCACCCTCCCAGCTTCTTGTGCACTCCCCCTGGCAGAGCACAGGAAACTGAAAAGTCCTTGACTTATGGTAGGCACTGCTCAGCAACAAGTAAAACATCTGCGTGTTATCAACCTTATTTCCATACTGAATCCAAAACACAGAATGTACCAGCTGCTAGGAAGAAAATTGACTCTATCCCAGCCAAAACCAGGATTAAATAATGCAAAATTATATATATACTGCAAATATTTTTAACTCCAGTGTCACTAAAAATGTTTTACTCATTAAGAAAAAAAATCACTACATAAAGAAAGTTTCATTTAAAAAATGGTTATTTCAAAAAGGAGTGAAGCATAAGGAAAATGGGAAATATAACTTACACTATTTTACAAACTTAAGATTTGAACTCTGTCTCCATGACTGTTACTACTTAATTACAAGAATAAAAATATTTCAGTCAGCACTCCAGCTGAATTCATGCTTGAAGCTCATTTATAACTGTGCTGTTCTGGATACCCATTTCTGTCCCTTGAGAACTGGCAATTGCAGTCAATGAAGAAAGGGAGAGATCAAAATTAGAAGCCTAAGTCAACTGAAAGATTGTGATGATTTATAACTTGAGATAACCTGTGTACGTAGATGGATGGTGATGACAGGCACAGGACAAAGGCAGCATGGAAACCAATGGCTGGAAGAGAGGATGGAAACAGTAAGAAAGGAGGACTCCGGTGTTCGAGGGAGCATTCCCATACAAGTGCCAGACTGAAGGCTATCTCAGAGATGTTGCAACAAACAGCTGGAATCTACAGATTTCTTGGAGCAGCACAGCTGGCACTGGGAGATGACTGGCTTTACAGTCACATTTAAAGATTTACAAATTTACAAAATTTACAAAAGTTCTGGGGTTCAGTTCAACACATGGAAAGAGACTGTCCCTGTCTCATGAAGGAGCCATACAAGTTCAGAAGCAAGGAATGCAGGAAGACCAAGAACAATCAAACTAATAATAACTAAGGAACTTTTGCATTTTGTGAAGTTTGCTGTACATCTGAGCAGGAATAATTTTTTTGCCTAAAAGGCTGTTTAACCAAGCCATGGTGAATTAAATGACTTTTTATGTATGGGCTTAGAGAAGTCTTGTTCTCTAAATGTGAAACAGTACTACTAATAAATATGCTAATTCAAAGCTCACCAGGACTGTTTGCCTTTCACCTCCCCCTTTCAGCTGAAAATATAGGTCTGATAATTTTTTTTCATCTCTCTGCCCTAACAACAGCAATAAAATTTCTAAATCACCCAGTTGAAAAAAAAATTCTTTCTGCTTCTCCTTTTGTTCTGTTGCAGTAAATTCTGTAATTGTCTTTGTTGCCCATCAATAGGTTAAACATATCTAACTTGTATGTTTAAATGCTAAAGACAGAGAAGTCCCCAAGGATACGTCAATCATTGGCTCTTGTACAAAGAAAATACTGTATTTTGCTCAGAAGAGCTTTCTGTGGCAATTTAAACACAGTGAGACAGACACAATATCCTGGAGAGAGGAAAACCTGCCTTATTATATTCCTGACCCAAGAGAAAGGATCTGCCCTTAGGACGTAAAGAGAAGAGGGGGAGGGGGGGTGCAAAAAAGACAAAAGTTATCTAATCCTAAAAATAAAGACAGTGGTTCATAATACAACATGACCTTCTTTTCATCTCTGATATAGTAGTTATCCACCATGGATGTGATAGAATACCAACGGGGCAAACACAGCTTGCTTGTCAGGCTGGGAACCAACTCCCTCAGCCTATATCTGCTTCCAAATTTTGGACAGCTTTTTGATAGGCTCTGGGATATTCTGTGCAATGAATGGAACTTATGGGATATTGCAGGGATTCTTTCCCAATAAGATCACATCTTGTTCTTGTTTCATTTAATATACATATATTCACATATACAGTACAGTTAAGTCTGTTAGCAGCAAAATGCAGCTCCATCAAGGGCAATGTTTTACAGCTCTCCCTTGATTTCCTGTGTCAGAGCATGCAGCTGTAAAGCAATGGGAAGAAATTGCATCCTTATTTGCTAAACCTGAAAATCTAATAAATGAGATTCTGCCAGGACATCAGCATAAATGCTGTGGACATTAATCATTCCAGTTTTACAGTGGTCGGAAAGGTGTTTTGATGACTCTCAGGTTTGCCTCTTCTCTGATGTTCTCTTCCATAACTCTGTCAAAAATCAAGTGCCTTGTCTTTCTTGAAGCTTGCATTCTTGTATTACTAGCTGAGAGGCTAATAGATGAAGCTGGTATGTTACAGGAATTCTAGCTTTCTTTACTGTTTTTTTTCTAGCTGTATGGAAGTTATTTTTCAATGCATGCTGTCTTTACCTGCTCCTCCAGCACTGATGCTCTGTATCATATGTGCCTTATTTCAAGCAAGGTATCACAGCTTCCCTATTTTAGCATTATGAAAAAAACCAAAAACCTCTGCTTCTCTCTTCAACCACCTGTCCAGTCTCTGACCTGCCTAAGGACAGGCTAATTGCATTTTTGTGAAGAGGCTGCAGCAGAAGGAAATGATAGTGAAAACCACAAGCCAAATACTCAAGTCAACTGTTCTCAAAACAGGCATGTTTTGGTTAAATCTCTGCTCTCCAAGGAGGAGCCCTGCTCTCCTGAGAGCTGCTAAAGCAGGGAAAGATGCCAAAGGGTTACATGAGGATGACAAGTTCTTGGGGCACTGAGATGAAGGAGCCTGTAGGGCAGAAGTACTCCTTCAGTGCTCCCAGAAGAGTACAAGGGGGCAACCACAAGATGATCACTCCTGGTGTTTCTCCCAAGCACCTTGTCCTACCTGCCTGCTGTCTGCAGTGCTCCCCAGCGCCCTCCTGGCTGCCTCCAGTACAGCACTCCCTGCACAACTCCTGCGAGTTGGTACACGCTCCACACTACCGCATGGGCACTGCCAATCCTCCCACTTCCACTTGCACCAGGATCTTGGCTGGTGTAAATGTGTGAATTTGAACACACAGGCTGAGAGCTGCTCTGAGCATGTGAACTGCTGTGTAACTGCAAAAAAGCCTTTTGTGCAGGGTTTTTCCTTTCTAAAAGGCAACATCACGGGTCGAACTCCATTACAGCTTTCAACTTCACCAAGACTTCAGCAATGGACAGAATTTCACTTTTACAAAAATAATCTTATGTATATGTTTGGCTCACTTCTACTTTGTTTTTTTTTTAATGCTCTTCACATTTAGGTCCCCCAATTATACCCACATTTCACTTGTCTTCCATGTAAAGCTCAGATGAGAAAAATATAGGGGAATTTGGTGCCTGCAGCATAAACTGAGAGACCCAAGACAGACTAGCAAGGAGAATAGCAGAGGGAGAAAAAAGACTGGTGAAGTGTGTACCAGGGATAGAGAATTCAAACTCGGCTTGAAAGATCAGGGCTGGAAAAGGAAAGTGAACAAAAGCAGACCCGCTGCTAAGTGATGAAACTGTGATGTTGATCTTCACAATGCAATAGCAAATGAAGGTGGTCTTCTCCCAAATCCTATACCTTACGTTGCACTGATGTTCTTCAGCCTGCTCTGCCTGCTTTCCTTTCATTCTTTTCCATCACACATGCACACAAGTTCTCTCCACAGGCTTTCTGAGAGGTGGCTACAGGCAGGAATTCTACAGCTTGAGCTGCAGGAAGGACTCCTGCCTTCAGGAAACACCTCTACAGCATAACTGCAAGAAGGTGCAATGCCTGTTCAAGTCGTAAGCTCACAAGTGAGAAGACTCACATTGCAAAGAGCTCCACATTCCCCTCAAATCCACTCTTCTCTCAAACTAGTCAAAGCAGTAGTGTGCAAACAAGGGAGAGGTTTTCCTACAGCTGGATGGAGAAGAGGGTAAAGACTGGCCAAACATCTGCCCTTCAATGGTTCTAAGATTGCCAGTGAATGTTGCCTAGAAAATGTACTCTCTGATACCTTATAGGAGTGACTGAATATAGAAGGAGAGAAAACCACCTGAGGCTCAGCTTCAAAATTTTCTGCTTCATGATCTTTGCATTTAAGGATAAAAATTGATTTTACGTGCAACTGCTAGAGAATTTCCAGGAAAACCAGGTTAAAAATCTTCCTCACAGGCAGTACCCAATGTGACAATGGCTTACTCTTCTTTACAAATATGAACTCAAGTACACTTGTGTACAGTCTTTAACAAAAACATACACAACTTACCTTAAAAAAAATTCAGAAAACTTGAACAGCCACACACTTAGCACTGCTACAGATGTTAGTGTAACACACTTAAAAGCATATATGCTATTTCTGGATTTTTCTCACTGGCAAAGACAGACCACAGAGGACTCCTGCCAGCACTCATAAGAAGGAAGTAATCGTAAAGAGGCATTACAATAAGGTATTTCATCTTATTTGCAAATAGTATGAAGAATGAAATAATGTTCCTGCTTTTGACAGAAGCACACCAGCACACACAAGGCAGAACTAAATACTTTGGATGTTTTCCCACATTTCTGCAGAAGACAAAAAACTATAGGCCTCCTTCCTGCCACAATAACTCATCTAACTTCAATGGAAATCAGACCTGCTGTATATATTAAACCTGAAATTAACTATTCTCCCCCCATATTATTTGGCTTTGATAAATTCCAGCCATTGTTCCTGGCCAAGATGCACAGATCCTGGTTCTGTGAGCTGCTCTGCTGGCATGAGCTCTTAAGGCAGCCTGGAGCCCATTAAATGCAATTGGGTCCAAACACACTGAGTTCTCGGCAGGAGTGGGGCAACTCTTATAGTTAGAGCTTGGGGTTCAAACTATGCTAAAAGTAATAATATTCTCCTTTAACACAGGGCATGTTCACAAGAAAATAAAACTGGAAGAGATTCCTAATCTTTACATTCCACAGCACAGACCAGAGTGGTGGAGCCAAGAAACAAAAGCTCAAGAGTAAAGATGCCTAGAGAAGAAAAAAACAGAAGAAAAAAGTACCCAGCAAAATATCCCAACAACTGCTGCACCAAATGAATGTATAAAGACCGAGCTGTTTTATAAAAATTGTAAGGCTGTAATGACAAAAATCTGTTAAAATTTACACTGCCTTTCAGTGCATGGGGATACACTGGAACCAGTTTAGAATCACTGGGCTCTTTGAGTTAAAATCTAACTGTATATTACAGCAGCTTTATACAATTTTATATTAGCAGAGACAAACTGCTTAATCCCATGAACCAATTTAGAAACCTATGAAAGGCTATAGCAAGAGGAAATAAGGAAAAGCTAAAAAGTACCATTTTAACAAGATTTTGAATTCTTCCAAACTCCAGGAGTGGCACAATGGGTCATCTATCAATGCAGAAAAATTAGAAAAATACTTGATCCCTTATGAAAAAAACACAGCTTCTTTTACTGAAAATCCTTTATTCTTAAATGGGATAAATAGCAAGGTAAATGTCAGATATTTAAATGGGATCTGCTTTTCAGGGTGCATTAAGCATATGGGCACTAACACTAAGCATGTAGACAGGATTTGCTGAAAAACATGCACCTTGGACCAGATTTTGTAAAACCATGCACTTTCTTCTATTTTTAGTATTTTATTAATAATTACAGCACAGCTAACACTGATCCACTTAAAAGGAAAGAAAATATATTCCTCAGCAGGATCTTCCTGTGTAAATCAATCAGTAAATCTTTCTAATTTTTTGTAAAGAGAGCCCTTATGCTTACCACATGGACACATACAAATTGTTCATATGATGAAAATACCAATGCTCTGTCTACAGAAAGAGACTATTGAATAACAGCTTTTTTTAAAATAAATGCACTTAGTGTTTCCTTATGCATAAACTATGAAAGCTGAAGTTCAGACTAGAGATAATGCCTTATCCACATTTAGCAATGAAAGGCACTAAAAACCTCAACAAAAACTGGGAATATAGTGACTTAAAAACACAGAACACTTTTCGCAGAAACTACAACGAGAAATGCTGGCAGTGATAAGCAATGCCAAAAGCTTTACTAGCCAATATATGTTTTATCATATATTTCATCACAGAGGAGATGATGGTGGAATTAATCCAGCCTCAGTGGCTGACAGAAGCAGCAGTGTGTTAAAGCCATGACATCATGACTGGACTGGAGGAAGTATTTGGGGCTCTTCCTCCAAACACCTCCAAGAACCATGTCTAACAAGCTTCAGGACATGCAGCAGTTTATTGCTGCTCTGAGACTTCCCTTGAGTTTTTTCTATTGGACATCTACTTAGAATTTCCCTTTTGCATCCATGCTAGGCTTGGTCATCCCTGCCACATCCTAACAAATTCAGGGCTAGAAAAGGTCTCTGTCCCATGTTAGAAGTTAGTCACACTTAATGTTTCAGGCACCGGTAGCAGATACCTTCTTTCATCTTTTTTTTGCCATGGGATAACATTTTCCTGTCCTCTCACATACGCCATAAACAGTCCTGCATTTTATCTAAAGATGTTTGTTTGAGCTGTTGCAATGAAAACTGCAGGATTTCTTGGTAGAACATGGGAGTATCACCTAACACACTTAGAAAAGAGCCAAGACCAATTTTTTTTCTGCCCCTGCATTCCACGCACTAACTTTAATTGGCTTCCAGTGAACTTACAAGAGCTTTTGGTAACTAAAAACCAACCCTAAATAGTCTGGTTTATCTCAAAGATTCATATCTTCTCCTATATACCACTGTGGCACCATCTGAATGGGACAGACTTGTGCTGGCAGTCAACCACGGAAGTCTGCAGCAGCAAACCAGAGGGCAGTCCTGTATCTCTGTAACTCTTCCTCATCCCCAAAAACTTATCAGAACTGGAGCCTGGCATCTTCAGAATATCATATAAAACACACTTCTTTGTTCAGGCTTTTTTTACTAACTGTAAGTGTCAGAATACACTGGCTGGTAATCCCTTGGCTCTGATCCGTGTGGAGAGAGTGGCTGCACTGGATAAAGGCATGCAAGGCACATGCTCCGACTTTGCAAAATGAAGTGCTCTCTTGATTGAAATGATAGTGGCCAAGGCTGAAAACTTTGTACTTGCCCTGCACAACGCAGTAAGCTAAGCGCTCACTGTTAAACACTCTTGAAGCCAAATATAATGTGGCAAATGGTCAAATACTGCAGGCAGGGATTTCTTGGTTATCTGGGGCAATATTACAAATAATATAGGTACAATAAAGAAATGTAAGCACTACCCCAATGGTAGTGAGGTAAAAAAATTGTACAATACATTGTTCAATAATTAGCACTGATAACAGTTTAAAGGATAAAGTCTTTATCTCACTAAATTTATGAAAACTTACACTAACAACAACAACAACAAAATCACTGCATATCCACAGTATATTAAGTTTCTCTACTCTCAGCTCTTGTACAGAAGGTACAGAACTCTTGTGGAAATCCTGTCTGATGCTGGTAAGTGGCAAAACACTCTACAATGAACAGTCCAGAGCTACAGGAATGCCTCTCCCTACAGCCAAGCCAGGTAGGCTTGATCACTTCCAGCATACATATGTTGCTTAAGGTATTCTGAAACAAAAGGACAGAGAAGCTCCTATTAGTAGTCAAACTGTCAAAATTTTTTTTTCACTAAGTTTCCTTTAGTTTTAGACAAAGGCTTTCACAGGAGAAAGAAAGTTGGTACCATGCCCACATGTGCTGTGAAGAGTGAGATATTATCTTTTTAATTAATTCAGCCTAAAGTAATGCAGTTTTAAGTGATGTGCTCCAATCCTGGATTCCTCAAATTAGGAAGCATCAGAGCTAAATAAATACAGGAAAGACACTTGTCCTTCACTCTACAGAATCCTAAAATAACACACAACACTCTCCACCACCCCCCCCACCCCCCCCAAACCATACTGGACCTTCCTGGGTACATTCAAGGTGTGTTGCCCTTATCTGGCAGGAATCACTGCTGAGGTAAGGTGCTAACCAGAAGCAAAGGATGGACTTATCTGTATTATGCTTCTCTCTGAAAATGTAGTGAGTGCCTACCTGCTGCTGGGCTGCTGCTGTTCGTTCTTTTCGTGCTTTCTTGGCACATGTAGGAGAGGATAAAAGCCTAATGGGTGCAAGTGTCAGCACAATACAAATTGCTGCAAGGAAAAACTTGATGCATGGCTTGGGATCTGAAAGAAGAATGTCCACCATTGTTTGTGATTATGGATCACATCACAATCTAATAGCAATTTTTATTTAATCAATAATTTCCATGCTGAACAGACAGCCCTGTTAGAGAGAATCGACAAGCAAGTACTGATAGCGACAAGGCTTGTTATTAATCTTTACCCTGCCAACATTTCAACCAAACTACTGTAAAAAAGCACCACCAAGATGGATTTAGAAGCAGGTCTTTCCTTTCTTTCTTTCTTTCTTTCTTTCTTTCTTTCTTTCTTTCTTTCTTTCTTTCTTTCTTTCTTTCTTTCTTTCTTTCTTTCTTTCTTTCTTTCTGTCTTTCTTTCTTTCTTTCTTTCTCTCTCTCTCTCTTTCTCTCTTTCTCTCTTTCTTTCTCTCTTTCTTTCTCTCTCTCTTTCTTTCTCTCTTTCTTTCTTTCCTTCTTTTTTCTCTTTCTCTCTTTCTCCCTTTCTTCCCTTCTCCCTTTCTCCCTTTCTTCCCTTCTCCCCTTCTCCCTTTCGTCCCTTCTCCTTTTCTCCATTTCTCCCTTTCTTTTTCTTTTTAGCTACATAGTCCCATTACCCTTCTCCATTTTCAGGTATGTAATGTTTCATACACTTTATATTCTAAGTTTATTTGAAAAACCTGGGACTTGAATTGCACAAAAAGGCAATTCATATTAAGCAATTTCACAAATCAGTGGGACCTAGCCCCGGTGCTGAGTGTTAGCCATTATAGGCTAATAAATCATACTTTCTCTTTGAGATGTCAATCGCCAAAGTGCTTTGTAAAAATGTTGGCATCTGTAATTCAGCGAAGCCTTTTCATCTTGAAATAAGATGCTCCAGACTGATAACAAGAATAATCCTCTCTTGATCAAAAAAAAAATCTGCATTTTACCAATTAAAGCTGCTGCCAGAAGCCAAATGGAGCAGCACTGAGACTCCACTGTAGTTTATCTCTGCTAAACACAAGGAGGGATACAGTTAGAGCTTTGTTTCATTTTCAGCTTGACTACTTTATCTCACGAAGAACTGCAGCATCTCAGCCCTGCGATACACATAAGAATGGTATATGCAGACCTCATACCTACAGTGCAAGCCACCAGAGGACCCACTCCTGACAAAACCACCACCTATTCATTTTGTAGATTAGGTACTCGACACCTTGAAGAAAAGTCACGCTCACACTAAAGTTTCAGCAAGGAAAAACACTAGATTTGTTTCCCCATGATAAAAGGCTCATCTGCTTTTCTTTTTCCTTTTTCTTTCTATTAAGAGGTTACACAAACAATAGAGACTGCAAAAATGAATCCATGTAGCCCAGCCCTCTCAAAATCAAATGCAGAAACTTCATTCATGCCTGGATTTAACTTGCCTGTCCCTGCCTCCATTTGTACATACTAATCCACCACTCCTGTCTCAAAAAAAGCACTTCCACATGCAGCTGAGCCAGCAGTCACAGATTTCCATTCTTGCCAGAATTGGTTTACTATGGGTAAAACTTTTAGGTAGAATATGGGTGACAAAAGCAGTGCAGAGACATACCACACCAAACACATCAAGGTAGATCTTCCACTGGTCCACCCTAATCTAACATGCTGTGTAACATCAAATCACTTAACAGTAGCAAGGCATGAAAAAGCTGCAAAGAAAGAACAGCTCTGTAGCTCTGCTCAGCTGAATCTACTTTGTCCTGGCCCTTTGGTCAGGACTGAAAGGTGCCTGAAGTCCATGCACAAGCCCAGCCTTCCTTGCAGCTCCAAGGCAGCAAAATAAAGGCAGGAAGGGACTTTCCTTTTCTCTCTTCTCCATGATATGCCAACAAGACTCAGGAGCTGAAGAGTCAACTCGGTTTTCAGCTTTACTCTCACCTATGCATTTGTCTCTCAGTCAGCATGGGCTCCCCTGGGACTTGGCTGGCAGATTCCTACCCTCCATTTCTCCCCAAAACTGGAAGTCACACGAGACTTAGTGAACAGTTAGTGAACTCTTCCAGTAACTTGGAAGACTTCACTAACTGAACTCTCAGGCAAAACAAACACTTCAAGTAAGTATGTATATCCACAAACCACCTCAATAGTGCTGTGTGATTAGAAGCATGGACCAGAGTCAAACCCTACACAGCCGTTTCCACCCAAGTGCCCACTTATTACGAGTAGAGTGGGTAGAGTAACTTCTCAGGGCACAGGAGGAGCACTGCTCATGCCTACCTACAACAGTGAAAAAGAAGTGTTATTTAAAGGACATGTCATAGTTTAGCAACCTCTTTCAGGGATACCAATTCACAGACAGTGACTTTGGCAACTCATATGAACAGAAGCCATAGCAGCAGCAGACTAACAACAAGTTTTCCTAATGCTGTGAAAGAAATGCTAATTACAGAGGAATTAAAATTAAAAAATGATTACATTTCTCTCTCTAAATCCCCTCTTAATACTTCACAGATTAGGGTGGATTTATTTTGTTGTAAACCTTTCTCTATCAAAAAAGAAATCCCCACATTATTTTTCCCCCCTTCTCCTCTGTGATTCATCAAAAGCCAGACTCTAGGTAGGGAGACTGCTGGTGCACTTATGTAGTGGAGTGCTTAAGAGGACCTGAGCCAAGCACAGCTGGCCTTTGGGTCAAGCCCAGAGTGAATGAGATCCCTTCACAATGCAGCACTGATGACTTTTAACACTGCAGGGAGGCAAAGGGCATCACGGTGACTGACGCAGAACAAGGATGTGCTGAGAAGCACAAGGAGGGGCTGTGCCAGAGCCTGGGGGCTACTGAGGCTCCAGAACAGCAGTGAGGTCCATCTGTGGTTATTTAACCTTAAAACCCAACAGCGCTTACATGGATACCTTTGATGGGGGGTTAAAGACTTGCTTAATTTAAACAAGCCTGTGTTAGGTACCCAGACAGAAACCAAGAGAGAATGAACATGCTCTCTAGGGCACAGATCTGCTTGCCAGCTTTGCTATGCCAGCTAATAAATTGCTGGCCTATAAACAATTCAATGATTCTGGCACAGTTCAAAAAGATGGGTTCAGCACCTTATAATCCAGCACAGTAAGGTGGTGTCTTAATTAGAACTCAGCCTTTAAACAGGTAATGAGGAAGAGACTGCAAAATCTAAAAACTTCTGTACATGTTTCTTATGATTATTTGCTATAATCCCTTCTTCCTTTCTCTCCTCCCCCTCGTACTCTTACAGCTACAAAGATCAAATATATTGAGGGGATGGAAAAAATGGAAAAGGCCTTCCCATGGCACTTGCTTGCCACTGAAACAACTCCCTGCCTGCTTCATGTTGTCCCAACTTTCAGCCCAAACCTTGGGCTTGTTTCACTTGGAGAACTGATTTCTTTTGTCCACAGCACTGCTTTGCCAAGTATGAGTTAGGGTCCAGACCCCAGTGAGTAAAAAATAAAACAAAATGAAACAGAATAAAACCACCAGCAAAACCCGCTTTGCTGTTGTACGTAAAACATTCTCCTTTTGTCAGAAAAAAAAATGATTACTATAATGGATTTCACATTCTTATCTATTCCTTACTCTTTTCAATTTAAAGGAAACATTTCTGAACCTTTCAGGGCAGTAGCTGTCACTGCCACGCACAATGAGCCTGCGAATGCACTGAAGCCTCTGTGTTACCGTGCTAGAGCCAAATAATGAAAATGCACCAAAAACAGCCTCTGCAAATGAGAATTAAAATTTAAGTAAATCCCTGAACATATTCTGAGAAGCATGCAAACTGGGATGTGTAATTACACCCCTTTGGGATTGTAAGGGACTTGTTTCACAAAGCTGGGACTTCACCTGCACCATGACCAGTTTGCAAGCACACCTCCAGGACCCTGAGAAAAGAAACCACTAACGCATGAAGGATAATCCATGTGTTGGCCCAGATCTGTTTAAGGGCAGATGCCTACTCATACAGCTGTACCCAGCACCTGCTTGGCTTTGGCAGCTTGGGACTCTTTGCTTACAGGGCAGTTTTTCCTCTTGCAAGTGGTGGGCAATGTGCAACTCTCAGGAGCACTTACAGGTCTGCCACTGCAGCTGATACTCAGGGGAGCTGCTTTCACCTGGCTTATCCTCTCATTGCAGTTGGATCTTTGTTTAGAGAAGAGCAGGGAAGCTCTCTCCAATCCTTACCTACAGCTGTCCTACAGGAGAGGAACTGAGGAAGAAGCCACAGGCCAAAGACAGCAAGCACGGTAGCAGAGGAAGTGAGACTTTCAAATCTCTTGACTTTGAATGTCCTTATTTCTGAGCATCCAAAACCATCTACTGTAAAAGGGCTAATCTGTCAGAGAGTGGTGTGTTCCCCACCTCCTGGTACTCTTTAGTGTTTTGAGGTGCACAGCATTGATTAAGGCACCTCATAGATGCTGTAAAACTGAGCAGAGGCTGGCTGTGCACACAGTTTGGGGTTTATGTAGGTCACCACGGATTGCTGGACAAATTCTGTTGGTCAGATTTGAACCCACACTTTTCTGTAGGAACAGAGAAACCCCAGTCTCGGAATGGGATATAAGGGTTCTTTTGGGCATCCTCAGTGCACTGCAATACCTTGGGAACACGTGGGTACCTCAGAAACCCAAGAAACTGTCCTCTGGTGCAAGAAGGAAGCCATGTGGAGCAGTACAGTCCCCAGGGATTGCCAGGGTAGTGCTTCAGTCACCGGGGCTTTGCAAACAGGCAGGAAGACCTCGGCGAATGGAATCCTGAATGTAAGCCACCACTGTCAGTTTAGGGCTTTTTGATCTTATCTAATCAAATGTAACAACAATGAGAGAATTTTATTGCTGTACAGTTAAGGAGAAAACACTAACAAAAAAATAGCTCTACAGTTCTTCAAGCGTGTTTTTGAATAAAAAATAATTATCATCAAGGCTACGCAGCAAGGGGGATGAGAAATAGGCAGCACTGCATTTTTCTGATTGCCATTGTATTAATATTTAACAATAAATTCAGTCATTTTCTTGAAGGATAATTTTCTTAAACAAACTTTTATCTTTAGCATCTAACCCTTTTGCAATATTTTATTCTTAAACTGATTTCTGGGGGAAAAGACAAACTGCAACAAAAAGCAGATTTATAAATATATACAATATCTTATTCGCTTCTAGGCGCTCAAGTGCATTTATCACGTATTTAAAACAAACTTGAGCTCAGCTAAGCCCAATTATAATATCTCGCTGGGCAGAGAATTAATTAAACAGCTGAATGATAAAGACCCCAGCAGCAAAATGAGGCTTTAAAACAAATAAGACCTTTTTTTAATTTTTTGAGGAGAAGGAAAAAGGGAAAGAAAGAAACCTGCAACACACATTTCAAACAGTAATGTACCCAGCCTTTTCAGGAGTGCAATGTACTGCAAATAAGAGTACCTGGCAGGTGAATGCAGTGGCAGCTCTAACGTGGCTTGCCAACTTTGTGTCTTGCTCATGTGCAACACACGCACCCCTTTTGCGTCAACTTCAAATAACCCTGGGATCTCAGCAGTGCAGCTCAGCGACAACCAGAACAAGGGCAGAACTTGTCAGGATTTAAGAGCTTTCAGCAAAACCCTTCAATTGCAGCCAGTACCCTATTCCATAGAAGGATATCAATTATAGATAGTGACTTGCTTTAGCAGTGCAGTCGGTACTGTCAGACGCTAGATAGACAGCCATGAAAAATCATGAATCTTTCTATTAACTGTAAGAGAAGGAGAGGGGGAGAGGAAGGATGGATGGGTGTTATAAATAAGGCAGAGTGTCTGATGGTTTAACACCTTGCCTTTTGGTGTATGCATCATGAAAATGTAACTATGCTGCATTCTAAGTGGCACATATCACTTGAAAATAAGCGCACCCGTGCCAAAATAATTTCAGTGTCAGACCCTTCTGGGTGGGTCAATAATGATTCTTTTAGGTAGCTTTTCAGTTATTTACTCATAGTGGCTCAGATTCTGTTCATAAATTCAGTCAGAAAACATTGGGAACAAAGAACATTTTCACTGGCACACACATTTTACACTAATAACTGCAGGACTTTGCTACAGAAATGCAGGAAAATTACATCAAATGATGACTGTTGTGCACAATATTGCTATTTCTGCACTAAAGCTATACCCCATATTTAGACACAGATTTTGTTTGCATTTACCACTTCATACATGGTATATCACACATCCCTTTATAATGCTGATTCACCTACAGTTGATTTCAAAGTAAATCAGATCTCATAATTCCCCAAAAGATAACAAGGCCATCGTTATGTAACAGAAGGACCAGAATATACACAAACTCATATTTACTTTTTTTCAAAACACATGCATATGTGCTTGTGCATGCACCCTATACATAGTGGGAGTAATGGCATCTAAAACATGGCCTGTGTGCACTGGGTGTTGTGGAAAAGCTCTTTGGAGCTCTGCTCAGCCTGGCATGACTAGAATTCACATAGAGTTACCTAACCCTTTAGGAAACAAAACAAACAGCTAGAAACCTACTATCATCTCTTCCCTTAACACTGCAGTTCCTTTAAAATGTCAGTGTTTTGGGAAGCAAGGCTTGGATAACAGTCTGTTCTGTGCCATTGGACATTCTGGGTCTGATCTCTTCCTATTATGCATGGTTACAACTATACAGAAAGATGGCAGATGTTATCTGGATGAATCTTGCTAGGGCAATTTAAGCCTTTATTGCCTTTATCTATGCCAGTTGCCCCTGTCTCAGTGATTACTACCCCACAGCAGAATCAACAAAACAGGATGGTTGTCTTTACTTTTGACATCCTGTCCAGCGTCTTCCAAACCTTCAAGCTCTTCAAGCTCAGCTGGAGCAGCTTAAGCTCTGCTGAGTCTGCCAGTAGGTTGGGGATGCAGCAGGAGAGGCATGATGGCAAAACTGTGCTGCCAGACCTGAAGGTTAACAGCATGAACCCATCTACAGTCCTACCTGCAAAGGAGAAAGCTCAGGTACCTCCAGACAGCATGAACGGCCCCATGTACACAGCCCTGGGGCCGCAGTGTGAAAGACCTCGTGTCCATGTCAGGTGCACTCCTTGTGCCATGTTTGAGCAGCCTCTGGCACCGTGAGACTCCAGGCTTGGCGGGGCCTCCAGCTGCTGCCCCTGCGTCAGTGCTGCTGCACCAAGGTGCGCACAGGCAGCAAGACAGAGCCCATACCTGGGTCTGCTTCAGGCACACACATGCACGGGCCAAGGCAGCAACTCAGAACTGTGCTGACATGATTTACGCAGCTACAGCAATTTGTGTCTGCTTGGATTTACCCACCGGGATTTGGATAGGAGGCCTACATGAGCCACACCACTTTTTCAAGTGAGATTTTCAAGGACCTAAAGCTCAGGGATGGAACACTTTCTGCCAGATTGACACACCTGAGTAAAATGAGAACTGCCTTCCCATGAAGCCCTACTGAGACCAGACTTCATTTCCCTAGTTGCTGCACGTGTACATCAGAAGGCTGTGGCAATCAAGGGCAGACAAAATGTGCAAGAGGCAGACTGGGGTGAGTGGCCAGGCTTTCACAGAGTCAGAAGTCTAAGGCCCTTTGCAATTCTGGGCAGAAATAACTCACTTGAGTCCCCACAGCAGGGCTCTGCCAGAGCAGCAAAAGAAATCACAAACCATGGCCCCATCACTGAGTCCTGCTGACTCTTACAGCATGATTTTTTCTACTTAAATGTGATGGCTGCCATGATGAATTTATTGTCTTCAGGGTATGGAGTCAAGTCTTGTACCTTATAATCCTAAACACCATCACAACATACCAGAATCCTGAGCCCTGACAAAAAGAACTCCCTGTGTCATAGAAGACCATTTTATATTCCTTTTCTATGTCTAGAGAAACTAGTTTCAAATGTTGCCACTGTTCAGAAGCATAAGAAATACACTTTTTTTCAGTCTTGCTGTTGAACATTACAATCAATGCAGGCAGATTTGCTATAAGAATCCCACCAAAACCAACAAATTAATTTAAAAAACTCCAGAACAATTAACTACAACTGTCAATTTAATTACTTTTAAAATACAAAACGTGAGCTATTAGCTAACAAGCTCAGTGGATTGCCATTAAATTTGACACCTGAAACATCAAAAAATCCTTTTCTGTTTTTTCATTGCCAAGGGTACCTTTATTCTGAATTTCTCTTTTATTTCATATATTTTTGTCTATACTATTTATCATCATCACTGGGATCATTTCTGAATACTGAAAGATTTCCCAGGCATCATAAAGCTTCAGCCTTACAATTACCAGCAGATATAAAGACTGTGCCTATGCAGAGCCCCAAATTATGTCAATTGGTCTGTTTGCAAATAATCAATTCAAAGACCGACATTTGATCTTTTAGTTTAAATGTATCAAACCCTTTGCAGCAGCCATTTTTATGCCATTTCTTCCCAAAAAGGTACTGGCACACCAAAACAATTTCTCCTCGGCCCATTAAAGTGCTATGGAATTACATGTGAAAAATGTCTCCAAAGAATTCTTGGAAAAGTGTCACATTTTGGACATTATTTTAGTTTTTGATAGTCTTTTATTTCTCATTACTATTGTTACTGCTGCTGCTACAACCTGATAATAATAAAAATCTGAAAATACATCTTGATGAGTAACTGCAACACCAAGAGTTTCTCACACTCCAGCAAGTGAAAGCTGACATTGCTTTACTAAAGTCAGCTTTGCAGGATCAGTTTACCACCTTGCTAGTGTCTGGAAATGCATGGTGGGTTTGTTTTTATTTATTTTGTGTGAAAAAGTAGATTTTTCAACTACTTATTTCAGTAGTGCTAGCCATGTTTTGCAATAGACTTTGCATGATCTCCGAAAAAGTAATGAAGAGTTTTCTAAAATAAATACAATTCTGACTGCTCATTTTCTGAAGACGTCCCTCTCTATTCTGTACCAGGAATTTTTTTTTTTTCAGAGTATTCAATATGTTCTGTGACACCAGTAAATAAGAGAGGTGCTGCTAGCTAAGGAGGTTAGAACTGTGACGGAAATTGCATTTTTCAGGTTGTATTGTAGATTCTGATTGCCCATTTTCTAGCTTACAATCCTACAAAACAGTACAAATTGTTTATTTTGGAGAGGTAGTAGAGAGGAATAAAAACAAGGGAGATAAAATTAATATTTGGTGTGGCACAGAAAAGATTATACAATTTGCTTTTGCTGAAATGACTGAAGTAACTCAGTCCCACGTATTTAGCCAAATAATCCCTTTCAGTTCACAAAAACAGTAAATTGTTAGGAACACCTCCCTTAAGGAAGGGAAAAAAATTCCCCTCACCCATTTCTACTGTTACAGCCCCTTTGGGGAGAAAAAAATCAAACTTGGCTAAAGGTTAATAATCATTCATGTTCAGCTTACTATTACTCAATAACTATCAAAGTCTCTAACTCAAAATAGCGTTTGCTGGCTTACAGGATCAGAGCCATTACAATCTCTGTTGAAGACTTTATTGAATTTTACACTAAGCTTTAGCTGACTGAACAGGTCAAGCACTGTGGCTTCGAGTTTTCTTTATTCTCAGAAACTCATAAACCCCTCTCCAGTTTGCAGCACTGTTAGCTAAGAAACTTGACTCAGCACAGGGTCAGAGAACCTGACCCCCATGAAAAAGGTCACGTAGTTTTAAAACCTAGTTCCTGAATACCATTAACTTACATGCACTAGCTGCTCCTGCGTGTCAAACTCCCGGGAACAGCCTTCCCAGTGGCAATTTGTCTCATACACCGCTTCAGGCTCCTGTTTGCTTTCATCTTTGTCCCCTTCCTCTTTTACCAGGGTCATTCCTTCTGGCTGTTCCTGGAGAGAGGAAAAAAACAGGGGTGAGAAGAAGAGAGAGGAAATTCTGAAACAGAGGAGGAAGAAAAGTGAATTACTTCAGCATTAAAAGAAAGATGATGGGTGTGTGTGTGGAGGAGACAGGGGAGGGATGATTATTTTACTCTCACTTCACTATGCTACTCCATTCTACAAAATACAGAAGCCCAAAACAGGCCTGATAAGCCAGAAGCCATATGCAAACTATACATGTTAAATAAATTTTTTGTTCCCAGAAGTACTCAATGCAGAGAATGCCTAAAAAAAATCCCTTTACACTTCAATTAAAAATAAATCACAATGGCTTGGCTTCCCTCACACTTTATTTAAGCAGCTTGTTATTTGTGCACCTGGCCTTCGTGATTCAGTGGCACCACTAATGTGGAAGGCACTATTCAATATAGTTGAATTAATTGGAATTTGGTTCTAGAACTAGCGTTGGACACAACTAGATCACCAGTAATCCAGTGTGTTCCCATTGTTAAAAGAGTGACAGGTTTGCGCACTAAAACCTTTACAAGAGCAGACTGGTAATTTTTGAGCTACTTGTCTGTTCTTGCTACTAACTGTTGAGCTACAGTCCGTTCTTGCCCATAACATGTGCACATGAAAGGGGTGAGCAGGGGAAGAAAGTATTTAATTTTGGGTTTTGATTTCCCACCTCCTGTTCGTCAGGGTGCCTCATTCTCCCTGGCTTGTTATTTGCTGAGGGTAGGAGTCAGATGTTAGTGTAAACATTTGGTTCAGATTATGCACTCCTTTTATTTTTCCATTTCAGACCTGCTGAAGGATTTAGGTAGACCTCTGCTATGTTTTCATGGATTCACTCACAAGATTGAGGCTCTGATTCTCATCTCCCCTGAGTCACTGTAAATCAAGAGTCACTCTACTAAAACCAGAGGCATTAACTGGTATAGAAAGCACAGCAAATGAGACCGGAGCCTGACATTGGGGCCTCGGTGTGGGACAATGCTAAGACCCAGGAAAAGTCAGGGTGGTCTTAAGTATTTTTGCTGAAGAGAAAACATGTCCTTAATAAAGACCTGAATGTCTCTTGTTCACTTTTCTGCAGCAAACAGAGGGTTGAGCATGCTCTGACTGGCTAGAGGTGCTGCTCCATCAGCCTCCTTCCTCTCTGCCCTCATCCTGCTGCAGACCCTGCACCCCAGTAGCTGCTCACATTTAACCCTGGCTGCTGCAAGCGGAGGATTCCCATGTGTGCAGTACGCAAAGTGCAAGGAGCCTGAAAACACGTCACAGGCAAGGCACATTTTCCCTCCTGCAGCAAGAGGGAAGGCTCATGACTGGAGCCTGCAGCCATACCTGCATGCGTCCTGCTCCCGGGCTAGGGAGGTCCTCGTCAGGCTTTATCTTGGAGCGCTTGTTGTGCATGGGATCTCCTGTGCTGCTCACTGCAGATTCGCTCGTGGGTTTATTCTGCTGCAGGCAGGTGCGTTAGTTTTTTTTTTCCCCAAAAGACAAAATTACACTGTGATAAATATGTGGCTCCAAACAAAAATATGCAGCATCTGCTCAGCAACTTTGTATGGAGAAGCTATGCTGTTAATTATATTGGATATGCAATTACATTGTTCTTCAATTATATAGCATTAATTCATGGAAGAGCTGCATTGCTCAACTGTGTGGCAGAGCAGGGAAGGAACAGAAAGGGGGGCATTTGATGTAATTCCTTGCTATAAACCAATGCTGGTTTTGCCAGGCCAGTAAGAGGTAGGGAGAAGTTGATTTTCCACATAATGACAAGTTTGGCAAGGCAATTTTGAAAAGCAAAATCATGCTCAAATAAACACAAGAGAAACATTTATTTTTTCACACGTGAACAAAAGGTTTTTCATTTAATATCTGCACACAAGATCTCAGCTCCTTTACTATGTTTCCCATTATAATGGGTGGACAGGAAGAAAAAACTGAACAGTAGCATGAGACTCAGCCCAAAAATCCTAGATGAAGTCCTGGATTCTCACAAGTTAATAGCAAAATAGCTGACATAAACAGGCCAGAATCTTGTTTTTCTCTTGTGCTCGACTGAACACCATTATCTACACCTGCAAATGGATCTTGTAGGAATCCAGAGATCTTTTAGAGACATCTGAACTTGCAGGGACCCCACAAAAAATCAATATGTTTCCTACAGCAGTATGTTCTTCCTCTACATTTGTAAAAGCTAGCCAGGAGATAAACAGCTTCCAGACTGATAAATAATCTATCCCAGGTCATCTGGAAACAAATAGCACTAGTTAATAACAGGCAAATCAGAAACCATGATAAACCCCACATTAGGGGCCGGATTCACTGCTGCTCATCCCCAGCTTTTGATAATACACCTTACTGAAATGATTAACTCAAACTCAGTAAATCTAATTTTGCACAAATCAGAGAAAAAACCTTCAAACATCTTCACTAATTTTGAGTTACTCTCTTGCTCATAGAGTTACTCCCAGTTACTCACAGCTGTACCAGGAGAGCAAAATATGCCCCTGTGTATCCCATGATCAGCCTGATTGGAAGGTGAAGCTGCTAATCTTTAAAACATTGGTGTTTTGATGTAGTTTGCACCTTTCTTTACTCCCCACCTCTGCTAAATTCTCATGTAAGATTGAGGAGATATGGTTTGGAACGAGAAGCTGCTGCAGCACATTGGAATATTTATGAGGACTAAAAAGCACACTACCAATCAGGAGCTGCACCAACACTCCTGTGATTCATAATAAAGTGACTGCAAAAACTAGAGCTGCAAGGAAACTGTTATCAAAGGGTCTCAGTGACAGTGGTGATTCATTACCATTGAGACAATGCCATTTATTTAATTTTTTAATTAATGGGGTGTAAAGGTTTCTTTTATTGCCTCTCACCTGTGTGGACTCAGAAGGTCCAGAGCTGACCTGGACAGGGTTCAGGACACTGGGGATGCCGGGGATAGGTCTCTGGGTAGGAAAAGTTGGAGCAGGATGGATGAGTGGAGGGCTGTGTCCAAAGGCTGAACCTAGGGTTTGCTGACGACTTATAATTTGCTGATGCATTTGCTGGAGGGATACTGGTGTAGGAGGGTATGTGAAACTCAGAGCAGGGCTGAATTTGGGAGAAAAAGGAGGGAAGAGGGAGTAAAAAGATGAGGATCATTACAGTAAGGAACCACACAGAATAAACCTTTAAAATATATGTGATGTATTTAAACTACTCGAAGCCACATTTCCCCCTCCCCCTTATATCCCTCTTCATGCCCCAAAGGATGATAAATCCCAGTTTTAAATCCAGAGTTGCCCTGGATTTACTAGTGAGTACAAAAATGATACCATAACAAAATGTAACACTTTTTCCTGACCTCTACCGGGAAACCACAGAAAGCTGACCAAAATAAAATTCAGAAAAAGTGAAGTAAAAGGCAAGCAGTTCAATAACAGCTATTTATTGCAATAACAAACTTTATATAAAGAAAAAGAATGGGTGCCTACATGCTTTATAGTACTTTTATTGATAATGCAGGTCACCTATATTCACGTGTATGGAGCAGCTCCTTTAATCTTGGCTCATGCTACGCTCTTTCATATGTCTCTAGATCTTATTACAACAGGAGAGAAAATCAATTGGTTAAATGTGTTCTGAACACCATGCTTGTCATATCACTCATTTGTTTGCAAAGATGGAAAGCTCAGTTCATCCAGAATGTCACCTAAAGAATTTCCATCAGTGCCGTTTGGTTACAGAAACTGATGGATTAACCTTTCCCCTCTGAAATTGGTGATCAATGACTTTCAATGTAGAAATATTCCAATGGGAAAGCACTTCTCCTTCTTCCAGTTAAACAACATTAAATGTCTATTAAAGCCCATTATGCATGTTAATACCTGTCATCACTTCATTACTTCACCATATTTCCCAGACCACAGTGACTTAGGAGGAAATTATACTGCCATCTAAGGACCTGTTTTGTGGGTAGTGAAAACGCATTTTCTCTGTGTCACACTTGAGAAATAAATGGTGTGGAACTAACTCTTCACATACAGGAATAAGAGACCCTCCTGTAAATATTTGTGAATAACTTCCAATAATAAAGGGAAAAAAAAGAAAAAGAATATTCATTGATTTAAAAAAATACACTGAACCACCAGAGTTCAAAAGAGCCATGGGAATTTAAAACATTTTGTCTTAAGAGAGAGGGATGTGGGCATTATACCTTCCAAGAATCAAGGTTTCTTCTAATGTCAAATTTATCCAAATTAACAGTCTGGAGTCTTAATTACTGCTGCTGTTAGGTGTATTAACTGAAAATACTGTGATACAAAAAGCCAAAATAATTTCAACCATTTTAAGCAATAATTCTACAGAAATTCTGTGTTCATTAATATGACTATACATTTTGTCTGTTTGACTACAATCCATAAAAAGACAGCTTCAGTGTGATTACATTAGTATTATTCCTGGTGAGAACTCTGCATTACAATAGTTTGCCCATTTACGACAGAATATCATTAAGAATACCCTGGGAGAATTTTACTGGTCTTTGAGGAACTCTCTTTTCATTCCGCATTGTATTCTTTCTAATAAAGGGAGGCAGAAATGTAGTGAAAACAGTAATTGTTCACAGCAAGAGTTAGGGAGAAATCAGTAATAATATTCAGTTATTGCAGCTCTATAGTCCTTGCTAGTGTTCCTGTAAGTAACCATGAATGATTACAGCACGACTTAGCTAAGGTAGCCACTATGGATGATTAATAGGACATTAATCAAAAGATGCATATCAGGCTCAGAATTTGTTCACAAGGTTTCTTCTAATAGCTGATTTCATGTTCACTGAGCTCTATGCCAGTTTGTTCAATTTATTCTTCAGTGTGCAAGCCATTCATCAAAGAACATAATGATTTAACACCCCTTTTCCTTTTTAGTGAACAAACATTACTAAGTGTAACTACTCTGGTTGGTTCATTAAAAATCACACAATTACACTGCCATACATGAGGTTGAAAAAAAGCCTCCTTACTACACCCTGGTGTTTTTTGCTTCCACACATACACTGAGAGCTCACCTCATATGCCTCAAACACTAGACGGCACCATCCCAAAGGTGCTGTCAAATTCACCAAGATCAACAAACATGATGCAGAAATGGTTTGTAGGAGGTATTTTATTTCTCTGTCAGTGACTAAAGCCTAGGACACTTTCACAGTTCAGATGAATCAATTTAAAAGAAAAAAAAGGTGGACTAATTTCATTGATAGTTCCAAGCACACAGCAGCCTTGGAAATATGAGGGGTTTTTCTTGACTTTGTTTCCATTTGACCATGAACAACCTAGCTTTCCATTTGACCTAGCTTTGCAAGTCCAGGTTCAAAACTTTGGTAATGTTCTTCAGACCCTACATGGTAAAAAGACAGTTTTATCACTCAAGCAGTGCAGTGATTAAACATTAAGTAAGTATACTTCCTATTCCCCTCCCTACATAAATTAAAGTGTCCTCCACCAAAAGGACAAATTTTACCTCACAGAGATGTCCTCATTATCTGCATCTGCTTTAACACTGTATAAGCAGTATCCAGAAAGAGGATGCTAAACCAGGCACTGACAAAATTGTAGAGTACAACAGAGGACACAGACATCATCTCAGCTAGAGGTTCTTACAGGAAAACAGTGACACCAGCAGCAGGTGCATTAAAACACTGCTGGACAGATGCGCTAAGGGAAGAAGGAATCCTTTTTTCTTTAGTATCTTTCTTTTACCCTGTGCTTATCAGCAAGGGTTGAGTCTAAGGGACTAGGATTTTCTGATGGAGCCTGGCAACCTGCACTTCATTCCCTCTACCTCCAAACTTCAAACACCTCAGAATGAAATGAAAAGGTGATTGTGAGCGAGCAGAGGAATAGCCAGCACAGCTAAGGGGAGTAACTCAGAAATGGAGACAATGGTTCAGCCATCAGGGTGACTTCTTAAATAGCTCAGATAGCTGCCTTCAAATAACAATTCTCTCCAGCTGTTTCTGGAGAGCTCCTCATAAGAGAAATTGACCTGGCTGGGTTTAATGTCACTTGCTTGCAAGATGCTGTCACTGGGCAGCCTGGAGAATTTTTCTGATTTGAATAGATCAGAAGGTTCTGATGAGAACAGAAGGTGGTAGGTCTTTCTCTGCCTTTCAGAAGCCATACAATACAGTTAATGTTGAGGTCCAAAAAGAGGAAAAATAAATCAAAGCTCTCAACATTGCTGGCATGGTGTGCTCTACTGGGAAGGGAAGGCCTGGATTCCTGCCCTCCTTCCCAAAGTTTTTCACTACATTTTGTTCAGCAACTCTTGAATACAGGATGGATGGGCAATCTCCATAGCCCAGAGACCCATGTGATCCCTCTGCCTTGACCAGCACCTGTATGTTCACCTGCTGGACCTACCAAACCTACACTGCTTCTTAGCCAGGTGGCCAGCATCAGCAGGAAGGGTGGACAGTGGTACCTGTCTATTGTCCTGTTGTTCCAGCCACGTCTGCTGAGAAATGTGCGCCAAGATGGCAGCAGTGTCACTCAGGAATTGCCTAAAATTCATGCCCAAAAGCAGTAAACAAGACATGAAACTAATTTTGAGACTCCAGAACTATTAAAACCAACTACCAAGTTTTTCAAAAGCAGTGAGTATTTCCAGAGGGCTTATTTGGAGTCATGTTTCTTTTAAGACAGTTTTAGGAGGCTGCATTTCAGACAAGGAGAGCTCAAGACTTCCAAAATCCAGGTGCCAGAAGAACATGAGATTCCTAACCCAATCATTCATGTTTTCTGAAACACCAGTCACTTCCAAAAAATCTTGAATTCACAGAAATGTAAATGAGCTATGAATCTTTTCCTTCCATTTATCTACTGAGAAATGAAAATTTATACCACTGGAGGGAATTTCATTTGTATTTCTGTTACAGACTTTTCTTTTAAACAAAGTAGAAAAGGAAAGGAAGATGAGAGCATGTATGGTCACGAAAAATTACATGCCAGTTATCTTTTTAGTTGTTGAGTTTTATGAGGAATAAAGGTTAGAAGAAACATGTAATATTTCTGCTTAAGCATTTAATGACTCATATACACTGACAGAAAAGCCCATCAGTGATATAATTTATTTTATCATACTGTGGGCTGCAGTGTCTGTCAGTCTGTCTGTCTCTTTCTCTTCTCCTCATCTGCAAAGTCTCAAACTCCCTTCACCAGAGGTAAAACAGGGCAGTGAACTACACTGCAATTACAGGAGTACATCAAGTTTCAAGGAACAGATTTCAAGAAGAAGAAAAACAGACATTATAATCAAAACCAAACTCTGTGGCTACTTTGTGGCTGTCCAGCTAACAAGGTCATACAGTTTCTGGTCACAGCTGTGGAATTTACCACATAACATCTGTGAATTAAAGTCAGGAAAATATCCTTCTTTCCTATACATTGCGTAGGTGTGCCTAAGGAGACAAAAATGCTGAGGAGATTCCAATATGGTGAATACTGCAAGGATTGTTTCATTATATCACAATAGTTTTCTTCATGAAACTCTGAGGGTATCCTCTTCGTGTTATAAAACAAGAAGTTCTGCAAAATCTGATGCACGGCAGTCTTGCAAAAGTATCTGAGTGCTTTCCCCTTTCTGGTTCTGCTTTGCCGGGTTTTGGGACAAGAGCTTTCCAACAGTGTAAACGAGGGAGCACTCAATCAAAGACATGGGTGAACAACTTAAAAAAGAGTAAGGAATAACGTTGGTGTACTTTTGGAATAGCTGCAGATATAGCCAGCAGGTTCATTTTGACTAGACAAATCCAAAGACAAAAGGTCCATAAAGAAATACTAAAGGGAACCAGCAAAGAGTGTTTACTTTTGGGTTGCTAACCTAAAGAACACTGATGTTGGGAGATCACTAAGAGAACAAAAGTTAGACAGCAGGGGCATTCCTGTGCTTAAATACCACCACCTGTTTGCACCATCAAGACACTAACTAGAGTAACACCTCTAGTTTGACCCAGCAGGATATTTCTGATGGTTTTAATTTCTTTTTCTTCATTTTTAAATTTCAGATAGGTCTGTTTCTCTGGGGTATCTTTATTCATATAGAACCACATTATGTTTACCATATTATTGAAAGTTTCTTTCCTATCCTCTACCTTAAACCTTTCCTGTGTCAATTGAAGAACCAGAACTTTGTTATTCTACCCAGCATTCATTATCTGCCTTCCCCTTCCCAGGCTCTTCCTCTCTTTTCTTTTTTGAATAGTTGAAATAATTATTATACCCTCTTCCTGTCCAGTCTGGAAAAACACAGGTAAAGTCTATTTCAACTCATCCATATAATTTTTCAGATCTCTGATCCTTTTCTTTGCTCATCCCTGTAGTACCCCAACTGTCCAACATCTTCTTGAAATAAAACAATGCAGAACACATCACAGGACAGGAACATGGGGCATTGTAGACACACTGTTTCCATCTAGATCATGGGGCAGGAGAGGGCTTCAGGCCCTTTGGCCTTTTAAAGGTCTTTAATGTCTGGGTGGTGCACTCACAGTCTTAACACTTGCTTCATGAGGGAGCATGCAGCCAGCACTGCAAGGGGACACACAAGCCCTTCCTGATTTGTGGAAAAGCCTTGACACTCCCTGTTTGCTCTATAGCCTCCATCATTTGTTCTTGCCATCAGGGACTTACACTAGACAGATCAAATGATACAAACCCCTCCAAAAAGGACCCCAGTTCAAGAAAGGGAGAAGTAATTTGTAGGTGGACTGGCTTCATGTTCAATAAAGCTGGGCATCAGGTACTAGGGTAACACCTAGCTCATGCCCAAGTAGCCACAGATGTCACCACTTTGTCTCACTCTCCCTAAAGACTTGCATGAAGCCTGTGGACGAGGGAAACCAAGAAACCAGCGTCAGCAGAAAACTACTAATGTTGGAAAAATATCCAAACTCAATGAATTCAATGTTTTTATCCTTTACTTAGACCAGGCCCGGATTTGAACTTTAGTTTTCCATTTCAATTTTCAAAGTCCTTATAAATTGTTTATTAAATTGTTAAGAGGCAAACGAGCACATTTCCTGTTTTACAAATGGGCCCAGCTACTGTTCAGGAAAGCACCCCTAGTGATTCTTAAATACTTCTGAAGAGGGACTGACTTTAGCAAGTCCTTAAGTGCTATCCTAAAGCCTGGGTCCTACAGACACAGTAATCTCAACTGAAGTAAGTCATAATACAAGTCATAAGTTAACAGTGATCAAACACTGCTTTTCACATGCTCAGATGTTTGGTTTTTAAAATAAAAACTAATATAAGAAACAGCTTCATTCATCCCATGATAAACTGCCATGTAGGAGCCACTGTTCAAAACATGGGACATATGGAAGCTTGTCTGGGAGTTGAGCCATGGGTGCTGAGGGGATATGCATATGCTGACTTCATGCATAGAAGTTACATATATCTTCTGATGGAACAATGTGTATGTGTAAGATGCAGCCAGGAACACTGCACAGTCAGATGTGGAAAGCTGTGGACAGCCAGCAAGACAGACTCATTGTTAGACCCCAGCAGAGGAGCAGAAGGAAAACAAGGCAGTGAGTTCTCCTTAGACAGAAGCCAGAAGATAAGAAGCAACCAGTAACATCATGGAAGAAAACCATCTCCTGTTGTTTGGGTTGGCAGAAACAGGAGTTGTGTGCATTCCTTGTAAACATACAGGAGTGAGTAAAAAGAAGTTTCCAACTCTATCCTCTACTTCTCCTGATGGAAACAACCTGCAAGAGTGAATGATGACAAATTGTTCAGGACACAGCAGTGACAAAGTCTTGGCAGCCTTGCAGCCCTGAAGAGATTTGTGAAACTCTTACTGTCTAAAGTATCTTAGACACAAAACAAAAACCAAATGGAATTACAGGAAGAGAGACTTTTAGAATCCACTTCTGTTTGGAGCAATTTACCCACAATATATGGAATATTTTTAGTAATAAAAAATTGTGCTTTAAATTGTATCCCTCTCCCTCAATTTTTGAACTGACAACACTGAACTTTGAGTAGGCAATGCAGACAAGTCAATTAGTAATTTTAATGGCTTGTTACTCAAGTACAGGGGAAAACAATATAAATATTTGACTGCAAAACCAGATGTAGTGTGATCTTAAATGCAGGTATGAGACTTGAAATCCTTAGAAAAAACATTTCAAAAATTACTAGGTTTCACAGGTATCCCTCTGCAATTGTTGACACATTGCATTCAAAATCAGTAACTTAGAGTCAAGTCATCTAAATGAATTTGTAAAAGGACATATCCTGCATCTAATAGAGCATGTATTGCACTATGTTTTCCAGTTTTCATCAGATAATAGTCATCATTGTATTTCATTCACATACATTGCCTCTTTTTTTTTTTTTTTTAACTTTTCTTTTACCAGTTTAAAATTAACAGAGTCAGTCATTTATACTTTCTCTTGTTTACTTTATTGTCTATTATTGTCTATTTATCTGCTAGGCTAGGTGAAATTTTCTTCATGAAGTCATTGCCATATGCCAGAGTAAAATGGCACAGTTTCACTGAAAGCAACAGAGCCACGCTGATTAACCTTATGTGCTCAGACAGCACTATCAGCTTTGTCCTTCTCACTGGATTATTCCTGTGAAGGAATTCTTAGTATCCTAACTGGACTTTGTATTAATGGTACCTTGCATAATTGATCTGTGCTCCCTCCATCCAAGCTCATGCCACTTCTGGCAAGCATAATTTTGAATTAAATTCATGGCTAAGCACTTTTGGGCTTCTAAAACTGGTATCATTTATTACATTCAAAGTGCTAATTAATATTTGCTTTTAGTTCTGAAAATGAAGTAATGAGGTGCTAAACTCCAGCACACTTGTCTTAGCTTGAGAACTTGCCTGGAATTAATATTGCTCTGGGTTCAATGATTTTTAACTCTTTGAGGAAGACTGAACCAGTCTGGAGCAAGTTGCTCCAAATGGACTTTTAATTACAAGATCAATGACATACACATTTACGGGCATACATACAGAATCACACCTGTATAAAGGTGCATCTGAACATGTAAATGTGCACACAGTATGTGCCTGCATAGTCTATATTCTTTGTTGCTCAGCTTCTTAGATTTTACACTTTCCAAAGGCAGAAATCTTGCCATTCATGTGTGTTTCTGGTGATAAACATCCACCACTTTCTAATACAAGATGAGGGTAACATCCAAAACAATCTCCCGGAATGTCACCTTCCTATAATCTTTATGAGCTTTCTGTAGAAGGCCAGGTGCATGGTTATATTTGCACAGAGCCAGATATAGATGTTACTTTCTATAATACTGATGAATTTCACTTTTACTCACTTTGAAGCACTTCTCTATCATTCATGCTTCTTGAAAGCAGGTATGAAATGAAGCTATTATGGCAGGATAGAGCATTATATTCCCTTCTTTAGATTAACCACAGTACAAGACCATGGAGAATAAAGGCCTATATTGCACATATGTGAGGGTCTAGTTAAAGTAGGACCTCTTTCAGTGGGGTTGCACTTGGACTGAATTTGACTCAGTCTGAACTGAAAAAAAGCCTTAATCTACAACATATTGCATACAGTTGATTAGAGAGCTTTTATTGTAAGAAAAGGTTTCAGTCAAAGTCAGCTCAGCATCTAACTTAGGCAGATCCCAGTAAGAGTGAAAACAAGACGCCTGTAATGCTGACATATTTAACAATCTCTTTATACTACACATTCTGTCATAATGAGCTTCTTGCAAAATGTTGTCGTGAACATATTTTGTTCCACCTCTTCTACTCTAATAATGTCCTTTATTATTTCATTAGCCAGCATTTCATGGTGTCCTTTTACACAGATATAATTACAGAACTATACAAACTTAAAACTTACAGTCTAAAACACAAATAGAAGGTAAGAATTAAGTAGCTGGATTTAAGCAAAAGTGAGATACAAATTCTCAGATGGGGTCTTCTGTTTTGTAGTGCAATTGTCAGCAATCTGGACATGGAGTTGAGAAATGAAAAAATTAAATCTGCATATGTGACAAAATTATTTTGAACAGCATGGTGAAAGCCAAGTGGTTATCTTTAGAGCCCAGTGTGCTAGATGAATGAGCAATACTGATAGCAAGATGTATATCGATACTGCAAGGGAGTCAGATCTACTCATACACTGGTTGTAAATTAACTGAGAAAAATGACAAGAAGCACTTGCTTATCTCAATCCAGAATTCAATGAAGGAATGAAAATTTGATCAATATGAAGCTATGGCAAAAACTTGTTAAAACAATTGGCTGGGGAAAAAAACCACACAAAATCATGGTGCATTTAAATTGTTGGTCCTCCCCTGGAAGATTATTGCATGTAATAGAAGGAGACTTTCAGACAGTATCAGCAGAAAATACAATGCAAGAACTCTAAAGAGCAGACTGAAAACAACACCAGAAAGGAGATTAATAAAAGGAGACATAATAAGAATCTATAAAATATTGAATAAAGAAGGAGGACTAGAGAACATGAGGGCTTCCTGTCTTATAACTATGAGATATTCTGTTAAATTCAAAAACTGGATAATTTAAACCAAATATTAAAGGATACTCTTTCCTTTATTTTATATGGTGTATAATTAGACTGTTGGGCTCTCTGTTAAAATACTTTCACTTTTCTCTGTGATAGCTTTATATTTCCTTTGGTTACCTTAACTCTGTTTTTGTTTTTCTCTTGATTTTCTCTTTGTGTTTGCAAAGAAAAACTGGAGAAATTAGTACCTAGTCATTTGTCTCTAGATACAACACAGTTCAGGGAGGAGGGCACTAACTCATTATATAGCAAACATTCTATACAAGGACTTCATATGAGATGAGGAAATAATTGAGAATCCAATACCTGCTTGCAGAAACACAGGCTCTTGTCTTCCTCACTGATGTTAATGCACTGTTGTCTAAGCTCACCCTACAAACCTGGCTATGCCCTTCTAGTGCTCTTTGTGAAAGTATTGTTGCCACTCTTCCCTGATGCTTCAGATCAGCCCAGAGCAAAGTGACAGGAGCCAGAACAGCCAGGGTCTGGCTGTAATTAACCACACTATGTTAATTGCTCTTTTGTGCTCATATTATCAGGGAAGCAGGGCAGTGCATGGGGGAAAAAAAGAGTGCTGCTGTGCTCTCTCAGTTTCTTTCAAACCTTCAAGGAGATCCCAAAGGGCTCTTGTGTTCCCACGAAGCTGAATTTTCACAGATTATGAGATGTCTAAGTTATATTCACTGTTATATCTGCCTAGACCCAAAGAAAGTCTCTTGTAGGAGGCGGAACTGTTGAAACAGCTTGGATCTGACAGGGAACTCCGCTCATTTTCTGAAAATTGACTGTAAATTTGGTATCACAGCATTGCTAAGGGACTGGAGGTTCTGACTTTCAAATCTTAGAACATGAAGTCCCAACCTCCTGTGTTTATTAAAGACTAGTTAATCTTTTGTAAAGGTTTTGAATCAGTACTCTTAATATCATGGGAAGTGATTACCCCCTCTATACTCACTCTAGACCATGCTGTCTCTCAAAAAGAAGTGCTACTGAAGTGCAAAGTCTAATAATTGTCACAGGTAGCAGATAGAACATTAAGTACATCTTGACAAAAGATTAATAGCAGGGGTGCTGCACTGCAGGACTGAGGCAGGTAACCAAATGAGTAAATGTCAAATGAAGGATTATCCTCATTTGATGCTATTTCACACATCTCCTTTCTGCATAATCTCTCCCAGCTGAGACCTAAACCAGGTGTTTTCAAATGCACAAAGTAGAAGCTCTACCTGGTGTGCTAAAGGAGATCCACTATTAGCTGTCAGCGGGAGTGCCATCTCCTTTTCAAGTACTCAGCCAGTAGTCAGGATACAGCACTACACTGCCAGCTGACAATGGCAAGGCACCCGCCAAGTCGAGATCTCTCTGGATTGTGCTAAACTGCTAGTATTTATTATTCCAACTGCAGTAGTACCCATGTCAAAGACCAGAGCCCTTCCATGCTTGGCTTTGTAAAAACAGAGACCTGATTTCATCCTCAACATCCCACAGTGCTCACATAGAGGGTCCAAGGCTAAAAAGCTGTGTGAAGCATCACTACATCTTTCAGCCAAGGATGCCTCTTTTTTAAGCCAATGCAAAGACCAGTGAGGTCCTGGAGGCACTTTCTTAACACAAGTAGTACCTTTGCAAAAATGGGTGTAAAAGGCATTGAACCCACAAAATCAAACATACCAGGACTAAACCTGTCCATACCTTCGTGTGCTGACTCATCAGCTTTTAGTTATATGACAGCACACCCTTCTCTCTCCTGCACGATTCATAACTCATTCAGTGCACGAGACACACAGTAGCCATCAGCAAGAGGCCCTCTGGTATTTTTCTTCTCTGTGCCCAGAGTAATGTCTATAGGCCTTCCTTCCATTGTGTTTAAACCATCAGTGACTAAATAATTACTGACACCCTCCTGAGCTTCTCCACTGTGCTCATCACTGTATAATCTAATTGCTTCACAAAACATTAATGCTTTCAACCTCCCTCTGAGGTGAAGGGGAAGGATTCATTTGCACAGGAACATGAATCAAAGAAAGATGGAGGCAAAAAGCATCACTCATGCAGTTGCCCAATTTCAGGCAAGGAGATCTGGGCTAGTTAACGTGACATAGCATATGAAATGCTCAAAACAGCTGTCAGTATCTTCAAGTCATGGCTGTGAGCAATTTGACCCCTCTGCGGAATTAAGAACGGTAGGCTGGGACTCCAGAAGATAAACTGTATGAGCCTCGTGGTCACTTCTGACGAGTTTAGTTTGCCCAGCATGAGTCTGGGATTGTGTTGCAAGAGCAGGGTTTGCCCTCCAGGCAGCAAGCAACCAGGTCCGAGGCTCCCTCCTCTTTTAGAGCTGCCTGGAACAAGTGAGGCAGTGTCCTGTGGCTCTCACTGATCCACAGAGAATGTCCAGGATGTTCAGGCTGTGCACTGAAGAAGACAAGGGCCCTACAAATACTGTGCAGCCCTGAAGTTAAAGATGGTATCAGAGCACAATCACAAGGGGGCAGTACCTTCATTCTCCGAATGACTGGCTTCTGTGTGCTTTATTGTGCAGCCTTTTCTCTCTTCTGCTGCAAGTCTATGTTGTGTTATATAAAGGCATTTCGTGCCAACTTGCTTAGCCTGTACAGTTTCTGGGCTGACTGCTGTCTCCTCTAAAGACTGCTTTCTGTTTCACAAAACTGTTATGGCTGGACAGACAGCTGAGCCACCACAGGCTTCCCAAGGAGGTACCAGAGCTGCAGCTTAAGGGAAGGGTCCTCCTTCCTCTCTGTGGGCCCTGGACTGGAACATGCTGAGTGCTTAGTTTATTTAACACATGCTAATAGAAACCGCTTAAGGGCTTATCACTTGCCTGAATGGGGCAATTTCTCAAGAACAGCAAAGATCATATCTATATCATCTAGTCAACATTCCTGGCAAATTTTAGCTTCTCAGTGAAATGGTAAGCAACAATTCTTCTAGTTTGTACAGAAAAATCTCTTCCTTAACTTCATTTTGATGAACTAAAAACCTTGCTGATGATTTTTGGAAATATTCAGCATTAGATAGGTATTTGCCATGAAAAATGCTGCCAAGTGTAAACTATTTGGACTGAGTTAAAAGTGATTGGAAACAATATCTAAAAGTAGAAGGATTGTGTAATGTTAAGTGTAGTTAATGCTAGTGATACTATCTAAAGTAGAAATCCTTCTTGTCTTGCAATTCCATCTAGTGGCTTGCTGATTTGTACCATTTTCTTGCAGCAACTCCTACGAGGTTAACCTGTAAGTTTCCAGAAGCTGGGATTTTACACCAGGAAATGTTTTTTTCTACACTTTGATCAGTGCTGCTGACAGGATACTAAATGGGATGAACCTATGGTTTTATTCAATACAACAGTTCTTGTGCTGAATGCATTATTTGCAAGGCAGTGAATAATAAATTAGGTTTTACTGATAGTCCTGTTGCTATTTAGTCTTGGAATTTATTAAGGCAATGAAATGTGGTTTGGGTTTAGTACCTTGCATCACTGTTTATTTTGGTTTTACTGTTTTATAGACAGGTTCACATGGGAGAAGTTAAAGGGCATCAACAGACGTGAGTTGCAAAGCTGGAAGAAGAGGTCTCACTTTCCTTCCTTTCGACTGAGGAGAATGGAGGTGTACATTTTCAACTTTGCATGCTGAATAGATGTACTCTTATCAAAATGAAAAAAAACCCTTAACTCAAAATCGTGTGAAATTTCACATTATGCATTACTGGGAAGTATGACCAGGAAGGGCTGAAAGCTTTGGTCAACTACAGGTTCAGTCACACAAACATTGCTTTCTTCAGTGGCACCGGTTCACAAGACTCAGATGAAGATGAAGACTCCTTAGCATCTTTACTCTGCCCACAACTCCCTCCAGTTCTACAACTGTCGTCAACAAAACTATTCATCTGACTCCAGCTTTGCTTTGGAAGAGTAAAAGGAGAGAAGACTTACTCCACTGCAGAGACTATGCCAACTTTCATGCGCAAATATACCAAAATTACAAGCTATGGGAGAAGAATTCAGTTATTAAGTGCCATCCCATCTTAATGGCAGTGCATATAGCACACCTGCACATGGTACATGTATTTAACAGATGTGGTCCAACTGCTGCCAGCCATTAACATAAACAATATTCCTCATTAAGGAACTTTGCAACTGGGGCCCTGGTTCCATCAACTGCATAGTTGTATTGCCAAGCTATGATATCATACCTGTGAAAAACTACACAGCTACTCAAGGACATCAGAGCTGTGGAGCACAACTATTTAAAAGTGCTTGAAAAGGAAAACATAGCACTTGCACTAATACCAGTATTTACAGTGTTGTCACTCTCAGAGTTGGTCAGGCTCAAGGTTTTTAACACATCAGTTTCCTGCCCCATTTCTCCAACAGTGAGAATCCCCATAGCTGGTTTTTGAAGCTGTAAACACATCATTTTTGCTGGAGAGGCATTTCACAGATTTCACGGAATATTCTGACTTGGAAGGGATCCATAGGGCTCATCAAATCTGACTCTTAAGTGAATGGCCCATATGAGGGATCAAACCCATGACCTTGGTAGTATTTTTGAGCCTTGCCTATAATGGGTGTCCCATCTCAAGAAACTGCTGTAGGGACTTGCTCCTTTGCCTCATTGCAAATTGAAGGTGGAAGCTGCTGTTAAGCCAGGGCCCAGAAGCACTCTTTGAGGGTTATAAACGCAAACCAAACATTTTCTGACACTTTGGAGAGGTGGGGGATTATTTTTTTAGAATACCAAAGGAGTTTTTCTCAGTAAACATATAGCCATGCCACAAATACAAGAATGTTCTGCAGTTGCATCTCCATTTTTTCTGCTACTTCTCTTAATTTTCTTCCACTCCCTTTTTTCTTTTTACATTATTCCTTTTGTTCCCTCTCTTTCTGCCCTATTGGCTTCCCTTTTCTGTACAACTGCTGTCTGCCTCCTCATTTGTTATTCTGCTCTTCTGCCGCCAGAACAACCATTTCTGACTGTTTTCTTGCACACACAAGTGAAGCTGCCAAGTGAAAATCGCAGCATTTCTGACATTTCTGATGATACTGGATGATAACAGTACTTCCTTGGTTTAAAAAAAAAAACAAAAAGGAAAAGAAAAGAAAAGGTAATTTAGCCACAGAATGTCTAATCTTGCAATATGTGAAAAAAAAATTGGAGGTGAATACCTAGAAGTTCAAGCCAAATATTTTAATTGAACAGCACCGTATTTCTGTTTTTTACTCTCTGGTGATTGTAATGTAGGAACATTTCACTGTCCATCTTATCTATGGCCAGAAGAACCCAAGTGACTTAAGTCACAAACCTATCCTAGAGTTTCTACTCTGAAAACAGATTCCTGGACACAGAAACACAGACTGCTACTGCTGATCAGATGAAATATTACTTGTACTGGGCAATAATAGGCCAAAAAGTCCCTTGTGGTTACCTTTCTGAACAAGCAAAAAACATTGTATACTTTAAATTAAGCTCCAATGAGCGTACATTATAGAAACTGCAATACGCACATATTCACAAAAAAACCCCACATACTTAAAGATATGAGTATACATTCACATTCTTGTTGGTGACACATAAATGAGAATATACAATTCAGGTAGAAAATACAATTCTTACCTTATTGCACTTGCAGATAAGTGGCCATAAGAACCACTGGCTGACGAACTGCTACGAGAATTATTGAGAATTGTGACCAAGGAATTTGGAGATGTCCGTATCATGGTCTGAAGGTCAAAGCTGTGATCAGATAGGGGGGATATGGACAACGTGCGCTTTCGGCTCGGCCTGGCTGATAACCTTGGACTTGGAAACCTGGCGCCTGTTACGTAAACACAAATAATTATCCACCAGGGTACTTCATCGCATTTATTTGTTATCAGTGATGGGTAGAGGGAGACACCAGCACACTGTGACAAGCCCACTCTCTTCATTTGTGATCTACTGGCTACGATTGAAGAAAATTAGGCAGAAAAATCTTTCTTCCTATGGCTTACCTCAGGGGAGATCTGTTTATTAATGTGCAAGCAAAATGATAAATTGCTAAACAAAAGGAAAAGACTTTTATGAGTTATCCCTCTCATTTCTGGTGATTTATGAATCTGATGGCTTCTTAGACATTCACATCATTAATTCAACCATGAGCAATGAGACGGTGGTTCAGATCTGGGATACCAGCAAGCCCAAACCCACAGCACTTTAATACATAAAGCCAAACCTACACGTCAAATACAGTATAGAAATGAAGAGGCAGCTTTTCCTTTGTTGACCGCAATTCTGCCAGGTTGATATTTGATGCAAAGCTAAAAATCAGGACTAAACAAACACTAAAAGGGCCAGCTCTATCAGCAGAATTCAAACTGACATTCAGAGCATTAGACTGAGAAAAAGTAGGCTTTATTTGAATTTGTCCAAGATCCCATGATATTCTTTTGTTGGGGTGTATAGGGGCCTACAACTGCTAAATTTCTTTAAAACTGGAGATTAGGCTTTTCAAAGCAGCAAAGTGAAGGCAAACATACAGATACCACTTAAATAAATACGTATTACATTTCTAAATTTTATGTCCTGTTCTGAAAATCTCTACCTCTTCTGGTCTATTTTACCATGTCATCCCAACTCTCTGCAGTCCTGACAGAAGATATATCACCTTAAATTTATTCCCTTTATTTAATTATTTTCTATCTTGGTTGAGAGCAAGGAGAGAATTAGCTTCCCCACTGCGTACTGAACAATTTCCTTTAACAGTACTGCTGCTTCTACCTTTTTAATCCCTTTAACCTGTAGTAAAGGACTGAATCCTAATGATTCTGACAGCCAGGGTCATGCAGGTCTTGGGTTTGATGCCTACTTTACAGCTACTTCTCCTGGAGTCCCTGACATTCTCTGTAACTTGCTAATAATTCACAGTTGGCCACAATCTTCCAGTATAGGTCTGCCTTTCCTAATGTCCTTATTTCCAGGACCATTTTTTTGCAGTGTATTTAAGTTTACATGTCTACCATTAACCAGGAGAAGAGCCCAACTGACTCTAATTAGAGTCATCTTAAGGTCAAGCTGTATTAGAATCTGCTAGTATGCTTTCCTTACACACCAGAGTGGGTTTCCCTTCTTTCTGTGCATGCTAGCTGAGATTTTAATACAGTATCAGGGGCTGCCATTTTATTGCTGGTGTGACTGTGTGATCAGATCTCCATTTATAGTCCTTCTCCTCTTTGGCATCTGGGTAATAGTTTTGTTCCTTCCTGCTCTGTCTCCAGAATAAGCCTTAGTTCATACAGCTCCAATCTTTCAATGAATATTCAAGCTCTTGATTCATCACGCAAAATTTAGGTATAGCCATTTATTTATTTGTAAAACCTACTACATGCTATTTTATGTAATCTGTTTTATCTCCTTTTTAGGAGCTTGCTATTGTACTGTGTCTGCTTGATATTTTATTAGTGTTGTTCTTCATGTCTTTCAAAGGCAGAGATCTTTTACTTGTGCTAAAATAAGAAACAACAACAATCGGCAACTCCAAGAAACTGCAATATATCTAACAAGGAAATACAATACACGTCATAGTAAAAGAAAAACAGTAATAATTTGCATTTGCATCTTTCATCCATAACTGTCCTCTACTGACTGTCCAGCCAGAATGAATTAAAACAATGCCTCTGAAGTTAGTGCTTGTAATGTAATTTGCCCCAGATGAGGATACAATTCAAGTGCTTTATCATGGTTTACAAGGGCATAGCTAAATACAGGCATTGTACTTCCTGCAGTGCCCTGCAGATTCTCAGAGACTGCAAAGACTTCCCTCGTCCTCCTCCTTGCCATTTCTGGACTGAACCCATCACCTTTACCCTTTCCTAAGCCATGCTATGGCTCTTGCAACTCTGCCCACTGCTCATTACACCTTGACCTTGCCTGCCAGCTGCTGCCAGGGCATCCCTGTGTCCGCTCTGGATGCACCAGATCTGTAGCCAGCAAGAAAGAGACTCCTTACAGCTGAGAGGGGCAGAGCTTGGGCTTCAGCCACACATACAGTTGTCTCAGGCTTCCTCTTTTCCTCCAGGCAGTGCCTGTTTCAGGCCCCATCTAGATCTGGGACTTTGGCAGTGTCGTAACCCCCCCCCGCCCCTCCCCCCCCCCCATCTAACTGGGACAGGAACAGCCTCCTAAGGGCCAACAATATCCTGAAATAGGGAACATTTCTGCTGCACAGAGGGAGCCAACAGCTGAGACCAGGCAAGAGCTCTACAGAGTCTGACCACAGGAGACAGGGATTCATGTCAAGGGGGCCCAAACCTTTCAAAACTGAAAATACAATTAAATGGAATTATTGTTTTTTCAGATCTTTGTGGTTTAATTAGGTTTCACATGCCTAAAAAGTCTTAAGTGTGAGCTGGCAACTCATTACAGGACATTTGCTTAACCATTCATTTAGCATAACATGAGTTTTAGTTAGTATGCTACTATGAAAAGGAATAGGTCACCATTTGTCAGTGTCTCTGAATACTAAACCAAACTTTCCAGCCTTGCCCAGCATTTATTTTAAAACCAAACACATCAATATTTATTTAGCAATTTGAGATGTTCATCTGCTCACAGTGTTCTCTCACTGAAGTATTACATTCCCTACTCAATAATGCTTTAAAATCAGAAAATGAAGGAGCACTGATTCACTGAAAATCCATTTACCTCTGTGGAAGTGCTGATAAAAAAAAAATCAGCTTTGGCAAAGCATGCAAATGGAAGCTGACAGTGAAGATTTGCTTAGAAATGTCACCTTTTTGTGGTAGACATCACAGAAATAAGAAGTCAGTAATTGACAGTAAAGACTTGAGTGTGCAAACAAAAAATCCAGCAGGTGTCAGAAGAAAAGATCTTATTCTGAGGTGGAGATCAATTCTAAAATAACAGATATCTATCTCCATCATAAATTTCAAAAATGGAATATGCCATCCAGCAAATTTGCCCATGAATTTGATTTCTGAGTTGAAGTTTTTAGCATTGCTTAATCATTTATAAGGCAATCTTCAGACATGTATCATTTATTCCATCCCTTTAAATCAAACTTCATCAAATCTTTTTTATTCCCTCCCTTTAAATCAAACTTCTTTGGACATGTCTCAAGCACTAGTTTTTATTGGAGGCTGTGAACATGGGACATTTGTGGTGGGGGAGGGAGGTATTAAAGTTGAAGATTTTTTCTTTCTTTTCCTTCTGGCTTCTGTTTACAGATATGAAAATATGTTGTTTTCACTTTATGAAAACTTATCATAAATTTTGCCTTAGTTTTCAAAATGATAAATCTGTCGTCAGTATGAGAGAAAAAGAAATTGATACTCCACCCTCATTATCCAACTGTGCCTGACAAAGAGATAAAAAGACGAAGAGACAAAGAGAAATCAAACCCAGTCCAAAGCTTCTTACTCTGGCTTAACTCTTTGGGCTGGGGTTTGGGTCTGGCTGAGATGGCTTTCATTTTCTCCACTGCAGCCCTCACAGGGCTGTGCTTTGCACTGGAAGCTGGAAAAGAGTTTTGGCTGCTGCTGAGCAGCACTAGCACAGCATCAGCGCTGTCTCTCCAACATTCCCCCCTGTCAGTAGGCCAGAGGTGGGCAAGATCCTGGGAGGGGACACAACCAGGCCACCTGACCCAAACTGATCAAAGAGATATTCCATACCATATGAGGTCAGGTCAGATGTAAAGGCTAAGAAAAGAAGGGGGCGAGGAAGCATTTGTTATTTGCAATACCTGCCTTCTGGAGCAATGCCCCCTGCTTCCCAGGCAGTGGACAGACATTGCTTGCTGGTGAGAAGTACAGAATAAAATTTTTTGTTTTCTTTTCTCTTCTGCACATGCAATCTTTCACTTTTGCTTGGGTAAACTGCCTTATCTCAACCTATGATTTGTTTTCCATGTAATTTTTTCTTCCATGTCCAGCTGAGAAGAAGGAGTGATAGAGCAGCTTGGTGGCCATCTGCCATCCAGCCAAGGTCAATGCACCACGGCTGGCCAAACTCTTTGGGTCAGCTGGGTTACTGTCAGTGTTTCTAAAGGTAAAAGAAATAGGTCAATACCAAATACCCTTGAAAAAGAGAAACCTCCTATTCTGAGTGAGGGTATTAATAATCTTGGGGGGAATCTTGAAATCTCAGGGAACACACTTGTGTTCCACTGAACGCCATTTAAGAGGGTAGAACTTATTCCCCAAGTGAAAATACAGCTATCAAAGCCAAAAAACAGTGATTTTTAAAATTGTTTTAGTGCTTAAAGACAGTTTTGGCATACAGTATCTTCACAGACACAACAAGCAATTTCAGTTGTTGCTACTGTGGTACTGTCAAATACCTTCCACATCTACTCTGCTCCTATTTTGATGCAATACTTAAAGGTAGCAAACCTGAGCTTTTTAGAACAAGCAAGAAGATGGCAAGGTTTTCTCAGAGTCTCTATCCACCAAAATTGCTGAAAAGCTTTATAGCAGCAAAAGAAAATTTTGATCCAGTTTTCATGTCTCTTAGGACAGGGTGAAGAAGAAAAATTACAATTAAGCATGCAAAATCTTGGCCTTATTCCTCTGCAGTGTATTAGACAGTTCATGGACAGTGCATTTCAGAGCTTCAAGAAGTCTTCTGTGTTTTAGGTAAGACTTAACCTCTAGTTAACAATTCTCCAACTCTTATCATCCCCATTTAAAATCAGTTTTCCAGCACCACAGAGCAAAGCAGAAGTCTCCAAACTGCACAAACTGTATGTAATACGCTTTGGAACTCAGTTCATGCTGATGTTGGAATAATTATTTGCACTGCAGGAGCGGGTAGAGATTCCAAATCTCTGTGCTAGATGCTGTATAAGCCCACAATTAGATGACAGACTTGCTTCACAAAATAAGAACAATGTCTTGCTTGTATCTATTTGGTTGTTGTGTGGGATAAATGAGCAGCAGCCTTTCAGTCAGTTAGTCAACTTGCTCAGAATTTGATAGCAGATAATGAGGGAAACCACTCGTGTCTTCTGTTTCCTTTGACAAGACAGGGCAAAGGCGAAAGACTACTTTTAGGATCACCATACAAATCCTCAAGAAGAAAGATCCAAACAAATGGCATTGCTTTGCACTGATTGCTGTACTTTGTTATTAAATGCATACATGGGCATTCTTATTGGGTTTTTCTTTAAGACTTAATATCAGCTTCCTGCTAATTGTTTTGTTCTCATTTCTAATCTAAAAATCTGACAAAGAAGGGGTTTTCTTTAGCATGATGAATGATAGGACATTCAGATTCCTATTTAATGACAATTAATTTACTGTATACCCATGCAAGTTAAGATAGTTTTAATTAGTTTTTACAAAGTAAAAGGGTAACTTCGTACTCAATTTAGATAAAACCAGCTATTGCCTGACTAAACACATTCTCATCAAATACAGAAGGTGAGCTGAGTGACCTTACGAGGATTCACTCTTATTTTAATTCTCTATTTACTGTTTAAAAATAACCCATTTGCATAATAGTGCTACACATTTTTTGTCTCTAACTTTGAAATAATGCTTAATTGAAAAGTTGCTGGTAATTAATCTCAAATGTGTGATCTTAATTTTTAAAAGCAAACACAAAACAAATTAAAGTATTCATTTCAAATATATCGTAACTAGAGCTGGTGAACACAAATATCCTTATTAAAGATGGTGTTTAGGTACCTTTTATGAATGGGCTGAAATTATGGGCAAAGGTCAAAACATTTCCTGTTAAATAAGAAGTGATAAAGTTCTTGGGATGCAAAAGCTGCATATATGCTGTAATCTGTGTAGATTACAGCATATATAATCTCTACTAACAGATGAAGATCCTACTGCAAATGCCATTATTTGTATGAATACTGCAATATCTTCTGTTTTTCTTAAGTTTTCTGGCTTACATATGGGTATCTACCTTTCTAAAAGCTGAATAAACCCATTTGATCAAATCTGCATGCAAGTATGTGGTTTGGTACTTCTACTTGCATGCATTCAGACACAGTCTCACAGTAGGAACCAAAACCCTTGAAAATTTAAAATATCCCTGCTCATTGCAAGGGAAGTTGGACTAGATGACCTTTAAAATTCCCTTCCAACCCAAACTATTCTACGATTCTATGATTATTTTCAATGAAGCCGCGTCCATTCATACAAGCTGGGAATTTGTTCTTGCAACTGGAACACAGCAGCAAATTTACATTTCCTGAACCATGCATAACAGTTTCCATTCTGCAAGATATTATTAATATGCTTTCAATGCTTTAGCAGTGAGCCTCATTTCCCCCTATTCCTTGCAAAATCCAAATCAGGAAGTATCATATTCTTAAGCTTTCAAGTACTGAGGTCTGCGCATTAATTTCTCGTTTAAGTCCCGACTACTTGTATGAGTTTATTGTGTTTCTGCAGTGGGCTCAAGGTATGTTAGTGTAAATTCTTTATGCATGCTACCGATGCAGTGAGACTGATAATAGAAACTGAATTTAAAAAATCCTTCATTAGCAAGGAAACGGAACGAAAATAGCTTTCCTGCCCAGTTCCACAACTATCTGTCTTGCCTGATTCCTGTAAAAATTATTGGTCAGTCAACTATTTCGCACTCCAAGGCATGTGTTCTGCAGGGCTAGCTATCTATATTCCCATATGCACCAGAGGTAAACCTCCCAACTCCCACATTCCTAGAGATCACTGACTATGGCATGTGGCCAACAGCAGGAAGAAGAAATTGCATGCAAACAAAAAGTTAAAAATTCTACAGGAAAACAAGGTGGTCTAATACTATTGTATTGGTCTGTACTACCAAGCAAGAGTCAACATCACCACCTTTTCTTCCCACTATTTTTTATTTCCCTCATTGGAAGGACCAGAGTACATCCTGGAAAGTATGTAAGCATCTATGACTAGAGGGGAATGCTCTGCATAGTCCCTTCTGGTTGATCAAAAGCAGCAGTAGCAAGCAGTTTGGGATGGGGTTCTCTCCTTTCCTCCTTCAACAGAGAAACAGAGACAGATTAGAGGACTGAAAGATGCTAAGTGGATAAAGAAGGCTCTTAATATTGTGGAAAGCTAAGTCAGGATCCTTGAGAATTCAGCAAACTGCTTCACTTTACAAGTTGTCTCTGGTCTATCGGTCTATGATACACAACTTTTAAACACAGCTAGCACTCTCTAAAAGGTGAAGGGCATGTTCTCCTAACAGAAAAACAGATGTAAACCGTCTACTAACAGAGAGCTCAAGAGGGAAATGCTCAGCCTAACTATGAAAGTGAGTTACTGTTTGCAAATAGAAAAGGACATGCTCAAAAGCGCTCAAGTCCTGCTAGAAATAAAATTTATAACCTGTTTTCAGGAGCAGTCCTGCTCCTCTCCCTACTTTCTTTCAAAGTTTACTTTTAGGCTTGACATAACCCTTGTGCATTTGGCAATCAATTCCCTGGCCCTCCAGCCTCAGGAGGAGGCTTATATTGACTCCCACTTCTCTATCAGCACGGAGGCCTTTTGGGTCAGACCATGAACAACCCATGTGGTTCCCTTTGTAGGACTACCTATATTTCTAGAAAATATCACTCACTATCCATGGCATGAAGATATTCCATATGAAGAGCCCCGGCTCCTGCAGTGGCAGCTGAAGGAATGATGTCTGCGTACGGGCTGCGCTGGCCTGCCAACAGAGCCATCTGATGATAATATTCAGCTGGACTGACGCCAGCATGTGGAGCTAAAAGAAACAACATAAAAGTACCATTAATGACCTAAGATAAACAAGAAGGAAAGTTTTATCACATAGCAGGTTTCTCTGGCTATTAAAATAGATTGTTTATTTTTTAATGTAATGCAATGCCTGCAGTATGGCACCACTGGTCAATATATTTCAACCAATGGTACTATAAAGACACCATTCAAAAACCCAGCAAGACATAAAATATTAATGAGCTTCGTGATCTCATATTTTTGTATTTATTATTAAGTGACTAAAAATGTGAAAGGCTGACAGCAATGGAAACTAGTATGATTTATTTAGCGACATAAAAAAGCAGGAAAACCTTCCTAGCATTTTACTCCCATTTACCTCATCCCTGGCCCAAAGGAATCCATCTCTAAGGTAGCAATGCGGCTGAACTTCCATAAGCATTCAACTGTCTGGAGTGTCTAGGTAGGGTACTAGAAGATTCTCCCTCACTGTGTCCCTCTGTGTCTATGCTTAGGAGCAAACAGGGGTAAAGCATGATTCTAGGACAAGTCAAAATTGTCCATGAACAACACAGGGTCAGTTTTTTAGGAGGACAGCCTGAAGCTAATGAATGTGACCAACCCATCCCTCAAAGTTAATGTATAAATATACTTGACACACAAGCTTGTTTGCAGAGTCAAAACCACAGCCCAGATAGACTCTACATCCCATCAGTGAGGTTATAGTGGTGCAGTCCTCTGATAATGAGCTGATAATGAATATCAGCTGTTCTCTTATGTAAAAATAACATGAGAGCTTCCTGTTCCGCTCCAATTTTCAAGCAGGCTTTCAACTAATGGGCAAACCTGGACAAATACAAAAATTGATATAATTTTAAGATCATCTCCTCTCAGCAGGATTCAGATGGTACTGAAGGTAGAGGGTCATTTCATGAGCTTGTGTAAGAAGTACTCATAATATAAACTGGGCTCCTTCTCCTTGATCCTGGCTCTGACTTGTCATGAAACCTGAGGTAAACAGCCCTTTTCTCTCTCCCTGTCTCACTTGCAAAACAGTTTACACTCTGGTCACCACAAGATGGTATGCAAGTTTGCCTAAAACCCTTTGGGTCTTTTAGATCAATGGGCTGTACCACAAACTGGCTACGCCACATTATTTTTATATTCTTTCATATAATTTAATGAGATTTTTCTTTAATCTCGGCAACTGCATCTTGAATGAAAACAAAATTTTAGGCTGAAATTCCTTGAATATTGTTACCTACACAGCACTACTAAAGACATAATCTATAGTTTCATTAGAGTATCAGATCCTAAATGCAAAACTTAGAAACAAAGAATCAAGATTTATGCTTTGTATGTTCTTTTGAACATAAACAGGTACTGGAATTTGGAGAAAAGTTTCTTTATCAAAAGATTGCTGAAGTGTATAATCTGTCTTTATTACTACCAAATAAATGAAAGAATGTGGTTTTGATGTTAAAATGTTAAATATAACATATAAGGAAGGGTTCTGAAAAATGGAAGTACATCAAACAGGAATAGGAATGGCATAAAAAATGAGCTGAGATAAATTAAAGGTTGTGGATATTTTTTCCAAATTAAAATTGATTTCACAATTAAATACAATCTTTCCATTTTCTGTGAAATGGTAAGGAAATTATTCAGATCAAATTTTAAAAGATGGGTAACTCACACTGAATCACTGATTTTAATGTTTTACAGTAGTAGGCAACTATCGTATCTTTCCAGACACACTGAAAATACTTCCTGAGCTTTCTGACATAAGTGTCTGGGTTAACTAACAACAACACTGGCTGCAAACTTTAAAATTAACTGCTGCAGAAAACACAGTGAACACATAATTGCATTACTAAATGTTCTGTATGCCAAGAAATGCTCTGGTGTGCTTTAAAGATCATTCCTTACTACCTCCCTCAAACATAAAAAATTAGCCTACTAAATGATGTATTGCATGAAGGGTAAATGAAGGGTAAATGGGAAGGCCCACAACCCTGAATCTTCTCCTGTTTATTCCTGGGTAGCTTCAGCTTCATTCCTGTTTTTCTACAAGTGGAGGCATTTGCTTCTGACACCATAGGCACTGCTGAGCTTCATTTGAGCGCTCTCCTCTACACACACCAACAACTCCATCCTTATCCCTGCTCCAAACCTCCGGAGGAGTCCTCAGCCACCCCTGGCCCACCAAATCTGCTGGGCAAGGTGAAGTAACAAGAGCTATGTTCCAGATCATTTTGGCTCCTGGCCATCCCTAGATCTGTGAGTCGACGGACTGAGCCCAATAGTACACTGATCTAATTATCTAACTGTCCTAAAGCAATTAGGGTAGCAAGAGAAACCTTGCTATGGCTTTCAGAAGAGCAATAACCACTTGAAGTTTTCACAGTTCAAATGTTATATGACTTAAGCCATGGTATCCATTATGTTATTAGTATGTTATGTGCATGTACCCCTTTAAACCACATGGGTGCTTTATTTACATTCTAGCAGTGTTCAAGCCATGATTCAGATTATCTGATCCCAGGAACCCATATCTGAAGATGGCATTTCATTGTATACCTGATTGATCATACAACAGACTATGGATTCCAGGGAACAAACTTGCAGCTTTTCAACAGCATGCTGTTTGACTGAGATATCTTCAATGCCTCAATCAAGTAACTGTATTTTCATTGGATGCTGCACAACACCTGGGCTGTGGTAACTGATCAAAGATGAGCTGTGAACCTAAAGGAAGTGTGAAGTAACATGTATTTGTTTAAAACCCGAAGAAAGATGCTTAAGCTAGTAAGTTTAGCATGTACTTATGATAGATTAAGGCTGTATATACAGTCGACAATCAAAGCTCAGGGGATGAGCATTAAGACAGCGCGTACTCAGCTGTGTTGCCCACACCTGAGTGTCTCATGCCATCTGAAAGCCTGGGAGTATCCAAGCTACCTACATAGGCTGGCTATATGAAAAGAGAAAACTGTCTTTCTGAATGGCAGGTGGAGTTGAGGCAGGGTATTTCACAGACCTGAACTGACACCAAACACCTGCACTGTAGACAGACGAATCTTAGCACCATCACCATTATGATAGGGCTCCACACTCAACTGCTAACACGCAAATGTCCATTTGTTGGGGAGCTGATAGCTCCTCAAGGGTTCGCTGGCTGCACTACCTACAACTCACTGGATTACAATGGCAGAACAGCCCAGCAAGATCACTGATTTCTATACTGTACACATCTACTTTTAGGTGCCAGAATCTGAAATCAAATTCTACCCTGTGACATCTCTGGACGGTCTCTGCCTTTCTGGAGTTTCAGCTGGCTGCTGGGTCCGATACCCTAGTGTACCTCAGAGAGCATTATGTGCCTACATCTTTGCAAGTGAATTCAGTGTGGTATAGCTGAGATCAAGACTGCATACAGTTTAATGTCATAAGGTTCTGTGACAGGTGGCTTCCTTCACACCTTCCTTTGTGTGCCTCTGGAACATACCTTAAGCATAAATTAAATTCTGCAGGAATGTGACCTGAAGAATATTGAAGATAGCAAGGTATTTTGTGTATTAGCCCCTGTGAAAAAGCCCAAATGTACATTGCAAGAGTTTTACCAATATATGCCATTACATTATAACTCTACCATGTTTATCCTGTATCTAAAGCTCCAAAGCTCCTGAAGTCAAAACTTGCCTTTCTGAGCATTCAAATTTTTCCTTCAAAATATATTTTTTTAGTACCTTTGCTAAAACAAAAAGCATAGAATTAGCAAGAATTCATGCAACATCCAAAGTGCTGCTAGGAAAGCCCTATGTGCATGCCATATACCTTGACTGACAATAGGTCATTAAAATTTATTCTCATAAGAATATGTGCCCATAACTAATGGATTAACTGTAAAGGTATATATTCTTACAAACGAGGATTAATTAGTTATCCGTTTGGATAGGGTGCACAGCTCATTTTTCAAATTCTGCTAAAGGCAGTTTAACTCTGGTAAGTTTCTGAATACACTGGGAAGATCCTTCCCATAGTTAAGGCACCAGTTAATTACCTTTCTTTACATAGTTGATTCTGAATATGTTATATTTTAGTTCTCTTTAGCAAATGCTACAATTTTGAAACGTCAAGCTGCTTATGCTTACCCACTATTGAAAAACCTACTATTAACAAGACAGCCTTTTCTTGCAACTCTGCTGATGGCTCACTTTGGCAAAATTCCCACTGAAATTAATAGAAAATGTGCTAGAGTAATGACAAGAGCAATCGCAAGAGCTCACTTCAGCCTAAACAGCCTAGAAAATAAAAGCCATGGTCACACCAAGACCTAAAGCATATTTCAAGTATACTGCCCATCATTTAGATTAAAAGAGACAATCTTGATCATCAGCTACTCCTACGTAAGCATCATTTCAACTGGCCATATTGTTGGCTAGGATAAACTGAATTCTACATAACTTTAACAGAACTATTCACTAAATATAACTAGTGAGTGCATATGATTGAAAAATACTATTTTAATTAAGAAAATTTTTGCTCCTGAAGAACTCCATGGTTATACGCTGATGCGCACTCATGGAGAATCTGTCTCAATTCAATGCAGATACAATGGATTTTTTTGGGAGATCAGAATCACCCCCATGTCAGCCCCACAAACAAAAGATATCACAAGACATACACCACCCTTCCAGCATAAATTTTGAATGAGGCAGCTTTTTTTTTCTTCTCCCTGAAGTTTCAACATTTGTGAGATGTACAAATGAGCCGTGATCGGCTGATGAAGTATTGAAACATTTATGACATAATGAATATGTCTGACAAACCTGGTGAAGCTGCTTTGAACAAGGGGGAAAAATGTTGACAAGATTAATATAACTGAAGTTGCTACAATGACAGAAAACAGGAAGCCTGTCTTAACCCACCGTCTGTTGGGCTGAGTCCGCGTGCTGCCGAGATCATGGAGAGGGACGGGCTGCTGTGCAGGGACCTGATGTAGTCCATGTAGGGGTTAATGTATGGGTGAGGGGTGCTGAAGGGAGACTCTGATGTTGCAGCAGGATTTCGGTGCGGGGAAATTCTAAGGAATGGAAGCTCTGAGTATGTCGGGCTACTAGATAAGGCAGAAGGCCTGGAAGAAAAAAAGGAAGAAAAAAAAAAAAGCCAGGTTATCTAAACAATAAACAGTGTAAAGGTAACACACTTGTTTCTTGAAGAATAATGACTAGGTTGCACATGTACTAAAGTTAACTGCCTGGAAAGAAAAAGGGTGGGAAATTAATTCTTCTTGGTACCCATTATTAGCAAAATTTCTCTGACCAATTTTAGCATGATTTTATATTTGGTTTCAATCTTTACACCCCTCAATACCCTTTCCCCAAGGAGTTAAGGGGAAAATCACTTCAATTAGAACAAAATATGCACACTGTATTACATAGTAATTCTTACTGCAGTATGAAATACATACTGAGATTCAGAATAATTTACATCTTCAAAACCACGTGGCTATTGAAAAAGGAGCTTTGAGAGCTGCACTGCACCCATGCCCTTCATTTGCCAGCTAACTCTTTCTGAATGTGCAAGATGGCATGTTTCTATAGAAATCGTTTCAGGAGACCTAAACTTTGTTACCCATTAAGAGAGATGGGTCCTTTGAAGCATTTTTTTTGCTGCTGTTCCTTCACATGAAAAATACACAAAACTTGGTGGCAGAGGAAGAAAGAATGCTGCATATGTGTGCTTTTAATATGGCGCCAGAGACCAATGCTTTTTAACAAGACCCCATTAATTAACTACCTCATTTTCGTGAAGGGAAAGCTGTGGTGCCCTCTCATGCTATGTGTGATGAACTAAGGCTGAAAGCTGAGTTCACAGCTGACAAAAGATAAATAACCTGCTGTAACCTTCCCCATCATCCCACCCTGTTGATACGACAGCGTCTGGGCTCTGTGTGGAGACCTTTCTCTCACAGCATCCCATCTCCAAAGGCACTGGAAAAAGTTCAAATTTCATCAGAAGGGGTTGGAGTGCCTGCCCTTGCCAACCTGCTCTTTGGCAAAAGACAATGATTAAGCCTGTCATGCATTTGCTGTAGTCCAACTGGCTGACCCGAACTAAATGCCTTTTTGTCCCTGTTTTTCCAATTAATTTAGCATATATACAGCACAGACACAGGCAGCAGCTGTGAGAGCAGTGAGGGCAGGCTGGTCTTTTGATGCTGTTGGCTTACAAAGAGTAATCAAAGAAGAAATGTGTTTTTTTCCTTTAACATACACATATCATGATCAATGGAGGTAGTTGTCATCACCTAAAAGGCCATAATCTTACATAGAAGCCAATTCTGCCCTGCCATCAGCTTGGAAATGTTAGCATATGAGTGGGACAGTGATCAAAGTCATGAATTCCTAACATGACGCCAACTTCCCTGCCACTAAATCCATGAAGGCTCGTAAAATCTGAGGAATGAAGAGTTCTCCTGATGTGTTTTTCTTCCTGTTTTCCCTTCCGTTTCCTATTTGACTTTTTTGTGTTTCTTGTCCTCCTACATCTTTCTGCAAGGTAAGCCTCTTTAGCCTTCCCATATGAAAATACCTCCTAGCGCTAAAGTTTGTTAGAGAGCTGCATTTGTTGTGTGCTAGCAGTTGAGTGCACTCACTCCTCTAGCACCTGAGCAAGTAACCCATGTAAAGCTAAGCCACTCACTAGCACCCCTTCACCATATTTGACATGCATGGAGAACCTGAAACCAGAAGCCACTTTCCACCACTGAGCAAACCAGACACCTTTCCTCAGAGAACTTTTTGTCTGCACGGCTCTAAAGTACCTTTGTTTTACAGTATCTTGGTATTGTGAAACCCCACCAGACATGAAACATTTGTTGTCTTGTGGTTCCCTATGAGGCCAAGTGTGGGAGGCAGGAGCTTTAAAACTCATGGAGATGTAGGAAGCACAAGTGCTCCGGCTGAGTATCGCATTACAGAGTGAATTTCCCATCCTGGCAGTGAGGAAAATACAGTAGTATCGCAAAATTAATCTTTGTTAGAAGAGTAACAAAGAAATGAACTTTGGATGTCATTTTACAAGTGATTTTTTAAAATGTGATCCCAGCTCATAGTTAGAAACATGAAGAGCATGCAGGCAAGCAAGCTGGGGCCCTGGCCTTATCTGGTGCATATTGAAGAGAAAACTGTTTAAATGCTTATGTAAGAAGGCTGAAAGTCTGTATCGGCCTCCGTGATTCACTCTCCAGCTGGCCAACAGCCAAATACTGCCGCAAGAGCAAGATTAAGAGCCAGGCTGTCAGCTTCTCCCTCCAGATCCAACAAGAGCCATTCAAGGACATCAGGACTCAGCTGCTCTTTCTCTCTCTCCTCCTCTGAGTTTCTCAGTTTTCCTAGGATGCTAGGGAAAGGACACCAACCTGGGCAACATCAGTCAACAGCAGGCATATAAACGGTATTATCTGAAGCAGAAATAAGGAGTCATCAGATTCCACAAAGAATTCCCAGCTCTGGACTCTGATGTTTCCTAATTTCTCTCAAGCATCTGATTCTAACATGCTGCTGACTTCTGCGCTCACTTTCAGCCTGCACATTTCTTGGTCCTCTGTGTTCCCAGACCATCCCTTCCCTACAGCCCCACTTCCCCTCATGCCTTCCTCATCTGCTCTCAGTCCCACAATTTGAGTAATTCTGATTTATTCCAATAAATGCCACATATCCTTCCTTTCCCTCTGTGATTAAACTTCACTGTGATTAAACTGTGAACATCTTTCACAAGTATTATCTCCCTCCTTCAAACTAAAATGCAGCTTTTAGAAAAGGGTATCAAACACCCTTACTGGTGCTTTGCAACCTTATTGTGTACCAGTAAAGAATGACTTTTGTCCTGTAAACAGCAAACACTACAGCCCAGGAGTGGCTCTGCAGACACTCATTCAGTAACAAGCAAATCAAATCTCCAGATGTGGGTGGCAGGCCCTCCCCATAATTTTTATTTCACATGTACGGAATAACAGAATGGTTTGGATTGGAAGGTACGTTTACAGGTCATCAAGTCCAACTCTGCTGTCATGAGCAGGGAAAAAAGCTGGGGAGCCTCCTTCAAACTGAGGACCCTTCAGCCCAGCATCCTGGAACCTAGCTGTGCGTCCTGATTAATGGTGCCTTGAGTCTGAGGCTACTTCATGGGATGCAATGAGGCTTCAGTGTGAGAAGAGGCAAGGAGATTTTCACTGATACTGCTTGAAAATTTATTCCTCACCTGTAAACCACAGGAAGGCAGAACTTGCCCTGCATCTTCTCCTGTGCAGGACTTTTTTCTGTTATATAACATATTCAGGCCACTTAAGGAAGGGAGCAAAGCAGATATGTGCTCTTTTCTGAATCAGGAACTCTGTGTCTAGTTCTAGAGATCCTGCAAAGTCAAATTTAATATAAAACTTATAATACTTTTAATACATACTTGAAGTTGAAAGTCTCCAGGTTTGTGTGTGAAAGAGACCTTATGGCTGTGTTTCATCACTAATTTTATTGTGGCACATTAGCATGATTTTCTTATTTTCTCAGTATCCTTGATTATGTCTACAACTCTGACATAAATGAGAAGGAAGAGAGAACAGGGTGTGAAGGCATCTTTTCCTTTCTGTCCAGAAGTCCTTCCTCTTCACTGCTATGGTGCTGAAATATCATGAGTGCCACACAGCTTCCATATCTACTTCCATATCTACACAGGGCTTCCCACACCCCACCTATATCCAGCCTGCCACTTCTTCCTGTCCCAACTCCAATGCTCTGGGGAATCTCAGCTACTCAGCCCGCAAATGGCACACACGTGCTGAAGCAGTGAGATCAGTGTAAGGGCAAACAGGTGTATTTTTTCCTATCAGACATGACACTTTTTTCATGAATGTTGCAGAGTTGTCTGCACAGTCTTAAAAACTTACATAGTCACACTAGTTTAACAGCAGTGAACAGCATTAGTTGTAGGGCAAATCCCAGTAAGTGTGAAGCTGCTTTTTAAATTTTTTTCTTTTCTGACCACTATTGAACTGCAGGTGAGCTATCTGTAAGATTTCAGTTATTACTCATGAAAACGGTGTGTCATTTTGTTCTGTTGTTACAGCTGCAATAGATGAACTCTGCACAAGAAGGCTGACTAGCAGCAGGTTTGGATTTTAACCACCACAAACTGAATTGAATGCAATTCCCTTTTCAGCTCACACAGCCCTTTTTTAACTGGTGAAGGAAAATCATGGGAATCTGAGAATTGATGAGGCAAGCAGGAGCAAGTTTTACACTTATTTCAAAATTATATGCATGCACAGATCATTACCTAGTATTATCTTGAAAGGATCACACATTCTTTCCATCAGCAGAGACAACTGGGATGCAGGGGCTCCTATCACATATTTTAGGCTGTTTTTTGTACTTAAGCATTAGCCAGTATTACAATGAGGAAGGTCAGATTGCCCAGACTGAAATCCTATCCTTTTCTTTGGTACTAATAGAACAACTAACATGTGCAGGAGAAATACTGCTGTCTGTCTATGACAAGAGGTGACAGTCCCTGGGTAGGTAAGCCAGCACAGAGCTTGTTGACTGTGGGGCCTTTCAACCAAACTCTCAGTGCCACACTGAGAGGATTCAAGAGCACTTTTTCCAGTCACAAAGGTATAGCATTCATGCAGACCCAGCAAAGAGCCAGGCAGAGGACCAGCACAAAGTTCTCGAAACTATCTTATGTGGATTCATGCATGTAACTGAGTTAGGAACTGAGGAGGAGGGATGGAAAGAAAAGAGACCCAGCTCAGGGTGCTGGGGAGCAGCAAAGGCCAGCTGCTGCCTAAGAAAAGGCAAGCCAGGAGCCACACATGGACAATGCACTCCAGGTCACCAGTGACCAGAGTGAGTGACCAGAGCCAGGTGCTGCTAACGCAGTCAATCAGCAGTCCAGGACGAGGCAAAGCGACAAACCAAGTCTGGCTTGGGCCAGTCAAGTGCAGAAGGAGATACAGACAAAGACAGGTTACACATGGAGACAAGTTACACCATGGTTCTGAGGACTAGAGCAGCTAGTTGAGCTGTTCCAGAACAGTTACACACAGTGCAGGTCCTGAGCTCAGCCAGGACCAGAAATGGGCAGTACTTACAATACAGGTCAGGAAGCTCAGTTAAAAAGGAGTTCCTGAGTGCATGAGGTGTTGGTAGAGGTCTCAGGTAAGGCCACTCAACACAATTATGACCAATTGGCCTCTGTGTACTTACTTGTTTTAGAGCACTTCAACTGTTTTAAGACATGCCAAAATACCAATACAGTGCAAATTGTCCCTGTTCTTGTATCTCAAAACTCTGGAAACTACAGCAGGCCCCAGAGCATGCTACAACTGCACACTTGTCAAAGGCATTCTTCAACAGCAATGTTTTCTGGAAGCAAATGTAAAGCCACTCAGAACAGCCACAAAGGTCTGTGCCACAGGAAAATCTGGATTAATAATTGGAGTTGGTTTGGTGTTAGAGAAGAGATCTGTCATAAATGGTTTCCAAATAACTTTAAGCTGTGCTTGGACAAAAACCTCTTGTAAGCACAACCGATCTTTAAAAAAAAAAAAAAAAACAAAAAAAACCATGGTGATTTAAGCCCTTTCTGATTTTAAAGGAAACTATAACTCCAGGACTGGAACTCTTAATGCCAAGTTTTGTCCTGATAAAATTTTAAATGGCTCTTTTATGAATCTGTTGAAAAATACATTTATATTGAAAACAGTAAGTGATCCTTAACTATAACATTGTAAATATGACACTGAGTTGAGGTTACAGATGGAACAATAATCTATCTATCTCACAGAACAAAGCTTGTCAACGAAGTGGGATGAAATATTGTAACATAACCTAATTTATTATTGCCTTTTCATCCATCTTGTTATATTACGAACATGTCAAAGTTCAAACCTCGATATTAATCATTTAACAGTCTGTTATTCAATACTGGAGCAAGCATTAATGGCATAACTCTCATACCAATGATATCCACACAGTTTCTCTGATACCTGTTCAATTCAGTCCTGTCTGGAGAATTGAAAAAAAATTAAACTCATTAAACGGCCTATGACACTTTTGTATTTTTCTTTTTTTTTCTGCAATAATTTTTTGATGTCTTCCCACAAAACGTTAACACTTTTATTTCTACTAGAACCTGGAAGATGAACAAACAAGGACTTTCGTGGTATGCAGTGACTCCTATTCTAAAGCACATGGCTCAATTCCTTCAGCAATATCTCCCACGTTAAATTTCTATTGTTTATTTAACACCATAGTTGCTTGTACAGACTGACCCTTCAGCACCAGCAGCCAACAATTGGATAATAAAAGGTTTTTATATTAAGAACGTTGAGTTCTGAGATTTCAATGCAAGGATATTGAGGTCAGCATTGAGCATTTTTAAAATGCAATTCCACATTCCTTTTCTCTTTTCACTTCTAATTGAATTGGTAAACAACCAAACCCACAAATACATACTATCAATAATATGATTTTTAATACCTAGGTTTTTTTTTTTTTCAGAAATTCCAGCTTAAAAGAGGCACTGCATTCCCCTAAAATCATTCACTACCTCAAAGCTGTTGTATCACATCCTTGGACTTAGTAAAATTAAGCAAGTAATTATGAATATTTAAAGAATTATTTGAATAGTGGAAATGTCAGAGCATACTTCATATAAAACAGCTCAAATGCTACAAAAGAGTAAGCCCTGTTAAGTATATTTCCTTAATGGTGGAAATGAAGGAAAACAAGTGCATGTTTTTTAAACCCTAATACAAAACCCCCCTCTTGATTTCCTATATAATTTTCCATGTTTCAACACCTAGTAAATATTTGCTGACTTTTCCTCCAAAATTCACACTGGAACTCTAGTCAGCATAGGGAAGTATGTCACAGAATCTGATTTGGTAGCAATCTTTCATTCAGTGGATATATGTTCAAATAAACCATGAGTGGATCCATGCTTATGTAGTTCACATAAAACAGAAGCTCAGGGGGGTTTAAGGTACACAGGCTCTTGTTTGGTTTACATCATTTATCTGCGGTCCACCTTGCACAAGCTTGTTGTCCTCTTGACCCACTCTTTCCCCATCTTTAAAACTGTGGTAAAACACATAGAAAATAGTCAGTGTCTACAGTGGAAAGGTCACATCAAGAGATCCTATGTTGTAAATATTTTCACACTGAGTCAAGGACAATGCCTTACAAAATTCCTAAAATATGCAAATAACCTCACTTGGGGTTAGAATAAAAAGTTTCTCCCCCATGAAGTTAAAAGGCATCATTGCAGGAAAAAAAAAAAAAGACACAAATGACTGTACAAGAGATGTTCATGGTGCTGGAAACCATGCATGACAATTAGACAATGACCGACAGCAAAAGAATATTACTCTGGTTCCCCTTTCCTTCTTTGGGAAGTGTTAACATTATGTAGTTACAGTTAAAAATTGACTACATTAATCAAGGCACTAAATCCTTATTCAGTGACTGTATTCCTATTTTTCAATTGACATACTGCCTGAACACAGACCCAGGTTTTTTACATGTACTGTCTGCTACTTACAAGACTCCAACCATCAGCTCGTGGATTTCCTCAAGAATAGTTTATGCCATTAAAAGCAATGAATATTCATTCTGTTATTTAACATACTGATTACATAAGGTCAGCTGTAACACTGTTGACCTTCAGCCCACAGTAATACCAGTATTGACTACAGCAAGAAGCTGCTGCTTCAGGTGATACAGTCTTGACTTTGAGTCTTCACATGCATCCTTTAAATGTGTATGCTGATACAGTTTTGACTGTTTAATTTCCCTCGTTATGAAAAATGCAAATAAAACTATCTTCTGTCTCCCAGTATTTCTCAAGTCCAGTCTTCTTGTTCTCATCCTCACATGATGGTAATCTCCCCACATCCACCTGCCTCTCCTTTTCCTCTTCCTTCTGCCCACCCGCGACTGTCACTGCCTCCTGGCACTCTTCTGAAACTCTGTCCACTTGGCCTTTGCAATGCAGAGGATCCCAGCTTTCCTCTCCTTTCTCCAAATCGTTCTCAGGACGCTGCAAAGAAATCAGTGACTGGGGGAGAATTATATGGATTTACTTGGCAATTTTTTTGCTTGTACAAAGGATGCAAAAATACAGAAAAGTGACCAACTATAACTACTCCCTCCACATGCCACTTGCCCATTCTAGGATTCTACCAAAGGTCATCTTGCAAATTTTGCAGCAGCTGTTGTAAGCCTCTGAGTACCCAGCTGGTGCTCCTCCTCCCAGCACAGGCAGCACATCTCTGCCTCTGACCACTTCATTGCCTGATTTCAGGCAGCCACAGCAAAGCTGTGAGACTGTAAATGGGGCAAAGGCGCACAACCCTGCTGAGGGACAAGGGATAATCCCCAGGGCGAGGAAAACAGCTGAGGCTGGTAACCCCCAAGGCCATCAGAGCTGACTCACCCGATTTCATTTGCCAAAGAAGTCTGACTGTGAGCTCTTCCTGGCAGAGCTCCTTGTATTTGCACAACACTCAGCAGAGCTCTGATCCTGCACAGAGCTGTTGGACACTGCAGTAATGTAAGCAGTAAACAAAAGTAATGCTAATATATGATTTCCATTGCTTGCTTCTGCTAGAGCCTTACCCAGGCATTGCCTTACTTAGCTCACACTGACTTCTACAAACTGTAAGTAATGACCTTCATAGCACAGCCCAGCCTCAGTGCTGGTAAAGTTTTCCTCCCCTGCCTTCAGCTGATTCCAAGTTTACTGACTTGCGGTCATTAATAGATGGAGGATAATGTATCATTGTTGCATTTGATGCAGAAATCATCATCATGAATATAAAACAGAGGCACAAGACCTTGAATAAGGTTGTCATGGACCTCCACACACCATTTCCTCTTCAAAGTATCCTGTAGCCCAAAGTGCAGCAGGAAAATCTAAAAGTTCTACTGCCCACTCGTTATCTGTTGACAGTAATAATAGACTGGGAAGTGAAATTACCAACTGCATTCCTAAAGCAAACTTCTCTGCTCTGCAATTCTCTTCTGATGCTCTAGAGGTGGTCTCATTTGCTATTGAAATTTTAGCCTTCTCTAGGTAACAGGCAGAACCTGCCATCTCTTCAAGTGTTTAACCACAGAGGCACCATCATGTGAGTATGCGGACATATATAAATCCAGACCACATTAATGTACCTCTTTCTTCCCTCCCTTGCCCCTTCCTCTTCTCCCTCAGAAAAAGTGGGCCAAATGAGTGTCAGAAGCTTTCTCACACTTTATGTTGTTAAGTCAGCTAATTGAATAATCATTTGTTTAACATTTGCTCCTATTTCACTGATGCACTGTGAGAATGAGAAGAATTTTATTCCCCTTCTCCCCTGTCCTCCCCCATCCTCAGGAGTGCCACTAGCTGTTATCGCAGTGACTAATGTGCTGTATGTGGCCATTATAGTCCTCAACTCTGAAATTACACCCAGGATGAACGATAGGCTCTGCCTGTATGCTGATTGGAGTTGGATGATGATTGATTAGAAGAAAGTCAGACCATGTAGCCATGCAAAAAGAACTGCACTAAGCCACAAGCTTAAACACTAAAAAGCATTTCACCAGTGGCTTCAGCTATTAGATGTTTTCATATGAACACTTCTCACATACAGGTTTGCACATTTTATCTTTATTCTTTCAAATCCTGAAATTGTTTGGATAAGAGGGTTATATATATATATATATATATATATATATATTTATATTTATTTATACACATTTCTAAGAGTAGCCTGAACTTTTAGGGGAAATTGAAGAGGCTTTGTGTCAAGTACAGCTAAATCCAGCCTTTCTATATCAAACCCCTGCTAGAAAATTACTGTGCAGATGATAAGGCTGAAAGATATAATAAAAAGTGACTCTACTCAATTTACACTGCAATATTGGTATGACTGAATATTTTTCATTCAGGTGTCTGATAAAATCACTAAACTGTATTGCAGATAAATAAAGGAGGCTTCTGTCAAGAATAAACACCATTAATCATGAAGTCTCACCCTCTGAGTGGCTGTGCTATGCAACTGCGCAAATGCACCATAACAAGTGGCATGTGACCCAGTGCCTCCTTTCTTTCCCCAGCTCCCCGGTGATACTGTGTTCTCAGGAAACTTTTCTGTTGCCTTTACAACATTTGGAAGCCCTGGAATGTCTTTTCCATTCATGTTTATACCCGACTGCAACTGAAATCTAAATTTTAGTGGCAATACATTCAGCTAAAAATTGAGCCCACAGGAAAAAATGAAGCCATGTAGACAGTGGCTGCATTGCTATAAATCCAGCATTACAGTGAAAAGTCTATGTTTAAACTGGTGAGGATGAAGCCTTTATAATTCTAAAGCTGAAACAAGTAGGAAATTTTTCCCCCAAGCCTTCTTCCGATTTTCTTCCAAACCCCCATTTTCTTACCGGCTTTATTACTTAGTTTTGCTGTTTCCAAATAGGTGCTGGGTTTCTTTTTCAACATACAAATATGAAATTTCTTAACATCAAAAATCTACTTCAGTAGAATCTATGGGTCTCCTCTCAAAAAAGCAACTTACATGCTAAAAAATGGAGATGTGCTGAAAGAAACTTACCCAGCAAAAGCACAGTCATACAAAAAGAAAAACAGACAACTTAGGTAACCTTTTTGTAACCTGTTTTAGAGCAAGTGATGATTCAATAGTGGCCATGTTATTAAGCTGGAATGAAGCAGTGCCCTACACACTAATGAGGTTAAAAAATGTAGTTAGGTCTTCATGTTAAAGGCACTTAGCAAGCAGCCTGCTTGGCAAAGACCAACTGTGTGTTGGAGCAGAGGACTAATCATACAGGCAGGAATCAAATCGAGTGGAAGAATTAGGAGACTTGCGGCCCCGAGGAATGTAATTCATGCAGAAAAGCAGTTGTCAGAGTGAGGCCAGGGAACTGTGTGGGAAGAAAGCAAAATAAACAGCTCAACAAAGAAAACAAAGACACTCAAATAGTGGCCTTTCTAATGCTTGAGTACACTGAAACTTCAGTGGGTGCATATGACAAAAAGCTCATCAAAGATGACCTCTTTAAAAGCAATATACCGGTAAATAGTGAACTGGTTCAAAAATACTCAGAAAATGCCTGTAGGTCTTTTTAAAATACCCTTGAAGTTGTTATGCAGGACAGAGAAAGTACACATACGTACATGTATGCATGACTGGGAGAAGAAGAAAAACAACTAAATGGTACAAAGCTAAGAGAGTTGAAATAGTTTCTACAATTACTCCTCATTTCTCTCTCTACCATTCACAGATGAGAAGAGGACGCAGTTTGCATGCAAAGAGTGTTCCTGCCTGTGTGCAGAAATACTCTCTGTGGAAAAACAGCATTGCTAATTAGGATCCAGTTCCACAGCGTGAGGACCAGATTACTGCATCCACGAGGGGGATTATCTGACCAGAAAGAAGAGCTTGAGGCTTGTCCTAAATCTCAGAAAAACTCATATGCTATTCATGGGAAGTTTTTCTTGTGATCAGTATGACCCATGACAGTAAAATTAAACTTTGAAATCAACTGATATATGAATTTCACAAACACTTTGTTCTTTTGAAAAACAGTATTTTTCGTTAATGTCTTATTACTGTCATAATTTAATGTTTGGTTTTTTGTTGTTTTTTTTTTTTTTTTTTTAGAGAATCAAGCTTTTACCACTTTTAGTACTTTGGAACCATTCTCCTGATTTCATTCATTTGCTTATGATTTTTCTAAATCCTCCCTACCTCAAACTCAAGAATACAAAGCTCACTCTTGTTTCAGCAAATTTTTTCTTCCCTTCTTCCCTAATTCCTTCTTCCCATTAAGGCAGGTGTTCCTTCTCCTGGAAAAGCACCTGAAAAATTTCTCACATTGCCTCAAATGAACACAATCCTCAACATCTGTTCTGTGATGCTAAGAAATACTCTTTTCTCAAATTCAAAACTGAAGCAAAACCCTTTCATTTCCAGTGCCTACTGTAAGTCACATCAACAATATTACAAAACTGGGACTTGGGGATGAAAGAAACCTTTTAAAAAATTCTTTTATATGATAAAATAATAACTTCACTGTTTAAAACAAAAACAAGTTAGCAATAACAAAAGAGAAATTCAGTGACTGACTACTTCTCCTGTTGCACTTGCTACCCATGTTTAGTTGTGAAAGTAACATTTGACTGAAATTCTAACTTTACAGGACTACAGTCCTGACAGAAATAGTGATGTGACGGTTCAGCATTAATCATTTCTGTTGAGGTATGTTTGGATTTGCTTCAAATCTCTGTACTTACAACAGCAGACAGCCCAAAATTGATATTCACAGGGATTAGTGACTGTTACTGAACAGAGTATCAGCTAGAATTTCTCATCTAAAACTACTTGCAGCAGAAAAAAAAAAATACACAAATCTACAGAAACTCCTGTATAAAATTCTACATATATATATTTCTGTATAAAATACACAGACTATTTTCTGAAATGCATCCTCCCTCCCTTCCCCTAGAGAAATACATGATTTGGGAAAGAAAAGCCATTTTGAGAGTGCACCTGAGTGACAACATCAGCTGTACAGTACACATGTATGTTGTACCCAGGACTGGATTCAAGGGGTGACCTTATGAAAACATGACTTCCAAGCTTCTTCCATCCTCCATGCACCACCACAAACAGCAAGTGTGCAAGTCACGTATCAGCACCAACATCCATGAGGGCTGTAGGATTCACAGGCATATGAAGCTCCACATGCATCAAAGGTGAATGCTGCTAAGGAGGAAGATATTCTTCTAACAGCCCCTTCTTGTCTTTTCTCTGCCAATGTTGAAGGTCCAGGTATGGAAGGTGACTGAGGTGGAACCAGGTAAGATCAGGAAAACACTCAGTTCTCATGCTGGGCTGAGAAGTCTTGTCTCAGTCAAGCCAGATTTTTGATCCTGCAAGCACTGAAAGCCATTTTGCTGCTATGTAGTCCAGACTACAAGTTAGTCATAACAAATGGAAAATATATAATGGCTGAACACCATAGCCAGCAAAAGAAACAAGAAGAAGTCCTTGCACTGATATTCTTGCTCTGTGTAAAAAACTGGAGCTAAAAAAGCATTTCCTGGGAAAAACTGTAACTTTGAACAACCACAAGAACCAGAAATGGGTGGAAATACCATTTCTAATTTGACCATAGAGGAAATACATGAAAAAGAAGGCATAATGAAAATTCATATTCTGTCTGCATACTTTTTTTTGAAAAGTAGTAAATTCAGTTTTGAATTTTTTGAAGTAAATGCATTAACTATATGATGGAAACATTATTAGTTCTCTAAACAGAATAGGCAGCTGGGTGTGCAGAAGAAAACCCTAAGGGGAACAAACTGGCCCTAAGGGGCCACCTTAGAACACACCTGCATGAGCTACACATTTGCCCCCTCAGCACCTCTGCAATTCAATCTAATCACAGGAGTAGAAACAGTTCCTGGAAAAGGTGTCAGGATGGAAGCCTCATGTCCAAGGAACAGGCATGGCAAACGAAGACAGAGGAAGGATACACAAGCTTTCTTGGTACTGTCTTGATGATATACACTGATAGTGACCTTCCAGGTTAAAGCAGAGAACACCTGATTGCCCCTGGTCATTCAGCTCCTGCTGTCTCTGCCAAAACTGTCAACAATGTTGTTAAATGGTGCTGTTTGTATTGCTGGCCTCTATAAACTGGACTAGACTATCAATCTTCTCTTCCATGGGCCAGTGGAAAAGGCATGATAAATCTAGGCTGAATTTCAACAGGAGATACAGTACTGAAAGATGTGTATCTTTGAAGAGATAGCCACTTAAATCTGATATGTTTAGAAATTCTCCCTTACGTGAAATACTCCCTAATTTTCTGTTGATCCTTAACACCAATGGTCACAACACCTCATAAATAATGCTTTCAAGAAGATGATAGGTTAGTTCCTTCCTTTAGAAGCTTTGTACTCCTGACTCATGGGCTGCAGGATATTTTGCCTCTGTGCCTAAAACCTCTGTAGTCTCCAGAAAATTGCCAACACACCTATAAAGTTGACTATAAATGCAGTCATAATCTATTGCAAATTCAGACCTACACATTCAGTGCTGGAAGGGATTAAGCACCTGCTTTTTAATGGCAACTTCATAGGGCCCAGCTTCAATGTAAACCCTACTCTAAAGTAAGGTCCCAAGCCATTTCTTGGCCATGCATCCTAAAAGCAAAAATCGAACACCCTAACATTTTTCTTTAAATTGTTTCTTCTATTAATCAGTAAAATCAGTCATCAGTGAAGACCCAGCCTGGCCTGAGGTGCACAGATAAAACACCCATCGAACACATTCCTTTTGGTGAAATTGAATTATCACTTGGGTTTTTTTCCTAGCATCACACAATACAGAATATGCAAGGGATGGCTAGTTAGTCTCAGAAGCACAGATTCAACAGCCTATGTTTTGCTACAAATATATAAACAAATATATGCTTATACACAGACAGACACACACACACATACACAGACACAGACACACAGACACACAGACACACAGACACACACACACACACATATATATATATAAAATACAGTGGGATGAGTAGGTAGTGGCAAAAAGGGAAACAAGGTGTTAATTTAACTTCTGTCTTTTCACCCTTTGGGAAAGAAAAAGTCTCAACTACATTCAATCCATACTCAAAGATTATAGGGCTTGATGTCTTTGTTGGGGGAGGATGGAGTCTAAGTCAGGGAAAGCTTCTGTGAGAGTAAGATGAAGATGCTCTTTGTTCCTACAATGCATCCTACTCATTGTTTACATTTCTTGGAGTTTATACCTACTCTGACTTTAGGGAACTTCCAATTCACAGTACAGGAATCTCACAGGTACACTTTAAGAAAAGAATTGAAAAGAAAAGAAAAAAGAAAAAAGAGAAAAACCCCACTAAGACTGTAACATTTTAGCTCTTTTTGAAGAAAGTTTTAACATGAGTGGAAGAATTGTACTGAAAAAAAAAGGAGTCTGTCACAGTCCAGTACCTCACAGGCCACTGCAACAAGTTTGACAGCAGCCTCTATAGAGTTGGCTTGCTTCTGGTTCACTGCACGTGAATACCACAGTCAATATCTGCTCACTCAACTAATACTGCTGACTACAGCACAAAGAACACAGGAATTTTGTCCAAGAAACCACAGGCTCAGAGCCTTTGAATGTGCTCTATATTTAGAGCTTGTGTTCTTTGCAGCTGATAACAGAATGAGATAATAGAAAATTCAAGCAGCAGAACTCAAGCATTGAAGCTATTCTATATATTTTTTGTTTGAAAGTTAAATTAATGTAATGATTCGCATATTCTCAAAGGTTTTGCCCATGAGCACTTTTTCTAAGCATTTTGTTAACATTTTTCCTCCAGTTTTCCATCTTTCTCAGATGCTGAGTAGCTCCTTGCATTAGTTTTAACTGCAGAGATCTAGAATTACTCAATCCATGATAAATGTAAGCACAGATATTCACCCTATTACATAAACAGGATGCATGCACACACACACAAATATGTGCACTTCTACACACATCTGCACACAGTGAGCACCCAAACAGCTTGCAATCATGTCTAGTTATTCCTCAGTCTACAGAAAAATGTTACACAGAACGGTGACCTGAGGCATGACTTTGCTGGCCATTCTTTTTGCTTCCATCATCTCTTAATTCATGCTGGTTTGAAAGCCTGCCTTAGGGAACCACTTCTCACTGGCAGCCGAGAATTAATCTAAGGACTGTTAACTGCCCAGACGGGGTAAATCAGCTAAGTGCCAGTGCTGATGAGTGCTGATAGATACCTTACTCCTGATAAACCTTGGAACTGCTTCTCTGCAGCAGCATAATCCACAAAAATCTCTTAGAGAATCCCTTTTCTGGGCTCCACCAGACAAACCTGTACCACTCTACGTTTCAGGGGGGGATGACGCAACTGTTCCCCTTTAGACCACCGGAGCAGTGTTCCCAAGGGCTTTCCCCAGTTTTTCCTACCCCTGCATCACACCGGGAGGATGCCCTGTGAGTTGTTTCTACACCGGAGTGTTGAAGAGAGGTGGTCAGCCCCCACTGGGGGCATGTCTTGTTCATTAGGGCTGGGCGCTGCTGCCACTTGAGTGCTTTTCTCAACATTTAAAAAAAAACAAACCATGAACCAAAGATCTGGGGAAAGCTTTACCAAGGATTTTCAACAAAGTTTTATAAGCTTTTGCTTCTACATTAAAAATCTCACCAAAATTCTCCTTATTTAAATTGCTGTAACTTCCCCAGTCAGCCTGAAATGAAGCTGGTGGTATGAAAAGAACAAAGAGGTTCTGTTAACGCAATATTTATCTGCTGCTATTGTTTCTGCTTTATAAATCTGTAGTTCCTTGGCATTACAATTAGCTACTCCAGAGAAAATTATTATGTCACAAAGTATTATCCACCACAGAAACAGATGAATGATGTGAACCAAATGTAATCTGGTGTGTTTAGAGGCAATTCTGTTGACTTTTATGTAAATGTGCTTGCTAAAAATGGGGATGAATTTTAGCAGTGAATCTTTATTTGATCTAGAATTTATTTTCCCGCAGAAATGAATTTTTAAATAAGATGGTTTGTTCTTAATACTACTTTTTCCTAGTAGAGAGAAAGCAAATTGGTGAGAAATATAGAAGAGTTGAATTGACTGTGCAGTAACACCAGAATACAGCTCACCTAAACAAATGAATGTAACTGAACTTCTGTAAAACAGCTATATCAAAAATATTTACCTTTTTAAATCCACATTTTAACATAATTTTTTTCCCTTTAAAATGTTGCTCAGAATCAAAAATTTAAGAGAAACACTTATCCCTTTTTGTCTGCAATTAAATAATTTGCTTTCCAAACCTTTTGCAGTTTCAGATAGTTTTAAAAAACACTCTGTTTCTGAAGCTACTCTGCAAGCATTACAAAGTTTACAAAGGAGAATTTATGATTTGCAATCTTCAGGTAAATATCACTAAACAAGAATGAACAGCTAAACAAAACACTGATTCATTATTTTAAATGATGCAAGATTATATACTAAGTGAGATATCATAGTTTTAGCCTAGATGGAGGCTTCCTGTTCCCCAGCTCTGTAAAAGGCCTGGCACTGAATGAAAACTATCTGCCGAAGTTTATGTGCAGGCATCTGGCCCTGGTATTTTACTTCTGTGGATACCACTAAGAAAAGAGGGATACACGCCGCTTGCAGAGCCTATAATGCATATCTGTGGCATATAACAAACTCTGAATAACCTTAACGAGTCACCAGACCATGCTGATTCCTTCTCAGAGACTTGCTATAAAAATCCTCCAGGCTATTAGCAGCTGCTTATTCTTCATGCTGTACTTCACTTTCAGGGACAGGTTTCTTGGGGTGTTTCCCATTTAATACAAGATTTCTCCCTGTTTACAGAAAATACTTTCACGGATGATTTTGGAAAGCTGTAACTACAGTCATCTTTTCATGTCCCAAGAGCTTCCCGGTCTTTCTTCTTTGATGGCTCCTGGCTAAACCATAAAACCCATTCCAAGTCTTAAAGTAATTAAAGCCAATTCAATGAGTGATGTTTTTCATGCTGGGTGGGGCTCTCCTTCCCACTGTGAAAGGATCAGTAAATGCTCTGACAAGCTGACAGACTCCTTGCCAAGTCTACAGCTTAGAGGTACACTGAGGTAAAGCAGCAGGTAAATGATTTAAGAGGTTTAAACACTAAGATTTTAAAAAATAAATTAGCACTTAGAAATGAAAACGAAAAGAAAAATCATGCCAGTGGCAAGGCTGGAAAAACCTAAACAACCTATCAAATATGTGGCTAGCAGTTTCTCTCATAATTGAGGTTATGCTTTAATCTTCTCACATTTGGGCATCCCCCACTGTGTTGTATGGTCCAAAATCAGAGGATGATGAGAGCTCAGTGTCTGGACCTGACTTTCCTTTCCTTTTGACCCTTATGTAACTAATGTGTGTATAAATTAGTAATGAAATAATGTACCTAAGAATTGGACTCTCTTTTTATCAACTTGGAGCTGACCGCAAGCAAAACATATGCTTTGCTTTAGTACCAGAGCATTGACAAAGCTCAAAATATCTGTTCAAAGCACTCATGTTAGGCACATGCACGGTTATCTACATGTGCACCATTTCAGGGCATAAGACTGCCAAACTCACTAGTCTCAATCAGCAGTTAGGAAAAAAAAAGAGCTTGGAGTATTGTCGATCCTAGGAAGCGACAATACACCAGCTGTACCTTCCAGCTTCCTCCTAGCAAAGGCAGCCTCACCCAACTGTAAGCATATGGGTAACATCAGTGCACCTTCCCTTAGATTTACCTGCTAACTTTTCCTTCTTTGTAGTCCAAAGCTAAGGTAAAATGGGATGGCAACAAAAGGAGATGGAGACTAAATGGGTGAATGTTTTGGAACATGCATGATGCACCTTGTATTAAATTCAGCCCTGAAACTTTAACTTTCCACTCGCCTCCTGCAACATATGCATTTATGACTCCGAGATGTACACAAGCCACCACCCCAGAGCCATTCCTGATGTTGCCACCCAAATGTTGTCTCCTGCCTCATCTCTGCAGGAGTGCATTCCCTTCACAGCCACAGTAACAGTGCTTGAAAATATCAGGATAAGTCACCTTCAAAGGCTGTCCAACTCAACTTTGAAATGAAGCAGATTGGGATCGACCTATTGACACAACTTGCTTAAAGTGTGGGAATGAATGAATGAATGACCAAGAATGGTATCTTCCTAAATCACTGCATTTAAATCCATCAGCAGAATTTTGCCTCTGACTTAGGAGCTTTGTTTTTTTCTTTTAAATTAATAAATAAAAACTTTCATCCTGACTAAAGTTGTGGGACTACAAAGTTATTTACACTTACACTGTTATAAAAATAGACAAGACACCTTTATTCTTCTTCTGTTCACTGATAACAACTCTCATTCCAAACACAGACATCAAGCAACTGGAAGAGTTAGCCAATAAAAAATTTGTGATTTGGATCTTGAAGAAAAATAGCATACTCATGATATTAATTTCAAATAAACACCATCATTAGAGGCATGATTTTTAATCACTGTCCACCAACCAGAGAAGGCATCACACTCAGTTGATGACCTAGCAGATGTCAAGGAACAAACATAGATGAGCTTCAGCTCCTCATTTAGTACCACAATTTAGAAATCAATTTTGGAAATTAGGAAAGAGCTGGACAAAGACAACAAAGGAAAACGAAGCAAGGGATAGGATTACTAGAGCTGTGATTCTTTTGGTTTGTTTTAATCGTATGATATTATTCACATAATTTAACTTGCTAGTTCAATGTAAAGCAGCAAAACTGAATTACAGTTCACTGGACTTTTTTTTTTAAACTAAATTTGAGAAACAAAATAATAAAAGGAAAACACAAGCTCCAGCTTCAGTTTTGCCATTCATCCATTGCTGCTGAAGAACAACTTAAGTTTCATACATCTTCCTAAAGTATAAACCACAGATGCACTGTAGAAATTCCAGGATAACTACACAGTCCTAACAGGTTTTGGTAACACAAAGTGACACATTTCAGTACATATTCATAAGGGTTGGGGTTATTATTGGCCTGTAATTGCCGTTGTTCTAACACCTAATAAGCCATGGCTGGAAAAACAAAGGCAGGTTAATTTGTGATTTCCTCTACTCATTCAGAGGCAAATTAAGTGTCAAACAGCTAATACAGAACATATTTCATTTTATGAGATTTTAATTTAATTCTGCACCATATCGTTGATGCCTTAATGTAGGGTGGTTTATCTAAGAGGAAGAGCAATTTATAAACCTCTTTCAATTGAAATCTTTAATGATAGGATACGATAGCATAATTACAGCAATGCCTGCTAGTCCTACTATACATAAGAATCTGTCAGCCATTCCATCATAAACATAAACCCTTATTTTAAGGGTTTATAGCTCAAATTATAAAATTTGGCTCCAGGCTGAAATTTGGGATGCAACAGTTCTGACCATCAGCAATTAAACTATAAAAATCATACATATACATATACATATATATGTACATATACATATACATATACATATACATATACATATACATATACCTTTTTAGAGCTGCAAGTGCAGAAGAGCCCTGCAACATCTTTAAAATTCCTGCTTGCTTTCTTTCTATTTCACTTTGCCAGTGTTCAAAATTATGTGCCAATACTGTAGGTACCATGCAGACATGGGCCTCTTCACATTTTTTCTGCACTTCTATTGTACCTAAACAAATTCTACTAAGGCTTTACAGGTTCTGGAACATACTTCTAGGAGCTTGGATAATTAAAATAATGCTTTTTAAAAATTTTATTTCTAATTTATATTGCATACACTCATTTGAGAGTACTACAAAGCTGAGGAGAAAACCATTCATACAATGAAGTAATTGTCGAAGCTGTAGGTAAACATTTGGATCCTGACTGATGCCTTTGCCATTTTCACTCAGAATTCTCAAATATCTTCTTAATCCAGTAATCCAGTTCTTTTTTTTCTTTTTTTTTTTCTTTTTTTTTTTTAATGGGTGCTAGGACAGCATTTCAAGTAATCGCTCCAAATGATCCCAAGGGATCCTAAGTGATACTCACACCAGGATCTGTAAAACTTGCAGGAAAACCACTGGGTGCCTACCCCATGTATGCACATTGAAGTATTTTCCTGAAAACTGCAAAAGCGTGGCAAACCTTAACATCTACAAAGATGTTGAAGTCCAACAGTTTGTTTTTTTAAAGTTGCTTAATTGCCTATTTATATTTAATTGCACCAACCACCACAGCCCCAAGGGTCTGCCACAGCTCATCATTCCAATGGCGACATAAATCAAATGAGCAAAAGAATCAACAGAAATTAATGGGAAAAAAATGGCTAATATCAAGGCAGTTCTAAGTCTAAACCTTGGGCTGATACCAGAGTGTATTTCTAAAGCAGCTGCCTGTAGTCATATCACATCGATCTCCTAAGATCTCCTCTAAGATCTCCTCGCCTTGGCAGGGCATAACTGGATCACCACTTAATCAGGGAGCAGGAGTGCACAGAACAGAGCAGAGCACCTTTTCATAGAAGGAGCAGTATTTTGGGGTCAGAAGGAGCTACCTCTGAATGCCAAACAAGGTATGGAACAGGCATTTCCAACATCTTTTGGGACTCTTACAGAAATCCTGGCACTGAGAGCAGTGTAGACTGCTAGTCCCAATTTCCCACTGTCACCCAAGACAGGTGACAGTGATCTACCCACCTAAACGCCCTGCAGTGGGCATGGGGTACCGTGCTATGAACGGGGCTCATGGGACTGAGGCTCCAGAGAGGACTCAGCTCAGCAAATGCAGGCAGGCAGAGTACCACATGGCACAGATTTCCAGAAGCCTCTTTAAAGGCTCACAGGCAGTACTTTTGTCTTGGACGATGGCCCTCTGCTGATGCAGGTTAAAGCTCCCTAACCCATCTGCCTCACATAAAAAGAAAGGCAAATTCCCCGCTAGCTTCAGAATGAGCAGGATCATCTCCCCCAGCTCCCAAAAACATCCATGCAGAACATTGACTGCACTGCAAAATTTAGGATGACCCTATAATGAGTGTCTGAGCCTGCCACCTTCAGCTTGCAACAGTATTTAGCAGCAAATTTAAGCATGTATTTGAGTATATTTTATTATGTGGTAGATTGTGGTGTAAATGGTGATGCATCTGAGGAACCCTGAGGAATAAATCACAAATTTCTGTGCTCTCTCCTTCTATAAATACCCACTTTTCCTCTAATGCCCAAGAAGACTGCAACACAGATTTATTACTTACCTCCAGGCAAATTTGCTCTGAAATTACAATTCAGTAATAGAAGTCTGACCCAAAAAAAACTGTTAGTAAAATATTGTGTGTGTACTTGGGCATGTAGTTAGGATTGTTAATATCAATTAATTCTGCTCACAGAGGAGGACTTGTTTTAAAACAACTTCATTTTTCTTCTGCATATATGTAATTACGCAGCTGTAACTAATAGCCATAGAAAAGCAATCTGCCATCTAAACAACTAGCATTATTCTTCAAAGTATTACTTATGCTTTTCTTCTTGTATTTTCTCAGTGTGAGAGGTGATTAGTAGGTATGATTAAATGTATACATCAAGCCTTTTACCAAAGTACCAAGCCTTGCTTTTCGGCTCCATTTTAAATGGTATTTAGCAGTTTTCTGGACACATCTACTGGTTTATTCTGCAATGCTGATACCTGTCTCCCCATATAGAGTAAGATAAAATGTATTTCTACAGGATTTCACCACTACAACCCTTTTCTAATGAATGTTATCACTGGTATTCATTTCTTTTATCTTTGTGTAAACCATGTGCTCTATCACATTTGCCATTTTGTTTGGGTGACATTCCCATCAATCAACTGATTGCCTGTATGTGCACACAACAGGAACTAAGAAAATTTACCAAAAATTTCATTATGCTTCATAGCAGTCACTAGGGAAAAAACCCAGCCTTTTGGTTGTTTTGTAAACAAACCTTTGGCATGAAAGGAGATTTTAGTTATGAAGAATACCAAGCTTAATACAGATTAAATACAGTTTATCTGGCTGTATTTCACAGGGCTCAGCACTTTTAAATTTAGTCTTTATAAAATGACATGATACAGAATAAATGTTAGCAAAACACATAGGTAACCCTTGCCAGCTACCTATTATAATAGGAATTCCTCAAGCACCAGCATGGGTTTTGCTTTGTGAACAAATAACCCCAATGCTTTCCAAAAGTAAATCTTGCACCCTGGCAAGACTGGAAAAGTGTCCAGGTGTGTGGTTTTAAGCATTGCAAAGGTTCATGTACTTGTCCACTCTTTCAGGAAGCAAGGGGGAACACTGAATACTCACACATGCAGAGGAGGAATGGGAGATGGTTCGTAATGGTAGCGTCCCTCATGATGTCTTGCATCAATTGGTACAGGAGGGTGGAATGCTGGAAAGAGGTGAGGCGGATCTGAAAAAACAAGCAAGGTTCCCAGATCTGAGTATCTCCAATGACTCTTTAAAAACAACATTCATAAAAACAGAACAGATACTGAGAAGCACATGTTAACAGTGCTATGACTTAGGGGTCACACTCTGCGTCCCTGCTGCTGTCAGTCAGGCCTGTCTGAGAGGAGAATTTGGCCCACAGTGTTTGCATGAATATGTATTTACTAATTTTAATATTCTCTTTTTATAGCTTAAATGGAAAGGGACGTAAAAAAAGTCTTTAATAAATAATTATGTGCCCATATGTGAAGCATCAGATCAAAAGGACCATCAAGGCTTTCATAAGCATTCCTGATTTATTTATTTTGTATTAAAACAAGAAAAAAAGTCATCCCAGGATGAAAAGCCTAAGCAGAGAATACAATGCAGTAAAAAAGTATATCCTCAGATATGTACACACAATCCTACAAAAGAAAGTCAAACTGAAGTGACACGCCAAGAAATGCAAGTCACTGATTTACTGGAGTAAATCAGACAATGATGTTCAAAGGCAAGTGCAACCGGGAAAGGCCATATTGGAGATTTTTAACTGCACCACACCAATGGCTGAACCTGAAGGAATGTGTGTGAGGACGGAGGGACTAATTTCATACCCAGCTCTTACAAAGGAAGGGTGCTTTCTTTGTCCCCATGACTGGAGACCCAGGGACTCAGGCTGCAGAGTAAGCTCCCCTGCTCCATCTCCTCCACGGCTTTCACAGGGTGGGGGATTTTGCAGCTCTCAGAACTTCTGTTCCCTGATGTTTCCAGAGAGTCTCACAGACAGGCTGACAGAAAGGGGAATGCGCACCTGACACCCCCAAGGGCTCTGCCCTGAGGTGTCAGGCACCAGCCCACCTTCCCCACCGCTTCCGCAGCCAGATTGCCTCCCAGCTTTGGAGGGCACAGCTCACACAGACCACAGCTCTTGTCACCAGCACACCGGTGCGATCTGTGTGCCTCAAAACGTTACATGCTGCGCACCACTGCCTTCCACAAGCTCAAAATTCAAACAAGATGTTAAGCACCTCCAGCAGCATGAAACAAACTGATCCTGCACAATTATTACCCAATTGCCACTTTGGCTGATGTCACGTGTTTATCCATCACCAAAAGCTGAGACGTACAGACATTAGGTCACGTCATGGATTTACTAAAATGTTTCTAGAGAAAAAGAAAACTTAAATCATGCACTTGCAGTAAAATTAATTTTAATCCAGTTTTGCCCACCAACTCTTGAAGGTATATTTTCTTTGTATTTCCTGCCTTTCCTATTCAGCAAAATGTAAACCTCCTCTTATTATTTGTAAAAGCCATTCCCTGGTCCCAACTAGAGATGGTTAAAGGGAAAAAAAAAGGTTTTCCGTCATCATGTTTATAAAAAGTTGGGTTGCTTTATTATGGTATTTTGAAGTGAGAGAAGAATGAGACGAACAAACCTCATTGCCCTGAGGGAGTAAACACAGGGGATGAAGGGGAAATAACATAATTTCTTAGGAAATATTCCCAGTATTTCAAGGAAGTCTAGAAACATCTGACACAGACTGTTCAGTTACATGGCTTGATTTTGTGAAAGGACATCAGTATGTGATTAGCTACCACACATTTCAGCCATTTACTGACTTAGACATCATAAACGAAAAATAATTGTGATGCAAGCTGGGAGCTCAGACTCATGGTATTTTTAATTCTCGTTCTGCTGCACCAACTGGACCTTGGCATGGAATCTGTTACGAGCTTCACTCCCCATGCCAAGCACTCATAGGCTTCAATGGAGCCAAAAAGTGGGTCACAGATGATCGGGAACACACTGTCATTGCCTGAATGGAGGACGCTTGCTGTCACCTCCTGAAACACATTCCTCCACAGACACCGAGGTGAAGGAGAAAAGGGGCATGAGAAGTGTGCACATCTCCCTGCCTGCCTCCCTGTGCCTTCTTCCCTGCTTCACTGGTGTTTGACTTCAGCAGCATAAGACAAAGGGAGGAGTTTTCAAAGCAGATGTCTGGCATTTACAATACAAGGTCTGCCACCACTTTTTCAGAAAAAAAAGGAAGTCACTTGCACCATCATAGATATACACACAAATCCTTTTCAGCCCTATGTGTGTCCTTCAAAGAGTGAGTCTGGAGAGCACAGGTAAGACCACAGAGATTTTGCTACCCATATTCATGTTAGACAGGATGAGGTTCACCCGCCCAAAACATGAAATCCCACTCAGGATGACAAGCCTCCCCACTGTCCCACCCTCACCCAGCCTGAGCACCCACCCATTAAAAGGAGTCCTAGTAATTAATGGTGAAACACCATTTGACCCTCCTCAATGTATATTTACTTTCCCCTATCTGAGAAATGGAAACTTAGTATTAAACAACCCAAAAAAAGGTATTCTTCTCTGTGGGGTTTATGCAGTGCAGATCATCAACAAGTTTTATTTACACATGGGCTATAAATCTCCAAGAACATCTTTTTGAGTCCCTTCACATTAAGCTCCATTGTATAGCTTGGTCGCATTTTGTTTGTAGTTTCCATCTGGGAAACAGCCGTACTCCATCACGGCACAGGGAGCTGTCTCCGTCAGCCCTGAGCCGACCGGAGCAGAGCTGCATATCAAACCCCAACATAATTATCCATCTCACAGTTTATTATTTACACACGAGAAATACAGCTGGTGAACATCATAACTCAAGTGTATGTGTAATAAGTTACTACACTGTAGCCATCTCTTGTTGCAACCCTTAAGAAAAACCACATGGTGACTTTTCCAAAGTCAGGCTAAAACTGCTGAAGCAGAATTAAGTGCCACTAAACCTGGCTACCTCCTATTCTCATATAATTTCGTGACTGATGGTTCCACAAACCAGCTGCTAAGTGCTGTGTACTCCACTGTCAGCAGACTAACATGCTAAATGGGAGACAGGGAGAATAATGTACAGAACTATAGAACTGGTGGAGTCAATTTTACAGATGGAATTCAAATCCTGCCATGTTTGGGTCAGCCCTCAGCACAAAAGTAGCTGGTAAATTCTATGTGCTTCGGGGCCCAAGACCACTCCACTCTAAAAAGCATTGAATATTTATATGGAAAGACTGTGAGATCAAACAGAGAGCTGCCAAAGCACCCATCGTCCATGGCTTCACTTGGAATTCACTTGAAACTGCATAAAATGTAATCAGTTGCTGTGTGTTTATATGGAAATAGATAATAAGAAGTTTAAAAAGCAGTAACTGAGGCTGTAGCCAGTTTCACATTGCTTTTTCATATCCCACCCAGTAACTATTTCATTAAAGGCACCATCAGAATATTAATAGCACATTATGCCACAATTATTAATACTGTGGGTGAGTAAAAAATGAGTGAGAATTCTCAGGCTAGAATTGAATTGGAACTTATCTGCCTCATGGTTGTTTGTGTAGAGATGCTTTACCTATCTACAAAACCAGGAGAAAAACTCAGTATAAAAGATAGGATACGTGCTCTGACTGTTTTCATTCATTCATTTAAACTGTGAGGAACAAAACTCTTACCTTTAGCAAGGACAAACTCTTCTCACCAAAACGAATCGACAAACTCTAACTTCCTGTTCCACTAAGGAAATTACTTATTCCCTTCTTTAAAATTCTGGCTAGATGCAGACTTACACAGAGTACGCCAGGCAGTTTCCTTACAGACATCCAAACGCAACAGTGAATTTCTGGGCCAATGACATCCTTGCAGAGACTCTCTGATATAAGTGTACAGTACGTGGACAGATGCTGGCTGTGTGTTTGCAGCCCTCAGCCTCAACTAAGTAGAATTACCTCATTCTGTGCATAAATTTTACTACTTTCAAGAACTCGTAAGGACATGCCAAAACACTGGAAATACATTTGAACACATTGCTCAGGTATTGCTGAGTTTGGTAGCTGTTGCTGCCTTCTGAATTCTCTGCTGCCTACTTCTGTAAGCTTCCTTCAGATGCTCTCCTGTGTCCTGCACAGCTAGCGGGGTCTCCTTAAAACAAAGTGGGAGACACAACTGCCTGGCATGCTACAAACTCATCAATTTTATCACTGTGAGATTTTCTGGAAAATATGTCAATTTATGCTGACTTTCTGTTGTATAAAACCTGCCTTTTTATTTCTCCTTCAAGAATCATTCTTACCTTCTTAAAGAAGTGAATAGGATCATCTCACTCCAATTACAATCATTCCCATACAGGAAAAAAGAAGAGACCTACTCTAGTTCTCTGAAAGTCAACAACTTAAGTCTCTGCTGCAGCATCAAGGGAAGGAAACTGGAAGAAAGGATAGGTATGTATGATCCTTGATGCTGAACAGCAAACCTGAATGGAAGCCTGATGAGACAATTCACAGCAAGGCTTGTTGGAAAGGGGGATGATGCCAGCTGACTCAAAGGTGCAACACCTTGAGATGACAGCAGAGGGTTAGGCTGCTATGAAGCTCACTGAAGCTCATGATAACTTTTCTGTACACTCTTAAATAAGCTGTTCTTACTTAGGGGATCACTACATTTGGAAGGTTTGGCTGTGGTGGTGATGCTAGTAAAACACTGCCTTCAGCTAGCTGACTTGCTCAAGCACCTTGTGACTCCTGCCAAACACTTCAGGGAGATGGCTGCTGAAATGACAGGCTGCATTTTTCAGCACATCAAGAAAATATTTGCTACCGTAGAGGATGCCTGCTCTGGCTTGAACTCACCCAGTGTGGCCCTGATGTCTGCACCCGTGTCGTGAAGTCAGGGCCAAGAAAACAGCGGTCTCAAGCCCAAGACAGGAAGCCCTTGTTATGCTTCAGCGTATTTGTCCTCAGGACAATCAGCTCACCAAAGTACATGTCAGAGCTGAGCCAGGTGCAAACTTCAATCTCAGATATAACCTCATTTGAGGTGAAATCTCCTTCCTGCTTAAATCCATTACAGTCTTGATGCTGAACTCAACAGTACCAAGCTTTCACACCAGATGTAATAGATACAGTATGATGCAAAATATAGCCTCCCTGTTAATGTCTTTTCAATATGCAGAACAGTTTTGAAGAGTTTGCCAGCAAATTTCTACATTTCCTTTGGTTCACAAGCTGATCACCAGATGAGAATTTTCTAATATTCAGCTTTGCAGAGTCCCTAAGGACACCACTATTTCTTCACGTACATTTGCTCCAACTGATCTGAACTTAATGGTATTGCCAGGTTTTATGGCAAGAGTTAGGTTCTTAGTTGCCAAGCAAAGATCTTATTTTGGATTTCTGTTTAATTACAGCTTGCACTAAGGCTCAATAAGAGCATGTGTTGTCTCTGAGGGTTTTTTTAGTTCTTTTTCAATAAGGAGTGATTTATGTTTTCTACGTCTGCTTATACAGAGGCTTTAATCAGGAAGAAAAAATGACTGAGCCACAGTTACACGTTAATGCATGCACTTAACTTTGTGCACTTTGAAGAGTGTCCCTGTGGTGACTGGGGTTGCTGCTTCAAGTGTGGCTGGTTGCCATCTGAAGCACTGCTTGTTTGCAGGCTGATCCGCTGCTGTGCTATAGCCAGTTATCTCAGGACGTTTTCCATGCGTCTGTGTGCACATGCACACACACACCTCCACTGTGACAGTGTTGATATGGACACAGCTAGCTCAACATCTGACTTCCCGAAGAAGGGGTGCTAAATAGGAAAAAGGAAAAGCCATGGCAAAGCTGGAAAAAAGTCAAATAAGTGTATAAAGCCAAGAAACAGACAGAAGGAAATTGAGGAAAAAGAACTTCTAAGGGGAAAGTCCTCTCCATTCCAGTAACACTAAATGTTAATTGCGATAACGTACAGTAGATGTAACACATTCAGAGAAAGGCAATTTTCCATTGGATCACTTCCCTTCCATGTGTCTGTGTGTATTAATGATGATCAGACTTCCCCTCCCTACCCTCTGCTGGTGCTCACAGAGCCTATATACTGATCTTAGAAATAAACCATAGGAGTTCCAGGCCAAAATTCACGAACTAGAGCACAGCTACAGCTCTTGTTATGGCTGAAAAATAATTTCTATCTTTGCAAAAAGAAAAATTAAGACTTTGGAGCACCTTAGATTCCTGCCATCCATTTTAATACTTCAGTTTGTAAACCTAAACAGCTTGTGGGAACATGTTTTATTGTTAGCAGTTCCACAGCAACCATCATGCCAAACACTAGAGGGAGGAGAAGAAATCGCTGTGCTGAAATAAAAGTTGCTGGAACTGATTTCATCAGCTGGCACCGAGAGGTGTTTTAATATGCCAGATTTGCTGCAGGTATTGGCTAAATAACTGCTGGATTGATTTCAGTTTGAACACTTTATTATTCCTTCCAGTCAATGCAACTCTGCTGTCTAAGGACTGCCCTCTGGAATACTAACTAAACTTTCTCAAGTCCATTCAACAAACATAGTCCAGTGCTCACTGCCATTTGCCCATCCATTAAAAAAAAAAAAAAAAAGTAGTAAGAAGCAGACTCCCAGGGTAATTAATATATTCAGACTCCCAGGGTAATAAATATATTGCATGTACAAAACACCTTGAACAGAAAAGTCTCCAATTCTTTAAGAATATTATTTATGATTCATCACAGCCCAGTGATTTGCAAATGACTGTTTCCACTGGGATGGATGCTCTGGTAAGCAAAGACAGGACTCCTTGCGCTGCCCTGATCAAGCAGCCATGAACTTGCCTGGTGAGTGGGGTGGGTACATCGCTGCTGCTCCACAACCCTCGTAGGACTTACGTTTTTAGTGGAGGAAAGCGAAATCACTCCATCAGCCAGTTTGCCCAGGAGCAAACAGCAGATTCCAGCAGGTGGAAATGCATCAGGAATATCCTGCCTTCCACCCAAGAAACACTGGCTGCTTCATCCTGTAGGCAACCTTAGAAAACCTTCAAAAAGAGAAGCACAGCTGCGTATACCCAGCACTGTACACTGGCCCATGATCTCAGGAAAAGAGGATGATGAGAAGATACCTCAGCCTCACCATCCCATTACTTGGAGGTATAATTGTTTCATCTAATGCAGCTGGCTCTCAGTACAGCACAGTACATCTTTTTTATAACCTCTGGATCACATGCAGCATTTTTTTAAAAACTTCATAATGTGGTTTCTGCAAGAAAATGACAAATTGTTCTCTGCCAGGAAGCTGACAGAAGAGATCTCTCCCTCTTCTACCTCCAAAGGACCTGCAGTGCAAAAAATAATTCAGTGTCTGCCTTGCAACACAGTTGCCATTTTGCTGTTCCTGCCCTAACTTCTCCAGCCACCATGCCTCAGTGCAGCCTCCACCACTTAAAAAGCCACCCCTGAGAATTATGAAAACCAAAATGAGCATCCATGTTTAACTCTCAAGAAACCCAGACAAGTAGTTTCACCCAGGTGCTCTGGAATGCTTCCCACCTTTGATTACAGATGTGTATGAAGGATCACATCCTCAGCATTTCCTCCTCTGCGAGCAGCCAGTAACTAGATTCATAACCACAATATATACACAAATAACTTGTGCTTATCTACCTGTTCATATCCATTTCTGTAGCACACTGCAAAGTCCAGTGGTTGAAGGTGAGCTACAAAGTGAAAACTGAGGAAATGAAAAGATTACAAACAAAATAAATCCTGATCCACACTGGAGAGAACTAAAGAAGAAACCTCGCAACAAGGCTCTCAACTCTAAAGAACTTCTAAGCAGAAGTTTAACATGCACCTCCTGAACAGTAGGAAGGAGGTGCTGCCACAGATCAGCTTGGTTATTCCCTAAGGCTCAACACAGCTCCAGAAATGCATCTGAATGCCCTGCTATCAGCTGCACACATTAACTTAGCAATGACAAATATCTGTAAGATGCAAAGGAAAATGTGGCTAAGGAGAGGCAACAGAAAGCTAGAAACTGCGGGGAGTGGGGGGGGGGCTAGAGAACTACAAAGAATCCATGTATTGCTGCCAACTTGATGTGGGAACAAATTAAGACAAGTTGGGTAATTCAACAAGCTTTGGTGACATTCCTAGAAGTTTGTAAGCAGTAGTGAGCCAGTCTGCAAACATTATTTGTTTAAACGATGGTTTGGAGACTTGTGTGTACCAGAATCAAGTTTAAAAGCTACTTGAAAGGCCAGACCTCAAACAGTTGGGTATCAGTATTGCACGGTGAAAATCACTGTAGCTAAACAGATTTCCAGCAGCTGAAGGTCTGGACCACAGTGTGAAAGACTTGGAAATACGTTATACTTAGCAGCTTTGATGAGTATTTTATAGCATGATAGGAATTAGAGAGGAAAATGTATAATTAGATCAATTATGTCTGTCTTTAGATATTAAAACTGCTCAGATTCTATGGCATGCACAATCAGATGAACACTCTGAGAGGTTTTTTTTTTCCCTGCTGTTCAATCTGATTTTTAAAAATTTCATCCAAATATTCATAATTATTTAGCTTCTCTCTGTATCATCCTTAGTAATTACTCTCCTTCTGAGGTGTTTACATTCTTCAAGCTCTTGCAGATGAGCAGATAGTTATTACATGTGCTGTCGGGCCACTTGATAATATACATTTATTGCAACCTTTAATCTCTCTGTCCATATTCTAAATTAATCATGGTTACTTGTTTCTGCTGTGTTTCTTCCAGCTTGGGTTGTGATCCCTCCACTCTTGGGCATCAGGTTTTCATGTAGGCTGACACTGCTTAGGAGGAGGCAGCCTTAGAAATTTATAATACAAATAACTTATTTCTGCAAATTTCTCTTTCCAGCAGGGGCATGTGTTTCTTACACACAGTCTCAAACACCATTATCTTTCCTTTTTCCACCATGAGACAGTGCCTTCATTATGCGGAGTGACTTACCTACCATTTCTAGGAGACTGCTGGTGAAATGGGCACTGCTCAAGTCAAATAAAGACAACACAAACTGGCTTTTGATTACTACTTTTTGACTTTTTAAAATACTTGACTTTGAGCTGTGTTCTTCCTCCATGTTGTCTCATCTTCACTCAGCTTCTTAGGGAGTTTTTCCTCTGTATTTCATTTTTATGTTGGTTACTTTTTGTTTCAGATCATTACTGAAGATGGAAATCACAGTGAGTTCCCTTAATTTGCCCTATTGACATTTATTCTAAGTGCTCACTCAGCCTATTTTTGAGAAAAAATGTCATATTGTCAATATTCTGATCAATCTTAGCTACTTTTTACAAGCCAAACTTTGAGGAAACTATTGTTAACAAAAAGGGTCATAGTTAAATTATTTCACTTCCCTGGGCCTCAGCCCAGTCACTGTTAACACAGAGATAATGGTTCTGAGACACTCTGAACCTCTACAGTGAAAAGCCCCAATAAAGAGCTAGAACGCCAGTATTTTATTAACTCCCTATTATTTCTTCAGTTCCTTAAAAAGAGTCACTCAATTGCCTGAAACTGCTTGTTCTTTACTAATGTCTCTTGGCTTTTGTTCATGATCTTTTAAGATCAATTTTCTTTACAGACAACTCTGTTTACCACTCCCCAAACATAAGATGACAGTATCAGCTTTAGATATAGCTACACTTTTTTTTAATTTTAGGATTTTTGTTAGGATTTAGGATTCCCCTTCCTCTTCCTCACCAAAGGACATTCTCTCTATGGAAAGTATGGAAGTTCCTCATAAAGTCTTATCAACACTTTCATCTTCTCTCTTGTTCTCTGGAGATGTAGTGGCAGGGTCTGACCTGCACTTCTCTTGCTTTGGGAACTACGTGGTACTTACCCGAAGTGGCCAACCTTTTACATTAACCACTTAACGCTGGCACCGCTGCTGAAAAACAGAAAGAAGGGCATGTATGTCTGAGCACACTTACTTAAAGGCACAAATCAAAAGTGGACAACCTCAGCTTAATTAATACTCATGGTCCTTATGCCCTGTGAGGACAGCCCCAAGTCAGAGGCACAGAGCAGGGGCGCACAGCTGCAGAGCCAGATACAGCATCTCCTGAGGTCTTATGCCTGCACAGTGTCCTACTGACCAGCCTCACTGTCATGACTCGTGGGTAGGTCCAGCCTCACCAATGAGGAAAAACACTCCTGCTAATGAAAAAAAGGAGAAATGGAAGAACAGAGACCCAAACAGGCAGAAGCACATAAATGCAGTAGTGAGCAAAGCAGCCCACTACTACTAGCCCACTACTATTTCTGCATAGCAACAGCACAACAGCAAAGTCTTCAAGGCAGTTTCTATCTTTACATCACCTGCCTACAATGCCTACTGCAACAGGGCCTCAGTCTCTGATTGAGCTTTCTGGCACAACCATGGATGAGTATAACTTCATAGCTTTCTCCAGCCTCCAGTCCAGGCAGACCAGGGAAAAAGTTACACAATCTGCCTGTGCACTGCCACGTTCTTCAGCTTGGTGACTGAGGGACAAGACAGGAGAAAATGTAGAACTAGGTGGAAAACAAACCCACAAATATGAGAGAAGAGGGAAAGAACTGTTCTTCTGCCCACCCAAATGGGTAAGGGGGCACTAAAAGGGAGGCTGCTTTTGATTCCTCTCTACATTCTAGAGGAGACGCCATGGGTGCTACAAGGAGACAAAAGGAGTCAGAAGAGAGGAAAGATGGCCAGATGAGGACAAGGCACACCATTCCCTGCCACACAGCCAAGTGACACAGGAGGCTATGGACACAGGAGGTTTAAATGGGCTCAAGGGGAAAGTCACAGAAAAGGGGTGTAGAAAGGATCTGAAAGTGACGAAAACATAGCACCAAGGAATTCCTCAACTGAAAATTTTGTGAAATTGACAGAGAGGCAAAAGGAGAGAAGAGTAACCTGTCAAGGTTTTACATTAACCCCTGGGAATCTGCTTTAGGTCATTGTTTGGAAAGGGCACCAAGCAGGCCAGTATGGTCCCTCATTCTCTGCACACTCCTGGCGTGTCCCCCAAGGCCAAGGCAGCTGCAAACCCCTTTCCCTGACAATTATCCAGCACATAACCAAAGGCAGTGCCAGAGCTGCAGGATTTCAGCTCTGTGGCATAATCATGAAGCCATCTCCAGACTGTAACTGCACAAAAGAGGTGGTGGTAAAAGTAACTTGTCTGTCTCCTGTCCACAGCGACGCATTCCTCCCTTCCACATTTCTGCACAAAGTTCAGACGCAATCAGGCTGTAGGAAAACAGGGGACTTCATTTACACTTCAGCAGAAGGGAAGACAGTTTTCTTCAGTCCCACCCTCTGGCAATCTTGGACCTTTTCCAATGCATTAACCATCAGTTTCCTGCCCGTGAAGTGTTTGATGCTCTACTAAATGCAGTGTCAGTGAGAGAGGTATAGTAACCCTCCATACGGAAAAGCCATTTGACACAAAGGTTGGAGGTCAAAAGTTTGAATGTTCATGACAGAGACCACAACAGTCCTTTTCTGGTCAATAACATCAAAGGATTTGCCAGCTCTTAATGCTACTATTGTCGCTTGTTTGGGTCCTATTGAAATTCAGGCATATTTATTGCACTCTAGGAGCATAAGGACTTTTTGTTTGTTTTAATCCCTGTGCTGAATCCAAGGAGTCTGAAGTGCTGTGACTCCCTTTGCTTCCAAGGAGAATGAGCAGAGAAACAATGCCAGAGGATGTGGCATTGTAGTCCCAACCAACTTGGAGCTTTCTTCCCCACCAAAAAATATAAATGATGGATGGAAACATATGGTCTCTATTGGCCAGGGCTGGAAATATCTGCTCCTGAAGCCCCCACATGCCCAGTTTTAATTGTTCTGTGCTATGACAGGGGGTGAAAAGCACTCCCCACCATCAAGGTCTCTGTTTTGCCAGTCATTGTTGAGAAAAGTTGTGCTGCAGCCGAGTAATGCTCCCACTAGGCACAACTGTGGCAGAGCCAGGAGCAGCAATGAGGTTCTCTGAGATGAACTGAAATGCCTTAACCACTGAGAGTTTCACTTCACCCAGCCTTCCTTCACTCCCTGAACTTCTGCTTGCGGTTAGGCAGAAACTTACTACCAGAGCTCTGCAGAGCATGTTCCAGGCATTGTATCGCCATCAATACCTCATGCCTTGCCAGGAGCAGGATCTGAGTTCATTTGTTCCTACCTTCCTCAGATTCCTGTTCCACTCTCCACAATGAGGATTAGCAGTTTAAGTTATGCTGCTGACCTCCATCTGGCTAGGCAGAAACAGATGTCTGCACACTCGGGCACGATCTTATTTCAAAGTGGGGACTCTGGGTTACTAATGACGTTATAAAGGCAATAGCATATGTTGGCTCTCAACAGTCCATTGTCTAATTGGGATGGTTTTAATCAAATATGAATGTACCCAAGTTTTCTCAGCTAATGAATAAATCCCCTTTTTAAATAACTACAGCAATTTTGAGCTCTCCATCGAGGCAGCATCCTGAGGAATGCCTACATGAGCAGCAGTCATCACTGAAGGCCTGTAAGAGGCTGCAGCAACATCTACTGCAGCTCAGTTCGTAGTTTAAACAGTTCCTAACTGCCCTTCCCAGAGGTAAGCTGCAGCCAAATTGTTTTCCTTCATTTCACAAACCAGATATGTACGGCTTATGTGAACAGCCCTCAAGTTTACTTTAGGCTCTGTTTAAATACCTTCTACCACAATATTTCAAACAAACAGTTCACTTTATTAGAAAGGCAAACAGCGTAGCCGCAGAATACGAGCACTTGAGGAGAACCACACCAGGCAAAGAAATCCTCTGCCCCTGTGTAAACACTGCCTGCTCTGCAGCTCCAGGCAGCATCCACCTGCAATGCCACTTCAAAAGCCTTTTCACAAATACTTCACATGACTGTTTGCAAGTAAATGATAACCCATAGAGATTATCTGCAGGGTTGAGAGCCCTGATAAGTATCACTACCACTGTACAGGCAGAGAAAGAAAAGCCAAAACACTTGCTGCCAGCCCTGGATGAGTTATAAAACTGTAATAAACTTGGTGGCAAACCAAGAAACATCAGCTAAACCTGTTAAACTGGAAAAGCTTTGGTAGACTCCTTTGGTGTATTTGGCTACACAAAGGGCAGCTAGTTTACCCTTAGCAATGAGAACATTATTGCACCTCCATCGTTTTTTAACTGAATTGTTAAACTGTCACACATCAGAGAGCTGTACAAAAGAGTGAGAGAGCTGCATAGCCAACAAATCACCAGATAAAGCACTAAGCTAATTCCTTCTGGACAAAATACACACGACAATTCAAATGCCTCAGGAGCACACAGCACACTCTTATATCCCAGAAACAATTACAGAAGGCGAAGGGAGAAAAAAGACAACTGGACACAGAGAGGATAGGCAATGGATGGCAGCCAGTGCTAGGAGCCTCCTCTCCCCTGCTCTCCCTCCTCATACCCACATGATTCCAGAGGACACTCATTGCTGAGCTGGGAATGCACCTTCAAGAGAGAAATGCAGGTTAGAACTGCTTTGTGCCAGCTGAAGAATTTTGATCAAAATATTGTCATTTGCACATTTGTTACAAGTAAGGACACTTTCACCATGTTCATCACTATTGTCATCATCGGAGTGGTCACAGCAAGCAACAGGGATGGCATCTCTGCATCAGTCATAAAGCACAGACCTCAGTAAGCCAGAACTCATGCACAACCTTCAAAAATAATCAACTATCCATATGCTCTTAATCCATTTACAGGCAAAAAAGAAATAACCAAAAATGTAAATATCCCTCAGAAAGTTTGTAAACAGGCACACACTGCACCTGGCTGTATGGTGAGGGTTCACAAACTGTTAAGCGTGCTGAAGTTATTCCAACTATCATATAAAGAGGATAACATTTTTATTAGGGGGCATCAATTCTTATGAAGTATGGGCATGAAGGTTAGGACACCTCAGCAACTGGAACTTTAATTTTGCAGTGACTCAAAACATATTCTTCAGTTATTTTCATTCTCAGGGTAAAATTAAGTCCCACTAAGTCAGAACTGTTTTATCATTCATTTCAGCAGAGTCAGCATAGCCAGCTCTTGTGATTTTATCATAAGTCTTATTTTTCTTTTCAGTGTTTTGTTTTTTTTTAAAGCTTCAGTATTTTCAATCATGTCACTAAGTAGGAATCCCAGCTTTCATTTAAGGGAAACAAAAAAAAACCCAAAAACCAACCAAAAACCACATGTATGTTTCCAGCTGTTACAGTTGCAGAGAAAAGCTGAAGAATAAGAAACACTCAGGTTTCATAACCTGTGAGCAAATAAAAAGATCCAAAAAACCCACACATGACCAGGTATGTAGGTACAGACAGGATCTTGCAGTTGGTACATCTGTGTTTTGCATGATCACATACACAAAGTTATTATTTTGAACACTTAGATACTTGGAGATGGCAGGACAGTACACCTGTGTTATAAATAGTGTCTGTTGGCATTAAAATTGCAGTGCATTTTAACTGTGACTATCTTTAAAGTTTTTTGCAGCGGTTATGGACCATACCAGAATTGTTCTTCACATTTCAATGATTTTCTTATTTGACTATGTAGATGCTTCCTGTACACAGGGTAATTTTTGTCCTGTCTATTAAGAGTTGAGAATTCTTCGACATTTTCCTTATATACCCAGATTACAGTCTTAAATGATTGCTTACTAAAAGACATGAGAATTTTAGTGGGAAGGCTGAATTTAGGTTTAAAGTAGAAATAAAAAACTAAGTTTCAGCATCAAGCAGAGAAAAATAACACTCATAGCCAGCTCTTTTAGGGACTATAATAATACAAGCAGTACATTTACTATTATTATTACAACTGATAACACAAGCTGACCTAATGGAACGAAAATATCTTCTAAACCAGTTCTTGGAGAGCTGATAATACTAACCTGTAGGTGCCAGGAGTTGGGAATTTCCCAGCATACAAAGTTGGTTGACTTACTGACACTAAAAATAGGACTCCAAACCCCGCTGTTCTTGTGGTTTATGTACAGTATGATTTTTTCAAGCAGCCCTGATCCATTCAGAAGAGTGAAAGAAAAATAAAAATCCATTTGTTTCAAGATGTTTATGGCCTGAGGCTTTTCTAATACAAAAAAGGGAGAAACAATTTATTTTTATTATGCCATTCCCCAATCTTCAAGTTAAACCAGACCACTTCTGCATGTTTTTACAACATTCCAGCGAGTCCTCTGTTGCAGGTTTTTGTTCCCTAACATGTTCAGCTAGTAGGTGAAAAAAGTTATGCCTACCCAAACAACACATGGTTTTGTGGGGCTGGTGGTTCAAGGTGCCAGAGTTAATCCAAGCTCTATCTCAGGCACCAGCCAACAGACCACAGCTTCCTTCCAAATCCATTACACCCTCTTGCCACAAATGTCCAACCTGCATGGAAGAGTCAGTTTGGAGGAAAGGAAATCACACATCCTCTGACACACAAACACAGAGAAGAAACCTAGGAACGTAGGAAAAGTATCATCCCATCTTTCTCAGCAAGTGTCATTTCTGCTCCTCTCTTCACTCGAGTAGTCTGCAATTAGTTCAATTTATTCTACCCATACTGAAGCAATAAAAATCTCAAATGAGCTAAAGAGAACAACTCACAAAAGCATCTTACGAATGCACTTTTAGGAGTGAAATATATAGCAGGCATTCACTGAAGAAATCCAGGTCTCTATTTTAGCTCCATGAGAGATCACCATGGCTTGTCTTTTCCAAGTGTTTAACTTGGGGTGACATCTCTTTGGAAAAAATGACCTCTCACTTGATGCCCAAGCCCAGGGTCATCCTCAAGAGACTCTCAATCATGCTTGAGTTCAGCAGCCTTCTTGGTAGAGGACTGTGAATAAGTGGGATCGACAATAACCTGTGCTCCTAGATTCCTCTTGGTGACATATTCTCATTAGTCAAAATGAGATGGCAACCCTTCACTGATGTTTACAATAATGGTGGCACAAGCTGCCTTTCAGTGCAGATGAAGAGCACATAAGAGGGGCTTGTCCCTTTCTCATGCACCATCAGGGCTATAAAGCAGTGACAAGTACATTTTGCATTTTCTTCAGTTTACCAAAATGGATCTCCAGAACTTGCTGAACTCTCCCAAATGGTTAAAGCAGGAAGCAGGTTAGTAGGTGGAAAGCTATATTTCATAGGACCCATTAGTACATCATGCGTAGAACTTGGGGAAAACCAACAACCAAGGCAATCATCAACAACAAACTTTAACTGGGATATAGTGAATGACCCTATAATGAGGTAACAGAAGCTGAAACTAATAGAAGCTCTTTCAAAAGGGCTAGTATCTACCACCTCGTCCTTTACACACAAAACTGTCCTCTGGCCTGTTCTGGCAGAAATCTGAGGAGCTACTTCCTAAAGCACCCAGGCTATAAGTTCCATTTCAGGTAGATGTGACATTTAAATCCTCAGGACAAGGGGCCTTTCCTCCCTTCTCACCTGAAAGATTTTGGGAAGGTCAAACTGAGGCAGCAACAACCAGGATTAAATGGAGAAGAGACTCAACATTTGAGCTTCAAGCAGGCCCTCATGGGCAATTCAGGAAGGGCTACTCCATTGTGCCAGGCACATGCAGGGACTTCTTGGCCAGGTGGGAAAGCTGTTTTCAAAATGAAAAGCTCCCTTTGGCTGCTTTTGCTTTGGGCATTCATTCCGATTTGTATCTGATTACAGGTTTGGCATAGAATTTGCTTTTTGGAAAAATGAAATCAAGGGACAGTTTGCTTTTCAGACACATGCTTAGAGAGAAAACAAGAGACTCACATTCCCTCCTCTCCCAAGATGCACATAACGGGGTAGAGGTCAGGGGGTGCAGCAAAATCTCTGTAAGTAATCCCCAATTAAGTTCATTCTTAACTGAAGCACTTGGCTCACGGGCAGATGGCATTTCTCCTGTGCACGTGAGCTCAGCACAGAGAAATCCCCAGCTTGAAGCTGTGTGCCTTGAACAGAGGGAAATTCCTTCTTTTCTGGCACTGAGCTGGTGCTCAAGGAGGACTGCGAAGACCTTGCTAAAACCAGAGCCAAGGTAAGGGGAGGTGCATAACACCAGATTTGCACCAATGGCCATCTGTATGCTGCTCAGTAAGACTGAAATCTGAGAACCGAGTTTACTCACCTCACTTAAACAAACCCAAAAAACTACACTGCAGACTTGGAATGTAATTGCTTTTTGGGAGCCTGAAAGAGGCCTGGCAGAAGAAGGACCTTTACCAACACAAAGTAGTGTTGTTAAGTGCTGCAATGTGTATTCAGCTCTTTAAGGAAAGCACAAGCCTATCAGGAGTTGGGACATTTCGTACATGCACAGAGCAGCCCACTGAGGCTTTGCCTGCATGCAAGAGATGTGACCAGCATGTACAGACATCAGGCAATAGCAAAGCTGTGCAGAGGACTGGGAGCAGTCTCCCATGCACAAGCCACACAGTGATCTTGTATGCTCCTTCAGTCCAGAAATGCGATGTACAGCTAAACTATCTCAGGGACTACTGCCCACAGCCACGGAAAGAGGCCACAGCCTCCCTCCTCTGCCTTGGCAACACCCTTCTCCTGGTCCCTCATCACAGCCCCCTGCCACTGCTAATACAGCAGGGACTCTAGAGTGGGATAAGAAGCCTGGAGCTGCTGGCCCACATGAGCAAAGCCATATCTGCACTGTATCTGCCCAGTCTGGTTCACAAGGTCCCTACAAGAGAGCTATGGTAATATAAACTGTGGTAATATGGCGCTGCAGCTACAGTCCTGGTCTGTTAATTCAGGCAGTGAGCCCGGAGCTGGGGTAGCCTGTATGGTGCCCACCACACTTGTCATCAGCACATGAGCTGGTGGGATGCCGCTGGGCACAAGCACCAGCAGCAGACACACCTCCGACTGCAGTGGATGTGCAGGCTCCACACTAAACCCCCAGCTCAAGGTATGTGGGAACAAGCCCAGCTGTGACCAGCAGGAGCTAAAGTAATGCTCCAGTTATGCTCCCAAGGCAGCAGTGATCAGAGCCAGCACCACGAGCAGGGCTCAGCTGTCCTAGGCACTCTTCGACATATACGGACATATTCACCCTCCTGTAGAAGATCATACCTTACAAGCTCCTTAGCAGACTGAAGGCTAAAGCAGGCCAGGGAGTTTCCAGCCCATCAAATAAAAGAGGCATCTGCTGGGAAGAGATTTTCAAGCCAATGCTCTCTATTTAATATCCTAGTGCCTCTTCATATAGTGTTAACCCCATCATGGAAACAAGAAAAAAAAAAGGGGGGGGGGGGTAGTGGATAAAAATCAAACCTTGAACATGATCCAAAACCCACATTCCCAAAGAGGCTGAGTATCACCATGGGGACAATTCAGTACACACTGTTTTTCATTTGACAGCTTCAGACTCAAATCCCCAGGCACTGGCATGTGGGACTGGGCATTTAAATCCTGCCACACTGCTCCAGCCACAGTATCTGGAGTGGTTGCAGCAGCCACTGCTGCCATAACAGGCATTACTTTTGCTACCAAACCAGCTGGGGAAGAGGTATTGGCAAAGATCTGGCATACGGACGTGTGCAAGGGCTTTTAAACTCCTTTCCCCCTGCCACTTGCTGGCAGCAGCCTGTGCCAATACAGACACTTTGAAATAACAGAAAAGAGCAGAGAGAAAGTTGAAGGAGAATCAGGAAATAAAGTACAAACTGAATAAAAAAACAATCCCCACCAAGACACAGTCCAGCATAAATGTATGTTTTAGGATCTGTGTGGATAATGAGCAATACTAGGGAACCTCTGTGAGAAGGCCTCATACAGCTCATTTGTTTCTGAAATAGTACAAATCTGGCAGGCAGCAACTGCAAAGAGGAGTAAGAAAGGAGAAGGGAAAAAGAGACCGGAGCTTGGCTCAGGGATGAAGAGAGAGAGGGAAACTGGCCTCCTGCCAGGATTTTTGTGAATGGGTGGGTGTGTAGTATCCATTTCCTCCCAGTTCCAGGGGGGAAAAAACAACAAGGAGGTAGGGAAATGCTTCGAATTATATGTTATTTGGTCATGCTTCAAAAATGTGCAACTACTGTCACATAATATGATATTTTCCTAGTATTATGGGTATTTTCTAGCAGCCCAATTTCTTTCTTAACGAAGATATTTTTCATTGTGTGCTGAATGTATTCAACTTTTACACACTAAATGTCTATTCATAAAAAATGCAAGCCCTTTAAGTGAAAAATTCTGAATTTATGAGTATAAAGACTTTAATGTACCTTAACTGTCTTAAATTCTCATTCTGATTTCTGCTGAGCTAACATTTTCATCCAACATGAAGGGGCAGCAAGCAGTGTTGCAAGAAGTCTAAGAGGCAATTTCACAGGTGTTGAAAAAATTACAATTTCTTTAAAGTATGTTTAAAGCATAACTATTGTACTGCAATGCTGGCAAAACAAAGAAGGAAAGACCATCTGATGACAAAAACAACTAAACACACAAATGAAATTAGAGGTCTAACATGGTGAAGTTTGGCATGTTGCTGCTTTTTTCCTAGCTGTATGATTAAATCTTGTCCTTGTCTTCCATTGTTTGGATTTAGTTTTTAAGTACAAATATACAGCACATCAATTGTGTGATAGAGATATTCTAAGCTGAAATAACCATATAGCATTGAACAGATCCTAGCAATCTGAAAATTAGTTGCAAAACAAGCACGTGAAAGTGTCTAAAATATGTCAGAAAATTCACTGGAGGGACCAAACCTAAGAAAAAGGAGTATACAATAATTAAAACCAAGACTAAAAGAGTAGGGCCTGACATTAGGCTCCCCAAAAAGAGATCGAAATACATAACCTGTAGATTTCCTAAAGTTATAGTTCCCTAAAGTGAAATCAAACCCAAACATCACCATTATTGACAGTTAGTTTTTGAACATTCTAATACTGGTTTTAGAAAGTGTGGTGTTTTCAGTGCTTGGTGAGAACTGTAAAGCTCACAATAGATATTAGAATAAGAAAATAATATTTAATTCAGAAGGAATACCAAAAATGAAATATAACTTGGCCCTGCCACCACCAAAATGAAGGCAGTTTAGGTTTCTCCTAACCAGCAGAAAAGTTGCAGGACTGCCCTGGGGGGACTTCAGCAGCCATTTGTATAGTTTGTATACTAACAGCTTCATCAAAGTGCTTCTAAATGAACAGCTTCAGTAATCATAGGGAAAAGGGGAACTTCTACCCACCAGGCACAAGCCCCCGAGTAAGCCAACCAATCTTGAGTCTGCTTCTGTACCACAAAGAGCAAGTAGGGACCAGCTAAAGAAGGAACTCTGCTTGTTACTTCTCCCTAGATCAGCTTCACTGCAGGATTTAAGACCTCAAGGCCTACCTGTAAAAAAGAACAGCCTCCAGCCCTGAAAACTGGTGCATGCTTGAAAAGCATTTTGAAGACACTTAGTAGAGCAGAAGTATTAAAAAATGATAACCATTTAACATTCCTGCAGAGCCTTTTTAGTCAACAATTTGTCACCTTGGTTTGGCTGGCAGAAGAGCAGAACAGCCATGCAAAGCAAAAAAAGCTTTTGGATCTCTTCAATCTCTCTCTTAGGGTTAGAATTTCTTACAAACTTTTTATTTTTCTTTCAATATCTTACCTTCAGAAAGGTTATGTATTTTGGTGCTGTCCCGCCACCTTGCATGAATTCAATTTTTATTCAAGTCAGACATAAAAAGGAAAAGAGAAGAAACTCCTTTTGGTAAGATTATTTAAAAAGAAATATCTATTCACTCCCTGAAGGCTCCTGTTGTTTGTGGAACAACATATTTTGTTTCAGCTTTTTGTTTGTGGGTTTTTTTGGGTTTTTCTATATATTCAGTATCATGATTACACATGGATCTGGTAAGTTGTGTACTACAGTATACCATACATGTTGTCCACCATTCAGTCAATATTCTTATTTTCAGTTGAGCTCAAGTTCACTCAAACAGCAGAACATGAGCTTCCATGCTGAACAGATGTATTGAACAGATATATTCTTTCACTTATTAGGTGACATCAATTAGTCTGAGAAGAATCCATGCTTCTAAAGTTAAATGGGAGTTTTTTTGAGAAAAACATCTATAAGGTAGCTGGGACTACCGATAAACCTATCACTTTAGGCATGTTCTAGAGACTAAGAAGCACAGACACAGGAAGTGGACAGAAACAATAAAGTTCTTCTAAAAAGCCCTGAATATAGATAGATCCCTTTTTACTAATAGATAAACTGGAAACAAATTGCTCCACAAGAAAATTTGGCAATGTAAAATGTGAACCACAAAGTGGAAGAATAGCTTATATATTCAGTGGGCACCTGAGAGTTTGATGACAAGACTGACATCTGGATACATTTGCATCCCTAGGATGCATCCCTAGGATGGTTATCCAGTTTCTGGAATGCTGTTTGCACCTAATTTTACATGTGTCTTAGACCAGGCAGTTGAGTGAATGAGAAGACTGGCCCTAAAGTTTAGTGCTCAGTCCAAGGGGTTATTTCTATGCTGCCAGAAAAATCAAAGACGCAAATACCTGCAGAACCAATTTAGTCCATCTTAATGAAGGTGTTTACATGTCACAGGCTGCCCTGCATGCTTCCCGCTCTCACCACTGACTACACAAGCCTTACACCAGTCACTAACATTAATCTCCCCTTACTATGTTCATCTTAATTCTTAGCCTTCATCTTTCAACCATTCCTTTCTCAATAAGTACAAACCAAAGGAAGAAGGGAACCACCAGAACACAGGCTATGATAGAATGCTCTGCAATACAAGACACATAAGTGTAGAGAGTAAAAGAAACAGAGGGCAAAAATATTCCCACACCAAGAAGCTGGTTATGACTTCCATGTGCAAATAATTAATCACAGGCAGGCCCACAGAAAAATACACAAAGCATCATCTATTTCTTTCACAAAAAGAGGGAGATACCTATGGATACCAGAGAATGGAGAGTAAAGACAAAACAAAGTGACACATCAGAGAGACCCAAGCTGAAAAATAAAAACAGCACATCTATATTATAGCATGCATATGCAGTTTTCCTCTACATGGTGGAGTCTGAATGTATGAGATTGCTGTTTAAATTTGATCACCAGAATGAAGTATGTGAGAGCTCTATGCCCTAAATTTTGCTGCCTTATCCTCTGTTAGATGAAAAACTCACTGTAGCCAGGTGTTCTGAGTCAGAGTACCCATTAATCAGTATCTAAGCATGCTGCAGAGACACTTTATGAAAAGAGAAGGAAAAATATCTGACTGAAATAAAATACAAAGTGAGCAGAATCCAAGAAAAAACAAGTAGGAATAGAAGCAATACAAGTTCGGAATATCTAGAATAGACAGAAATAGACATTCCTTTTTTCTATTATCAGAAAGACATTTCCAGTTGCTGAGAGACTTTGTATCAACTTCCTCTGCTTCTGGCTGGTCTGTAATACAGCTAAATTAGGGAACATGGCATAATTGGTGGGAACCTCAAGCATGCTATAAATCACAGAACACATCAGCATGGTTCTAATATATTATCTGGGTTTTATTCTTGATTACTATTTGTACACACACAATAGTAATTCATTAAACACCTCTAAGACAAATTTCTCTGACTTCCTGGGCAACTCATCCTGCTTCCGAAATTACGTATATAGAGAGCTCATCAGAATAGCCCCAAAGACACGGTGAGGTTAATCCATACAAATAAGTTGAAAGCCATTGACTAACCCATTGATGACTTGGAGACCAACACTGATATCAGGGAAATATTTCAGTGGTCCATCAGTCCATATGTTGAATCAGGCATATTTTTTAAGGGGGAGACATTTACTTTAGAACAGATTTTCTTTCCCTTGCAACTAGAATTCTATTTCAGTTTACCAACACTTAATGCTATTTTCAACATTAGAAAAACAACGGAACTCATTTAGAAGCTACATTTACGTATATTAACAGTTAAATTTATACATGTTTACCTAGAAAAAAAAATATGGGTAAGGATCTCACAAAGACTTTGTGGTTATTTTTAGCTGCCATGATATGTTGTTAATCCAGTGCAATAAAACCTATTATTGACTATTGAATGACTACAAAATCCCTTGCGTAGTGAAGGTGAAAGATCTGTACTGACTGCATTCCAGTAATTGTTTTCTATGCAGAACTGACTGCTGCCATGACTATTTTTTTATCTTGAGGTTGAATGGCATTAGATTTATTAGATTTAATTACGAGAGCATAAGAAAAAGAATCTTGAAAACATGCAAGCCCACAACTTTTTAATGTCTTTTACTTGTTAGTGGTGCCTACACAATAAAACAGAGCAGTCAGATGCAGGGTAAATTCAAACTTTATCTGCTCTTTTTAGCAGAAGCACTAAGACTGTATAAATTAACCCAATATGCAGGCCCATTCTCTCTCCAGCTTGCTTGTCATAGGCTCAAGTCAGGGCTCGGAGCTGAGACAGGTCAGACGCTGCAGCTCACACAAGGGACCAATTGCGTGAAGATGATCCTTTACTTTCTCCCTGATACAGGGTTTTCAAGATAAGAAGTTCTTCCTATAGCTTTTTTCTCTCCTCATTGCTATAGGTTAAGATGGAAAAAACCTAGCTACACTGGTTTCCCCTTACAGAAGAGCAACACAGCATGTCAAATCAAGTTCTTCATATTCCACCTCGAAACTGAGCAAGTCACCTCATTTCCTACTGACAATGTCTGATTCTAACCAAGTCACTCCCCAGCCCAGCCCCAGTGGTGCATCTGTAATAAATAGCATGTATTTTTCCATGAGGTCAGAAGAAATAGTTAATTCAAATAAAACTTTTATATTTATGAGCTTGCTTTGGCACCTGGTTTTCATGTCAGCATTATATGAGTATTAATAGGGATGCAAAAGTATGACAGAATAATTCAGGCAACTGTATGTGTAACAGCGTCCATATACATCAAGCTGCTCATGTACCAGTTTTGAGAAGAAAGACTCCTTACTGACAAGTCACTCATGCTAATTGAAGTCCCATGCTAGGTTACGTTAAATGACAAACGTCTCGGGATCTTACATGTGAAAGCTTTCCTTTGATACATCGGCAGGCTTGTCATCCTTTTTTGAGTTAGTGTAAAATAAAGACATGGGACAGGAGGCTTTTGAGACTCCAAAAACATGAAGAAAAATAATGGAACTCATTACTGAGCACAGTTTTGACTTGTTTAAGGTCTGTGTTTGCTAGTGAATGGAACAAATGATGTTACGGGGTGCAAGCTGCCAAGTTTCATTAGAGTACTTCTGTGAAAGTGTATGATCTCAGAGGCTATACATGTTAATTTACAGTGGAGTTTAGATTAAAGTGATGAATGTGTATCTAGTATGCATTTAAGCACAATTTTAAAAGAAAGCCAAGCTGGGGCCTTCCTGTTCAACACGCCACTGCAGATTCTCCAATGTAAAAGCAGAGCACCTCAAGCAATTGTTACAGTCTCTATTGGCAGAATGACACTGTATTTAATTAAACGTCCACTAGAACTGTAAAGTTCATTTCCTAAACCTGAGTTCACCTATCAGAATACAAGTAGTTTGAACACCGTTTCATATCTGCTTGATGGGTAAAAGCTGTCAGAAGGTCCTGTCAAACATGAAACAGAGTAAAAGATTAATTTCCTGGTAAATTCAGGTGTGTTTTTTTCTCTTTAGCTCAAGATGCTGGTTAGCATTTAGCTATTTTATTTCACAGTGAGTAGACCAAAGAGAGCCCAGCTTCTATTCCTGTTTTTTTTTTCTCGTTTATCTCTCCTGAAACTATTTTAGTATTTTTTTACTCTTTTTACATACAAAGTGTAAACGACATGAATATGAGTGCTGTGCATTTTTCTGGAAATGTGGCAAGTCTATTCTTCAGTGAGGATGCATTTAGATATTTTTGTTTGTCTCCCCATTTATAACGCATGCCCAAACCACAGTTAAACTTACACAGCTCTGAAACTCCAATTCTGTCATTAATGTAATAAAGCACACAAGTAGGCTTCCTGCTTATGTCTCATGTATTTCTTTTGAAAGCAATAGGTGGTGTCAGGCCAGCTGGGCCTGCATGGGAAACTACACATTAGCCACAAAAGGTGAAACATTGCAGAGAGCGTCCAAGTCAAAACCTTCCCAAGTGGCAACTTACCATCAGAGCAGAGCAGTGGACAGATGATGTTCTGGGGCAGGATACCCAGCTCAGCCCGAGACTGGCAGGAGCAGCTCCCCAGGTTGCATTGGCACCTTTGGTGTCCAAGAACTGCTCCAGGCAGCAGCTGGATGTGCACTCCTGCAGCTAAGCCAACCTAGAAAGCGGCACAACTTCATGCCAAGTAGCTGCATTCATTTTGATCAAAGCTTTTTTTTTTTTTGTTTTTTTTCCAATCAGGTCTGTTTAAACTGAAATTGAACATTGTGCTTGTACAAACAGGATCTACCAGTATCTGCTGACAGCTGTGCTGAAACAAGTACAGCTTCTCTTTAGCATGACATAGGAAACTGGAGAATGGATTCTGCTCTCTGTTATGTGACTGCAGGTCTATTAACTTCAGCCAAAGACACAGGAAGACACCAGCATAAGGATCAGGAATGCTGTTTCACAGAAAAGACTGCCAAAAAATCTCTACCATTCTCCATCCATGAACTACAGTAATATCCTTGCATGTTTAGGTGAGAGCAAGACTTTGAACCATCTAATTAGATGAAGAATGAGGCAATCAATGGAAAGGTAATGTACAGAAAATAGGTACATATTTTTAAATGTATGGGGATATTTTGGATGATAAGGGCATGAGCTGTACATAAACAGTAAGGCATCAGAATGATACTCAAGTGGTATTTTCTTTTACACCGAAGCCTTCAAGTTAAAAACAAAAGCTAGTAAAATAAGAAGTTGCATTTACTGGGTCTCTAGACTTGCCATCTAATACAGCTATTCATCAAAATACTGCATGCTTTTTGCATGACACATGCGTCTTGTTCAATCAATGGAAAGCTGCAAAAAATCTCCTAAATATCCTATTCTAAACAACACTTTTCAGCTACAACCACAGACTGATTTTGATTTATTGAATAATTTGACCGGAGAACACCTTAAGTCACAACAACATTAAATGCAATAACTTTTCATTCCTTTGCTGAACACCATATGAAATTAAACAAAATAAAAATTGACAGGACCAAGTTATCCTGAATCTATTCCAGATGGATTAAGTTCACTGTATGTATTAAGTGGAGGCTTTAGTTTAGGTTTGACATTGCATTTCACTGATTCCCCAAAACAAATCAAAAATAACCCAGGATGTGTTATCAATTCCATTTTAAATCTAAATATTTCTGATACTAATTATAGAGCAAAAGGAGAACATTGAAGACATTTCAACTTTAACAGCCCTGCCATTCTGATTAAAAAATATCAGCTTTACATCTGCAAGAAATTTATAAAGTGGACACTTTACAAATTGTTAGGGAGCAATTTGTGCACAGTTAGTTCTTTGTTTAATCGAGAAATCTGCCCAAACCCTGATTGTGTGCTTATTTCCCTAAGGCTGGGAGTGAAGGTTATTTCATTATGCCTTTTGGGAGCAGCAATCTATCTAATACGTTTTTGAATTATTCCAGACTGAGCCAAAGCTGAACATGAGAACAAAGCCTTGCTTCCACAGCAGAAAGACCAGACTAACTCCCAGCTGAGAAGATTTAGGCAGAGGTTTATAAGTACAAACACAGAAGAAATTTGCAAGTAATTGCATGTATTTGCTCTCTGTTGTGGTATGCAGTAAACTAATATTTATTAAAACATATCAGCACAGTACTGCTCATTACACCCTTCCTAGTCTCTTATTGTTAGGTTGTAAGGTTTGTTTTGCTTTTTTTCCTTTATTCTTTAGGGCAAGAGGACTAGTGGAAAATCAGGATCTGATTGATGCCTGCTGTTTATGTATGTTATAAGGTACAAAAACCCTATCTCTGTAACTGATAGAATATTTTAATTTCTGGCAATGAACGTACTCCCATCTGTTCTATTATGAAGAACAAAAAGTCTGGATACTCAACCTTAGCATTACCTATCTTCAGTACTTCTTGCTACATACAGAAAATACCCATTTCTTTTATTAGTATCTACACACTCTGCAGATTCATGCTTTGAAACAATGGCCAGTTTAATTCTTGCTGAGGTTTAAAGTGTTGGTTCAGCAAGCACTGGTTAAGTCTTACTGGGCTAGAGCACCAGTTGCTTTGGAGATCATTCAGTGCTCAGGAATATTGCACTAAATATCAACACATTTCGTTCTCCCTGTGGGACCCTCATTCAACTGCCACTGAGGTGGGGGTTTTGGAAGATCAGGATACTCCTTCATGGTGTCTTCTTCTCCAAAAATTTTGTTAAAATTCAAGGCAATTTGAAAGCCATTTGCATTCCAAAGGTTTCCTAACAAAGAAAAATCCTGGAGAAGTTATAGCAGTATCTGCTTTTGAAGAGTGCCAGGGGTACCCAGGTTTGTTTCTTTCAATGATAGTTCAAAACTGCCTATTCCAAATACAGAATTTCAATAGTCTGTTTAACGTTGCTGGGTGACAGAAGCCTACCTAGTTCATACATCCCTTTTAAAACCCTAGCAATTTAAAAGTCAATAAAGGAGTAGCTGTGGACAAAATTTGACTCTGTACCTGTATCCTTATCAGGTAAGGGGGTTCTTGATACAACACCAAGGTTGTGGATTCAATCCCTGTCAGGGCCACTGGCTTAAAGGTTGGACTTGATGATCCTTGTGGGTTCCTTTAAAATCAGAATATCCTGTCATCTGTGACACAGCTTGTCCACCTACCTGAACTTACAGTATCATGGCCTAAACTGATGAGATTTTACAATTGTATTATATCACCTTATCAAGCCATTTTAGTTCAAGAGAGTACATTCCCTGTCTTGTAAGTGTATTTGAAAGCAAATATTCCTGTTTGGCACTTAAAATATAAAAGAAACCTTGTTCTGTACAATTCTGTACAAAGTTCAAAAGGATATGTTTATAACACAGACTTTTGGTAAAAACTTAATAGCTAGTGACTTGTATTTGGAGTTTTAAGTAACAGACCATTAATAAGTACTTAACATAATATATCAGTCTTAGTAATCTTTCATACAAGATTTCTGTGTAGTTCTTAGTATTTGACATTACAGTTACAAGATCAGCATTTAGGGTTTTCCAACCAAGAGTCTTAATTTAGCCTGTCTCCTTCTACTACAAAATGAAAATTTCAACTAGTAATTACTTGGGGTTAAGCTAATGTAATTTAAAATTGATAAGAATAATGTGCTTATTTACTATGTGGGTAGTGTAAGATTTATGACAGCTTTAACTATTAATTTTCACATTTATAAGTGCAGGGATTGTATAAACTATGACACATGTTAATTCCACTGTTGGCATTTAGTAACTGTAACTGGTTATTAAAATGAGTGTTTTCTTTAGGGAGCTTCCCCATGAGGTCCCTGCACTACCTTCTGTGTCCAAATTCCTTTGGTTTTTTTCTTCTGTTGGGATATGCAAAATTTCAACCTTATTGCATGAAAGTCCTATCTCAGGGACAATTAAGCCAATACTCAACTATAAGAGACTTCTTGAAACAATCTGTAGTTTGTGGGTTACAAGGACAAGCGCACGCTGCAATATGACAACAAGCTTAAGAGTATTTTGGGTTTTTTTAATACAAAAAAAACAAAAAAAAACCCCCAACCAAGCAACTAACCAGCCAACCAAAAAGAACAAAAAAAACCCCACAAAACCCTCTTTCACTAAGTGGGGAAAAAAAAGAGCCTATCATGTAAAAATCTAGGTGTGAGTAGAGCTGGCCAGGCTGATAATTACTCCCCTGAGACCTGATGCACTCACTGCACACTTGACATCACCTCCACATCCATTATGAAGCAAAATTAACCACATACGTTACAGCACATTCCATATTCACCTTGGTTACTGGCAAAATACACACAGAGATATCCAAATTCAAGACTAGAAACTACAACCAATATTTTTAGAAATCAGAACTCTAAGTTAGGGTCTAAGAGCGAGTTACAGAAAACACTCATAATTTTCAAATTACCAAGCCCCCTTCCAGAAAAACTTCTCAATGCTCCACACCTCTGAAAATCCAGCCATTTACTTACATTGCTTCATCAAGCCGTAGCTTGGCTCCATGCAGTTCTTGAAGCAATGTTTACAGCCTAAACAGTAACTAACCCTCAAATTACTGTCCTAACCTCAGTTTTTAAGCTTCATGTATAAAAACTGTGGCAAACAACACTTTGAAAGGGCATCTAAAAAAAAGGGCTAAAAAAATTTACCCAGCTTGAAACCCAGGCTAGAAAGAGAGATCTGAATTCACTTTAAAGTTTTTCTAGTTAATTAGTAAGTCATGAGCATAGCCATTAGACAAAGATTTTTATTTATGGCTTTGCCACAAACTTCTTCAGAGATCTCTAACAAATCTCAAACTCTCTCCCCCTCAACTGCTACAAATGGGAAATGGATCTGTGGATACCTGCTTTGAAAGAAACATAGCACTCCATACAGAACACAACATGGGGCCTTTCTTAATCAGACCTGGAGTTTGGTTCATTTTTTGGGGGGGGAAAAAAAAAGGTGTGGGTCAATGATTAACAAGCATTCTCAACTAATCACTGTTTTATACTGACTTTATGAAAAAATCATGCTTAACAAATCCTTTAGTATCTTAGAAAACTGTGTGCATGAGCAGACGGAAAAAATTACTTTCCTTTTCCCTCACCAAAGCTACACCTTGAATAAACCAAGACATGTAGCATGAAACAGCACAATACACAGTACATCACAATTCCATAAAGGAATCACTTCTAATCAAGCCATTTTTAGAAGTACTTCATCTGTGTTCTTGTTTTAAGATTATAAAGTCTAATTCTCATCATACTTGAAAGCCTTCAGCCTGTTTTCAGTATGGTGGAGTTTCATCCCTAACAAGTCCAAAAGCAGTTTGTTTGCTCTGCAGAAGAGCCAAAGCTTCACTGAATGAGCTTTGCCTACCTGCAGAGACAAGGCCAGTGCTCCACACTGCAGCACCCACACCACAGAAAACCCTGTTGGCCACGTGATACCCAAGACTTGTACATTCCTCTAAAGCTGCAGAGTGTTTAGATAAGAGAGGAATGACTGGACACCTACTGAATGTCCAGATCCTGTCAGAGTGACTTGAGTGACATTTTGATTCTGATCTGAAGCTCAGCATTCAGATCTTTGCTAGACCTTAGAGGCCACAAGTTATGCTGCCTTTCCCAAGATGGAAAGCTTTGCAGCACACGCAAGCTCAGGACAGGATCTAACACAGCAAAGTCCACAGAAATAACCTAAGTTTTGGAGATTTTTCTTTTGGCATGAATAGAAGACAGATCAATAAATCCAAAGCAGCTCTTAGTTTTGGGAGACAGGGGCCAGGAAAAAAAGTGTACAGAGCAGTTAGGAAAATTAATGGTATTGTGCATATTTAAGCATGATGAAACTGAGAATGGAAGATAAGGAAGAGTGCATAAGATTTCACAGAAGATAAAACTTTGGATTACCTTGACAGAAAGACAAGACCAAAGAAAGAGTCATGCACAAGGAGACTCTAAAGGGCTCTGAAAGAAGACAGTTTGAAAATCCATCCAGTTTTTTGTTCCTAATCAAACTTTTTGTTAGTATGATTTGAATCTATACTTAGTGGTTAACACAACACTTGGCAGCTAAAATTCACTGAGGCAACTTAACTGAGGTGAATTCGTACAGTTCTCAGATCACATTGCATATTTTTTTAGTATATGTTTCTTCTTACGGGGCTAGCAACTACAGTTGCTACAGCCACTTCTGAAAGAAATTTGTATGTGCTAACAACAGCATTCAGCAGCTGCATGGCATCTGTGTATGTAAATAAATAAATAAATTACTTGATACACACACTTCTACTGTATTGCTTTTTTAATTTTTAGGTTGTTAAGTATTTTCTAAATACAAATAAAGTCCACTTCACATTAGTTTCCATGAGATGAGTTTTGACTACAATTTTGTTCCTACCTAGGAAAAAAAAAAAAAAGAAAGATTCCACTGGTAGTAATATCGAATACAGAATTTACTACTATTGAAAAATTTCAGAATCATGAGAGGCATAAAGCCCTAAAGCTGCAAAGGAATTTTAACATATGTAATACAGAGACATATACACGTGTATATATATTTTTACACATATATAGGGAGAAGTTTGGGTAGCACCTTCTGTGGATTTATATAATTTATACAAAACCCTATTTTCAGCCCATTATAACGTTCTGAAAACTTTTTCAGGAGTTATGTTTTCTATGCTTGTTTGACTGAGCAGAATCAAATACTATGTTTTATGCCACAACAGAAAAAAACCAAAAATAAACACTCAGGTTTTCATTTTTATAGATTGTTTTACTCTCACAGTGAACAAATGGCTGAACCTTACACTTTGAACTCCCAGGATGGCTAACCCCCACTGATTTCTAGTTACTTTTGTTATTTAGAAAACACTAATACTATTTTTAGTAAATGCTCCCATGGTGTATGTACAAACAGTGCAACAGCTGGCCATTTCACCTCCTTGTCTCCAAGAAACATTATTTCTTACAACCTGGATAAAGACAAGCCTAGGAATCAGCCCCAGGGCCCAAAGATCTATCCAGTTCTTGCCTCACTGAATTCAGTAGACTGCACAACTGAATCTTTGGACCACAGCATCACATTCCCAACAAGCTGTCTGAAATCAGCACCTCCCCTTGGTCCTATCCAGTCCATTTGTGTTTGGGTGAAAAATGGCACCAGGGCTCTTTAGAGAAGAGGCCACAACTTGGTGTTGTCAAGCACACTTTTTTACCTGAAAAACACTTAACTTTGTGCTGAACCATTGTTAAACTGCAGTACAGTTGACATACAGTTTGAAAAGATGCTTCATAATGACACCTTCACACTAAAATTATACAAACAGCCATTGAATTCAGTTTAACTTGGCACTGTCAGTTTCCATGCATTTATCATCAGGTGAAATAAAATCATGTCGCATTCCCTGTATTTTATGAACTCAGAAATGAATCAGCAATCTT